>CANTUV010000011.1:2000000-4500000 GCA_947685225.1 Garcia nutans
CCTCTCCCTCTTTCTCAATTTCTATTTCTCTCTCTCTTTTCTTCTTTGTCTCTTACTCAGATTCTCTTTTTAATTTTATTCAACCTCATACAATAATACACCAATAATAATTAATACTCCACATTATTAAAAATCAGACATTAATATTATTATTATTATTTGTTTAATTTTTGTCTCTTACTAACACACCCACTAACTAAAAACTCTCTTTTTTTTATTATCGTTCTTAGCTATTATGTATTGCATTATTTTTAACTTTAATTATATTTTTTATTGTCTTATTAATAATTGTCACACCAACTCAGTAATAATACACTACTAATAATTCAAACTTTATATATATATATATATATATTGTCTATATATCATTATTATTATCACTTTATGATACTTTTAAATTATTTACTTTATTATTATTATTATTATTATTATTATTATTATTTATAATTATTGTCATTCAACAACTTTAATTATTAAATCACTTATCTTAAATTATTTGTTTGTTATGATTTATTTAATTTGTCACTTAATAGTGCTATTATTATTATTATTATTATTATTATTATTATTATTATCATTATTATTATTATTATTATCATTATACAAAGTACTACATGGTTGCCCAAGGAAGTATCGAGTTAAAGTAATGCAACTCCAATGAGCAAATAGTAAATCCTCACAAAACCACTTGCTTTGGAAAATTTTGTTTATTGGAGAGAGAGTTGGGTGTAGTAGATTTTCACAGCACATGGGAGTATGTTGATTATGATTATGTTAAAATCTAGCTGTAATTAGGTGTTTGGGCCAAATTTCTTGCTTCATTTGATTTAGTCAATATTTATTACTTTGTTGTCTTTTCTAGTGCGGAACGTGAATTTTATTTTGTATTTAACAGAAGCCCTTGTTGAATAAAATTGTGCCTATCACCTGTTTGATTAAAAAAATCCTCTAAACATATCCTTCCTTTTTCCTTGTTGTTTCAGTCTTTTTTTTCAACAGGAAAGACAGAGAACTTTGTCCACTCTTAAACAACAACTTGCGTTCCTCCAGTCTATTGTAAAAAAATAAACAGCAGATACGTGCTGCATATTTATATAGATAAAGAATGGCTAAACACCAAAATATCTGCGACCACTACCATAAAAATCTCACCTAAATCTATAACTGATACTCCATAATCTGACTTCATATTCCTATAAAATAGGAACTAATTTATTTGATCTGGTTAAAAAAACATCAAATAAGATTCACAAATTTTTAAGATATTGGAAACATTAATCATCATATATTACTACTGTCAGGATGATGCTATAATATCGTTTCATTTAAAGAAAATAAATTTACTTTAATAAGAACACAAGCATAATGATGAACTTGAGTAACCATTCTTTAATTCCAATATTGTATTTGGATTTTTGGTCAATAATTAATTATGTAAATCAAGGCACAATAGTAAAAAACAAAGAATAACTATAAGAATAAGAGATACAAGATTTAACATGAAAAATCATCCAATATAAAAGGAAAAACCATGGGACAAGCTCCGAAATAAAATCATTAATTCAAAGAAATTAAGTACAATAACTTCTCAAGTAATCCACACTTGACTACTTGAGTCACCAATATTGGAGAAAATATCTAAATATCTCTCTAAAAATTTTTTCACTCTTTAGATGATCACACAAAAAAACTAGAGAATAATTCTCTAATATTTATCTCACAAACTACTTGAAATCTTTTTTTCTCTCTTATTTCTTCTCTCTTGTATATTTTGAAGTGAATGGAAAAAGGCTATTTATAGGTCTTCAAATATGTGTGAACATCCTAATTTGTGCCTAACTTTTACTATTCAAATTATGGCTACAACAACAAAAAAATGTGATAAATATTTTTTTCATATTTCATCCAGTCAAATATTGCAACTCACCAAATCCATTATTTTTATGGGTTGGATGAGCCAATAATCTCCCCCTCTAACTCATGGAGAGATGTTCACACATCCGTTTCTTAATTACCATTCAGTCCCACTATCTTGGTGCAGAACTGATGCTTGTTACTAGTCACCACTTTGATCAACATGTCAGCTGAATTTTTATCAGTGTGAATTTTTTTCAAAAACATCTCTTGATTATTCGCCACTTCATGAATCCAGTGGTATATCACGTCAATATGCTTCGTCCGACTATGGTATGTGGCATTCTTGCTCAAATCTAGAGCACTTTGACTATCACAATTCATCACATATCCACCTTGCTTCAACCCCAACTCTTCTAGAAACTTTTTCAACCAAAACATCTCTTTACTTGCTTCAGTCATAACTATATACTCTACCTTAGTTGTGGATAGAGAAACAGACTTTTGTAATTTAGACTGCCATGATACAGCTCCTCCTGCAAAAGTAAATGCATATTCTAAAGTTGACTTCCTACCATCAAGGTCACTTATCATATCCACTTCTGTATATCCTTCTAGAGTCCTTTTTGAGCCTCCAAAGCATAAACACATTTTAGAAGTATCTCTTAGATATCTAAGAATTCATTTGATAGTCTCCCAATGATCTTTACCAGAATTCGAAAAAAATCTGCTGATCAAACTAACAGCATGAGCAATATTTGGTCGGGTGTTAACCATAGCATACATTAAACTTTCAACCTGTGGTTCCGCCAATGTTTCATCAGGATATACACAGTTTGCATCATCCACCGTAAGTCACACAGTATTTCTTAAACTAGACAAGTTATAAGTGTATATTTCCTTAGACAATAAATTTATAATCGATTTTTTCATTTGTCAAAAATTTTAATTTTAAAAATAATATCCAAACAAAATAAAAAAAATCTGCATTAAAACATAATTCATATCTAAGGTTGTAATCGAATGAGCCAAGCCAAGTTTTGAAATATTTAAGCATAACTTTGTCTTAATTTTTTACTTAAGCTTTGTTCAAGTTCTAATTTATTAGGTCGAGATCGACTCATATAAAAAATTATCCTACTTGAACTTGATTAAGCTCCGCATGTTTTAAGTTCAGTTATTAAATATGTCGTCTAAATTTTTGACAAAGTTAGAAGCGGATACTTGAACTAATTGCGGTTAGAATTTGGTACGGGTTTACTAGAAATTAACTATGTGTCCCTCTTCAAACAGTCAGATAACTGAAATAAAATTCGGTTTTGATAATTAATTTTTCCTTTACCTTTAAGCTGATATGGCAATTGATGATAATTAATTAGTTACCTAACTCATCATTTAACGTATTAGAGACTAAAAAATAGAAAAATGAAACATGAATAAAATTCGGTTTTAACCCACAGATCTAAGGCTATGTAAAATGAACCAGTTTTTTCTTGATTCAGAAACTTAAACCCTAAAAAAATCAATCCGAAAAAAAAAATCGATCACTTTTCAGAAAAAGGAACAGATTTGAGCCTCTGAAAATAAATTGATTCTCAATTTAGAGATTCAAACTTTCTAAAGAAACATGAAATCACAGACTCATAGTATCCTTCTTAAACTTTTTTTTTAAAAAAAACCTCTATCTTATCTCTTGGTTTCTAAAAGTTAAGATACATATTTCTTTTCAAAATTAATGACTCTATGAGAGAGTTTGGCTTAGCTATAAGTTGGTCAAGCTATATTATAACTCTAAATTTAAACTAATATATTTATTTAAATAATTTTATAAGCTATCAAAAAAAAAAAAGAATAGTTAGGAAGATCAGTTTATTATTTTATTACTTATAAGTACTTAATTTATAAACTAGTTTGATCACGTAATTAGTGACGGAGCTATGTACATATCGGAAGGGCCTTGGGCCATTCCAATATATATATATATATATATATATATAATTTTTAAAAATAATAAGAGGCCCATCCTAATATATATATATATATGTACTAAAAAATTTAAATAATAAAAAAACTTTAAATTTTGTACCCCCTACAAATTTGTTGTCAATGCAAACTAAAAAAATTAAAAAATATATAAATATTATTATATTCTTTTCCTTTATAAGTTATGCTAAAATTGTGTCTAAAAATTCAGATTTTAAAAAAAATTCTATTTTGTATATGAGAAATATGTATAAATTTGATGGAGAATTATGATAAGTGCAGATTAATCTTATATTTTATATCAAATTTAGTATATAATTAATTTGGATTAATTTATTCTAAACTTATTTATATGCTTTTATTTCATTACTTTTAAATTAATATTAGTTTGAATTAATTTCTTGTATGTTTGTGCAAAACTGAAATTTTAAACAGCATTGGACCTTTAGAGTTTCAAGAATAATTTTGGTGGTTATAAAGTATAATATTGGAAAAGTAGTCTCATGAAGTTAATAGATAACATCTTAAGCTTTTCAAAGAGATCTAGGTCATCAAAATCCGAGTTCATTTGGCCTCCAAATTTAAAGTCAAAATTGGGCTTAACTTTTAGAAACAGAATTATTGTCCGAGCTACTAAGAGTAATTGGGTCATAACTTAGGCATCTGAAGTCCGAATGAGATGATTCAAAAGCCTAAAATTATCTACTCTTCTGGAGATACAATTTTATTGAAGAAGTCAATTCGAGACAAAGCCTCTATATTATAGAAAATTAGCTGGAAAATTTGAATTTAAAATTTGAGCAGAAGTTGAGTAGGAGTTGGGGTCTAGTTTTAAGGACTTGAATGTGATACAACTTGAAAGATGATGTGAACAATAAGGAGTAGTAGTCATTCTAGAAAATTCTTCTACACTTTTTCAATTTTTCTAGAGTTGATTAGTTTATCCAAGATTAGAGATCAAAGGAAGAAGAAGATTGTGCTCGAGGATGACTTCATCATCTCTGCAAGATTCTTCATTCGTCTAGTTTCAATTCTCTTTTCGGTTTATATTTTTAAATTTACATTTTCTTTAGTGCTTTTGTTATTTTATTCCATTGAACATTAGAATTATGAACTTCATGATTGGTTTCTTAGTTTCTACGATTTTTATGTTTAATTTAGCTATGAACAACTAATCTCTTAAGTAAGATTATGTGGATTTAGGATTGTGAAAAATGGAAATGGATTAATTTGATTATTATTTATCTCTTGAAATTAAAGTTTTGTTAATTTTGATCTTAATGTTTGTGATTGATTGACCACAAATTGCATGTTTAATTGAAATCATATGTTGAGTGAAAGTTAGGTATGCTTTTAGATTAAGGAATTAAGAATTTAAGAAAATTATATTTAAAGATAAAAGAATAAAAGTAAAAACTAATTTAGTTTCTTTGACCTTGATAGGTTGTTTTAATTTATTGTTCATGAAAATAGAATTTATAAATTACTTCAATCATTAATTTTTTTGCTTGAGAAAGAATAAAATTAAAATTTAAAAATTTTGTAACTTTGATTCAAGAAATATTTAAATTAGTTAAAAAATTTTTTTACCCATTTGAAATAATCTTAATGAAACATAATCCTACTTGTTTATCTTAATTAATTAAATTTAATTATTTAAATTTTAATTTTAAGTTTAAATTATTAGATAATTATTTTGGTTTAATTTTATTTTAAATTTGAATTTAATTTTGAGTTTTAATTTTAATTTAGAATTAAGTATTTAATTTTTAAAAATATAAAATTACTTAATTATTTTTCAAATAATAGTCAATTTGAATTTTAGTTAATTAAATTACTCATTTTCTGTGGGATCGACCTTGACTTGCACTTTATTACTTGTTACAAGCTGTGTACTTGCATTTAAAAATCAATATACATAAATCGACCAACAAAACATTTCCTATATAAACTAGAATTTTCATTTTAATATTATTTCTTATTGAGTTAGGATCCTCTTGTTTATAGAGTAGCTAGTTTTATTCTTACTCTATCAGTTTTCATAGTTACTATGAAACGATAATTTTCAGCAATTAAATATAATTAAAAATAAGCTTCACAATAAGATTGAAGATAAATTTTCTTCTGATTGTTTACTACTATATATTGAAAAAGAAATTGTTGAAATATTTTCTGTTAATTCACTTATTGATGGTTTTTGTAATTTAAAAAAAAATAGTGTATTCTATTTTGATATGTTAAATGTATTTAGATTTATTTTAGTGATGAATATTAATTATGTCAAATTTTTAATTATTATTTTTCAAAAAAAATATCATGACTATTTATATTGATTGGTTGGCCCCTCTAACACTTTATTCTAGCTCTGTCCCTACACGTAATTTACTATACTATCCCTATCTATTTTAATAAATACTTTTGATAATATAATTTTATTTTATTTTTAGTCATTCTAATAGTAAATATATTTATAAGTTATATTTTATCAAATATATTATGTTCTTATCACCCAGTTATAGCATTTAAAATAAATAGATAGGTAACTACTTAAAATTTTAAAAATTTATAAGTTTCTGTTAACTTATAATTAAGCATTTGATGCTTATAAGTTAGACCAAACACCATCTAATATTCAAAAAAAAAAAAAAAAATCTTGCTGCGATTTTGTTAGCAAAATCATCTCCCGGTGAAACATATTAAATCTACACCAGAGAACTCTGACACTAGGTAAAATTTTAGCTAAAGTAATTGGGCTCTTGACGGAGTGAGAATATAAAATTCGAACTGATTTGATTTGATTTAATTTTTATTGGTTGGATAAATATACAATTGGTTCATGGTAGTTTTTTAGTCTAGATGGCATAGATCATTTATGAGGAGATATTTTTAGTCTTCATCACTTACCAGCTTTAAATCTCCTTCCTCAATGCTAATTTTTTTATAAAAAAAAAATTAAAAAAATTTATCTTTATCATTATTTTTTGAGGAGACAACTAGATTAATTATTTTACATGAACTTCAGGTCAACCCCTATTTAATTTGAGAAGTTGAAAAAGAAGATAATATTTTTTATTAATGAGATTTAAATCATAATATCATAAATAATTATGACAATGATATAAATACAAAAACTATATGATGCATTACGTAGTTTTTTTATTTAATGAAAATAGGATAAAACAAACTCTGACTTTAAGCATTACATAGGTCTTTAATTATTTATGGGAGATAATTTTTGAAGCCTTAGCTTTGAGATGAGCAAAGAGTTTATCTTTTGGAGGCAGACACCCCTTGACTATATGATTTTCAAGCACCTTCCCAATCCATTTGTGTAAAACTGGAAATTTCTCTTCAGTAGACCATCCAATTTGCAGAACTTCTTGGCGTACTTGAAGCCAATAAGCTATGAGAATCGCCACAATGTCCAAGTACCCAATATTTTCCCCTCCAAAATAGTCCTTTCCTTCTAACTCTTTTTCAAGAACCTTTAGTTGCTCCACATATTCTTCAATCAATTGCTCTTTCTCCTCTTCTTTGCATTTAGTCATCCTACGAACTGTTTCAAGTATCTGCATAACAATTTTTAAAGATTAATTAATTTCTGATTGAGGTTGAAATTTACATATCTATCTAAATACAGAAATTCAAGAAATAAAATTGAATTCAATTTTATAAAATTTTTACACTGGGACATAGTATAGCAGTGAGTGTATAATCTACTAAACAATAGATTCACGATCGATTCTAAGAAAGAAAAGAAGTCATTAATATACCTTTTCATCAGTGAATTTAGCCCAGAAACGAGCCATAGCTCGATCATAAGGGGCCTTGGCCAAGATGGGACTATTTTGCCAGATCTCATCAATATAATCAAGAATGACAAGTGATTCTGCAATTGGTTTTCCATTATGTATGAGCACGGGAATTTTTTTATGAATTGGGTTGGATTTGAGAAGCAAAGGACTCTTGTTGGAAAGGTCTTCTTCTATGTACTGATAGGGTATCCCCTTTAATTTCAGAGCTACTTCTATTCTTCTGCTAAATGGACTAGCCCAAAAACCCAATAGCTTCACTTCTTCTTCTGTCATTTTTTTTGAGAAGACTCAGATCTCAATACTTAAATTCTCTTATTATATGAAGTCTCTTCTGCCAACAAAGAGAGAAAGAAAAACAAAGGGAGAAAAGCTAAAGTCTTCTCATGGTGGAAGAGACAGAGAAAGGTGCTTAGTATATATTCCTTCCCTCTCATAATAATATACTCATTTTTTTTTTGTTGTCTTGAATTATTATTCACTTACTATTTTAATAAATTAATTATTATATAAATTCTCTATAATACCCCTATTTAATATTACTTATTAAATATATTTCGTACTAATATAGAGATATAATAAAAAAAATATATATAAATTTTAATTTTTAATAAAAATAATTAATATTTATTTAATTCATGTAAAATAAGTAGTAAGTCTATTATTATGGGACGGAGAGAGTACAATAATAATATTATAAATTCCATGTGGGTGATTCTTAATTATAATAGAATAGATTATGTATGTATTATTGGTAGTATTACATTTATTAAATCCTTTTTAATTAAGATGACATGTGAGCATCTAAATTTTATAAAAGTTTCTATTATTTTATTACTCATCGATTATGAGTGTGAACTTCTTTTACACAAATATTAAAATTATCATTAGAATATTGTTAATAGATAATAATTTTTTTTAATATTTTCTTTTGCAATGTCATTATCAAAATACTCTTTCACTTCATTAATCAATGTTTATGGACAATTTTTTTTTAAAAATAAATTAATGATATTTTTCTTTCATTGATGATGATATTTAAACTATATATGGTGGTACTACTCACATAGATGTTCCTATGGAAGGTTACCTAAGCCGTCGAAAGTCAACTAATTTTGAGAGAAACACAATTGAAGCAATAGGGCATTTAAAGTTACCAACTAATCAACATCTGACTAAATTTATATTTTTAATAAAAATATAATTATTGTGAAATAAAAAGCGTATCTATCAATTTGAAAATGAGAGAATAATTCTTTTTAATTAAATATTAATCTTATAGAAATTTACAGGCAGCTTCTCATGTCATATTAAAAAGTTAATTACATACTTCACTTGTGATTAAAATTTTAATAAATACAATTACCACCCACTTGGACTGCAGAACATTATAAATCCAGCACCTTTCTTTCCCTGTCTTCCACCAAAATACAACTTTAGCTTTTCTTCTTTTGTTTCATGTTTTGAGAGAGAATTTTTTTTCTTTCACTCTTTTTTGGGGTAGAGAAGTTAAATAATAAGAGAGTTTAATTATGGAGATTTGAGTCTTGTAGAAAATAATGGCAGAAGAAGAAATGAAGCTGTTGGGTTTTTGGGCAAGTCCATTTAGTAGAAGAATAGAACTAGCTCTGAAATTAAAAGGGATACAGTACGAGTACACAGAGGAACACCTCTCTAACAAGAGCCCTTTGCTTCTCAAGTCCAACCCAGTTCATAAAAAAGTTCCTGTGCTCATACACAATGGAAAACCAATTGCAGAATCACTTGTCATTCTTGAATACATTGATTAGATCTGGCCAAATACTCCCATCTTGCCTAAAGACCCTTGTGATCGAGCAATGGCTCGTTTTTGGGCTAAATTCATGGATGAAAAGGTAAATTAATAATCACTTTTTTGCTCCATTTATAAACTGACTGCACTAATTTAAGAAATGTTCTCTACCACATTTTGAAATCAAGAGAGTTTAAGCAAGTCAGAAAAAAATAACATTCACTCAAGACTTTTATCAAACAGATAATTGTTTAACTGCATATTTGTATTGAAAACTAATGCAGATGCTGCAAACGGCTTTCAAGACTAGTAAGGCAAAAGGGGAAGAGCTAGAGCAGGTTAAAGAAGAAGAATATCAATATTTAGAGTTTCTTGAAATGAATCTAAAAGGAAAGGAATTCTTTGGTGGCGAGAGTATTGGATACTTAGACATTGTGGCATTTTTTTTGGCTTATTGGATTCAGGTATTGCATCAAGTAGTCCTAAAAATGGAGTTCATCACTGGAGAAATTCCCAACCTTGCACAAATGGTTGGAAAAGCTCCAAGAAATTGATATAGTCAAGGAATGCTTGCCTCCAAGAGACAAACTTATTACTCATGTAAAAGCTCGAATTGAAGTGTACTTGCATTGATCTATAGTTTCTGTTTCTTTCTTTCTTTCTTTATTTATTTTTTGAATTTTGTGATTTTGTTTACTTGGAAAATTTATATATCTGATATTATAAATAAAGTGAATGGCTAATTAATCTCTAAGGTTAGATATGATTTGTTAATTAAAAGTTGCAGTTTTAAAGAATCTTAGAAGTAAAATATTAATTTTAAAATAAATAAATAACAACATTTTAAAATTTTAATTAATTATACTTTTATTCTATCATGAACCGGATTCATATACAGTTTCTCAGTTTTATGAATAGGGTTGGACTTGAGATGCAAAAAACTCTTGTTGGAGTGGTCTTGGTATATATACTCATATTGGATCCCTTTTAGTTAGTTTTAGAGCCAATTCTATTCTTCTACTAATGTAATATCTCGGGAAAAAATAATAAATAAAATAATGATAATATTAATAATAAAATATATAAATAATTTAAAGTATAATTGATTGACTTAATAATTAAAGTGATAATAATAATGATAATAATTACTAAAATACAAATAATTAAATAATTAAAGTGTCTATTATTAGTGTGAATAAACAAGATACCAAACCCAAAAGTGTTGTCTGAATATTATTAGTGTGATATATTAATTATTAGAGTATGTGTGTTATTAGTATTAATAATTAGGGTGAGGTAAGTTAATTGAAGAAAGAAATTAATATTAGAGATAGAGAAAGAGGTCAGTTTGGTTTTGCCTCCGATCTACTATCATCCGGTCTTCAAATTTTGATATGCACTTGTCACTATGAATCCTCACTCGACGACGGCTCAAACGTTTAAGGTTAATTATTATTAATTTTTAGCATTTAATCGGTAGAAATATACAATTAGTTAATAAATTGAATTATAAGTTATGATTAGTAAATATTAGTTATAATTAAAGGATTATTTATTTAGAATTCATGGATTAAGAATAATTAATTTCTTAAATTATAATAATGGAATTAATTGGTATATTTAAATTATAACATTTATAATTTATAATTTAAATTATAACATATGATTTAATATTGAATTAAAATTTTGATTATCAATAAAAAATTAATTAATTATATATTTATATATGTGTGTATGTTTGTGAAATATGTTACTAATTTGAATTATGATTTATTAAATAATTATATTAATTATTAAATATTAGATAAGTTAATTGATCAATTGATTATTAATAAATTAAATTAAATGGTTAAAATATTGTTCTTAAAGTTTATAAAAAACTAATTGCTTAGGTAAAATTTATGAAGTTACAATTAGTATAATTAAGTTAGTAATATTATTATTGTTATAATTATTATTATCAATTAATACTAAACTCAAGATAATTAAATAATTATTTTTAATAGAAAGTAATCAAAAAAATGTTAGTTGCTATGAAAATAATAATATTATTATTTTTATGAGTAATATTATTAATTTTATTATAAGTGATTATTGGGAATTAAAAATAAAATATTATAAAGTAAATAAATTGTGTATTATTATTATTATTATTTTAAAGTATAACAAAATAAGAAAATTTAACTAAATGATATTATTATTATTTCAATAAATTCTTCATTTATAGTATATTATTATTTTTGATGTTAATATAGGTTTATTTTCAAGCCTAAATTAAAATAAGTCTTAATATGTATGTATGTATGTTAATTTATTTTAATTGTAGACAAATAAGAAAATTGTATTTTTTTTAAATACCAAAAATTAAATAAATATTATTTAAACGCAATCGAATGAATGAATTAATAATATAAATATTATCATTATTATTATTAAAATAAATAAAATAATTTAATATAATTTAATAGTATAATGAAATATAATAAATACTTAGTAACATCTAAATTATACTGAGTTATTGAGAAATCAATGGAGGCCCAGATTGAGTAATTGAATTGATGATTGAGGTAATACTCGTAAGAGTATTTTGGAAGTTTGGGAAAAATCAAATTACGCCGAAACTCCCTCAAAATTTTGTTAGAATTTAGGAATCGTCTTTATACATTATTTTCATAGCATGCATCTATAGTAGCTGATAAATTTAGGTTATATCTTAAATTAAAGATTACTTTTATATAATTCTAGGAATGAATCCTAAAGCAACGGTATAATATATAAGTGATCATTTTGGTTAGACGAGTATCGTCTTTGGTCTAGATGAATGGATAATATATACCATTGTATTTCAAAAAGTATTATATATATATACATATAATTTTATGGGAAAGAATTTGTAAAATTCAAAATGATAATTTATTTTTTAATGTTGCTTATTTTTTAATAAATTGAGAAAAATAATGGTAATTGAGTTTTTCACATTTGCAAATGATTGATTATAGTGTGACTAGATAAATATATATATAAACTCATGTTATAATCCTGCATGATCACATCTTGATAATGAGTGATTATAAAATTATAAATATTATTCTTTAGGAATAATGCTTAGTATACATAAAGTTTTTAGGCGTATATTGAGTGATTTGTCTTTTGGGAGGAGTTTACTCTGTACATGTGTATGATAGTTATTGCTCCTTAGACTGCAAGATAAGTCGTCATGCTCCCTTTGATTGTGGAAGATCTGTATGGAATTATATTTGAATGTATGTAAATAATATTTGAACTGAATTATTCGTATTATTCTGAGAACTAAGAAATATTTGAAAGTTATGTTTGAGGTTTCAAATATTATTTATCCAATTGATTAATGATGATATATGTAAATATATATATCATTTAAATATTATTTATTCTCCCTTATTACATATTTATTTGTTCATTAAATTGTTAGATTCACATCTTTAATATATAAACATTTTCAGATACGGTTGGAGAATAATTAAGTAAAATTTCTCCTTTCTATTCTATCTGTGTATAGAAGAGGTTGGACAAACATATTAATCTTGCAGTTTAATCTCATTTGAATGTGTTTATTTGATAGTTAATATTAATAATGTATTTAAAGACATAAGGATGATAATATTTAAAGATGTAATGTTGATATATAAAATTATACACACAGTTATGAGTATATGAGAGTTATGGAGTATTTCAATTATGATTGATAATATGTTTTATATTATGAGTTTCTTAAATTCTAGGAGAGACTCTATCCGGATACACAGATTAAGTTTACCATAGCTTTAGAAAGTTTGAGTGTAACAACTAAATTGACTTCCCCATAAACCCATTAGCTTCACTTCTTCTTCTTTTTCTGCCATTATTTTTCACAAGACTCAGATCTCATTAATTAAACTCTCATATCTCATTAATTAAACTATCTTATTATATGAAACAATTTACATAACAAAAAAAAAAAAGAAATTCGCTCTTAGCACATGAAACAAATTACGGAAGAAAAGTTGAAGTCATCTCATGGTGGGAGAGAGAGAGAGAGAGAGAGAGAGAGAGAGAGAGAGAGAGAGAGAGAGAGGTGCTTGATATATATTCTCTTAGTTTTGCTGAAATTATCACTTTTATAAAAATAATTTATCCCTCTCAAATTGTCACTTTATATAATAAAAAAAATTAATTAATTTTTTTAAACTATTTTATTATCATTAATTGCTTAATTAATGAAATGAGTATTAGTATTAATAAATTAATAGAGGACATTTTAGATAGGGGCGAAGACACTTTAGAGAGAGAGAGAGAGTGTTAGTATTTTAAATTACCCTCTTATTCTTCAACTTTTACAAAATAATTAAAACAACAAATTCTATATAAATTATTCTTCTCCAAATAAATATATCTATCTTCTAAAAAATTAACCAAAAAATAATTAATATTCTCCAAAAATAAAAAATTACGGGTACAAATTTATTGAGAAAGAATATAAGGCTAAAATTTTTATTTTTTAATATATTTTTTATTTTTTTAATTTATTCTCTTTGATTAATTAGATTTTATTATTTATATAAAAAGATTATTATTTATATTATTTTTAATATATATATATGATATTTTTTTGCCCTTATTCGCTAAAAAGTCTAATTTTGTCCCTCATTTTAGCATATTTAAAATAATTTTATATAACATTTAAAAATTTTAATGTCTTTATTAATAAATGTGTATGGGTTAAATGCGATGATTTTAACGAAACGAAATAAGTATAATATTATGCATTCCAAGCGGGTGATTCTTAATTACAATATATGATATATGCGTTCATGGCAGTATTACATTTATTAAATTTTTTTTAAGATGGCATATGAAGCTTCTAAAAATTATTTTTCACAAGACTCAGATCTCATTAATTAAACTCTCTTAATTATTATATGACACAAATTACGGAAGAAAAAAGAAAGAAGAAAAAGGAAATTCTATCTCAACACATGAAAAATTACGGAAGAAAAGCTAAAGTCGTCTCGTGGTGGAAGAGAAAGAGAGGTGGTCGATACATATAATAGGAAAATTCGAACATTTTCCAAGTGGGTGATTCTTTTTTTATTTTTTTTGAATTTAAATGCCCAACTTGGTGATTCTTAATTACAATATATGATGTATGGTAGTATTACATTTATTATTTTTTTTTAAGTTGGCTATGAAGCATCTAAATTTTTTTTAAAAATTTTAGTATTTTATTGCTCATAGATTATGAGAGTCAACTTTCTGACACAAATTTCTGCCCCAAAAAAAATTCTTACACAAATATTAAATTATCACTATAATATTTTTAATAGATAATAATATTTTTATATTTTATTTTGTAATGTCATTATCAAACTGGTCTTTTATTTCATTAATCAATATTTATCGGTGGCTCAATAAAAAATTCATCAAAAAAAAGAAAAAATTTTATACAAAAAAAATTACCGATTAAAAGTTTATCAAATGAGAATAAAATTTATACAGAAAAAATTATCGACGAATAATTATAAATTTATAATTTTAATATTATTAACCTAATCACAATTTGTAGTTTAAATTTTATTAAACTAATTACAATTTATATTAAATTTATATTTTATATTCAACATTTTAATTTATTATATAATTTATATAGTTTATATATATATATATATACACATCTGGAGAAGGAGAGGGGATTCATTACCCCCTCCAGCCCCCTTCTCCCTCCGCTCTTGCTATTTATAGATAAATTTTTAAAATTCAAATTAATGATATTATTTTAAAATTCTCTGTGCTACTACACACATAAATGTCTCTATGTAATGTTACTTGAGTCACTGAAAGCCAACTAATTTTGAAAGAAACATAATTGAATCAATAGGGCTTTTTAAGTTATTATTAGCAATTGGGTTTTTATTTAGATTTGAAAAACACTTTTATTGTACCGTCATTTAAAGAAATCTAATTTCTATTTCCTTGTTGAAAAAAAACTAAATATTATTGTTCTTTTGAAAATAATCAATTTATTTTTTTAAAATTCTAATATAGTTGGTACTAGTTCATTAAATACATATAATAATTAACCTATATTTGATTGATACTATTACATGCAACTTTTTTCCTTGTGTTTCCTTTAAGAAAGTGTCTTTCTAACTCGAAGGCGGTATGCATACATTTAGGTTAGCCATGCATGGTGCTTTAAACACGTTAATCCCATTAACGATGCCATTTCAGTGATGGGCATTTTTCTTCTCTAGTTAGACAAAAGCTTCCCAAGTGCTAACACTACCCATTAGTTCAGGACCTGTAATGTCCCAATTTTTTGAAGATATTTTATCTAGACTCTATTTCAACCCAACTCTATAATTGGATGATCAAACCTTTTGACTAAGCCTACTGCCCACTGTATATCTATAAGTTAACATTCATAATCAAAACGCTTTTTACCCATAGCTAGGTGGTGGTTTTATTTCTTTTTAATTTGAGAAGTGGAAAAGGAAGGCAATATTTAATATAAATGATATTTTTTTAATTAATTATATATAAGAGGTAAGATACTTAAGATTTAAAGTCGAGATCTAAATAAAAGCAACAATACTCTTGGCCAGTAAGCTACAACTTAGTAATTAATATGAATTATGTTAAAATCATAATATATATCATAAATAATGATGGTACTAACCATATAAATACAAAAACTATATGAGGCACTATATAGATCTTTAATTAATTATTGGAGGCAATATGTGCAGTCTCATAATGACCTTTGAGATAAGCAAAAAGTTGATCTCTTGGAGGCAGGCACTCCTTCACAATATGATTTTCAAGTAGCTTTCCAATCCATTTGTATAAAACTGGAAGTTTCTCTTCAGTAGACCATCCGATTTGAATAACTTCTTGACAAACTTGAAACCAATATGCTATAAGAATTGCAACAATGTCCAAGTACCCAATACTTTGCCCTCCAAAATAGTCCTTTCCTTCTAACTCTTTCTCAAGAACTTTCAGTTGCTCCAGATATTCTTCAATGACATGCTCTTTCTCCTCTTCTTTGCATGCCATCATCCTACGATCTGTTTTTCGATTGGGATTGAAATTTATATCATACTCATAGCATTAGAGATACCTTTTATATTACTAATTTAAAACTCATTGATGCATAGCAAATTAATTGTTATTATAAATGAAACAAATAAAATAGTCATAAGAAATCTATTTAGAAAAAAAGATATTACTCGAAAAATTTAATTGAATATTGAATTTATTATTTGATATTATATTTTAAAAGCACCATGAATCAACTATAGTCTTATACTATGTATAAAAAGATAAACTTATTTAAAAATATAAGTATTTTGGTCATTGAGATGGAGGTACAGTTTAAGAATAAATATATTTTTTTAACATTAATTTCTCTTTTTTCAAATATATATATATATAAAAGAAGAAGTCATAAGGATAAACTCATGATTGATTTCCTCGTCACAGTACCAATACTAAAATATATATATATATTAAATTATTTTATTAAATGAATTAAAGTTCTACACAAAAATATTAATTTTATTTTTTTCTAGAATAAACTAGATTTCATTAAAAAAATAAATAAATACAGACTCATGGTAGGTGGGCTAACCCCAAAGGGACAAAAAAACAAAAATACCAAAAGCTTATCAATATAAAAGCAGCAAAATATATAGGAATAACATGTAAGGTTTCGGATTTAAGTCTTGTAAATAAAAAAATTGTTAGAAAAATTATCTCTTTTAAAATTTAACAGTCCTTAAATTTATATTAGTCGAATAATATTTTCAATAGCGGATGGATAGTAAAAAAAAATACTTCCTCTATTTCAAAATATATATTGTTTTAAAAAATTTTACACATTTTAATAAATTAATTAAAATTATTAATTTATCCTTAATTTTTAATTACTTATTTTTTTCTTTAACATGTAATTTTGAATTGTTGAAAAGATAATTATTAATAATAATATTAAATATAAAAGAAAAAATAATAAATAATATTAATATTTTATTTTGATATTATTAAATATCAAATATTTAAAAAAAAATTAAGATTTTAAAATAACATATGTTTTAAAACGGATAGAGTGTATAGGAACAAGATACAGTTCAAATGATAAAAAGTCAAAATTTAAAGTTTGAATTTGCAACTTTCAATGATCCAACATGCAAAAGAGTTGTAAAAGAACCCCATAAGGGTTTCTGCAAACCCAACAAAGCTTCCCGTAAGAAAAATCACACAGATTTGGGGTTCTTTTCTTGACATACTATTTTAATTATATTTATTGACGTCCAAATAAAATATTAATTTTTTTTCTTGACATATTATTTGTTTCAAAATGGATCATCTTCAGAAAAGTTTTTTTTTAAAATAAAACTGAATTCTATTAATTATTATATCTATCCAAATACAAAAAAAAAATTCAGGAAATAATTTTGAGTTGTCAAACAGGTGTGAAGAATCAGGAAGGAAATAAAAAAAATTCAAAAAAAAGAGTTACCTTTTCATCAATGAATTTAGCCCAGAAACGAGACATGGCACGATCATAAGGGTCTTTAGGCATGATAGGATTATTTGGCCAAGTCTCATCTATGTACTCAAGAATCAGAAATGATTCTGAAATTGGTTTTCCATTGTGAATGACCACAGGAACTTTCTCATGAATTGGATTGTATTTGAGAAGCAAAGGACTCTTGTTGGAGAGGTCTTCTTCTATGTACTGATAATTTATCCCTTTTAATTTCACAGCCACTTCTATTCTTCGACTAAATGGACTAACACATACACCCAATAGCTTCACTTCTTCTTCTGCCATTATTTTTCATAAGAAATAAAGAAAGAAAAACACTTGTCTATCAACGCATGCATCAAAGAAAGGAAGAAAAGCTGAGGTCTTGTCGTCATGGTGGAAGAGACAAAGAGGTGCTGTCTGTTTAATATTATTCGGTCCAAGTGGCTCAAGTATCAACCACTTATATATGTTGAATTTATTTTTTTTTTCTTCAAAATTTTGATATCCCTTTCTTAAATCATGGTTGCACCACTAGACACTTGACTACAATATATATGTATTGTTGGCAGTATTATACTCATTAACTTTTTTTTATATGGCAAAAAATTATTATTTTATTACTGTCAACTGTATGAGTCAACTTTTAATTTTAGATATATATATATTCTAATTTAATATATTTTTTATATATTTTTTTATAATATTTATTAAAATATTCTTTCATTACATTAATCGACCATTATATATGTATAATTTTTTAAAAAAAATCTAAATTTATTTAAAGAGATTGATATAGTAATAAATTAGAAAAATAATTATTTTTAAATTTTATAAAATAAAATCTTAAGCGGAACAAATTTTTTAGAGAAAGTTATACTATGTGTTACTTTTTTAATTTTTTTTAAAAAAAAATATATTATGTGTTATTTTTGAAAATGAAAGTTGAAAAATGAGTATTTAAAAAAAAGAAAAATAAGAATTTTTTTAAAAAAATTATTTGTTAGAGTTTTTTTTTAAATAAATCCCATTTTCTTACTAAAAAAAATGACATGCAAAATTTCCACACTGAAAGTAACAGCAAAAAAAAAACACTAATTACCATCAATTATGTCATATTAGCTCTTTATTTAATTAAATTAATTATTTCAATCAGTTATATTTTTGTTTGTTCACTTATTATTTTTGCAAATTAATTTACTTTTTATATATATATTTTTAATATTAAATTCCATTTAAAATTTGCATAGGGATACAAATATGAAGCAATTTGAAAACATTATAACACTATAACAATCTTCTAATAAGCACATACATTATAACACAAGTAATAGATAAAATTTTGAGCTGCCAAGTAGTCAATTTCTTCAAAGATAGACCAATCTTTCATTGATCATAGAGGTGCTCATGAGCCGGACATACTCGATCCGTGGCTAGTTCTAATTGATCACAACATCACAACGCAAAAATCGCAACAAGAACATGACATGATATAATTCTAAGTATGAAGTTCTTTAGTTATTTGCAGATTCTGCAGCCTCTGTGAGAGCTATACAACATAAGCCAAGCCAAATGTTTATCTTTCGGAGGCAGAGATGAAAGGGGAAGAAAACCTGATTCCCCTAAAACATAAAATATGCATAGATCACTAGATTATTCAAATTAAATTGCAAAGGGGTAAATTGCGTACCTGACATCATCGTATGTTGAAGCTGAAGACGATTTTGGAGTTTGTCGCCTTCCAGGGGATACACACTTTAAGTTTAGCGGAAGCACTACTAAAGGAACGTAATGTTCTCTCAAAATTGTTATGTTCCCCTGGAGACCACGACCCCTTATTTATAACTGATGATGATAGTTTCTATTTTGGTCCTTCAACAAAATAGAAACTCTTATCGGTCTCTACACTTATAATCCTATTACGAGTAGGACACCTCAATAATCAACAATCCTTATTTGATCATAACTTTAATTTGACTATTTTAATTTGACTGCAATACATATTTAATATTTAAATATATTTAGCCCACACTTATGATTAATTAGAGGATTAATTTTAACAATTTAAAATTAATTCTAACAATCTCCCACTTGGGCTAACATATATTAAATATAAATGTATATACCTTAATGAGCTCATAAAAGCAGTCATACTGAAGGTGCCTCAAACAATCTCGTCCATTGATTATATCAATAAAGGACTGAAGGGCCAGTCGCCACATTCATCGTGACTCAAACCACCATCAATCACATTACTAATACTCTCAAATGACATAGATCAATAATAGGAGTGTAGCATGGAAACTACATGTAATATGATCTAATCATGCCTGTTTCCAACTGGTCATATTTTATTGAGATCAATCAATAATAATACAGAGTGTAACAAAATAAATACTTTATTTTCTGCAGAAACTGAATGTACATAACAAAATATATCCATTACAACACAGAGCATACACAAATATAATGTAACCATAATGAACAAACTCCCACTGAAACTAATCAGTCTCAAATAATATGACACCCATATGAGCAGTGTGCTCATGAAAAACTTTCGGTATCACAGCCTTAGTGAGCGGATCCGCAATCATGGAGTTCGTTCCAATATGCTCTATGGATATCTGTCCACTCTGTACTCTCTCCCTCACAGCCAGAAACTTAATCCCGATGTGTCTCGATCGAGAAGAGCTTCTGTTGTTGTTGGAGAATAAAACTGCTGAGTTATTATCACAGTATAACTTTAATGGCCTTTCAATGCCATTCACAATGCGCAGCCCTGTGACAAAGTTCCTCAGCCAGATTGCCTGATTGGATGCCTCATAACTTGCTACAAATTCTGCTTCCATGGTGGAGGTAGCTACTAGAGTTTGTTTCACACTCTTCCAAGAAATAGCACCGCCAGCCAAGAGATATATGTAGCTTGATGTGGATTTCTGACTGTCTTAGCATCCCGCGAAATCAGAATCAGTATACTCAATGATCTCAAGCTGATCTGATCGCCTGTATGTGAGCATATGTCCCTTAGTTCTCTGAAGATACCTCAAGACTCTTTTGGCTGCTTTCCAATGATCCATTCCTGGATTACTGAGATATCGTCCTAACATGCCAACTATGAATGAAATATCTGGACGAGTGCAAACTTGAGCATACATCAAACTCCCAACTGTTGACGTATAAGGAATCTTCTGCATCTCCTGAATCTCAAGTTCACCCTTTGGACACTGATCAAGACTGAATTTATCTCCTTTAGCAACTGGGGTATCAATTGGTCTACTGTTGTGCATACTAAATCTCTTGAGCACTTTCTCAATATATCCCTTTTGTGATAATCCAAGAATACCTCGAGTACGGTCTCGATGTATTTGAATCCCTAATACAAAAGAAGCTTCACCTAAATCTTTCATCTCAAAGTGTTTTGAGAGAAAGACTTTGGTCTCGTGCAGCAAGTCCTTACAATTAGTAGCAAGCAATATGTCATCCACATATAAGACCAAAAAGATAAACCTACTCCCACTGAACTTGTGATACACACAATCTTCCACAGCATTTGTCTCAAAACCAAAAGAGACAACTACTTCATGGAACTTGAAGTACCACTGACGAGAAGCTTGCTTGAGTCCATAAATGGATTTCTTTAATCTGCATACCAGTCGCTTTGGGTCTCCAGACATAAAGTTTTCTGGCTGCACCATATAGATGGTTTCATCAATGTCTCCATTGAGAAACGCAGTCTTCACATCCATTTGATGAAGCTCAAGATCAAAATGAGCAACTAGAGCCATGATTGTCCTAAAAGAGTCCTTCGATGAAACCGGAGAGAAGGTCTCTTTATAGTCAATCCCCTCTTTCTGAGTGAAGCCTTTAGCTAAAGACGTGCCTTATATCTTTCCACATTACCTTTAGAATCCCTCTTGGTTTTAAATATCCATTTGCAACCAATGGGTTTCTTTCCTTCAGGTAATGGAACAAGATCCCAAACTTGATTGTCTTGCATTGACTTAAATTCTTCACTCATTGCCTCAATCCACTTCTGAGAGTTGGAATCCTGCATGGCATGATGAAAGCTGATAGGATCATCTTCCACCATGTCTACAGTGTCCTCATGTTCCTGAAGATATACTACATAGTCATCCGGAATAACATTTCTTCTCTCTCTAGTGGATCTTCTTAAAGGCACAGGTTCTGGCTCAAATTCTTGAGGTTGTTGAGCTTGTTCTTGAGGAAGAACAACTTCTTCATCCTGATGGGGAAGTTGATCAACATTGTCTTGTATTGGATCCGGAATTGCTTCTGGGATATTAACATTTCTAGGAACCTGAACAGTCCCAGGAGCAAAGATAGGAATCGACACTAAGTGTTCCTGACTCGATCCCTCCTCAAAGACAATGTTTCTAACCTTATTTCTCCCCCCAAACTCAACATCCTCAAAGAATGTTGCAATTCCCATCTCAAAAATAGATCTGGAAGTAGGATTATAAAACTTAAAACCCCGAGATCGCTCAGAATAACCAACAAAGTAGCTACTAACAGTTTTGGAGTCCAATTTTGTCTCATTAGGCCTATAAGGCCTAGCCTCAGCAGGACATCCCCAAACATGAAGGTGCTTTAGACTGGGCTTGCGTCCAGTCCAAAGCTCATAAGGTGTTTTTGTAGCTGCTTTAGTTGGTACTCTGTTAAGAAGATAGACTGCTGTCTTTAATGCTTCTCCCCACAGAGACTCAGGTAAAGAAGAATGACTAATCATACTTCTAACCATATCCATAAGAGTCCTGTTACGTCTCTCAGATACACCATTCATGCTGGGTGTACCAGGCATGGTGTATTGAGGGACTATACCACAGTCCTGCAGGAAAATAGCAAATGGCCCTGGACGTTGTTCACCTGAACCGTCATATCTGCCATAGTACTCACCTCCACAGTCAGATCTAACAGATTTAATCTTCTTTCCGAGTTGATTTTCAACTTCGGCCTTATAAGATTTGAAAACGTCCAGAGACTCAGATTTCTTATGAATGAGATATAGGTACCTATAACGTGAGTAATCGTCTATAAATGATATAAAGTATCTTTGACCATTCCTAGTTGCTGTAGGGAATGGGCCACAGATGTCCGTATGTATCAACTCTAAGACGTTTGATGACCTATTGACACCTAATCTCTTTTGTTTAGTCTGTTTACCTTTAATACACTCAACACAGGAGTCCAAATCTGTGAAATCAAGTGTATTTATGATACCATCTGACACAAGACGCTCTATTCTAGATTTGGATATGTGACCCAAACGTCTGTGCCATAGAGCAGCTGAGTTATCCATATTCAGCTTCCTTTTGGTACCTATAGTACTAACTTGCATGGTCTCATTATAAGAGGTATCGATATCTAACATATATAGATTATGAAGTGCATACAAGAAACCAGTACCTAAAATTTTTGAATCCATAGATAAAGTAACTTTATTGTTTCCAAATGAACAAGTAAAACCAGATTTGTCCAAATGAGAAACAGAAATTAAATTCCGCCTAAAAGACGGAATAACAAAAGTATCTACTAGATCCAAAAAATTTCCAGTTCTTAAATGCAATCTAAAATGTCCTATTGCCTCTACTTCTACCGGTTCGCCAGTTCCCATATAAACGTATCTTTCACCGTCAGTTGGCTTTCGGTAGTTTAGGCAACTCTGCAATGAAACACTTATGTGACCAGTAGCACCAGAATCTATCCACCAAGTGTTTCTAGGTACCGAAGTTAAATTAACTTCAGAATAGACTAAAACCAAATATTTTTCCTTATCAGCAGTCTTATTATCAATATTTTCATTCATAGGGACAAAGTTGGGATTACACGGCATGCTAGCTGAATTCAGAGAAAATAAATAAATGACATAAGCTCACAATCCACAAAAAATTGAAACAAATCACAGAAGTAGAGTTTAAATATTGGAAACAAGATACCGGACACAACATTAATATTCTCATCTTTGGACATAAAATATTAACTGTAATTGGTATCTCAACGCAGTAATCAAATATTGACAATTCAGTCCTGTCAAATAATAAATCTTCCTTTGGGCCGATTTATTATCCACATGGATGAACACATAATAATTATCACATATTTATTACCGCAATGTATTCTCAATTCAGCCAGATAGCAACCTTCCTTTGGGCCGGTATACTACCCGCAATGAATTTTAATACACCTGTCTAATATCCCAAATAAATTAATTTACACAATAGAGGTCACTTTGGTAACTTTTTGCTTCAATTAATTTATTATAAAAATATTAAACACAATCAGGACTAAAATACCAAAATTTAAACTCAATTTAATAAATTCCCAAATACAATTAAAATTTAATATTGTAATAAATATAAAACTTTAATTGAACTGTAATTTTTAATAAATTGATTGCAATATTTAAATTTAATCCTGATTAAATATTGCAATAAACTTTAATTAATTAATTTTAAAAAAAATTTAATCTTTGCAATTGCCACTCTAATTTTATGCAATTGCCAAAACGTTTTTTTTTTTTAAACTAATTTTACTGATTTATATATACATCAAAACTTGGCAAAATAGAAAAGCCGAATGTGGAAGAGACAATTAATTGACACCTAAGATTGCCACTAGTCACAGCCGAAGAAATTGGCCCATGCAATTGGACACCACATTCTTTCAAATGGCAACTCCTCACAGGCCACCGAATTACTTTTACTTGATTTTGGTTCTTTCCCTTGTTACACCAAAAGCCATAAACTATAGGAAATAGAACCAAAAAATAAATAAATAAACAAAAGAGAGAAGAGAGAAACCAATATCTGTTCGGGCCAAGAAGATTGAAGGAAGAATTATCAAATATGATTATTGTCTTTTTACATATAACTTTTGTCAATTTTTTCGAAGACCAATTTTTTTTTTATCTTTAATTAATTAATTTACATAATTAATTAACCAAAAATTAATTAATTCCAGGAAAAATCACAAACCAAAATTCAAGTCCAGAAATTCAATTTTTCCAGAATTAATTAAATAATCTCAGTAATTAATCCAAAAAACAAATTAAACCAAAATTGATTTCAGATTACCAAATTCGATTCCAAATTAATTCTAGAAAATTACAATCACCGAATTAATTTTCTAGAATCAAAACAAAAAACAATTTAATCGGAAAATCTAGCAACCTAGCACAGAGCTCTGATACCAATTGAAAGGGGAAGAAAACCTGATTCCCCTAAAACATAAAATATGCATAGATCACTAGATTATTCAAATTAAATTGCAAAGGGGTAAATTGCGTACCTGACATCATCGTATGTTGAAGCTGAAGACGATTTTGGAGTTTGTCGCCTTCCAGGGGATACACACTTTAAGTTTAGCGGAAGCACTACTGAAGGAACGTAATGTTCTCTCAAAATTGTTATGTTTCCCTGGAGACCACGACCCCTTATTTATAACTAATGATGATAGTTTCTATTTTGGTCCTTCAACAAAATAGAAACTCTTATCGGTCTCTACACTTATAATCCTATTACGAGTAGGACACCTCAATAATCAACAATCCTTATTTGATCATAACTTTAATTTGACTGCAATACATATTTAATATTTAAATATATTTAGCCCACACTTATGATTAATTAGAGGATTAATTTTAACAATTTAAAATTAATTCTAACAAGAGATTGATTGACCACATCTATTTCACAGAGCTTTTCCATCCATTTGTATAAAACTGGAAATTCATCTTCATTGATCAACTCTATTCTCATAACTTCTTTACACACTTTAAAGAAATGTCAGTATATATATATATATATATATAGATAGAGAGAGAGAGAGAGAGAGAGAGAGAGAATGCCACAATATCTAAGTACCCAATACTTTCAGCGCCATAGAAATCTTTTTCGTTTATCTCATTCTCTAGCAATTTCAGATATTGATCAGCTTCTTCAATTATCTGTTTCTCTTCTCCCCTGAAGCTGCACTAGCCTTAAGAGCCACTTGCAATATGTGCACAAATTATCAACTACTAATAAGTCCCAAAAGATTAAAAAACAGAGAAGTAAAATTAAAATTATTTTCTTAACTTTTGGTCTACAAATGTAGCCCAGAAATGAATGACTCGGTTGGCTTAAGACTCGAAGCCAAGACCTAACTTGCCACCAAACTACAACTAGGTGGTTAATATGAATGATATTAAAATAATTATATATATCATATATAAATAATGATTGTAATAACGATATAAATACCAAAACTATATGAGGCATTACATGGATCTTTAATTAATTATTGGAGGCAATTTGTGCAGTCTCATAACGACCTTTGAGATAAGCAAAAAGTTTATCGCTTGGAGGCAGACACTCCTTTGCTATATGATTTTCAAGTAACTTTCCAATCCATTTATATAAAACTGAAAATTTCTCTTCAGTAGACCATCTTATTTGCAGAACTTCTTGACAAACCTGAAGCCAATAAGCTATAAGAATTGCAACAAAGTCCAAATACCCAATACTCTCCCCTCCAAAATAGTCCTTTCCTTCTAATTCTTTGTCAAGAACTTTCAGTTGCTCCTCATATTCTTCAATTATATATTCTTTCTCGTTTTCTTTGCATGCTATCATCCTACGAGCTGTTTCAAGTATATGCATAACAATTTTTAAAAATTAATTAATTTCATATTGAGGTTGAAATTTACATACTCATACCTTTTGAGACATCTTTTTGTATTAATAATTTAAAATCCATTGATGCATGATAAAGTATTTTTTAATATAAATGAAATAAATTGATTAGTCAAAAAAAATTTAATTGTTGGAAGATTTGGATAATGAATTTATAATTTAAAATTATTTAACAGTCAAATAAATGAACCTTTTTTCTATTGGTTTTTTGATTTCTTATTCATAGAAAGATACGTTTATTTAAATATAATTATCTTGAATTATTTTATTAAATAAAATAAATTTTTATATAAAATATTTTCACTATTATAATAAAATTTATCGATGTAAAGTGTTAATTACCGACATATTAAAAAAAGGAAAACTTAAATTTCTAAAAATAAAAAAAAGGAAAAATTATATCAATTATTTACCAGCGTTTTTCTGACGGAATGATTTGATCGGTAACTAGGGCGTTAAAATTTCATGTCCATGTTTTGCAACTGAATTTACCACAGAGCAGCGGGGGACGCATGGGTCCATGCGGCTCTGTACCACTTCATAATATATATATATATATATATTTAAAAAAACAAAGGATAATTATTATTTATATCGAATGTAGAGCGAACCCATACAGTTAGAAGTCAAAATGTCTTTAAGAAAACTAGGCAAAAAATCAAATATATGAAAAATTTGAGATACATGGTTTAATTTATAGTAAAGAACAAAATAGTGGGCCGCTTGATTCCCTTCTCTGAAGGTGTGCTGGATAGAATATGAACTGCTATTAAGAAGGGACTCAAGGTGAGTAATGGCGAGGTCCGAAGCTTGAGTGGAACTGGAAAGAAGAGCAACCAGAGTCTGAGAATCACTTTCAACTTGGATGTTTAGAAGATGATTATGAAGACACCAGTCCAGGCCAAAACGAAGAGCATTAAGTTCTGCCGAGGCTGCGTTGATAGCACTAATGAGGAAAGAGAGACCGATTATGAACGAACCAGCTGTATCGCGAAGGACTGCTCCCCCAGTGGAATGAGAGGGAGTAAAAGAGGCGTCTATGTTGAGCTTCAAGAAACATGGTGGAGGTTTGCTCCAATAAACAAGGGATGGTTTTAAGCTTTTCAAACCGAAGCCATCCGAGAGAAAATCAGAGAACGCAGGGATCAGTCTCGCAAAACTGTCATTAGCATGTGCTATACCCCAGTTTAAAATGAAATTTGATATCTGATGATACACCATAGGGAAGAAAACTGGTTCGTCACCCCAGGTTAGCCGACAGTAGGCCAACCAAATGAAAGAAATAATAACCAAAGGCATCAATATATATATATATATATATTCTTTTTTTAATAAAATATACACATATTTTTTATTTATAAATGTGGGTTTAGTGTCTCTATTCACTAGCCCTGCCCATTGTCCATACTGAAGCATTATCAAACAATGTTGATGTTGTGCGTTTTGATGAAGGGTTTTGGTATATATAGGAAGAGATAAGGATAGAAAGGGTTCCAGAGACTTCTGCCGTTTTTCTTTTTTATCAGTTTCTGGGGCTCTCTATTTCTTCTTCTTCTTGAGTTTCAGTTAGTGCTCTCGGTGTGTATGTGTAAGAGATTATCGAAAGGCTTGTTAGTTCTTGATGTATTCAAGATACTGTGAGAGTGCTGTTTAAAGAAGAAACTGTTTTCTTCTTGAAGCTGTGTGTAATCTGTATGATTGATTCTATTTTTAGTGGAAAGACTGAGGATCTCCTCCTCCTTGGATGTAGCCTTACTTTGTGTAAGGTGAACCAAGTAAATCTGGTGTTGTGGCTTGTTTTATCTGTTTTGGTATAATCTGTTTGTGGCTATATTACGAGATCTACAATAGTTGGTATCAGAGCATCCAGATCTCGTCAAAATCCAGGTGGTAATTGTTCTTTGTTTTCTGCTTGTTTCTATTTTAGTTTCTTGTTTGTTTTTTCTTTTAGGTTTTTCATTTTTTCCTTCTTTTCCTTTGTTACTTGTTTCTGGATTTGGTACTGTCAAAAGGTGTTTTTTTTTGTTTGACAGATCAGATCGTGAAAGGAAAAGAATATCAGAGAAACAATAACCTTTTCTAAGAAACTCTAGTCAGAAACAAATGTCGATCGCCAAGATCAATGTTGAAAAGTTCAATGGTAAATGAGATTTTGTCATCTGGAAAGAAAAAATGACAGCAATTTTGGTACAACAGAAGTGTCATCGTGCACTTAATGGTCCTGACGCCTTTCCAGAAAGTCTCAAAGACGAAGAAAAGCAAGATCTAATGGATCTTGCTTACAGTACAATCATTTTAAACCTTTCGGATGCTGTGCTCCGAAAGGTGAGAGGTAACACTACTGCTCCTCAACTTTGGTCTAAATTGAACTCGTTATACATGATTAAATCTATTTCAAGAATTGCATATCTTAAGGAACAGATATTTGGTTTTAAAATGGATCCTACCAAATCAGTTGATGATAACTGTGATAATTTTCAGAAGTTAGTTTTAGAACTGTTAGATACTGGAGAAAAATTAAGTGATGATAATCAGACAATAATCTTGCTTAATTCTATACCCGAAAATTATCAAAATGTCAAAGATGCTTTGAAATATGGTAGAGATAGCTTACAGTTAGATGATGTGATCAATGCATTGCGATTAAGGGAAATGGAAATTAAAAATTCTGGTAAGTCAAATGCAAATGCAGAAGGATTGTATATCAAAGAAAGATTTAAGAAACAAAAGAAGCAGTTTAAAACTAAGTCTAATGATAACAATCAGACATATCAATCTAGCAGTATATCCCACAATAATAAGTCAAATAATCTGAATAATAATATTTCAAATAAATTTGAAAGAATATGTTATTATTGTAAAAAGAAAGGTCATATTAGGAGATTTTGTAGGGAAAGACTAAAGAAACAAGAACAAAACAACATTGATTCTGGAGCTGCAAATTCATCAACACAAGTTGATGATATTGAAGCACTGACTGTGAGCACCAGCAGAAATGCTGATGTGTGGATTCTTGATTCTTCATGCTCCTATCACATGACACCTAATAGACATTGGTTCAATAAATATCAAGAACTAACTGGAACAAATGTTTTGATGGGCAATGATTCATCTTGTAGAGTCCTAGGCATTGGTACTGTTAGACTAAAAATGTGGGATGGGAAGCTTGTTGAGCTAAATCAAGTTAGACATATACCTGAACTTAAAAGAAACCTAATATCCTTAGGTTACTTAGATGAATTAGGTCTTTATCATATTGCCAGAGATGGTGTACTGAATGTATACAAGGGTAATAGATGTGTACTTAAGGGTCATAGGATACACAGATTGTATCATTTGGTTGGGTCCATTATAACTGGAGAAGTTGAGAGTGTTGTTTCCTCTAGTCAGTCCACATCTCTGTGGCATAGGAGATTGGGACATATTGGTCTCAAAGGGCTTGAGATGCTGTACAAAAGGGGAAATCTGGACATGACTGAATTTGACAAACCAAACTCATGTGAAAGCTGTATTATGGGCAAGGCTCATAGACATAGCTTTAAACCTACCTTACATATATCTCATAACTGTTTGGATTATGTGCACAGTGACTTATGGGGATCTACTCATATACCTATGTCCTTATCTGCATCACAATACTTTGTTACTTTTATTGATAATTATTCTAGAAAAATTTGGATTTATTTTCTTAAAAATAAAAGTGATGTTTTTGATAAGTTTTGTGAATGAAAAACTTTAGTTGAAAATCAAAAGGATAGGAAGATTAAAGTTTTGAGAACTGATAATGGTCTTGAGTTTGTGAACAATCAGTTTGAAAATTTCTGTGCAAAAAATGGTATTATGAGACATAGAACTTGTACCTACACACCACAACAGAATGGTGTGGCAGAAAGGTACAATAGAACTATACTCAATAAGGTTAGATGTATGCTGTTTGAGTCTGGTTTGAGTAATAATTTTTGGGCTGAAGCTGCTAGTACAGCATGCTACTTGATTAATAGGACACCTAGTTCTGCCATTAAGTTTAAATGTCCTAATGAATTATGGAATGATAAACCTATCACTTATTCTCATCTTAGGATATTTGGGTGTGCTGCATACATACATAAAAGACAGAGTAAGCTAGATCCTAGGGCTCAAAAATGTTATTTCATTGGCTATCCTAGTGGTATTAAAGGTTATAAAGTATGGTCTCCAAATGATAACAAGGTACTTGTAAGTAGAGATGTTATTTTTAATGAATATGAGTTTGCCAAGTCTGACTTGTAGGTATCTAAGTCTGAATTACAATCAGACCTGTCTATGTTTGAGGTGGAGCTTGACAGATATGAAAAATCTGATCAGATACCACCTCAAATAAATGTTCCAGATGCAGATATTGAAGGAATTCAGGAATTGGCAGAAGGTTCTGATCAGGAAACAGAACCTGAAGAACAATTTCCCACTGATTATATGCTAACCAGGGACAGGCAAAGAAGGGAAATCAGAAAACCTTCAAGGTTTGCTGATTATTCTTTTAATACTATTAACTCTGAATTAACAGCATTTGCTCTAGTTTCTGCAACATCTATTGAAAATGGAGATCCTATGAGTTATGAGGAAGCCAAGAATAGTTGTTACTGGAAACATTGGAAGTTGGCAATGAAGGAAGAAATGTCTTCATTAAGGAAAAATGACACCTGGGTACTGGTGCCAAAACCCTCAGGTAAGAAAATAATTGGGTGTAAATGGATTTTTAAGAGGAAACCCGCTATACCTGGCATTGAAAAAGAGAGGTTTAAAGCCAGGGTTGTTGCAAAGGGTTTCTCTCAAATTGAAGGTATAGATTTTCATGAAATTTTTTCTCCTGTGGTTAAGCATGTTTCTATTAGGATTATATTGTCTATAACTGCCTTGTTAAACCTGAAACTTGAACAACTTGATGTCAAGACAACCTTTCTTCATGGTAATCTTGAAGAAAAGCTGTATATGACACAGCCACAAGGTTTTGTTGAGTCTGGAAAAGAAAATTATGTCTGTTTGTTAAAGAAATCTTTATATGGTCTTAAACAGGCTCCTAGGCAGTGGTATAAAAGATTTGATGAGTTCATGGTTAGTAATAGATTTAAGAGAAGTGAATATGATCCATGTGTGTATTTTTCTGAGATGTCTAGTGGAATATTCATCTATTTGCTATTATATGTTGATGATATGTTGATTGCATGTAAAAGCATGAAAGAAATAAATAACCTAAAATTCAAACTCAGTAAGGAATTTGAAATGAAAGATTTAGGTCCTGCTAGAAGAATTTTAGGTATGAACATAGAAAGAGATAGGAAAAAAGGCATTTTACTATTATCTCAGAAAGAATATGTAGATAAATTTCTTGATTTTTATGGTTTAGATAAAGCTAAGGTAGTGTCAACACCAATAGGAGCTCATTTCAAATTAAGTTCTACTGAGAAACCACTTACCTTAGCTGAATCTAATTACATGAACAAAATTCCATATCAAAATGTTGTAGGCAGCATGATGTATACAATGGTCTGTACTAGGCCTGATGTTGCATATGGTGTAAGCTTAGTTAGTAGATACATGAGTAATCCTAACAAGAGTCATTGGGAAGCAGTAAAATGGTTAGCTAGGTACTTAAAGGGGTCTAGGTCTGCATGTTTAATGTTTAAACAGTCTGCTATATATGATGTTGTTGGTTACTGTGACTCTGATTTTGCTGCTGATTTGGATAGAAGAAGGTCTATTACTGGTTATTGCTTTACATTTGGTGGTAATGTTGTAAGCTGGAAGTCCAGTTTGCAGCATATTGTAGCTCTCTCTACAACAGAAGCTGAATACATTGCCTTGACAGAAGCAATTAAAGAGGCAATCTGGTTAAAAGGTATTGTTACAGAATTAGGTTTCTCACCAGGTAAGGTTAGTGTGTATTGTGATTCTCAAAGTGCTATACACTTGAGTAAAAACAGTGTATTCCATGAGAGAACAAAGCACATTGATGTAAAATTACATTTTGTAAGAGATGTTATCTCTAAAAATGTAGTTAATGTAGAGAAAATTTCTACACTTGATAATCCTGCTGATATTCTGACTAAATGTGTTTCTGTTGTAAAGTTTCAGGATGCTTTGAGCATGCTTGGAATTATGAATACTTGAGCTGTTGAATATGGTGATTACCCGAGGAGGAGTTCCAAATGTTTTTCCTGCTATTGAATTAGAGTCAAGGTGGAGATTTGTGGGTTTAGTGTCTCTATTCACTAGCCCAGCCCATTGTCCATACTGAAGCATTATCAAACAATGTTGATGCTGTGCGTTTTGATTGATGCTGTGCGTTTTGATGAAGGGTTTTGGTATATATAGGAAGAGATAAGGATAGAAAGGGTTCCAGAGACTTCTGCCGTTTTTCTTTTTTATCAGTTTCTGGAGCTCTCTATTTCTTCTTCTTCTTGAGTTTCAGTTAGTGCTCTCGGTGTGTATGTGTAAGAGATTATCGAAAGGCTTGTTAGTTCTTGATGTATTCAAGATACTGTGAGAGTGCTGTTTAAAGAAGAAATTGTTTTCTTCTTGAAGCTGTGTGTAATCTGTACGATTGATTCTATTTTTAGTGGAAAGACTGAGGATCTCCTCCTCCTTGGATGTAGCCTTACTTTGTGTAAGGTGAACCTAGTAAATCTGGTGTTGTGACTTATTTTATCTGTTTTGGTATAATCTGTTTGTGGCTATATTACGAGATCTACAACAATAAATTTTATATTTATATATTTAAATTTAAATGAATTATATATATATTTATGTGTATATATATACATACACATTATTTTTTTTATAAAATATAAACACACATTCATTTATATATTTATAAATTTTATATTTATATATGAATTTATATTTATTTATTTAAATATTTAAATAAATTTAATATATATACACACATTTATATATATTTGAATTTTATATGTATATATAAATTTATATATTCATTTATATATTTAAATTTAAATAAATTATATGTATAATTATATATATGTGTGTGAATTATGTATATATATAATTTATATATGTGTGAATTTAAATAAATTTTATTTTAATTAATAAAATTTTTATTAAAATTTATATATACATAAATAATCGACTGTTTGTGTATTATGTGAAAAAAATATTTTTTAAAAAATTAAAATTGAAACTATTATGTAACATTTTTAAAATATACAAAATTAGAAGATACAATTATTATTTCTTAAATATAGTTAATCTAAGAGTATAAATTAATTATTGAACTATTATAATCTTAAATATTCAATTTTATAGTAAACTCATTTATATTTTTTCCGTAAAAATTTAGTCTCCTCAATGAATTCTTGATTCTGCTACTACAAAGCACGAAATGGTTTGAGCTAAACTTTAAAAAGCTATGAACACTGAATGTACCACCTATGATTGCCCTTTCATAAGCTAAAAAGAATTAAAGTTGAGCTTTGAAGATGAATTGTTAAACTAGCCTTCTCAGAATTTATCTTGTTTGATGGTTGAACTTCGCCCCAAAGAAGTAGTTAGGCTCTATTAAGCAAGGATTCCTCATCATAAAAAAAAAACTCAATAATTCAATTAACCGAATAAAATTACGATGTGTAAATTATATTATAAGTGTTTTAAATTTTTAATAATTTCTATTTTGATATACCAATTTTTTCAGCTCAATATCTCAACTTTAATGAATGCTTACAAATAAATTGTTATGACAAGTATTTGTCATTATTTCAATCATGATCCGTACTAATCAACAACTTATTGGTAAGTATCCCTCAAAAATTTACCAACAATATAATTTTTCTTATAAATTGTCCTATTAAATCTGATTTGGGTCGAACTATTAAACAAGTTTGATTTGCATTTCATTCGAATTTAAATTTCAATTTATATATATATATATATATATATATATGTTAGATACTTATTTTGTGCAAGTTATTGTTTGATCGAGTCAACAATAATAGTGGTTTAGTGGAGTCAGTTTGTTTCTTAGTCTTTAGCAGAATTTGCAGCTTTTAGTGGTTCTATTTACATGACATTTTGTTAGCTTATTTTTTAGCTAATTCAGTTGATGTACAGCTCTATAAAAGAGCTCTTTATGCTTTGTTGAAAATGTATCACAGGAAATACAATTCTCTTTCTTATCTTCATTTTCTACTGTTATATTTTCACACTAATAGTGGTATCAAAGATTGGTTACATATAAAAAGCAGCAACTAATGAGCAATGGCTTCCTCAGGCAACTTTGTACAGCCAGCAATTCCGCGCTTTGATGGTCACTACGATCAGTGGAGCATGTCATGGAGAACTTCTTGAGGTCCAAGGTGTATTGGAATGTTGTTGAATCTGGAGTAGCAGAACCAGCAACAGAAACTACAGAAACATAGAAAACAGTTTTTGAAGCCTTGAAGTTGAAAGATCTTAAGGCTAAGAATTACCTTTTTCAAGCAATCGATAGTTCAATTTTGGAGACTATTCTTTGCAAAGAAACCTCCAAGCAAATTTGGGACTCCATGAAGAAGAAGTATCAAGGGAATGTGAAGGCAAAAAGGGTACAGCTTCAAGGTTTGCAAACTGAATTTGAGACTTTGCGTATGAAGTCAGGTGAGTCAGTAGCAGATTTCTTTTCAAGAACAATGGCAATTGCAAAGAAGATGAGGATCCATGGAGAGAAAATGGAGGATGTCACCATTGTTGAGAAGATTCTTCGATCAATGACACCAAAATTCAATTTTGTTGTGTGCTCTATAGAAGAATCTAAGGATATTAATGAACTCTCCATTGATGAGTTGCAAAGCTCTTTGCTAGTTCATGAGCAGAAAATTCTCCAGCAGGATAAAGAGGAGCAAGCACTGCAAGCAACAACAGAAAATAATTCTAAAACAAGTGGAAGTCAAGGAAGGGGCCGAGGTCGGAGTAGAGGCAAAGGAAGCTATGGTCGAGGTAATCAACAATACCACCAGCATCATGAAAATCAATCTCAAGGAAGAGGAAGAGGATGTGAAGGACATGACTCAACAACTCAGAGACCAAAGTCAGAAGACAAATCACATGTTGAGTGTTACCGCTGCCATAGGTATGGTCATTACCAATTAGAATGCCAAACAAATTTAAATAAACAAAGTGTAGAAGTATCTAATTTTGCAGAAAAAGGAAGAAGAAGTTTTGCTTTTGATGGTGTGTTATGCAAATGAAGAAACTCGATAAAACTTGTGGTATTTGGACACTGGCTGTAGCAACCACATGTGTGGAGACAAGAAGGCATTTTCTGAATTGGATGAAAACTTCCGCAACACTGTCAAGTTTGGTGATAAGTCCACTGTATCTGTCATGGAAAAAGGAAAGATCACTTTGCAAACCAAAGATAACTCTTTTCACACAATTTCTAATGTGTTTTTTGCTCCAGATTTAAAGACCAATTTACTTAGTATTGGTCAGCTGCAGGAAAAGGGTTATGAGATATCCATTAAAAATGGATTATGTCGAATTGAAGACTCAAGGCTGGGTTTGATTGCTCAAGTTAGCATGATTGCAAATCGCATGTTTCCACTTCAGCTTCACAATTTCAGTCATGCCTGCTTCTCAACCAATATGAAAGATACAACATGGTTATGGCATTTTCATTATGGCCACTTGAGTTTTGGTGGACTAAACACTTTGCAACAAAAGAATATGGTCATTGGTCTCCCTCAAATTACAACTCCTTCTCAAGTTTGTGAAGAATGGGTTGTTTGCAAATAACAACGCAATCAATTTCCTCAGGGAAAGTCATGTAGAGCCAAAAATGTATTGGAGTTGGTACATTTTGATCTTTGCGGCCCCATAAATCCATCTTCAAATGGAGGTAAAAGATACATAATTACCTTCATTGATGATTTTAGCTGGAAAACATGGGTGTATTTTTTGCAGGCAAAATCTGAAGCTTTTGAAGCTTTCAAAAGATTTAAAATTCTAGTTGAGAAAGAAGCAAACAGCCAAATCAAAGTACTTCTCACAGATCGTGGCGGGGAATACAACTCACAAGAATTTGCAAATTTTTGTGAAAGTAATGGCATCAAAAGGCAACTAACAGCAGCTTATACGCCCCAGCAAAACGGTGTTTGTGAGAGCAAAAATCGCACTATTTTGAATATGGTGTGGAGTCTTTTGACAAGAAGTAGTATTCCAAAAACCTTCTGGCCTGAAGCAGTTAATTGGAGTATTCATATTTTGAATAGAAGTCCTACACTTGCTGTACAAAATATGACATCGGAGGAAGCATGGAGTGGTCGAAAACTGAATGTTGATCATTTCAGAATTTTTGAGTGTATTTGTTATGCCCATATTCCAGACCAGAAAAGAATAAAGCTTGATAACAAAGGCGAGAAATGAATTTTTCTTGGTGTTAGTGATTGCTCCAAAGCTTACAAACTATATAATTCTATCACCAAGAAAATTGTCATTAGTTGAGACGTAATATTTGATGAAGAAAATTTCTGGACATGGAGTAAAGCCGGTTCTCAACAACAAATTCCAGCAGACTTTTGAAGGGCAAGATGAAGCAGAAAATCAACATAGTTCAGAGATGTTGCATCAACCAATCACTACTCAAGATGAACAAGTGGTGGCTCAAGACTCACTTGTAGTTGCAAAAGAAACAAGAAGCAGAAAAAGGCCAGCATGGATGAGTGATTATGAGGTAACAGGAATTGATAAATCTGAGGATCCACTTGTCCATTTTGCTCTTTTTGCAGATTGTGATCCTGTAACCTTTGAAGAAGCAATAAAACAATCAAAATAGAGGAAAGCCATGGATGAAGAGCTTGCAGCAATAGAAAGAAACAATACCTGGGAATTGACTGAACTTCCAAAAGCGCAGAAAACAATTGATGTGAAGTGGGTTTTCAAAACCAAATTGAAAGAAAATGGTGAGGTGGACAAATATAAAGCTCGCTTGGTCGCAAAAGGTTACGAGCAAGAATTCGGTGTAGATTATGACGAAGTGTTCACTCCAGTAGCAAGACATGATACAATCAGATTATTGATTGCATTGGCAGCACAAAATTCATGGCCCATTTTTCAGTTGGACGTCAAGTCGATTTTCTTGCATGGAGACTTGAAAGAACAGGTATTTGTCAAACAATCTCCTAGTTATGTTAAAGTTGGAGAAGAATTCAAAGTGTATAAACTGAAAAAGGCTTTATATGGACTTAAACAAGCTCCACGAGCTTGGTATAGTCATATTGAAGCTTATTTTTTGAAGGAAGGTTTTTCAAAATGTCCATATGAGCATACTCTCTTTGTTAAAGTTGAAGGAGGAAAGATGCTTGTTGTGTGTTTATATGTAGATGACTTGATTTATACTGGAAATGATGCTGCTATGTTCGAAAAATTTAAACAGTCCATGATGCTTGAATTTGATATGTCTGATCTTGGAATGATGCACTATTTTCTTGGTATTGAGGTGGTGCAATCTACTGCTAGTATTTTTATTACTCAAAGAAAGTATGCTCGAGACATTCTTGACAGGTTTGGAATGAAGAATTGTAATCTTGCTGAAACACCAACTGAAGTGGGTCTGCAACTTGTGAAAAATCTAGAAGAAGGAAAGAAAATAGACAGCAAAATGTACAAGCAAATTGTAGGAAGTCTGATGTATTTAACTGCTACTAGACCCGACATAATGCATGCTGTCAGTCTTGTCGGCAGGTAAATAGAGTGCCCAAAGGAGATTCATCTTTCAGCTGCCAAAAGAATTCTCCGTTACGTGCAGGGAACAATTGATTATGGGGTGTTTTACAAAAGCAAAGACAAATCGGATTTTTGTGGTTTTACAGATAGTGATTATGCCAGGGACAAAGATGATAGAAAAAGTACTTTAGGCTGTGTTCATGCTGGGTTCAGGAGCTATTGCTTGGTCTTCTAAAAGGCAAACCATTGTTGCTTTATCAATGGTTGAGGCAGAATTTGTAGCTGCTACAGCTTGTGCCTGTCAGGCAATTTGGCTCAGAAGGATACTTGAAGAACTTCAGTTCAAGTAAGAAGGAGCAACTGCAATTTATTGTGACAATACTTCAACAATCAAACTCTCTAAAAATCCTGTATTTCATGGAAGGAGAAAACACATAGATGTCAGGTTTTATTTTTTAAGGGATCTCACAAAAGATGAAGTCATTGAAGTTCTCTACTGTAGAAGTGAAGATCAAATTGCTGATATAATGACAAAGCCTTTAAAATTATCTGCGTTCCAGAAGCTTAGGAAGTTGCTTGAAGTTTGTGTTTTTTAATTAACTCAATTAAACTGAAAGCATTCAGTTTCAGGGAGGGATTGCTAGATACTTATTTTGTGCAATTTATTATTTTGATCGAGTCAATAATAATAGTGGTTTAGTGGAGTCAGTTTGTTTCCTAGTCTTTAGCAGAATTTGCAGCTTTTAGTGGTTCTATTTACATGGCATTTTGTTAGCCTATTTTTTAGCTAATTCAGTTGATGTGTAGCTCTATAAAAGAGCTCTTTATGCTTTGTTGAAAATGTATCACAAGCAATACAATTCTCTTTCTTGCCTTCATTTTCTACTGTTATATTTTCACACTAACAATATATATAAATAAGATATGATTACATAATTATATAATTATATAATTTTTTTTTTTTGAAAACATATAATTATATAATTTAATTTTATCGTTTTACGTCAAATTATATAAATTCTATTCGATTTTAAATTCTAAATCCGACTTATCTCATTTAATAAATGGAAATTACCATTACCCGTCTTATTAGGATAAATAAGAATTTTTTGTGGATCTAATAAAATTACATATTTATATGGTATACATTTATATATCAAAGGTATAGTCCTATTTTCATAATATACATCATATATAAAAATTATGAGGTAATTTTGAGAAAAAAGTTTAAAAAAAAGTGACATATGATGTAATTTTTTCTGATGTAATTTTTTCTTTTATAATAATAAATATATAAGTGGAAGAAATGATATAACCCTAATTCTAATTAGGCAATCTAAATGGAATTATAAATTATCTGGATAATGACATGTTGTAATATTTTTTAAAAATATATTCAATAATTTTTTAAAACAAAATTTTTAATTTTTTAATTATAAAATATAAAAAATATGTCAGTGTTCAATCAATTTGTCATATATATCTAATTGGAATCGCGTTTCAATAAGTGGGTGGGTTGATAATTGACAAAGCTCGTTGCCTAATCAAACAATGCAAAATATATCCAAACTTTTTTATAGTCCATGAGATGAGATCATCTTTCCAAGTAAATTACAAAATACAAACAAAGTGACACAAAACTATAGATCAATGAACACACGTTCTTCATTTGGAAGTAACTTCGATTCTAGTTTTCATAAGAGCAATATGTTTGTCGCTTGGAGGCAAGCATTCCTTTACTACTTCAATTTTTCTGTTCTTTCCTAACCATTTGTGCAAAGCTGGAAATTTCTCTTTAGTGATGAACTCCATTTTCAGAACTTCTTCATGCAGTAACTGAAACCAATGGATAAAAACTCCCACAATGTCAAGGTACCCAATGCTCTCACCTCCAAAGAACTCCTTTACTTTTAGCTCCTTTTCAAGAAACTCTAAATATTGATATTCTTCTTCTTTAATCTGCTCTAGCTCTTCCCTTTTTGCCTTACTAGTCTTGAAAGCCATTCTCATACTACAATTAATTACAGATTAGTCATTTATATATACAGATGCTACTTAGTTACAGAAGCTCTAGCTAACAAATTATTTTGACTCACGTGAAGTAATACAGCTGGCACCTCAACTCGTAGCTATCTTTTATTCAAAATGAAAAAAATTTTGTCTACACCGAATGTATATATACCTAACCACTAAAAAATTATAAAAAAAATTGATAATAAAAAAATTAAATAATTTTATTTGCCGGATATATGTATATTCAGTTTAGGTAAGTCGTTCCTCCAAAACTGTACCTATCATAACTTAATTCTAGGATTCTTCATATATATATATATACATATATTAGATGTGTATTTTTGATATTTCAATTATTGTAAATTGAGAGTGAACGTTTTTAAAATTTTAAAAAATAGTGGGTAATCTTAAAAGGAAGATGGAGATTTGATATTTTTTAAAATATTTTAATATGCACTTCGTTCACTTTGATGGTAAGATGTAAATGCTAGCTAGTACTTCAGCCAAAAAGGGTCCAATTGTTTGAAGAAAAAATAAACGTAAATTTGCTTTTTGAATGAACTTTTTTTGAATATTATAATTGGAGAATGGAGAATGATCAAAGTCTGCAGAGATGTACTCAACATTATACTATGCATAATCTTAAAGAAATTTACATGCTTCTCATGTCATATTAAAAAGTTTAACTCAATGCTTCACATGTTATATTCAAAATTTAACAAATGCAATTTAGAGCATCTCCAATGTGGGGATACTCTTGGTCCCAGTCCCTTTATGGGTCTAGGATGGGATGAGTCCCACGCCAGCTGCAGGAGGGACAATCCCTCTAAGGAGGGACGTCCCTCCTACTGTTTATTAATTGTTTTTTAAAGTAAATGAAGCGCTGCCAAATGGCAACCCTTCTTCATTAAGACCAAGTTCCAATTTAACTTGGGTCCCAAATTTCACTTACATGGCATGTAAGTGGGACTCAAGTCCCTCTCCATTGGAGATGCTTTTACAGGTAGCTTCACATGTCATATTAAAAACTTAATTACATACTTCACTTGTGATTAAAAAATTAATAAATGCAATTGCCACCCACTTGGACTGTAGAACTTTATAAATCCAGCACCTCTTTCTCCCTGTCTTCCACCATAATATTGTTAAGAAAATTATACCATTTGAAGAGTAAAAAATAGAAGTATATATTTTTTTTTTGTCAAAAATGAAAGTTTATTTTTTGTCAAAAATTGAGGTGTCTAATTTTATAAAAAATGGAGATGTCTAATTTTATAAAAAAATGAAGATGTCTAACCATTATTAAAATTTTACCAACCCAATTTTTGAAGCCTATATAAACCCCTTATATCTCATTTGAAAGATCATCCTAAAAATTAGAGAGTTTGAGAGTTTTAGAAAGTTTGAGAGAAAAGCTTAAAAAAATAAGCTTGTAAAAGAATTTTGTGAAGAAAATTCTTGGGTAAAATTTTGGGTGTGAATTGTGAGTTATGAGTTTTGTAAACATTTTGAATATTTTTTCCCTTTAATAAAATAATCTACAGCAGGCCCGAAGACATAAACACAATTGGCCGACTCCATTATCAATTTTGTGTGTGTATTATTTTCATTATTATTTCAATTCTCACTCATTTGGTTTATAGAAAAATCTGCGTAATTTTCTCAACAACTAGTATCAGAGCTACTGGTTGAGAATTCTGCCAATTTTTTAATTGCCAGAAAAGATCCAGAGGAAGTTAGATTCGAGTGGCAGCGATGACTACAAATGAAGGAAAGGTAAAAATTAAAAAAATTGATGGTGCAGATTTCAGCTTTTGGAAAATGCAGATTGAAGATTATCTGTATCAAAAAAATCTTTATCAACTTTTCTCTGAAAAGAAGCTAGATGATATGAAGGAAGGAGATTAGAAACTTCTAGATAGACAAACTCTCAGAGTTATCTGATTAACGCTATCCTGCAATATTGCTTTCAATATAGCAAAAGAAAACACCACGGCGGGTCTTATGAAGGCTCTCTCCAATATGTATGAGAAGCCATCGGCCGCTAATAAAATTCACTTGATGAGGCAGTTATTCAATTTGCGGATGACAGAAGGTGCATCGACAGCTCAACATCTAAATAAACTCAATACAATCACAACCCAGTTGAGTTCAGTTGAGATTGAATTTGATGAAGAAGTACAAGCATTAATACTTTTGTCTTCTTTACCAGAAAGTTAAAATGCTACTATCACAGCTGTGAGTAGCTCATCAGGAAGCAAAAAGTTAAAATTTGATAATGGGCATGGTCTGGTTCTCAGTGAAGAGATCCAACGGAGAGAGTCTGGTGAATCGTCAACCTCTTCAGTTTTGCATACATAGTCAAGAAAAAGAAATTCAACCAGAGAAAATGGAAGTAGCAAATCTAACCACCGAGGTAGATCAAAGGACAGGAGGTCCAAATCCAAGAATTTCAATAATTTCCATAACTCGAAGACTATTAAGTGTTGAAACTGTGGGAAGACCAGGCACTATAAAAATCAGTACAAGAGTGCATCGAAGGATCAGGAGGCAAAGACAGAGGCAAATATTACTTCCACCTCGTGAAATGATGATGCATTGAAATGCTCTTTAAAGAGCAAAGAGGAGTCTTGGGTATTAGACTCTAGAGTATTATTCCATGCTACTTCGCAAAAAGAATTCTTTGAGAGGTACGTCCCTGAAAATCTTAGAAAGATATATCTTGATGATGATCAACCTTGTGATATTATTGGTAAAGGTGTAGTGAATATTAAGTTAAACGTGTCAATTTGGGAGCTGAAGGATGTTAGGCATATTCCCTCCCTCAGAAAGAACTTAATCTCAGTAGGGCAATTGGCTAGTGAAGGCTTCACTACAATTTTTTATGGTGATGACTAAAAGATTTCAAAGGGAGCAATGACTGTTGCTCGGGGCAAAAAGAGTGGTATTCTTTACATGACAGCAGGGGCATACTGTTCAATTGCAGTTGCAGTAGGAAACGAAAATTTCAATTTGTGGCATTAGAGACTTAGCCACATGAGTGAGAAAGGAATGAAAATTATGCACTCAAATGGAAAACTTTCAAGTCTACAGTCAGTTGAGATAGACATCTATGAAGATTGCATACTTAGAAAGCAGAAGAGGGTCAGCTTTCATACAAGTGGCAGAACCCCAAAGAAGGAAAAACTAGAGCTCGTTCACTCTGATAATTGGGGACTAACGACAACTTCATCCATTGGTGAAAAATAATACTCCGTGACTTTCATCGATGATCACTCTAGAAAAGTATGGGTTTACTTTCTAAAGTATAAGTCTGAAGTGTTGGAGACTTTCAGGAGATGGAAAGCTATGGTGAAAAATGAGACATGTTTGAATATTAAAAGGCTCAGAACCGACAATGGAGGTGAATTTGAAGACACCATATTCAAGAAGTTCTACTATGAGCATAGGATCAGAATGGAGAGAACCGTGTCAGGTATGCCTCAACACAATGGTGTAGTAGAGCATATGAACCGAATGTTGGCAGAAAGAGCCAGAAGCATTCATATACAGTCAGGTCTACTAAAGTAGTTTTGGGCAGAAGCAGTCAACACAGCAACTTACTTGATCAATCGAGGCCGATCGATTCCATTGAAGTATAGAATACCAGAAGAGGTATAGAGCGGGAAAGAGATAAAACTATCAAATCTGAAAGTTTTTGGTTGTATAGCATATCTGCATATTAGTGATCAAAGTAGAAATAAGCTTGATCCCAAATCTAAAAAAGACATCTTCATCGGCTATGGTGAGGATGAGTTTGGCTATCGCATTTGGAATGATAAAAATAAGAAGGTGATTCGTAGCAGAGATGTAATTTTCAATGAAAAAGTGATGCATAAGGATATACATAAAACCGATGCTAGTGATACAGAGCAGAGTGAGCCAGTATTTACATATATAGATGATGTCTCAGATAGTCCTGTGACGAAGCCGATTGCAGCAAGTCCTCAGCTAGAGGAACTTGTTGAGCAAAAAAGTGTGCACCAGTCTGACACACCACAGCCTCTTACTCCAACCCCTGTATTGAGTAGGTATTCTTGGCCTTATATGTCTAATAGGAGATATATGAACTATTTATTGCTCACTGATCAAAGAGAGCCTGAATGCTATGATGAAGCTTGTCAGACTAGAGATGCTAGCAAATGAAAGCTCGCCATGAAAGATGAGATGAAGTCTCTGATCTCTAATCAGACATGAAAACTAGCTGAGTTACCCATGAGGAAGAAGGCACTTCACAATAAATAGGTGTATATGGTGAAAGAGGAGCATAATGGTCCAAAGATATACAAAGCCCGACAAGTTGTCAGAGGATTCCAACAGAAGGAAGGAATTGACTATACCAATATTTTTGCTCATGTTGTGAAGCTCAATACTATCATATCAGTGTTGAGCATTGTTGCCATTGAAGATCTTCATCTTGAACAATTAGACATGAAGACTGTATTTTTCATAGAGATTTAGATAAAGAGATATATATGCACCAGCCAGAAGGTTTTTAAGAAAAAGGGAAGGAAAACATGGTATGCAAACTTAAAAAGAGCTTGTATGGTCTGAAACAAGCTCCAAGACAGTGGTATAAAAAGTTTGACGACTTTATGTACAAGGAAGGATTCCAGAGGTGCAACGCCGACCGCTATTGCTACTTCAAGAGATATAGCTCCAGTTATATTATTTTACTACTTTATGTCGATGACATGTTAGTAGCAGGTTCAGGTATAGAGGATATCAGAAGGTTGAAGCAGCAATTGTCAAAAAAAATTGACATGAAAGACTTAGGTCTAGCAAAGAAGATTCTTGAAATGCAAATCACAAGAGTTAAGCAGAAAAGATTTTTGCAGTTATTTCAGACAGAGTACATCAACTATGTTTTATAAAGATTCAACATGGGTGACTCCAAGCCAGTCAGCACACCCTTGATAGTCACTTTCGTCTATCTAAAGATCAATTCCCTCAGACGGAGGAAGAGAGAGAACTCATGGCTAAAGTTCCTTACACCTCAGCTATTGGAAGCTTGATGTACGCAATGGTCTTTACAAGATTAGACATTGGCTATGCAATGGGAGTTGTGAGCAGGTTTATGTCAAATCCAGGAAAAGCTCAATGAGAAGCTGTAAAATAAAATAACAAAACTGAACTACGTTATCACTTCATCAAAACTCTATTTGAGGATGAGGTGCTAATACTGGAGAAGATTCAAGAAAGCAAGAATCCAGCAGATATGTTGACAAAGACAGTAGCTATTGAGAAACTGAAGTTGTGTTCAACTTCAGTTGACTTGCAAGAGTAACAAAACTGGAAAGACCTGTCGCACAGATTGAGGTGTGAAGACAGATTGAAATCAATCTTCAAGTGGAATATTGTTAAGAAAATTACACCATTTGAAGAGTCAAAAATGGAGGTATATTTTTTGTCAATCATTTAGGCCCATTTTTTTTAATAAAAAAATGGAGGTGCATAATTTTATCAAAAATGGAGATACCTGACCATTATTAAAATTTTTCCAATCCAATTTTTAAAGCCTATATAAACCCCTTATATCACATTTGGAAGATCATTTAAAAAATTAGAGAGTTTGAGTGTTTTAGAAAGTTTGAGAGAAAAACTTAAAAAAATAAGCTTGTAAAAGAATTTTGTGAAGAAATTTCTTTGGTAAAATTTTGAGTGTGGGTTGTGAGTTATGAGAGTTGTAAACACTTTAAATATTTTTTTCCTTCAATAAAATAATCTGCAGCATGTCCAGAGACGTATGGTACAATTGGCCGAACCCCGTTATTAATTTTATGTGTGCGTTATTTTTTGTTGTTATTTCAATTTTCACTCATCTGATTTATAAAAAAATCTGCGTAATTCTTCCAAAAAATATAACTTTAGTTTTTCTTCTTTTGTTTTATATTTCGAGAGTGAATTTTTTTTTCTTTCACTCTTTTTTGGGGGAGAGAATTCATATATAAGAGAGTTTAATTATTGAGATTTGAGTCCTGTAGAAAATAATGGCAGAAGAAGAAATGAAGCTGTTGGGTTTTTGGGCAAGTCCATTTAGTACAAGAATATAACTAGCTCTGAAATTAAAAGCGACACAGTATGAGTACATAGAGGAACATCTCTCTAACAAGAGCCCTTTGTTTCTCAAGTCCAATCCAGTTTATGAAAAATTCCTGTGCTCATACACAATGGAAAACCAATTGCAGAATCACTTGTCATTCTTGAATACATTGATGAGATCTGGCCAAATAATCCCATCTTGCCTAAAGACGTTTATGATCGAGCAATGGCTCGTTTCTGGACTAAATTCATGGATGAAAAGGTAAATTAATAATCACTTTTTGCTTCATTTATAAACTGACTGCACTAGTTTAAGAAATGTTCTCTCTCACATTTGAAGGAAGAAAAGCTAAAGTAGTCTCATGCTGGAAAAGGCATAGAGAGGTGCTTGATATATATAATATTATGCATTCCAAGTGGGTGATTGTCAATTACAATATAAGATGTATGCATTAATGGCAGTATTACATTTATTAAATTTTTTTAAATATGACATATGAAGCATCTAAATTTTTTTATAAAAAAAAAAAATTGGTATTTTATTACTCATCGATTAAAAAAAAAAAGACAACAACAACCTTTTTACACAAATATTAAAATTATCACTAGCATATTTTTAAAAGATAATAATATTTTCATTTTTTTTGTAATGTCATTATCAAAATAATCTTTTACTTCATTAATCAATGTTTATGGATATTTTTTTAAAAATTTTAAATTAGTGATATTTTTGTTTTAAATTCTCTAGTGCTACTACTCACATAAATGTCTCTATTCAAGGTTATTCGAGTTACTGAAAGCCACCTAATTTTGAAAGAAGCATAACTGAAGCACCTAATTTTGAAAGAAGCATCACTGAAGCAATAGGGCATTTTAAGTTATTATTAGCAATTAGTTTTTAATTTTGATTTGAAAAAACACTTTTGTTGTGCCGTCATTTAAAGGAATCTAGTTTCTTTTTCCTTGTTGAAAAAATTATTATTATTATTATTATTATTATTATTATTACTACTACTACTACTACTACTATTATTATCTCAACAAAAGATTGTGAGATCTAAATAATTTATCTTTTCTCTTTCTTTAATTTTCAGTATTTATATATTTTCTACGGCTTATTTACATTATTATTTGTTATTTGTTCAAAAAGGATCCATTGTACATTTAGTTTAATAATATACCGTCTGTCGAAATACTTGAATATATAATTGTTCTTGTTATTTTGATAACTAGTGACAGTTAGGTGTAACATTAAAAAATATATATAATTCAAATTAAATGAACCACGCAGTTGAGTTTGTTGGTTATAATCGGGTCCTTATAATTCTTAAAGCTATTAGTGAAGTAAATTCTAAGGACATTTTTATAAGGTTATTTACTAGTAACAGTTAATTAGCGAGCATCTCCTAATTAATTTACAAACTAAGGAATGATTAGTTATTGCAAGTATTTCCATCAACTAGAACTGGTTTATTAAAAATTAGAAAGAATTATTCATTACATCAAGGATCAATCCAAAGGATTGAAACTGAAATTATTTTCATTGAAAATTTCTGATTTATTTTCTATTGTAATTTTATTTTTCTATTTGTGTTTTTAATTTAATTTCAATTCTTATTTTCAAAACCCCCTATTTTTTTTATTTTATTGTTGTATTTGGTTTTAAAAAAATTTAATTAAGTAGTCAATTATCTGAGAATTCGTCTTTACTCACTACTACTACAATCAATTTATTTTAGAGAAAAGAAATTTATTTTTGGTGACTTCAATATCCATCAAAAACAATATTTAATATGAATAATATTCTATTATATACAATAGAGGGAATACTTACTTAAAGTCAAGACTTAAGCGGGAGCAACAATATTTATGATCACCGAGCTACAACTTGGTGGTTAATATGAATGATATTAAAATCATAATATATATCATAAATAATGATGGTGATAATGATATAAATACAAAAACAATATGAAGCATTACATAGATCTTTAATTAATTATTGGAGGCAATTTGTGCAGCCTCATAACGACCTTTAAGATAAGCAAAAAGTTTCTCTTGGATGAATGCTGATAGGCTGCAAATCCAACATGTTTATTACTTTGTTTTTGTGCTTAATTGATGTTATTTATATTGAAAAGAAGAGCTTTTACTTGGTTTTTATTATTTTGGGCAGGAATAGTGGATTTGCAATAAAGAGGCTTATTTGGAGTTTGATTGGAAGCATTGGAGCAAAATGGCATGGAGCTGAATTTTCTTTGTGGAGGCAGATTGACAGCAGAGGCCTTAGCCTTGCCCAAGACTAATGGCCAGGCAGACCTGAACGGGCTGATTTAATTAAGTGACGGGCCCACGCGATTTAGTTGTATTTGAGGACTTTAAAACCGACTTGTAATAGGATTTAAGTAGTTTTTAGTGGGCCTTTTTGTTATATTAGGTTGGCCCCACCCTCTATTAAGTATTTAAGTTATTTTTAGGGTTTTGGGAGGAGACTTTTTGCCTCCTCTTTGATTAATACGAATTTCAGCATTCTTTTACATAATTTTTGTTGTTCTTCCATGGCCATGTGTGGCTAAACTCTTTCTTTCAGTCGAAGGTTAATTCAACGTTGATTTTCTAATGGATTGTGAGATTTAATGTGCTTTATCTTTGCTTTTTGATTCATATTGTATTTGTGTTTTCTCCTTGATTATTGGGGTGAGAATCATCCATAGTAGATATCTATTATTTGTTTTAACAGGGCCAGTTATTCATCTAATAGGTTTCTGCACAACCAATCAATTAGGTTTAATCTGTAATTGTTAATCCGAGTTGATAAAAGTGGTAGTCAATATAATTCAATTGCGTCAAAGCCTTGGGGTTATGTTGTGGGAAAATATAATCTGATCTAAATGGATTCTCGTAGTTTCTGTTGGTCAGGGCAGGGTTCTACTAGTTTTTAATGCTGTTAACGGCTAAATCTTTCGTCGTACTTAGGGTTGCTAGTTAATTAGGGATTATTATTAGGTCGTACCTTAATAATCTAATACTAAGGTAGAATTGGTTGGGAGGACGTTCCTTTTTTACTATAACTTGTCTACAATAATGAGTTGAAAAGCTATCTTGGAATCGATGATCAATCCAAATGAATTTCATACCGCGAATTACCTTTGACTGAGTTTGTCTTCCATTGTTTCAAGTTTTTAATTATTTTTGCTGTCCTAATTTCGTACTGATCACTTCTTTAACTTAATTTCGTTTTATTTTTCATAAATATAATTTCCCTGTTTTTATTTTATTTTTTCTTAAATTACAGCAGGTCAGGTTTTGGTTAGCCTTGGGCAAGGCTAGTCCCTTGGGTTCGACCCTTCTCACCCTATTTACAAGTTTTCTTTTGTAGGAAGAGCAGGTTTATTATTTTTGGTGGATTCGACACCCATCAAATGCACTCCTTTACTATATGATTTTCAAGTAACTTTCCAATCCATTTGTATAAAACTGGAAATTTGTCTTCAGCAGACCATCTTATTTGCAAAACTTCTTGATGAACTTGAAGCCAGTAAGCCATAAGAATTGCAACAATATCCAAGTACCCAATATTCTACCCTCCAAAACAGTCATTTCCTTCTAACTCTTTCTCAAGAACTTTCAGTTGCTCCACATATTCTTCAGTGATATCTTCTTTCTCCTCTTCTTTGCATGTCATCATCCTACGAGCCGTTTCAAGTATTTGCATAACAATTTTTCAATATTAATGTATTTCTGATTGAGATTGAAATAATTTTAAAGTTTTCAAACAGGTGGGAATTATCAGGAAAGAAATTTTTAAAAAAAATAGAGAGTTACCTTTTCATCAATGAATTTAGCCCAGAAACGAGCCATAACACGATCATAAGGGTCTTTAGGCATGATTGGATTATTTCAGATGCAAAGATTGATTGACCACATCTATTTCACAGAGCTTTTCCATCCATTTGTAGAAAACTATGAATTTATCTTCATTGATCAACTCTGTTCTCATAACTTCTTTACGCACGTGAAAGAAATAAAATATAGAAAATGACACAATATCTAAGTACCCAATACTTTCGCCGCCATAGAAATCTTTTTCTTTTATCTCATTCTCGAGCAATTTCAGATATTGATCAACTTCTTCAATTATTTGTTTTCTCTCCTCCCCTAAAGTTGCACTAGCCTTAAGAGCCACTTGCAAGATCTGCATGTTGGAAGATTCCATCAGTTGATGCAGTGGGATTTTTTTAGTTTAGAATTATTTTAAATTCAAATAAATTATCAAATCATTTTAGATTAAATTTTTAGGATTTTAATAATCTGAAATTTTTTAAATTTGATTCATGTTAGTTTTTCGCAAATTTTGTGCAAAATTTTGCTCTTTCAAATATGTATTTAAAGGTTTAATAATCAATAAAATTATTGAGAGACAATAAATATTTTTAACCATTTTCAACTTTGATGCCTATTTCTTTTAAAACACCAACAGTGATATCATAACTTTTTCTAATCTTACAAGACCTGTGAATTTACTCAAAATAATATATAATCCACTTGAAAATCATTTTAAAATCATTGTTAGTGTGTAAATCCAACATAGTTTTAGTACCTAATCTTGTGTTTATATGTTGATATTTGTGCTTAAATATGAGAATTTATTTGGTTTTTATTGTTTTGGTTAGGGAATGTTGGATTTAACTAAAAGGAACCATTTGGAGCTTAATTGGAGCATTTATGAGCAAAGGACTTGAAGGTGGAATTTTTGAAGGACGTTTTGCTGCAGTCTGGAGTTAGCCTTGCCCAAGGCTAATGCCGAATCTTGCTGGAACGGGGCTGGTTTAATTATATGATTGGAACTACGACTTGAGATGTCGTTTTGAGCCTATTTTAAGCCTTAGGAAGAAGAATTAATTATATTTTAAAGGGCACTTTTGTAATATTATGGTGGGGCCCTAATTTTAGACATTATAATCGTGTTTTAGGTCTTTTTACGGGAGTTCTCTTCTACCTTCTGCATAGTTACGAATTTCAGAACATTTTTCATAACTTTTCAATGTCTTCTTCATTAGCCATGCGTGGCTAAACTCTCTAATCAGTTGGAGGTTGATTCAAGGTTGAGATTCTTCAGGATTGTGAGGTTTTAATGTTCTTATTTGCTTTTAATTGATTATTACATTCATACTTTTACTGCAGTTTATTGGAAAACTATATTCCTTAATGTGTTTTGTTAATTTATTGAACTGATCAATCAATTGATTAATAAGATGCATATAGCTAATCATTGATTCTGAATCCGTAATTGTTTAGTTGATTTGATGCTTGTAGCGATTGATATAATCTGATTGTAACCAGGCTTTCGGGTTATATTAAGTAATTGTATGATCTGATTTAAACGAATCTTGCTTTTAGGTTTGTTGATTAGGGCTAGGTCTTTCTAGAGTTTATTACAATTGATTAATTAAATTCTGTCGCTTGTATTAGGGTTGTTAATCAATTAGGGGTTATTCATAGCGCTTGTCTTGCTTAATCTATTATAAACGGAAAGATTGGCCGGAGATGCTTTTTCGATGGCTATAACTTGTCTGTGATTTGATATTAAAAGATTATTTTTAGTCCGATGATCAATCCAAGTGAATCTCATACCGCGAACTTCCTTTGACTGAATTCACCTCCCATTGTTCAGGTTTTTATTATCAATTTTGCTGTTTAATTTCGTTTTACATAATTAATTACACAAATCCCCGTTTTTCTTTTACTTTTAATTTTCAGTTCACTGTCAGTTCTAGTTAGCCTTGGGCAAGGCTAGTCCCTAGGGTTCGACCATTCTCACACTTTCTACAGTTTTTGTTTTACAGTTGAGCAGGAATTATCTTGGTGGTTTCGACTACCATCAATCATACACATTTTTAACTTTATTTTTAACTATGACAAGTAGCAGTCTCTCCTTAAATACCCCACAAACCTTCATTGGTGAAAATTATCAAATTTGGTCAGTAAAAATGCAATCTTATCTTGAAGCCTATAACCTATGGGAAGTTGTAATAGAGAATAGACCATTAAATCCACGTCCTGAAAATCTCACATTTGCTTAAATTAGAGCTCATTTTGAAGAGAAAACAAAAAGGTACAAAGCTAAAACCATTATTCAAAATTTCATTACGAATTCATTTTTTTCCAAAATTATAACATATGAGACAGCAAAAGAAGCTTGGAAAAAGCTAAAAATAGAGTATCAAGGAAGCAATCGAATCAAACAAATGCAAATTTTAAATTTGAAAAGGGATTTTGAATCACTTAGAATGTAAGATGATGCAACTATTTTTAAGTATTCTGAGAGAATATCTTTTATTGTTAATAAAATTCGGTTGCTTGGTAAAATTTTTTCAAACAATAGAACAGTAAAAAAAATTCTTGTAACAATTCTAGAGAGATTTGAATTCAGAATATCTTTCCTAGAAGAGTCCAAAGATCTTTCTATCATTTCTCTTGCAGAATTGATAAGTGCTCTTCAAGCACAAGAATAAAAAAGAACATTTAGACAAGATAAAATTATTAATGAATGTGCTTTTTATGTACAAAATAAAAAAGAGAAGTCCAATTTTCCTCCTTGCAAACACCGTAAAAAAACGCATTTGAAAAAATTTTGTTGGTAGAGATCAGAAGCAATGTGTGAAAATTGCTAATAAACAGGTCATGCTATAAAAGTGTGCAAGTTCAAATACATTCAAAATAATTCACGAACACAAATTGCACAAAAAACAGAGTATAAATTGAGAAGCTGTTTTAATTTGCAGCAACTGAAGCAAATGAGAAGTGTTGAAAGATTGCATCAGTTGATGCAGTAGGATTTTTTAGTTTAGAATTATTTTAAATTTAAATAAATTATCAAATTCTTTTAGATAAGATTTTTAGGATTTTAATATTCTGAAATTTTTTAAATTTGATTCATGTTAGTTTTTTGTAAATTTTGTGCAGAATTTTGCTCTTTCAAATATGTATTTAAAGGCTTAATAATCAATAAAATTATTGAGAGACAATAAATATTTTTAATTATTTTTAACTTTGTTGCTTGTTTCTTTTAAAACCGTCAACAATCTGCACAAATTATCAAATACTAATTAGTCCCAAAAGATTAAAAAACGGAGAAGGAAAATTAATTTATTTGCTTACCTTTTGGTCTACAAAAGTAGCCCAGTTCTTTAGGCAAGAAAGGTTTATTTTGCCGGATTTCATCAATGTATTCAAGAATGACAAGTGATTCTGAAATGGGTTTTCCATTGTGTATCAACACGGGAATTTTTTTATGAACTGGGTTTGATCTGAGAAGCAAAGGACTCTTGTTGATAAGATCTTGTTCTATGTACTCATATTTTATCCCTTTTTTGTTCCAGAGCTACTTTTATTCTGTGGCTAAAAGGACTAGCCCATGTTCCCAGTAGCTTCATTTCCTCTTCCCCCATTTTTTTCTGCAACTAAAAATTTGAATCTTTCTGTAAATGAATACTATATGAAGTAACAAAAATCGGCTTCAAAATCTAGTAAAAATTTCTTTATTTGAGCTCTAATTACAGGGGACCTTTATACTCTTCCTTTACCTCCTCTGTTTCTGTTCTACTTGCTCTGCTTTGAATTTTCAATCAAGAAATAGCCTCACATTAAATTTACATGGATAAGATTTCTTTTAGAAATGACTGCAACTCGCCCATAGAAACTAGGAACTGTCATACCTATCCCAAAATATTTTTCTTTTCAACAAAAGATAATTAATCTGGGCAAGAAATAAACCTTCAAATTAAATGTGCGACTTTTCAGCAGGATTAATACAAAAATTAAATTGAAATTGATTAAATGGTATAAAAAATATAGATAATTAACTTGTTAATATAAGAAAATAAATAATAATTGATTTTTTTAAATTTACAGTTAATTAATTTGTAATTTTTTTTGTAAAATTTTGAATCAATAAAATATAATTAAGTTACTAGTGTAATAATTATATATTCATATGGAAATATATATATATACCAGAGAGCTTGAAAACTGAAGCCAAGTGTGGGCGGTAAAGAGCAGCGTCCAATAGGCCAATCGGAAAATTTTGAAATGCCGCCGGAGCCGGAGGATGAGATTAAGGATGAGAAGAACCCTCGTCCTCTTGATGAAGACGATATCGCTCTTCTCAAAACTTATGGTTTAGGACCATACTCTACTAGTATTAAAAAGGCGGAGAAGGAAATTAAGGAAATGGCTAAGAAAGTCAATGATTTATGTGGCATCAAGGAGTCTGACACTGGCTTAGCTGCACCTAGCCAATGGGATCTTGTTTCTGACAAGCAAATGATGCAGGAAGAGCAGCCTCTTCAGGTGGCAAGGTGTACAAAGATAATAAACCCTAATACTGAAGATGCCAAATATGTAATAAATGTGAAACAAATTGCAAAGTTTGTTGTTGGACTGGGAGACAAGGTTTCTCCGACTGACATTGAAGAAGGCATGCGCGTTGGGGTTGATCGCAATAAATATCAGATTCAGATTCCTTTGCCTCCAAAAATTGATCCAAGTGTGACCATGATGACAGTGGAAGAGAAACCAGATGTCACATATAATGATGTTGGTGGATGTAAGGAGCAGATAGAAAAGATGAGAGAAGTTGTTGAACTACCCATGCTTCACCCTGAGAAATTTGTCAAGCTCGGTATTGATCCTCCTAAAGGTGTTCTCTGCTATGGTCCCCCTGGAACTGGTAAAACACTTCTAGCTAGAGCTGTGGCTAATAGAACTGATGCCTGTTTCATTCGAGTTATTGGAAGTGAGCTTGTTCAGAAATATGTTGGCGAGGGAGCAAGGATGGTTCGCGAGCTTTTTCAGATGGCACGTTCTAAGAAGGCATGCATCGTATTTTTTGACGAAGTTGATGCCATAGGTGGTGCACGTTTTGATGATGGTGTGGGTGGAGACAATGAGGTACAGCGTACAATGCTTGAAATTGTGAATCAGCTTGATGGTTTTGATGCCCGTGGAAATATTAAAGTCCTTATGGCCACAAACAGGCCTGACACGCTAGATCCAGCATTGTTGCGCCCTGGACGATTAGATCGCAAGGTTGAGTTTGGCCTTCCAGATTTGGAAAGTAGAACACAGATATTTAAGATCCACACACGTACAATGAATTGTGAAAGAGATATCCGATTTGAGCTTTTGGCTCGGCTTTGCCCAAATTCAACTGGAGCTGATATTAGGAGTGTATGTACTGAAGCTGGAATGTATGCAATTCGAGCGCGGAGGAAGACAGTAACAGAGAAAGACTTCCTTGATGCGGTGAACAAAGTAATTAAAGGATACCAGAAGTTTAGTGCAACGCCAAAATACATGGTCTACAATTAGGTGTTGCCTATAAACATATCCAAGTGAAAATGAATGAAGAGTGATTTCATGGACTTCATCTTTTGTTGCTTCAAATGTGACTTTATTCATAGACTTCTGATACTTTTTTTATTTTGAAATGTTCTATTACCTTGCACTAGCTGAGTTGAATGATTCAATGGTCGGTTCTGCATTTTTATGATATTTGGTGCTTAAAAGATTGAAATATTATGATCATTGATTTCATCATATATATATATATATATATATATATATATACCAGAGAGTTTAAGCGGTGGCTTCCCAAAAAGAGCTAAATATTAGTCTATTTTTGCTCCCTCAGTACTATTTCTGTGTCCGCTTCTACTTATAAAAATAAATCATTTATAAATATTTATTAAAATTGAAATATCGAAAAAAATATTAATATACCAAAATAGAAAATATTAAAAATTTAAATAGCAACAATATAATTTTTCTTGTACATTGGACAATTGAATGCGATTTAGATTGGATTGTATTATTAAATAAGTTTGATTACATTTCATTCAAATTTAAATTTCAATATATATATATATTTATTTATTTATTTATGTTATCATATTATTTAATTTGATTGATTTAAATCATATTATATAATTATATTCAAATTTAAATTCTAAATCGGAGTTATCTTATTTAATAAATGTAACAATCGTTAATCATCTTCTTCGAATAAATATTTGAGGAATTTTTTAAGTTTAATTTTTATTTTTACTGTCATTACTTTTTTTCAATTTTAGCTTTTTTTTATGTTTTAGTTTTTTCAATTTTAGCTTTTTTTTATGTTTTAATTTTTTTCTAAAATTCGGTACGTAGTGTTTTTATTTTTTATGCTTTCTTAAAAATACACCCCTTTTTTCTTTTCTTCTTCATTGCTTCTTTTTTCTTCTTCTCCACTGCTCCATTGACAAAGTAGTCATTGACTAATTGAATTGAAAAGAATATTTTGAATATTTTTTAAAACCTCATAAAACTGGTGATTATTTGACGGCCAAGGAAAAAAATAGTCTTAATCTCAACTCTCCACTACTGACAGACATGGTTAATATGAGATCAATTTTCAATGCTGTCTCTCTCTCTCTCTCTGCAATATTGTTGTTTGATTGTGAAGTAAATGAGAGAGATCTTCAAGATTTGGCTTCACAGGGTAAAGTGGTGCTATGGGTATTAAATCTATTTTAATTATTATTCTTATTATTAATGTAATATAAGATAGTATATGAATGTGCATACTTTTTTTTTATAAATCATTCTTTCAAAATCGAGCTGGATAGAATTATAAGGGCGACAAAGCTCTTCCTATCGAATTCTATATGAATATGCATACTTTTAACCAAAAGAAAATGCAGTATAGAGACAATATATTGGGCAAGCAGTCCCTAGGAATTAGAAAGCACAGGAAAATGGACTGATCCAACGTGATTATTATTATAAAATGTCAAGTCCAAAATTATGAGGGATTTAATACCATTCATATTATAGATTTCAACCAATTAAACCAGTTCAATTAATCTTGTTGAGAATTCAATGTGCTAAAAAAGAGAAAAAAAAAAAAAAAAAAGCTCGATTTCAGTGAGATTTCAGGCGCATAATACAATATTTTACATTGAATGGTTAAAGAGATTACCAGCTTTATTTTATATTATGATCTTTATTTTATATTATGAATAAGTTGATCTTATTTTATATTATTTTTTACTTCTATCATATATATAAGTATATATCGATATATGTTGGTATATATCAGTATATATTGATATATGTCGGTATATGTTACATATATTTTAACGATATATATTAGCAATAACGAAACCAGAAATTCATCGAGAGGAGCAAAATTTATACAGAAAAAATGACCGACTATAAATTCATCAAAGAAAGGCAAAATTTACACAGAAAAAACTACCGACGAGTAATTATAAATTTATAGTTTCAATATTATTAACCTAATCACAATTTATAATTTAAATTTCATTAAGCTAATCACAATTTATATTAAATTTTTATTTTATATTTAATATTTTAATTTATTATATAATTTATATAGTTTACATGTATATATAATACACATGTGGGGGAGGGGAGGGAGGTCCATTGCCCCCCAGCCCCCCTCTCCCTCCGCCCCTGTATATTGGTATATGTTGCTATATATTAGTATATGTTGATATATGTCGGTATGTATTATATATATTTTAATAATATATGTTAATATATATTGATATATATCAATATATATAGTTATATGTCAGTATATATTATATATATTTTTGTAATACCCTTACACTTCATATATATATAGTACATATACCGCACATACATAAAATATACATATAAAATATAAAAGTTTCACCGTATTTATCTTTAGAAACTCTCATATTTAATACCCAAAATATTTATGATTCCAAAAATGTAAATATATTATGAGCAGTTAAATAAATATATATTTAGCAATAAAATAATTATGACTAAAATGTAGTTAATGTACAATTTTTATATAACAATATCTGAAAATTTTTTTATCAAAGTTTTATCTGTATTTTCAATAAATTTCAAAATCACAATTCTCTCAACCTGTACAAAATAACACTCTCAAAATCAGCATTTTTCAAAATCCACCATTTCTTCAAATTATATCCAAGTATTTAACAAATATAAATAATATACCACTCTAATCAAATATAAATTTACAAAGCTTTATAAGACCTTGCATATTAAAACATAAAAATATATATTATATTATAATATACATAACCACAATGCATTGGAACAAAAGTAACCATAACCAAAATGCTTTAGTTCACAACCAAACTTATAACATATAAATAATGATTAATTTATTTGTTACATAACATTATAGAACCTTATAACCAAAGAACATTTTTACATAATATTTATAATGCACCAAATCCAAAATACATTAGGATCAAAAATATTCATGCAATGCAGTGTAGCACTGGCAAAATATGTTTTGTTGCAAACCTCTATACTTCAATATGAACCGCAAATCAAGATCTGCTCAAATTTGTCTGCACTTTTTTGTTCTGCAATTCTATCATCTGTGCGATATAATTCTATTGTGGTAAACTAAAAGCTTAGTGATACATATTTTGATAATATAAAATATTTAAAACTAATGTATTTTTTCATGGCACAAAATACATTATGCTTTACTTAAAATGCAATGATACATATTTTGATAATATAAAATATTTAAAACTAATGTATTTTTTCATGGCACAAAATACATTATGCTTTACTTAAAATGCAATGCTCATTTAATATTCATCATCTCTTGAATCTCATAAATCATATAAACACATCATCACAACAAAACATTCATTAACTCGTACAATTCATCCACATATCACAATCGCATACATTTGGCCCAACAAGTCCCTATATAATATTCACATTTCAGAAAAATTAACTTGGCCCATCACGACACCGAGAATCTAAGTATTAAATATATCACTCGAATGTTGTTCTCTTTCTATACCGAGGGTCAAAGTGTCATATATATATCACCCGAAGGTCACCTTCTATCGACATCGAAAATTTAAATGTCATATTTATTACTCAAAGACTGTCTTCTTCGACACTGGATCAAAGTGTCATAAATATATTATCAAAAGGCTGCCCCCTATCAACACCAGCGTGTCTCGCCCAAATCAGTAATAACATATCATTGGTATGCCAGCTCAAAAGTATCAAATTCAATATTCTGGAATAAATAATTGTACAGGAAAAACAAACACAAAATCATATCATATATCTTATTCTCATTCCGTTTCATCTTTTTTCTACAGATTCATCAATTTCCATTACCATTCTTTTTATGCACATTTTTTCACGTGATCAACTCATTACATTATTAGCTTCCACATTTTATCACATTTTCGCATCAAATTATCACTTTACATAATCTCATTCACTTTGAACATCATTTTCATCATTATAATTACATTATATCATATTTCACATTTCCATATTACCAGTGCATCAACATTACCATTTTTCATAAAACAATGGTCTTTAACTTCAAAATAATGATTAGATCATATTTTTGATACAGTGCATAGGTTATATAACTAACCATATTTCAAAGTAACGTAACATATTTTCAAAGTATCAATGTGATTATGCCAAATTATGTATAATTAAAATATAAGTTATCAAAGTATGTACTAACCTTGTTTACATTTAAAATCAAGCCAAAATCACATTCCAAGCCTTATTTCCAACAAACTTTACATTCCTCCACTTAGGCAACTTTGGGCTACAACACTCCTAAACCAAACAATAAGCCAAATTATTCAATTAGAATCATATTCATGCTTAATTTTTATAAAACAATCACTAATTACATAAATCCTAACTAACCTTCCAACAAAACCCTAATTTCTCTACTACCTCACTCAAACTTCACTATAACAATCTCATTTTCATCATCTGACTATAAAATTATCATATCCTCATTAAAATAGTTTCAAAATAATCCATTTCAATAATTATAGTCATCTCTATCAAAAATTTAAAATTTACATATTCATCCATAAACCCTATTTTCACTAATCAAACTCATCTTAACTAATTAATTACTAAATCATTATATATCCATCACATTAGCTTTATAATTATCTATTCTAACAATTAAAACTGATTTTCTCTCACTAACTAAATTATACATAAGCTTAAAGTGAAGAATACTTTCTTATAACCTTGATTAATCTTCAAAATCAACTAGAAACCCTTGGATTTTTAACAAACTTTGATATTTTGGATGAAGAAATCTCTCCCTTTCTCTCTCTAAATTCATCCTCCCATGGAAGAAGAAGAATATTTTTTTTAAATTATTTTCTTTTTTATCTCTTTAAAACTCTTAATTAAATAATTAATTAATTATTATATATTTTCACTTTAATTTCCCGCTATAATTTTCCATCTTACTTTGACTTATATATATATTTTTTTATTTATTTATTTATTTTTACTTTTTCAACCATAAATGTGTATATATCGTATATATCTTATGTATATATATTATGTATTCAAAGTATATATTACATATATCTAGTATTTATATTATGTATATCTTAAGTATACATATATACATCTCTTCTAACATACCTAGTTATTCTTCCTCACTAATTATTTTAATGTATATTAAAAATATAGATGTTACATATAAGATAGCATTTTTGAAATTTTACATTAAAAAATAATTTTAAATAATTTTTATGGTATATGTTAAAATTATTTTAAATATATAAATTAAATAAAATATATTAGTATAAATATAAATATAAGTTTTATTTTCAAAATGAGAGTATATGTGGATATATATGGGTTTTTGATATAAATATTTTTAATTTAATATTTTTAAAAAATTATTTTAAAATTAAAATACGAAAAAAAACAAATACATAACGGTGACCATTTTGTAAGGAGCACTTGTTAAACAGTGGCCAAAGCATTATTTATAAAGAGGGTAACGTATTTTTGTAAAAATAAAAAATTATAAATATAGTACTTTTAAAATTTTTTAAAAAAGACAGTATTTTAAAAAATTAAACTTTTTTTGAAGGTAGTGGGTATTTTATTTAATCTTATTAATATATATTAGTGTATATTACATATATTTTAACAGTATATGTCGATACATTTCGATATATATTGATATATATTAGTATATGTTGGTATATATTATATATATTTTAGCAATATATATAAATATATTGATATATGATCAGTGATGAAATTACGGAAAATCATGAGGAGTTGTCCGACTTTCCTTCTCCGGCAGCCAAAATGGAGGAGTATATGGCTGTCGGTAGTGCTGTGAAATCTTAGCCTCCCCTTTGCAAATTCACAGAGCAGTGGGCACTGACAGCAGCAAGCAAAAGGAAGAGAGAGAGGGAGGAGACAGCTAGAAGGGAAGAATGGAGAGAGAAACCATCAGACCATCACCGGTGAACTATCAACCACCAAACCACCATCACCAGTGATAAGTAACGGCGAGAGGTAGAAATTTTGATCACCCTCCACAGTCTTGTGATTCTGCCATTGTATATGATGATATATGTCAATATATATCAATATATGTTATATATTTGTCGATATATATTATATATATACTAGTATATAGTACATATAAAATGATGTTTTTGTAATTTATAGCTTTTGTGTTTTTAAATGTCCAAGTCCATCATATTTTTGAAAAAAAAATTATGCTGTAAATTATTTTTATATATATTTTTGGTAGTATTTTTAAAAAATAATATTTTTTTAAGTTAGTTTTGGAATTTTTCTTATATATCTAGCCACGAATAATGAGATAGAAAAATTAATTAATTAAAAGCACATTTGCTAATAAAATAATTTTTTTTTAGTGAAAAATCATAAAACTTATTTTAGTTTAAATATCTTATATTTTTAGAAATTAAACTCTTTTTTTGTTAATATTAATAATTTGATTTATAATATTATACTTAAATGATAAAAACTAGTTAAAAAAAAATATTAAACAGATTCTTTTGATGGACATGAAAAAGTGGGACAATATTATAATTATGTTGTACATGTATCTTTAATGGACATGTAATTCTGCTGTATATGTAATTTTAGTGGACAGTATGGGTATGCAGTGGCCGTGTTCTTTATGCCGTATTTTTGTAATTGTAAAAGCAAACTTCCGTAAAAATGAAAATATTTTTCAAGTGCCGTATTTTTTAAAACATAATTTATTTTTAAGACATTTTTTGTAATTGTCCCTTAATAATTTGTGGAACTAATAAATTTGTTGTTGCTAATCCTAATGTTAATAAAAACGGGTTCTTTATAAAAATATCAAAAAAATAAAAAATAATAAATTTATAATATTTTTAAAAATATTTTTAAATTTATAAGAATTTATAATTTTTTTTATAAAATATTATATTTATATAATTTATTATGAGTTTATTAATTTATATAATTTATTATAAAATAATTAAAATACTTCTAATAAAAATAAAAAAAATTTATAAAAAAATTTGGAGGACATAAAAAATATAAAGGAGGGGCTCTAAAATTTCGGATTTTAAATCCACCATGTTGGGTTGGGATTGTCATAAAATTTTGAAAATTTTATACAATTGCTAAAAAAAATTGGCAGAATTATACACATAACTTTTGTAATTAATTATTAGGTTATTATAAATTTATTATACACTTTTGTAAAATAATTAAAAAAACTCTAATAAAAATAAAAATATTTAAAAAATTCCAATTTTTCTTTTCCTCTTTGAGAATATCTACAATTTTCACTTTCAAAATTATATATATGTATATATATGGTATACATCTATATATCAAAGATATATACATATTTTCATAATATACATCTTATATAAAAATTATGAGGTATTTTTTGAGAAAAAGTTGAAAAAAAAAAGTGACATGATGTAATTTCTTCTTTTATTTATAATATTAAATACATTAGTGGGTAGGTTGATAATTGACATAGTTTGTTGTAATCCATGAGATCATCTTTCCAAGTAAACAAAATTACAAATTACAAACAAATATGAAACAAAACTATAAACCACCAAGTCTTGTCTGATGAACAAAAGCGTCGTTGATCGCGCATAAGTATCGAGTTTGATATCTAAATATTATTTAACCCCACGCGTAATTAATAAAAAAAAAATTAAAATATGCGCAAAATGAAATAACACTATAGATAAAGGTAGGTTCATTTTCTTTATTTGGAAGCAGCTTCAATTCTAGTTTTTATAAAAGCAATATGTTTGTCTCTTGGAGGCAAGCATTCCTTGACTACTTCAATTTCTCTAATCTTTCCTAACCATTTGTGCAAAGCTGGAAATTTCTCTTTAGCGATGATGAACTCCATTTTCAGAACTTCTTCATGCAGTAACTGAAGCCAATGGATAAAAACTCCCACAATGTCAAGGTACCCAATACTCTCACCTCCAAAGAATTCCTTTCCTTTTAGCTCCTTTTCAAGAAACTCTAAATATTGATATTCTTCTTCTTTAATCTGCTCTAGCTCTTCCCCTTTTGCCGTACGAGCCTTGAAAGCCGTTTGCTTCATCTGCATAAGTTCAAATATCAATATGTAAAAGCAGTTCAATACCCAAAAGTTCGTAAATCAATAAACTGCATAAAATTTTCAGTTCTTTTAGCCATTCTCTTCTGCCCATTATCTGTTTGATAAATGTCTTGTGTGAATAATTTTTTTCCTCTTACTTTAACTCTCTTGATTTCAGAATCCTTAACTCTCTTGATATCAGAATCCCAGAGAGAGCATTTCTTAAATTAGTACAGTCAGTTTATAAAATGGGGTAAAAAAGAAAACAAAGAAATGATTAATTTGCCTTTTCATCAATGAATTTAGCCCAGAAACGAGCCATAGCTCGATCATAAGGGTCTTTAGGCAAGATGGGATTATTTTGCCAGGTCTCATCAATGTATTCAAGAATGACAAGTGATTCTGCAATTGGTTTTCCATTGTGTATGAGCACAGGAATTTTTTTATGAACTGGGTTGGACTCGAGAAGCAAAGAACTCTTGTTGGAGAGGTCTTCTTCTTCGTACTGATACTGTATCCCTTTTAATTTCAGAGCCACTCGTATTCTTAGACTATATGCACTTGCCCAAAAACCCAATAGCTTCACTTCTTCTGACATTTTGGATTCGCCAATTCTCCTTTTCAAAGACATAAATGTGCGCAATGGAAGTTCTTGGTGAGCAAGAGTATGGTACCCTATTACTAAATATATATGATTCACAGATACTTTGATAATGTTGGAATTTAACAGACGTCATTGATGACCTCAATGTTTGGAATAGTCTATTATATATGTATAGATCTATATAGTTTAATCTTACTAATTGACATCTTACCAACTAGTGTGTAAAAGTAAATCTTATATCAATTATTAATGAATAGTGGATTGACTTCTAAGAAAATTATGCAGTACCACATGTTATGGTTTATATTGCTTGTGACAGACTTAAATTGGGTTCCGAGGGGAAAAAAAGAAGGATCTAATTGTTTAAAAAAATAAACGATAATTTTTGTTTTTGTTTAATCATTCATTATTATATAACTTAAAAATTATAGATTAATTTTAATTTATATTAAATAATAAAATATTAATATTAAAATAATTTATATGTAACTGTCGAATATATAAATCAGTCGATAAAAAATTATATTAACTTAACTAAACGCCTCGAATTTGATTCCTTATGTAGTTACATTAAACTTGCTAGAAATAATTTTAATGCTGTTGCCGTTATATTCAACCCAACTCACACTAAAAAAAATTTACACGCTTCACATGTCATATTAAAAATTGTTATTAATTGCTTTACATGTTATGCTAAAAATTTAATAAATGCAAAAAATAATGATAATAATAAATGCAATGACCACCGACACTACTCCAGACTGACTGCATAACATTATATTTCAAGTACGGTAGTACTTCTGATGGAAATAATGAATAAAAAGAAAAAGAAAGCTAAAAAGATAGAAATGGTACAAATCGCAACACAAAGAAAAAGCAACAAAATATATAATGGAAGCTCATCAAATCAAAATGACTTGGGCCATTTTAATGGAGGTGAGCCCAAATCAAATGAAGTCTAAAAATTCCATCAATGTCAACCCATAATAGAGATGAAGCCAACACATTCTATCTTACAATCTTGGACAGGATTCATCAAATTTCCAATATAATATCAAAGCTAATACGGTCTCGCGGTTTAATAATTTAAAATATAAGATAATAAAAATTTATTAAAAAATTAACAAAGCACACCTGTTGAATTTAGGCCCACAATAATAAATCAAGGCTTATGAAAAAACTCAAGACTTGAAATCCGAAAATAAAAAGGCTCAATAAAAAGATTCAGGTAATAACATGTAGTCTCTAAGATTCTATTTAAGGAGTATAAGCTAAGATAAAAAATGAAATTAAATTTGAGGTCTCTAAAACTTAAAGAAATACAAGCTCAAAATAAACGAAAATAAATTACAATTGGACCAAGCTAGTTGGACAATTGTGACTTGAGAGTAAGTGTTGAAAATAATGAATAAAAAAAAAAGAAAGCTTGAAAGATAGAGATGGGACAAATCCCACCCACATCGGGCAACATAAAGAAAAAGCAACAGAATATGCAGTGAAAGCTCATTGAACCAAAATAGCTTATAACTATTTTGGTGGAGGTGAGCCCAAATCAAATGAAGTATAAAGAAGTCCATCAATGTCTACCCATAATGGAGAGGAAGCCAACACACTCTATCTTACAATCCTAGACCGGGCCATCGAATTTCCAGTAACCTCTCTCAAGCTGCCACGTTATACAACTTTATCTTTACTTCTTTTGTTTCATGTTTTGAGAGAGAATTATTTTTCTCTCTCTATTTTGGGGGAGAGAATTCTTATAATGAGAGGGTTTGATTATTTAGATTTGAGTCTTGTAGAAAATAATGGCAGAAGAAGAAGTGAAGCTATTGGGTATTTGTGCTAGTCCATTTACTGGAAGAATTGAACTGGCTTTGAAATTAAAAGGGATACAGTATGAGTAGGTAGAAGAAAAACTCTCCAACAAGAGTTCTTTGCTCTCGAGTCCAACCCAGTTCATAAAAAAGTTCATGTGCTCATACACAATGGAAAACCAATTGCAGAATCACTTGTCATTCTTGAATACATTGATTAAATCTGGCAAAATAATACCATCTTGCCCAAGAACCCTTATGATAGAGCTGTGGCTTGTTTCTAGGCTAAATTCATTGATGAAAAGGTAAATAAATAGCTTTTTTGCTCTCTTCTTTTCTCCCCATTTTTTGAACTGACTGCAGTAATGTAAGAAATGTTCTCTCTGACAAATTGAAATCAAATGAGTTAAAGTAGTAAGTCGGAAAATATACATATATTCACAGAGGACTTTTAACAAATTGCTAATAGGCAAGAGAGAATGGCCAAAAAACTAAAAACTCTATGCAGTTTGTCAACTTATAAGTGACAAACACATGGGTATTAAACTGTTTTTACATTTTAGTATTAACAAATTATGCAGATGCTGCAAACTGCTTTAAAGACCAATAAAGCAAAAGGGGAAGAACTAGAGCAGGTTAAAGAAGAAGAATATCAATATCTAGAGTTTCTTGAAAAAGGAACTGAAAGGAAAGGAATTCTTTGGTGGTGAGAGTATTGGATACTTAGACATTGTGTCATTTTTCTTGGCTTATTGGATTCAGGTATTGCATCAAGTAGTCCTGAAAACGGAGTTCATCATTGAAGAGAAATTCCCGGCCTTGCACAGATGGTTGGAAAAGCTCCAAGAAATTGATGTCATCAAGGAATGCTTGCCTCCAAGAGAGATTTATTTCTGGTACAAAAACTCAATTTAAAGCTGCTTCTAGATAAAGAAAGTGTACTTTCATTGATCTTAAGCTTCTGCTTCATATTTCCTTCTATTTTGTAATTTTGTTTCCTTGGAAAAATGATCTCATGAACTATGAATAAAAGAACAAGTTAGTTGAATTATGAACCTATCAATGATATATATTAATGATTGATATACATATAAATTTATGTATATTATTAGATTGATTAATAATCAATATTAATAGATAGGGAATTAGCCTATACTGTTGCCTAATTAAGCAATGCAAAATACATCCAAACTTTTATTCATAGCCTATTATATCAACAACAACAACAGCAACAAAGCTTTAATCCCAAGTCAATTGGGGTCGGCTATATGGATTCTTCTTTTCCACTCAATATGATTTAAGGTTATCTCTTCTGATAGATGTAACATCATAAGATCATTTTGGACCACCTTTTACCAAGTTAGTTTAGGCCTACTTCTGCCTCTCTTAGTTATATCTACTCTAAATTGTTCGGTTTTCCTAACTGGTGCATCGCTAGGTCTTCGTTTCACATGGTCAAACCACCTCAATCTATGCTTTCTTATCTTATTCTCAATAGGTGTTACCCCTACTTTTCCTCTAATGCACTCATTGCGGATTCTATCCATCCTAGTATGACCACACATCCATCTTATCATTCTCATTTCCGCAACATGCATTTTACTCATGTGTTGTCATTTTACTACCCAACACTTACTACCATACATCATAGCAGGCTGTATTACAGTGCGGTAAAATTTTTCTTTTAATTTAATTGGCATCTTTCGATCACATAGAACTCCTGTAGCACCCCTCCACTTCATCCAACCAGCTTTAATCATATAATTTACATCTTCTTCACAACCCCCATCTTCTTGAAGAATTGAGACAAGGTATCTAAAATAAGTACTATGAGGCACTGCTATTCCGTCTAAAATAATTTTGCCTCTTTCTCTATTCTCGCTATTAAATATACAATGTATATACTCAGTCTTAGTCCTACTTAGCTTAAAACCCTTAGATTCTAAAGTGCTTCTCCATAACTCCAACTTTTGATTTACCCCTACTTGAGTCTCATCCATTAATACAATATCATCTGCAAACATCATACACCAAGGGATGTCATCCTGTATATGTCTTGTTAGCTCATCCATGATCAAGGCGAAAAGATAAGGGCTCAAAGCTGAACCTTGGTGTAATCCAATAGAAATGAAAAAATCCTTAGTATCCCCTCCCACGGTGCAGACACTGGTGGTAGCTCCCTCATACATATCCTTCAAGACTTGGATATATCATATAGATATTCCCCTACGCTCTAGGACCCACCATAAAACTTCTCTAGGGACTCTATCATACGCCTTTTCCAAGTCAATAAAAACCATATGTAAGTTCTTCTTTATCTCTCTATACTTTTCCATCAAATCTCTTATAAGAAAAATAGCTTCCATAGTTGATCGACCAGGCATAAAGCCAAACTGATTTGAGGAGATACAAGTATCTAACCGCAAACGGTATTCCACAACTCTTTCCCACAATTTCATAGTGTGGCTCATAAGCTTTATACCTCTATAATTTGAGCAATTCTGAATATCTCCTTTATTCTTAAAAATAGGTATCAAATTACTTTATCTCCATTCATTAGGCATTTTCTTTGAACTTAAGATCTTATTGAACAAAGATGTCAACCATGTAACTCCTGTATCTCCCAAATATTTCCAAACCTCAATAGGTATCTCATCTGGTTCACAGGCTTTACCAACTTTCATCCTCTTCAAAGCTTCTTTAACTTCCGAAAATCTAATCCGTCTAGTGTATTTCATATTTTTCTCCGGCCTAACGTCTAAACCCTCAATGTTATCACTATGGTTACCATTAAGAAGTTTCTCAAAATAGCTTCTCCATCGTTCCTTAATATCATCTTCTTGAACCAAAACCTTATTCTCTTTATTTTTAATGCACTTAACTTGGTTTAAATCACATTTCTTTTCTCTTATCTTAGCCAATTTATAGATAGCTTTTTCTCCTTCCTTTGTTCCAAGTTTCTCATACAAACTCTCTAAAGATTGCGCTCTTGCTTGACTAACTGCCTTTTTAACATCTTTTTTTGCTTGTTTGTACTGCTCAAAAGCATTATTGTTATTACACTTGGGCAAACTCTTATACCATTTCCTTTTACTTCTTACCACTTTTTGCACTTCCTCATTCCACCACCAAGACTCCTTCGAGGGATGTCCACATCCTTTAGATTCTCCAAAAATCTTTCTAGCTACTCTTCTAATAGTTGTAGATATGCATATCCACATATCATTTGATGATATACTCACATCTTCCTCCCACACTCCAGCTTTGACCAACTCATCCTTGAACAACAATTGTTTTTCATCTTTTAAAGTCCACCACCTAATCTTAGGACTATTGTTCCTCCTTGGCCTACTAGTCAACCTCTTAAACTTGATATCCAAAACTACTAACCTATGTTGAGTGGTCAAAGCCTCACCTGGAATAACCTTACAATCCTTGCATCGAGTTCGATTGGCTTTTCTTGTGAGTATGAAGTCAATTTGACTTTTATTTTGCCCACTTTTAAAGGTCACTAGATGTGATTCCCTTTTTATAAAATATGTATTTGCCATAATCAAACTATAGGCTAAAGCAAAATCAAGGATACTCTTACCTTCTTCATTTCTAATTCCAAAACCATGCCCTCCATGTACCTCCTCAAAACCTACTCTGTCTTTTCCTACATGTCCATTTAAGTTTCCTGCTATAAAAATGTTTTCATCATTTGGAATCCCTCGCATAAGTTCATTCATGTCATCCCAAAAATTTTGCTTGCTCTCCCCATCCAATCCAACTTGAGGGGTATATGCACTAACTATGTTGATGGTCTCATTCTGGATCACAAGTTTAATTGAAATAATCCTATCGCTTACTCTTTTCATCAATATAACCGTCTCCTTTAGGTTCCGATCCAAAATTATACCTACTCTGTTTTTACTTATATCTGTACCTGTATATCACACTTTATACCCAGTATTCTCAACGTCTTTACTTTTCCCTCCAACCCATTTAGTCTCTTAGATACAAGCAACACTAATTTTCCTTCTCTCCATAGTATCAACAAGTTCTCTCAGTTTATCTGTAAGAGATCCAATATTCCAAGTTCCTATTCTGATCTTACTCCCTAATTGTTCTTTCTTATACTTCTTCCTATAAAATCTTTTACCATTATCTAAACGTGTATCTCTCGTACTACTCTTATTATTTGTATTTTGGACTAACTTCTTTACACCCACATGTCCATGATGTGAGAACCCTTGTTTATTATGCACCATATCCGGGCGCCGACATGGAGCGTCGCATTCGGGGAACGTCCTACACCCTTGCTTATTCTTCACTACACCCGGGCTCCGATGTAGCGCGTCGCAAGTAGGGAACGCCCCAACGATATTATTATTAGAATCCATATCATGAGATGTGACAAAAGTTTTACGCTGGTTGTCACCTACCGCAACTCTCCTCCTTTATCCGTGCTTGGGACCGACTATACATAAGAAACTCATGTATAGGCGGAGTTTCATAGCCCATGATATCATTGTAATAAAATTATAAAACACAAACAAATATGAAATAGAAACTATAGATCAATGAATTTACACTTTTTTATTTGGAAGTAGCTTCAAGTTGAACCTTCATATTAGCAATATGTTTGTCTCTTGGAGGCAAGCATTCCTTGACTACATCAATATCTCTAAGCTTTCCTAACCATTTGTACAAGGCTGGGAGTTTCTCTTCGGTTATGAACTTCATTTTCAGAACTTCTTCATGCATCACTTGAAACCCATGAGCCATAAAAAATGCCACAATGTCTAAATATCCAATATTCTCCCCACCAAAGAACTCCTTTCCTTTTAGCTCCATCTCAAAAAACTCTAAATTTTGATAAACTTCTTCATTTAACCTACTCTAATTCTTCCCCTATGACTTTGGTAGTCTTGAAAACGCTTGTATCATCTGCATAAGTTGTCAATATACCAGTATGTAAAAGCAGTTAAATTACCTCAATGAACTGCATGTACTTTTCAGTTTTCTGGCCATTCACTCACACCTATTATATGTTCAATGAAAGTCCCGTGAATATTATTTTTTTCAGACTTAACTCTCTTGATTTCAGAATTGCAGAGAGAACATTTCTTACAGTAGTATAAATCAGTTCATGAAAAATTAACATCAGAGACTAATTAAGGGGGTGAAAAAGAAAGTAAAGAAACAATTAATTTACCTTTTGATCAACGAATTTAGCCCAGAAACGAGCCATGGCTCTGTCATAAGGGTCCTTGGGCAAGAGAGGATTATTTTGCCAAGTCTCATCAAGGTATTCAAGAATGACAGTTAATTCTGCAATTGGTTTTCCATTGTGTATCAGTACAATAACTTTTTTATGAACTAGGTTGGACTTAAGAAGCAAAGAACTCTTGTTAGAGAGGTCTTCTTCAATGTACTCATACTTGATCCCTTTTAGTTTAGCTAGTACTATTGGCGGAACCACAAATTAGATAAAGGGAGGGTAAAATTTTCAAGTAAAATGAAAATAACAGGTGAATTTAAAATAAAATTGAATATTTAATATTATAATAAAATTTAAATTTTTATTATAAAATTCTATATTAATTATTAAATTCTAAAAAAGTATTTATTTTTTATATGTCTTTTCATTTTTATTCTTAGATCTATTAATTTACATATAGGATTTTATTAAATTAAATTTATAAAAATACTATTTCAAATTAGAACATTAATTTTACCAAATTCATAATCAAATTACAAAATTCTATAATATTAACCTAAATACTTATTCATAAAATCCTAAATACCCACTAATTAAAAACAAAAAAAGAAACATGTATAGTGTAAAAAAGCTAATAATTTATATAATTATAACTATATATATAATTATATATATAATATCTATACATATAGTTTATATATATATATATATATATAAACTATTAAGTTTTTGGGGTGGTAATGAGATGCATAATAAAGAATTTCATTTTTAAGGATTGATTTTATAGTATTAAGTGTGTAATTATTGATTAGAAATTTTGATATGCAGTAAGTCCCATTTGTTAGGCATTGATAGGGATGTTAGGGCAATTAGTTGGCGGTCGCTTTTAAAACTAGTAATTCCACATTTAAACTATTTTTTAAATTTTAAAAATGAAATCTTTTTTATGTAAATTAGCTAGCACAACTATATCTAATAATTATGATAACTCAAAAATTAAAATGATAGCAAATAAAAATGAAGTAATTTTAGAAGATTTTCATAAAATAATAGATGATTGGGAGATACATAAGTAGATAAAAAAACAAATTTATTAACTTCCTAAAATTAATATTTTTAAAACATGTTATACTATTAAAGCAGAAGAAAGATATATATATATATATACACCTTTTAAAAGGATTATTGTGTTATCTCCTGAAACTTTAAGAAACATAAAGATAAAAACTATAAATACATACATATAGAACTTATACAAATTGGTATAAAACCTTTAGCTAGGGAATGACTAAATACAAGTATATTAGCTATAGTTAGAGATGTAAGATTAGTAAATTTTCACGATTCTCTCTTAGGATCAGTAGAGACCGGTCTTAGTGAATGTCCTATTTTTTTTACTGTCATCTTGATATTACAGTATCTTTGAACGATGCTAATATATTAAAAAATGTAGTATTAGAAGTAAAAATCCACAATTATAAAATGCTAAAAGGATCAATTTCTATAGCATTAATTTATAAAATGCATTATAAAATAATAGTTTCTGCCTTTGGTATTAAGTATAAAATACAACCTAAAATAGGAAAAATTAGATTTCTCCAAACAGATTTTAGTAAAGCCAATACAGTAATTCCTAAAGCCAAACAATGGAAGTACATTTTCCTTCCTGATGAATGGATTTTAAAAAGAGATGTTCCTCCTCTAGAACTTGAAAAAATTATAAAACCAAATGTTAACATCAGTAAAATTAAACAATATGAAAATGATAAAGTAAAATTAAAATTCAGTAGGCATATTACAAGCTCTAGATACTCAAATACTTCCTCTTTTACCTCAACAGTAGATTTAAGAAGAGCATCTCAGTTACCTTCAATTACATATGTTTTGTATAATGAAACAAATCCTAAACTTGCAATGCAATATTTTGTAAAATCTAGGTATTCTATTTCAGATATACCTGAATCTAGTCATAAACTTAAAAGTGTTAATTATAGTACAACAATATCAAGACCTTTATATAATGATTTAAATAATTTAAACCATTTAGATCCTAAACTTAGATTCAACCGATATAGAGAACAATCACATTCTCCACTTGTTTCACCTATAGCCTCAGCAATAACTGAGAATAGAGCAAATATAGATAAAGAAATAAATGTAATTGCTAAAGAATTTATTTTTAATGAAGATAAATTTTAGGAAGAAATAAGAACAACTAACAATTTAGAAAAATTAAAGAAGATTTGTAGAGAACATGAATTTTGAAAATAAAAAACAGAGTACATTGATTTTGTAAAATAAAATAAAATTAAAATAAAGTTTTTTGATTGATTTAAAAGTATCCATATCAAATCTATAAACCTTATAACCACCAGAAATAAAAAAACGGAATAGAAATTAAAATATTAAATTATCCAAAGTGAACATCCACCTAAATTCACTAGTATATTTATGTACGATGAACATGACCTTTTACAATTGTTGCAGAAAATGATCCTCATAGGAAAATCTTAGAATAAAATAATTTTTGTAATGCACATTTACATAGTATAGGAAAACAACTTAATAGAATAGAAAAATCTATTAAAAGTAAAAAAAATAGTAAAACCCATTGAGGAAACGTCATATGAAAAAATTTAAAAAAATATATGTTTTAAACATTTTCAAGTTTCTAAAATAGGACAACTAGAATTCAAACAATCTAAAAATGTTGACTTTGTAAAAGTAATTAAAAATCAACTGAGCAAAATTAAGTCAACTTTTGAGTCAAAAGAAGTAGTTCAAGATATACCACCATCTAAAATTATTTTTTTATTTGAAAGGAAGAGTATTCTCCATCTAAAATTATTAGTATAGTTTCGCACGATCAAGAATCAGAATCAAAAGAAAGGTTCTCTCCTGAAACTGAAGATCTTGATTCATTTTATAAAACCTTAACTCCTCAAATAAATCGTATAACTCACAATCACTCAATAGTACCTAGGATAACTATATCCGACCTTGGTATTATTGAAAGACCTAATGTATTATCTTAGTATAAATATAATGTCTCATCTATATATAAATGAAATATAAATAGTCTTTCAGAATATAATATCCTTAGTCTTCTACAGCAAATGACTATGGTTATTAATGCATATAGAACTCAAACAGATACCTCTAATAAAACTATAATAAAATTAATTATAGTTGGCTTCACTGGCCAATTAAAAGGTTAGTGGGATAACCATCTCACTGATGAACAATATTTAGAAATTTTAAATGCTATAAAAACTTATGAAGATGGAAGCCCCTTATATTAAATGAAAATGGTGAAACTATTTAGGATGCAGTGATAACACTCATTCTAACTATATCACTTTATTTTATAAGAGATCAATTTATTTTATAAGAGATTCAACTCATTTAAAAGATAAAAATGTTAAATTGCTAAGTAACCTTAGATGTAAAAAAACTTAATAATTTTCAGTCTTATAAAATAATTTTCTTAACAAGGATTATGCTAAGGGATGATTCTAATCAGACTTTTTTGAAAGAAAAATTCCCAGCATAATTGCCTTCTTTCTTTGGAAAAAAAGTTAAAAACCATATAAAATAGGAATTTGGAAATCCAGTTCCTTATAACCTTATTATTTATGGTCAATTGATTAGTATAGTTTAAAAAGAAGAATTAAAACTTTGTTAAGATAAAAAGTTACAAAAATATTTAAAATTTGAACTGAGAAAAACTAAACAAGAACTAATATCATTATGTAAACAATATGATTATAGTATAACCCAAGATTATAAAGGTTGTCAAAAACAATGTTCTATGAGCTATAAAAAACCTTATAAAAAGAATTATAAAAGAAAATTTAATAAAGATGATTATTACAAAAAAAAAAACCTATGTTTAATAATTTAGAAAATCTAGTAATAAAAAATTCTTTAAGAAGAAAAATATAGGATATAAAGACTTAGAATGTTATAACTGTGATAAAAAAAAAGGTATACTTCAAGATTCTATAAATTTAATAAAAAAAACTTCAAAAATTAAACTTACAAGAATCTGCATTAAATAAAATTTATGAATTATATTTAAATTTAGAATCTAAAAAATATTCGGAGTTTGAAGAACTGAATTAAATAGATGAAATAGATTTAGAATCTAATAGTTCTAAAAATAGATAATCGATAAATATGATAACTAAAGAAAAAGAATCTTTATTAGAATTTGTAAAATATATAATGACCCTAAAACAAAAGAAAAATTCTTAAATAAACTATTAGATAATTTTAGTGAAGAAAATAATAAACTAAAACCTTCAATATTATCCAATACTAGTAAACAAACATATGACTTAACTTCAATATTAAATAAGAATCAGAAAATAAAGAATAAACTAATAATAAATGATATACATAAAGAAATTAAATAAATGAAGATAGAATTGAAAGAATCAAAACTTAAACAACAAAGCGATTCGAAATTAATAAAAAACTTATTAAGTAATAATAAGAATTCCACTTCTTCTGAAAGTTCTTCTGAAGAAGAATAAGAAAAATTGATGATAATGAAATTAGTATAATAGATAAAAATAATGTACCTAAAATTTCATATTAATGTTACATAAAATAACATCAAGAAAATATTTGATATCAATAAAATTAAAATTTTCTGAAAATTATATTCTAGATACTATAGCCCTATTCGACACTGGAGCAAATTTAAATTGTATAAAACCTAGTTTAGTACCTAAGAGATTTTGAAAAACACACTAGAAAAAAATTATCAAACAACAAATAAATTTAAATTACAATTTTCTAGTAAAACAGAAGCTTGAATTATAAATAAAAATTTAGAATTAAAAAATATATTTATCTTAACTAAAGAAATTCATCACATGGTAATATTAGAAACGTCATTTATGAATTTAATTACTCCTTATTTTAGTAAAAGAAGATAATATAACTTTTGAAATAAAAAAAATCAAAAGATTATATTTCTTTTTATAGAAAAACCTAAAAATAAAAATTTAAATCTCCTTAAAGCACATTTAATTTATGAATTGGAAATAAGTGTATTAATAAAAGTAAAGTCTGGACAATTTTGTAATTTAAAGAATAATTTTTGACTTTAAAAAATAAATGAATAATTAAAAATAGATTTGGTAAAAAAATAAAATGAACCAAATAAAAGCCCAAATAAAAAATGAACTATGTACTGATTTGCCCAATGCCCTTTGAAACAGAAAATAACATATGGTTGATTTATCTTATGAAATAAACTTTGATGAAAAGCTCAATACAATTAAAGCTAGGCCTATTCAAATGAGCTCAAATATGATAGAATTTTGTAAAAAGAAAATTTCTGATTTAGAAAATAGAAACTAATTTATAAACCTCGCAGCCCATGATTTTGTGGTGCGTTCTATATGAATAAAACCTCTGAAATGAAATGAGGAGTACCAAGATTAGTAATAAATTATAAATCTTTAAATTAAACTTTAAAATAAATTAGGTATCATATTTCAAATAAAAAAATTATTAAATAGATTGTATAATACTAATATATTTTCTAAATTTGATATGAAATCTGAATTTTGAGAAATTCAAATTCATCTTAAAGACAGATATAAAACTGCATTTACAGTTTTATTTAGACAATATGAATAAAATGTAATGCTCTTTGGATTAAAAAATATACTTTCTGAATTTTAGAGAGTGATGAATGATTTATTTAACCCATATATAAAATTATGTACTGTTTATATAGATGATGCATTAATTTTTAGTAAAATAATAGAAGAATATTTTAAACATTTAAAAATATTTTTTTATGATTGTAAGAAAAAATGATTTAGTTCTTAGTAAAATAAAAATATCATTATTTCATACTAAGATCATATTATTAGGATATTATATAGAACATGGTAAAATAAAATATATAAATAAAGGAACTTAGCCTTTGGAGATAAGTTTTCTGATAAAATCTTAAATAAAGCTCAATTATAAATTTTTTTAAGATGTTTAAATTATGCAATAGATTTTTATCCTAACCTTAACAGGTTAATAAAACCCTTACATGATAGGCTTAGAAAAAATCATAGTTCATGGACTAAAGTTCATACAGGTATAGTTCAATAAATAAAAGTTTTAGTAAAAACTATTCCTTATCTTTATATCTCTAATCCATCAGCCTTTAAGATAGTTTAGACTGATGCCTCAAATATAAGTTATGGTAGTATTTTAAAGCAAATAAAAGAAGATAGAGAAACTATAGTCCACTTTACTTTAGGACATTGAAATGCAACCCAATTAAATTATTCAACTATTAAAAAAGAGATTTTAAGTATTGTACTTTATATTTTCAAATTTCAATCTGATTTATTAAATATGCAAAAGAAATTTTGTAAAAAGATGTTAAAAATATTGTATTAAAATAGATTTTTGCTGGATGGCAAACTATTTTAAGTATATTTAATTTTAATATAGAATTTATAAAAGGAGAAAGCAATAGCATTCATGACTTCTTGACCCACGAATCCCTTACAAAAATCATGGGAAAAAATAAGAAGAAATCTAATAAAAATAAACAAATTATAAAATCATACAGAAGCCCATCTCCTAAAGCCCTATCTGATCATTCAGATGACTTAAAACTCGATTCTAAAGCCATCAAATCTTAGGCCGCAATGGTCGAACATGAGAATAGTAAAGCCCAAAATGAAGGAGTAAAGGCTTGGGTATGCCAATTAGCCCAATCACCAGAGGTGCTTCACATACTTTAAAAAATAGGCTTCCCGCCTCCTGAACAGGTTCAACAGGCTCCTTTAACCTCAAGTAAAGCTCTCATTCCTTTTGTAAAACCTAAGATAGGAGATCCTTCCTCCTCAAATACCCTATCTCTATATGTTTTAAAAAATGATTTGGAAATTTCCAAATAGCCAACTCAAATAATTTCTTCAAATTTTCCTATAAAATCTAAATGGATTACAAAATCTTTTATGGATACATAGTTGATAATAGAAGATGGATTCACCCATCAAAATCAATGGAAAATTATTAAATCCGTATATCCTAAAAATTAATTTTTTAAGTATGATGATTTGTCAAAACTCCAAGAAAGTAATCTAGCTATTTTTGAGGATACAAATTTCATAAAACTTAAACATAATTATGATTCTAAAGATAAAACAATTATATCTCATTCTTCAATCCAAATAGAGAAAGTTCTCCATCCTTCTGATTGGGAAAAGCCTCTTCATACCCCTGTATCATTTAAAAATAATTTTTTTCATATAAAACCAATTGTTCTTTGTATAGTTACTAGGACTATGTTCATGCTTGAACTAAGATCCTTTATTTTCAAAATCCTACAAACACCCATTATTGGTTATTGTATTTTGATACCAATATTAAAAAAAGATAAAATCCCTATGTGGTTTGTCAATTTATGGTATTATTGTGATAATGATAATAGAACATTATATCCAGAAGCACTAATGGCTTACTAATACTTTAAAACCAATGCTTACTCATCTTTGTATGAGAAATAATTTCCTTCTCTCCTATTCTTTTGTATGAAATTCTTTATACCATGGGTATATCAATGGTATTTTGAACTAGCTTACCAATTAAGAACTAATGTATGAGTGGTATCAAGAAAACATAAAGTCAAATGGAGGAATACCTTTAGAAATTCCACCATTGAAGCAAATATAAAAAATTAGATCCACAAGAGAGAATATGGTTATGTCAATCCAAGACTTGCCACTTCCTCTTCGTTTGGAGCCCAAAAAGCTCATTGTCAACCCCTTGTTATAGCTGCAAAGATTATAAAAGAATAAAAAGCAATTTGTGAACAAATGGCTCAATCCATTCCTTCTACTTCTGAGCCCATAAAACCTTCTTCTTTTAGCTCTTCTATCAAGACCTAGTCTAAGAAGTCTAAAACCCAATCTAAAGCTTGATCTAGAAGAAGAAAATCTCCTTCATCTTTTTCTAACTCCTCTTTCACTTCATCTATGACATCATCTTCCATAAGTACTTCTAACTCTAATTCAAACTCAGATTATTGCCCTTGTAATAAAGATGATTATTATAACATTTTGTTTCCCGTAAAAAGAAAAAAGAAATAAAAGAAAAAAGTAAAAAAGAAAAGAAAAAAGAAAAAAGAAAAGGAAAAATAAAAAGTTATCTGATTAATCATTAAAGGCAAAAGGAACTTTATTCCTTCAGACATATAAAGACACAGTAAAAGGTACTATTTAGAATAATATTATTCATCCACAGTAAAGAAAATAGTACTAGATAAGATACTATTTATCTACAGTACCGAACGTGTGAAGATTGTCACAAGACTTGCTTGTGACCTAGCCAAAGTGGAGGTTAGGCTAGGAAAATTCTAGATTCTTATATGTAAATATTCTCTATAATATTTTATAGTATTCTATAGAATTCTAGAGATGTGTATGTGTAGATTTCTCTAGAATATATTAGATAATGTCTTAGGAATATGCCATAGAATATTCAAAAAATATTCTTGAAATTGTGTAGAAGCTTATTCTAGGCCATTGGATCAAATTGATTACCACCGTCCATTGAGGAGTATAAATAGATGTAGGATTCATTTGTTATAACCATCCAATTCTTTCACAAGTTCTCAAGTAATAAGAGCTTTCAAGCATTTTTTCAATACTCTCTTTTTCTCTTGTGTTTGAGTTGCTTTCTTCTTTACTTAATTTTTGCATTTAGCTTATTAAGCATTTTAGAGGTAAGGCTAACTAGCATTCTTTCAAGTGTTGGAAAAAGTTTGCTAGTACTACACAGGTTTGAGCTTGTGTGAAAGAAATCCTGTGATAGTTGGTATAAGAGCCCCGATTAGGTAAACTTCAACACAAAAGAATGGCAGAAGCTACTAATCCTTTTATTGCTACCAGTACCGCCCAAGGTAGGAAGGGCTGAAAGGATAAGTAAAGAGACATCATCGCTGCCATGGAAGAAAGGTTGGCTAAGTTTAATATCACCATCTCTGAGATGAGGGACAAAGTTGAGAACGTAGACTAACGCATCGAGGGGCAAGAGTCTATAAGGGTGGACGAGCTTCGTGAGGAGATACAAGGTGCCTTGAACACGACATTAGACATAGTGTCCAAGAAAATGCAATCTTTGGAGGCCACCATTGCTACGAAGGATGATGAGGTGAATACTTGCAAGGTAAGGATTACAAACCTTGAAGAAGTTGTGGAGAAACTTCAAACTCAATTTAGTGTGTGCATGGTTTTCGTAGCCAATGGAGGTGGAGCTACGCATGCCAATCTTACCCACAAAGTGAATATTCTAAGGCCTCAAACATATAGTGGGGTAAGGAATACAAGAGAAATCGATAACTTCCTTTGGAGTGTCGAGAACTACTTTGATGCGGTAGGAATCTTTGATGACACTCAAAGGGTGAAGAGCATCACTCCCTACTTAAAGGGAATCGCCATGGTGTGATGGCGAAGAAGGTGTGATGATGTGAAGAAGGGTCTTTGCACCATCGACTCTTAGGAAGATTTTAAGGGGAAACTCAAGAAGCAGTTTTACCATGAAGATGCATAAAATGAAGCTAGGGCCAAGCTTCGTTGCCATCAATACAAGGAGGGCTATATAAGGGAGTATGTAAAGGAATTCTCCAAGCTATTGCTAGTGATTTCTAACATTTGGTAAGAAGATGCTCTCTTTTGCTTCATGGATGGCCTAATTGGATGGGCCAAGCTTGAACTCCAAAAGAGAGGAGTCCAAGATCTAGCTACCGCAATGTTCGCTGTCGAGTCCTTAATCGAATTCAAGAGGAAAGATTCAAAGAAGGAATAAGGCAAGAAGCCCACTAGTGGTGGAAAAGGTATGGGAGATAGTGATAAATCTCTCAAGAAGGGCCAACCCTGCGGGGACAAAGGTAAGGGAAAGAAAAAGGACAAGGATGATGCTTTCAAGTCTAAGATTGCTTGCTTCTTATGCAACAGGCCTAATCAGGCTTTTGAGTGCCCTAAGCGTGGGAAGATTGTTGCCTTATTCATGGAGGAGGAGAAGCAAGAGGAATGAAGACTTGCTTCGATACACCTACTTAGTGCAATCCAAGCCAAAGTGGAAGAGCAACCATGAAGCCGAATGTTTGTGGAGACAGAGATTGGGGGCAAGACCATCCAAGCCTTGTTGGATACTGGTGTCGACACATTCTATATGGATAAGGAGCTAGCAAATGAGATTGGTTTATCCTACACCAAGGAGAAGGGCTTCGTCAAGGGAGTTAATGCCAAGAGTCTCCCAATTGATGGTGTAGCACGAGACACCAATATCAAAATCAGCCAATGCAGAGGTAAGGTCGATATCACTATTGCTCCCATAAATGATAATAAGTTCTATTTGGGCATAGACTTCTTAGACACAGTGAAGGCTTTGCTAGTTCCCTATGTTAACACCATGTGCATCATGGAGAAGGGACAACCATATGTTGTTCCTGTCAAGAGGGAGACTTGTAAGGAGAGAATGGTGTCCGCAATCCAACTCTCTAAAGAGGTGAAGAGGAAGAAGCCAACTTATCTTGATAGATGAAGGCCCTATGGATGGAGAGGAAATTGCACCAAAGGCAGTTCAAGACACGCTTGAAGAGTTCAAGGACGTCATGCCTACTGAGCTACCAAAGAAGTCTCCTCTAAGAAGAGAGGTAGATTATGCTATAGAATTAGAGGTTGGAGCAAAGTCATCCGCTTTTGCTCCCTATCACATGACACTACTAGAAATAGAAGAGTTAAGGAGGCAATTGAAGGAATTGCTTGATGCTGGATATATTCACCCCTCCAAAGCTCCTTATGGTGCACTGGTTCTATTTCAAAAGAAGCAGGATGGGTCTTTTCGGTTATGTATTGACTACCGTGCTCTCAACAAGATCACCATCAAGAACAAGTATCCCATCCTACTCATTGTAAATTTATTTGATCAACTTGGCGATGCAAGTTACTTCACCAAGTTAGTCTTACGATCGGGGTACTATCAAGTTCTCATAACCGAAGGAGATGAGCCAAAGATAACATGTGTCATAAGGTATGGGTCATATGAATTCCTTGTAATGCCCTTTGGCCTCACTAATGCGTCGGCCATATTTTGCATACTTATGAACAAGGTAGTTGCTTCTTTCCTAGATGCTTCTTTCATAGATTGATTTATAGTTGTGTACCTTAATGATATTGTGATTTATAGTAAGATATTAGAGAAGCATGTGGAACATTTAAAGTAAGTGTTCTGCACCTTAAAAGAAAATGAGCTCTATGTGAAAAAGGATAAATGTTCTTTCGCCCAAGAAGAGGTGACTTTCTTGGGCCATGTCATCGGTGGAGGCAAACTAAGGATGAACAACTCTAAGTTGCAAGCCATCCAAGATTGAGAGCCACCAACCAAAGTCACCGAGTTGAGATCATTCTTTGGCTTGGTGAACTACTATAGAAGATTCATTAGGGGATACTCTTTTTATGAATCTTGGATGATTCATTGATGGATTTGCTAAAGAAGAGGCGAAGTTAGGAGTGGATTTCGCAATGTCAACATGCCTTTAAAGGGTTGAAGAAGGCAATTGTGGTGGAGCTGGTGTTAGCTCTCCCCAACTATCTCCAACCATTTGAGGTGCACATTGATGCTTCTGATTTTGCAATAGGTGGAGTATTAATGCAAGGTGGACATCCAATTGCCTTTGAAAATAGGAAGCTCAATGATACCGAGAGGAGGTACACAGTGCAAGAAAAGGAGATGACTGCGGTAGTGCATTGTTCGCACATATGGCAACACTACTTGCTTGGGAGCAAGTTTATGGTCAAGACGGACAATGTTGCCACTAGCTATTTCCAAACTCAAAAGAGCTTTCTCCAAAGCAAGCTAGATGGTAAGACTTCCTAGCGGAGTTCGACTATATATTTGAGTACAAGCCCAGTAAAGTTAATTTAGTTGTAGATGCTTTGAGTAGAAAAGGAGAGTTAGATGATATCAGTAGTTCTTAAAGCACCTTGAAGGAAAAAATCACGAAGGGGCTAGAGCATGATTTCATAGGACAAACTATCATCATACTTGTCAAAAAGAGGAAGACAAGATGCTTTTGGGTAGAGGATAGCTTAGTGTACACCAAAGGAAGGAGGCTCTATGTTCCATCACATGGCAACTTAAGAAGGGAAGCCTTGAAAGAGTGCCATGATAGCAAATAGGCTAGTCATTTGGGGATGCATCATACTCTTGCATTAGTGGAAGATGCTTATTATTGGAAGCTCTTGAAGGATGATTTTGAGGCTTGTGTGAAGACTTGTCTTATATGCCAACAAGATAAAGTGGAGAAACAATCACCTATAGGTTTAGTCGAATCACTTCCTATTCTCGAAAGGCCTTAGGAAAGTGTTTCTATGGATTTCATTGTGGGATTACCCACGTCCGAAGGATGCAATTGGATGTTAGTAGTGGTAGATCGGTTCTCCAAGTATGCTACTTTCATCCCAACATTGAATGAGTGTACTGCCGAACAAGCCACACCCTTGTTCTTGAAGCATTTTGTGAAGTATTGGGGTGTGCCCAAGACTATTTTGAGTGATAGAGATACTCACTTTACGGGGAGATTTTGGACCGAGTTGTTCAAACTATTGGATACCAACCTTAAATTCTTAACTAGTTTCCACTCTCAAATGGATGGGCAAATGGAGAGGGTGAACGCCTTGTTGGAGTTATACTTGAGGCACTATATAAGTGCTAACCAACGAGATTGGACTAAGTTGCTTGATGTTGCCCAATTTTCCTACAACCTTCAAAGGAGTGAATCCACTAGTCATAATCTATTTGAGATAGTCATAAGCCAACAACCATTGAATCTAAATTTTATTGCCACAGGCTATACTGGTGTTAGTCCTTCCATCTACAAATTTGCCAAAGGCTGAAATGACAATGTCGATGTTGTTAGAACCTATTTGGAGAAGGGATCTAAGAGGATGAAGAAGTAGGCCGACAAGAAAAGGCAACTGAGGGATTTTCAAGTGGGAGACATTATGCTTATCAAAATGCATAATCATGCAAAGTTGACATGACTGCATTATCGACTCATTAGGCAGTATAAGGGATGATTCCCCATCATTAAGAAAGTGGGGAAGCAAACCTATAAGGTGGAGTTACCTTCTAAAATTAAATTTCATCCCATATTCCATGTGAGCTTATTAAAGCCATACAAGAAAGATATTAAAAATCCAAGCTGTGGATATCACAAAGAGCGCCAATGGGTGTGCACATCCAACATAACAAGGAAGTGGAGGAGATTTTGGCCGAGAGGGTAAAGTGTCATTCCAATTAACCACCTACACATGAACTCCTTATCAAGTGGAAGAGATTTCCTGAAAGTGAAGCTAGTTGGGAATCTATCCAACATTTATGATAATTCAAGAATCAAATTCAAGCCTATGAAGACTAAAAGACAATGAGGACGTCGCCAGATTAGGTGGGGAAGAATGTCACAAGACTTGCTTGTGACCTAGCCAAAGTGAAGGTTAGGCTTGGAATTATCTAGATTCTTATATGTAAATATTCTCTAGAATATTTTATAGTATTCCATAGAATTCTAGAATTGTGTATGTGTAGATTTCTCTAGAATATGCTGGAGAATATCTTAAGAATATGCCATATAATTTTCAACTAATATCCTTGAAATTGTGTAGAAGCTTATTCTAAGTCGTTGGATCAAATTGATCATTATCGTCCATTGAGGATGTGGAGTAATATAAATAGGTATATGATTCATTTGGTGTAACCATTCAATTCTTTCACAAGTTCTCAAGTAATAAGAGTTTTCAAGCATTCTCTCAATATTCTCTTCTTCTCTTATGATTGAGCTGCTTTCTTCTTTACTTAATTTCTACATTTAACTAGTTAAGCATTTTAGGGTAAAGCTGACCAGCATTTTTTCAAGTGTTGGGCAAAGTTTGCTAGTGTCGCACGAATTTAAACTTGTGTGAAAGAAATTTCGTGACAAGATACAGTACCCCTAACAAGATACTATTTATCTATAGTTCCAGACATGTGAACAACACAGTAAAAAATCAATAAAGCTCAATAGTATTTTGTCTATATAAGGAGCCTTTTCTGAAGCATAAGGAATCAAGTTTTTTTTTTAGAATTCTCTATGCTATGAAGAAATCCTCCAAGCTTAGTTTAGGTTTTTCTTCCACCTCTCTCAAACCAAACCCTTCTTTTCTCTATTGCTATATAACTCTCCAGCAAGTTAACATTGTTTTAATTTTAATTTTAATTCTGTATAACTTATTTTTGTATTTTAAATAAATTTTTTAATTTATATAAATATGTCTATACCTGCAGCTTGGTCTGATTTTGTACATCAAAAAATTATTTATATATTTTATTTGAATTTTGTATTATACTTGAAATATTGGTATATAAGATGAAAACTCATATATTAATTTAGAAACTGAATCCGAATAGATTATTTTTCTATTTATATTTAGATATAATAATTTTACTTATCAATATTTTTGAGTATATATGTATGATTTTATATTTTCTTTAATAAAATAAATTGTTTTTTATTTTAACATATGTATAAGATTCACTTCTTCTCCATCCATTTTGGACTGTCCAATTCTCCTTTTTCTCAAGACAATTATGACACTGTTATATATGTATATGATTCCCAATTACATGGAAATTGAAATTCCAAGTTGATATTTTGATTTCTGGAATTATGAAGTCAATAAAGGAGAGTTAGCAGAAACGTCATTCATGACCTCAATCTCCATTTTTGAATGTTTTTTGCCAGTATAGTCTTGAGATAGACCAGAAAGATATAGTTTATTTCTTTACTAATTGACACCTTGCCTAGCACAAAGTTAGACTAGATTTAATGGGTAGCTTAGCCCATTGGTAACAGGATTAACAATGATCACAAACACATGTGAAAACAAAAAAATTTAAGGGGGATTATGGGAAATTTACAAAAGTAACTTAAAAAATAAAAAAAAATTACAAAAATATTGTATAAAAAATTTAGAAAAATACTGTACATATTAAAATTTTATAAAAATATAGTATATGTTGAATATATGTTAAAAATAATTTTATATATATCGTAAAAATATAAGAAATTTAAAAAATATTTTTATTAAAAAAATAGTATTTTATGTAATTTGCTCTTAAATAATTAACTTAAATTTATATTTAAATTGGGGCACTTCATTTCTGAACCCAAAATCAGAACGCTGAAGTTATGAGATCACAGTCGCATCATGGGCTAAGGTAGGTATAAATAACAGTAGCACACCAGTTTCCATAAACTATGGTCCAGGCTCTCTTCTAGTCTTGCAATCACAAGGCAACCAAAACAGCTGCAGTGGTTAGTTATTAATACCAGCCCCTGCTAACAAATGGGTGCCCATTGGGATTGGATTAGACATTGTTAAAGGTTCAAACCTAATATATTTTTTATAGAAAAATTATGTTTATCATCAATTTCTTAAAAAAAAAATTTAGTTATTTTATTAGGGATCCTTTTATTATTTTATTAAGATACATAATAAATTTATAAAAACTATCATGCATATAATAAATTGATAATAAATTTATAAACTGATAAAAATTATGATAAATTTAAAATACTAATGAATTTTTTATTTTTTATTTTTAAAAAATTCTACGAAAAAAAATCCTTTTTTACAAGCTTTTTACACACTTATTAATTTATTAGAATTCTAATAAATTATTAGAATTGTTTATTAATTTATAAATTTATCAACTCTATATTATACATATAAAATTTATTACTAGATTATTATGAGTTTTATTATATGTTAAATTCAGATATAATCTTTTTTATAAATTTATTATTAGATTATTATTAATTTATTTTATATTTTTATAAATAACAAGAAAAACCTCTGATAAAATAAAATAAAATTTTAAAAATTATCAGCGTAAACTTCATTTTTATATTATTCTTATTAAAAAGCAACGAAACACCACCATTCTATCTACACCTCGCCGCGGAAAGATGTTTTCTCGGCCCCTAGTTTTCTTTAACTATTATTTCTTCATTCTTGATTATTACAATAATAAGAGTATAAGAACTGTCATAAACCCCATTGTTTTTATATCCACAAATCGAAATTAACCGAACAAGAATCCAGAATTTGTTCAATTTCAATCTCTACTCATTTTAATGGCTTCTCTTATGCTTTTATTGTCTGTTCTTCTTCGACCCAAGAACCCAAGTCTTGCTTTTACCACAACAGTGGCACGGCCTTCTTCTTCTTCTTCTTCTTCTTCTTCTTTTGCATCTTGTTATTATGCTACTGCAGCTGTGTCTGCCAATGCCAAAAAGCCATTGTTAAATGACTCCAAGAAACATGATGAGTCAGAAATCTTAGTTGAAGATAATATGCAGGAGCCTAAGTTCTGTATCGACTGGCTTTGAGTAAATATAATACGAAACAAAGACAAGTAATCGATTACTAATTTGGTGATGAAAGGCGTGAAGATGCATTTTTTCAATTTTAATTTAGATTGTAATTTTTGTGATAGAATTTCACTCTTGTAATTAAATTTATTTTGGATTAGTTTTTCATATTGTTTAATTAGGATATCCTATTTTATGTGTTATATTTCAAAAGAATAAGTTATCCAAAAAATTCCAAGCCTTGGCTTCGTTTATGTTGAATATTCCTCCCTCAAATTACTACACAGTTAGTGAGGAGGAATGATCATGTTACCAGGCTTGTTCATCCGGCCCACTAACTCAGTTGACCTAGTCCAACCTAAGTAAGCCGAGTTTTTAAAAAAAATGACAAAAGACTTCTTTTTTTTTTTTTCAGAGCATACAAATGACTTCATTGCTAACAAAGACCTTTTATTACAATGTCTTTGGTATATGGTTTATGAACTTTTGGTTGGCTTGTGATTGTTTGCCAGCCGCCATAAGGTCCTGAGTTCTTAGACATACAAAAGCTCCCATGACATTTGTGAACTGCATACTGAAAATAAAGACAAAACTATCACATTTTTAATATCTTACAACCGAGTGTTTAGTTTATCCGTCGAAAATCGGTTAATAATTTTTAATCTTTATGAATAAAACCTACCCATCAAGTAAAATAAACCAGCAAATAATTTTTGAGCTACCAAAAAATATCTAAAAAATTATTTTGTTATTATTATTAAATTAAAATAATAATAACTGAAATTAATAATAAATTATATAATTATTTTATTTATTTTAGTAATAATTGAATATGAAATATTTAAATATTCAATTGATATGGTTATAAATACATATAAAATAATTATTTTAATAAAATTGAGACGTGGTTAAATATTAAAACTTTTAGTTTAAATAGTTTGGGTTAAGAATTGACTAATTTGAGTAAAAAATGAATTATAAAAACGATAATAGACATTAGTTAATTCTTAAGAAATGATGATGAACATTATTCAATACTTAAAGGAGGATAAGTGAATATCACCCAGTATTAATATTATTAATATAATTAAAGTGTCGACATACATACGCATCATATCATCACATATAATGACATAGCGTATTAATAATAGTATGTTGATATTAATATCATGTTTACTAGCAGTGTCATATTATCTGTCGTTAACAACTCTAAATGTTGATTTAAATTTGAGAGTCGATCAATATAAAAAATAAACTTAAAAAATCACAATAGACATTAATTAATTCTTGAGAGACGACGAGTAAAAATAACCTACGTTTTACAAAAGTTATGGAAAAAAGGATAACACTTAAAAAAATCGAACCCAAAACTTAAATAGGAACAAACCATATTTCTGACCATCAAGCTATATCTTAATTGTGGATAAAATTTTGACTTGGTAATATAATATTATTGCAATTTTTATAAAATTATTGAGATTTATTTGTGTATTGATGAAAAAAATTAAGAAAATAGTTACTAAAAAATTATTTCCCCGAAGCTTTACGCTTTGGTTGAGAGTATTTCTATGACAGTTTAGTATGGTATGGTTTAAAATCAAACCATAGTTATTTTGATTTTCAGCTTAATTTGATGGTTTCATGATGGTTTGATAATGACATTTTTATGCCATTTTTGCAAACCACCGAATCGGTGCGTTGATGTAGTTTCATTTTCATATTATAAAAAATGTCCTTAACCAAATTTAAAATATTCATCCCGTTTTAATATATATCTATCTCAAAATTTTTTCTTTCCCATCTCGCTATTACAGTAGCCGTCAAGGAAGCTTGAGAAGCCATGTGAAGCATCTGCAATATCCATTTTCTTTCAAAATCCAATGTACTAATAATAACTTATAATCTAATTTGATTTTAACAGTAAGTTTGTGAAATTATAATAGGGTTTTTGAATATTTTTTTTAGGGTTAGCAAAATGCCATTTTTGTACAAAACTGTAATATTAATAGAGGTGTTCTCCAATAGAGAAGAGAAATCAGTTAGTTTAGTAGGAAAGCTAGCGGGAAAGGTTTTGTTGCTAGAGTTAGAAGAGTAGCATTTTTGCCTATTGTTTATTGGATTTGGAGGAAAAAGAACTTTGTTGCATCTAAGCGAAGCAGACATGATAGGAAGAGAGTGTGCTGGAATGTGGCTTATGCAGTTAAGGGGAAATTTTTGAGAGAAAGTGATAGAATTAGATTATGGAATTAGTGGGTATAACAGATGAGATGAGGTTTGTGGGCAGATTCTGAGTTTCAAGCTGAACTGCTACTATTTTTTCTAAATCTTTTCTGGTATGTTGTTGATTGTTTAGTTTGACTTTTGAATTAAATTTCAGTGATGTTGTTGGGTGTTTTATTGATGATAGTGCTAATGGGAGTTTGATGGGGTTGTTGGGTATATTATTGATGATAGTGCTAACGAGATAATGTGGGGCTGTTGGGTGTTTTTATTGGACTTTTGAAATTGTTGTAATGGTAAATAGTTTTTCCATTATTGGTAAATAACATATTTATATTATATTTTATTTATAGATGGATGATAAGAATATAATATAGTAAGTGATTGCTTTAGTTGTACAATTTATGTGTTTCGTAGCTTATTGGTATTATCAATTTGGCATTGAAAATGAGACCTAAAAAATTAATATGGTTCATGAGCTAAGTCTAGAAGGAGAAAAAGTGAGAGATAATTTTATGAGACGTTTAGTGTCAACTGATTATTGTCAGCACATCATAAGGATGAGTGTTACAACATTCATTTTTGTGATTTATTAGTAAAAGAATGTGGTCTTAGGCCTACTCTTTGAGTAACAGTGGAGGAACATTTTACTAAAATACTTTATTTATTAGGACATAATGTCAAAAAGTGTGTTCTTTCATTCACATTTAGACAGTCTAGTGAGACAACAAGTCGTCATTGACACAATATTTTATTAGCTATATTAGAATTGGAGGATAAATTTCTTAAATAGCCAAATGAATTTGAAGTGCCCTTAGAGATAGCCAACGACTATAGATTTTATTCTTACTGCAAGGTGATTAAAATGAGTTATTTAATTTATTTTATTTATCACCATTATTTGGATGTTAATTTTTGCAAATTAATGTTAATATCGTGTTGGTCCAATTGATAGTACAAATATACTTGTTAATGTGTCTAGAATAAAAGCTCCCAGGTTTCAAGGGAGGAAAGAACATCCCACACAAAATGTATAGGTAGCTTGCATGTTTGACTTGAAAATTCACATATGTCTTAGCTGGGTGGGAGAGAACAACATCTAATTCATGAATCATTGAAGATGCATTAATGCGAGAAAATCCTTTACAAAATTTAAAAGGTAATTGTAATTGTAAGATACATTATTTATGGGATCGACATTTACCATATATATGATAATTACATTAATTCATTGTATATAGGTAAATACAACCTTGTTGATGCCAGATTTATATTGAGGAGTGAGCTTATTACACCATATAGAGGGAATCATTATCACTTAAAAGAATTCTCGAGAAATTCACCTAATAATGCATATGAATTATTTAATCATCGGCATGCCTCATTACATAATGCTACTGAATGAGCATTTGGAGTACTTAACAAAGCGATTTTCAATAATTTCAAGCTCAACTGAACCTATATATTGTCTTCGAACACAAAAGCTCATTATTTTTGCTTGTTCTATTCTACATAATTATTTGAGAACCATAGACCCATTTGATGATATACTTACAGGAGTTGATCATGAACTTTTAGATGCACCAAATGAATTAGGTGAACAAGTTGCTAATGTTAGAAACAGTAATGAGGAAACTAAAAGAGGAGAATTGATTAGGGACTCTATAGCTGCTCATATATGGAATGATTATTTGAATGATGTTCATAATTGTTAATTGATTTTTTGGTTTTGTAATTTCATACTGCACTTCTTCAAGTTGTCGAATTGTTAATGTGACATTATGCTATATTTTTTACATGACTTATTTGGTATTTTAGAATTTCAATTATTATATAATATTATGTTTTTATGTAATATTTTTTGGCTTTTATATATTTAGATATCAAAATGCCAAAGAAGACACATACTTTAGATGGCTCTACATTATCATGGACGGACATGATGGATGATGTGTTAGTTGATTCATTTTTTAATCAACACATTCTTGGGCATAGATCGGGAGGCACATTTGCTGCCCAGGTAATTGAATGCATTGTCAATGGCATGAAAAATAAATTTTTAGATAAGTCATTTGACAAAGAGCGGATCCACAATTGTATGAAGAACATTAAAAGTACTTTTGCTAAATGGTATGACATATTCCAAACTGGCTTGAGTGATTTTTCTTGGAATCCATAAAAAGAAAAATTTGATGCCGAAGAGGAGGTTTGGCAAGAATTAATTAAGGTAATTCTTACACGTTTATTATTTATAAATATATTCATTAACATATAATTTCATATTAATTTGTGTTTCATTTTCTAAAGGCTAAGCCTGAAGCTGGTGAATTGAAGAACAAACTTATGCACAATTTCGACAAAATTGGTCGAATTTTATGGAAAGGATAGAGCTATTAGCAGGACTAGTGATACTCCGAGTGATATGAGAAAGAAAGTTGTAAGTAATATTCGAAAAAGAAAGAATGCCCCAAGCTCATTGACTATTGATGTCATTGACATTATGGTATCTGAGAACACTTGCGACTTAGATAATACTAATACATCTTAAAATGATACTTTTTATGAAGATGCACCAACTCCTGAAACACCAATATTGCAATATCATTCTAAAGTTTCAATGACTAGAACGAAAAAATCAAAACAAGTGAAGGAAAATGCATTGAATGTCTTGGAGCATGGTTTTGAACGGATTGCTAATACAATTGATAACCTCTTCGGCAAACCACCAACGGACCTTTGGACTTCAATATCTAGCTTGGTTTCATGCAACAATAGTTATGAAATTGATCTTATTCAAAATCTTATATTCCTTTTATTCAAAATCGACACTTAATGAATGATTTTCTTAACGTTCCGTCTGAGTATATTAGATATTTTTTGCTTGACTTATTCGGTGGTAGTTCAAGACAAATATAAAGATATTTTTAGAATATTATTATGTTAGGACTTATTTTTAATTATGGATTGTATGAATTTAATATTAAACTTGGATAATATTACGGACTTAAATGTTTTATTTTTATTTCAGATGATATGGATAATATTCATGTTATTGAGTAATATTTTGTGATTTTAATAGATTAATTATACTATTATTTTGTAAATTATTGATTTAGTTGAATTTTATTATTAATTTTTATTTTATTATTGGTATGATATTTAAGTATATTATAAAATTTAATTAATTTAATTATTTTTTGATTAAAATATGTATTTCTAAAAATTTTATTAATTTTTTACATAGAATTAATTAGTTTTATAATTATAATTTAAATAAATCTATTTTAATGTAAATTATATAAAATATTAGATAAAAAATATTTTAATTATTATATTTATCTAAAATAAATTAAATTACTAAATAATATAACAGTAATATATCTTGTCAAATATAATATATTATTAATATTATATCATATCATATTATAACATATTAAATTTATTTTAGAGTAGATTGTTCATTTACAGTGGAAATATTCTCAAACAGAGCCTTAGGGTATTTTGGTAATAATCGTATTTTCTTTTTTCATTTCTTTCACTCAAACAATTTACATTTTTCGATTGCCTTGCCGGCAAAGACACGCTACAATTCGATCCTAAACTTGCCCAAATTTTCCATCTTCAGCGCTAACAGTTCAATCTCTTTTCTCTTTTCCAAACCCACAAAAAAAAAAAAAACTCTTCATAATTCCCAAAATCTCACACAAAAAACAATGTTTTCTCTGTTTTCCCTGTTTCCTCCACCGCTGGCGTCGCCGCCGCGGTAATCACTATGTTTCCACAGGGTTCTCGAAGCAATCTGATAATCACCACCAAAATTCACACTATGGCCTTAGATGGAATCGTAAATGTGAACTCTTTATTCACTTTAGCTCTCTTTCTTGGTCTTGCTTGATACCCTGCTCCTGACCCTTCCATCTCCCTCGTCATTGATCCTTCCTGTGCAGCTAGTTCCGCCATTGCGGAGGATCTCATCGCCTTCCATGTGTACGCTTTCAGTTGCCTCCTTTTCTCCAGCCTTATTGCTTTGGCTTTCAAGCAGGCCATCAAGATTGCAGATAAAGATGATAATAATGTTATTAGTGTTTAGGAAGTGGGAAGTGCGTCTCTGGTTCATGTTAACTTGGTGACTTTAAGAGTGGGGACTTTGGTTTCTGGGTTCGGGTCGGTTTTGGATGTGTGTTCTTGATGATGGCTTTCGGTGGATTTGGTGCAAATAAAATTAGGGATTTTGGCTTGTGGGAGTCTATATGCTTATGCTGCAATTGGTCCTTGGGTGATATTGGTTCCTTTTGCCTTAATAATCTATGTTTTTCTCATGCTTTATTCCTTTACTCGCTAGAGATTTTTTTTATGTTTATAAGATTCATAAAAAGCTAATAAACTTTATGTTTTCAATTTTATATTTAATTTGTGAAATGTTACCTATATTGGGCCTTTGAAAAAGGAGGAGAATAAAATTGTGGGAAATTCTAGATTTATGATTGAATAAGTTCTTTTTTATCTAAATATACTTGCACTTGGCTTGTTGAGTAAAAGAGATTTTTTTAGTTTGATGTAATAGATGGTTTTATTATATGTTTCATTTTTTTCTAACTGTTGGGTGTTTTTCAGCTCAAAATTTAAGAAATTTTACTTTTTAACGCCCTTCAAGTATTTGAGATTTACTATCCTGAGTTTTTAACGCCCTTCAATGGATGATGCTGTTGCTTAACCTCAAATTTCGTTATTTTTTCAAGTTTTTCAAAAAAAAAAAAAGAACAAGAACAACTAAAAAATGGATGGTTTTTGTTATTTGCTTCACCTGTACTGCTAGAAGAGAACCATGTGCAGGTGCCTTTTAATTCAAGAACCAAAACTGAATGCCCTTTTAGCAGTCAAAGAATGAACCTAATTGGTTCCATATTAGATTTATGCTGATTTTAATATTGGTTCTCCATCTAGTCATTGTTTTCATGGTTTGAATTCATATGATGCCTGTTACTTGTTTTGCTGAGAAAGAGTTTGTTGGAAAGATTTTCATGGCTAAGGATCAAGTTGCCATCTTCAGTTTTCGTTATTTATGCTTCATTGTTGCACTTCTATCTGGATTTTCATTCATTTCATTTCTCTTTTGGTTTCAATATTCTGTTCCATGCTATTTCAAAACCCAAATGATCCATTAATCTCCTTCCCTTCCCTTCTGCTTGGAATCATCTTTTCTTTCCCTCAAAAGCACCTCCAAAATTTCTTAAAATTGCACTCTTTGTAAAGAAATGGCCTGATAGGTCTCATGTTGGAGGGCTTGAACGGCACGCCTTGACTCTTCATCTTGCTCTTGCCAAAAGGGGGCATGAGCTTCATGTTTTCACAACTTCTCACCCCAACTCCTCCTTTCCAAGGTACCCAATGAGCAATTTATATTTTCACCTTTCAAAACCAACAGCTGCTGGTTATATGAACCAAGCTTTGGTCTGGAAGCTATTTCAAACTCAAAACTCAACTGGAAAACCTTTTGATGTGGTCCATTCTGGAAGTGTTGGGCTTTGGCATGCTCGGTCATGGAACCTGACAAATTTAGCTGTCACTTGGCATGGTATTGCATATGAAACCATGCATACTGACATCATTCAAGAGCTTTTACGGAATGGTGAAGAACCACCGGCATATGCATTGGCTGGAAGAGTTACCAAGGTTGTTGAAGAGGTAAAATTTTTCCCTGATTGTGCTCACCATGTTGCTACTAGTGATCATGCTGGAGACATCCTGAAAGGGATTTATATGATTCCAGAAGAACGAGTTCATGTTATTCTTAATGGTGTGGATGAAGAGATTTTCAAGCCTGATGCTGACAAGGGTAAAGAATTTGAGCGAAAGTTTGGTCTTACAGAGAGAAGACCATTAGTTTTGGGCATGGCAGGGAGTTTGGTGAAGGATAAAGGACATCCCTTAATGTTTGAAGCCTTGAAGCAGGTGCTTATGGAAATGATACATTTCGTGAGAACATTGTTGTTCTGGTTGCTGGAGATGGACCTTGGGGTCCTAGATATAGAGATCTCGGGGCTAATATACTTGTTCTAGGGCCACTTGAACAAGCTCAAGTGGCAAATTTCTACAATGCAATAGATATTTTTGTGAACCCAACTCTTCGAGCTCAAAGATTGGATCATACTTTGTTAGAAGCCATGCTTTCTGGTAAGCCTGTGATGGCCACAAGGGTAGCCAGTATCACAGGATCTGTGATTGTCAGAAAAGAAATTGGTTATATCTTTTCACCGACAGTAGTTTCATTGAAGAATGCTCTATATAGAGTTTGGGAAGATGGCAGAGGAGTCCTAGAAATGAAAGGTCAGGCTGCTAGGCAGAGAGGGCTGCAGTTGTTCACTGCTACCAAAATGGCAGCCGCTTATGAAGGGCTTTTCCTTTGCATATCAAATGATGGTAACAGATTGAAAGATTATTGCCAATACTAGCCTCCATTAAATGAATTTCAGCACCATTACCTCATACTGTTCTGAGAGAGTTGGCAATGAGCAGTAGTTCTTCTGTCATTATGACTCAGTGGTCAGTTTGAAGCCTGTAGGAGGCAGCTGAATTGAGAAATTCAAGTAGAAAAGAAGACATTATAGAAACTAAGATAGCTCATTATTGTTATCCCTTGCAGACATATGATAGTTCTGAAGTTGATCCAGAAGAAACTGTGACCATATCTAGGATCTGAAAACTCATTTATTCCCCATCAGCCTAAAGGTAAATTAGTTAGCTTTATAGTACGCTGCTGATATCTGAAACTTCTTGCTTTAGTTCTCTTATTACTTCTCTATTTTCAACTTGTAATCTCACAGGCTATAATATGCCTCAAGCTGGGACTGTGGAACAGGGTTTGAAGTTATGGCCTCAAACGATGTACTTATGCTTGGCAGTAATTTCTGTAGATGGATTAGCCATCAAAGTTAGAGAGATGAATTACCATTTATAATTATGAAAATCTGAAAGAAATTTGACATATATGTATTGAAAGTATGTTTTTGCTTGTTAGCACTGGAAATAGCCATGCTGAGTTCTGCAAGTGATCAATTATTCACGACTCATTCAATAACAATATCCAATAATTCTCCACTAAAGGTTGAAACTTGTACCTCTCAGAACAAAAAAAGAAAAAAAAAAGAGGTTATTTGTTTTTTTTTTTTATTATTTCGAGTTTCATAAATGTCTGCAAACAATACGAAAGATACATTAACTTTGGGAATTGAATCCATGTTGCACATATAACAAAAACACAAACTATCTATGCATTATTGTTGCTTGCATGCTTAAAAGAGCACGAGAACAACATTCAACGGCCTAGATAAATCGACCAAGAAAAATACAGAAAGATTTAACTAGTATTATACAATTTCTTCAACGTCTTGCATTGAGGCTATACTCATTATCAAAATCATGTCTTTACTGGGAAAAAACACTACAAATTGCTGAATAGATCTATCCATATCAGCTGCTTATTTATTTTGCATTTCTCAGTTATTATCATTTAGGCTTCATGAATTCCTGCAATAAAAAAGGAAGGAAACGCATCAGATAAAGAACCTTGAAAATAAAAGAAAAAAAAGATCATAACTAACTGATCTTTTGAGGCTTTCAGATTTGTGTCTTTATTCAAGGTCACATGATTGATCACATATTTGAGCTGATGTAGACAAGTAAGGTCGGTATTTTTACTGTTCATAAGGGTTCTGTCACAGGCTAGTATAATTCCACCCAGGGCCGCTCTTTCTACAAGTGGGCTAAAGATAGTTTAAAGTAAAACCCCACTTTCAGGAACTAGAATAGATACCACGGTACGCATTTTCTCTTGTGATCAAGATATTTGATGAAATGTTCTTTTGCTTCAATATGAATTTTTATTGGTTGCTAGCTGAAATAATGATGGAATAATAAAAAGGGAAAAGAACTGTTAAAAACAACAAAATTTGCAATAGAGGAAAAATTAACTGCCTTGCAGCTATGAACTAACTGTAAATACTGGTGTGGCAGTGCATATAAATTGATATATAGCTTTCTAATGCATAAATTTATTAATCCCTGATTTTCTTTTTTCTGTTCTTTGGTGGGGTGTGGTTAGGTGGTTAGGGAGGGGAGATCAGACACATCGTCTTATGTTTCTGCTTCTGAAAACTGAAATTACAAAGCAAAAATGAATTTCTATACACTAAAAAGACTCGTTCATCTTGTCTGAAATAGATTCTTTGTTACTGTATACCTTAAAAAATAGATGGAGAATTCATAAGCCGAGAGATGGCAAGGTCCTAATAATAAAGCGAACCTGCAAAGAAGCATATCAGAAGCTTGAGGTTAATGTCATAGTATAAACAGAAACATAAAAAGCTATTTATAGCATCATTTATGATGTGGTACCTTGCCACCAATTTCCTCTTGATGCATCATTAGAATTGTTTCCATCAGGATCATCTTCTCCCCCATCTTTCTTGAACTAATTCATCCGTAAGTACGTACATTAGTACATTTGCTTGATGCATATAATCTTAATGATTAGTTTGCTGATGAGATATAGCAGGCATAGTGTTGAAGTAGTAATATGCTAATCAAGACTTACTATGGGATATGATCCAGAATTATGACTATTTGGATGCTGAGAATAGTTGTCTTGCCCGCCATAATAAAGTGATGAACTTAAATGGCATGGTTCTGCTCTTTCTTCCATAAAAATTGAATTCCTGTCCTTGTTAGGCATGTTTCTGTTTGCAGCCTCACTAGTCGTAGCTGCGTTGTTAGTAAAACACACAAAATATGAGATAAATTTCCCCAAGCTTTTTCTCTATGGATAAAACTTGAAAAGTATTTAGCATTTTACAAGAAACAAGTGATGATCACTGCAAAAAAATGCAGTGTAATGAAAACTAGAGTTCAATGAGTGGAAATATAATTATATAGAATAAGCTTAATAACCTAACCCGGACCTCCCTGTTTATTGTTCCAGCCTTGATTCCCAGAGTCCTGCTTTTGCCAAGATCCTATCACCTCAGAGCTTGAGGATTTCCTTCCTAAAACCTGAATAACCAAAAAACAAAGTTCAGATACTTCTCCAGAAATCTGCTGCCAGGAATTATGAAAATTATTGGAACTGCAAGAACACCAAGTTAGACAATTATAAGCTTTTTCGTCCCTCCCCATTTTCTCAATTTATTCAGAAATACCCAAGAAATAAAATACTGTATCAACTTCTAAAGAAACCAGTTACTTAATAACCAAGAAATTTAAGTCACATAATGTATGCAAATAATACAAAGACTACACCTTGGATGGAGGTGGAAAGATAGAAGCAAAAATCCCACTTGAAGAAGATGGTGGTGACTCTTTGGTTCCAAAAAGAGCAGCTGTAAATGACGATGAAGAAGAAGTAGAAGAAGAGCTTCCCATCTTAGACTCCATTGTTGTCTTTTTTTCTTCTCTATCTAGTTTAACAGAACCAACAAAACTAGCTATTTCTAACTAATTCCAATAATAACAACCTTCCAAGAAACACTAAAGCTAATAAAAATAGAGAAATCAGATCTAAACTGACTTGTAAAAGCAACAACTATGTATATATATATAGTTCTACGAGGCACTAGCTTTTTCTTAAGCCGCCCATGTGCTATGATCAAGAAGTAAAAGAAAAAAAAAGAGAGAACACAGAGAAAAAGGAAAAAAAAGCTCACTCTTTATTTTTATTTTAATAAGATATTTTTCTTTTTTTAATCCTATTTGATAATGGGAATTTAAATTTATCTATTTTTTATTTTAATTATTATTTTTCTCTGCAATTCTCACATTCTGTTCTCTTTCTCTCTCTCTCTGCAAAAATATGATATCCCATCTCCATGATCATCTTTCTTCTTTTTCCATGAAACTTAAATGGATAAATGCCACGTGGGGTCCAGTTGTCTTCCTAAGTGGACAGGCCAATGACTGACACGTGTCCTCTAATGGATAATTCTAACCTCTCTTTGCTTGGTAGAGTCACACAAATAAAATAAATAAATGAAACTTCCAACTCTTAAATTGGAATATAATAAACTTTTTTTTTCTCATCATTTTGCAGCCAATGGCCAATGGTCCTTTCTAAGAATTGATTTTCTTGGCTATTAAGTTCAAGAAATTGAAAGGAACATAGAGTGGGAGAGACAGAAATTACAAGAAATCTCCATTCTTTTTTATCCCACTAGAAGATAACTAGATAAGGTTTGTTCTTGCACTCAATATCCCCTTTTGGATGTGGATAGTTGACTCCGTTGCCTACCGTTGCGGAATCAGGAGAAAAGACGAAGGGGGACAAAATTTTAAAGCAAAAAAAAAAACGGACGAATTTATATTCAATTTTAATTTTATATTAAATAATTAAATGATGAAATTTTTATTATTTTTATTTCAATATATAAATACTATAAATTATATAAATATAAAATTAATTATAGTTTTATATTATATAAATATAAATATATTAATTATGTATGTATATAAATACACACTTTTTTTTATAAAAAATAAATAAATAAATATATATATATATGTATATAGGAGCCAAGGGGGAATAGACCCCATCCCCCCCTGTTTCCGTCCCTGATTGCCTACTAGAATACTCCTATACCAAAAATATCATTCAAATACAAATCTTTCGAATTCATAATTACTTTTAAATAGTCAATCATTCAAAATAATTAAATATTATAATTTCTTAGTTATTTTAAATGATTAACCAGTCATTTATGATCAAAATTTTAAAATTCGTGATTAGTTTTAAATAATGTCATTTGAAATGATTAAATCTTTCAAATTCGTTATTCATTTCAAATAATCAGTCATTCGATTAAATCTTTTAAATTTGTGATTAGTTATAAATTGTCAATCATTCGAAAAGATTTAGATTAAATCTTTCAAATGTGATTAGTTTTAAATAATCAGCCATTCAAAATGATTAAATATTTAAACTTTTATATTATATTTATTTGTTTATAATTTGTACTTAGAAACTAAAATTTCAATTCATAATAATTTTAAATGATTATATATCCAAACGAAACAATATAAATTGCATTTTATTTTTTAATAATTGGGAAAAAAGTGAATTTATAATTAAATATTCGTTAAGCTCTTTCCTAAACCTCTGCCCTTTAGGGTAATAAAATAAATTATCAAAGAACTTATTCTTGGGAATAAAGTTGCTCCAAATCTTATGCTCAAAAAAAAGAAAAAAGTTGCTCCAAATCCTGTTAATTAATTAATAAAATGAAGTGGTATATATATATATATATATATATAATGAAGTGGGGTTCTTAAAACTGTAACAAAATTTCACTTTAAAGAAATTGAGGAAAGTTATTGAGTGCTAAGAGCTCATTCATACTTAATCAAAGATTAATGGTTCTATATTTAGTATTGGATATAAATTAGTCTTAAATCATTGGATTAACTATCTTATTTTTTGAGGTGTCTGTAAATCAATAAAGGAATTAGTGTGTCCGAATATCTGGTCTAAAAAAAATTCCCCTTCAAAAAAAATAGAACAGTTAATGCAATTATTGGCTATGGGGATTTTAATCATTAACTTTAGAGCCTAATACCTCTATTTCTTGATTGGTTTGGCGGCTCACCTCATCTGGTTGTTGACTTAGTGGCCAATTTCTTGCTGGTTTTGGTAATTTTTTCATAAAATTAGGTGGGGCGACACACACAACCTCTATTTTTCCTAATAAGCCAACCCATGGATATAATTAGAGATGAGTTGGTTATCCGTTAGAATTGTCGTACTCAAACCAAATTTGTTTAATTTTTAATTATTTAAAATTTAATTATAATTATCTTTTTACTGTCCATATCTATAAAAATACAAAAATACTATATATAAAATTTAAATTATAATATTATAATATTATCAATTAAATAATTATAAATAAATTTCTTTTACTAAAAATATAAATAAACTTTTAATACTAATATAATTTTATTAAAATAATTTCATATCACATAATTTTATAATTAAAAAAATATAATAAAATCTATCTAAAATTTATAAAATACAACTAATATAAATATTATTATATAGCTTTAAATAACGAGTACTGGATATATACTTGAATTTTTTCACATATAATGAAATAATTTCAGTATTTGTCCAAATTTATTTATAAAATAATAAATTTCTTTTGAGAAAAAATATAAATAAACATTTAATACTAATATAATTTTTTACATAATTTTATAATTAAAATAAAATATAATAAAACCTATCTAAAACTTATAAAATACAACTAATATGAATATTATTATATAGCTTTAAATAACGAGTACTCCGTGATATATTTAAAATTTTCACATATAGTGAAATAATTATGGTATCTATTTAAATTTATTTATAAATTAATCGTATTTTATATAAATGAATTCAAATCGAATGATCGAAAATAACCTAGTCATTACCGTTTTTAAATATAATCCAGTTATTGAGTCAATAACTCAATATGAATAATTAAAAAATAAACTAATTTTCTTAATAACAATAATGAAGTAGTAATAAGAGAGGTGAGTTGAGGGAAAAAAAATATTAAATGACTGAAATCGTGAGCGACAGGATTCGAACTGCGCGGGCAAAGCCCACATGATTTCTAGTCATGCCCGATAACCACTCAGGCACGCCCACTTCAATTAAGAGCATTTACCGTATTTAAATTAAAAAAGATATTTATAATTTGCATTTTTTTATCATGAAAATTCTTGACAAAATAAAGACTCATTTATTGTTTTATATATTTTCATTGATTGACATTGATAGTTGAACCTAAATCTGCCAAATACAAATGAATATGTGGTATGATTCAGATGAAAAATTGTGGTCCTTATGATATCCGAAATAAGACCCCATCTTTGCTTTGTCTGGTGACCGGTGGTGGATCAGGCAATATATGGACAAGCAACTGTCAGTTGTACATATCATTATAAGCCATGGGTTTTCAAGTTCCAAGTTGGTGAAAGAGCACACAATTAAAAATGAACATTGAAATTGTTTTCAGGCTCAAATGAATCACAAATCAAAACCAACAGAACAAGAATCACAAGAAGCTGGTAGGGTCAGGAATTAAAAAGCAACAGACAATTATTTGTGGAGGAGCTCTTTACTAATCCAAAAATATAAATTCTAAAGTTCAAATGCATAAACAATTAAGTTTGATCTAATCTAGAATCACCCAACCCCTGAACTTTAGTCACATCCTGAAAGGGAAATATATTTCTGGAAACCCATAGCTTGAAGCTCTGAAAGTTAAAAATCATTGCTATGTGATATGAATTCTTTCATGAAAAAGACAAATCACAAGTTGCAGCCCTTCATTCCTTCAGTAAAATGATGGATCAATTTTAGCCCTGAAAAATGAATTTGGATTAACAAAAGCATGGAAACCGAATTTGTATTTCGCATGAAATAATTCTGTAGTCTAAATTCTGTTCTACCCTCCTTTTGTTAATCGAGAATTGACACTACCATTTTTTTTTCAATGATCAATAGCATCAGGTAAATTAATCAGGGAAGATCTACTGATAACAATACCCTTACAAGAATTGCAACAATTTGGCTCTAATCCCATATGAGAAATTAAGATAATGTGAACAAAACACATCATAGGCATGCACAAACAGGCAAAGTAATCAGAAGAAGATATGACTTCAAAACAATGAGTTTTGAGTACTGAAACAGCATCAATTCAGTGGAATGCCCTAAGAAAAGGCTTTTTAATGTCGATAACTTATTTGTTCATATGAGTTTTAACTTAATTAAGAACTTCTGATTAAAACACTCTTTGTTTCCTCTTAGCACACTAATGAATTATCTCCAGACAAGCATTAGGTAAGTATATAGATAGTGCCTAATCCAAACCTTAGCGCACACCAAATATCTCTTCTGGAGGATCATAAACATGCTTTTCAGAGAAAAGCTCTTCATACCCCTTCAACAAAATCCTAAATGGTAACTCCTCGGGTGGATCTGGTGACTTCTTCATGTCTTCATATATGTTCATCGCATCAGAAGGAGATCCATCCCTCAAGAAGCCCCTGATGATTTCTGTGTACATTTGAGAATCAGGGAACAGATTCTCATTTCTCATAGCTTCCCACAGTTTCATTGCTTCATTTATTTTTCCACCTCTTGTTAATGCAATGATCAAATCCTTATATAGGTAAACATCAGGCTGATACCAATCTTGCTTTTGAATCACTTGAAACATCTGAAAGCAAATTTGGTGAGTTGAACATATGACAAAGAAAGTAATTCAGTCAATACATAATCCTGTAACACGACAGCAGTCTTGAAGCTTACTTAACGCCTAAATCATGAAGCATCTCTACTCACTACACATTAACATTTAACAAGTTTTTCTAATAACATTAAATCAATTACCCGCAGAAAGATTTATGACCAAGAAGCAACATTTCTTTTAAGTATTTTATCGAAAACCATGTAAGCAAAACAACATATAGCCATGCAGCATTCACAACTCCACTTAGTTAATTCAACACCAAATAACAGACTCTGTAAACAACAGTAAAAAATGAAAAAAAAAATAGAAATTTAAGAACAACCCAAATGGAAAAAAAGAAAAAAAAAACAGTGAAACAAAGTAAAAAAGAAAGAACCTTTAGCAATTAATAATGATGAAATAAGAGAACAATTAAACAAGCATTCACCTTGATTGCCAAAGTGACCTCCTCTTGGCGTTCAAGTTCAGTGAGTACAGCAATCATGTCCATTTTTAACAGTCTCAAAACATGGGTTTTTATGAACTTTTGAAGCTTTTCTTCATCATCTTTAAACCTCTTTAATCCCATTATTACAAAAAGGGCTTCTTTGTCAATCAACTTCTTAACTCTCCAGAGGGGTCCTCTGGGCCTTCCATCGTGGTATTGCCTTAATCCAGAGAACTGATTATATAATAATATACTGAAATCTGAAGAGGGAATTTGGAGGTTTGAAGGTAATGGGATTTGTTTCATTTTTTTATTGGTTTATTTGCTAGATTTTGAGGGATTAATGTACCTAGTTTTATGATTTTTGATCTTGAAGAAAAGGCACGAATAGCCGTTAGTTTTATAATAAGTTTGTACTGGCGTGTTAATCTATATATTTCAACATACACATACTTAATTTATCGATATGAAATGAGAAGGATCGAAGTCTCAGTTTCTCCACCGGTCATACACACAAGCCAAACCCAAATGAATTGCATTTGATTATTATATAATTGTTTGAAATGCTGTGTGAAATAACGGATCATATTATTAATTATTATAAATTAATTTTAAAAGTTCATAATTATTTGTTAATAACATATTGGAGATTAAAAAATCAATTAAATAGAAAATCAAATCAAACTTGTAGTGCATTTAGTTGAACAAAAATCTCAAAAAAGTTGACTACATAATTCTATTTGACTAACAATATTATGTTTTTTTTGCAAATAATCTATGTAAGATAAAATACCAGCCCACTAAATTTTATCAACCAGTTGGTAAAATATTTTACTTAGGGGAATAAAAGAAATATTTTACTAGAAAAGTAAATTGAGAGGTATACATATCAAAAGATAATCACATCATTAATTAAGATATGATAAAATAATAAAAAGATGTTATAATGGTAGTTTAGATATTATTTAAACTTTTATTATAAAGTTGGGCTGTAATTAAATATGTTAAATTTTTTTCAATCCATTTTTTCAGTATTTTGTTACATCTTTCAAATATGGTAATATAATATTTCTTAATAAAATACAATTCATATAATATATTTTTGTAAAAAATATTTCTATTAATCAATTTTTTCAGTAATTTATCAAACACATTATTAATTAAATTAAATTGACTGGGTATAATAGTTTAAGTTTAAATTTTAAATTTTTAATATTTTTATTTTAATTTTGATTTTTATTAATAAAGAACCATTCGATTAAGTTAATATATTATATGTATTATAAATTATATATAATTATATAGAATAAATTATTAATTATACCATCTTCATCCTAAATATATAGACTCACTTCTTATTTTATAAAGATTAAAAAAATTAATTATTTTAATAAAAAATATAAATATATATATTTTTTCTATAATATCCCTACTTTAGCATTAAATATCTTCGATAAATAACAATAAATAAATACAATATAAAAATTTAATATGCTAAATAACTTATTAAAATAATAAGTGAACTATAATTTAGAACAGAAAAAAAAAGTAAAATGAGCCTATTAATTTAGGATTATGGGAGTATGTACAATCTGGTAGTAAAAAACAAAAAACAAATCAAAAACGTGCCCACCTACTTGTTAAAAAAAAGAAATAAACAGAGAACAGAAACAGAAGAAAAAAAAAGAAAAATCGGGAAAGAGAGAGAGAGAGAGAGTTCTTCAGATCTACCGCCGACCGCCTTTCAAACAGTGACACGCGCTGGACCACCATCTGTGCCGCCCAAATTCGAGCTAAACGCCGCCGGAATCACCCCCAACCGACGCCGGAGCCGCCGTCATGCGCCGGTCAAAGTTCTTGCCGGTGAAATTTTCCGATCACTATTCCGGCCACTTTCCGACGATATTTTCCGGCGATCCGTGTATTTTTGGAACCCTCATTTTATAAGCTTTAATTTGACACCTCATTTGCTAATTTAGGGTATGTATTTAGAATTTTGATGAATAGTAACCTAAATAAATTAAATTAAAAAAATAAATTAAATATATATATAATTTATTTAGAATAATAATTATAATTATAATTAATTAAGAATTATAATTAATAAATTAAAATTTAATTAGTAATTAATGAGTTAGATTAAATTTTATTAATTTGATTAATTAGTAGAATTTTTATTTAATTTAGATTAATCATTTGTTTAAAAAAATAAATTATTAGTCTTAGATATTAATTACTTAATGACTAAATAAATTAAGTAATTAGAATGAAAATTTAAATTTAAAATATAGTATGATTAAATTAATTAAATATTTAGGTTGTGAATATTACCAATAAATTATAGAAAATTTCTTATATTATATATATATAAATCAATAAATTGATAATTAATTATTTTTAAAATTTTAAAATAATTAATATTTATGAATTATAAATTGTTAATATATTTGTTGATTTATTGAATTAATAAATCATAATTAAAATAGAAATAAGTATGTGTATATGAATATTTACTTAAAAAAATTAATTAGGATTAAAATAAGTTAAATTTTAAAATTTATGAATTTATGTTAAATTAGTTATTAAATATTAATATTATTGTTGTAGTAGTAAAGTATTATTAAAATTATTATATTTATTAGTAATTATTGATTTTAGTACAAATATTATTATTATCATTATTTTTACCACAATTATAACTATTAAATATTAAAGCTATTATTTTAATTTTTATATAAATGTATTTCAATAACTAGTATTATTATTATAATTATTATTACTAATATTATTTAGTATTAAATTTAATATAAATTATTAAATGTGAAATAATAGTAATTAAATAATTATTTAACTATATACATAATATTAATATTATTTTTATTGTTAAAGTTATTGATTTTATTATAAGTAGTTATTAGAAAATAAAAGTAAAATATTAAGATGAAAGTAAATTATATATATGGTTATTAATATAATTATTAATAAATTTAATATAAGTTATTATGATTAAATTAGACATAAATAAATAATTATTCTAATAAATTGAATTAATTAAATAATGTATAAAGAAATACAATTTATATAACTATTGTTATTATTAATGTTATTATTATTATTATTTTACAATATATGGAATATTATAAGAAAATAGTACAAAAGAAAATAGAAAATTAAAGTAGATACTATTTAAAATATAATTACATAAATTAATTAATAAAATAAATATTATTAAACTATTAAATTAAAGAAACTAAAATAATATAATATAGATGTATATATATATATATATAAATACTTAATAAATTTAGACACGCAAATTATGTTAAGTCATTAAAAATATTATTGAAATATTTGATAAGTTATTGGGTTAATAATTGTGTAATATTAATTGAAATATTAATTTTAAAATTTTTAGAAATGGCCGAGTTATACCGAAATTTCGCTGAAAATTCGTTAGAATTTTAGGAATCATTTCCACGTTTTCTTTTCATGTTATCTAACTCATAGAAATGATAAATCCTAGATAATATTTTAGTAAATTTTTATTTTTATATCACTTTAGGTTTGGATTCTACTGCAATTATAGAACATAGAAAGAGACCGGTCGATTAATTAAGTTGAGCTATCGAATAAGGTGAGTGGGTAATTATATAGCATCGGTAATTTTTATTATGTATATATGATTTATTAAAATTGTTATTTGTTAAAATAAATTTTTATAAAATAATTTAGAAAGGTAAAATAATATTTATGAATATATATAAAAAAAAATGGGAACAAATAATGGTATGTTAATGTTTGAATTATGGTATGAAAATTATTTATTGATACAGTTAAATAAATGTTTTATATACACTCATTATATGTTTTCTAATAGAGACACCTGTGATGACGGGGTGTTAAAGGAATTGACGGATTATGATATGATACTGTCTTTGGGACAGCGCTTGGTATACATATAGCCTTTGGGGCGTATATCAGGTGGTCGCCCTTTGGGGGCAGCTCTGCACATGTGTATGACCATGTTTATTTGCTCTTGGTGCTGCCATGCGTCATCACTGCGCCCAAGATGCCATGTTTTACCCTTAGAGTGTCAGTAAATATGTATTATATTGTTCTATGGACTATATATATTGAGTGTAAATAAATATATAAAAAAATATATGATGAAAATTTATTACATGATATGGTGAATTTATGTTCTTAAAATTATTATGCAGTAGTATAAATTTAATTAGTAAGTATATAAGAAAAACTTATTTGTTCCCCTTTGTTATATAATTATCTTCTCACTGAGTAGTTGGACTCACCCCCCTTATTATAATCATTTCAGATACCGTTGGAGAATAGACCAGTAGATCACCTCTACTCTTACTCCGATCAGTGTATAGTAAAAGTCGAGCCAACATAAGTATCGTTTGGATTTGTTTAAAAAGTAATTATATTTTTATGTTGAACAATAATTAAATATGTATTATTTTTAAGTGTTAGAAATTATTGGATATTATTATTGTATGTGTAAGAAGTATACTAAGGAAATAAATTGTGAGTGATATTTTTATAAAAATTAATAGTATAGTAATTTAGGAGATAAGTTCACCCTATGGCTTAAGAGAATGGGGTGTGACAGAGTATGCATGTTAAATAATTTTAGTGGATTATATTTATATTTAAAATATATATTTTATAATTTAATTGTGTGTTTGTGTTACAATATATTATTATAATACGTTTTTTTGAATTCTCTTTTTTTCACTACATATATGAAATATGTTAAAATTTAAATTTTTTATGTATATAATATAAAGTTAAAAATAAAAAATATTTATTAATTATTCATTTTATATAATTGATCAATAATGATGAGCAGCTTATTTATAATTTGATTCGATTTAAATTTTTCTAAAATAAAAATGATTACGTTATTTATTTATCTATTTTATCATAGTTTGGTTAACTGAACTATGAGTATCCTTGATACCTGGCACTAGAAATATGCATGAATGTTATGTATTCAATCATTCTAATATGTTAATACTCTATCCCTATTGGGGTTGGTTGGGGATGAATGTTATAAAATCATTTGGCAACATCTGTTTTTGTCAAACGTTAATGGAGAAAGTAGTGAAAATTGGCCATGCAGTAGGAGGACATTAATTGATTTCCCATATGTTATTTGTTAACAAATATTAACCAAAACACAACAACATTGTAAATATATTATCGAAAATACCATATTTAGAAAAAAAAAAATTTACCCTCAAAATTTCCATTTTATGTTACATTATTGAACTAGAGACGTATATCCAACCTATCAGCTTCAATGTCTCAATTGGGCGGGAGTAAAAAAATAATGGGTCGAGCTTTGGATTAAATAGGAGTGTTTGATAGCACCTCAAGGCCGGATAGAGTCCAATAAAAAAAATAAAAAAAATGACACCCTCCGCCATATTTTTAAAAATTTTTATTTTTTTATCAAGAATATTTTAGTTATTTTATTATAAACTTATGATAAACTCATTATAAACTATGTAAAATTTATAAACTCATTGTAAACTAATTATAAACTCATTGTAAATTCTCTATAAATTAATAAAAATATGATATTTTGATAAATATTTTATAAATTTTGATATTTTAATAAATATTTTATAAATTGGTATATTTAAAATTATTTTTAATTTTTTTGTATTTTTATCAAAAGCCCTAAAAACTATCTTAGGCTCGAGATACTTAAAAAAAATAAAATTAATTCATTGTTAATTAACTATATCAATGTTTATGAATAATTATATTAATTTTATGTATAGTTCTTTGAATAATAAAAATTATAGCATCAATAATTTAGAAATAAATGCAAAAAATAAGAGAGATCCATAAAAATTATAATATTAATATTTAAAAAATATATAAAAAAATTAGTTTAGGCTTGAGTAGCTTAACCCATTGGCTTGAGTGCCTTAGGCCACTTGGGCCACACGTCAGGTTTTGAACTTTTTTTTTTAGCCTGAAGTGTTCTTCGGTTTAGCTGCAGACAAAGGTTAAACTCCTACTCGTAATTAAGAATTTATTTATTAAGTAAAATATCATATACTCTTAGATAATATAAACGTGTCTTGTTGGTTTAAACTATCTAATAATAGAAAGGAAGAAAAAATTTTGAAATAATTTTAAAAGAAGCTGTACTTGACTGCTGTGAGAATTTGTAACAAAAGCTAATATCTTAGGCTCTCTACAATTTGTAATTAGATTGCCCCATATTTGTCAAGTGTCGGATTATACTTATTCATTGACTTAACCTTAGCTTGGCTTCTAGAGTCAATATAATTTTGACCACAATTTTATCCAAAAAAAAAAATTGAAATTAAAGCAAATAAAAGAAAAAAGAAAAAACAATGAAAATTCGTTTAAATATTTGGGTTATCTTCCTTATTTTTATTATTAAAAGCTGGAAAGCCAGCGCCTCTAATAGCAAAAACTTAGCTAGGCAATTTCGACAAAGAATGGCAAATCTTCCTCAAGAACTAATATTCGAAATTATGCTGTTTCTGCCAGTGAAAGCCATTTTGCGTTTCAGATGCCTTTCAAAATTATTCTGCAATCTCTTTTATAGTTCAAATTTCATAAACGCGCATATTAAGAGATCCAAAGAAACAAGAACTCATCTTAAGCTGATTCACCAAAAAGAAACAAGAAACTGGAGTTCAGGCTCCATTAAATTATCCACCAATATTTACATCACCAATTTCAATAACGGACTTCATGAAGCCAAAATTCTACATAACGCATTCAAACCAAGGGTTTCAACCATAATCATAGCATCTTGTAATGGTTTACTTTTATTATGTTTCGATGGTGATATATTTGCCCTATGGAACCCATTCACCAGGCGTTGCAAGAGGCTACCTGTTTGCGCGGCTACAAAGTTTCCATATTTCGTCTTGTCATTTGGATTGGGATATGACTCTATTACTGATGATTACAAAATTGTGATTATTCAATCAATTGAAGCTGGGTTTTTGCCCTGAAAGCCAATCATTGGAGAAAGGTTCAGAATTTCCCTTATTCAGGATATTCCACATACCCTTTATCTGGATACTTTGCTTTGCATTTTTTAGTGTATTTGAGAGGGGACAATTGTAAAATTGCTGTTTTTGATATGGTTAACGAGTCATTTCATGTCATACCTTTGCCTATTTGTAGAACTGAACAATATAGCCCTGGATTGCATGCTGTAGATGAGTGTCTGTGCGTGGAATTTTTCAATTTTTCTACGAAGTAGGGTAAGGTTTATATAAGAAACAAGGACGGAGATGGGTTTACTTGGAGCAAATTCTACAGTGTTAGTGAAGAGCAGTTCGACATTAAGGAATCTAAATTTGGTCTTGGATTTGTGGAACCTTTGAAGTACTCAACAAAGAGAGATAAGTTTCTATTAAATGTAAATGGCAGGTATATTTTTTGGTATGACTTGGAAGGGAAAAGAGCTGAAATTGTTGATATTATTGGAATGCCATTGGGTTTTTATTCAGAAGTATGTCTGGAAAGTCTAGTCTCACTTGGCAATCACAGTGAATTTGATGGAAACTTTGCTGCTTGGTAGGAAACACCGATTAAAAAAATCTAGGAAATTTCATGAATAACAACTACGGATTGTTTTCTTAATTTTACTCTTTCAGCATTTCTTTTTGTGCTATTTGTTGCTACTAGAATAATAATTGCATTTCCATCTGTTTCAAATCATGCACATATTGTATTTTTGCTATCTCTTCTTGCTTGAGTTCTCTATATACATTTTGAAGAGAATAGGTTTGCAACTACTAATTTTATAGCATGCCACAAGAAAGGAAACAGGAATTGATAAGTTGAAGGATAGCAGTTCAAAAATTATGTAAATCTTCTAATTTTTTTCCTAAATACTACCTACATTTTAAAAATTAAATAGACTGTTTGTAATTTAACTAAAATCCACAGTCATAAACATTATTAATGATCACTCACTCGAGGTTTTCTTTGAAAAGAAGTAATAAAATAACATTGGGTGTTTGTACCAACAAAAGATAATATACATTGTAGTTTCTAACCTATTCTACAGCTAGTGAGATTTAGAAGCATTCAAGGCAATAGGATCCATAAATTTGCCTCTTTGCCAAGACATATCTAGAGGCTATTACACAGGTATGAATGAAGTGTGTGGCTGCATTCTCAATTTTAGAATCTGTGCTATAGATAATATGGATTATCCATTTTGAAGGTCTATTTATAGAACCCATATCTGAATGTGTGCCATTTGAAGGTTCATTTACAAAATCTATCTTTGTTGTGCTGTGCTTTGTTCTGTTTGTGAGAGTGTTCTACTATTCAAAAATCCAACAATTAAAGCCTTAGAGTTCTTGTCAAATTTTCAAAATTTATACTATTATTCCATCTATCTACTTTTGCATATCAAAGAGCAACATCCAATAATCGCCTTGCTGATGCTCCTTGAACAATTGCTTGATTGCATCCAAAGAGGAAACTAAGATGATGCTATTCAATTTGTTTATAGCCAACTTCGACCTTATATGCTTACGCATGAGGTAACTACCTTATCCCTTGTTTTTGATATATTGCTTGTGATATATTAGTTTGGTAAATCTCTTGTTGCATTTATTTGTGATATGTTATTGTTGGCAAATTTGATTAGATTATGATTATTTTTCATTATTTGTTGAGGAAGTAAGATCCCGTGTTGCCAAAGTAGATAAGCTACGGTAGTTTGAAATCTCATATGAGTCATCAAAACTTGAAGTGTTAAGTGCACATAATCTCATATCAAGAATTGATTTATCGCATGTGTTGCAATTATTGTGTTTCCTGCTAATGAGTTAAAGCATCGCAATACGTTCAAGCCGAGTTCAATGGACATTAGAACTAAAGTGAATATTGAAATCTTTTGACCCCATGTTAAGTTGCATATTACAGATTCCAAGTACCCCATTAAATTGCTGGTGGCACTAGAACCAAGGTCATATCATTTCACAAGACCTAATTTGTAGTCGAAAAGCTTCCAATCTTACTCACAACAAACAGTATTTAATACCACTTTAAAAAGTGTATACCAAACTATACTATATCAACAATAATTTTGAATAATGAATGTAATCAACAAATTGCTTCCTTCATTATTTCAACAACTAGGTGTTGGATTGAGCTTTCCCTCTACGGATTGGTTTAACACAAGGGCCACAATAACATTTATCATCTTTTATTCACTCTAATAAAATATAACATAATTAAGATAATTAATTTACTTCCAATATCTCAAAAGTTATATTATAATTAATAAAAATAGATATTTTTTTAAATTTACTTATATAATAAAGTCATTAAAGTATATCATAAAAATTAATAGAATATTTTAAATATATAGTCAAGTAGGATGAAGATACATGAATGTAAAATTAGTTGAAATATCAAATTTTTTATAATTTTAATCATTCACAATTAATTTTACTTACATAATTTTACATGAAAAAGTCATGCAAATTTTAATTAAAAAATAATATTACTAAGAGAAAATAAACATGATTAGAGAAAAATCTAATTAGTTGCCAACGCTAGTTGCCATCAAAGTTGTAGTACAAAGCATATTATAGCTTGCTTCCTCTCCATTCAGTTGAATGTCAAAAAAACATGAATGAGAAAAAAAAACTAAAACTAAATAAAGGATTGTCTAATATCCTTAAAAAACAAAAATCTTTAAAACTATAATGAAACCAAAATCTACTAATTAGGTATGGCTATGGTTAAGGAACCACTTATTTTTTTGGATTTTAAATCAAACACATCATTCTCTTAATTCTAAAGGATGGACTTATCACATAATTTAATTACTTAATATTCTTCAAATACGCACATTGATATTATCCAATAGATACTAATATTCTTACATAGATCTTTATTATTATCTAACACAATAATATAAATAATCTTTAAATAAAACCAAAAGATAAATGCTAATATGTTGGTCTGACCTTTTCTACGCGCTTGTGAAAATATAACATAAGGATTCTACCAATTTATTCTTCAAGATATGAAATATTTATATAATAAAAAGGTGAATCCAACTACTCAATACATAAATAAATATGTAACAGGGATAATAAATAAAGTTTAATAATACATAACTTATATATATACATTATATATAGCTCAGCTAGATAAATATAATTTAAATATCAATCAATTTCATAATTCTCAGAAAATAAAAAAAAAACTCAAATCAATCATCTTTTACATACACTAAAATATAATTTCTTACTAATCCATCTTCAATTCAAGAACGCATGATGACTTAACTCGCAAGCTCATAAAAAATAACTTTAATACACATGTGTATGAGCAATTATCCTGACCAAATGATAAATTTATAGTATCATTAAATTTATATAAACATCTGTCATCAAGGTATGATTAGATATATTTATAATAAGAGTATATATAATTCATTTATCCAGCATAATATAATCATTCAATCATATATATGAAAAATTAAACTACCATTATTTGTTCTCAATTTATTAGAAAATAAATAACATTTAAAATAAATTATCACTTTGAATTTAATAAATTCTTTTCTAAAATTATATATATATAATATTTCAAAAGTATAATGTTATATATTTATCCACGCATCTGGGCCAAAAAATATACTTGCTTAACCACTAGTATCCCTTTAGTATTCTATAATTGATGCTGGATTCATTCCTAATATAATAAAATAATATTTAAATTTAAAGTATAACTTAAATTTTATCAGTTATTATAGATGTATGCTATGGAAAGAATGTGGGGAAACGATTTCAAAATTCTAACGGAATTTCAACGGAGTATTTGCGAAAATAGGACTTTTTTCAAAATTTTAAAATAATACTCCAATGAGTATTATCTCATTGGTCAAGTTAATTATCCATCTAACTATCTAACAATATTTAACAACTCAATATAATTTGGATGTCTAAATTTGTTAAGTGTTCATAATATTTCAAAATACAATTAAGTTATATTAATTTAGTTTGTTTATTTTAATAGGTTGTTAATAGTAATTATAATATTCAAACGTTAATCAGATGGTGGTTAACTACTTCTCCAAACTCTGCTATTGGAATTCTTCGAAGATTAATTCCTCAATTGATAGTTTAGCACATTTGGAAGAATTTTTGCTGTTGTATTTGGGGTGATGGAGTTGTATGGCTTGATGGTATAATGCAACAAGTTTCTAGCTTTTTATACAATTGGGGAATAGCCAACTCTAAGAAGAAATTCTCCCGAAGAATTCCCTCTGATCTTGCGGAATTATTACCTGCCAGTTTTGGAAATTTGCAAGAACGTCTCACTGTGGTGCGATGGCTAAGACCGATTCATGCTCGTTTTAAAATCAATGTTGATGGGTCTTTTACTAAAAGAAATGCTGCAGGTGGCTTTATTGTGTGTGACTACAATGGAGAATTGATTATTGCTCAAGGTTTCCTTCTACACGCATCCTCTCCTTGGCAGGGTGAATTACAAGCTCTCTATGTGGCTATTCATTGGTGGTTTGAGCATTACAATCTGAAGGCTCAATTTGAAGTTGATGCAAAAGCTCTTGCTGATTTGATTTACGACCCCTCTTCCTCAGATTCTATGGACAACCGCGTGATTTTCATCCGCACTTTTTTGCAGGATACTGATTCTTTTGTTTCGCACATTTTTCGTGAGGCAAATCAAGTGTCTCACTCTTTAGCTTTGCTTAGTAGAATTAATAATTGTAATTTTTGTTTTTCTTCTCTTGCTGTTATGCCTCGAAGTATAAGAGGCTTAGTACGAACAGAATGTAATGGTTTGCCTTTTTTGAGATATAAATAAAATAAACCGGTGGTGCCGCCCACCTTTATTAAAAAAAACTAGTTTATTCAATTATATATTAGATAGTATTTATTTATTCTTTGCTATCACAGTAATTTAATACGTGTGTGTGTGTGTGTATATATATATATATAATATTCTTAGTTTTCAAAATAAGTTTATGTTAATAATAATAATACCAATATATATATATATATACTATAATAAAGAATTTATTAAAATAACAATAATATCTTTTACTTAAATTTTCTTATTTTTTTTATACTTTAAAATACACATAATAATGACACTAATAATAAAAATAGTAATATTATTGATATTTACTTAAATGTTAATATTATTTAATTATTTTTTATTACTTAAATACCTTTAATTTAACTATAATAATTTATATTAAGTTTAATAGTAATAACAATAATAATAATAATATTATTAATAGGTAATCACTACTTTGGTATTGTTTTATGTTTTAAACAATTATTAATATTCATTATTAAATAAGAATAATAACTTAATTATTGTGATAAACTATAGTAATTTAAAAGTAACAATAATAATAATAACTTGTTTATCATAATCAATATAAATTTAACAAAATATTTAGTTTTATGAATTTTCAAATACATACCACTTAATTAATTTATTAATTATTTAACTCAATTTAATTAATAATTAGAAATCTCTATAATATAATTTAATGATATTAATAAAATTAATTTTACTAAGCAATGACTAATTACCAATTTATCTACTTCTAAATAAATTTATCAATTCTGTAATATAATTAATTAATTTTACAATTTACTAATAAATACTTACCACCCAAATAGTAAATTTTAATTACACTTTGTATTAATATTTTCATTTTAAACTTAATATATATATATATACTTATTATCTAACTGTCTTCATTATTTATTAATTTGCATTTTCATTCTAATCATAATTAATTAATTAATTCTATAGGTAGATAAATAATAACTACAATTAAATTTTTAATTTAGAAATTCATTTATTTAAATCATCTGGTAAAATAAATAATTTTATATTAATAATTAACTAGTAAACAATAATTTTAATCCAATAACTAATTAATTTCATATTAGTATTAAGATTTATAATACGTAACTAAATTTTAATTATTTAATATACTTTTGATTATTAATTGTTTATTTATTTATTTATGTTTATTTCTCCTTTTTTTTTAAAAAAACATATCTAATTAAAATTATGCTCCCTTAACTTATACAACTTCAAAATATTAACTAATTATGCATATATATAATTTATTTACTTATTAATATTATTTTTAACTTAAATATATATTATTTTTTATTTTAATTTTAAATTATAATATATGTATTTTCTAAATAATTATCCATAATTAGTAACTAATATACTAAATTAAAGCTCATAAAGAGAGGAATTTAAAAATACTTGACTCGCCGAAAAAAGTGACTGAAAAACTAGCCGAAAATTCTAGCTGGCGTCACAATCGGACGGCGCGTGTTTGGTTGTCCGGTGGCCGTTCAAGGTGAGACAGGTGGTTTGAAAAGCTTGGTGAATTCTCTTCCTCGGTGACTGGTGCATGTCAAAAACTGAAGGCCGGACAATGATAAATCAAAACAAAAACGTTACTGCCCTTAGTCCCCTCTGTTTCTTTTCCTTCTTCTCTCCTTTACTTTCTCTGTTTTCTAATAGAGGCACCTATAATGATGAGGGTGTTAAAAGAATTAACGGATTGTAATTATGATATTGTCTTTAGAATAACATTTGATGTACATATAGCCTTCGGGGTATATATCAGATGATCACCCTTTGAGGGCAGCTCTGCATATGTCTATCACCATGATTATTTGCTCCTGGTATTGTCATGCATTGTTATTACACCCAAGATACCATATTTTACCCTTAGGCTGCTAGAAAATATATGTTTATTTGCTCCTAAGGTGTTATGTAATCTATGAACAATATATTTTGAGTGTATGAAGGTATATGTTTGACTTTATCAAGAATATTATGAAATTATTTAGCAGCATTATAATAAGCAAGAAAGATATTTATACTGTTAATATTGTAATTGAAAAAAAAAAATGGCCAATCTGTTTGGAACAACTGCATCCATTTTGACAAAAATGTGAACTGAAATCAAACTATTGTCATGGTCTATAATAAATTGAAGCTTTTTGTGATGGAAGTTGGGCCAGAGGCTTTGATTGCAGCTGACTATGGAGTTTCACTAGCCTCAACAACAGCTCCAGAGGGGGGAAATTGTGAATTATGAATGGTTGTTATGTGATTGAGGAGGTCATGTGGGAACTATGGTTGTTATGTCCTTGACAATATGGTATTAGAGTAATAGACTGATCAAATAAATGACCTAACCCTTGCTACATTGGTGCAGATGGCGAGAAAGAGCAAGGTCATGGTTAATGAGACTCATCAGCTGCAGCAAGTGATCATAATTGTTGAGAAATTTTCATTGAGCCCTTTCAAGAAGCGGATAACATAAACATTCTCCCTTTGTTAATTAACAAACTTTAAAGCATCACATGAACACTGTGGTGTGCAATTGCAAGAAGTAATTAGTCTGAGATTGGTAACAAATGTTCATACATCTCTCTCATAAATGCCCAGTATTAACAAGGTTTTCTCTTTGGCAGTGTAGCATGAAAGACAAGTCAGTTTTGGAGTAACCAAGATTGCTAAGCCAAGTATTTTTTGCACAAGGTTTTCACATAATCAATCTGATTTTTCACCCACAATCAATCAAAAAAGAAATAATCTAGTCACTGTAACAACTGGGCAAAATCACAGTAATAGAAGAAGCTACAAAAAAAAAATTAAAGAAAATGTAAGGACAACACAAATGGAAAAAAAAAAACTAGTGAAATAAAGTAAAAAGGAAAGAAAATTTAACAATTAATGATGAAATAAGTGACCAAATAAACAAGCATTCACCTTGATTTCCAAGTTATTAACTTCCTCTTGAAGCTCAAGTTCAGTGAGTACATTAATCACGTTCGCTTTTAACAGTCTCAAAACATGGGTTTTTATAAACTTTTGAAGCTTTTCTTCATCATCATATGTAACAGCCTAGCCCACAATGATATTGTCCGTTTTGAAGTTACTGGCCCAGCCCAATTCCCCCTCACGGTTTTGTTCATAAGGCTTATGTATCTAACTCATTTCACCTCAAAAATTCTCACTGCAAGTTAAGTTCTGCCCATCCGTACATGGAGATTGAATTCCTTGTTCCTTTGGTTGGTTAAAGGCAAATCTCAGAGAGAATCTTGAGTCCCTAAGGGGAGGTGTATATAGCACCTTAGAAAAATCTCACATCGACTAAGTATAAGAAATTTGATATGCATATAAGGCTAGGCCAAAACTTAGCTTGCAATGAGGCCTTTTGAGGTGAAATGGGTTAGACTTGTAAGCCTTAGGAACAAAACCGTGAGGGGGAAATGGGTTGGGCCTGTAACTCTAAAGTGGACAATATCATTGTGGGCTGGACTACTATATCTTTAAACCTCTTTAATTCCAAAATTACAAAAAGGGTTTCTTTGCCTATCAACTTCTTACCTCTCCAGAGGGGTCCTCTGGGCCTTCCATCGTGGTATTGCCTTAATCTAGAGAACTGATTATATAATAATATATTAAAATCTAAATATGGAATTTGGGGGTTAGATGGTAATAGGATCTGTTTCAGTGGGTTATTTGCTAGATTTGGAAGGATTAATGTACCTAGTTTTTTAATTTTTGATCTTGAAGAAAGGTCGACTCGTCATTAGCTTTCTATTGGGAGAAAACTAAGTCTAAGCCATGGGAAGGTTTTGGAGAGGAGTACTATGATACAAAAGGAGACATCAAAGCACTTGAAGCGATGACGTTTTTGGGGGGTATAATATAAATTTTATAATTCAATTATGTGTTTGTGTTAAAATTTATTATTATAATGAGTTATATTTGAATTCTCTTATTTTTTTTTATTTGAATTCTCTTATATATATATATATGAAATTTATTAAAATTTAAATTTTTTATGCTTATAATGTAAATGGTTAAAAAAATTAAAAATGCCTGTTAATTATTCATTTTATACAGCTAATCGATAATCGATTAACCGTTTATTTATAATTGAATTTGATTTCAATTTTTTAAAAACAAAATTAATGATTAAGTTTTTTTTCCAATCATTATTTTGTTAACTTAAAATATCACGCCCCATTATCTTAATTCTAAGGGTGGACTTATCTCACAATATATTATAATATTAATTTACTAATAAAACATCACTCAGAATTTAATTACTTAATATTCTTCAAATACACAATTTAATAGATATTAATATTCTTAAATACATCTTATTATTGTTTAGTATAATAATATAGATATTTCTTAAATAAATCTAAATGACAATTATGTTGGCTCGACCTTATCTAAATACTGAAGGAGGAAAAAGGTAGAGATATTCTACTGGTTTATTCTCCAATATCTGAAATGTTATATATTAAAGGAGTGAGTCCAACTGCTCAGTGAATAGATAAATATATAACAAGGGAGAACAAACAAGGTTTAACCATATATATATAATCAATAATTAGCTGGATAATTAATTCTTGAAATCTTAAACATAACTTTCAAATATTTCTCAGTTTTCAGAAAAATTAGAAATAATTTAGTTCATGCGTCTTTTATATGCACTCAAATATAATTCATACTGATCAAACTGTAATCTTAGGGCGCATGATGACTTACCTTGCAAATCTAAGGAGAAATAACTTCAATACACATATACAGAGTAATTATCCCGGCCAAAAGGTAAATTTATAATATCATTAAATTTATATAAACACTCATAATTAAAGTGTGATCTTGCAGGATTATAATAAAAATGTATATGAATTATTTATCTAGCACAGTATAATCAATCAATCACATATGTAAAAAAATCAAACTACTATTATTTATTCTCAATTTATAAAAAAATAAATATCATTCAAAAATAAATCATCATCTTAAATTCTGTAAATTTTTTTCTAAAATTATATATAATACTTTAGAAATACAATGTCACATATTTACTCATTCACATGGGTCAAATACTATACTTGCTTAACCAATAAAGTTTCTTTGGTACTTTACAACCGCAGCTAGATTTGTTCTTATAATAATATAAAAATATTATTTAATTTGATTTATACCTAGCTAATAAAGATGTATGCTATGAAAATGACGTGTGGTCTCGGTCTTTAAATTCTAACAATATCTCGGTAAATCAGTATCTCTCAAAATTTTCAAAATAATAATCCAATTAGTGTTATCTAAATTATAAGTCAATTGTTATTTAATTTTCCAATAATATTTTCAACAACTCAATATAATTTTAAATATATAAGTTTACCAAGTATTTATAATATTTCTATACACAATTAAATTATATTATTTAAGTCTATTTATTTTAATAGTTTATTAATATTAATAATATTTATTTGCTAACTAATTTATTCAATTACATATTAAATAGTAATAATTTAATCTACAATATATATTCTTAGTTTTCAAAATAAATTTGTGCTAATAATAACAACAGTGCTAGACTAAAGAAAATAACAATAATACTATTTATTTAAATTTTCTATTTTGTTATATTTTATAATATTTATGGCACTAATAATAATAATAGTGATATTAATAATAATTAATTAGATATTAATATTATTTGATTAATTTTTCTAACTTAAAATAATTACTTAATTACTTTTAATTTAACTATAGTAATTTATAAATAATAATAATAAAATTAATAGTATACAATTTATTTATTTCATAATACTTTTATTTTTATTTTTCAACAATCACTTATAATAGAGTCACTAAAAAAATAATAACATTATTTATGTATTTAAAAATAACTATTTAATTATTATTATTTCAAAATTAATAATTTATGTTAAATTCAATGTTCAATTATATTAGTAATAATAATAATAACAATATAACTATTTAAGTAAATATTTAGTAGACTTTAAATAATATATATATATATAATATTAATAGTAGTAGTTATAATAACAATATTAATAATTATATTAATTTTGAAAATTACTAATATTTATAAAATTTTAGTTTTACTACTTCACTACTACAACAATAATAATATTAATAATTAATTACTACTTAGTGAAATTTATATTTTAACAATTATTATAATTCATTCTTAAGTAAAAATAATAATAACCTAATTATTGTAGTTATAGCAACACAATTCTTAATTAAATAATTAATTTTATGAATTTTTATAAATTTTAAATCATATTTTATTTACTACCTAATTTAATCATTTAATAATTAATTAACTTAATTTAATTTATAAATAGAACTCGTCTATAGATAATAATTTAATAGTAGTATTTACTATAACTTAATTTAATAAACTATTTATTTTTTATCTTTTAATTAATTTATCTATTTCGTAAATAGATTTATTTATATCTTTATATCTAAAATATATCTAATTTATTTTGTAATTTACTAAAATAATTTATAATTTAAGAATTGAACTTGATTTTACTATAAATATTTTTATTCTATAGCTAATATTCATATATATATATATATATATCTGTATATATATACCTACATGTATACTTATTTCTATTCTAATTAATCATTTAATAAACTATTATGTATATATATTAACAAAATTTTTAAACTTAATTTAATAATAATTTTAAATTTACTAACTAACAACTAACTACTAATTTATGGATTCGTCAATTCAATATATATATATATATTAATTTATTCTACAATCTACTAGTAATATTTAGAATTCAAATATTTAATTTATTTTAATTGTACTTAGTATTAATATTTTTATTTTAATTTACTACCTATTTATTTACAATATTTAATTATCTTTCATTCTAATAATTAATCAACTATAACTTCTAATTTATTAATTTTCTAATTTTTTAACTAATTTATTTTTAGACTAACTATTTATTATTTTTATTATTTATATTTGTAATTTTTAGAATTTATTTTTCTTTAATTGTTTCTTATTTATCATAATATTTACATCACAATTTAAATCCTAAATTTTCTATTAAATCAAAATTTTAATTAATTAAATTTTTTTTAAAGTTTCTATTTAAATATATCTACATGCACATATATATGGATTAGTTAATATTTATCTATAATTCGCAAGTAATATACCTAATGAAATCTTAAAATGAGAGGATTTCAAAAATACATAAGTCGCCAAAAAAAGTAGAAAAACCATCAGAAACTGGATCGAAAACTAACGCTGGAGTGATGTTTGGACGACTCGTGAGCCTCACTCTGATGTCGGACGGTGACGTTCAAGACTGCGGTGGACACGGCGAAGGATGAGCTTCAAACTAGTCCGGCGCGTGTCATGAGTCGATGGACGAAAAACGGCAGATCAAAGAAAAACCACACTGTCTATTTTCTCCTCTCTCAATTTCTCTATTCTGTTTCTGAAAATTTCTTTTTTTTTTAACATTCTCTTCTTTGTCTCTTATTTTTCATCTTTTCTTAATTATTTCTTCGTCATTTAATAGCCACCATGCCCATATTAATGGCCACTATAACCACAATTGGTGTTCCACGTTTAAAGTGGACACTTTACCTAATTTTTTTATATTATACTTATTTATTCTATATTTTACCTAATTTATTCCTCATTTAATTTATTTTATTATTTTTTTACTTACCTAATTATTTTCACTTTCTTTATTTTATTATTATTATTAATTAATTTAATTTTTATGACACTTGTAATTCATTTAACTTTAATTATACTATTAAAATTTTACAAGATATTACATTCTTTCACTTTAAAGAAAATTTATCTTCGAATTTTCACTAGCTTGACGATGGAAACAAATGAGGACATTGAGTAAACATATCTTCCTCTCATTCCTAAGTTTCTTCTTTACTTGAATGATTATTCCATAAGACTTTCACCAAAGGTATAACATTGTTTCTTAAAACTTTTTCTTCTCGTGCTAAAATTACAACTGATTTTTTCTCATAAATCAAATCTTTTCGTAATTTCACTGGTTATCTTTGGAGTATATGCGAAAGATCACTTCTGTACTTTCTCAATATGGATACATGAAAGACATCATGTATTTGAGAAAATTCTAGTAGTAGTGCAATTCTATAAGCAACATGGCCAATCTTCTCTATAATTTCATAAGGCTTAATAAATGGAGGACTTAACTTTCCACGTTTACAAAATTGCACTATACCTTTCCATGGAGAGATATTTAAAAATACCTTATCCCCTATATCATACTCAATATCCCTTCTCTTCAAGTCTGCATAGCTCTTTTGTCTATCTTGTGTGACTTTAAATCTATCTCTAATCAGTTTGATTTTATCAATAATCATCTATACTAATTTTAGACTCACCAATTCTCTTTCTCCAATTTCATTCTAGCATACTAAAGTTTTGTATTTCCTTCAATATAATGCTTAATAAGGTGTCATGCCAATACTTAAATGGAAACTGTTACTATATACAAACTCCATTAATGGAAAATGCTTATCCCAACATCCTTTGAATTTCATGACATAAGCTCTAAGCATATCCTCCACGGTTTAAATAGTGCGCTCTGATTGACCGTCAGTTTGAGGGTGAAAAGAAGTACTAAACTTTTCTTTTGTACCCAAGGTATTCTGCTAACTAGGCTAAAACCTGAAAGTGAACCATGGATCCCTGTATGATACTATGGATACTATAGCACAATGCAGTCTCACAATTTTCTTCACATATATCTCTGCAAGTTTATCCAAAGAGAAATGATCCATTCTGATAGGTAAGAAGTGAGATTACTTTTTCAATCTATCTACAATCACCCAAATAATATCATGACTTTGCCAGGTATGAGGAAAATCAAAGATAAAGTCTATTGTAATATGTTCCCATTTCCATTCTGGAATCGGAAGAGGTTGCAAAAGTCTTAAAGGATGCTGATGTTCTGCTTTAACTTGTTGGCACACCAAACATTTTGCTATAAAATCTGCTACATCATTCTTCATACCTTTCCACCAATAATTCTCCTTAAGAGTTCTATACATCTTAGTACTACCTAGATGTATTACTAAGATGTATAGAATATGCAGAATAGTGGGCTTCTTTCATTTTTTTCCTTTTTAAAGTATCAACATTAAGTACACATAATCTTCTACTGAGTACCAAAGTACCATCCTCCCTAGTAGCATAATCTGTATGAGTACATGCCTTTACGCCATTAAGGATCTTCTTCATTTCTTCATCTAAAACTCGATCTTCTCTAATTCCTTCTACCAAAATCATTCTGACTTTAAAAGTTGCTAACAATGCTCCAAAATCAATCATTTTCAAATCTAATCCTAAAGATCGAAGATCTAGAAATAATAAAAGTCATACAGTCTTGATAAAAAAAACTACCATGTGACTTTCGACTTAGAGCATCAGCTACCACATTAGCTTTTCTAGGATGATACTCAATAGTACAATTGTGATCTTTAGCAATTCAACCCATCTCCTTTGCCTCAAATTTAACTCCTCCTATGAAAGTAGATACTTTAAACTCTTGTGGTCTGTGAATATCTAGTATTTTTCTCCATAAAGATAATGCCTCCAAATTTTTAAAGCAAAAACCACAACAGCAAGTTCCAGATCATGAGTGGGATAATTCAATTCATGGCATCGAATCTGTCTAGATGGATAAGCTATCACTTTTTCATACTGCATCAAGACACATCCCAAACTCTTCCGTGAAGCATCACTGTACACCATAAAAAAATCACCATTTCCTTCAGGAAGAGTAAGAACAGGAGCGGATGTCAAATAAGCTTTTAGTTTTTCAAAGTTTTACTTACACTCTTCAGTCCAGTTAAACTTCATATTCTTCCTTAGCAACTTGGTTAATATTGATGCAATAATAGAGAAATCTTGTACAAAGCGACGATAATACCCCGCCAAGCCTAAGAAACTTCTCACCTCTGTAGGAGTTGTTGGAGGTTCTCAGTTCATCACTACCTCTACCTTTTTAGGGTCAACATAAACTCCCTCTGTTGATATGACATGACTTAAAAATACCACTCTATCCAGCCAAAACTCATATTTACTAAACTTGACATACAATTGTTTATTCTTTAAGTTTTGTAATACAATTCTCAAGTGTTCCTCATGCTCCTCTCTACTTCGAGAATATATCAGAATATCATTAATAAATATAATTGTAAACCTATCAAATTAAGGATGAAATACTCTATTTATAAGATCCATAAAAGTAGCTTAAACATTAGTCAACCTGAATGACATTACTAAAAATTCATAATGTCCATATCGAGTCATAAAAGTTGTCTTTGGCACATCTGACTCTTTGATTTTCAACTGATAATATTTGGATCGTAAGTCTATTTTAGAAAAGACTTTTTCTCCTTGAAGTTGATCAAAGAGATCATCAATGTGGGGCAAGGGATACTTATTCCAAATAGTGACTCGATTTAGCTGCCTATAATCAATACATAATCTCATAGATCTATCCTTTTTCTTCACAAACAACACAAGAACTCCCCAGGGTGAAATACTAGGCCTAATAAATCCCTTATCCAATAATTCCTGTAATTGCACCTTCATTTTCTTCAACTATGCAGGAGCCATTCTGTAGGAGGCTTGAGAAATAGGAGTTGTACCAAGTTGAACATCAATAGAAAATTCAACTTCTCTATCAGGAGGAAAACTTGGAAGCTCTTTTGGAAATACTTCTGAAAATTCATGCACTATAGGAATATTTTTCAATTTAGGCCCTTCTAATTGCATATCAATTACATGTACTAGATATGCTTGACAACTCTTCTTAAGTAACTTCCTGGCTGTCATAGCACAAATAACACAAGATAGAAAAAATTTTTGCTCTCCACTGAATATAAGGGTAGAATTTTCAGGCAGACTAAAAGTCGCTTTCTTCTCAAAACAATCAATAGTGACATGGTAGCAAGATAGCCAATCCATCCTAAGAATAACATCAAACTCCTGTATGGGCAAAGGAATAATATTGCTAATAACTCAAATTCACCTAATCAGACTACTGAATCTTTATAAATATGCTCACACACCATAGAAGTCTCCATTGAAAAATTCACTACTATTCATTGTCTAAAGAACTTAATTTCCCATTTGCATATATGACAAATGCATGTGATATGAATGAATAAGTGAAGCCAGGATCAATAAGAATATGAGCATCTCTTCCAAAAAATCCAACGTACCAGTGACCACCTCAGGTGAGGCTAGACTTTCATTTTGAGTCATAGCAAAAACTCGAGCTTGTTCGGGAAGTCTACCTATTTGACCAGATGGTATGATCCCATCCTGTCTTCCAACACCATTATTATTTTCTCTCCTAGCTCCTCTACCTTGTGATTAGGTTCTGCTCCCTTTCTGAGGCATAAATGCTGATGATGCTTGAACAGACTCACTAGGCCTCAATAACATTGGACAATCTCTCTTGATGTGACTTTGTATCACCATACTGATAGCATCCTCTAAAATTGGCTCTACATTCCTCACTGTGATGTCTACCACATGTAAGACATAAAGGTCATGGTCTCTGATTAACTCTCAAACTGCTACCCTATTCAACTCTTGGTGCACTAGCAAAGTTACCCACAGATTGTCTTACTGAACTTTAACTGATTTGTGGTCGGTTTATCTACTGACTTGGTCTCACGGATTGACCTCTACTGTTCCCAGGGTAAAGTCTAGTATTGGAACTACCACCTCTCTTATCAGCAAATCTCTGGAAAGAACTGTGAGTCTATCTTCTCTTTTTTATTCTCGAACTATATTTCTTCTTTTAATAACTTCTCTTTTTCCAAAGCACCATCTACCATAGCATGAAAAGTTCTAGCCTGATCCCGCAATGATCTTTTGCAAATATTGATATGCAAACCCTTATAGAATCTATTGCACTTGTCTTCTTCTTTAGACATCATATGATCCATATATCTATATAATTCTTCAAATTTGTCCACATACTGAAGGACTGTTATCCCATCTTATATTAGTTGAAAAAACATACTCTTCTTTTTCTCTTCTATAATTACCAGTGATATTCTGCTTACAAAACTCCCCCTGAAATGTATTCCAAGTTAATTTAGCACCTTGAGATTGAACTAATTGAGTGAACTAACTATTAGTTGTACTCCCCAAGAAAGCCAGAATATATCTTAGCTTTTCAGCATCAGCAATCCCTATAAGAAAATAAGATTTTTTCAATTTTTAAGCCAATCATCTCCCTTTTTGCAGTCTAGAGTACCATCAAAATTATCTACTTTGGAGTTATAGCAATGAGAAATTATAACCTAAGCCCGTGGTTGTTGTTCTCTTGCAGCTATAGCTGCTGTAATAGCTTTTGCAAAAGCAGGACTAACATCAATTTGAATTGGCGATTCTACAGGTGAGGTAGGAGACACATAAGGTGGAGTAGGTGGATTTACTTCAGATGAGCCTTCTTGTGAAGTAATATCCGTATAAGTATTATGTTCACTACTTTCGGATACTTCATAATCAACTGACTTGTTGGAATGAGATAGGGTAAAATCCCTATAAGGTCAGCCAATATTTTATAGTCTAACTGTTCGATTTCGTTGGCCAGTGTTTCTACCACGACCTTTATCACCTCATAATTGAGGTGGCATTTTCTGACAAAAATATATTGTATAACATAAGTTAACTATGAGACATTCCTAAATATATAATATATATATTTGTGTTTCACAGTACAATTATAATTATATATATTAGTGTATCATGACAAATCTCTCTAATTTTTGGGCAAATATTTATAAAAATTTAAATGCTTTTGATTATGTATGACTGGAGTGCTATTTTAAATGAAATGAGATGCAAATGCAATTTGAATTTAAAATTTCTTTTGACTCATGCATAATTTCTCCCTCAATATGCAACTTTTATTATTATTTTACCTTTGAATTCGAGAAATTTACTTGTTAAACTAACGACTCAAAATAATTTTCTTATTCCTAATTACCTAAATTAAATTTTTCTATAGATCTTTTCATAGAAGTCTACATAATCTATAACCTATTCTCTGATATCATAAAATTTCATACCTTGTTCTCTTAATTCTGAGGGTGGACTTATCTCATAATCTATCATAATATTAATTTACTAATAAAACATCACTCATAATTTAATTACTTAATATTCTTCAAATACACAATCCAATAGATATTAATATTCTTAAATACATCTTATTATTGTTTAGTACAACAATATAGACAATTCTTAAATAAATTTAAATGATAATTATATTCGCCCGACCTTATCTAAACGCTGAAGGAGGAAAAAGGTAGAGATGTTCTACTGGTTTATTCTTCAATATATGAAATATTTTATATTAAAGGGGTGAGTCTAACTATTTGGCGAATAGATAAATATATAACAAAAGAGAATAAATAAGGTTTAACCATACATATATATATATATATATATTTGATAATCAGCTGGATAATTAATTCTTGAAATCTTAAATATAACTTTCAAACATTTCTCAGTTCTCAGAAAAATTAAAAATAATTTAATTCATGCATCTTTTGTATGCACTCAAATATAATTCATACTGATACAACTTCAATCATAGGGCGCATAATGATTTATCTCGCAAACTAAAAAAAAAATAACTTCAATACACATGTGCAGATCAATTACCTTTGCCAAAGGGTAAATTTATAATATCATTAAATTTATATAAACACTCCGTCATCAACATGTAATCTCATAGGATAATAATAAGAGTGTATATAAATTATTTATCCAGCACATTATAATGAATCAGTCAAATATATGAAAAATTAAACTATCATTATTTATTTTCAATTTATAAGAAAATAAATATCATTCAAAAATAAATCATCATCTTGAATTCTGTAAATTCTTATCTAAAATCATATATATAATACTTTAGAAATATAATTTTATATATTTACCCACTCACCTAGGCTAAATACTATACTTGCTTAACCAATTCAACTGCAGCTGGGTTTGTTCCTATAATAATATAAAAATATTATTTAATTTAAATTATACCTAGCTATTAAGGATGTATGCTATGAAAATGACGTATGATTTCGATCTTTAAATTCTAACGATATCTCGGCAAATTAGTATCCCTCAAAATTTTTAAAATAATACTTCAATTAGTATTATCTAATTTCTAAGTCAATTACTACCTAATTCTTCAATAATATTTTCAACAACTCAATATAATTTTAAATATAAAAGTTTACTAAGTATTTAACATATTTCTATATACTATTAAATTATATTATTTTAGTCTATTTATTTTAATAGTTTATTACTATTAATAATATTTATTTACTAATTAATTTATTTAATTATGTATTAAATAGTATTAATTTAATCTACAATATATATATTTTAATTTTTAAAATAAATTTGTACTAATAATAACAACAATGCTAGACTAAAAAAAATTATAATAATACTATTTACTTAAATTTTCTTATTTTGTTATATTTTATAATATTTATGACACTAATAATAATAATAGTGATATTAATAATATTTACTTATTAGATATTAATATTATTTGATTAATTTTTATTACTTAAAATAATTACTTAATTACTTTTAATTTAACTATAGTAATTTATAAATAATAATAAAATTAATAGTATACAATTTATTTACTTCATAATACTTTAATTTTTTTTTTCAACAATCTCTTATAATAAAAATACTAAAAAAAACAATAATATTATTTATGTGGTTAAAAATAACTATTTAATTACCGTTATTTTAAAATTAATAATTTATGTTAAATTCAATATTAAATTGTATAAGTAATATTAATGGTAACAATATAACTATTTAAACAAATGTTTAATAAACTTTAAATAATATATATATACATAATGTTAATAGTAGTAGTAGCTATAATAACGATATTAATAATTATACTAATTTTAAAAATTACTAATATTTATAAAATTTTAGTTTTAATACTTTACAATTACAACAATAATAATATTAATAATTAATTACTATCTAGTAAAATCTATATTTTAGCAATTATTATAATTCATTCTTAAGTAAAAATAATGATAACCTAATTATTGTAGTTACAGTAATAAAAATTTTAATTAAATAATTAATTTTATAATTTTTTTAAATTTTAAATCATATTTTATTTATTATCTAATTTAATCATTTAATAATTAATTAACTTAATTTAATTTATAAATAGAACTCTTATATAGATAATAATTTAATAGTAGTATTTACTATAACTTAATTTAAAAAACTATTTATTTATTATCTTTTAATAATTTATCTTTTTTATGAATATATTTATTTATATCTTTATATCTAAAATACATTCAATTTATTTTATAATTTACTAACAAAATTTATAATTTAAGAATTAAATTTGGTTTTACCATAACAATTTTTATTCTATAGCTAATATTCATTTATATAAATATATTTATATATATCTATATATATACTTATTTCCATTCTAATTAATCATTTAATAAACTGTTATGTATATATATTAACAAAATTTCTTAAACATAATTTGATAATAATTTTAAATTTACTAACTAACTACTAATTTATGGATTTATCAATTCAATATAAATATATATATTAATTTTTTCTACAATCTACTAGTAATATTTAGAATTTAAATATTTAATTTATTTTAATTATACTTAATATTAATATTTTTATTTTAATTTACTGCCTATTTATTTACAATATCTAATTATCTTTCATTCTAAAAATTAATCAATTGTAACTTCTAATTTACTAATTTCCTAATTTTTTTAACTAAATTCCTTTTTAAACTAACTACTTATTATTTTCATTATTTATATTTGTATTTTTCAGAATTTATTTTCCTTTAATTGTTTCTTATTTATCATAATGTTTACATCACAATTTAAATCCTAAATTTCCTATTTAATCAAAATTTTAATTAATTAAAATTTTATGTAAAGTTTTTGTGTAAATATATCTACATGCATGTATATATATAAATATTTAAATATTTATCTATAATTCGCAAGTAATATATCAAATCAAAACTTAAAACGAGAAGATTTCAAAAATACCCGAGTCATCAGAAAAAAAGTTAAAAAACCATCGAAAACTTGATCTGAAAGTAATGTCGGCGTGATATTTAGACGGCACGTGAGCCTCACTCCGATGTTAGACGGTGACATTTGCGGCGACGGTCGATGCGACGAAGGACGAGCTTTCAGATGGTTTGGTGCGTGTCACGAGTTGATGAATAAAAAGTGACAGATTGAAAAAAAAACTACACTGTCCGTTTTCTCCTCCCTGAATTTCTCTATTATGTTTGTGTAAATTTCTTTTTTTTTTTACATTCTCTTCTATGTTTCTTATTTTCCTTCTTTCCTTAATTATTTCTTCCGCATTTAATAGACATCATTCCCATATTAATGGCCACTATAACCACAATTAGTGTTCCACATTTAAAGTGGACACTTTACCTAATTTTTTAATATTATAATTATTTACTCTACACTTTACCTAATTTATTTCACATTTATTTTATTTTATTTTTTATTATTTTTACTTACCTAATTATTTTCACTTTCTTTATTATTATTATTATAATTAATTAATTTTAATTTTTTTACACTAGTAATTCATTTAACTTTAATTATACTATTAAAATATTACAAGATATACAGAAAAGACCCAAGGATAGACCTAGACCAATATATTTATAAATATTGGTCCATGAGTCTATCCACCTATCATGGGCTTATTCGACCCAAAATCAATAGGAAAAATGACATCCTCCATCATATTTTAAAAAATTTTTACTTTTTTATCAGGGGTATTTTAGTTATTTTATTATAAACTCATAATAAACCTATTATAAACTGTGTAAAATTTATAAACTCATGATGAACTCATTATAAACTCATTGTAAACTATAAAAATATGATATTTTGGTAAATATTTTATAAATTCTGATATTTTGATAAATATTTTATAAACATGGTAAATTTGAAATTATTTTCAAATATTTGATTTGAGCTTTTGACAAAATAGAAGAAAAATTAAAAATAATTCCAAATTTACTATATTTGTAAATTATTTATTCAAATATCATATTATTTTTAGTTTATAAAGAGTTTACAATAAGCTTATAATGAATTTATTATGAGTTTATAAATTTTATATAATTTATAAATGAGTAAAAAATATGATGGAGGGTGTCATTTTTCCTTTAAAAAATAATTTTTATTATAAAAATAGTACAAAAAGCAAAAAATTTTTATATTTTTATAAAACATTGGCTCATAATTTCAAAAATACCTCATTTCTCTATAAAATAATTTTTTTTTAAAATAACTCTTCCCTAAGTACAATCAATATTTTACTTCAAATTTTTATTTTTTTTAAACTTCACTATTAAATAAAAATATTATAAAAATATAATATTTTAAATTATTTATCATCATATAAAAATCATAATTTTTTATAAAAAGAAGAAAAAAATTAATTTTTATTATAAAAAATAAATAGGGCTCAAAAAATAAAAAATAAAATATACAAAATATATATTAATAAAAATTATTAACTTTATTTTTAAATAAATTTTACATATTATACACATAAAAATAAAAAATACATATAATTTTACTATGTAGATGTGTTGTAGATATTGTAAATGTACTATAGATATTGTATGTATGTTATGTTTTTATTATTTAAGTTGTGTCTATTTCATATAAAATTATTGAATATTGTGAGTGAATGTTGTGTGGATATTTTGAGAATAAAAAAATTTTAAAAAAAAGTAAACAAATATTAAAAATGTTATGTAGATGCGTTGTAGATGTATTGTTAATATATTGTAGATGTTATAGATATATTTTATATTGTCAAGTGCATATTTTGTATATATTTTATATATATTATGTATATATTTATTTTTCTTTTGTGTATATTAAAAATATGACATTGAAAAAATTTTAAATAAAAAATAAAATAAAAATCAGAAAAAATGTCATAAACATAATTTTGAAAAAAAAAAGCGATTTCCTTATGAGTAAAAAAGAAAACTTTCGGCTCTGTATTATTGAAAATTAAATTTACAATTCATGCAAAAAAAAAAAATCAACTCTTATATTAAAACACAGTTTCCGGTAAGTGAATATTCCTCTTCAGTAATAGATATTAAATTCAAATAAAAGAAAAAGACCATTGAAAATTAGTTTAAATATTAGGGTTAATTATCCTTGTAAATCTTCCTTATTTGTATTATTAATACTGGAAACCCAGTACCTCTAATAAGAAAACCCTAGCTTGGCAATTTCTCAACAAAGAATGACAAATCTTCCGCAAGAGTTGATAATCGAAATTATGTTGTTTCTGCCTGTGAAACCCCTTTTGCGTTTCAGATGCGTTTCAAAACCATTCTGCAATATCTTTGATAGTTCTAATTTCATAAACGCACATATTAAGAGATCCAAAGAAACAAGAAACCATCTTAAGCTGCTGATTCTCCACGAAGCAAGAAACTGCAGGTCAGGCTCCAACAATTTAACCACCAATATTTACATGTCCAATTTCAGTGACGGACTTCATGAAGCCAAGATTCTCCATAACACATTCAAACCAAGGGTTTCAACTGTAATCGAAGCATCTTGTAATGGTTTACTTTTATTATGTTTCGATTGTGAGATATATGCCCTATGGAACCCATTCACCAGGCGCTCCAAGAAGCTACCAGTTTGCGCGGCTATGAAGTTTCCTTATTTCTGCTGGTCATTTGGATTGGGTTATGACTCTTTTACTGATGATTACAAAGTTGTGATGATTTCTGAGACTTTTCGATCAATTGAAGTTTGGGTTTTTGCCCTGAAAGCCAATCATTGGAGAAAGGTTCAGGATTTGCCTGATTCAGAATATACAACAGACTCTTCATCTGGATACTTTGCTGATGGTGCTTTGCATTTTTTATTGAGTTTGATAAGGGACAATAGTAAACAATCAAGAAAAATTGCTGTATTTGATATGGTGAAAGAGTCAATTTGTGTAAAACCTCTGTCTATTTGCAGAACTGAACGATACAGCCCTAGCTTGCATGTTGTAGATGAGTGTCTGTGTGTGGGATTTTACAATTTTTCTATGGAGCAGGGTAAGGTTTATGTAAGAAACAAGGATAGAGATGATTTTACTTGGAGCAAATTCTACAATCTTAATAAAGAGCAGTTCGACATCCGTACAGTTAATAAAGAGCAGTTCATTAAGGAATTTGAAAAAGAATTTGAATTTGATGTTGGATATGTTGAACCTTTGGCTTACTCAAAGAAGAGAGATAAGGTTCTGCTGGATCTGAATGGCTGGTATATTTTCTGGTATGACTTGGAAGAGAAAAGATGTGAAATTGTTGATATTATTGGAAAGCCATTAGATTACTATTCAAAGGTATGTTGGGAAAGTTTAGTCTCACTTGGCAATGACAGTGAATTTGATGGAAACTTTGCTGTTCGTAGGAAACACCGAAAAAAAAAAACTAGGAAATTCATTAATAACGCCTAAAGATTGCTTGCTTCTACTCCCTTAGCATTTGTTTTTGTGCTATTTGCTCCAAAAGAATAATAATTGCATTTAAGTGTTCTATGATTATATCTGTTCCAGATCATGCATATATATTTTTGCTATCTCTTTGCTTGAGTTCTGTATATACATTTTTTCTGAGAAAGAGTTTGCAACTCCCAATTAATTTTGTAGCATGCCATTAGAAAAGCTACATGAATTGATAACTTGAAGGAATTAAATAGAATGTTTGTAATTGAAGTTAGCTAAAATCCACCAAATAGAAAGTTTATAATTTGAATTAGCTAAAATCTACAAAGGCTTAAACATTAATCATGCTTACATTAGCTTAATTCAAACATAAACAAAATTATACATATGTATATTATATTTTTGGATTATTTAGTAAACCAAGAAGGGACCTCTTGATTTGCTTCCAACAAGAACTTCATTAGTTCAACAATAGTTAAGTTGAGCTTTTAATGGGGAATAATAACATTTATCATTTTTTTTTTCAGTCTAATAAAATATAACATAATTATTATAATTAGTTTATTTCTAATATCTCAATTTTTCAAATTATATTATAATTAATATAATAATTAGTTATAATAAATATTTTTATCAAATTATATTATAACTCGTCCCAAAATTTCCATGGACTGCCGTCCAGATCACCTTGAACCCAACCAATTGTATTCTGGTTCGGTTTCCATTTGGTCAGAGTAACTCGTGCCTGTGATTACCTTCAAGGTTTGCTTTGGAATTGTTTTGGAACTGGTCTCTCTTTGGAAATTAATGGACTATTGAGAACTACAGATTATTGTCCCTCACTTCATTGGAAATGGTTAATTGTGCTTCTAATTCAGGTGGTTCTATAATGTTGCAACTACATCAGTTAGGATTGCCCACTATGTTACTGCATTTTATTAGTCCATTTTGCCTTCTTTTTATGCTTCATGCCATGCTCTCATCATATGGCATCTGCTAAATTTGTTGGACTACTGCATCATCTGACAACCATTCCTATTCACAATTTGTTACTGCAGCATGTTGATGAAATTATTCTTCATCTTGATAACTAGAGTACTCTAGTTTTTGGTTTGAGCTGGTTGCTAGTTCCTATGATGTCTTTGTTATATATGCTAAGTGCTACCTGATTTGCTTACTTGTTTGGAGAATCTAATGTGCCAACTTCTTGTCTTATCACTTGATATAAGAATTGAAATTCGGCTTGTTTATGGATCTGATTGCTTCTTTGGATTAGCTTCATGAAATACAAGTCTATTGATATGCAAGTCTACAGAATCTGCAGTGAAACATTTCAGATTCACATGTTTATGTGTAGATTTGTTCAGTATAAAGAAATGCAGATCTTGTTGGGGTACATCAAATATGCAGGTTTCATTTGGTGTAAAGTAGTGCAGATTTGTTTGTGTTACAGAATTCTGATGCAGTTGGTGATGGACCTTATTTGTAACTTGTTTTGCATTCCCTTAGTAGAGATTCTTATATTGTATTAGTCACTTTATTATTAAAAGCTGGAAACCCAACACTTTTAATCGCGAAACCCTAGCTAGGCAATTTCGACAAAGAATGCAAATCTTCCTCAAGATTTAATAATCAAAATTCTATTGTTTCTGCCTGTGAAAGCTCTTTTGCATTTCAGATGTGTTTCCAAAGCATTTTGAAACTGCTTTGATAGTTCGGATTTCATAAACGCACATATTAAAAGATCCAAATAAACAAGAACCCATCTTAAGTAAAGATAATAATAATTTAACTAATATATTTATAATAATATAACTTTAATAAAATATTTAATTGTATGAATTTTCAAACACAATATATTTATCAATTAATTTGATTATTTAATAATTAACTAATTCAATCTAATTTATAAATAATTTAATTAATTAAATTCAATTTAATTTCCTTAAATGAATAATAATTTAACAGTAGTATTTAATAAAATTTAATTAACAAACTATTTATTTATTACCTTATAATTAATTTATTAATTCTATATATATATATATTTATTTATATTCTCATATAGGTCGAAAAATCGTCTGAAAGTTGATCGAAAAAATTTGCCGGAATTACGATTTGGCATCTCGTGTGTCTCCATCCGGTAGATATTCACGGTAGTTTGGATGACGTTGAAAAGCTTATAGAGTTGCCTTTCATAGTGGCCGGCGCATGTCGATCGGCGGTAGCTGAAAAGCGACTGATGAAGTTAAAAATGTTGGATGGTCTCTAATTCCTTTTCCATTCTTCTCTTACTCTGTTTCTTTTCCTTCTCTATCTCTCTCTCTCTCTCTCACACACACACACACACACACGTTTTCTACTTTCTTTCATTTTCTGTATCCAAAACCAATTACTTATAATACTAACCCATTATTCTAACTCAATTATTTTGATTATATATATATATATATTAAAATCTTTGTCCCCCACTAATATTTTATGTCTCCCACTAACATTAATTATTTTTTTTAACTTAATTATTTTATTTTCTTAAATATTTGTCTTCCACTAACATAATTAGTAATTCTTCCTACTACACCTATTTATTATTATAGTTATATATTTATATTATCACATTTAGATTTTTATACATCCACTAAATATTATTACTTGCTAAATCATGCTTTAAATAAATGATTTATTTTATTTTATTTTATTTTTACAAGGTATTACAAGTTGGATACTTTGTGGATGCTTATAGCATTTGAGAAGGGACAATAGTAAACAGTCAATAAAAATTACTGTTTTTGATATGGTAAATGAGTCTTTTTCTTTCATACCTTTGCCTATTTGCAAAATTGAACAATATAGCCCTAGTTTGGATGTTATAGATGAGTGTTTGTGTGTGGGATTGTTCAATTTTCCTCTGGAGCAGGGAGAGATGTATATAAGAAACAAGGAAAGAGATGGGTTTACTTGAAGCAAATCAGTGGCGGAACTAGAGGGTGATTAATTTTTATTGGCAAAATGTCGACGTTTCGCTAAGGCTAATTAATTTTGTTTAATCAGCCCTGGGCGAAACTATTTAAAAAAATTAATCAGCCTTGGCGAAACAATGAGGTTGATATAAAAAAAAATTATACTCGCTGGTGAAGAATTCTTCACCAGTTGAGCCAGTTAGCAGAGAGCGAGAGAGGAAGCGACAAGCACAGGCTAGCGGGGGAGCAGTGACGAGCAGTAGCTGGTTGACCACACTCCTTCACCGGACTGGGTTTTCGCAGAATTTTAGCTGGCTTGAGGTATTTATACCTCAATTTTTTTTCATTTTATTATTTTTAGTTTTAGTTAAAAAATTGAAATGAGTTGGAAATTGTTTTAAAAATATATAGAATTTAGATGAAGTTTTTAGAAATTAAACTATAATAGATTATTTTAATTGTTGTTTGTTAATTTATATTGTGATTAAATTAATGCTGATAAATGATTTGTTTAGGTTTTTGTAAGTATATATTGTTTATAATTTTGGCGGTTTTTGTAGAAAAATATAATAGAGTTTAATTTATTAGAAATTAAGAATATTAATTTGTTTTAATTGTTGATTTTTGGTGTTGTGATTAAATTTATGATGATGAATGATTTGTTTAGGGTTTTATTTTTTATGGTTTTTTTTAAAGAAAATGATAGGAAAATGGTTTGATTTGGTTAAATTGAAATGTTGAATATAAATTAAAAAGTAAATATATTAGGTTTAATTAAAATGTTGAATATAATTAAAAATTAATTCTAAATTCTAAATTGAAAAAGATAAACTAAGCCCTAAATTTAATACAAGTTAATTTTATTTTGAATATAAAATAATCATAAAATATTTATAAATTAAATATAAACTAATTAATATCCTTTTAGGTGTAGTCAATCTAATAATACAAATTAATTGTTAAACTATTGTAATATTAAATATTTAATTTTATTCGAAATTCGTCTGTAATTTTTTTCTCTTGATAATTTTAGCCCCTCAAGAAGTTTTTGGTTCTGCCACTGGAGCAAATTATATAGTGTTAAAAAGAGCAGTTCGACGTCAGTACTATTAATAAAGAGCAATTCATTAAGGAATTTGAATGTGAATTTAAATTTGATGTTGGATTGGTGGAACCTTTATGATGCAGAACCCCAAGACTCGAATTCGATTCTTAGAACTCTTTGTCAATCGAATCAGATTTTTAATTACACCCAAGCAATCAGATTGTGATTTGTTCTTACACTCAAGAGCTCTTTCTTATTATAACTCAAGATACACAAAAGTTTTCCTTGAACCCCAATGAAATAAGTACTCAATAACACAAGAAATAGGAATTAAAACTGAACTACAAATAAACAATTTAATTGCAATTCAATCAACACCTTATGCATAAAAACTCAAAGAAAGCAAACTCTTTTTTCATTCAGAAAATGATAATTCATAATTTTCTTAGATGCCTCAAACACAAAGCAAACAACCCCTTTTATAGGGGTTTGCATTAAAAATAAAACACAACCCAATGCTAGATTAATTACCCTCCATAAATGCATTTGTAACTCTCATAGTGAATGGTCAAGTCTTCAAATTAAAAACTGAAATTCTCTCTTTAAATAGATGTATCTAGACAGAATATGGGTAAATGGTAGTGGAATATTATTTTAATGACTGATTATAATGGTTGGTGGTTATGCTCAAAGGAATTTAAAAGGTCTTTGAAAAAGAGATACAAAAACAAACAAATTTAAACCATAAAAATAAGGAAAATTCGGCTAACTTGGTCCACACCTCAAAAGAATCCAAAAAACGAGCCCAAATGCACTTAAGCTTGATTCAAGTTTTCTAGCCCAATTTTATTGATATATTTAGGCTCTCCATTGTTTTCATATATGGATTTTTTATGTTTATACAGCTTATATTCAAAATATTTTTGTACATAAATTTGAAGTTGATCTTTTAGGCTTTTTGCACGCGACCTTGTGATCGAACCAACGAGACTGTCCATGTCGGGAAAAGTTTCCTTATTTGCGATCAACTTCAAATCATTTGTTTTGCTCTCTTGACCATCTTGGGTGGCATTTGTATCATTTATTGTTTTAAAGAGAGATAAGGTTCTGCTGGATCTAAATGGCTGGTATATTTTTTGGTATGACTTGGAAGAGAAAAAAGCTGAAATTATTGATATTATTGGAAAGCCATCAGGTTTTCTATTCAAAAGTATGTTGGGAAAGTCTAGTCTCACCTGGCAATGACAGTGTATTTGACGGAAACTTTGCTGTTTGGTAGGAAACACATAAGAAATCTAGGAAAATTCTCATGAAAATAAAAAATTTAGTTCATACGAGTTTCAAAAAACTTTGTTCATTTAAGTCTTCTATCTGTTTCAATTCATGCATATATTACATTTTTGCTATCTCTTCTTGCTTGAGTTCTCTATATTTACGTTGAAGCAAAATGATATATTTTTTTTGGAATAAGTTTGCAACTCCTAATTTTGAAGGATAACAGTTCAAATTTTTTATTTTTCCTAAATAGCTTCCTATATTTTTAAAATTAAATAGAAAGTTTTTAATTTAAGTTAACTATATTTTTTTAAAAAATAAAGGTACGAGAGAACACAAAGGTGGGACTCTCAACCTCCTTCGGCGCAATCCTCAACCAAAACCTAAGCATGTCATTCCCGAATGAAGAAAACGTTTCATCTATGTCTTTATAGACCATCTGCCCCTATCCATCTCAGTGGAAGAACTGTCACCAAAGTTTAACAAATTTGGCAGAGTGTTTGATATCCCGAAAAATTTGAGGGTCAAGAATCCCCTCAGATACGCTTTTGTTCATTACAAGACCCTACAAGAAGCCTCAGCGGCGGTTAAAGAGCTAAATGGTTCTCTCTACAAAAATAGAAGACTGGTAGTAAAGCTAGTTGACTCAAATGCTTTAGAGTAGAATCATGATAAGTATGGTAAAATCAAACTAGTAAGTGCAACCTCTTCTTACCATTCAATGGGGGGTTGCTCTTATAGGATATATATTAGTTAACATAAGTTGTTGTATGTGATATACTTAGAATTAGAATAGTTTATCCTTCTTATCTTCTCCTTCTGTATAAATATGTTTAAGATTAATGAGATATTTGGTTGATTCCCAAATACTTTATGGTATCAGAGCCCTTTTGCCTAACGGCATAAGTTTTTTTTTTTCTCTTCCTCTCTAGTTTTCGTAAACCCTAACCATGAGTGATGAAACATCACAGACCTCCCAAACTCCTTCTATTCTGCAAACTCCATCGACATTACATGTCAATGGTGCTGCTCCACTTAATCAACTCATATCAATTAACACCACTGCACAAGCACCAATTAAGTTAACTAGCGATAACTACATGTCCTGGTATACATAGTGGGATTCTCTGTTGGTAGGGTATGATTTTATGAAGTTTATAGAGCAAGCTCTATCTGCTGAATAACTTGCAAATGCTTACTGGATTCGGCAGGATCAACCTTTACGCAGTGCTCTAGTTGCCTCTTTGTCTGCGGATATAGTTCCATTTGTTGTTGGGGAAAGAAAATCGTATGATGTATGGAAAACCCTAGCAAATACTTATGCAAAGCCTTCACAAGCTCGAGTCATGAGCTTGAGGGAGTCGTTAATAACCATTCAGAAAGGTGGATTGACAATCAATGAGTATTTGCAAAAGATTAAGGCAATTGTATCTGTTTTAGCAAAGGCAGATATCAAGATATCAATGCCTAAAGTGGATTGCCACCTGATTATAAAGAAGTTGCTGCAGCTTTAAGGGCGAGAGACACACCAATCACTTTTGCAAAGTTGCATGAGAAGCTGACGGACTATGAGATTCAGATTGAGCGGAATTCTGCTCGGAATAGTGGGCCAACTACAGTAAATTTTGTGAATAAAACAGGTAATTCTTCTGCACAAACAGAAAGTTATCAACAATCTGCAACTCAGAAATCTGGATCCAAGCCAAGAGTGCTGTGTCAAATCTGTGAAAAACCGGGACACGTTGCCAAGAAGTGTTTCAAACTTAAAAAGCTTTGCCCATCTCTGTTTGGTTCTGCAAACATAAATTCGAAGCCGCAAGTTAATCATGTTGCTACTGGTGGAACGGAGCAAGGTTGGATTTTAGATTCAGGAGCAAATCAACACATTACTCAAGATGTGAATAATTTATCCTTACATTTTGAATATGATGGTACAGGTGATGTGGTGCTAAGTGATGGTAAAAGACACTCTATAACTCATACTGGGAATATTTCTTTGAATTCCTTGCTTCAATCTTTCAAATTGAATAATGTGTTGTGTGTGCCGGGTTTAAATAAGAACTTAATTTCAGTCTATCAATTTTGTAACGATAACAATGTTGAGATTTCTTTTAATCCTTTCTTATTTGTTGTGAAGGATATGCGCACGGGAACTCTGCTCGCGGAGGAAAAACCGAATGATGGTGTCTACGAATGGCCAAGGACGTCTTCCATGTGTGTGCAACCTTCTGTTTCGCATGCTCTTGTTGCTTCTCATCCTCTTTGGCATAGGCGCCTTGGGCATCCAACAACACAAGTGATGCGTCTTGTTTTAAATAATCTTAATATGTCTTCTAGTTTAGTTGTCAAGTTGAAATTCTTTTGTGATTCTTGCAAGTGTAATAAGATGCACAAAACTCCGTTTGGTGAGTCTACCATGCATAGCAATGCTCCTTTAGAACTTCTTTACTCAGATGTTTGGGGTCCAGCTCCAATTCTTTCAATTGATAGATTCAAGTATTATGTTCTATTTGTTGATCATTTTACTAAATACTCTTGGTTGTTTCCTGTTAAACGAAAGTCTGATGTGTCTGAAATTTTTCCTCAATTTCGAAATTTAGTCGAAAAACATTTTGATCGGAAAATTGTCTCACTTTATTCTGACAATGGGGGGGGAGTTTATTCATTTGAAATCGTATCTTCAATCAAATGGTATTTCACACTTTCTTACTCCGCCTTACACTCCAGAACATAATGCTATTGCAGAACGATGTCATCGACACATCGTCGAAACTGGTCTGACTATGTTGCATCTTGCAAATTTACCATTAAATTTTTGGTCCTATGCTTTCCAAACTGCCACTTACTTGATAAATCGAATGCCCACAAAGATATTACATAATGATTCTCCTTTTCATTGTTTGCATCGTCGACAACCGAACTATACAAAACTAAAAGTATTCGGGTGTCTTTGTTATCCCTGGATTCGACCTTATAATAACAATAAATTGCAACAAAGGTCTATTCCGTGTGTTTTTGTAGGGTATTCACAAAATCAAAGTGCATATAAATGTCTTGACCCAAAATCTCTCAAAGTGTACTTGTCTAGACATGTTGATTTTGTTGAAGATAGCTTCCCTTATTCAAATATTGCGTCTGAAATGGAACGATCTACACCAGATATTCTTGACAGGTGGTCACCTTCTCATTTTCTTATTCCATATTCTGAGTCTGTCCAAGAAAATATTCAGACATCACCATCGGTTTCCTCTTTGCGCACAGACGACTTTACTACGCAGACTTCTTCACAATCAAATAGCTTGGACAAAAGAAATTCAAGTATGACTTCTACTGCTCCTGCTATGAATACAGATATGACTGAAAATTTAAATAGAGATGGAAATCGAGGTGTTTCAGAATCTGAAAGTGAGAATGTTGGTTCTAGGCATCCAATGATCACACGTAGTAAGAATAATATTTTTAAGCCAATAAATTGGCTTTGTTTGTCAACAATTACTACTAATAACTGTTGAGTGCCTAAGACTGCTGCACAGGCTCTTAAAGAACCAAAATGGAGACAAGCTATGGATGACGAATATTCAGCATTAATGAGGCAATGGACATGGACATTGGTTCATCCTTTAGAGGCTACAAATGTTGTTAGTTGCAAGTGGCTTTTTAGAATAAAACATGATTCTGAAGGGAATCCAGTTCGTTACAAAGCAAGGCTTGTAGCTCGTGGTTTTACTCAGCGTCCAGGAGTGGACTTTGATGAGACATTCTCGCCTGTTGTGAAACATCCAACAATAAGGGTGGTACTATCTGTAGCGGTAACAAATGGCTGGAAGTTGCGACAAGTGGATGTCAATAACGCTTTCTTGCATGGTAAGCTTACTAAAACAGTATACATGTCCCAACCGACAGGATTTGTTGATGCTCAGAAATCTAATTATGTGTGTCGATTAGAGAAGTCGTTATACGGGTTAAAACAAGCTCCTCAAATGTGGTATCATGAACTCAAAGTTTTTCTTCATCATGTGGGTTTTAGTCAATCACAATAAGATAAGTGTTTATTTATTAAGTCAATTGGCAGACATCTTTTGTATGTTGTCGTATACGTAGATGATATTATTGTGACTGGAAGTGATGAGCTGCAGGTGGAAAAACTGATAATTGAATTGGGAAAACAGTTTTCGATAAAAGATTTGGGTGAATTGAGTTATTTTCTTGGTGTGGAAGTTGTTCGTACATCAAATGGTTTATTCCTTTCTCAGCAGAATTACATTCGTGAGTTACTGAAAAAAGTGAAAATGGAGGGGGCGAATCCTATCACTACTCCAATGGCGACTTCGACATCTCTGTTCTTAGATGATTCAGCTCATATATCTGATACTACAACATATCGTACACTTGTTGCGGGTCTCCAATACTTGCTGTTAACGAGACCGAATATAGCGTATGTTGTAAATAAATTATCTCAATTCACAAATCGACCAACTGAGAACCATTGGTCGGCAGCAAAGAGGCTTCTTAATTACTTTGTAGGAACATTTGATTATGGATTATTCTTTCATAAAGATGGTAAGGGAATGTTACATGCTTTTTCGGACGCCGATTGGGCCGGTAACTGTGATGACCAGACTTCTACAAGTGCTAATATAATATATATGGGCAGAAATCCGATAGCATGGGCATCAAAGAAACAAAGGTCAGTTGCTCGGTCTTCGACAGAAGCCTAATATCGCTCCCTTGCTGCTGCGTCTGCTGAAATTTTATGGCTTAAACATCTGCTTGCAGAAATGCATCAAGCTGTGACGGATGTTCCAGTGATATATTGTGACAACTTAGGAGCAACTTATGTTGCAGCCAATCCAGTTCATCACTCAAGGATGAAGCACATAGCTATTGATTATCACTTTGTAAGAACACAGGTTCAGGAAGGAACATTGCGTGTTCAACATATTTCTGCTAAGGAACAACTAGCAGATCCGTTGACCAAGGCCACAACAACACGTTATTTTCTTCAAATGAGGTCCAAGATTGGCGTTGTTCAACGTCCGCCATCTTGAGGGGGTGTATAGGATATATATTAGTTAACAGAAGTTGTTGTATGTGATATACTTAGAATTAGAATAGTTTATCCTTCTTATCTTCTCCTTCTGTATAAATATGTTTAAGATTAATGAGATATATGGTTGATTCCCAAAAACTTTAGCTCTTACGTTGATGGTGTTGGAATGCTTGAAAGGACTACCCAACTTTTTTTCCTTCGAGCGCTTGACTTGGGTCAGGTGTGAATTCATTCCTCTACATGCATGGAGAGAAGAATTCTTTGGCCTGATTTCATGTCATTGGGGAAACTTTATTACAATGGATGAGGACACAAAATTGAAGAATAGGCTTGATTGTGGCAGAATCCTAATTTCAACGGTGATGAAAAACAATATTTCGAAAATTATAACAGTCTCAACTAATAAGGAACTATTTTCTATCAGAATCACAGAAGAGACTGGTCTCTCCAATGCACCATTATTTGTTCTAAACACAAACAACTCTAGCCCAAAACCTTCTCTAATGATGGAAGCTGTCGCACACGCTGGTCGGAGCGAGAAGTTGTGTGGTGGGACAGCCTTTTTGCACTCGGGTTCCTCAAATTCAGTCGCAGATGTAGGCCCAATGGTGAAGGAGAAAATTTCTGTAGGAGAGACATCCTTTTTTCAAGCTCCAAAAAAGGACTCACACGTGCCATAGGTTAATGGGCAAGTTCCAAAGTCTTTGTTGGCACCCATCAGGTCAAATATAATTATAAGGGGGAGTACGGGCAGTAACTCTTCAAAACTTGCCGAAAAGCCAAACGATCATGCCATTGAGAAACCATTTTGTTCTGAGCCCATTTGTAGAAATTCAAATGACCAGAGCCCACTAGCATCAGCCAGGTGTAAACTCCACTTTGATCATAGGGCCAGTTCGACAACAAATTCAGCTGCTTTCAACTCTGGTAAAGGGGGCAAAATGGAGGATTGGGATGCAGTTGATGAGTCTTCACAATCTGAAATGGATACTCTCTTTATCAAAAACCCAAATAGAAGAAAGAAGAAAGGGAAATATAGGTCGAAGAAAAATCAACTTGCAGTGGTTAGGAGAAGAAGGAAACTCAAGATCCACGAAGCAGATAAATTTAATTTGGTTCCTATCCTCATTAACAATTCAGTTACAGAAAGTGGCATCATCAATATGAATAAAATTGCGCTGGAGAAAATGGAAAAGGGAAAGGAAGGACAAGAGGAGCATGTTATGGAAACAACCAGTGATTGTTCGGAAGGCTGGGATACAGAGGTTAAGGAGACGTGGAATGATGCTGTTGCGACTGGAGGATTCCAGTTGAAAGACAAGGAGATGATATGCATTGGGTTAAAGGAGATGATTCAAAAGGAGAAAGAGGTCAGTTCTTCAGTTCCATTGCAATGAATTTGTTCTTTTAGAATATCAGAGGGCTTGGTGCCAGAGCCAAGAAGAGTGTTGTTAAGAGATGGGTCTTTAGAAAACAGGTGGATTTGGTAGCGCTAGTTGAGACCAATTTGAGTTCAGTAGATAATACAATAGTAAGAAGCATTTGGAGAAAAATGGATGTTAGCTGGATTTCCTCGAAAGCTACTAATTCTGCAGGTGGTATTCTAGTATGTTGGAACTGTTAGAGAGAGAAAACCTAATTCCCCTAAAATCTAAAACATGCATAGATCACTAGATTATTCAAATTAAATTGCAAAGGGCAGAATTGCGTACCTGACATTATCGTATGTTGATGCTGAAGACGATTCTGGGATTTGTCGCCTTCTAGGGGATACACACTTTAGGTTTAGCAGAAGCAATACTGAAGGAATGTAATGTTCTCTAAATTGTTATGTTCCCTTAGAGACCACAACCCCTTATTTATAACTGAATAAATTGATTAATTTTTATTTTGGTCCTTCAACAAAATAGAAATTACTTAATGGTCTCTACACTTATAATTCTATTGCGAGTGAGACAACTCAATAGTTAACAATCCTAATTTGATCAAAACTTTAATTTGACTGCAATACACATTTAATATTTAAATATATTTAGCCCACACTTATGATTAATTAGAGGATTAATTTTAACAATATAAAATTAATTCTAACAATCTCCCACTTGGGCTAACATATATTAAATATAAATGTATATACCTTAATGAGCTCATAAAAGCAGTCATACTGAAGGTGTCTCAAACAATCTCGTCCATTGATTATATCAATAAAGGACTGAAAGGCCAGTCGCCACATTCATCGTGACTCAAACCACCATCAATCACATTACCAATACTCTCAAATGACATATATCAATAATAGGAGTGTAGCATGAAAACTACATGTAATGTGATCTAATCATGCCTGTTTCCAACTGGTCACACTTTAGTGAGATCAATCAATAATAATACAGAGTGTAATAGAGAACAAAATAAATACTTTATTTTCTGCAGAAACTGAATGTACATAACAAAATATATCCATTACAAAACAGAGCATACACAAATATAATGTAACCATAATGAACAAACTCCCACTGAAACTAATCAATCTCAAATAATGTGACACCCATATGAGTAGTGTGCTCATGAAAAACCTTCAATATCACTGCCTTAGTGAGCGGATCCGCAATTATGGAGTTCGTTCCAATATGCTCTATGGATATCTGTCCACTCTGTACTCTCTCCCTCTCAGCCAGAAACTTAATCTCGATATGTTTCGATCGAGAAGAGCTTCTGTTGTTGTTGGAGAATAAAACTGCTGAGTTATTATCACAGTATAACTTCAATGGCCTTTCAATGCCATTCACAATGCGCAGCCCTGTGACAAAGTTCCTCAGCCAGATTGCCTGATTGGATGCCTCATAGCTTGCTACAAATTCTGCTTCTATGGTGGAGGTAGCTACAAGAGTTTGTTTCACACTCTTCCAAGAAATAGCACCACCAGCCAAGAGATATATGTAGTCTGAAGTGGATTTCCGACTGTCTTGGCATCCCACGAAATCAGAATCAGTATACCCAATGATCTCAAGTTGATCTGATCGCCTGTATGTGAGCATATGTCCCTTAGTTCTCTGAAGATATCTCAAGACTCTTTTGGTTGCTTTCCAATGATCCATTCCTGGATTGCTGAGATATCGCCCTAACATGCCAACTATGAATGAAATATCTGGACGAGTGCAAACTTGAGCATACATCAGACTCCCAACTGCTGACGCATAAGGAATATTCTGCATCTCCTGAATCTCAAGTTCACCCTTTGGACACCGATCAAGACTGAATTTATCTCCTTTAGCAACTGGGGTATCAATTCGTCTACTATAGTGCATACTAAATCTCTTGAGTACTTTCTCAATATAGCCCTTTTATGATAATCCAAGAATACCTCGAGTACGGTCTCGATGTATTTTTGAATCCCTAATACAAAAGAAGCTTCACCTAAATCTTTCATCTCAAAGTGTTTTGAGAGAAAGACTTTGGTCTCGTGTAGCAAGTCCTTACAGTTAGTAGCAAGCAATATGTCATCCACATATAAGACCAAAAAGATAAACCTACTCCCACTCAACTTGTGATACACACAATCTTTCACAACATTTGTCTCAAAACCGAAAGAGACAACTACTTCATGGAACTTGAAGTACCACTGACGAGAAGCTTGCTTGAGTCCATAAATGGATTTCTTTAATCTGCATACCAGTGCTTTGGGTCTCCAGACACAAAGTTTTCTGGCTGCACCATATAGATGGTTTCATCAATGTCTCCATTGAGAAACGCAGTCTTCACATCCATTTGATGTAACTCAAGATTAAAATGTGCAACTAGAGCCATGATTGTCCTAAAAGAGTCCTTCGATGATACCAGAGAGAATGTCTCTTTATAGTCAATCCCTTCTTTCTAAGTGAAGCCTTTAGCTACAAGACGAGCCTTATATCTTTCCACATTACCATTAGAATCCCTCTTGGTCTTAAATATCCATTTGCAACCAATAGGTTTCTTTCCTTTAGGTAACGGGATAAGATCCCAAACTTGATTGCCTTGCATAGATTTATATTCTTTACTCATTGTCTCAATCCACTTGTGAGAGTTAGGATCCTGTATGACATGATGAAAGCTGATTGGATCATCTTCCACCATGTCTACAGTGTCCTCATGTTCCTGAAGATATACTACATAATCATCTGGAATAGCATTTCTTCTCTCTCTAGTGGACCTCCTTAAAGGCACAGGTTCTGGCTCAAATTCTTGAGGTTTGTTGAGCTTGTACTTGAGGAAGAATGACTTCTTCATCCTGATGAGGAAGTTGTTCAACATTGTCTTGTATTGGAACTTGATATGCTTCTGGAACAGTGACAGGCGTAGGAACCAGAACACTGCTAGGAGCAATGATGGGAATCGACACTGAGTGTTCCTGACTCGATCCCTCCTCAAAGACAATGTTTCTAACCTTATTTCTCCCCCCAAACTCAACATTCTCAAAGAATTTTGCAATTCCCGTCTAAAATAGTCCTGGTAGTAGGATTATAAAACTTATAACTCTGTGATCGCTCAGAATATCCAATAAAGTAACTGCTAACAGTTTTGGAGTCTAATTTAGTTTCATTGGGCCTATAAGGCCTAGCCTTAGCAGGACATCCCCAAACATGAAGATGCTTTAGACTGGGCTTGCGTCCAGTCCAAAGCTCATAAGGTGTTTTTGCAGCTGCTTTAGTTGGTACTCTGTTAAGAAGATAAGCTGTTGTTTTCAATGCTTCTCCCCACAGAGACTCAGGCAAGGAAGAATGACTAATCATACTCCTTACCATATCCATAAGAGTCCTGTTACGCCTCTCAGATACACCATTCATGCTGGGTGTACCAGGCATGGTGTATTGAGGGACTATACCACAGTCCTGTAGGAAAATAGCAAATGGTCCTGGACGTTGTTCACCCGAAAAGTCATATCTGCCATAGTACTCACCTCCACGGTCAGATCTAACAGATTTAATCTTTTTTCTGAGTTGATTTTCAACTTCGGCCTTATAAGATTTGAAAACGTCCAGAGACTCAGATTTCTCATGAATGAGATATAGGTACCTGTAACATGAGTAATCGTCTATGAATGATATGAAGTATCTTTGGCCATTCCTTGTTGCTGTAGGGAATGGACCGCAGATGTCCGTATGTATCAATTCTAAGACGTTTGATGATCTGTTGGCACCTAGTCTCTTTTGTTTAGTATGTTTGCCTTTAATACACTCAACACAGGAGTCCAAATATGTGTAATCAAGTGTGTTTAGGATACCATTTGACACAAGACGTTCTATTCTAGATTTGGATATGTGACCCAAACATCTGTGCCAAAGTTTAGCTGAATTATCTATATTTAGCTTCCTTTTGGTACCTATAGTACTAACTTGCAGGGTTTCATTATAAGAATCATTAATATCCAACATATATAGATTATCACATGCATTTAAGAAGCCAGTACCAAAAATTTTTGAATCCATAGATAAAGTAAATGAACTATCTCCAAATGAACAAGTAAAACAAGATTTTGTCCAAATAAGAAACAGAAATTAAATTCCGTCTAAATGTCAGAATAACAAAAGTATCTATAAGATCCAAAAAACATTCAGTTCTTAAACACAATCTAATATGCCCAATTGCCTCCACTTCCACCGGATTGCCATTTCCCACATAGACGTATCTTTCACCGTCAGTTGGCTTTCGGTAGTTCAGACAACCCTGTAATGAAACACTTATGTGAGCGGTAGCACCAGAATCCATCCAATAAGTGTTTCTAGGAGTTGAAGTTAAATTAACCTCAAAACAGACTAAAACAAGGTACTTACCCTTCTTGACAAGCCATGTGGCGTATTTAGGATAGTCCTTCTTTAAGTGTCCAGACTTGCTGCAGAAGAAGCATTTTAATTCCTTAGGCTTCTTTTGCACAGGACCTTTATCAGCAGTCTTATTCTCAACAGTCTTCTTTCTTTTCTTGTTCTTGCCCTTATCTGCTAAAGAGACCAAATGAGCACTCTCTCTCTTAGTAGGCAACATCTTTTCCTCAGCAGAAATGGCTCCTCGAACATGCTCTGGGATTCCGTGCTGCATGATCATAAGACCTAAGCGATTAGAACGCTCCCACTTCTCATACTGAACCCTCTGAGCATCCGTGCTCACTTCAGTAGGAGGAGCAGGTTCGTCCATCCTGAACGCAAAGTCTAAGTCCATACAACCCAGATATATCATCATGCTTGATTTCCATGAACCAAAATTTGACCCCTCAAGCATAGGGACAATGTTAGGATTATACGGCATGCTAGCTGTATTCAGAGAAAACAAATAAAATAATAAATAAATGACATAAGCTCACTATCCACAAAATGAAACAAAACACAGAAGTAGAGTTCAAATATTGAAAACAAGATACCGGACACAACATTAATATTCTCATCTTTGGACATAAAATATTAACTGTAATTGGTATCTCAACGCAGCAATCAAATATTGACAATTCAATCCTGTCAAAAAATAAACCTTCCTTTGGGCCGATTTATTATCTACATGGATGAAAACATAATAATTATCACATATTTATCACCGTAATGCATTCTCAATTCAGCCAGATAGCAACCTTCCTTTGGGCCGATATACTACCCGCAACGAATTTTAACACACCTGTCTAATACCCAAAATTAATTTACACAATAGAGGTCACTTTGGCGACATATTGTTTCAACCAATTTATTCTAAAAATATTAGACACAATCAGGACTAGAATTCCAAAATTCAAACTCAATTTAATAAAATTTAAATTTAAATTACAATCAAAAATCGCAATTTTTTTTAAACACCAAATAAATTTACCCCCCGGAAAAATAATTTAGTCACTAACAAACCTAATTTAATGACTAAATTATAAAATTGGGCCAAAATAATCAATAAATTAAATTTTGAATAAAAAATAATAAAACCAGAAATTTTGGGGCTAAATTGAATTTACAAAGAAATTTCGGGCTAAATTAAAATAAATTTAAAGTTTTGGGGTGAAAAGAGGATTATTAGAAATTTTGAGGTTCAATATCGGATTGTTCAGGAAATTGGAGGATTAAAAGGAAATTGAACAACCAGAAGCCCAAGCTTAAGCCCAAGCCCAAGGCCAGAAGCCCAAGCCCAGCAGAGACGCCGAGAAATCCACTGAAAAAACCAAAACACTGCACTTTTGCCAATACTACGGCGTTTTGGGAAGGACCAAAACGAACCACAAAAATCCTTCAGGGACTAAGACCGAAAAAGCACGAGGACCAGATGACAATTTGCCATCCTCTTCCTCACCCGATTCTCCAGAACGCCCTAAACGCTGCTGCAGCTTCTCCGGGCTTGCCCAACTCCATCCGCCGCCGTCAACGTCTAACGGTGACCTCAGAACAGGTGCTTGACCTTCGCCCCACCTCTGGCCACCTCAATCGACGACGAACGGGATGAATCGGCCGGAAAAATGCATGACGAACCGCGAACTGGAAAATAAAAAAATGAAACATCGACAGCCCTCAACCGCCACCCTCAGTCCCTTAATCTCTCGTTGGTGACCACCAAAAAGTGGGTATTAACCCTCCTAATGCCACTGACGGACCCAACTCCGATCAAATATCACCCAAATCAAAAGCCCCAATTCAAGAAATTCACCATTCAAGAAACTGTTCTTCAAAGAACAGTTTCGAATTTTTTTAATTAATTAATTAATTACATAATTAATTAACCCAAACCAAATCAAACCAAAGACAATTCCGAATTGATTCCAGAGAAACATAATAATCAGATAAACCGAATTCCGATTAAATTCTAGAATCATCAGGCAAACACGACAATTTAATCCGAAAACCTAACAACTTAGCATATGGCTCTGATACCAATTGAAAGGGAGAGAAAACTTGATTCCCCTAAAACCTAAAACATGCATAGATCACTAGATTATTCAAATTAAATTGCAAAGGGCAGAATTGCGTACTTGATATCATCGTATGTTGATGCTGAAGACGATTCTGGGATTTGTCGCCTTCCAGGGGATACACACTTTAGGTTTAGCGGAAGCAATACTGAAGGAACGTAATGTTCTCTAAATTGTTATGTTCCCTTGGAGACTACGACCCCTTATTTATAACTGAATAAATTGATTAATTTTTATTTTGGTCCTTCAACAAAATAGAAATTACTTAATGGTCTCTACACTTATAATTCTATTACGAGTGAGACAACTTAATAGTTAACAATCCTAATTTGATCAAAATTTTAATTTGACTGCAATACACATTTAATATTTAAAAATATTTAGCCCACACTTATGATTAATTAGAGGATTAATTTTAACAATATAAAATTAATTCTAACAGGAACAAAGCTATGTTTTCTTGCAGCAATTGGGCCAAAGGACCAAACTAGATAATCATCGAGGTAAATGGATGGATCCCATTTCTGAGTGCTGCTTTGTTGTCCTTTATGGGACAGCTACAGAAACTGAACGTGGCTCATTGTGCGATGAGGTTTTTTTTCTCTGAAATCAACATTTCAATCTCCATGGTTTCTAATGGGAGATTTCAATGAAGTTTTGAATGTGGAAGAGCAAAGCACTGGACTGTTCTCCACATCGGGTCCTAACAAATTATGTGAGTGCTTTAGCAACTTTGAGTTGATAGGCATTCTGTTATCTGGCCTTAAATACATATGAGGTAACAGTCGCTGTCAGAATAAGCTAGATAGAATGTTGGTGAACCAAGAGTGTCTTGCACAATTTCCTTATTGTAAATTGTTGGGTCTAAATAAAGGGTTATCTGACCATAGACCTTTGCTTCTAGAGTCTAGCACAGTTAATTGTGGTCCCAAGCCTTTTCGCTTTTTGGATTGCTGGCTATTGAATCCAGGATTTGATGACTTAGTTAAAGGTTAGTGGTCCACAAATGTCTCAGGATCTTCAGGCCCATATAGGATCATTAGAAAATTGTCGATGTTAAGGAATCAGCTCAAACAATGGAATACAAATAACTTTGGAAATTTAGATACCAAGATTGTCGAACTTGAGGAGGAAATTAACTCAATCGATAAGGCCCTTGAAACTTCCTCACCTCAGTCTTCAGAAATCCTAGTTAGAAGAAGGAGAGTGAGATGGTCAGAATTGTGGTGCAAACATAGGCAACAAGAATTGTATTGGTGTCAATTATCGAGAATCAAGTGGCTAAATGAAGAGGATAGGAACACTTGTTTCTTTCACTTGTCAGCCTCTTTGAGAAGGAAAAAGAATTGCATTCTGTGATTATAAAGTGTAAGTGGTTTGCTAACAGACCCAACAGACATCAAGAATAAGATAGTAGCACACTATAAGGATGCATTTTCAGAAAAAATAACTTGGAGACCTTCCCCATCAGGTCTCTCCTTCTCAAAACTTCAAGAATCATCGACAAATTTTCTGGAGAAACAATTCATAGAAGAGGAAATTTTAGCAGCCATAAACAGTTATGAGGGTAGCAAGGCCCCAGGATCGGACGGATTCAATTTCAACTTTTTCAAGAAGTTTTGGCCTCTTTATAAATCTGACCTACTCCAACTGTTCCAGGCCTTTTTTGTTGGATTTTTGTGGATTCCACGGACAATTTTCTTCTTGGGCTTATTTAAAATAAGTGTTGCACTTCAACATCATTAGGCTTCTTTTAAACAGTGGGTTCTTGACAAAATGACCTTAGCCAGTTTGTCATTTCTCCCTTCAACTTTATATTTCATTCCCTTTTTCTTTCTTTTCTCGATGTTGGACAAACCTACTATTGCCAACATTTTTAAATTCAAGCTACTTGCCGAAGGAGTTATGCACATCCTTCATTTCTCTAATTCCCAAGAGCAAAGGTACCAGTTCTCTATCTGAATTTCACCCTATTAGTCTTGTAAATTGTAATATCTAGTAAAAAAAATGTAATAATAAAAAAATATTTTTTTAAAAAATAATAATTTAATCTAAAAAAATTTTAATTAATTAAATTAAATTAATAATAATATATATATAAAAAAAGGAAAATGTGCCCACCTAACAAGTTGGTGGGCAGAATAAAAAAAAGAAGAAAGGGATTTGTATTATAATTAAAGAAAAGAGAAAATAGAAAAAAAGAAAGAAAAGAAAAAAAAGAAAAAAAAAACGAGAAAGAGAGAAACATAGGCAAATCACAGAGAGAGAGAGAGAGAGAGAGAGGGGAGGGAATAAGAGACAGTGGCATTTTTGGATGATCTACCGCCGGCCGTCGAACGTCGTGGGATACGCGTCGAACCCCAGGATCGTCGCTTGGAGACGTGTCGAACGCTGCCGGACTCGACGTCAACGGCCACCGGAGCTGGCCGCATGCACCTTTAAAACATTCCGCCGGTGTGATTTTTCGACCAGTTTGATATTTTTTCAGCGATACAGGTATTTTTAGATTACTCTCTTCATAAGTTTTAATTTGATACCCAATTTACTAAATATGGATGAATATTTAGAAAATTCATTTATTTTAATTTAAAATTTTAAATTAGAATAATATATATAATTGAATTGTTAATTAGTGATTAATATATATAATAGTTAATACCATAAATTAATTAAGTATATACATAATCAGTAAATATTATGAGGCTAAGTTAAAAATAATAATAATAAAGTGTTAATTTGATTATATTAAGAAGAAATTAATAAAAATAAATAAATGGATAATTAATGATAAAAAATAATTAAAATTAAATTACATATTGTATATTTTAAATGCTGACTTAAAATTTATTAATCTATTGAGTTTAATTAAAATTTTCATTTGATAGTGAATTATTCATTTATAATTATTATGTGATAAATTGATTTAAATAAATAAACCACCAATTAAAATATTTAGTTATAGATATTAATTATTTAATGATTAGATTAGTTAAGTGATTGTAAATAGATTGAAAAATTTAAATTTAAATTATAATATGATTAAATTAATTAAATACTTAGGTTGTGAATATTTACTAATAAATTGTAGAATAAAATAATTATATTATACATATATATATGAATCAATAAATTGATAATTAGTTATTTTAAATTTTTAGATTAATTAATATTTAAGAATTATAAATTGTTAATATAGTTGTTTATTTATTGAATTATTTAATTATAATTAAAATAGAAATAAGTATGTGTATATATATAGTAACTTAAATAAAAATATTTAGGGTTAAAATAAGTTAAAATTTAGAATTTATGAATTTATTTATAAAATTTCAGAATAAATCAATTGAATTATAAACATATATATGTATGCATGTGATGTAATAAATTAATTAAAAGATAATAAATCAATAACTTGTTAATTAAGTTATATTAATATTACTAATAAACTATTAATAAATATAAGAGTTTATTTATTTACAATTGAATAAAATTAACTAAATTATAAAATTAACTAAATTATTTATTTACAATTGAATAAATTTTTATTTACAATTGAATAAAATTAACTAAATTATATATAAGTTAAATTGAATTAATTAATTAGTAAATGATTAAACTAGATAATAAACAAAGTATTAAATAAAATTCATAGGAATGCATAACAATAATTATTTCATTAAAATTTGTATTTCTATCATTATAATAATAAAGGTAGTAAATTTTATTAAAAAATATAATTAATGTTAAAGTAGTTATTAAATATTAATATTATTATTGTAGTAATAAAGTATTATTATATTTATTAGTAATTGTTAATTTTAGTACAAGTATTATTATTATCATTATTTTTACCATAATTACAACTATCAAATATTAAAATCTATTATTTTATTTTTTTTATATAAATGTATTTCAATAACTAGAATTGTTATTATAATTATTATTACCAGTATTATTTAGTATTAAATTTAATATAAATTGCTAAATTTGAAATAATATGTGAGTAAATAACTACTTTTAATTAAATAAATAATGTTACGAATTTGCTATAAAAAATTATAAATTAATTATAGAAAATTATTTAAAAAAATAAAAAATAAAATTAATTATTGAAAAGTAAATAAATTGTGTATTGATATTATTAGTATTATTATTACTATCAAATTTAATATGAAATGTTATGGTTAAATTAAAAGTAATTAATTATTTATTTTATAAAAAATATATATTTGCATATTTATATAAGTCAAACAATGCTATTTTTTAAATAAATAATATTAATATTACTAATGATATTATTGGTGTCAATAGTATTATTAGTGTTATTTTTATAGTATATTGAAATACGAAAATTTGAATAAATATTAAAAATTTAAGTAGATGATATTATTATTGTTTTAAATAAATTCTTTATTATAATATATATATTGTTGCTGCTATTATTAATACAATTTTAAAAACTTAGAATATTAAACTACGGTAGTATCAAAGATAAAAATTTAATAATGCTTAATATGTAATTAAATTAATTAATAAAATAAATATTATTATACTATTAAACTAAAGAAACTAAATTAATATAATTTAGTAGTAACAAAAATATTATAAATACTTAGTAAATTTTAGACATTTAAATTATATTAAATTGTTAAAAATATTATTGGAATATTTGATAAGTAATTGGCTTGATAAATTTTATTATACTCATTGGAGTATTAATTTAAAATTTTGGGAATAACCGAGTTATGTCACTACTCTGCCGAAAATTCGTTAGACATTTAGAATCATTCGTATATTTTCTTTTTCATGTCATTTACCCCGTAGTAGTGTTAATCATAGATAGTATTTTAGTAAATTATTATTTTTATATTACTTTAGATGTGGATTCTACTGCAGTTGTAGAATTTAGATGTGATTCGGCCAATTAAATAATTTGAGCTATTAATTAAGGTGAGTGGGTAATTATATAACATTGGTATCATATATATATGATTTATTAAAATTATTTTATGATGAAATTAAATTTATAAAAGGATTTGAAAAGATAAAATATTATTTATGAATATATTTAAAATGGGAACAAATAATGGTATGTTGATATTTGAATTATAGTATACTAATTATTTATTGATACAGTTAAATAAATGCTTTATATACACTCATTATATATTTTCTAATAGAGACACTTATAATGACAGGGTATTAAAGAAATTAACGGATTATGATTATGATACTGTCTTTGGGACAACGCTTGATATACATATAACCTTTTGGATGTATATCAGGTGGTCGTCCTTTAGGAGCTACTTTGCACATGTGTATGACCATGTTTATTTGTTCTTGGTGCTGTCACGCATCATCACTGTGCCCAAAATGCCATGTTTTACCCTTAGGTTGTCAGTAAATATATACATTTACTTGCGCCTAAGGTATTGTGTTATCTATAGACTATATATATTGAGTGTATGAAATTATATGATTATATTTTATGACATGATATTATGAATTTATGTTTCTTTAAGAATTAAATTATTTTGTTGTAGTATGAAATTTTAATAGTAAGTATATAAGTAAAACTTTATTTGTTCTTTATTTGTTATATAATTATCTTTTTACTGAGCAATTGGACTCACCCCTTATTTATATAAATATTTTAGATACTGTTGAAGAATAGACCAGTAAAATATCTCTACTTTTACTCCATTCAGCGCTTAGAAAAGGTCGGGTCAACATAAGTATCATTTGGACTTATTTAAAAATTATTTATATTTTCGTATTGAACAATAAATAAGATGTATTTAAAATGTTAATATCTATTGGATGATATTAATGTGTGTGTATGAAGAATTTTAAAGAAATAAATTATGAGTGATATTTTAATAATAATAAAATAATAGTATGGTATTTATGAGATAAGTCCACCCTGAAAAATTAAGGTAATGGGGTGTGACATAAATGATATTTATAAGATTATTGTGAAAGTAATATTCCTGAGGCTTCAAACAGTGATTGGGGAAGTAATCATCAATTGCCAATATGCATTTATTCATGGAAGGAATATTTTAGATGGAGCATTAATCACAAAGGACGTAATTGACTTTTGTAAAAGAAATAATCTCAAAGGTGTGTTGGTGAAGCTTGATTTCCAGAAAGCTTTTGATTCTGTCTCCTGTGATTACCTTATGAAAGTGATGCAAGCTATGGGTTTTAAGCCAAAATGGCTTTTATGGATTGAAAAGTGTGTTAAACAAGCCTCAGCGGTAGTGCTAGTAAATGGATCCCTCACTGAATCTTTCTCTCTTGGAAAAGGATTGAGGCAGGGAGATCCTTTATCTCTATTCCTCTTCTCTATTGCGGCTGAGGGGTTAAGCGTAATGTTCAAAAATTGCAAATTGGTGTTGCAAATTTTACATGTCCCTACTCAAGTTGCAAATTGGTGTTGCAAAGGAGATAACCAAAATCCAGAGAAGGTTCTTCTGGGATGGTAGCGAAGACAAAAAAAAAATTGCATTTAGTTAGCTGGCAAGTGATTGAGGATTGGAAACATTTTAGGTTACAAGTTGGGCTCTTCTTCTTAAATGGATCTGGCGTCTTGTTGAGAATAAAAATGCCCTATGGAAATCAGTAATTCAGGAGAAATATGGACCACATTATCCTCTACCTGCCGATGTTAATCACCACTCATCAATTGTGTGGAGAGACGTAGCTTCAGTGGATGTTAAAGATGGCTTGCAACTCAATCATGAACGAGGGTATTTGCATTTGGGTGGGAAATGGGACAAACGTAAGATTTTAGGAAGATGTATGGATTAAACACTGCTCATTGGCCAGAAGATTCCCAAGACTTTTCTCCCTATCATTAGAGCAAAAAAGTTTATCAGCAACATGGGGTCTTGGCAAGAAGCTAAATGGGTATGGGAGTTCTCGTGGAGAACCTTATTTGAATGGGAAGTGGACTTATTCAGGGACCTCTTGGCTATTTTGAGCGGCACATCTCTATTTAAAGATCAAGCTGATAAAGTGGTGCGGAGATTTAGCAGAAGTGGTGCATTTATTGTCAAATCCCTTAAACAGCTTCTTGTTGCAAGGAGAAATGAGTCGCTTGAACTGCGTGGGCCTAAAATTTGATGTAAGGTCTCACCTCCAAAAGTAGAAGTATTCGCATGGATGCTGCTGCAAGGCAAATTAAAGGTAAGATCCATCTTGGTTCGTTTTGGTCTGATAGATCAGTCCCTTAATCTCTGCCTGGTCTGTTCAAATGCGCCTGAGGATGTTGATCGCTTATTTCTTCATTGCTGTCTTGCTTACTTAATCTGGTGTAAATTAATCAACTGGTAGGGCATGAGTTGGTGTATGCCAAAAAGCATTGCTGATCTTTATAACCAATGGGGTGCTTATGCAGAGTCGAAATTTCGATATCAAGTTTGGATTTCCTCCTTCTTACAATATCATGGACTATCTGGCTTGAAAGGAATAACATGATATTTAATAATCATCAGTTAATGGTGAACAAAATCTTTGATTTGGTATTAATCAGATTGGCAAGCTGGGTGAGGGCATTTGATCCCTCCTTCCCGTGTCCAGTATCATCTTTCTTTGATTCATCTATTAGTGTTAAGAATTAGGATAAAATTCGTAAAAGTTGCCCTGCTACTCGGTGGTTGCTACCTCCACCTAACACTCTTAAGTGGAATGTGGATGGGTCTGCTTTTGGCAAACTAGGATCAGCCGGCATTGGGGGTGTACTAAGAGACTCAATTGGAAATATTATAGCAATCTTTTCTTGCTCTGTTGGGGTAATGGATTCAATCAAAGCAGAAATTCTTGCTATTCTTAAGGCCATTGAGCTTCAATCCAAACATGAATGGGCTAAAACTTAAAATGTCATTATTGAATCGGACTCCTCAAATGCCATCTCTTGAGTACAAGGCAACACTGACAAGGCACCCTGGGAATATTGGGGAATTATATACAAAATCAAGGAAGCTGCAAGTCATCTCCAGTAGTTGTGTTTTTCTAAAATTTTCAGAGAATCCAACTCTGTAGCAGATCACCTTGCAAGGCTGGTGCTTCCCGTATCTCTAACCAAATTGCTTGGATTTAGTCTTTACACCTTGGATTTGATCTACTAATGCTGCTGTCTTGATGAGATTACCTTATGTGTTTACTCTGTTGTAGCAAGCTTCAGAATTAAGAATGAATCAGCTTGAACTTTGAGTAATGTGGTCGATTGATATAAACTGTGCAATCATCAAGTGCTTGTGCTTGGAAAATTGGTTGCTCCTTGATAGACGCATGAGTTGATGCTGCTTCTTCTGTCATCTGGATGCTGCTTCATTGGTCCTTATACTGTTATTGCTTGGATTTAGTCTTTACACCTTGGATTTGCTGTGTTGATGGCTAGCATTATAAGGAAGACACATTATTGAATAGAAGAATAATAACCGTATCAGTCTCTTGGACTTGCAAAGTCTGGGGTCTCTAGAAGTGACGATTTTATTACATGGTTGTGAAGAGATGATGGAGCAGGGAAATTTTCAGTTAAATCCGTTATTCAAGTCTTCTGCTCTTTGAATGGTCCAAAACTGAATTATTGGCACGGTGTTTTGATGGTTGCTGCTGTATATTCCTGATAATTGTAGTGTTCTTAATACGTTGACATATTTACTTCACTCATTGCTGGTGTGCTCTATATAATTTGTTGATGATAAACCCATTCCTTTTTGTGTTGTCATTGTGTAGCCTGCTGTCAAAGATAGGTGTTCGTAGATATCAAGCTGTTCTTGGCTTGTGGGCTTCAAAAGCAATGTCACATCTTTGCCGGATGATATGCAATCTTGCTACCAATATGCAATCTGCTGTCAAAAATGGCTCTGCTGTATCCTTCTCATTGCTCTCGGTTTGTGGGACTTCAAGAATAATGTCACACCTTCTGTCATATGCTGCTACTGGTTTGAGGTGTTGCAAGGCAAGGCCATTATTATATTTTAGGCAAAAGCTAATTAAAATGTCAAATTAATTGGATATGCCATTAATTTAGAGAACACTATTTTTGTTATATTTATGAGAAAATCTATTGAATGAATTGAATACTAGCTATAAACATCCATTTACTAAATTGAATAAAAAGAACAACATATTAATTTTGATGCTATAGCGGAAGAGGATGTGCTTCTTGTGGGCTTTAGTTATAACTGACCTTATTGTGATGAGCTTTGATGAAACTTTGGCAGTTAATTACAGAGTATAAAAATTTGGAAGCAAATCTAAAACGTATAAGTGGCTTCACCGGAAGCCGAAGCAAAATATCGGCAATGATCTCCGGAAATAGTCTTGACATGCTTTTTGATTTAGCGGCTATCTGTTTTGTGTAATCGTAAGATTCACCATTCTCTAATAATTGTATTATATTTATTAGAGCAATAAATTAATTAAAGAAATAAAAATTACTGAAAAAATATACACAAATATTTTAAATCAACAATTGACCATTATAAATCCCGCTGCAAGTTTCAGTATTTAATATAAAATTAATAATTGAGAATTTTATACATTAAAATTCAAAATTATAATAATAGTTTAATTATATTGTAAAAATAAATTAATATCGACTTTTTTTTATATTTAGTGGTAGAAGTTGTACCAATATAATTTATCATCTTCGTCCTAACATTAAAAAAAATTAATCTCATAAATCTGACTGTTTGCTTCTAAGTAATTTCTAAAAGAGGAATAAATGATTTTTATTTCTTTTTTTTTTCATCGAAAGAATGAAACTAAAACTTGGATTGAATTTATTGTCAACGTGAGAAATGCACTATTGCTAAATTATATTTGCGAGTGTATAAAACTACCTGCGAGTTCTAACTAGACGTTCATAAAATTTAAATTAATTAATATGTTAATAAAAAATTATAAACAATTATTTTATTGAAAATTATTTTCATTTTCTAATTTTATTTTATGTTTCCTGGGGTGTTAAATTTTTATTTTTTAATTATTTTTCAAAAATCAAATTGAAAATATGAAATTGTTTACTTAATGTTATTTCCTAATTTTTTGTATTATTTAAATAATTTTTATTTTGAAAATAATTTTAAATAAAAGGAAAAAATATATTATTAATGTCTCAACTTTTTAAATTTTGTCATTTTGGTGTCTTAATTTTTTTTTATTGAGTTTAGTGTCTCAACTGCAGATTTTAATTAAGATATAGTTACTCCTGTCAAAAATGGTGGCTCATTTCCACCTAAAATGTCAAAAATAATGGCTCAATTTTGGTGGCTAAATTAAGGGTTTGAAAATGTTTGCAAGTAGTTGTTGTCTTACATTTACAAGTTGTAAATGAGTTGTAAACAACTCTTAAATTAGTCAATTTAGGTGGACAATTTTTGCCTATAAAAGGAGTCCTTCTCCTTCATTTGAAAACCATCCCAAGCTTGTTTCCTCTCATCAATTTGGAGCAAGTTTCTCTCCTCTCTCCCTTTGTAATATTTCTTTAGTGAAATATATTTGGTAGTATCCGAGGACGTAGGCAAAATTTTGGCCGAACCTCGTTAAATTTTGGTGTTCTCTCTTTTATTTATTTAATAGCTATTTGTTGGGCAAAACTCTGTTTTGGTGGTTATTGTGAAAAGGGATTACATGTCTAGGTAAATTCTGTCAAACGACGCGTACGTCTAAGGAAAGTGGGTTTTAAGTGAGACCGCTTGTGACTCCTCCACTTTCCTGGGAATTTACCTGGTGTAGTTTTTATCACAGTAATTCACAAATTATTCGGTGGAAAAAGCCCAATTTCCACAACAATTGGTATCAGAGCCAAGGTAACTTAGTATTCACTGTGGTTGCAGCATAGTCTGATCTTCCACATAAAAAACGTTCCTTGGCTGTGTTCCGCATTTTTGAAAATTTGTTTTATAGCTATTAAATAAATATTTGTAGCAGAAATGACAGACAACAAGAAAAATACCACACCTGTTACTGCAGCATCGTCCTCATCAACTTTAGTAAGGAATGCTGTTACAAATGCAAGATTTGCAGTGGAGATTTTCGATGGCACTGGTCATTTCGGCATGTGGCAAAGCGAACTTCTAGATGCTCTTTTTCAGCAAGGTCTAGATGTTGCTATTGAAGAGGAGAAACCCTAAGAAATGGAGGAGACGGAGTGGAAAACTGTCAATCGTCTGGCATGTGGTACAATTCGTTCTTGTCTTTCTAGAGAGCAAAAATATGCTTTCTCGAAAGAAACTTCAGCAAACAAATTGTGGAAGTCATTGGAGGAGAAATTTTTGAAGAAAAACAATCAGAACAAACTCTTTATGAAGAAGAGACTGTTTCGCTTCAATTATGTTCCCAGTACCACGATGAATGAACACATCAAAAATTTTAATCAGTTGGTGGCTGATCTGTTTAATTTGGATGTGGTCTTTAAAGACGAAGATTTGGCACTGCTGTTGTTGGCATCTCTCCCTGACGAGTTTGAGTTTCTTACAACGACTCTACTCCACGGGAATAAGAAAGTGACTTTAAGTGATGTATGTGCTGATCTATATAGTCATGAATTGAGAAAGAAAGAAAAAGAGAGGACAAGTAAAGCAGAAGCTCTGGTGGTTAGAGGCCGTACACAAGGCCGAAAGAAAGGAGGGAAGAAAAACAAATCCCGTTCAAAAGCCAGAGTAGAAAAAGATGAGTGTGCCTTTTGTCATGAAAAAGGTCACTGGAAGAAAGATTGTCCAAAGCTTAAAGGCAAGGGCAAAGCTGTTGTTGATTCAAATGTAGCTGAGTGTGATGATTCAGAATCAACCTTCTCATTAGCAGTCATGACATCCGTAGACACTCCTGCAGCATGTTCGACAAGTTCTTCTAATGCATGGCTGTTAGATTCCGGATGCAGCCATCATATGAGTCCCACCAAGGAATGGTTTTTTAATTTTAAAGAACTTGATCATGAAGTTGTCTACACAGCAAATGACAATCCTTGCTTCACCGAAGGGATTGGTTCAATCCGCTTAAGGAATCATGATGGATCAATCAGGATCCTGACTGATGTTCGATATGTGCCGAGTTTGACGAAGAACCTCATTTCAGTAGGAGTCCTTGAATCAAAAGGGCTCAAAATTATTGCAGAAAATGGGGTTATGAGGATCATCTCTGGTGCACTTGTGATGATGAAAGGATTACGGAGAAGGAATAATTTGTATTACTATGAAGGTAATGCAATTATAGAAACAACAGCAGCAACAGTTTCTGGTGATGACAAAGATCTGGAAGCAACCAGATTATGGCACATGCGCTTGGGACATGCAGGTGAAAAATCCTTGAAAAGTTTGGCTGATCAAGGATTATTGAAGAATGTGAAAACCTGCAAGTTAGTTTTTTGTGAGCATTGCATCAAAGGGAAGCAGACAAGAGTGAAATTTGGTACTGCAATCCATGATACCAAGGGTATTCTGGACTATGTTCACTCAGATGTGTGGGGGCCTTCTAAAACTCCTTCTTTAGGAGGCAAGCACTATTATGTAACCTTTGTTGACGATTTCTCTAGAAGGGTATGGGTGTATACTTTGAAGTCAAAAGATGAAGTGTTAGGAGTTTTCCTCAAATGGAAAAAATTGGTGGAAACTCAAACTGGCAGACGAATCAAATGTCTCAGAACAGACAATGGAGGAGAATATAAGAATGATCCATTTATGAAAGTCTGCGAAGATGAAGGCATTGTTCGACACTTCACAGTTAGACATACACCACAGCAGAATGGGGTGGCAGAACACATGAACCGAACGTTACTGGAGAAAGTTCGGTGTATGTTGTCTAATGCTGGGTTGGACAAGCGATTTTGGGCTGAGGCTTTGACATATGCATGTCATCTCATTAATCGACTTCCATCAACTGCTATTGGTGGTAAAACGCCTATGGAAGCATGGTCAGGAAAACCTGCTAAAGATTATGATTCCTTACGTGTATTTGGTTCCACTGCATATTATCACGTTAAGGAATCAAAGCTAGATCCAAGAGCTAAGGAAGCCATTTTCATGGGGATAAGCTCAGGTGTTAAAGGATATCGGCTATGGTGTCCAGAAACGAAGAAAATAATCTTTAGCAGAGATATTACTTTTGATGAATCTACCTTATTGAAAAAGGTGACAATAGAGCAGTCAGATGGTACTCCACAACAGGTGGAGAATACTCCAAAACAGGTGGAGTTTGACAGAAAAATTCCAGCAGCAGATGTTAAAACTGCAGACACTCCTGAGGTAGAAGGAGAGTCAGATGAAGATGAGGTTCAAATCCAAGAACCTCCACAGCAACATGAATCAATTGCAGTTGATAGGCCACGAAGAGCTATAAGAAAACCTGCTCGTTATGATGATATGGTGGCCTATGCATTCTCAATTGCAGATGATAGCATTCCGTCCACTTTTAAAGAAGCTGTCCAAAGTTCAGAAGAAGTAAAGTGGAGGAAAGCTATGGATAATGAAATGCAGTCCCTTCACAAGAATCAAACATGGAAGCTAGCAATTCTGCCGAAGGGAAAGAAGGCGATTGGGTGCAAATGGGTATTTGCAAAGAAAGATGGATTTCCTGACAGAGATAGTGTTCACTTCAAAGCAAGATTGGTAGCTAAAGGCTATGCTCAGACGGAGGGAATTGATTACAATGAAGTGTTTTCTCCAGTTGTAAAACATTCCTCTATTCGGATTTTATTGGCTTTGGTGGCACAGTTGGATTTGGAACTAGTTCAATTGGATGTAAAAACTGCATTTTTACATGGAAATCTGGAAGAGGAAATCTATATGACTCAGCCAGAGGGATTCAAAGTTGCTGGAAAAGAAAATATGGTATGCAAACTTGTAAAGTCGCTTTACGGATTGAAGCAGTCTCCGAGGCAGTGGTACAAGCGATTTGATAAGTTTATGCAAGGGCAGAAGTACACAAGAAGCAAATATGATCATTGTGTGTATTTGCGCAAGCTACAAGACGGTTCTTTCATTTATCTTCTTCTTTATGTCGATGATATGTTGATAGCCTCAAAGAATAAAGAAGAAATTGAGAAGCTGAAAAATCAGTTGAATCAAGAATTTGAAATGAAAGATCTGGGCGAAGCAAAGAAGATTCTCGGTATGGAGATATCTAGAGATAGGGAATTGGGGAGACTTTGTTTGTCTCAGAAGCAATATCTGAGAAAGGTACTAAAGCGTTTCGGTATGGATGACAAGACTAAACCTGTTAGTACACCTCTTGCTCCTCATTTCAAACTCAGTGCTGCTCAGTCACCGAAGAATGATGCAGAACAGGAATACATGTCAAAGGTTCCCTATGCAAATGCTGTTGGTAGCTTGATGTATGCTATGGTGTGTACGAGACCTGACATTTCACAGGCTGTTGGAGTTGTGAGCAGGTACATGCATGATCCTGGCAAGGAGCATTGGCAAGCTGTGAAATGGATTCTACGGTATCTTCTGAACACCGTGGATGTTGGATTAGTTTTTGAGCAGGATAAGGAGAATGGTCAACGTGTAGTTGGATATTGTGATTCCGATTATGCAGGTGATTTGGATAAACGTCGATCAACTACTGGTTATGTGTTCACACTTGCAAAAGCACCAGTTAGTTGGAAGTCTACTTTATAGTCAACAGTGGCGCTCTCTACGACAGAGGCGGAATATATGGCAGTTACTGAAGCTGTTAAGGAGGCCATTTGGCTTCAAGGGTTGCTTGATGAATTGGGAATAAAGCAAAACAACATTGTTGTACATTGTGATAGCCAGAGTGCTATTCATTTGGCAAAGAACCAAGTTTATCATGCAAGGACGAAGCATATCGATGTTCGATTCCATTTTGTTAGAGAAATTCTGTAGGAAGATCAGGTAAAGCTCCAGAAGATTCAGACCGCTGAGAATCCTGCTGATATGTTGACAAAGGTGGTGACAGCTGTTAAGTTCAAACATTGTTTGGACTTGATTAATATTTTCCAAATTTGAAGCTGGCGCTGCGAAGCGCATTTGGAGACACTACAATGCTGCGAGAGAGAATAGAAATTTGTATTTGTGGAATTTTCGCCAAGGTGGAGATTGTCAAAAATGGTGGCTCATTTCCACCTAAAATGTCAAAAATAATGGCTCAATTTTGGTGGCTAAATTAAGGGTTTGAAAATGTTTGCAAGTAGTTGTTGTCTTACATTTACAAGTTGTAAATGAGTTGTAAACAACTCTTAAATTAGTCAATTTAGGTGGGCAATTTTTGCCTATAAAAGGAGCCCTTCTCCTTCATTTGAAAACCATCCCAAGCTTGTTTCCTCTCATCAATTTGGAGCAAGTTTCTCTCCTCTCTCCCTTTGTAATATTTCTTTAGTGAAATATATTTGGTAGTATCCGAGGACGTAGGCAAAATTTTGGCCGAACCTCGTTAAATTTTGGTGTTCTCTCTTTTATTTATTTAATAGCTATTTGTTGGGCAAAACTCTGTTTTGGTGGTTATTGTGAAAAGGGATTACATGTCTAGGTAAATTCTGTCAAACGACGCGTACGTCTAAGGAAAGTGGGTTTTAAGTGAGACCGCTTGTGACTCCTCCACTTTCCTGGGAATTTACCTGGTGTAGTTTTTATCACAGTAATTCACAAATTATTCGGTGGAAAAAGCCCAATTTCCACAACAACTCCTACCATTTTAATATTAAGTATCAGGCCAATACATGTGGGATCCATTTTTAGCTAAAAACCATCCAAGAGATATTAATATAAAGTATTTGACAAAACTACCTTCAACAATAACAAATGCACCCAAAGTCTGCAATTTAAAAACATTTGCCCCAACTACCACAATACGATTTTTCCTACTGTTCACTGACTTAGAAACCTTCATTATCACCTCCACATTCCCCGATGCGACTGCCTTCATTGAATACACCAGTGGTAATACAAAAGCCCTAAAATTTGTTGTGGGAATTGGATTAATTTCCTATCAATAATATGTATAGTGTGTGAACAATTGCACCAACAATTATACTAGAAAAATTCTCAGGAAAGAGAGGTGGGTCACAATGGACACTCTTAAATACCAAGTCTTTCCTTAGACAGAATTTTCCTAGACATATAATCACTAGCACAAAATACAACCACAACTATACCAAAATAGCTATTAAGTAATTAATAAAGAGAACACCAAACTTTAACGAGGTTCGGCCAATTTTGCCTACGTCCTCGGACACCACCAAAATAATTTTACTAATATCAAAGAAGAATTACAAAGGAAAGAGAGAAGACTTAATTTTTGGGATAAATTTCCAAATGAGAGCTAAGGGTTTATATAGGCTTCAAAAATGGTTGGTGAAAATTAGGCACCTCCATTTTTTACTTCCATTTACCTAAGTTAGGCACATCCTATTTTTGACTTCCAATTTCTAAATTAGGCACCTCCTATTTTGACCCTAAATTTGGTTAATCAATTTTAATGATAGATAAATAGCCAAAAAACAACAAATCTCCACCTAGGCTATTTTTCTATTTACAATCTACAAATCTTCTCTCAAAAGAAACTATTTTTAATAGTGTCTCCAATTGCGCTCTAAAGCGCTCATCTTCAATCCAACATCTACGGTGTTCAGAATATACCGTATAATCCATTTTACAGCTTGTCAATGCTCCTTGCCAGGATCATGTATGTACCTGCTCACAACTCCAACTACTTATGAAATATTTGGCCTTGTACACACCATAGCATACATCAAGCTACCAACAATATTTGCATACGGAACCTTTGACATGTACTCCCGTTTCGCTTCATTTTTAGGAGATGAAGATGCACTGAGTTTCATATGAGGTGCAAGCGGTGTATTTACAGGTTTTGACTTTTCATTTAGTCCAAAACATTGTAGTACCTTCTTCAGATAATGTTTCTGATTCAAACAAAGCTTCCCTCTCTTCCTATCTCTGCATATCTCCATGCCTAAAATTTTCTTTGCTTCTCCCAAGTCTTTCATTTCAAACTCCTGATTCAGCTGAGTCTTCAACTTCTCAATTTCTTCTAGATTCTTTGAAGCTATCAGCATATCATCAACATGCAGGAGAAGATATATGAAAGATCCATCTTGTAGCTTACGCAAATACACACAATGGTCGTATTTGCTCCTTGTGTACTTATGCCTCATCATAAATTTGTCAAATCATTTGTACCATGCCTCGGAGATTGTTTCAATCTGTACAATAATTTTTTCAATTTGCATACCAGTTTTTCTTTTCCAGCAACCTTGAACCCTTTTGGCTGAGTCATATAGATTTCCTCTTCTAAGTCTCCATGTAGAAATGCAGTTTTTACATCAAGCTGAACGAGTTCCAAATCCAATTGTGCTACTAAGGCCAATAAAATTCTAATGGAGGAATGTTTTACAACTGGAGAAAATACTTCATTATAATCAATTCCCTCCATCTGAGCATAGCCTTTAGCTACCAATCTTGCCTTGTAGCGAACATCATTCTTGTCAGGAAATCATTCTTTCTTTGTATATATCCATTTGCATCCAATTGCCTTCTTTCCCTTTGGAAGATTAGCTAGCTTCCATGTTTGATTCTTTCCAAGAGACTGCATTTCATCATCCATGGCCTTCCTCCACTTTGAACAGCTTCATTATAAGTGCTAGGAATGCCATCATTTGCAATTAGGGATTCATAAGCCACCATATCATCAAATCGAGCAGATTTGCGAATCTCTCGCGTGGTCTATTTATTACTTCTATACTTTCTTAATATGGATACATGAAAAACATCATGTATTTGAGAAATTTCTAGTAGTAGTGCAACTCTATAAGCAACGGGGCCAATCTTCTCTATAATTTCATAAGGCTTAATAAATGGAGGACTTAGCTTTCCACATTTACCAAATTGCACTACACCTTTCCATGGAGAGATTTTTAAAAATACCTTATCCCCTACATCATACTCAATATCTCCTCTTTAAGTCTGCATAACTCTTCTGTCTGTCTTGTGTGACTTTAAATTCATCTCTAATCAGTTTGATTTTATCAATAATTATCTATACTAATTTTAGACTCACCAATTCTCTTTCTCCAATTTCATTCTAGCATACTAGAGTTCTGTATTTCCTTCTATATAATGCTTCATAAGGTGCCATGCCAATACTTAAATGGAAACTGTTATTATATACAAACTCCATTAATGGCAAATGCTTATTCCAACATCCTTTGAATTTCATGACATGAGCTCTAAGTATATCCTCCACGGTTTGGATAGTGCGCTTCGATTGACCGTCTAGTTTGAGGGTGAAAAGAAGTATTGAATTTTTCTTTTGTACCCAATGTATTCTTCAAACTAGACCAGAACCTGAAAGTCAACCATGGATCCCTGTATGATACTTGGATACTATAGCACAATGCAGTCTCACAATTTTCTTCACATATATCTCTGCAATTTTATCCAAAGAAAAATCCATTCTGATGGGTAAAAAGTGAGATGACTTTGTCAATCTATCTATAATCACCCAAACAATATCATGACTTTGCTGGGTACGAGGCAAATCAAAGGCAAAGTCCATGGTAATATGTTTCCATTTCCATTCCGGAATCAAAAGAGGTTGCAAAAGTCTTAAAGGATGTTGATGTTCTGCTTTAACTTGTTGGCACACCAAACATTTTGCTATAAAATCTACTGCATCATTCTTCATACCTTTCCACCAATAATTCTCCTTAAGAGTTCTATACATCTTAGTACTACCTAGATGCATAGAATATGCAGAATAGTGAGCTTCTTTCATTTTTTTACTTTTTAAATTATCAACATTAAGTACATATAATCTTCTACTAAGTACCAAAGTACCATCCTCCCTAGTAGCATAATCTGTATGAGTATTTGCCTTTACACCATTAAGGATCTTCTTCATTTCTTCATCTAAAACTCGAGCTTCTCTAATTCTTTCTACCAAAATAATTCTGACTTTAAAAGTTGCTAACAATGCTCAATAATCAATCATTTTCAAATCTAATCCTAAAGATAGAAGATCTAGAAATAATAAAAGTCATACCGTCTTGATATAGAAAAGACTACCATGAGACTTTCGACTTAGAGCATCAGCTACCATATTAGCTTTTTCAGGATGATACTCAATAGTACAATTGTGATCTTTAGCAATTCAACCCATCTCCTTTGCCTCAAATTTAACTCCTTCTGTGAAAGTAGATACTTTAAACTCTTGTGGTATGTGAATATCTAGTATATTTCTCCATAAATATAATGCCTTCAAATTTTTAAAGCAAAAAACACAACAACAAGTTCCAGATCATAAGTGGGATAATTCAATTCATGGCGTCGACGCTATCTAGATGGATAAGCTATCACTTTTTTATACTGCATCAAGACACATCCCAAATTCTTTCGTGAAACATCACTGTACACCATAAAAAATCACCATTTCCTTCAGGAAGAGTAAGAATAGGAGCGGATGTCAAATAAGCTTTTAGTTTTTCAAAGTTATACTTGCTCTCTTCAGTCCAGTTAAACTTTATATTCTTCCTTAGCAACTTGGTTAATGTTGATGCAATAATAGAGAAATCTTGTACAAAGCGAAGATAATACCCGTCAAGCCTAAGAAACTTCTCACCTCTGTAGGAGTTGTTGGAGGTTCTCAGTTCATCACTACCTCTACCTTTTTAGGGTCAGCATAAACTCCCTCTGCTGATATGACATGACTTAAAAATACCACTCTAACCAACCAAAACTCATATTTACTAAACTTGACATACAATTGTTTATTCTTTAAATTTTGTAATACAATTCTCAAGTGTTCCTCATGCTCCTCTCTACTTCGAGAATATATCAGAATATCATCAATAAATACAATTATAAACCTATCAAATTAAGGATGAAATACTCTATTTATAAGATCCATAAAAGTAGTTTGAACATTAGTCAACCTGAATGACATTACTAAAAATTCATAATGTCCATATCGAGTCATAAAAGTTGCCTTTGGCACATCTGACTCTTTAATTTTTACCTGATAATATTTGGATCGCAAGTCTATTTTAGAAAAGACTTTTGCTCCTTGAAGTTGATCAAAGAGATCATCAATGTGGGGCAAGGGATACTTATTCCAAATAGTGACTCGATTTAGCTGCCTATAATCAATACATAATCGCATAGATCTATCCTTTTTCTTCACGAATAACACAGGAGCTCCCCAGGGTGAAATACTAGGCCTAACAAATCCCTTATCTAATAATTTATGTAATTGCATCTTCATTTTCTTCAACTCTACATGAGCCATTCTGTAGGGGGCTTGAGAAATAGGAGCTGTACTGGGTTGAACATCAATAGAAAATTCAATTTCTCTATCAGGAGGAAAACCTGGAAGCTCTTCTAGAAATACTTCTGAAAATTCATGCACTATAGGAATATTTTTCAATTTAGGCCCTTTTAATTGCATATCAATTACATGTACTAGATATGCTTGACAACTCTTCTTAAGTAACTTCGTGGCTGTCATGGCACAAATAACACAAGATGGAAGAAAAATTTTTTCTCCACAGAATGTAAGTAGAATTTTCAAGCATATTAAAAGTAACTTTCTTCTCAAAATAATCAATAGTGACATGGCATTGAGATAGCCAATCCATCCTAAGAATAACATCAAACTCCTGTATGGGCAAAGGAATAAGATTACTAATAACTCAAATTCACCTAATCGGACTACTGAATCTTTATAAACATGCTCACACACCATAGAAGTCCCTACTGAAAAACTCACTACTATTCATTATCTAAAGAACTTAATATTCCATTTGCATATATGACAAATGCATGTGATATGAATGAATAAGTGGAGCCAGGATCAATAAGAATATGAGCAAATCTTCTAAAAATATCTAACGTGCCAGTGACCACCTCAGGTGAGGCTAGAGTTTCATGTTGAGTAATAGCAAAAACTCGAGCATGTGTAGGAAGTCCACCTATTTGACCAGATGGTATGATCCCATCCTGTCTACCAACACCGTTATTATTTCCTCTCCAAGCTCCTCTACCCTGTGATTAGGTTCTGCCCCCTCTCTGAGGCATAAATGCCGATGATGCTTGAATAGACTCACTAGGCGTCAATTAAATTGGACAATCTCTCCTGATGTGACTTGTATCACCATACTGATAGCATCCTCTAAAATTGGCTCTACCTTCCTCACTGTGATGTCTACCACATGTAAGGCATAAAGGTCGAGGTCTCTGATTAACTCTCAAACTGCTACCCTGTTCAACTCTTGGTGCACTAGCAAAGTTACCCACAATTTGTCTTACTGAACTTTAACTTATATGGGGTTGGTTTATCTACTGACTTGGTCTCACAGATTGACCTCTACTGTTCTCAGGGTAATGTCTAGTATCGAAACTACCACCTCTCTTATCAGCAAATCTTTGGAAAGAACTGTGAGTCTATCTTCTCTTTTTATTCTTGAACTATGTTTCTTTTTTTTAATAACTTCTCTTTTTCCAAAGCACCATCTACCATAGCATGAAATGTTCTAGCCTGATCCCGCAATAATCCTTTACAAATATTGATATGCAAACCCTTATAGAATATATTGCACTTGTCTTATTCTTTAGACACCATATGATCCACATATCTATATAATTCTTCAAATTTGTCCACATACTGGAGGACTGTTATCCAATCTTATATTAGTTGAAAAAACATACTCTTCTTTTTTCTCTTTTATAATTACCAGTGATATTCTGCTTACAAAACTCCACCTGAAATGTATTTCATGTTAATTTAGCACCGTGGGATTGAACTAATTGAGTGAACTAACTATCATTTGTACTCCCCAAGAAAGTCTGAATATATCTTAGCTTTTCAGCATTAGCAATCCCCATAAGAGAATAAGATTTTTTCAATTTTTTAAGCCAATCATCCGCCTTTTTGAAGTCTAGAGTACCATCAAAATTCTCTGCTCTGGAGTTATGGCAATGAGAAATTATAACCTAAGCCTGTGGTTGCTGTTCTCTTACAGCTATAGCTGCTGTAATAGCTTGTGCAAAAGCAAGTCTAACATCAATTTGAATTGGCGATTCTGCAGGTGAGATAGGAGGCACATAAGGTGGAGAAGGTGGATTTACTTCAGATGAGGCTTCTTGCGAAGTAGTATCAGTATAAGTATTATGTTCACTACTCTCGGATACCTCATAATCAACTGACTTATCTGAAGAAGGTAGGGTAAAATCCCTATGAGGTTAGCCAATATTTTATAATCTAACCATTCGATTTCGTTGGCCAGTGTTTCTACCGCGACCTCTATCACCTCATAATTGAGGTGGCATTTTCTGACAAAAATATATTGTATAACATAAGTTATCTATATGACATTCCTAAATATATAATATATATATTCGTGTTTCACAGTACAATTATAATTATATATATTAGTGTATCATGACAAATCTCTCTAATTTTTGGGCAAATATTTATAAAAATTAAAATGCTTTTGATTATGTATGACTGGAGTACTATTTTAAATGAAATGAGATGCAAATGCAATTTGAATTTAAAATTTCTTTTGACTCATGCATAATTTCTCCCTCAATATGCAACTTTTATTATTATTTTACCTTTGAATTTGAGAAATTTACTGGTTAAACTAACAACTCAAAATAATTTTCTTATTCCTAATTATCTAAATTAAATTTTTCTATAGATATTTTCATAGAAGTCTACATAATCTATAACATATTCTTTGATACTATAAAATGTCATATCTCATTCTCTTAATTCTAAGGGTTGCCTTATCTCATAACCTATCATAATATTAATTTACTAATAAACATCACTCATAATTTAATTACTAAATATTCTTCAAATACACAATCCAATAGATATTATTATTCTTAAATACATCTTATTATTGTTTAGTACAATAATATAGACAATTCTTAAATAAATTAAAATGATAATTATATTAGCCCGACTTTATCTAAACGCTGAAGGAGAAAAAAAGTAAAGATGTTTTACTGGTTTATTCTCTAATATTTGAAATATTTTATATTAAAGGGGTGAGTCTAACTATTTGATGAATAGATAAATATGTAACAAAGAAGAATAAATAAGGTTTAACCATACATATATATATATATATATTTGATAATCAGTTGGATAATTAATTCTTGAAATCTTAAATATAACTTTCAAACATTTTTTAGTTCTTAGAAAAATTAGAAATAATTTAATTCATGCATCTTTTGTATGTACTCAAATATAATACATACTGATATAACTTCAATTCTAGGGCGCATAATGATTTACCTCGCAAACTCAAGAAGAAATAACTTCAATATACATGTGCAGATCAATTACCTTTGCCAAAGGGTAAATTTATAATATCATTAAATTTATATAAACACTCGTTATCAATGTGTAATATCGTAGGATTATAATAAGAGTGCATATGAATTATTTATCTAGCACATTTTAATTAATTAGTCAAATATATGAAAAATCAAACTATCATTATTTATTTTCAATTCATAAAAAAATAAATATTATTCAAAAATAAATTATCATCTTGAATTCTGTAAATTCTTATCTAAAATCATATATATAACACTTTAGAAATATAATTTTACATATTTACCCACTCACCTGGCTAAATACTATACTTGCTTAACCAATATGGTTTATTTGGTATTTTACAACTGCAGCCGGGTTTGTTCCTATAATAATAGAAAAATATTATTTAATTTAAATTATACCTAGCTATTAAGGATGTATGCTATGAAAATGACGTATGATTTCGATCTTTAAATTCTAACGATATTTTGACAAATTGGTATCCCTCAAAATTTTTAAAATAATACTCGAATTAGTATTATCTAATTTTTAAGTCAATTGCTACCTAATTCTTCAATAATATTTTCAACAACTCAATATAATTTTAAATGTAAAAGTTTACTAAGTATTTATAATATTTCTAAACACGATTAAATTATATTATTTTAGTATATTTATTTTAATAGTTTATTAATATTATTAATATTTATTTATTAATTAATTAATTTAATTATGTATTAAATAGTATTAATTTAATCTACAATATATATATTTTTAATTTTCAAAATAAATTTGTACTAATAATAACAATAGTGCTAGACTAAAAAAAATTACAATAATACTATTTACTTAAATTTTCTTATTTTATTATATTTTATAATATTTATGACACTAATAATAATAATAGTGATATTAATAATATTTACTTATTAGATATTAATATTATTTGATTAATTTTTATCACTTAAAATAATTACTTAATTACTTTTATTTTAACTATAGTAATTTATAAATAATAATAAAATTAATAGTATACAATTTATTTACTTCATAATACTTTTATTTTTATTTTTCAATAATCACTTATAATAAAAATACTAAAAAAATAATAATATTATTTATGTGGTTAAAAATAACTATTTAATTACTGTTATTTTAAAATTAATAATTTATGTTAAATTCAATATTAAATTGTATAAGTAATATTAATGATAACATTATAACTATTTAAGTAAACGTTTAATAAACTTTAAATAATATATATATACATAATGTTAATAGTAGTAGTAGCTATAATAACAATATTAATAATTATACTAATTTTAAAAATTACTAATATTTATAAAAATTTTAGTTTTAATACTTTACTACTACAACAATAATAATATTAATAATTAATTACTATCTAGTCAAATCTATATTTTAGCAGTTACTATAATTCATTCTTAAGTAGAAATAATGGTAACTTAATTATTTTAGCTACAACAACAAAAATCTTAATTAAATAATTAATTTTATAAATTTTTATAAATTTTAAATCATAATTTATTTACTATCTAATTTAATCATTTAATAATTAATTATTTTAATTTAATTTATAAATAGAACTCTTATATAGATAATAATTTAATAGTAGTATTTACTATAACTTAATTTAAAAAACTATTTATTTATTATCTTTTAATAATTTATCTTTTTCATGAATATATTTATTTATATCTTTATATCTAAAATATATCCAATTTATTTTGTAATTTACTAACAAAATTTATAATTTAAGAATTAAACTTGGTTTTACTATAAAAATTTTTATTCTATAGCTAATATTCATTTATATAAATATATTTATATATATCTATCTATATATATATACTTATTTCCATTCTAATTAATCATTTAATAAACCATTATGTATAAATATTAACAAAATTTCTTAAATATAATTTGATAATAATTTTAAATTTACTAACTAACTACTAATTTATGGATTTATCAATTCAATATATATATATATATATATATATTAATTTTTCTACAATCTACTAGTAATATTTAGAATTTAAATATTTAATTATTTTAATTATACTTAATATTAATATTTTTATTTTGATTTACTGCCTATTTATTTACAATATCTAATTATCTTTCGTTCTAAAAATTAATCAATTATAACTTCTAATTTACTAATTTCCTAAATTTGTTTAACTAATTCCTTTTTAAACTAACTAATTTACTAATCAATTGGTGTTCCACATTTAAAGTGGACACTTTACCTAATTTTTTAATATTATAATTATTTATTCTACACTTTACCTATCATGGACTTATTCGACCCAAAATCAATAGAAAAATTGACACTCTCCATCATATTTTTAAAAATTTTTACTTTTTTATCAGTGGTATTTTAGTCATTTTATTATAAACTCATAATAAATCCATTATAAACGGTGTAAAATTTATAAACTCACGATAAACTCATTGTAAACTGTAAAATTTGTTATTTTGGTAAATATTTTATAAATTCTGATATTTTGGTAAATATTTTATAAATATGGTAAATTTAAAATTATTTTCAAATTTTCTTATATTTTTATTAAAAGCCCAAATCAATACGTGTTATGTTGGTTTAAACTAAGGACATTTACATAACTACTTTAAAAAGATTTTTGACAAAAATACAAGAAAAATTAAAAATAATTCCAAATTTACAATATTTGCAAATTGTTATTCAAATATCATTTTTTTTAGTTTACAAAGAGTTTACAATAAGCTTATAATAAATTTATTATAAGTTTATAAATTTTATATAATTTATAATGAGTAAAAAATATGCTGAATGGTGTCATTTTTTCTTTAAAAAATAATTTTTATTACAAAAATAGTACAAAAAGCAAGAAATATTTATATTTTTATAAAACATTGGCACATAATTTCAAAAATACCTCATTTCTTTATAAAATAATTTTTTTTAAAAATAACTCTTCCCTAAGTACAATCAATATTTTACTTCAAATTTTTATTTTTTTTAAACTTCACTATTAAATAAAAATATTATAATAATATAATAAAAATTAATATTTTAAATTATTTTAAAAATCATAATTTTTTATAAAAAGAAGAAAATTTTAATTTTAATTATAAAAAATAAATAGGGCTCAAAAAATAAAAATAAAATATGCAAAATATATATTAATAAAAATTATTAACTTTATTTTAAAATAAATTTTATATATTATACACATAAAAAATAAAAAATACACATAATTTTACTATGTAAATGTGTTGTAGATATTGTAAATGTGCTGTAAATATTGTGTGTATGTTATGTTTTTATTATTTAAGTTTTATCTATTTCATGTAAAATTGTTGAATGTTGTGAGTGAATGTTGTGTGGATATTTTGATAAATATTAAAAATTTTATGTAGATGTGTTGTAGATTTATTTTTAATATGCTGTGGATGTTGTAGATATATTTTATATTGTCAAGTGCATATTTTGTATATATTATTTATATATTATGTATATATTCATTTTTTTTCTGTGTATATTAAAAATATGGCATTCAAAAAATTTTAAATAAAAAATAAAATAAAAATCAGAAAAAATAAAAATCAGAAAAATGTCATAAACATAATTTTGAAAAAAAAAACGATTTCCTTATGAGTAAAAAAGAAAACTTTCGTCTCTGTATTATTGAAAATTAAATTTGCAATTCATGCAAAAAAAAAAAAAAATCAACTCTTATATTAAAACACAGTTTTCGGTAAGTGAATATTCCTCTTCAGTATTAGATATTAAATTCAAATAAAAGAAAAAGACCATTGAAAATTAGTTTAAATATTAGGGTTAATTATCCTTGTAAATCTTCCTTATTTGTATTATTAATACTGGAAACCCAGTACCTCTAATCGGAAAACCCTAGCTTGGCAATTTCTCAACAAAGAATGACAAATCTCCCGCAAGAGTTGATAATCGAAATTATGTTGTTTCTGCCTGTGAAACCCCTTTTGCTTTTCAGATGCGTTTCAAAACCATTCTGCAATATCTTTGATAGTTCTAATTTCATAAACGCACATATTAAGAGATCCAAAGAAACAAGAAACCATCTTAAGCTGCTGATTCTCCACGAAGCAAGAAACTGCAGATCAGGCTCCAACAATTTAACCACCAATATTTACATGTCCAATTTCAGTGACGGACTTCATGAAGCCAAGATTCTCCATAACACGTTCAAACCAAGGGTTTCAACCGTAATCGAAGCATCTTGTAATGGTTTACTTTTATTATGTTTCGATTGTGAGATATATGCCCTATGGAACCCTTTCACCAGGCGCTCCAAGAAGCTACCAGTTTGCGCGGCTATGAAGTTTCCTTATTTCTGCTGGTCATTTGGATTGGGTATGACTCTTTTACTGATGATTACAAAGTTGTGATGATTTCTGAGACTTTTCGATCAATTGAAGTTTGGGTTTTTGCCCTGGAAGCCAATCATTGGAGAAAGGTTCAGGATTTCCCTTATTCAGAATATACAACAGACTCTTCAGCTGGATACTTTGCTGATGGTGCTTTGCATTTTTTATTGAGTTTGATAAGGGACAATAGTAAACAATCAAGAAAAATTGCTGTATTTGATATGGTGAATGAGTCAATTTGTGTAAAACCTCTGTCTATTTGCAGAACTGAACGATACAGCCCTAGCTTGCATGTTGTAGATGAGTGCCTGTGTGTGGGATTTTACAATTTTTCTATGGAGCAGGGTAAGGTTTATGTAAGAAACAAGGATGGAGATGAGTTTACTTGGAGCAAATTCTACAATCTTAATAAAGAGCAGTTCGACATCGGTACAGTTAATAAAGAGCAGTTCATTAAGGAATTTGAAAAAGAATATGAATTTGATGTTGGATATGTTGAACCTTTGGCTTACTCAATGAAGAGAGATAAGGTTCTGCTGGATCTGAATGGCTGGTATATTTTCTGGTATGACTTGGAAGAGAAAAGATGTGAAATTGTTGATATTATTGGAAAGCCATTAGATTACTATTCAAAGGTATGTTGGGAAAGCTTAGTCTCACTTGGCAATGACAGTGAATTTGATGGAAACTTTGCTGTTCGTAGGAAACGCCGAAAAAAAAAAACTAGGAAATTCATGAATAACGCCTAAAGATTGCTTGCTTCTACCCCCTTAGCATTTGTTTTTGTGCTATTTGCTCCAAAAGAATAATAATTGCATTTAAGTGTTCTATGATTATATCTGTTCCAGATCATGCATGTAAATTTTTGCTATCTCTTTGCTTGAGTTCTGTATATACATTTTTTCTGAGAATGAGTTTGCAACTCCCAATTAATTTTTTAGCATGCCATTAGAAAAGCTACATGAATTGATAACTTGAAGGAATTAAATAGAATGTTTGTAATTGAAGTTAGCTAAAATCCACCAAATAGAAAGTTTATAATTTGAATTAGCTAAAATCTACAAAGGCATAAACATTAATCATGCTTACATTAGCTTAATTCAAACACAAACAAAATTATACATATGTATATTATATTTTTGGCATATTTAGTAAACCAAGAAGGGACCTCTTGATTTGCTTCCAACAAGAACTTCATTAGTTCAACAATAGTTAAGTTGAGCTTTTAATGGGGAATAATAATATTTATCATTTTTTATTCAGTCTAATAAAATATAACATAATTATTATAATTAGTTTATTTCTAATATCTCAATTTTTCAAATTATATTATAATTAATATAATAATTAGTTATAATATATATTTTTATCAAATTCTATTATAACTCGTCCCAAAATTTTCATGGACTGCCGTCTAGATCACCTTGAACCCAACCAATTGTATTCTGGTTAGGTTTCCATTTGGTCAGAGTGTTGGGAAATTGAGGTGATTACCACTCTATTCCCTTAAACCAGATTAGTAGGAGAGCGAAAATAAATGCGGAATATTAACACATAATTTGATAACGGAGTTCGGCCAATTATGCCTACGTCTCCGGAGCTGCTGCAGACTTCTATTAAGGAGAAAATACAATGTGTTTACAAACACTCACAACCCTCACTCAATTATGAACAAGAATTTTTCCTCACAAAATTCTCTCAAAGACATTCTCTTCTCTTTACTTCTTCAATTTTAAGTTGTATCTTCCAAATGAAGTGGATGGGTTTATATAGGCTTCAAAAACATGGGTTGGTGAAATTAGTCAATAAATTAGGCACCTCCATTTTTTACTTTAACAATTCCCCAAATTTAGGCACCTCCACTTTTGACAATGTCCTAAATTAGACACCTCCATTTTTGACAATTAGGCACCTCCATTTTTGACTAAAAAAATGGTTGGTGCCTACTTCTTTGACAATCTCCCACTTGAAGACCGATTTCAATCTGTCTTCACATCTTGATCAATGCAACAGCTGTTCTACGACCTTGATACTAGTGTAGGCCAACTGAAGCTGAGCACAGCTTCAGTTTATCAATAGTCACCGTCTTCGTCAACATGTCTGCCGGATTTTGAGTTCCACTAATCTTCTCAAGTTTCAAAATTCCATCTTCCAGAAGTGACCTGATAAAGTGATACCGCAACTGTATGTGCTTCGTTCTGGCATGAAAAGACGGATTCTTCGCTAGATGTATGGCACTCTGACTGTCACAATGCAAGATATTGTTTTCTTGCTTCTTGCCCAACTCCTCCAAGAAACCTTGGAGCCAAACCATTTCTTTGCTGGCTTCCGTGACAGCGACATATTCTGCTTCAGTTGTGGAGAGAGCAACTATCTTCTGTAATTGAGAGACCCAGCTCACTGCGGTACCTCCTAGAGTATAGACATACCCTGTAGTGCTCTTTCTAACGTCAACATTTCCAGCTAAGTCAGCATCCACATAACCTGCTAGTGTCGTATCTCCACTTTTAAAACAAAGCGCCTTATCTGTGGTACCTCGAAGATATCTGAGAATCCATTTGACTGCTTCCCAGTGTGCCTTGCCTGGATTATTCATGTACCTGCTAACAGCTCCCACTGCTTGAGCAATATCTGGTCTGGTACAAACCATGGCATACATCAAACTCCCAATTGCTGAGGCATATGGCACCTTCGTCATGTGTGCACGTTCCTCCTCCGTCTTCGGTGACTGTTCTTTGGAGAGTCTGAAATGAACACCTAAAGGTGTGCTCACTGATTTAGCATCTTGCATGTTGAATCTGGCTAGTACTTTGTTTATGTACTCAGCCTGTGATAACATCAAAGTCCCCGACTTCATGTCTCTCTTGATCCTCATTCCAAGAATCTGCTTTGCAGCACCCAGATCTTTCATTGCAAACTGTTTTGACAATTTCTGCTTTAAATTTTTAATCTCTTGCATGTCTGAACCTGCAACGAGCATATCATCGACGTATAACAATAAAATAATAAAGCTATTGTCAAACTTTTTGATGTAGCAACAATGATCTGCTTGGCATCTTGTGAAACCGCCGCTGCTCATAAAACTATCAAACTTTCTGTACCACTGTCTAGGAGCTTGTTTCAGACCATATAAACTCTTCTTCAACTTGCAAACTAGATTTTTCTTGTCTGCCTTAATGAAGCCTTCTGGTTGCTTCATGTAGATCTCTTCCTCCAAATCTCCATGAAGGAATGCTGTCTTTACATCTAATTGTTCAAGATGTAAATTTTCTGCGGCTACAATTTTCAATACCAGTCTGATTGTCGTAAGCTTCACGACTGGAGAGAAAATTTCAGTATAGTCAATACCTTCCTTTTGTTGAAAACCTTTTACAACCAATCTTGCTTTGTAGCGTTTACTTCCATCATGCTCTTCTTTGATCCTATAAATCCACTTGTTGTGGAGTGCTTTCTTGCCTTGTGGTAGTTCAGCTAATTCCCATGTATGATTTGACATGAGTGAGTCCATCTCATCTTTCATGGCAGACTCCCACTTGATTGAATCCTCTACTTGTATTGCTTCATCGTAGCACTCTGGTTCACCATTGTCTGTCAGCAACAAGTAATGCAAAGAAGGCGAGTAACGTTGGATTGGTCTTGTAATTCTGGAGGAGCGCCTCAATTCAGGCGTGCTTGGCTCCTCTACTTCAGGACTATTCTGAACATCATTTCCAGAAATATCCTCGAACTCAGCAAATTCCTTATTTTCAACATCTATCTTGGAGCTATTTGATTCTGCATTTAATCTGTCTTTGTACATCACATTCTCATTGAATATGACATCCCGGCTTCTAATGATCTTGTGATTTTCATAATCCCAAAACCGATAACCGAACTCATCACCACCATATCCAACAAAGACACATTTGTTTGACTTGGCATCCAATTTACTTCTTCCAGCAGAATCTATATGTATGTAAGAGATACAACCAAACACTCTTAAGTGTGAAAGGTTTACCTCTTTTTTGCTCCATGCTTCCTCTGGTATTCCACCATCCAGAGGTACTGAAGGCCCACGGTTGATTAGGTAGGCAGCGGTGTTGACAGCTTCAGCCCATAAATTCTTGGGCAAGTCAGCATGTATTCTCATGCTTCTGGCACGTTCATTCAGAGTTCTGTTCATGCGCTCAGCTACGCCATTCTGTTGCGGTGTCATGGGAACTGTTTTCTCCATCTTGATTCCGCTGTTTGCGCAAAATTCTCTGAATCTTCTATCTCTGTACTCTCCTCCATTGTCAGACCTCAATCGTTTGACTTTCAAACCAGTTTCATTTTCTACCATGGCCTTCCATTTTCTGAATGTATCAAAGACTTCTGATTTCTTCTTCAGAAAATACACCCATACCTTTCTTGTTGAATCGTCAATGAATGTGACGTAATACAATGAGCCTGCAAGAGATGGAATTGGAGACGGTCCCCATACATCGGTATGGACCAACTCTAATTTTTCTGCTTTGGGTGTCTTGCCAATCTTTGAAAAACTGACCTTCTTTTGTTTTCCAAAGATACAATCTTCACATAGGCCGACATTGATACTTTTCAGTTCCGGCAACTTTCCTTTTGACAAAAGCGTCTTCATCCCTTTCTCGCTCATATGGCCAAGCCTTTGGTGCCATAGGTTTGATTTTTCATCTGCATCTGCTACTGAAATAACATTCTCTAAGTTTGAGGTTACATAGAGAGTGCCAGTTTTCTTACCACGAGCAATGACGAGTGCTCCTTTGGTAATCTTCCATTCACCGCTTTTGAAGGTTGTACCATAACCATCTTCATCAAATTGTCCTACAGAGAGCAAATTCCTTTTAAGACCAGGAATATGTCTTACTCCTTGCAGCTTCCAGGTATTCCCGTTTGACAACTTTAATCGGACATCCCCTTTTCCTACGATCTTTAAGGTTTCATCATCAGCTAGATGAACCTTCCCGAAATCACCACTGACATAGTTTTCCATGATTTCTTGGCATGGAGTGGCATGAAAAGATGCCCCAGAATCTAAAATCCATGATTCAATTGGACTGTTGATACTTAGAATCATGGCATCACCTGCTTCCTCGGTCACATTTGCAGATCCCTGTGCACCGCTATCTTTCTTTGGCGCTCGGCAATCTTTCTTAAAGTGACCGCAGTTATAACACTTGAAATCTTTCTTCCCCGATCTAGATTTGTCTCTTCTAGATTTTGATCTGCCACGATTTGAACTTTTTTCTAAAGTTCTCCCTCTAGATTCTGTGTGTAAAGCTGAAGAGGTAGATGCTTCACCCAATTCTCTTCGTCGAATTTCTTCACTCAACACCAGATCCCGAACATCATCGAATTTTAATTTGGTTTTTCCCGATGAGCTGCTGACCGCTGTAACGGTAGCATTCCAACTATCTGGTAGAGATGATAAGAGAATTAAAGCCCGAATTTCAGCATCAAATTCAATTTCTACTGAACTTAACTGGGTTGTGATTGTGTTGAATTCATTCAGATGTTGGGCTACTGATGCCCCTTCTGCCATTTGCAAATTGAATAACCGCTTCATCAAATGAACTTTGTTTGAAGCTGATGGCTTTTCATACATGTTGGAGAGAGCCGCCATTAGACCTGCTGTGGTCTTTTCTTTGGCGATGTTGAAAGCAACATTTCGTGATAATGTCAATCGAATAACTCCAAGGGCTTGTCTGTCGAGAAGATTCCATTCTTCATCTTTCATGCCTTCTGGCTTTATTCCTGAGAGAGGTTGATATAACTTTTTCTGGTACAGATAATCTTCAATCTGCATCTTCCAGAAGCCAAAGTCCGCACCGTCGAACTTTTCAATTCTCACTTTTCCTTCATCTGCAGCCATTGCTCCCACTCGAATCTGGACTCCTTTGGATCGTTTCTGACTGTTTCTGCAAACCACTGTGTACTAGGACACCTTTGTCGACAAATCAGAACTGCCGACAGAATTTCACTATTCACGAAATTTACTATTCACGTGAATAGTAATCTTGCAAAAAATTGACAGAATTTATCACCCAAAGCTCTGATACCAGTTGTTGGAAAATTGAGGTGATTACCACTCTATTCCCTTAAACCAGATTAGTAGGAGAGCGAAAATAAATGCGGAATATTAACACAGAATTTGATAACGAAGTTCGGCCAATTATGCCTACGTCTCCGGAGCTGCTGCAGACTTCTATTAAGGAGAAAATACAATGTGTTTACAAACACTCACAACCCTCACTCAATTATGAACAAGAATTTTTCCTCACAAAATTCTCTCAAAGACATTCTCTTCTCTTTACTTCTTCAATTTTAAGTTGTATCTTCCAAATGAAGTGGATGGGTTTATATAGGCTTCAAAAACATGGGTTGGTGAAATTAGTCAATAAATTAGGCACCTCCATTTTTTACTTTAACAATTCCCCAAATTTAGGCACCTCCACTTTTGACAATGTCCTAAATTAGACATCTCCATTTTTGACAATTAGGCACCTCCATTTTTTACTAAAAAAATGGTTGGTGCCTACTTCTTTGACACAGAGTAACTCGTGCCTGTGATTACCTTCAAGGTTTGCTTTGGAATTGTTTTGGAACTGGTCTCTCTTTGGAAATTAATGGACTATTGAGAACTACAGATTATTGTCCCTCACTTCATTGGAAATGGTTAACTGTGCTTCTAATTCAGGTGGTTCTATAATGTTGCAACTACATCAGTTAGGCAACTACTTCAGTTAGGATTGCCCACTATGTTACTGCATTTTATTAGTCCATTTTGCCTTCTTTTTATGCTTCATGCCATGCTCTCATCATATGACATTTGCTAAATTTGTTGGACTACTGCATCATCTGACAACCATTTCTATTCACAATTTGTTACTGCAGCATGTTGATGAAATTATTGTCCATCTTGATAACTAGAGTACTCTAGTTTTTGGTTTTGAGCTGGTTGCTAGTTCTTATGATGTCTTTGTTATATATGCTAAGTGCTACCTGATTTGCTTACTTGTTTGGAGAATCTAATGTGCCAACTTCTTGTCTTATAACTTGATATAAGAATTGAAATTCGGCTTGTTTATGGATCTGATTGCTTCTTTGGATTAGCTTCATGAAATACAAGTATATTGATATGCAAGTCTACATAATCTGCAGTGAAACATTTCAGATTCACATGTTTATGTGTAGATTTGTTCAATATAAAGAAATGCAGATCTTGTTGGGGTACATCAAATATGCTGGTTTCATTTGGTGTAAAGTAGTGCAGATTTGTTTGTGTTACAGAATTCTGACGCAGTTGGTGATGGACCTTATATGTAACTTGTTTTGCATTCCCTTAGTAGAGATACTTATATTGTATTAGTCATTTTTTGGGGTTTTTTCACATGGGTTGATGAGGTTTAGTTGTGGGTGTATGAGGTAAATCTATTGCCTTGGGTAGAATGCCTCACCAATTTATATTTTTCCGCATTCAATTTTATTAATAATAAAGATGCTACTTATAAAAAAATATTATAATTAATAAAAATATATTTTTCTAATTAATAATATAATAAAAAAATTAAGTATATTTTAATTTAATAGAATATTTTAAATATATAGTATGCATGGTGAAAAAAATATGAATATAAAATAAATTAGTTGAAACACTAAACTTATGATGATTTTAATAATTCACAATCAATTTTTTATTTACATAATTTCATATAACAAAGTCATTCAAATTTAGATTAAAGAAATAATATTTATAAGAGAAAATAAACATGAATAAAGAAAAAAAATTAATTAATATAATTTAGCAGGTATAGTTTATATACAATGTACTTTGAAAATGAAAAAAATATGTAAATAAGATTTTATATATATATATATATATATATGTGTTAGTTTAAGACATGGAAATATTTTGGAGAGTACTTCGGTAGAGAAGGCGACCACCCACGCACATGAAGCGATGACGTTTTGGGATGAGTAACGAAACCTGATACTTTTTATTTGGAGTCATTTCAATTCCCAAAAATTAAATTCTTATCATTAAAAGATTATTAGGAGAAAAACTCAAATTTAACAGAAATTGATGATTTAGACTTGATGAGTAAGTACATGCGTCATCGAATCTTTTTTCAGTGAGGAGTTTTGCTAAAGGGTTTAAGCATGGACACCAAGCATCATGTCAATCCTAAACTAAATAGTCTGTCATATCGAAAGGATCTCTTCATTAGAGATACTCAGCACAAAGCAACAATTCTAGGATCAGATTGGAGAAAGAATTTTATCTTTTTTTTATTGGCTCTCTTCCTTTGGATATACGCTCGAAGGATCTTCATTACCTCTTCAGCAAGTATGGCAAGGTTTATGGTGCTTTTGTGCCTAAGAAGCTCAGAAGTAATGCAAGCACAGAATATGGCTTCGTCAAATTCAAGTCTCATGATGAAGCAGAACGGGCCATTTTCAGAGCTAATGGCTCTTATTTCAAACGAGGCAGAATTTGGGTCAAGTTTCTAGACAAGCTCCAGTTGCGTAGTGCCAGGTATCCTTTGCCATCTACTCCCATCATTGCTCCTGAGGTTTCTTATGCCGATCTACTAAAGAATGGAAGATTAAGTAAGGATAAGGATGATCGAACTGATTGCTCTGCCCTTTCCTTCTCCATGGAAGATTGTGATAACTCTTGGCTCGAGTGTGCAGCCGTTGGCAAAGTCAAATCTGTTGAACATCTACATCAGATTGAGAACTTCTTCGCTGAGAACTGTGTCTCAAATTGTAAGATTGCTACTCGTAGAGGGAAGCTTGTCCTTATTATCTTCGATAACCGTTGTGTTTTGGAAGAATTTCTTAGCCAGGACCACGTTTGGCTCTTTAATAGGTTCAGTTCAGTGAAGAGATGGGATAAAAGTTTGTTAGCTTATGAAAGATTCACTTGGATTCGACTATATCAAGTTCCTCTCCATGCTTGGGACGAGAAATTTTTTTCTTTCATTGCGAACAGTGATGGGAAGGAGCCAAGATTAATTTTTTCCTACTTGAATGAATCTATGAGGAGTGACTAAGTAAAATTTAGCAAACAATAAATCAACAATCTGTCTCAAAATGCACAAAACCAATCACACATAAACACAATATTTTTTAACGTGAAAAACCCCTTCAATGTGAAGGATAAAAGCCACGGGACCTATCTTGGTCCAAGTAAAAGAGTTCCACTATCAAAATCAATGTTTACAGCAACTACAAGCTACTACAACAACCCTCAAGTAAAGCAGCAACACCAAATTAACCAAATAACAAGAAATAAACAAGAGAATGGAGAAAAATCACCCAAAATAGCTATTGTTCATGTCAATGGATGAGCTCCGATTGTTCAAATCTGATCTTCACAGACCATATTAAAGAACAACAAATTCTAAACGTGCTCACCAAATTTTAGCCAAATCCGACCACAAAAGACCATCCGATCGTTGGAGAAAGACAAACTAGTTGCCGTTGCAGAAATACACGTGAACAGTAAACTTCGAGCTCCAAATGCTAGAAATCCAACCGTCAAAAATTGATCTCCACCGTTCAGAATGAAGAACGATGAGTCTCTAACTGCTGTCCAAATTTCAGCCTGATCAGAGCACAGATGATCGTCCGATCGCTTGAAAACCGAGACTGCTCTGTTAACTTCTTTTGCAAAAAAAAAAAAAAACTCTTTCTTTTCTCTCTCTGTTCTCTCTTTCTCTCTCTCTATTTTCTCCTTTGGTGGCTGACACACTAACACCTCTCACATGCAACATAAGGTTATTACAAATGCTAAAACATTAATAGTCTATTAGGCCAAAAGAAAATGGGCTTAAACTTTGGATATTTCACATAGGAGGGAACCCAAAAACCTAACAATTCTCTCCCTTCCCGACTATGTGCAGGAGTTTGCCAAACTGGCAACTCTACAACATGCCTCAAACTTTCCTCTTGGTAAAACCTTTGTGAACATATCAAAACCATTATCATCAGTATGTATCTTCTCAAGTTCAAGCTGCTTAGAATCCAAAATATCACGAATCCAATGATACCTCATATCTATATGTTTGGATCTACCGTGAAAAGTAGAATTCTTACCGAGATGAATAGCACTCCGACTGTCACAAAATAAGACATATCTCTTCTGTATAAAGTCAAGCTCATTCATAAACTTCTTCATCCAAAGTAATTCTTTACATGCTTCAGTTGCTGCAATGAATTCGGCTTATGTAGTAGACAATGCAATGCATTTCTGCAATCTAGATTGCCATGCCATAGCTCCCCCTGCAAAAGTGATCAGATACCCAGAAGTAGATTTTCTTGAATCTGCATCCCCTGCCAAATCAGAATCTGTATAACCACTGAGAATAGGCTTTCTAGTCCCAAAACACAACTTTAAACTAGCAGTACCACGGAGATATCACAAAATCTACTTCACAGCATCCCAATGCTCTTTTCCTAAATTAGACAAAAATCTACTAACAGTACCAACTGCATGAGCTATGTCTGGCCTAGTGTAAACCATAGCATATATCAAGCTATCTACTGCAGATGCATAAGGAACTTTCTGCATATATTCTTTCTCTTGCTTGCTAGAAGGAGATTGTTTGACACTCAATTTGAAAGATATGGCAAGAGGGGTACTTACAGGTTTAGCTTTAGCCATATTAAATTGGTGCAATACTTTCTCAATATGATTTTCTTGAGATAGGCACAACTTCTTGCATTTCCTATCACGAATGATCCTCAAGCTAAGAATCCGCTTTGCTGGCCCTAAATTCTTCATTGCAAAGGACTTGCTCAACTCTTTCTTCAAGCTATCAATTCTTGAAAAACTAGAACCCACAATGAGCATATCATCGACATATAGCAATAGGATGATAAAATCACTATCAGAAAATCTCTGCACAAAAATATAATGATCAGAAGTAGTCTTCTTGTAGCCTTGTTGAACCATAACTGACTCAAACTTCTTATACAATTGCCTAGGTATTTGTTTCAGCCCATACAAACTCTTTTATAGTTTGCAAACATAATTTTCTTTTTCTTTTACCACAAAACCTTCAGGTTGTTCCTTGTAGATTTCTTCCTCTAAGTGACCATGAAGGAAGGCTATTTTAACATCCATTTGTTCAACCTCTAAATCAAGAGTAGCAGCTAATCCCAAAATAATACGAATTGATGACATCTTAACCACTGGTGAGAAAATCTCCTCAAAGTCAACTGCCTTTTTCTGACTAAAGCCCTTGACAACTAATCTAGTTTTATATTGTGGAGATGATGAATTCTCTTCTTTCTTTATTTTATAGATCCACCTATTCTTCAAGGCTTTTCTATCTTTAGAAAGCTTCACTAATTCAAAAGTGTGATTATCAGCTAAAGACTGCATTTCATCTTTCATAGCTGCAATCCATTCTGCCTAGCCAACACAGCTGCCGAATTAACTTGGCTTACATTCCTCTTACCTGATCTTTGTGTTCCTCAATCCCATCCACTAATCCTATTTTGTGATAATTTAAGTGCGTTACATATGACTATTAATCCTGTTTTCCATGCTCGAAGTAAGCACATTGAATTGGATTACTATTTTGTTCGTGAACGAGTTTCGATGGGACTTCTAATTACTCGTCATGTTTCCTCTACCTTTCAAATTGCGAATATCTTTACTAAGCCACTGTGTAAAGCATCATTACTTCACTTTCGCCATAAACTCTGCCTCCAACCTCGGCCCAGTTTGAGGGAGGGTATTGAACAACATTCACCATTTAACAATCACCATTCAAGGAGAGATAAGAATTGGAGTGATAAGGTAGTTGATCAAGATATGGTTTTCATCCCTAAAACAGAAGAAACGTGAAGAGTAATTCAATGAGTCTAATTGGAATCAAATCACCTTAAGATGGTAACTCTATTGAGCAATCTTTTCCCTTAAAAATAGCTATGTAATAGCATTAAGATAGGCATTAAAATCGTGTATGATCACTGCTATTATTGTAAATTCCTTCTATATATATTTGGTTGTAAATCTATAAATAATAGAAAATCAAAACTCTCTTCTCATGATTATTGATTGAGAAGTTTTCTTACAAATCTTGTTCAAATTCAAATATTCTTTAATATCCGACTCCAACATTAAAAATATGAATCGTATCAATAGCAGCAAATTGTTGGATACTCCTAACCAGCTAGAATATGATAATTCATTGCCATCTGATGAGCTTAACAAAGATGGCATTGCTCTGCCAGACACAATGGGGATTATTAATGACGATGGCATTACTCCGCCGGACACAGTGGGGATGGAAGTACAGAAGACTTAGGAAATTAGATCAATGATGGTTTTTTTTGAAGCTAAAGATAAAGACAAGATTTGTCGAGGGTTAAGTGAAATCATTAGTAAAGAAGCAACCGATGGGTATAATTTTGATTCTTAATATCCTGAGGTTCATTCTTGAGTTGGGTAATTATATTTGACTGATCATTTGGTGGCAATCTTTGGTAGCATCATGGAAGTGTAACTGTTATGTTGTCTTCAAGGTCATCATAGTTTTAATCTTGGTAAGGTTTATTATGTTTGCCTCTTCTCCACTTCCATATACACAGTGAGAATTTGTTGTTTTTTATAATAAGGTGGGTTGCAGAGCTCTTTTTCTTGCTAGTGGGGATTATATCTCCTTCTTCAGTTCTCGAGAAAGGTCGTTGAGGCTTGGTGTAGTTGTTGGTGACTACTTATTTTGTTGATGTTGTTGTTGTAGTAGCATATTTGCAATAGCAATCCGGTCGTTCATCTTATGTGGTAAGCGGGTTCGGGTTTCTAATGGCTAATGTAGGATCTACATTGAGTATAATTCTCTCTTTTATGGTTCCATTTGGGCCGTCTAAAATCATATCATTGACATGGAATTTTGCTGGTTTTGATCACTCCTTGGGTTCTTCATTTAAATTTTATGGCCTCTTGCAGTTTGGTTTGGGCCTTCCTAGGTACCACTTGAGCTCTTCTTTCTTCAATCTAATCTCAGATGCTATGATGGTTTTTAGTTGAAACTATCAATGTTGTGTAATTGATCTTGAGTTATGTCCTTTCCGTATTCTTTTGTTGGTGTATCCTTTTCTTCTAAGGGGTTTTTTCAAATGGAATGGGGATAGTTAGTTTTGGGTGTATGGGCAGCTTCTTGGCTTGGATAGTTTGTTCCTTCAATCCATGTTTTCCCCTTTATTTTATTAAATTAAATTAATAAAGGTGACTTATTTATAAAAAAACAGAAATTGATGATTTTATTTAGAGTTATTTCAATTCACAAAAATTAAATTGTTATCATCAAAAGATCATTAGGAAAAAAACTCAAATTTAACATAAATTGATGAAAATCAAATGTAACACCTTAGGTAAATCCTACATCGACTAAGTACAAGGAATTCAATCTACATATAAGGGTGGGAATAACTTAGTTTGCAGCGAGGCCTTTTGAGGTGAAATGGGTTGGACCTATAAGCCTCAGGAACAAAATCGTGAGGGGAAAATGGGCTGGGCCCGTAATTCCTAAGCAGACAATATTATTGTGGGCTGGGCTGTTACATTTGGTATCAGAGCCGAGCCTTATTCCTCCAATTGATGGTAGGGCAAACCTCAGCGAGGACGCTGAGTCCCTAAAGGGGGTATATGTAATATCTTAGGCAAATCCCACATCAACTAAGTACAAGAAATTCGATCTACATATAAAAATGGCTAGAACTTAGCTTGCAACGAAGCTTTTCGAGGTGAAATGGGTTGGACCCATAAGCCTCAAGAGGGGAAAATGGGCTGGGCCCATAACTCCAATTAGTATTTATATCAAAATTGAATCAAGCCAAAATAATAAAAATTTAGTGAATGAGGAGTGCACATACATACATATGTAATGGATAATTATATTTTAAATGCTTTTTAAAGGTTTGTGCATATTTATTTGTTAATAACAAACAATAAGCATGAAAATTTAGTTCACTATAAATTCAATCATTCTATGAAGTTTATTAAGTTGATGCTTTATCCCTATTGGGGATGATTATGATAAAATCAATTGGCAACATCTGATTCTAACACTTAATTGTCAAAATTTAATGAAGATAACAGTAAAAATTGGCCATGCAGTAAGCTAGTAAGCCTTTCACAGTGTCACATATGCATGAATTAATCAAAATCTTTAGCAATCACTGATAAATAATTGATCTCAGGATGACATTGAAATGTTAATTAATTGATGTCCCAAATGAATGGTCAAGTCTTCAAATTCAAAACTGAAATTTCTCTCTTTAAATGGATATATCTAGACAGAATATGGGTAAATGGTAGTGGAACATTATTTTAATGACTGATTATAATGGTTGGTGGTTATGCTCAAAGGAATTTAAAAGGTCTTTGAAGAAGAGGTACAAAAACAAACAAATTTAAAATTTAAAAATAAGCAAAATTCGGCTAACTTGGCCCACACCTCAAAAGAATCCAAAAAACGACCCCATATGCACTTAAGCTTGATTCAAGTCTTCTAGTCCAAATTTATTGATATATTTGGGCTCTCCTTTGTTTTCATATATGGACTTTTTATGTTTGGACAACCCTTATTCAAAATATTTTTGTACATAAATTTGAAGTTGATCTTTTAGGCTTTTTACACACGACCTTGTGATCAGACTAACGAGACTGTCCATGTCTGGAAAAGTTTCCTTATTTGCAATCAACTTTAAATTATCTATTTTGCTCTCTTGACCATCTTGGGTGGCATTTGTATCATTTATTGTTTTAAAGAGAGATAAGGTTTTGTTGGATCTAAATGGCTGGTATATTTTCTGGTATGACTTGGAAGAGAAAAGAGCTGAAATTGTTGATATTACTGGAAAGCCATTAGGTTTCTATTAAAAAATATGTTGGGAAAGTCTAGTCTCACCTGGCAATGACAGTGTATTTGACGGAAACTTTGCTGTTTGGTAGGAAACACATAAGAAATCTAGGAAAATTCTCATGAAAATAAAAATTTTAGTTCATACGAGTTTCAAAAAACTTTGTTCATTTAAGTGTTCTATCTGTTTCAATTCATGCATATATTACATTTTTGCTATCTCTTCTTGCGTGAGTTCTCTATATTTACGTTGAAGCAAAATGATATATTTTTTTTGGAATAAGTTTGCAACTCCTAATTTTGAAGGATAACAGTTTAAAATTTTTATTTTTCCTAAATAGCTTCCTATATTTTTAAAATTAAATAGAAAGTTTTTAATTTAAGTTAACTATATTTTTTAAAAAAAAAAGACATGAGAGAAAACAAAGGTGGGACTCTCAACCTCCTTCGGCGCAATCCTCAACCAAAACCTAAGCATGTCATTCCTGAATGAAGAAAACGTTTCATCTATGTCTTTATAGACCATCTGCCCCTATCCATCTCAGTGGAAGAACTGTCACCAAAGTTTAACAAATTTGGCAGAGTGTTTGATATCCCGAAAAATTTGAGGCTCAAGAATCCCCTCAGATACGCTTTTGTTCATTACAAGACCCTACAAGAAGCCTCAGCGGCGGTTAAAGAGCTAAATGGTTCTCTCTACAAAAATAGAAGACTGGTAGTACAGCTAGCTGACTCAAATGCTTTAGAGTAGAATCATGATAAGTATGGTAAAATCAAACTAGTAAGTGCAACCTCTTCTTACCATTCAATGGGGGGTTGCTCTTACGCTGATGTTGTTGGAATGCTTGAAAGGACTACCCAACTTTTTTTAGGGTAATGGGATTAAAGTTGATAAGGTGGCACCTATGGGAGGAAGAACTGTTCTTATCTCAGTCATTAGTGCGGATGAAGCAGTCAAATTAATTAAACTCGGCTCAGTATGGATTAAGCAAAGGTTCACTATGGTAAAGAAGTGGGAGCCCAAGGACCTTGCCTTCGAGCACTTGACTTGGGTCAGGTGTGAATTCATTCCTCTACATGCATGGAGAGAAGAATTCTTTGGCCTGATTTCATGTCGTTGGGGAAACTTTATTACAATGGATGAGGACACAAAATTGAAGAATAGGCTTGATTGTGCCAGAATCCTAATTTCAACGAGGATGAAAAACAATATTTCAAAAATTATTAAAGTCTCAACTAATAAGGAACTATTTTCTATCAGAATCACAGAAGAGACTGGTCTCTCCAATGCACCATTATTTGTTCTAAACACAAACAACTCTAGCCCAAAACCTTCTCTAATGCTGGAAGCTGTCGCACACGCTGGTCGGAGCGAGAAGCTGTGTGGTGGGACAGCCTTTTTGCACTCGGGTTCCTCAAATTCAGTCGCAGATGTAGGCCCAATGGTGAAGGAGAAAATTTCTGTAGGAGAGACATCCTTTTTTCAAGCTCCAAAAAAGGACTCACAAGTGCCATAGGTTAATGGGCAAGTTCCAAAGTCTTTGTTGGCACCCATCGGGTCAAATATAATTCTAAGGGGGAGTACGGGCTGTAACTCTTCAAAACTTGCCGAAAAGCCAAACGACCATGCCATTGAGAAACCATTTTGTTCTGAGCCCATTTGTAGAAATTCAAATGACCAGAGCCCACTAGCATCAGCCACGTGTAAACTCCACTTTGATCATAGGGCCAGTTCGACAACAAAGTCAGTTGCTCTCAACTCTGGTAAAGGGGGCAAAATGGAGGATTGGGATGCAGTTGATGAGTCTTCACAATCTGAAATGGATACTCTCTTTATCAAAAACCAAAATAGAAGAAAGAAGAAAGGGAAATATAGGTCGAAGAAAAATCAACTTGCAGTGGTTAGGAGAAGAAGGAAACTCAAGATCCACGAAGCAGATAAATTTAATTTGGTTCCTATCCTCATTTACAATTCAGTTACAGACAGTGGCATCATCAATATGAATAAAATTGCGCTGGGGAAAATGGAAAAGGGAAAGGAAGGACAAGAGGAGCATGTTATGGAAACAGCCAGTGATTATTCGGAAGGCTGGGATACAGAGGTTAAGGAGACGTGGAATGCTGCTGTTGCGACTGGAGGATTCCAGTTGAAAGACAAGGAGATGATCTGCAATGGGTTAAAGGAGATGATTCAAAAGGAGAAAGAGGTCAGTTCTTCAGTTCCATTACAATGAATTTGTTCTTTTAGAATATCAGAGGGCTTGGTGCCAGAGCCAAGAAGAGTGTTGTTAAGAGATGGGTCTTTAGAAAAAAGGTGGATTTGGTAGCGCTAGTTGAGACCAATTTGGGTTCAGTAGATTATACAATAATAAGAAGCATTTGGGGAAAAATGGATGTTAGCTGGATTTCCTCGAAAGCTACTAATTCTGCAGGTGGTATTCTAGTATGTTGGAACAAAGCTATGTTTTCTTGCAGCAATTGGGCCAAAGGACCAAACTAGATAATCATCGAGGGTAAATGGATGGATCCCATTTTTGAGTGCTGCTTTGTTGTCCTTTATGGGACAGCTACAGAAACTGAACGTGGCTCATTGTGCGATGAGGTTTTTTCTCTGAAATCAACATTTCAATCTCCATGGTTTCTAATGGGAGATTTCAATGAAGTTTTGAATGTGGAAGAGCAAAGCACTGGACTGTTCTCCACATCGGGTGCTAACAAATTATGTGAGATCTTTAGCAACTGTGAGTTGATAGGCATTCTGTTATCTGGCCTTAAATACATATGAGGTAACAGTCGCTGTCAGAATAAGCTAGATAGAATGTTGGTGAACCAAGAGTGTCTTGCACAATTTCCTTATTGTAAATTGTTGGGTCTAAATAAAGGGTTATCTGACCATAGACCTTTGCTTCTAGAGTCTATCACAGTTAACTGAGGTCCCAAGCCTTTTCGCTTTTTGGATTGCTGGCTATTGAATCCAGGATTTGACGACTTAGTTAAAGGTTTGTGGTCCACAAATGTCTCAGGATCTTCAGGCCCATATAGGATCATTAGAAAATTGTCGATGTTAAGGAATCAGCTCAAACAATGGAATACAAATAACTTTGGAAATTTAGATACCAAGATTGTCGAACTTGAGGAGGAAATTAACTCAATCGATAAGGCCCTTGAAACTTCCTCACCTCAGTCTTCAGAAATCCTAGTTAGAAGAAGGAGAGTGAGATGGTCAGAATTGTGGTGCAAACATAGGCAACAAGAATTGTATTGGTGTCAATTATCGAGAATCAAGTGGCTAAATGAAGAGGATAGGAACACTCGTTTCTTTCACTTGTCAGCCTCTTTGAGAAGGAAAAAGAACTGCATTCTGCGATTATAAAGTGTAAGTGGTTTGCTAACAGACCCAACAGACATCAAGAATGAGATAGTAGCACACTATAAGGATGCATTTTCAAAAAAAATAACTTGGACACCTTCCCCATCAGGTCTCTCCTTCTCAAAACTTCAAGAATCATCGACAAATTTTCTGGAGAAACAATTCATAGAAGAGGAAATTTTAGCAGCCATAAACAGTTATGAGGGTAGCAAGGCGCCAGGATCGGACAGATTCAATTTCAACTTTTTCAAGAAGTTTTGGCCTCTTTATAAATCTGACCTACTCCAACTGTTCCAGGCCTTTTTTGTTGGATTTTTGTGGGTTTGATGGACAATTTTTTTCTTGGGCTTATTTAAAATAAGTGTTGGACTTCAACATTATTGGGCTTCTTTTAAATGATGAGTTTCTTGACAAAATGACCTTTCCCCCTTCAATTTTATATTTCATTCTTTTTTCTTTTTTTTTTTTCTCGATGTGGGACAAACCCACTACTGCCAACATTTTTTAATTCAAGCTAATTGCCGAATGAGTTATGCGCATCCTTCATTTCTCTAATTCTTAAGTGCAAAGGTGCCAATTCTCTATCTGAATTTCACCCTATTAGTCTTGTACTTTGTAATATCTAGTAAAAAAATGTAATAATAAAAAAATATATTTTAAAAAATAATAATTTAATCTAAAAAAATTTAATTAATTAAATTAAATTAATAATAATATATATATATAAAGAAAAATGTGCCCACCTAACAAGTAGGTGGGTAGAATAAAAAAAAAGAAGAAAGGGATTTGTATTATAATTAAAGAAAAGAGAAAATAGAAAAAAAAAAGAAAAAAAAAAGAAAAAAAAAGAAAAACGAGAAAGAGAGAAACAGAGGCAAATCAGAGAGAGAGAGGGGAGAGAATAAGATACAGTGGCATTTTTGGATGATCTACTGCCGACCGTCGATCATCGTGGGATACACGCCGGACCCCAGGATCGTTGCTTGGAGACGAGTCGAACGTTGCCGGACTCGACGTCAACGGCCGCCAGAGCTGGCCGCATGCACCTTTAAAGCGTTCTGCCGGCGTGATTTTTCGACCAGTTTTTTTGGCCAGTTTGATTTTTTTTTTCAGCGACAGGTATTTTTAGATTCATCTCTTAATAAGCTTTAATTTGATATCCAATTTGCTAAATATGGATGAATATTTAGAAAATTCATTTATTTTAATTTAAAATTTTAAATTAGAATAATATATATAATTAAATTGTTAATTAGTGATTAATATATATAATAGTTAATACCATAAATTAATTAAGTATATGCATTATCAGTAAATATTATGAGGCTAAGTTAAAAATAATAATAATAAAGTGTTAATTTGATTATATTAAGAAAAAAATTAACAAAAATAAATAAATGGATAATTAATGATAAAAAATAATTAAAAGTAAATTACATATTATATATTTTAAATGTTGACTTAAAATTTATTAATCTACTGAGTTTAATTAAAATTTTTATTTGATAGTGAATTATTCATGTATAATTATTATATGATAAATTGATTTAAATAAATAAACCACCAATTAAAAGATTTAGTTATAGATATTAATTATTTAATGATTAGATTAGTTAAGTGATTGTAAATAGATTGAAAAATTTAAATTTAAACTATAGTATGATTAAATTAATTAAATACTTAGGTTGTAAATATTTACTAATAAATTATAGAATAAATTAATTATATTATACATATATATATGAATCAATAAATTGATAATTAGTTATTTTAAATTTTTAGATTAATTAATATTTAAGAATTATAAATTGTTAATATAGTTGTTTATTTATTGAATTATAATTAAAATAGAAATAAGTATGTGTATATATATAGTAACTTAAATAAAAATATTTAGGGTTAAAATAAGTTAAAATTTAGAATTTATGAATTTATTTATAAAATTTCAGAATAAATTAATTGAATTATAAACATATATATGTATGCATATGATGTAATAAATTAATTAAATGATAATAAATCAATAACTTGTTAATTAAGTTATATTAAATATTACTAATAAACTATTAATATATATAAGAGTTTTTATTTAATATTGAATAAAATTAACTAAATTATATATAAGTTAAATTGAATTAATTAATTAGTAAATGATTAAACTAGATAATAAAGAAAGTATTAAATAAGATTCATAGGAATGCATAAAATTAATTATTTCATTAAAATTTGTATTTCTATCATTATAATAATTAAGGTAGTAATTTTTATTAAAAATATAATTAATGTTAAAGTAGTTATTAAATATTAATATTATTATTGTAGTAATAAAGTATTATTAAAATTATTATATTTATTAGTAATTGTTAATTTTAGTACAAGTATTATTATTATAATTATTTTTACCATAATTACAACTATCAAATATTAAAATCTATTATAATTATTATTTATATAAATGTATTTTAATAACTAGTATTGTTATTATAATTATTATTACTAGTATTATTTAGTATTAAATTTAATATAAATTGCTAAATTTGAAATAATAGGTGAGTAAATAACTACTTTTAATTACATAAATAATGTTACGAATTTGCTATAAAAAATTATAAATTAATTATAGAAAATTATTAAAAATATAAAATATAAAATTAATTATTGAAAAGTAAATAAATTGTGTATTGATATTATTAGTATTATTATTACTATCAAATTTAATATGAAATGTTATGGTTAAATTAAAAGTAATTAATTGATTAATTTATAAAAAATATATATATGCATATTTATATAAGTCAAACAATGCTATTTTTTTAAATAAATAATATTAATATTACTAATGATATTATTGGTGTCAATATTATTATTAGTATTATTTTTATAGTATAATGAAATACGAAAATTTGAATAAATATTAAAAATTTAAGTAGATGATATTATTATTATTTTAAATAAATTCTTTATTATAATATATATGTTGTTGCTGCTATTATTAATATAATTTTAAAAACTTAGAATATTAAACTACGGTAGTATTAAAGATAAAAATTTAATAATACTTAATATGTAATTAAATTAATTAATAAAATAAATATTATTATACTATTAAACTAAAGAAACTAAATTAATATAATTTTGTAGTAAAAAAAATATTATAAATACTTAGTAAATTTTAGACATTCAAATTATATTAAATTGTTAAAAATATTATTGGAATATTTGATAAGTAATTGGCTTGATAAATTGTATTATACTCATTGGAGAATTAATTTAAAATTTTGAGAATGACCGAGTTATGTCATTACTCTGCCGAAAATTCGTTAGACATTTAGAATCATTCGTACATTTTTTTTTTCATGTCATTTACCCCATAGTAGTGTTAATCATAGATAGTACTTTAATAAATTATTATTTTTATATTACTTTAGATGTTGATTCTACTGCAGTTGTAGAATTTAGATGTGATTCGGTCAATTAAATAATTTAAGCTATTGATTAAGGTGAGTGGGTAATTATATAACACTGATATCATATATATATATATATGTGATTTATTAAAATTATTTTATGATGAAATTAATTTTATAAAAGGATTTGAAAGGATAAAATATTATTTATGAATATAATTAAAATGAGAATAAATAATGGTATGTTGATATTTTAATTATGGTATAATAATTATTTATTGATATAGTTAAATAAATGCTTTATATGCACTCATTATACGTTTTCTAATAGAGACACTTATAATGACAGGGTGTTATAGAAATTAACGGATTATGATTATAATACTGTCTTTGGGACAACGGTTGATATACATTTATCCTTTCGGAAGTATATCAGGTGGTCGCCCTTTAAAGGCTACTTTGCACATGTGTATGACCATGTTTATTTGCTCTTGGTGTTTTCATGCGTCATTACTGTGCCCAAAATGCCATGTTTTACCTTTAGGTTGTCAGTAACTATTTACCATGTTTTACCATGTTTAGATAACATGTTTTACCATTTTTTACTTATGCCCAAAATGCGCCATCATGTCTAAATATATATATTTACTTGCGCCTAAGGTATTATATTATCTATAGACTATATATATTGAATTTATGAAATTATATGATTATATTTTATGACATGATATTGTGAATTTATGTTTCTTTAAGAATTAAATTATTTTGTTGTAGTATGAAATTTTAATAGTAAGTATATAAGTAAAACTTTATTTGTTCTTTATTTGTTATATACTTATCTTTTTACTGAGCAGTTGGACTCACCCCTTATTTATATAAAAATTTCAGATCCTGTTGAAAAATGGACTAGTAAAATATCTCTACTTTTACTCCGTTCAGCGCTTAAAAAAGGTCGGGCCAACATAAATATCATTTGGACTTGTTTAAAAATTATTTATATTTTCGTATTGAACAATAAATAAGATGTATTTAAAATGTTAATATCTATTGAATGATATTAATGTGTGTGTATGAAGAATTTTAAAGAAATAAATTATGAGTGATATTCTAATAATAATAAAATAATAGTATGGTATTTATGAGGTAAGTTCACCCTGAGAATTAAGGAAATGGGGTGTGACATATAAGATTATTGAGAAAGTAATATTCCTGAGACTTCAAACAGTGATTGCGGAAGTAATCATCAATTGCCAATATGCATTTATTCATGGAAGGAATATTTTAGATGGGGCATTAATCACAAAGGACGTAATTGACTTTTGTAAAAGAAATAATCTCAAAGGTGTGTTGGTGAAGTTTGATTTCCAGAAAGCTTTTGATTATGTCTCCTGGGATTACCTTATGAAAGTGATGCAAGCTATGGGTTTTAAGCCAAAATGGCTTTTATGGATTGAAAAGTGTGTTAAACAAGCCTCAGCGGTAGTGCTAGTAAATGGCTCCCTCACTGAATCTTTCTCTCTTGGAAAAGGACTGAGGCAGGGAGATCCTTTATCTCCATTCCTCTTCTCTATTGCGGCTGAGGGGTTAAGCGTAATGTTCAAAAATGTACTCAATGCAAATTTATTTAGTGTAATTCCTGTGGGTAGGGGAGGCCTGCAAATTTATTTAGTGGAATTCCTGTGGGCAGGGGAGGCCCAATTATTTCATACCTTCAATATGTGGACGATACAATTCTATTTTGTCCCGCTGATCTGACTGGTCTATTGAACCTTAAGAGAGTCCTAAGATGCTTTGTACCAGTCTCAGGATTGAAGGTAAATTTCCTCAAAGTGCTTTAGTTGGATGCAATATTGATTCAGAATGGTTATCAGCTGCTGCCCGATCTTTGGGTTGTAAATCAGCAACTTTGCCTTTTAAATATTTGGGACTACAAATTGGGGTGAATCCGAAAAGGGTTGCAACATGGGATCCAATTATACTGAAAATAAAAAAACAAGTTAGCTCTTTGGAAATCAAGGCATCTATCATATGCTGGCATATTGCTGCTCATTAAGGCCTAAATATATCAAGTTTACCTATATATTATACTAAATAGTCTACCTATTTTTTACATGTCCCTACTCAAGTTGCAAATTGGTGTTGCAAAGGAGATAACCAAAATCCAGAGAAGGTTCTTCTGGGATAGTAGTGAAGACAAAAAAAAAATGCATTTAGTTAGCTGGCAAGTGATTGAGAAAGCACAGACATTTGGGGGGCTTGGGATTGGAAACATTTTAGGTTACAAGTTGGGCTCTTCTTCTTAAATGGATCTGGCGTCTTGTTGAGAATAAAAATGCCCTATGGAAATCAGTAATTCAGGAGAAATATGGACCACATTATCCTCCACCTGCCGATGTTAATCACCACTCATCAATTGTGTGGAGAGACGTAGCTTCAGTGGCTGTTAAAGATGACTTGCAACTCAATCATGAACGAGGGTATTTGCTTTTGGGTGGGAAATGGGACAAACGTAAGATTTTAGGAAGATGTATGGATTGAACACCGCTCATTGGCCAGTAGATTCCCAAGACTTTTCTCCCTATCATTAGAGCAAAAAAGTTTATAAGCAACATGGGGTCTTGGCAAGAAGCTAAATGGGTATGGGAGTTCTCGTGGAGAACCTTATTTGAATGGGAAGTGGACTTATTCAGGGACCTCTTGGCTATTTTGAACGGCACAACTCTATTTAAAGATCAAGCTGATAAAGTGGTGTGGAGATTTAGCAGAAGTGGTGCATTTATTGTCAAATCCCTTAAGCAGCTTCTGGTTGCAAGGAGAAATCAGTCGCTTGAACTGCGTGGGCCTAAAATTTGATGTAAGGTCTCACCTCCAAAAGTAGAAGTATTCGCATGGATGCTGCTGCAAGGCAAATTAAAGGTAAGATCCATCTTGGCTCGTTTTGGTCTGATAGATCAGTCCCTTAATCTCTTCCTGGTCTGTTCAAATGCGCCTGAGGATGTTGATCACTTATTTCTTCATTGCTGTCTTGCTTACATAATCTGGTGTAAATTACTCAACTGGTAGGGCATGAGTTGGTGTATGCCAAAAAGCATTGCTGATCTTTATAACCAATGGGGTGCTTATGCAGAGTCGAAATTTCGATATCAAGTTTGGATTTCCTCCTTTCTTACAGTATCATGGACTATCTGGCTTGAAAGGAATAACATGGTATTTAACAATCATCAGTTAGTGGTGTACAAAATCTTTGATTTGGTATTAATCAGTTTGGCAAGCTGGGTGAGGGCATTTGATCCCTCCTTCCCGTATCCAGTATCATCTTTCTTTGATTCATCTATTAGTGTTAAGAATTAGGATAAAATTCGTAAAAGTTGCCCTGCTACTCGGTGGTTGCTACCTCCGCCTAACACTCTTAAGTGGAATGTGGATGGGTCTGCTTTTAGCAAACTAGGATCAGCTGGCATTGGGGGTGTACTAAGAGACTCAATTGGAAATATTATAGCAATCTTTTCTTGCTCTGTTGGGGTAATGGATTCAAACAAAGCAGAAATTCTTGCTATTCTTAAGGCCATTGAGCTTCAATCCAAACATGAATGGGCTAAAACTTAAAATGTCATTATTGAATCGGACTCCTCAAATGCCATCTCTTGAGTACAAGGCAACACTGACAAGGCACCCTGGGAATATTGGGGAATTATATACAAAATCAAGGAAGCTGCAAGTCATCTCCAGTCGGTGTGTTTTTCTAAGATTTTCAGAGAATCCAACTCTGTAGCAGATCACCTTGCAAAGGCTGGTGCTTCCCGTATCTCTAACCAAATTGCTTGGATTTAGTCTTTACACCTTGGATTTGATCTACTAATGCTGCTGTCTTGATGAGATTACCTTATATGTTTACTCTATTGTAGCAAGCTTTAGAATTAAGAATGAATCAGCTTGAACTTTGAGTAATGTGGTCGATTGATATAAACTGTGCAATCATCAAGTGCTTGTGCTTGGAAAATTGGTTGCTCCTTGATAGACGCATGAGTTGATGCTGCTTCTTCTGTCGTCTGGATGCTGCTTCATTGGTCCTTATACTGTTATTGCTTGGATTTAGTCTTTACACCTTGGATTTGCTGTGTTGATGACTAGCATTATAAGGAAGACACATTATTGAATAGAAGAATAGTAACCGTATCAGTCTCTTGGAGTGCCATTGGCTGGGCAGAAGACGGGCTTGCAAAGTCTGGGGTCTCTAGAAGTGACGATTTTATGACATGGTTGTGAAGAGATGATGGAGCAGGGGAATTTTCAGTTAAATCCGTTATTCAAGGCTTCTGCTCTTTGAATGGTCCAAAACTGAATTATTGGCACGGTGTTTTGATTGTTGCTGCTTTATATTCCTGAAAATTGTAGTGTTCTTAATGTTGGAGAATATAAATGAATCCCACATCTGAAAAGTATAATAAAATACAATGACATATAAGGTGGTGTAGATTGGGCCTTAACACAAGCCAATTGGTTTTGTGTTGAGATGAGGTTCCAAACCCATTTATATGGTCACTGTATATTTGGCCCAACACTCGCAGAGCCTGTGTAATTTCTACATGGTATCAGACCTAACCAGGTAATGGACTAACAGCCAGATGATGTGAAAATAGGCCTAGGCAATTTGTGATGGATCTAAAAAAAATAAATTGCCATCCATATTTGGCAAGTGACAATTGGGCTAGGCCCAGTTGCACTTGAGGGAGAGTGTTGGAGAATATAAATGAATCATACATCTGAAAAGTATAATAAAATACAATGACATATAAGGTGGTGTAGATTGGGCCTTAACACAAGCCAATTGGTTTTGTGTTGAGATGAGGTTCCAAACCCATTTATATGGTCACTGTATATTTGGCCCAACACTCGTAGAGCCTGTGTAATTTCTACATTAATACGTTGCCATATTTACTTCACTCATTGCTGGTGTGCTCTATGTAATTTGTTGATGATAAACCCATTCCTTTTTGTGTTGCCATTGTGTAGCCTGCTGTCAAAGATAGGTGTTCGTAGATATCAAGCTGTTCTTGGCTTGTGGGCTTCAAAACCAATGTCGCATCCTTGCCGGCTGATATGCAATGTTGCTAATTGGCACCAATATGCAATCTGCTGTCAAAAATAGCTCTGCTGTATCCTTCTCATTGCTCTCGGTTGGTGGGACTTCAAGAATAATGTTACACCTTCTGTCATATGCTGCTACTGGTTTGAGGTGTTGCAAGGCAAGGCCATTATTACGAACTATATTCTTCTGTTTGAACCAAAGCTATATGTATTCTGCAATTGGATTTTGCTTTTCTTGCTTAGTTTTTAGGGTCATTCGGTTGTATTGAGTTTTGGGGGTTTTTTTTCACATACTTGTGCGACGTTCAGAAGGTTGGGGTTGCTGTAGTTTTAATTTAGGTAGTTCATGTCTCATAAGTATATCTTTTCTCATTTAAAATTAATAAAATCATAATATAAGATGCCTTCTATTAGAAAATGTTAACTATATTTTTATATCATTTTGCAATTATACCTCACTTTTAGAAAAAAAAAAAAAACAATTTTACATTAATTATACTAATCTGGATGAGCTCTACGTTATTAGAACACTATATTATATTTTAGGCAAAAGCTAATTAAAATGTCAAATTAATTTGATATGCCATTAATTTAGAGAACACTATTTTTGTTATATTTATGAGAAAATCTGTTGAATGAATTGAATACTAGCTATAAACATCCATTTACTAAATTGAATAAAAAGAACAACATATTAATTTTGATGCTATAGCGGAAGAGGATGTGCTTCTTGTGGGCTTTAGTTATAACTGACCTTATTGTGATGAGCTTTGATGAAACTTTGGCAGTTAATTACAGAGTATAAAAATTTGGAAGCAGATCGAAAACGTATAAGTGGCTTCACCGGAAGCCGAAGCAAAATATCGGCAATGATCTCCGAAAATAGTCTCGACATGCTTTTTGATTTACTGGCTATCTGATTTAGAGCAATAAAATTAATTAAAGAAATAAAAATTACTGAAAAAATATACACAAATATTTTAAATCCCGCTGCAAGTTTCAGTATTTAATATAAAATTAATAATTGAGAATTTTTTAAATTAAAATTCAAAATTATAATAATAGTTTAATTATATTGTAAAAATAAATTAATATCGACTTATATATATATATATTTAGTGGTAAAAGTTATACCAATATAATTTATCATCTTCGTCCTAACATTAAAAAAAATTAATCTCATAAATCTGACAGTTTGCTTCTAAGTAATTTCTAAAAGAGGAATAAATGATTTTTATTTCTTTTTTTTTTCATCGAAAGAATGAAACTAAAACTTGGATTGAATTTATTGTCAACGTGAGAAATGCACTATTGCTAAATTATATTTGCGAGTGTATAAAACTACCTGCGAGTTCTAACTAGACGTTCATAAAATTTAAATTAATTAATATGTTAATAAAAAATTATAAACAATTATTTTATTGAAAATTATTTTCATTTTCTAATTTTATTTTATGTTTCCTGGGGTGTTAAATTTTTATTTTTTAATTATTTTTCAAAAATCAAATTGAAAATATGAAATTGTTTACTTAATGTTATTTCCTAATTTTTTGTATTATTTAAATAATTTTTATTTTGAAAATAATTTTAAATAAAAGGAAAAAATATATTATTAATGTCTCAACTTTTTAAATTTTGTCATTTTGGTGTCTTAATTTTTTTTTGTTGAGTTTAATGTCTCAACTGCAGATTTTAATTAGGATATAGTTACTCCTACCATTTTAATATTAAGTATCAGGCCAATACATGTGGGATCCATTTTTAGCTAAAAACCATCCAAGAGATATTAATATAAAGTATTTGACAAAACTACCTTCAACAATAACAAATGCACCCAAAGTCTCCAATTTAAAAACATTTGCCCCAACTACCACAATACGATTTTGCCTACTGTTCACTGACTTAGAAATCTTCATTATCACCTCCACATTCCCCGATGCGACTGCCTTCATTGAATACACCAGTGGTAATACAAAAGCCCTAAAATTTGTTGTGGGAATTGGATTAATTTCCTACCAATAATATGTATAGTGTGTGAACAATTGCACCAAAAATTATACTAGAAAAATTCTCAGGAAAGAGAGGTGGGTCACAATGGACACTCTTAAATACCAAGTCTTTCCTTAGACAGAATTTTTCTAGACATATAATCAATAGCACAAAATACCACCACAACTATACCAAAATAGCTATTAAGTAATTAATAAAGAGAACACCAAACTTTAATGAGGTTCGGCCAATTTTGCTTACGTCCTCGGACACTACCAAAATAATTTTACTAATATCAAAGAAGAATTACAAAGGAAAGAGAGAAGACTTAATTTTTGGGATACATTTCCAAATGAGAGCTAAGGGTTTATATAGGCTTTAAAAATGGTTGGTGAAAATTAGGCACCTCCATTTTTTACTTCCATTTACCTAAGTTAGGCACATCCTATTTTTGACTTCCAATTTCTAAATTAGACACCTCCTATTTTGACCCTAAAATTGGTTAATCAATTTTCATGATAGATAAATAGCCAAAAAATAACAAATCTCCACCTAGGCTATTTTTCTATTTACAATCTACAAATCTTCTCTCAAAAGAAACTATTTTTAATTGTGTCTTTAATTGCGCTCTAAAGCGCTCATCTTCAATCCAACATCTACGGTGTTCAGAATATACCGTAGAATCCATTTTACAGCTTGCCAATGCTCCTTGCCAGGATCATGCATGTACCTGCTCACAACTCCAACTACTTGTGAAATATCTGGCCTTGTACACACCATAGCATACATCAAGCTACCAACAACATTTGCATACGGAACCTTTGACATGTACTCCCGTTCCACTTCATTTTTAGGAGATGAAGATGCACTGAGTTTCATATGAGGTACAAGCGGTGTATTTACAGGTTTTGACTTTTCTTTCAGTCCAAAACATTGTAGTACCTTCTTCAGATAATGTTTCTGATTCAAACAAAGCTTCCCTCTCTTCTTATCTCTGCATATCTCCATGCCTAAAATTTTCTTTGCTTCTCCCAAGTCTTTCATTTCAAACTCCTGATTCAGCTGAGTCTTCAACTTCTCAATTTCTTCTAGATTCTTTGAAGCTATCAGCATATCATCAACATGCAGGAGAAGATATATGAAAGATCCATCTTGTAGCTTACGCAAATACACACAATGGTCGTATTTGCTCCTTGTGTACTTATGCCTCATCATAAATTTGTCAAATCATTTGTACCATGCCTCGGAGATTGTTTCAATCTGAACAATAATTTTTTCAATTTGCATACCAGTTTTTCTTTTCCAGCAACCTTGAACCCTTCTGGCTGAGTCATATAGATTTCCTCTTCTAAGTCTCCATGTAGAAATGCAGTTTTTACATCAAGTTGAACGAGTTTCAAATCCAATTGTGCTACCAAGGCCAATAAAATTCTAATGGAGGAATGTTTTACAACTGGATAAAATACTTCATTATAATCAATTCCCTCCATCTGAGCATAGCCTTTAGCTACCAATCTTGTCTTGTAGCGAACATGTCACATCCGCCTACTGCATTTATGCAGTGTAGACACGTGCATAGCGAGAGTAGGGAAAAGGAGAAGATAATTCTTGATAACAGCCTTAGATAAGGTTGTATGACAAAAGGGACATAATTGTAATTTTTAATAAAGTTGGGGACGTAGATGTAATTTCAAAGAAAGTTGCACCGGATGTTCTTAATAGTGCATATAACAGACTCCAAAAATGGAATGTAGAGAAAAACCGGATCGCAACGACGTGTAACGGTTTTTCCAGGAAATGTCGCGTTAAAGAAAAATGATGAAATGTTGACTAAGGGCATTTTGGTCATTATCAATTAAAGTTATACATGAATTTAGGGTAGGAAATAAAGACGTGAGTACGTAGAGAATGGCGAGAGGTTAAATATGAAACGATCGTCAGTGGAAACGAAGCCGGAGAAAACCCGAGCAAAAATAAGACCTAAAGGGAATTTTGTAAAAAGTTGAGGGCTTATCGGTAATTTTTCAAAATGACTTGGAAACCTAAAATAGACCTTATAAATAGAAAGTAGAGGTCGAGAGGATCAAAACTATATATAGTTTGACTCATGGAACTATACGGTTTAAAAGATATGATCGATTAATCGCCGGAACGTAATGTGGCTCGGTTTCGTGTCGGGACCGGATGGGTAACCCGGGACAACTTTATGAGATCCAATGGGAAGAGAGACAAGTGGAAAGAAGTAAAGGAAAAAGGAAGTTATAAAAATCAAAGGTTGGCCAATCAAAAGAAAACATTTAGCATGTGTAATAAATGTGTAATAAATGAAGAAAGAGAAAAAGTGGACAAGTGGGCAAGGTGATCATCATTTCTTTTGTATATAAATATATGTGATATGAAGAACCAATTTCTCTCTTTTCCACTTGCAAATTTCGGCCAACAAAAGAAAATACCAAGGGACTTCCAAGTTTCTTCAAACTTTGATTTTTAAGGTAAGTTCTAAGGTTTTTAAGTGTGTAGACTTTAATTTTAGTATTAGTTTTAGGTAGTTATATATTTATTGGAAGATTGGGAATTAGAGTCTTATATGGAATTGAAAAAAAAATAATATTAAGTAAGTGATGAGATTAATTGATTAAATGGAAGAATCAAGATGTAGAAAGATTGATAAGGTTGGATTAGGGGTTTCGGTTGGAAAAGAAATAGAGGATAATTTATTATTTTGAAATTCTAAGGTTTATGTTGTATCTTGAATTGATTGAAGGAGAAATAAAGAATTAAAGAAGGAGAAGAAAGAAAAGCCAAGAGGAATTAAAGAAATAAGGTTTGGTACTCTACCTTTGAATAATTAGTTTGGTACTTTACTTTTGAATAATAAATTTTGGTTTGATGCTTTACAAACTTTGGTTTATGAAAGTTTTGTTGTTGATGCTTAAATATATTGATTTGAGTTAAACATGCAAAAGTTGTCAAAGGGAAGTGTTTGAATCTTCACTTTACCATTAAAGAAGCCTTAATATTGATTTGCAAAAGAAAAATAAACTATCCTATGCATTTTATGTGTTTGGGCCGAAATGGTCCCAAAAAGACAGCTTTCTGGACCTTTTTGTGGAAATCGTTTGAGGCAGCAAATGAATGAATTTTTCAACGAAATTTTACATGCAATTAGTCAACATATGAAATAAGTTTTCTGTAAAATTTCAGCTAAAAATAAGATCATTTACTTGGTCAAATGCATGACTGAAGTGGACTGAAATTTTGACGAAAACCCAGATTTTACTATTCATTTGGTCATGCCATTTTGCGTTGCCGATTTGTCTCGCCGCAACACTATTCATTTGGTCAATTTGTGATCTTTTGAGGAATGCTTTGAAATGTTTAATATGTTTATTGTGGATATTAAATATGTGAAAAAGGGGAATGGTTTGACTAAAGAATGTGTTGCGCGGCATAAATGGCAAAGTGCGATGGGAATTTAAAATGATTTTGCGAGTCATTCTAAAATGAGGTTTGAGACTTAAATTGAATCATTTTAATCTTTTTGCTCTACTGGATAGTGGGAGTGGTAGATAAGGGTATGGTGCACTATACTAACTTATGCAGTACTGCTTGATATTGTGATTGAATTGATATGATCTGAACTCAATGGTGAGGGCCATTGGGGGCCAATGGTGAGGGCCATTGGTTATAACCAGGATGGTGAGGGCCATTCCTGTGATCTGATATCGGTGGTGAGGGCCACCTATGTTACAGTGGTGAGGGCCACTGCCTTATCACTATGGTTCCCTATATCCCAATAGAGCCTGGATCAAAGACATATTATTTTTCGTTGAACTATATAATGCAAATGAATTTGAATTATGATTTTACATTATTGAAAACATATCATACTGAATGTATCACGATTTCTATTGGTATAATGTTGGTTGATTGTTGATTTTATTATTTCCTTTTTACTTTGAATACTTTCATGTACTACTTTTATTTTTATTGGTAAAGTACCCACTGAGCGACAACGCTCAGCGAGTTAAGTTTTCCTTGACTCGTAGGTTCGGAGCAGTAGATAAATCTTGGGGAAGCAACGACCAGACCACAGCAAATCTCAGGGGTAGATCTTTTAGTTCCATTATGAGTCGATAGTTGTGGCATGTATATGAATAAATATAAAAGAGATTTTCTATGTTATAATTGTATGTTAATAGTATGTGATAATCATAAATCTTTACTTTATGTTATATTAGAAGTGTGAACTCTTCGTGCAGGTTTGTAGTTGAGGGTATAAGGTGGATTCATTGGGAGTGCATTAAATTTGATGGTAATTATATTGGTCTGTGTAAAATGTTTTAAAAAAAATCAGAAAAACAAGTTTTGTCGACACTTGGGATCCAAATTTCTAGGCGGAACTATGGCAAAATTTCTGTAAAAATCAGAATTAAAATTTGACTAAGTAAATTGGTAGCAACATTAGGATAGTGTGGCGCCTCTACTCGACTTACACATGTAGGTTGGGAAGGGGTGTTACAATTAGTGGTATCAGAGCAAAGGTTTAGCCGGTTCTGGGTAGTTAGTCGAACTAAACCTTAAATGTATGACACATAGGGTTAGAATAGGGGTTTTAATTATATAACTATACATGTGTGTGTCATTGTTAGTTATGTTATTCAACTTATCCAGGAGTAATAATGGGTGACCTAAACGAGGAGGTGAGGGAGCTAAGGATAGAAGTAGAGAGGTTGAGACAGCTAGCGCAGGAGCAAGATGAGACTATAGAAATTTTGGCCGATAGAAGTATACAAGATCGTGAAGACTTGAGAATAAAAGATGAGATGATTTCCTCCTTGATAGATGACGTGCAGATGTTAAAAGAAGACAGGCTTAGTTATAGAGCGGAGTTGGATAGTGTCGGTAGAAGCCTCGAGATAGCACATCAAGAGATTCAAACTTTACAGGAGAGGGTTCAAGAGCTAGGCCAGTACTTACCTAGTGAAGCATCACATGACCCCGATTTTGATCCCGAGATAGTAGAATATTTTTCAGACAGTGCCACTTCACCTAGGGCACCTACTCATTGAGTCTTGAGATGTATTGTGTTTGGTGGTTCTTTTAGTTATATATATGTGAGATAAAGGTATCATGTAAATATTGTATGGTAGTATAATATGGTGATATAATAGTGAGGAGTCCTAAATTTTGCAATGTATATAAGGGCTTCCTAATATTATAAAACTTTGTGTTTGGAAATAAATAAAAGTTGTGTTGTATATGTGTTAATTAAGAATTTTATATTTATATACATGCCACCTAGGGTAAGATAATGCTGTTGGTCTGGGTCGTTAATAATGATGGGATGGTATATGTTTACTCTTTAGATGTCGCAAGCAGCGCAGCGTGATATAGAGGAGGAGGTCGAGTCTCAGGCCTCCCGAGTTGTAGAAATGCGTGTATCTGAGGCATCAGCGTCGGAGCAACCACCCGCTGATGCTCCTATTCCCAATGAAATGTTGCAACAAATGGCTGCCGTATTTCGGCAGATAGCCGGCGTTGCCCCAGCACCACCCCCAGCGCCAGCACCCGTACCAGTACCTGCTGTAGGAGGGGAAAGGAAACCCCCAATAGAAAAGATAAGAAAGTATGGTGCGAAGGAGTTTAAGGCTCGAAGGGACGATGATTCTTCAACAGCTGAGTATTGGCTGGAAGGAACAATACGAGCCTTAGATCAGTTACAGTGTACGCCAGAAGAGCGAGTGATATGTGCTACTTCCTTATTAGTGGAAGAAGCATATATATGGTGGGACACAGTTCACCAACGAGTTTCACCGGAACAGAGAACATGGGATTTCTTTGTGAATGAGTTCAAGAGGAAGTTTATATCGGAGGCATACCTAGATGCCAAGAAAAAGGAGTTTCTACACTTAAAGCAAGGTCGACTGATCGTTGCTGAGTACGAGAGGGAATTTACTAGGCTGAGTAGGTATGCCAAGAAGACAATTGAAGATGAACATGATAGATGTAAGCAGTTCCAGGATGGATTGAATAATGAGATTAGGATGCAGCTAATTGCTGCTAATATCAAAGAATTTTCCGAGTTGGTCAATAGGGCTCTAGAAGTAGAGCAATGTCAGTCTGATGAGCAGAATTGACGACAGAAGATGAAACAGAAGAGAGGTACCCAGAACTATTCGGGAAACTACCAATCATCAAGAAAACGATTCCGCGGCAGTGGTTCCACGGGAGGCGGTCAACGTCGAGGTTACAGTCAGGGATCAATTCGCGGTGGCTTAAGTCAAACTACCTCAGTCGCTAGTACGGGACGATCCGGAAGAGGACAAGGAAGAGGATTCAGCCGAAGCGGAGGTAACTTCTTTATCGGTCCGAGAGGTAATGAAGGCGAAAATAATAATCCACGCTGTGATCAATGCGGACGCCGTCACACGGGAGAATGTTGGGGTCGGACATTTGCATGTTATATATGTGGATCTTTAGACCACCTTATGCGAGAGTGTCCCCAGCGAATGCAGAATCTACCTATGGATACTGAGAGATCGCAAGCGGCAGCAGGTCGAGGCCGAGGCAGAGGAAGGAGCGAAAATTCGTCGCGTGTGCAATCTGAAACGGTGAATCGACCAGAAGCAAGGGCTCCCGCTAGAATGTATGCTATGAGGGGGCGAGAAGACGAAGAAGCGCTAGACGTGATTGCAGGTCAGTTGTCTATGTTTGGGGTTCCGCTTTACGTTTTAATAGATCCAGGTTCTTCACACTCATATATATGCACGAAAAATGAAAAACTTGAGGACCTAAAGGTAGAACTAGAGAAAGAGGGAATATTAGTTACTAACCCATTAGGAAATGAGGTGATTACTAGGAAGGTAGTGAAAGATTGCCCCGTAGAGATACACGGACATATCTTTTGGGGAGATTTATTTGAACTACCATTTCAAGAATTTGATGCTATTCTTGGGATGGATTGGTTGGCCAAGCACGATGCACTAGTTGACTGTAAACGGAAGAGAGTTACCTTGTATACTGCAGACGGTGACGAAGTGACCCTAGTAGGAAAAAGGAAAGATTATCTAACTAACATCATTTCTGCCATGACGGCTAAGAGGTTAGTGCAAAAAGGTTGCGAGGCATACCTGGTATGTGCATTAGTAGCGAAAGAAGAGGCACCAAAGTTACAAGATATACCTACTGTATGCGATTTTCCCGACGTATTTCCTGATGATTTACCCGGACTACCACCTAAACGAGAGGTGAAATTCACCATAGATGTGTACCCGGGAGCTGCACCAGTATCTATCGTACCTTACCGAATGGCGCCAGCGGAGCTAAAAGAATTAAAGGTACAGCTACAAGAACTTTTAGACAAGGGGTTCATAAGGCCAAGTGTGTCACCATGGGGAGCACCAGTATTGTTTGTGAAAAAGAAAGACGGATCCTTAAGGTTGTGTGTAGATTACCGTCAACTTAATAAGCTGACCATCAAAAACAAGTATCTGTTACCTCGCATAGATGATCTGTTTGATCAACTCAAAGGTGCTGGAGTCTTTTCAAAAATTGATCTACGATCGGGTTATCATCAATTGAGAATTAAAGATGAAGACATATCAAAAACCGCATTCAGAACTCGCTATGGACATTATGAATTCATTGTTATGCCTTTCGGATTAACGAACGCACCTGCAGTATTCATGGATCTGATGAATAGAATCTTCCACCCGTATTTGGATCAGTTCGTGGTGGTATTTATTGACGACATATTGGTGTATTCAAAGAATCGAGAGGATCACGATCGTCACCTTAGAATTGTTTTGCAAACCCTGCGTGAGAAGCAGTTATACGCTAAATTCAGCAAATGCGAATTTTGGTTGGAAGAAGTAGCTTTCTTGGGACATATTGTATCGGCAGAAGGAATAAGGGTCGATCCCAAGAAAATAGAAGCAGTATTGGAATGGAAGTCACCTAAGACAGTAACGGAAGTCCGTAGTTTCTTGGGATTAGCAGGATATTATCGGAGATTCGTTAAAGGGTTTTCCATGATCGCCGTACCTATGACCAAGCTACTTCAGAAGAATGCCAAATTCCAGTGGACCGACGCTTGTCAACGGAGCTTTGAAAAGCTGAAACAAAAACTTACTGAAGCACCTATTCTTACACAACCAGAATCAGGAAAAGATTTTGTGATTTATAGCGATGCATCCCATATCGGGTTAGGTTGTGTATTGATGCAGGAAGGCAAAGTCATTGCGTATGTCTCTCGACAGCTCAAGCCACATGAAAAGAATTATCCTACGCATGACTTAGAGCTAGCAGCGATTGTTTTGGCTTTCAAGACGTGGAGGCACTACTTATACGGGGAAAAATGTTACATCTTTACGGATCATCAAAGCCTGAAATATTTGCCCACGCAGAAAGATTTAAACCTGCGACAGCGAAAATGGATGCAATGGTTAGCCAACTACGACTATACGATTAATTATCACCTGGGCAAAGCGAATGTCGTAGCAGATGCACTTAGTAGGAAGTCAATGCAAGCGCTAAGTGCTATGAGGGTAATGTTAAAACCTACAGAAGATGGAGCTATCTTTGCAGAAATGCACGTGCGACCTAATTTACATCAACAAATACGTGAGGCTCAGAAGGAAGATGAACAAGTGAAGAAGTGGAGTCAACAGGCGCAGGAGAACTGTTCAGGAGACTATCAAATTCATCCTGATGGTATTCTCTACTACAAGAAGAGAATGGTGGTACCTAAGTCCAAGGAGCTGAAGAAACAGATTTTGCAAGAAGCTCATAACAGTTCTTATACAATGCATCCAGGAGTAACGAAAATGTATCGGGACTTGAAGGAGTATTATTGGTGGCCAGGAATGAAAAGGGATATCGTTGATCATGTAACGAAGTGTCTAACCTGTCAGCAAGTGAAGGCGGAACATCAACTACCCTCAGGGCTACTACAACCTATTACGATTCCAACCTGGAAATGGGATCGTATTACTATGGATTTTGTCACAGGATTGCCTATGACAAGGGACAAACATGACGCGATTTGGGTAATCGTAGACCGGCTTACTAAGTCCGCTCATTTCATACCAGTACGTGTGGATTACTCGCTAGACAAGTTGGCAGACTTGTATATCAAAGAGATTATACGTCTCCACGGAGTTCCAACTTCGATCATATCCGATCGAGACCCACGTTTTACGTCAAATTTTTGGCAGAAGTTACAAACAGCCCTTGGAACTCGAACTTACCACAGCACAGCATTTCATCCCCAGACAGACGGACAGTCGGAAAGAGTGATTCAAATTTTGGAAGATATGCTGAGGGCGTGCGTTTTAGAATTTAAAGGTAGTTGGGACAAACACCTAAGCTTAATGGAATTCGCGTACAACAACAGTTATCAATCCAGCATACAAATGGCACCTTACGAAGCACTGTATGGTCGAAAATGCAGAACTCCAGTTTGCTGGACAGAATTGAGTGAGGAAAAGATGTTGGGGCCAGACATAGTTAAGGAAACTGAAGAGAAGGTAGAAATCATTCGAGACCGATTAAAAGCAGCAGCAGACCGGCAAAAATCATACGCGGATCTAAAAAGGAAAGACATACAGTTTGAGGTAGGTAACAGAGTGTTCCTCAAAGTCTCTCCTTGGAAGAAAGTGTTACGATTTAAACAAAAAGGCAAGCTAAGCCCTAGATTCATTGGACCATATGAAATTATTAAACGGGTAGGTCCGGTAGCTTACCAGTTGACGTTACCACCTGAATTAAATAAAATACATGATATTTTCCATGTTTCGATGCTAAGGAGGTATCGTTCAGATCCAACCCACGTCATACAAGTTCAAGATATTGAGATTCAGCCTGAAATGACATATGAGGAAGAGCCGGTAGAGATCCTAGCACGTGAAATCAAAGAGTTGCGAAATAAGAAGATTCCATTGGTCAAAGTGCTTTGGAAGAATCACAAAGTAGAAGAAGCTACATGGGAACGCGAAGAAACTATGAAGAAGCAATACCCATATTTGTTTTCACTTGATGAGCTTCGGGACGAAGCTTAAATTAACGAGGAAGAAACTGTCACATCCGCCTACTGCATTTATGCAGTGTAGACATGTGCATAGCGAGAGTAGGGAAAAGGAGAAGATAATTCTTGATAACAACCCTAGATAAGGTTGTATGACAAAAGGGACATAATTGTAATTTTTAATAAAGTTGGGGACGTAGATGTAATTTCAAAGAAAGTTGCACCGGATGTTCTTAATAGTGCATATAACAGACTCCAAAAATGGAATGTAGAGAAAAACCGGATCGCAACGACGTGTAACGGTTTTTCCAGGAAATGTCGCGTTAAAGAAAAATGATGAAATGTTGACTAAGGGCATTTTGGTCATTATCAATTAAAGTTATACATGAATTTAGGGTAGGAAATAAAGACGTGAGTACGTAGAGAATGGCGAGAGGTTAAATATGAAACGATCGTCAGTGGAAACGAAGCCGGAGAAAACCCGAGCAAAAATAGGACCTAAAGGGAATTTTGTAAAAAGTTGAGGGCTTATCGGTAATTTTTCAAAATGACTTGGAAACCTAAAATAGACCTTATAAATAGAAAGTAGAGGTCGAGAGGATCAAAACTATATATAGTTTGACTCATGAAACTATACGGTTTAAAAGATATGATCGATTAATCGCCGGAACGTAATGTGGCTCGGTTTCGTGTCGGGACCGGATGGGTAACCCGGGACAACTTTATGAGATCCAATGGGAAGAGAGACAAGTGGAAAGAAGTAAAGGAAAAAGGAAGTTATAAAAATCAAAGGTTGGCCAATCAAAAGAAAACATTTAGCATGTGTAATAAATGTGTAATAAATGAAGAAAGAGAAAAAGTGGACAAGTGGGCAAGGTGATCATCATTTCTTTTGTATATAAATATATGTGATATGAAGAACCAATTTCTCTCTTTTCCACTTGCAAATTTCGGCCAACAAAAGAAAATACCAAGGGACTTCCAAGTTTCTTCAAACTTTGATTTTTAAGGTAAGTTCTAAGGTTTTTAAGTGTGTAGACTTTAATTTTAGTATTAGTTTTAGGTAGTTATATATTTATTGGAAGATTGGGAATTAGAGTCTTATATGGAATTGAAAAAAAATAATATTAAGTAAGTGATGAGATTAATTGATTAAATGGAAGAATCAAGATGTAGAAAGATTGATAAGGTTGGATTAGGGGTTTCGGTTGGAAAAGAAATAGAGGATAATTTATTATTTTGAAATTCTAAGGTTTATGTTGTATCTTGAATTGATTGAAGGAGAAATAAAGAATTAAAGAAGGAGAAGAAAGAAAAGCCAAGAGGAATTAAAGAAATAAGGTTTGGTACTCTACCTTTGAATAATTAGTTTGGTACTTTACTTTTGAATAATAAATTTTGGTTTGATGCTTTACAAACTTTGGTTTATGAAAGTTTTGTTGTTGATGCTTAAATATATTGATTTGAGTTAAACATGCAAAAGTTGTCAAAGGGAAGTGTTTGAATCTTTACTTTACCATTAAAGAAGCCTTAATATTAATTTGCAAAAGAAAAATAAACTATCCTATGCATTTTATGTGTTTGGGCCGAAATGGTCCCAAAAAGACAGCTTTCTGGACCTTTTTGTGGAAATCGTTTGAGGCAGCAAATGAATGAATTTTTCAACGAAATTTTACATGCAATTAGTCAACATATGAAATAAGTTTTCTGTAAAATTTCAGCTAAAAATAAGATCATTTACTTGGTCAAATGCATGACTGAAGTGGACTGAAATTTTGACGAAAACCCAGATTTTACTATTCATTTGGTCATGCCATTTTGCGTTGCCGATTTGTCTCGCCGCAACACTATTCATTTGGTCAATTTGTGATCTTTTGAGGAATGCTTTGAAATGTTTAATATGTTTATTGTGGATATTAAATATGTGAAAAAGGGGAATGGTTTGACTAAAGAATGTGTTGCGCGGCATAAATGGCAAAGTGCGATGGGAATTTAAAATGATTTTGCGAGTCATTCTAAAATGAGGTTTGAGACTTAAATTGAATCATTTTAATCTTTTTGCTCTACTGGATAGTGGGAGTGGTAGATAAGGGTATGGTGCACTATACTAACTTATGCAGTACTGCTTGATATTGTGATTGAATTGATATGATCTGAACTCAATGGTGAGGGCCATTGGGGGCCAATGGTGAGGGCCATTGGTTATAACCAGGATGGTGAGGGCCATTCCTGTGATCTGATATCGGTGGTGAGGGCCACCTATGTTACAGTGGTGAGGGCCACTGCCTTATCACTATGGTTCCCTATATCCCAGTAGAGCCTGGATCAAAGACATATTATTTTTCGTTGAACTATATAATGCAAATGAATTTGAATTATGATTTTACATTATTGAAAACATATCATACTGAATGTATCACGATTTCTATTGGTATAATGTTGGTTGATTGTTGATTTTATTATTTCCTTTTTACTTCGAATACTTTCATGTACTACTTTTATTTTTATTGGTAAAGTACTCACTGAGCGACAACGCTCAGCGAGTTAAGTTTTCCTTGACTCGTAGGTTCGGAGCAGTAGATAAATCTTGGGGAAGCAACGACCAGACCACAGCAAATCTCAGGGGTAGATCTTTTAGTTCCATTATGAGTCGATAGTTGTGGCATGTATATGAATAAATATAAAAGAGATTTTCTATGTTATAATTGTATGTTAATAGTATGTAATAATCATAAATCTTTACTTTATGTTATATTAGAAGTGTGAACTCTTCGTGCAGGTTTGTAGTTGAGGGTATAAGGTGGATTCATTGGGAGTGCATTAAATTTGATGGTAATTATATTGGTCTGTGTAAAATGTTTTAAAAAAAATCAGAAAAACAAGTTTTGTCGACACTTGGGATCCAAATTTCTAGGCGGAACTATGGCAAAATTTCTGTAAAAATCAGAATTAAAATTTGACTAAGTAAATTGGTAGCAACATTAGGATAGTGTGGCGCCTCTACTCGACTTACACATGTAGGTTGGGAAGGGGTGTTACAGAACATCATTCTTGTCAGGAAATCCTTCTTTCTTTGTATATATCCATTTGCATCCAATTGCCTTCTTTCCCTTTGGAAGATTAGCTAGCTTCCATGTTTGATTCTTTCCAAGAGACTGCATTTCATCATCCATGGCCTTCCTCCACTTTGAACAGCTTCATTATAAGTGCTAGGAATGCCATCATTTGCAATTAGGGATGCATAAGCCACCATATCATCAAATCGAGCAGATTTGCGAATCTCTCGCGTGGCCTATTTATTACTTCTATACTTTCTTAAAATGGATACATGAAAAACATCATGTATTTGAGAAATTTCTAGTAGTAGTGCAATTCTATAAGCAACGGGGCCAATCTTCTCTATAATTTCATAAGGCTTAATAAATGGAGGACTTAGCTTTCCACATTTACCAAATTGCACTACACCTTTCCATGGAGAGATTTTTAAAAATACCTTATCCCCTACATCATACTCAATATCTCTTCTCTTTAATTCTGCATAACTCTTCTGTCTGTCTTGTGTGACTTTAAATTCATCTCTAATCAGTTTGATTTTATCAATAATTATCTATACTAATTTTAGACTCACTAATTCTCTTTCTCCAATTTCATTCTAGCATACTAGAGTTCTATATTTCCTTCTATATAATGCTTCATAAGGTGCCATGCCAATACTTAAATGGAAACTGTTATTATATACAAACTCCATTAATGGCAAATGCTTATTCCAACATACTTTGAATTTCATGACATGAGCTCTAAGCATATCCTCCACGGTTTGGATAGTGCGCTCTGATTGACCGTCAGTTTGAGGGTGAAAAGAAGTACTGAATTTTTCTTTTGTACCCAATGTATTCTTCAAACTAGTCCAAAACCTGAAAGTCAACCATGGATCCCTGTATGATACTATGGATACTATAGCACAATGCAGTCTCACAATTTTCTTCACATATATCTCTGCAATTTTATCCAAAGAAAAATCCATTCTGATGGGTAAAAAGTGAGATGACTTTGTCAATCTATCTATAATCACCCAAACAATATCATGACTTTGCTGGGTACGAGGCAAATCAAAGGCAAAGTCCATGGTAATATGTTTCCATTTCCATTCCGGAATCAAAAGAGGTTGCAAAAGTCTTAAAGGATGTTGATGTTCTGCTTTAACTTGTTGGCACACCAAACATTTTGCTATAAAATCTACTGCATCATTCTTCATACCTTTCCACCAATAATTCTCCTTAAGAGTTCTATACATCTTAGTACTACCTAGATGCATAGAATATGCAGAATAGTGAGCTTCTTTCATTTTTTTACTTTTTAAATTATCAACATTAGGTACATATAATCTTCTACTAAGTACCAAAGTACCATCCTCCCTAGTAGCATAATCTGTATGAGTATTTTCCTTTACACCATTAAGGATCTTCTTCATTTCTTCATCTAAAACTCGAGCTTCTCTAATTCTTTCTACCAAAATAATTCCGACTTTAAAAGTTGCTAACAATGCTCAATAATCAATCATTTTCAAATCTAATCCTAAAGATCGAAGATCTAGAAATAATAAAAGTCATACAGTCTTGATATAGAAAAGACTACCATGGGACTTTCGACTTAGAGCATCAGCTACCACATTAGCTTTTTCATGATGATACTCAATAGTACAATTGTGATCTTTAGCAATTCAACCCATCTCCTTTGCCTCAAATTTAACTCCTTCTGTGAAAGTAGATACTTTAAACTCTTGTGGTATGTGAATATCTAGTATATTTCTCCATAAATATAATGCCTTCAAATTTTTAAAGCAAAAACCACAACAACAAGTTCCAGATCATAAGTGGGATAATTCAATTCATGGCGTCGAAGCTGTCTAAATGGATAAGCTATCACTTTTTTATACTGCATCAAGACACATCCTAAATTCTTCCGTGAAACATCACTTTACACCATAAAAAATCACCATTTCCTTCAAGAAGAGTAAGAATAGGAGCGGATGTCAAATAAGCTTTTAGTTTTTCAAAGTTATACTTGCTCTCTTCAGTCCAGTTAAACTTTATATTCTTCCTTAGCAACTTGGTTAATGTTGATGCAATAATAGAGAAATCTTGTACAAAGCGAAGATAATACCCGTCAAGCCTAAGAAACTTCTCACCTCTGTAGGAGTTGTTGGAGGTTCTCAGTTCATCACTACCTCTACCTTTTTAGGGTCATCATAAACTCCCTCTGCTGATATGACATGACTTAAAAATACCACTCTATCCAACCAAAACTCATATTTACTAAACTTGACATACAATTGTTTATTCTTTAAATTTTGTAATACAATTCTCAAGTGTTCCTCATGCTCCTCTCTACTTCGAGAATATATCAGAATATCATCAATAAATACAATTATAAACCTATCAAATTAAGGATGAAATACTCTATTTATAAGATCCATAAAAGTAGTTTGAACATTAGTCAACCTGAATGACATTACTAAATATTCATAATGTCCATATCGAGTCATAAAAGTTGCCTTTGGCACATCTGACTCTTTAATTTTTACCTGATAATATCTGGATCGCAAGTCTATTTTAGAAAAGACTTTTGCTCCTTGAAGTTGATCAAAGAGATCATCAATGTGGGGCAAGGGATACTTATTCCAAATAGTGACTCGATTTAGCTGCCTATAATCAATACATAATCGCATAGATCTATCCTTTTTCTTCACGAATAACACAGCAGCTCCCCAGGGTGAAATACTAGGCCTAACAAATCCCTTATCTAATAATTTATGTAATTGCATCTTCATTTTCTTCAACTCTACATGAGCCATTCTGTAGGGGGCTTGAGAAATAGGAGCTGTACTGGGTTGAACATCAATAGAAAATTTAATTTCTCTATCAGGAGGAAAACCTGGAAGCTCTTCTAGAAATACCTCTGAAAATTCATGCACTATAGGAATATTTTTCAATTTAGGCCCTTTTAATTGCATATCAATTACATGTACTAGATATGCTTGACAACTCTTCTTAAGTAACTTCCTGGCTGTCATGGCACAAATAAAACAAGATGGAAGAAAATTTTTTTCTCCACAGAATGTAAGTAGAATTTTCAAGCAGACTAAAAGTAACTTTCTTCTCAAAATAATCAATAGTGACATGGCATTGAGATAACCAATCCATCCTAAGAATAACATCAAACTCCTGTATGGGCAAAGGAATACGATTACTAATAACTCAAATTCACCTAATCGGACTACTGAATCTTTATAAACATGCTCACACACCATAGAAGTCCCTGCTGAAAAACTCACTACTATTCATTATCTAAAGAACTTAATATTCCATTTGCATATATGACAAATGCATGTGATATGAATGAATAAGTGGAGCCAGGATCAATAAGAATATAAGCAAATCTTCTAAAAATATCTAACGTACCAGTGACCACCTCAGGTGAGGCTAGAGTTTCATGTTGAGTAATAGCAAAAACTCAAGCATGTGCAGGAAGCCTACCTATTTGACCAGATGGTATGATCCCATCCTGTCTACCAACACCGTTATTATTTCCTCTCCAAGCTCCTCTACCCTGTGATTAGGTTCTGCCCCCTCTCTGAGGCATAAATGCCTATGATGCTTGAACAGACTCACTAGGCGTCAATAAAATTGGACAATCTCTCCTGATGTGACTTGTATCACCATACTGATAGCATCCTCTAAAATTGGCTCTACATTCCTCACTGTGATGTCTACCACATGTAAGACATAAAGGTCGAGGTCTCTGATTAACTCTCAAACTGCTACCCTGTTCAACTCTTGGTGCACTAGCAAAGTTACCCACAATTTGTCTTACTGAACTTTAACTTATATGGGGTTGGTTTATCTACTGACTTGGTCTCACAGATTGACCTCTACTGTTCTCAGGGTAATGTCTAGTATCGAAACTACCACCTCTCTTATCAGCAAATCTTTGGAAAGAACTGTGAGTCTATCTTCTCTTTTTATTCTTGAACTATGTTTCTTCTTTTAATAACTTCTCTTTTTCCAAAGCACCATCTACCATAGCATGAAATGTTCTAGCCTGATCCCGCAATAATCCTTTACAAATATTGATATGCAAACCCTTATAGAATATATTGCACTTGTCTTATTCTTTAGACACCATATGATCCACATATCTGTATAATTCTTCAAATTTGTCCACATACTGGAGGACTGTTATCCCATCTTATATTAGTTGAAAAAACATACTCTTCTTTTTTCTCTTTTATAATTACCAGTGATATTCTGCTTACAAAACTCCACCTGAAATGTATTTCATGTTAATTTAGCACCGTGGGATTGAACTAATTGAGTGAACTAACTATCATTTGTACTCCCCAAGAAAGTGTAAATATATCTTAGCTTTTCAGCATTAGCAACTTTTATTATTATTTCTCCCTCAATATGCAACTTTTATTATTATTTTACCTTTGAATTTGAGAAATTTACCGGTTAAACTAACAACTCAAAATAATTTTCTTATTCCTAATTATCTAATTTAAATTTTTCTATAGATATTTTCATAGAAGTCTACATAATCTATAACATACTCTTTGATACTATAAAATGTCATATCTCATTCTCTTAATTCTAAGGGTGGACTTATCTCATAACCTATTATAATATTAATTTACTAATAAACATCACTCATAATTTAATTACTAAATATTCTTCAAATACACAATCCAATAGATATTATTATTCTTAAATACATCTTATTATTGTTTAGTACAATAATATAGACAATTCTTAAATAAATTCAAATGATAATTATATTAGCCCGACTTTATCTAAACGCTGAAGGAGAAAAAAGGTAAAGATGTTTTACTGGTTTATTCTCTAATATCTGAAATATTTTATATTAAAGGGGTGAGTCTAACTATTTGATGAATAGATAAATATATAACAAAGAAGAATAAATAAGGTTTAACCATACATATATATATATATATATTTGATAATCAGTTGGATAATTAATTCTTGAAATCTTAAATATAACTTTCAAGCATTTTTTAGTTCTCAGAAAAATAAGAAATAATTTAATTCATGCATCTTTTGTATGCACTCAAATATAATTCATACTGATATAACTTCAATCCTAGGGCGCATAATGATTTACCTCGCAAACTTAAGAAGAAATAACTTTAATATACATGTGCAGATCAATTACCTTTGCCAAAGGGTAAATTTATAATATCATTAAATTTATATAAACACTCGTTATCAATGTGTAATATCGTAGGATTATAATAAGAGTGCATATGAATTATTTATCTAGCACATTTTAATTAATTAGTCAAATATATGAAAAATCAAACTATCATTATTTATTTTCAATTCATAAAAAAATAAATATTATTCAAAAATAAATTATCATCTTGAATTCTGTAAATTCTTATCTAAAATCATATATATAACACTTTAGAAATATAATTTTACATATTTACCCACTCACCTGTCTAAATACTATACTTGCTTAACCAATATGGTTTATTTGGTATTTTACAACTGCAGCCGGGTTTGTTCCTATAATAATAGAAAAATATTATTTAATTTAAATTATACATAGCTATTAAGGATGTATGCTATGAAAATGACGTATGATTTCGATCTTTAAATTCTAACGATATTTCGACAAATTGGTATCCCTCAAAATTTTTAAAATAATACTCGAATTAATATTATCTAATTTTTAAGTGAATTGCTACCTAATTCTTCAATAATATTTTCAACAACTCAATATAATTTCAAATGTAAAAGTTTACTAAGTATTTATAATATTTCTAAACACGATTAAATTATATTATTTTAGTATATTTATTTTAATAGTTTATTAATATTAATAATATTTATTTATTAATTACTTAATTTAATTATGTATTAAATAGTATTAATTTAATCTACAATATATATATATTTTTAATTTTCAAAATAAATTTGTACTAATAATAACAACAGTGCTAGACTAAAAAAAATTACAATAATACTATTTACTTAAATTTTCTTATTTTATTATATTTTATAATATTTATGACACTAATAATAATAATAGTGATATTAATAATATTTACTTATTAGATATTAATATTATTTGATTAATTTTTATCACTTAAAATAATTACTTAATTACTTTTATTTTAACTATAGTAATTTATAAATAATAATAAAATTAATAGTATACAATTTATTTACTTCATAATACTTTTATTTTTATTTTTCAATAATCACTTATAATAAAAATACTAAAAAAATAATAATATTATTTATGTGGTTAAAAATAACTATTTAATTACCGTTATTTTAAAATTAATAATTTATGTTAAATTCAATATTAAATTGTATAAGTAATATTAATGATAACATTATAACTATTTAAGTAAACGTTTAATAAACTTTAAATAATATATATATACATAATGTTAATAGTAGTAGTAGCTATAATAACAATATTAATAATTATACTAATTTTAAAAATTACTAATATTTATAAAAATTTTAGTTTTAATACTTTACTACTACAACAATAATAATATTAATAATTAATTACTATATAGTCAAATCTATATTTTAGCAGTTACTATAATTCATTCTTAAGTAGAAATAATGGTAACTTAATTATTTTAGCTACAACAACAAAAATCTTAATTAAATAATTAATTTTATAAATTTTTATAAATTTTAAATCATAATTTATTTACTATCTAATTTAATCATTTAATAATTAATTATCTTAATTTAATTTATAAATAGAACTCTTATATAGATAATAATTTAATAGTAGTATTTACTATAACTTAATTTAAAAAACTATTTATTTATTATCTTTTAATAATTTATCTTTTTCATGAATATATTTATTTATATCTTTATATCTAAAATATATCCAATTTATTTTGTAATTTACTAACAAAATTTATAATTTAAGAATTAAACTTGGTTTTACTATAAAAATTTTTATTCTATAGCTAATATTCATTTATATAAATATATTTATATATATATATACTTATTTCCATTCTAATTAATCATTTAATAAACCATTATGTATAAATATTAACAAAATTTCTTAAATATAATTTGATAATAATTTTAAATTTACTAACTAACTACTAATTTATGGATTTATCAATTCAATATATATATATATATATATATTAATTTTTCTACAATCTACTAGTAATATTTAGAATTTAAATATTTAATTATTTTAATTATACTTAATATTAATATTTTTATTTTGATTTACTGCCTATTTATTTACAATATCTAATTATCTTTCGTTCTAAAAATTAATCAATTATAACTTCTAATTTACTAATTTCCTAAATTTGTTTAACTAATTCCTTTTTAAACTAACTAATTTACTAATCAATTGGTGTTCCACATTTAAAGTGGACACTTTACCTAATTTTTTAATATTATAATTATTTATTCTACACTTTACCTATCATGGACTTATTTGACCCAAAATCAATAGAAAAATTGATACCCTCCATCATATTTTTAAAAATTTTTACTTTTTTACTAGTGGTATTTTAGTAATTTTATTATAAACTCATAATAAACACATTATAAACGGTGTAAAATTTATAAACTCATGATAAACTCATTGTAAACTATAAAATTTGTTATTTTGGTAAATATTTTATAAATTCTGATATTTTGGTAAATATTTTATAAATATGGTAAATTTAAAATTATTTTCAAATTTTCTTATATTTTTATTAAAAGCCCAAATCAATACGTGTTATGTTGGTTTAAACTAAGGACATTTACATAACTACTTAAAAAAGATTTTTGACAAAAATACAAGAAAAATTAAAAATAATTCCAAATTTACAATATTTGCAAATTGTTTATTCAAATATCATTTTTTTTAGTTTACAAAGAGTTTACAATAAGCTTATAATAAATTTATTATAAGTTTATAAATTTCATATAATTTATAATGAGTAAAAAATATGCTGAAGGGTGTCATTTTTTCTTTAAAAAATAATTTTTATTACAAAAATAGTACAAAAAGTGAGAACTATTTATATTTTTATAAAACATTGGCACATAATTTCAAAAATACCTCATTTCTCTATAAAAAAAATTTTTTTTAAAAAAATAACTCTTCCCTAAGTACAATCAATATTTTACTTCAAATTTTTATTTTTTTAAACTTCACTATTAAATAAAAATATTATAATAATATAATAAAAATTAATATTTTAAATTATTTTAAAAATCATATTTTTTTATAAAAAGAAGAAAAATTTAATTTTAATTATAAAAAATAAATAGGGCTCAAAAAATTAAAATAAAATATACAAAATATATATTAATAAAAATTATTAACTTTATTTTAAAATAAATTTTATATATTATACACATAAAAAATAAAAAATACACATAATTTTACTATGTAGATGTGTTGTAGATATTGTAAATGTGCTGTAAATATTGTGTGTATGTTATGTTTTTATTATTTAAGTTTTATCTATTTCATGTAAAATTGTTGAATGTTGTGAGTGAATGTTGTGTGGATATTTTGAGAATAAAATTTTTTTAAAAAATTAAATAAATATTAAAAATATTATGTAGATGTGTTGTAGATTTATTTTTAATATGTTGTGGATGTTGTAGATATATTTTATATTGTCAAGTGCATATTTTGTATATATTATTTATATATTATGTATATATTCATTTTCTTTCTGTGTATATTAAAAATATGGCATTCAAAAAATTTTAAATAAAAAATAAAATAAAAATCAGAAAAAATAAAAATCAGAAAAATGTCATAAACATAATTTTGAAAAAAAAAAACGATTTCCTTATGAGTAAAAAAGAAAACTTTCGTCTCTGTATTATTGAAAATTAAATTTGCAATTCATGCAAAAAAAAAAAAATCAACTCTTATATTAAAACACAGTTTCCGGTAAGTGAATATTCCTCTTCAGTATTAGATATTAAATTCAAATAAAAGAAAAAGACCATTGAAAATTAGTTTAAATATTAGGGTTAATTATCCTTGAAAATTATTAATACTGGAAACCCAGTACCTCTAATCGGAAAACCCTAGCTTGGCAATTTCTCAACAAAGAATGACAAATCTCCCGCAAGAGTTGATAATCGAAATTATGTTATTTCTGCCTGTGAAACCCCTTTTGCGTTTCAGATGCGTTTCAAAACCATTCTGCAATATCTTTGATAGTTCTAATTTCATAAACGCACATATTAAGAGATCCAAAGAAACAAGAAACCATCTTAAGCTGCTGATTCTCCACGAAGCAAGAAACTGCAGGTCAGGCTCCAACAATTTAACCACCAATATTTACATGTCCAATTTCAGTGACGGACTTCATGAAGCCAAGATTCTCCATAACACGTTCAAACCAAGGGTTTCAACCGTAATCGAAGCATCTTGTAATGGTTTACTTTTATTATGTTTCGATTGTGAGATATATGCCCTATGGAACCCATTCACCAGGCGCTCCAAGAAGCTACCAGTTTGCGCGGCTATGAAGTTTCCTTATTTCTGCTGGTCATTTGGATTGGGTTATGACTCTTTTACTGATGATTACAAAGTTGTGATGATTTCTGAGACTTTTCGATCAATTGAAGTTTGGGTTTTTGCCCTGAAAGCCAATCATTGGAGAAAGGTTCAGGATTTCCCTTATTCAGAATATACAACAGACTCTTCAGCTGGATACTTTGCTGATGGTGCTTTGCATTTTTTATTGAGTTTGATAAGGGACAATAGTAAACAATCAAGAAAAATTGCTGTATTTGATATGGTGAATGAGTCAATTTGTGTAAAACCTCTGTCTATTTGCAGAACTGAACGATACAGCCCTAGCTTGCATGTTGTAGATGAGTGCCTGTGTGTGGGATTTTACAATTTTCCTATGGAGCAGGGTAAGGTTTATGTAAGAAACAAGGATGGAGATGAGTTTACTTGGAGCAAATTCTACAATCTTAATAAAGAGCAGTTCGACATCGGTACAGTTAATAAAGAGCAGTTCATTAAGGAATTTGAAAAAGAATATGAATTTGATGTTGGATATGTTGAACCTTTGGCTTACTCAATGAAGAGAGATAAGGTTCTGCTGGATCTGAATGGCTGCTATATTTTCTGGTATGACTTGGAAGAGAAAAGATGTGAAATTGTTGATATTATTGGAAAGCCCTTAGATTACTATTCAAAGGTATGTTGTGAAAGCTTAGTCTCACTTGGCAATGACAGTGAATTTGATGGAAACTTTGCTGTTCGTAGGAAACGCCGAAAAAAAAAAACTAGGAAATTCATGAATGACGCCTAAAGATTGCTTGCTTCTACTCCCTTAGCATTTGTTTTTGTGCTATTTGCTCCAAAAGAATAATAATTGCATTTAAGTGTTCTATGATTATATCTGTTCCAGATCATGCATATATATTTTTGCTATCTGTTTGCTTGAGTTCTGTATATACATTTTTTTTGAGAATGAGTTTGCAACTCCCAATTATTTTTGTAGCATGCCATTAGAAAAGCTACATGAATTGATAACTTGAAGGAATTAAATAGAATGTTTGTAATTGAAGTTAGCTAAAATCCACCAAATAGAAAGTTTATAATTTGAATTAGCTAAAATCTACAAAGGCATAAACATTAATCATGCTTACATTAGCTTAATTCAAACACAAACAAAATTATACATATGTATATTATATTTTTGGCATATTTAGTAAACCAAGAAGGGACCTCTTGATTTGCTTCCAACAAGAACTTCATTAGTTCAACAATAGTTAAGTTGAGCTTTTAATGGGGAATAATAATATTTATCATTTTTTATTCAGTCTAATAAAATATAACATAATTATTATAATTAGTTTATTTCTAATATCTCAATTTTTCAAATTATATTATAATTAATATAATAATTAGTTATAATATATATTTTTATCAAATTCTATTATAACTCGTCCCAAAATTTTCTTGGACTGCCGTCTAGATCACCTTGAACCCAACCAATTGTATTCTGGTTAGGTTTCCATTTGGTCAGAGTAACTCGTGCCTGTGATTACCTTCAAGGTTTGCTTTGGAATTGTTTTGGAACTGGTCTCTCTTTGGAAATTAATGGACTATTGAGAACTACAGATTATTGTCCCTCACTTTATTGGAAATGGTTAACTGTGCTTCTAATTCAGGTGGTTCTATAATGTTGCAACTACATCAGTTAGGCAACTACTTCAGTTAGGATTGCCCACTATGTTACTGCATTTTATTAGTCCATTTTGCCTTCTTTTTATGCTTCATGCCATGCTCTCATCATATGACATTTGCTAAATTTGTTGGACTACTGCATCATCTGACAACCATTTCTATTCACAATTTGTTACTGCAGCATGTTGATGAAATTATTGTCCATCTTGATAACTAGAGTACTCTAGTTTTTGGTTTTGAGCTGGTTGCTAGTTCTCATGATGTCTTTGTTATATATGCTAAGTGCTACCTGATTTGCTTACTTGTTTGGAGAATCTAATGTGCCAACTTCTTGTCTTATAACTTGATATAAGAATTGAAATTCGGCTTGTTTATGGATCTGATTGCTTCTTTGGATTAGCTTCATGAAATACAAGTATATTGATATGCAAGTCTACATAATCTGCAGTGAAACATTTCAGATTCACATGTTTATGTGTAGATTTGTTCAATATAAAGAAATGCAGATCTTGTTGGGGTACATCAAATATGCTGGTTTCATTTGGTGTAAAGTAGTGCAGATTTGTTTGTGTTACAGAATTCTGACGCAGTTGGTGATGGACCTTATATGTAACTTGTTTTGCATTCCCTTAGTAGAGATACTTATATTGTATTAGTCATTTTTTTGGGGTTTTTTCACATGGGTTGATGAGGTTTAGTTGTGGGTGTATGAGGTAAATCTATTGCCTTGGGTAGAATGCCTCACCAATTTATATTTTTCCGCATTCAATTTTATTAATAATAAAGATGCTACATATAAAAAAATATTATAATTAATAAAAATATATTTTTCTAATTAATAATATAATAAAAAAATTAAGTATATTTTAATTTAATAGAATATTTTAAATATATAGTATGCATGGTGAAAAAAATATGAATATAAAATAAATTAGTTGAAACACTAAACTTATGATGATTTTAATAATTCACAATCAATTTTTTATTTACATAATTTCATATAACAAAGTCATTCAAATTTAGATTAAAGAAATAATATTTATAAGAGAAAATAAACATGAATAAAGAAAAAAAATTAATTAATATAATTTAGCAGGTATAGTTTATATACAATGTACTTTGAAAATGAAAAAAAATATGTAAATAAGATTATATATATATATGTTAGTTTAAGACATGGAAATATTTTGGAGAGTACTTCGGTAGAGAAGGCAACCACCCACGCACATGAAGCGATGGCGTTTTGGGATGAGTAACGAGACCTGATACTTTTTATTTGGAGTCATTTCAATTCCCAAAAATTAAATTCTTATCATTAAAAGATTATTAGGAAAAAAACTCAAATTTAACAGAAATTGATGATTTAGACTTGATGAGTAAGTACATGCGTCATCGAATCTTTTTTCAGTGAGGAGTTTTGCTAAAGGGTTTAAGCATGGACACCAAGCATCATGTCAATCCTAAACTAAATAGTCTGTCATATCGAAAGGATCTCTTCATTAGAGATACTCAGCACAAAGCAACAATTCTAGGATCAGATTGGAGAAAGAATTTTATCTTTTTTTTATTGGCTCTCTTCCTTTGGATATACGCTCGAAGGATCTTCATTACCTCTTCAGCAAGTATGGCAAGGTTTATGGTGCTTTTGTGCCTAAGAAGCTCAGAAGTAATGCAACCACAGAATATGGCTTCGTCAAATTCAAGTCTCATGATGAAGCAGAACGGGCCATTTTCGGAGCTAATGGCTCTTATTTCAAACGAGGCTGAATTTGGGTCAAGTTTCTAGACAAGCTCCAGTCGCTTAGTGCCAGGTATCCTTTGCCATCTACTCCCATCATTGCTCCTGAGGTTTCTTATGCCGATCTACTAAAGAATGGAAGATTAAGTAAGGATAAGGATGATCGAACTGATTGCTCTGCCCTTTCCTTCTCCATGGAAGATTGTGATAACTCTTGGCTCGAGTGTGCAGCCGTTGGCAAAGTCAAATCTGTTGAACATCTACATCAGATTGAGAACTTCTTCGATGAGAACTGTGTCTCAAATTGTAAGATTGCTACTCGTAGAGGGAAGCTGGTCCTTATTATCTTCGATAACCGTTGTGTTTTGGAAGAATTTCTTAGCCAGGACCACGTTTGACTCTTTAATAGGTTCAGTTCAGTGAAGAGATGGGATAAAAGTTTGTTAGCTTATGAAAGATTCACTTGGATTCGACTATATCAAGTTCCTCTCCATGCTTGGGACGAGAAATTTTTTTCTTTCATTGCGAACAGTGATGGGAAGGAGCCAAGATTAATTTTTTCCTACTTGAATGAATCTATGAGGAGTGACTAAGTAAAATTTAGCAAACAATAAATCAACAATCTGTCTCAAAATGCACAAAACCAATCACACATAAACACAATATTTTTTAACGTGAAAAACCCCTTCAATGTGAAGGATAAAAGCCACGGGACCTATCTTGGTCCAAGTAAAAGAGTTCCACTATCAAAATCAATGTTTACAGCAACTACAAGCTACTACAACAACCCTCAAGTAAAGCAGCAACACCAAATTAACCAAATAACAAGAAATAAACAAGAGAATGGAGAAAAATCACCCAAAATAGCTATTGTTCATGTCAATGGATGAGCTCCGATTGTTCAAATCTGATCTTCACAGACCAGATTAAAGAACAACAAATTCTAAACGTGCTCACCAAATTTTAGCCAAATCCGACCATAAAAGACCATCCGATCGTTGGAGAAAGACAAACTAGTTGCCGTTGCAGAAATACACGTGAACAGTAAACTTCGAGCTCCAAATACTAGAAATCCAACCTTCAAAAATTGATCTCCACCATTTAGAATGAAGAACGATGAGTCTCTAACTGCTGTCCAAATTTCAGCCTGATCAGAGCACAGATGATCGTCCGATCGCTTGAAAACCGAGACTGCTCTGTTAACTTCTTTTGCAAAAAAAAAAAAACTCTTTCTTTTCTCTCTCTGTTCTCTCTTTCTCTCTCTCTATTTTCTCCTTTGGTGGCTGACACACTAACACCTCTCACATGCAACATAAGGTTATTATAAATGCTAAAACATTAATAGTCTATTAGGCCAAAAGAAAATAGGCTTAAACTTTGGATATTTCACATAGGAGGGAACCCAAAAACCTAACAATTCTCTCCCTTCCCGACTATGTGCAGGAGTTTGCCAAACTGGCAACTCTACAACATGCCTCAAACTTTCCTCTTGGTAAAACCTTTGTGAACATATCAAAACCATTATCATCAGTATGTATCTTCTCAAGTTCAAGCTGCTTAGAATCCAAAATATCACGAATCCAATGATACCTCATATCTATATGTTTGGATCTACCGTGAAAAGTAGAATTCTTACCGAGATGAATAGCACTCCGACTGTCACAAAATAAGACATATCTCTTCTGTATAAAGTCAAGCTCATTCACAAACTTCTTCATCCAAAGTAATTCTTTACATGCTTCAGTTGCTGCAATGAATTCGGCTTATGTAGTAGACAATGCAATGCATTTCTGCAATCTAGATTGCCATGCCACAGCTCCCCCTGTAAAAGTGATCAGATACCCAGAAGTAGATTTTCTTGAATCTGCATCCCCTGCCAAATCAGAATCTGTATAACCACTGAGAATAGGTTTTCTAGTCCCAAAACACAACTTTAAACTAGCAGTACCACAGAGATATCACAAAATCTACTTCACAGCATCCCAATGCTCTTTTCCTAAATTAGACAAAAATCTACTAACAGTACCAACTGCATGAGCTATGTCTGGCCTAGTGTAAACCATAGCATATATCAAGCTATCTACTGCAGATGCATAAGGAACTTTCTGCATATATTCTTTCTCTTGCTTGCTAGAAGAAGATTGTTTGACACTCAATTTGAAAGATATGGCAAGAGGGGTACTTACAGGTTTAGCTTTAGTCATATTAAATTGGTGCAATACTTTCTCAATATAATTTTCTTGAGATAGGCACAACTTCTTGCATTTCCTATCACGAATGATCCTCAAGCTAAGAATCCGCTTTGCTGGCCCTAAATTCTTCATTGCAAAGGACTTGCTCAACTCTTTCTTCAAGCTATCAATTCTTGAAGAACTAGAACCCACAATGAGCATATCATCGACATATAGCAATAGGATGATAAAATCACTATCAGAAAATCTCTGCACAAAAATATAATGATCAGAAGTAGTCTTCTTGTAGCCTTGTTGAACCATAACTGACTCAAACTTCTTATACAATTGCCTAGGTATTTGTTTCAGCCCATACAAACTCTTTTACAGTTTGCAAACATAATTTTCTTTTTCTTTTGCCACAAAACCTTCAGGTTGTTCCTTGTAGATTTCTTCCTCTAAGTGACCATGAAGGAAGGCTATTTTAACATCCATTTGTTCAACCTCTAAATCAAGAGTAGCAGCTAATCCCAAAATAATATGAATTGATGACATCTTAACCACTGGTGAGAAAATCTCCTCAAAGTCAACTGCCTTTTTCTGACTAAAGCCCTTGAAAACTAATCTAGTTTTATATTGTGGAGATGATAAATTCTCTTCTTTCTTTATTTTATAGATCCACCTATTCTTCAAGGTTTTTCTATCTTTAGAAAGCTTCACTAATTCAAAAGTGTGATTATCAGCTAAAGACTGCATTTCATCTTTCATAGCTGCAATCCATTCTGCCTAGCCAACACAGCTACCGAATTAACTTGGCTTACATTCCTCTTACCTGATCTTCGTGTTCCTCAATCCCATCCACTAATCCTATTTTGTGATAATTTAAGTGCGTTACATATGACTATTAATCCTGTTTTCCATGCTCGAAGTAAGCACATTGAATTTGATTACTATTTTGTTCGTGAACGAGTTTCGATGGGACTTCTAATTACTCGTCATGTTTCCTCTACCTTTCAAATTGCGGATATCTTTACTAAGCCACTGTGTAAAGCATCATTACTTCACTTTCGCCATAAACTCTTCCTCCAACCTCGGCCCAGTTTGAGGGAGGGCATTGAACAACATTCACCATTTAACAATCACCATTCAAGGAGAGATAAGAATTGGAGTGATAAGGTAGTTGATCAAGATATGGTTTTCATCCCTAAAACAGAAGAAACGTGAAGAGTAATTCAATGAGTCTAATTGGAATCAAATCACCTTAAGATGGTAACTCTATTGAGCAATCTTTTCCCTTAAAAATAGCTATGTAATAGCATTAAGATAGGCATTAAAATCGTGTATGATCACTGCTATTATTGTAAATTCCTTCTATATATATTTGGTTGTAAATCTATAAATAATAGAAAATCAAAACTCTCTTCTCATGATTATTGATTGAGAAGTTTTCTTACAAATCTTGTTCAAATTCAAATATTCTTTAATATCCGACTCCAACATTAAAAATATGAATCGTATCAATAGCAGCAAATTGTTGGATACTCCTAACCAGCTAGAATATGATAATTCATTGCCATTTGATGAGCTTAACAAAGATGGCATTGCTCTGCCAGACACAATGGGGATTATTAATGACGATGGCATTACTCCGCCGGACACAGTGGGGATGGAAGTACAGAAGACTTAGGAAATTAGATCAATGATGGTTTTTTTTGAAGCTAAAGATAAAGACAAGATTTGTCGAGGGTTAAGCGAAATCATTAGTAAAGAAGCAACCGATGGGTATAATTTTGATTCTTAATATCCTGAGGTTCATTCTTGAGTTGGGTAATTATATTTGACTGATCATTTGGTGGCAATCTTTGGTAGCATCATGGAAGTGTAACTGTTATGTTGTCTTCAAGGTCATCATAGTTTTAATCTTGGTAAGGTTTATTATGTTTGCCTCTTCTCCACTTCCATATACACAGTGAGAATTTGTTGTTTTTTATAATAAGGTGGGTTGCAGAGCTCTTTTTCTTGCTAGTGGGGATTATATCTCCTTCTTCAGTTCTCGAGAATGGTCGTTGAGGCTTGGTGTAGTTGTTGGTGACTACTTATTTTATTGATGTTGTTGTTGTAGTAGCATATTTGCAGTAGCAATCCGGTCGTTCATCTTATGTGGTAAGCGGGTTCGGGTTTCTAATGGCTAATGTAGGATCTACATTGAGTATAATTCTCTCTTTTATGGTTCCATTTGGGCCGTCTAAAATCATATCATTGACATGGAATTTTGCTGGTTTTGATCACTCCTTGGGTTCTTCATTTAAATTTTATGGCCTCTTGCAGTTTGGTTTGGTCCTTCCTAGGTACCACTTGAACTCTTCTTTCTTCAATCTAATCTCAGATGCTATGATGGTTTTTAGTTGAAACTATCAATGTTGTGTAATTGATCTTGAGTTATGTCCTTTCCGTATTCTTTTGTTGGTGTATCCTTTTCTTCTAAGGGGTTTTTTCAAATGGAATGGGGGTAGTTAGTTTTGGGTGTATGGGCAGCTTCTTGGCTTGGATAGTTTGTTCCTTCAATCCATGTTTTCCCCTTTATTTTATTAAATTAAATTAATAAAGGTGACTTATTTATAAAAAAACAGAAATTGATGATTTTATTTAGAGTTATTTCAATTCTCAAAAATTAAATTGTTATCATTAAAAGATCATTAGGAAAAAAACTCAAATTTAACATAAATTGATGAAAATCAAATGTAACACCTTAGGTAAATCCTACATCGACTAAGTACAAGGAATTCAATCTACATATAAGGGTGGGAATAACTTAGTTTGCAGCGAGGCCTTTTGAGGTGAAATGGGTTGGACCTATAAGCCTCAGGAACAAAATCGTGAGGGGAAAATGGGCTGGGCCCGTAATTCCTAAGCAGACAATATTATTGTGGGTTGGGCTGTTACATTTGGTATCAGAGCCGAGCCTTATTCCTCCAATTGATGGTAGGGCAAACCTCAGCGAGGACGCTGAGTCCCTAAAGGGGGTATATGTAATATCTTAGGCAAATCCCACATCAACTAAGTACAAGAAATTCGATCCACATATAAAAATGGCTAAAACTTAGCTTGCAACGAAGCTTTTCGAGGTGAAATGGGTTGGACCCATAAGCCTCAAGAGGGGAAAATGGGCTGGGCCCATAACTCCAATTAGTATTTATATCAAAATTGAATCAAGCCAAAATAATAAAAATTTAGTGAATGAGGAGTGCACATACATACATATGTAATGGATAATTATATTTTAAATGCTTTTTAAAGGTTTGTGCATATTTATTTGTTAATAACAAACAATAAGCATGAAAATTTAGTTCACTATAAATTCAATCATTCTATGAAGTTTATTAAGTTGATGCTTTATCCCTATTGGGGATGATTATGATAAAATCAATTGGCAACATCTGATTCTAACACTTAATTGTCAAAATTTAATGAAGATAACAGTAAAAATTGGCCATGCAGTAGGCTAGTAAGCCTTTCACAGTGTCACATATGCATGAATTAATCAAAATCTTTAGCAATCACTAATAAATAATTGATCTCAGGATGACATTGAAATGTTAATTAATTGATGTCCCAAATGAATGGTCAAGTCTTCAAATTCAAAACTGAAATTTCTCTCTTTAAATGGATATATCTAGACAGAATATGGGTAAATGGTAGTGGAACATTATTTTAATGACTGATTATAATGGTTGGTGGTTATGCTCAAAGGAATTTAAAAGGTCTTTGAAGAAGAGGTACAAAAACAAACAAATTTAAAATTTAAAAATAAGCAAAATTCGGCTAACTTGGCCCACACCTCAAAAGAATCCAAAAAACGACCCCATATGCACTTAAGCTTGATTCAAGTCTTCTAGTCCAAATTTATTGATATATTTGGGCTCTCCATTGTTTTCATATATGGACTTTTTATGTTTGGACAACCCATATTCAAAATATTTTTGTACATAAATTTGAAGTTGATCTTTTAGGCTTTTTACACACGACCTTGTGATCAGACTAACGAGACTGTCCATGTCCGGAAAAGTTTCCTTATTTGCAATCAACTTTAAATTATCTATTTTGCTCTCTTGACCATCTTGGGTGGCATTTGTATCATTTATTGTTTTAAAGAGAGATAAGGTTTTGTTGGATATAAATGGCTGGTATATTTTCTGGTATGACTTGGAAGAGAAAAGAGCTGAAATTGTTGATATTATTGGAAAGCCATTAGGTTTCTATTAAAAAATATGTTGGGAAAGTCTAGTCTCGCCTGGCAATGACAGTGTATTTGACGGAAACTTTGCTGTTTGGTAGGAAACACATAAGAAATCTAGGAAAATTCTCATGAAAATAAAAATTTTAGTTCATACGAGTTTCAAAAAACTTTGTTCATTTAAGTGTTCTATCTGTTTCAATTCATGCATATATTACATTTTTGCTATCTCTTCTTGCTTGAGTTCTCTATATTTACGTTGAAGCAAAATGATATATTTTTTTTGGAATAAGTTTGCAACTCCTAATTTTGAAGGATAACAGTTTAAAATTTTTATTTTTCCTAAATAGCTTCCTATATTTTTAAAATTAAATAGAAAGTTTTTAATTTAAGTTAACTATATTTTTTTAAAAAAAAAAGACATGAGAGAAAACAAAGGTGGGAATCTCAACCTCCTTCGGCGCAATCCTCAACCAAAACCTAAGCATGTCATTCCTGAATGAAGAAAACGTTTCATCTATGTCTTTATAGACCATCTGCCCCTATCCATCTCAGTGGAAGAACTGTCACCAAAGTTTAACAAATTTGGCAGAGTGTTTGATATCCCGAAAAATTTGAGGCTCAAGAATCCCCTCAGATACGCTTTTGTTCATTACAAGACCCTACAAGAAGCCTCAGCGGCGGTTAAAGAGCTAAATGGTTCTCTCTACAAAAATAGAAGACTGGTAGTACAGCTAGCTGACTCAAATGCTTTAGAGTAGAATCATGATAAGTATGGTAAAATCAAACTAGTAAGTGCAACCTCTTCTTACCATTCAATGGGGGGTTGCTCTTACGCTGATGTTGTTGGAATGCTTGAAAGGACTACCCAACTTTTTTTAGGGTAATGGGATTAAAGTTGATAAGGTGGCACCTATGGGAGGAAGAACTGTTCTTATCTCAGTCATTAGTGCGGATGAAGCAGTCAAATTAATTAAACTCGGCTCAGTATGGATTAAGCAAAGGTTCACTATGGTAAAGAAGTGGGAGCCCAAGGACCTTGCCTTTGAGCGCTTGACTTGGGTCAGGTGTGAATTCATTCCTCTACATGCATGGAGAGAAGAATTCTTTGGCCTGATTTCATGTCGTTGGGGAAACTTTATTACAATGGATGAGGACACAAAATTGAAGAATAGGCTTGATTGTGCCAGAATCCTAATTTCAACGGGGATGAAAAACAATATTTCAAAAATTATAACAGTCTCAACTAATAAGGAACTATTTTCTATCAGAATCACAGAAGAGACTGGTCTCTCCAATGCACCATTATTTGTTCTAAACACAAACAACTCTAGCCCAAAACCTTCTCTAATGCTGGAAGCTGTCGCACACACTGGTCGGAGCGAGAAGCTGTGTGGTGGGACAGCCTTTTTGCACTCGGGTTCCTCAAATTCAGTCGCAGATGTAGGCCCAATGGTGAAGGAGAAAATTTTTGTAGGAGAGACATCCTTTTTTCAAGCTCCAAAAAAGGACTCACAAGTGCCATAGGTTAATGGGCAAGTTCCAAAGTCTTTGTTGGCACCCATCGGGTCAAATATAATTCTAAGAGGGAGTACGGGCTGTAACTCTTCAAAACTTGCCGAAAAGCCAAACGACCATGCCATTGAGAAACCATTTTGTTCTGAGCCCATTTGTAGAAATTCAAATGACCAGAGCCCACTAGCATCAGCCAGGTGTAAACTCCACTTTGATCATAGGGCCAGTTCGACAACAAAGTCAGTTGCTCTCAACTCTGGTAAAGGGGCCAAAATGGAGGATTGGGATGCAGTTGATGAGTCTTCACAATCTGAAATGGATACTCTCTTTATCAAAAACCAAAATAGAAGAAAGAAGAAAGGGAAATATAGGTCGAAGAAAAATCAACTTGCAGTGGTTAGGAGAAGAAGGAAACTCAAGATCCACGAAGCAGATAAATTTAATTTGGTTCCTATCCTCATTGACAATTCAGTTACAGACAGTGGCATCATCAATATGAATAAAATTGCGCTGGGGAAAATGGAAAAGGGAAAGGAAGGACAAGAGGAGCATGTTATGGAAACAGCCAGTGATTATTCGGAAGGCTGGGATACAGAGGTTAAGGAGACGTGGAATGCTGCTGCTGCGACTGGAGGATTCCAGTTGAAAGACAAGGAGATGATCTGCAATGGGTTAAAGGAGATGATTCAAAAGGAGAAAGAGGTCAGTTCTTCAGTTCCATTACAATGAATTTGTTCTTTTAGAATATCAGAGGGCTTGGTGCCAGAGCCAAGAAGAGTGTTGTTAAGAGATGGGTCTTTAGAAAAAAGGTGGATTTGGTAGCGCTAGTTGAGACCAATTTGGGTTCAGTAGATTATACAATAATAAGAAGCATGATGTTAGCTGGATTTCCTCGAAAGCTACTAATTCTGCAGGTGGTATTCTAGTATGTTGGAACAAAGCTATGTTTTCTTGCAGCAATTGGGCCAAAGGACCAAACTAGATAATCATCGAGGGTAAATGGATGGATCCCATTTTTGAGTGCTGCTTTGTTGTCCTTTATGGGACAGCTACAGAAACTGAACGTGGCTCATTGTGCGATGAGGTTTTTTCTCTGAAATCAACATTTCAATCTCCATGGTTTCTAATGGGAGATTTCAATGAAGTTTTGAATATGGAAGAGCAAAGCACTGGACTGTTCTCCACATCGGGTGCTAACAAATTATGTGAGATCTTTAGCAACTGTGAGTTGATAGGCATTCTGTTATCTGTGTCAAAGAAGTAGGCACCAACCATTTTTGACTAAAAAATGGAGGTGCCTAATTGTCAAAAATGGAGGTGCCTAATTTAGGACATTGTCAAAAGTGGAGGTGCCTAATTTGGGGAATTGTCAAAGTAAAAAATGGAGGTGCCTAATTTAGGTAATTGTCAAAATGGAGGTGCCTAATTTATTGACTAATTTCACCAACCCATGTTTTTGAAGCCTATATAAACCCATCTCCCTCATTTGGAGAATACACCTTAAATTGAAGAAGTAAAGAGAAGAGAGTGTCTTTGAGAGAATTTTGTGAGGAAAAATTCTTGTTCATAATTGAGTGAGGGTTGTGAGTGTTTGTAAACGCATTGTATTTTTCTCCTTAATATAAGTCTGTAGCAGCTCCGGAGACGTAGGCATAATTGGCCGAACTCCGTTATCAAATTCTGTGTTAATATTCCGCATTTATTTTCGCTCTCCTACTAATCTGGTTTAAGGGAATAGAGTGGTAATCACCTCAATTTCCCAACAACTGGTATCAGAGCTTTGGGTGATAAATTCTGTCAATTTTTTGCAAGATTACTATTCATATGAATAGTGAATTTCGTGAATAGTGAAATTTTGTCGGCCGTTCTGATTTGTCGACAAAGGTGTCCTAGTACACAGTGGTTTGCAGAAACAGTTAGAAACAATCCAAAGGAGTCCAGATTCGAGTAGGAGCGATGGCTGCAGATGAAGGAAAAGTGAGAATTGAAAAGTTCGACGGTACGGACTTTGGCTTCTGGAAGATACAGATTGAAGATTATCTGTACCAGAAAAAGTTATATCAACCTCTCTCAGGAATAAAGCCAGAAGGCATGAAAGATGAAGAATGGAATCTTCTCGACAGACAAGCCCTTGGAGTTATTCGATTGACATTATCACGAAATGTTGCTTTCAACATCGCCAAAGAAAAGACCACAGCAGGTCTAATGGCGGCTCTCTCCAACATGTATGAAAAGCCATCAACTTCAAACAAAGTTCATTTGATGAAGCGGTTATTCAATTTGCAAATGGCAGAAGGGGCATCAGTAGCCCAACATCTGAATGAATTCAACACAATCACAACCCAGTTGAGTTCAGTAGAAATTGAATTTGATGCTGAAATTCGGGCTTTAATTCTCTTATCATCTCTACCAGATAGTTGGAATGCTACCGTTACAGCGGTCAGCAGCTCATCGGGAAAAACCAAATTAAAATTCGATGATGTTCGGGATCTGGTGTTGAGTGAAGAAATTCGACGAAGAGAATTGGGTGAAGCATCTACCTCTTCAGCTTTACACACAGAATCTAGAGGGAGAACTTTAGAAAAAAGTTCAAATCGTGGCAGATCAAAATCTAGAAGAGACAAATCTAGATTGGGGAAAAAAGATTTCAAGTGTTATAACTGCGGCAAGAAGGGTCATTTTAAGAAAGATTGTCGAGCGCCAAAGAAAGATAGTGGTTCACAGGGATCTGCAAATGTGACCGAGGAAGCAGGTGATGCCATGATTCTAAGTGTCAACAGTCTAATTGAATCATGGATTTTAGATTCTGGGGCATCTTTTCACGCCACTCCATGCCAAGAAATCATGGACAACTATGTCAGTGGTGATTTCGGGAAGGTTCATCTAGCTGATGATGAAACCTTAAAGATCGTAGGAAAAGGGGATGTCCGATTAAAGTTGTCAAACGGGAATACCTGGAAGCTGCAAGGAGTAAGACATATTCCTGGTCTTAAAAGGAATTTGCTCTCTGTAGGACAACTTGATGAAGATGGTTATGGTACAACCTTCAAAAGCGGTGAATGGAAGATTACCAAAGGAGCACTTGTCATTGCTCGTGGTAAGAAAACTGGCACTCTCTATGAAACCTCAAACTTAGAGAATGTTATTTCAGTAGCAGATGCAGATGAAAAATCAAACCTATGGCACCAAAGGCTTGGTCATATGAGCGAGAAAGGGATGAAGACGCTTTTGTCAAAAGGAAAGTTGCCGGAACTGAAAAGTATCAATGTCGGCCTATGTGAAGATTGTATCTTTGGAAAACAAAAGAAGGTCAGTTTTTCAAAGATTGGCAAGACACCCAAAGCAGAAAAATTAGAGTTGGTCCATACCGATGTATGGGGACCGTCTCCAATTCCATCTCTTGCAGGCTCATTGTATTACGTCACATTCATTGAAGATTCAACAAGAAAGGTATGGGTGTATTTTCTGAAGAAGAAATCAGAAGTCTTTGATACATTCAGAAAATGGAAGGCCATGGTAGAAAATGAAACTGGTTTGAAAGTCAAACGATTGAGGTCTGACAATGGAGGAGAGTACAGAGATAGAAGATTCAGAGAATTTTGCGCAAACAGCGGAATCAAGATGGAGAAAACAGTTCCCATGACACCGCAACAGAATGGCGTAGCTGAGCGCATGAACAGAACTCTGAATGAACGTGCCAGAAGCATGAGAATACATGCTGACTTGCCCAAGAATTTATGGGCTGAAGCTGTCAACACCGCTGCCTACCTAATCAACTGTGGGCCTTCAGTACCTCTGGATGGTGGAATACCAGAGGAAGCATGGAGCAAAAAAGAGGTAAACCTTTCACACTTAAGAGTGTTTGGTTGTATCTCTTACATACATATAGATTCTGCTGGAAGAAGTAAATTGGATGCCAAGTCAAACAAATGTGTCTTTGTTGGATATGGTGGTGATGAGTTCGGTTATCGGTTTTGGGATTATGAAAATCACAAGATCATTAGAAGCCGGGATGTCATATTCAATGAGAATGTGATGTACAAAGACAGATTAAATGCAGAATCAAATAGCTCCAAGATAGATGTTGAAAATAAGGAATTTGCTGAGTTCGAGGATATTTCTGGAAATGATGTTCAGAATAGTCCTGAAGTAGAGGAGCCAAGCACGCCGGAATTGAGGCGCTCCTCCAGAATTACAAGACCAATCCAACGTTACTCGCCTTCTTTGCATTACTTGTTGCTGACAGACAATGGTGAACCAGAGTGCTACGATGAAGCAATACAAGTAGAGGATTCAATCAAGTGGGAGTCTGCCATGAAAGATGAGATGGACTCACTCATGTCAAATCATACATGGGAATTAGCTGAACTACCACAAGGCAAGAAAGCACTCCACAACAAGTGGATTTATAGGATCAAAGAAGAGCATGATGGAAGTAAACGCTACAAAGCAAGATTGGTTGTAAAAGGTTTTCAACAAAAGGAAGGTATTGACTATACTGGAATTTTCTCTCCAGTCGTGAAGCTTACGACAATCAGACTGGTATTGAAAATTGTAGCCGCAGAAAATTTACATCTTGAACAATTAGATGTAAAGACAGCATTCCTTCATGGAGATTTGGAGGAAGAGATCTACATGAAGCAACCAGAAGGCTTCATTAAGGCAGACAAGAAAAATCTAGTGTGCAAGTTGAAGAAGAGTTTATATGGTCTGAAACAAGCTCCTAGACAGTGGTACAGAAAGTTTGATAGTTTTATGAGCAGCGGCGGTTTCACAAGATGCCAAGCAGATCATTGTTGCTACATCAAAAAGTTTGACAATAGCTTTATTATTTTATTGTTATACGTCGATGATATGCTCGTTGCAGGTTCAGACATGCAAGAGATTAAAAATTTAAAGCAGAAATTGTCAAAACAGTTTGCAATGAAAGATCTGGGTGCTGCAAAGCAGATTCTTGGAATGAGGATCAAGAGAGACATGAAGTCGGGGACTTTGATGTTATCACAGGCTGAGTACATAAACAAAGTACTAGCCAGATTCAACATGCAAGATGCTAAATCAGTGAGCACACCTTTAGGTGTTCATTTCAGACTCTCCAAAGAACAGTCACCGAAGACGGAGGAGGAACGTGCACACATGACGAAGGTGCCATTTGCCTCAGCAATTGGGAGTTTGATGTATGCCATGGTTTGTACCAGACCAGATATTGCTCAAGCAGTGGGAGCTGTTAGCAGGTACATGAATAATCCAGGCAAGGCACACTGGGAAGCAGTCAAATGGATTCTCAGATATCTTCGAGGTACCACAGATAAGGCGCTTTGTTTTAAAAGTGGAGATACGACACTAGCAGGTTATGTGGATGCTGACTTAGCTGGAAATGTTGACATTAGAAAGAGCACTACAGGGTATGTCTATACTCTAGGAGGTACCGCAGTGAGCTGGGTCTCTCAATTACAGAAGATAGTTGCTCTCTCCACAACTGAAGCAGAATATGTCGCTGTCACGGAAGCCAGCAAAGAAATGGTTTGGCTCCAAGGTTTCTTGGAGGAGTTGGGCAAGAAGCAAGAAAATAATGTCTTGTATTGTGACAGTCAAAGTGCCATACATCTAGCGAAGAATCCGTCTTTTCATGCCAGAACAAAGCACATACAGTTGCGGTATCACTTTATCAGGTCACTTCTGGAAGATGGGATTTTGAAACTTGAGAAGATTAGTGGAACTCAAAATCCGGCAGACATGTTGACGAAGACGGTGACTATTGATAAACTGAAGCTGTGCTCAGCTTCAGTTGGCCTACACTAGTATCTAGGTCGTAGAAGAGCTGTTGCATTGATCAAGATGTGAAGACAGATTAAAATCGGTCTTCAAGTGGGAGATTGTCAAAGAAGTAGGCACCAACCATTTTTGACTAAAAAATGGAGGTGCCTAATTGTCAAAAATGGAGGTGCCTAATTTAGGACATTGTCAAAAGTGGAGGTGCCTAATTTGGAGAATTGTCAAAGTAAAAAATGGAGGTGCCTAATTTAGGTAATTGTCAAAATGGAGGTGCCTAATTTATTGACTAATTTCACCAACCCATGTTTTTGAAGCCTATATAAACTCATCTCCCTCATTTGGAGAATACACCTTAAATTGAAGAAGTAAAGAGAAGAGAGTGTCTTTGAGAGAATTTTGTGAGGAAAAATTCTTGTTCATAATTGAGTGAGGGTTGTGAGTGTTTGTAAACGCATTGTATTTTTCTCCTTAATATAAGTCTGTAGCAGCTTCGGAGACGTAGGCATAATTGGCCGAACTCCGTTATCAAATTCTGTGTTAATATTCCGCATTTATTTTCGCTCTCCTACTAATCTGGTTTAAGGGAATAGAGTGGTAATCACCTCAATTTCCCAACAATCTGGACTTAAATACATATGAGGTAACAGTCGCTGTCAGAATAAGCTAGATAGAATGTTGGTGAACCAAGAGTGTCTTGCACAATTTCCTTATTGTAAATTGTTGGGTCTAAATAAAGGGTTATCTGACCATAGACCTTTGCTTCTAGAGTCTATCACAGTTAACTGAGGTCCCAAGCCTTTTCGCTTTTTGGATTGCTGGCTATTGAATCCAGGATTTGACGACTTAGTTAAAGGTTGGTGGTCCACAAATGTCTCAGGATCTTCAGGCCCATATAGGATCATTAGAAAATTGTCGATGTTAAGGAATCAGCTCAAACAATGGAATACAAATAACTTTGGAAATTTAGATACCAAGATTGTCGAACTTGAGGAGGAAATTAACTCAATCGATAAGGCCCTTGAAACTTCCTCACCTCAGTCTTCAGAAATCCTAGTTAGAAGGAGAGTGAGATGGTCAGAATTGTGGTGCAAACATAGGCAACAAGAATTGTATTGGTGTCAATTATCGAGAATCAAGTGGCTAAATGAAGAGGATAGGAACACTCGTTTCTTTCACTTGTCAGCCTCTTTGAGAAGGAAAAAGAACTGCATTCTGCGATTATAAAGTGTAAGTGGTTTGCTAACAGACCCAACAGACATCAAGAATGAGATAGTAGCACACTATAAGGATGCATTTTCAGAAAAAATAACTTGGACGCCTTCCCCATCAGGTCTCTCCTTCTCAAAACTTCAAGAATCATCGACAAATTTTCTGGAGAAACAATTCATAGAAGAGGAAATTTTAGCAGCCATAAACAGTTATGAGGGTAGCAAGGCGCCAGGATCGGACAGATTCAATTTCAACTTTTTCAAGAAGTTTTGGCCTCTTTATAAATCTGACCTACTCCAACTTTCCAGGCCTTTTTTGTTGGATTTTTGTGGGTTTCATGGACAATTTTTTTCTTGGGCTTATTTAAAATAAGTGTTGGACTTCAACATTATTGGGCTTCTTTTAAATGATGAGTTTCTTGACAAAATGGCCTTTCCCCCTTCAACTTTATATTTCATTCTTTTTTCTTTTTTTTTCTCGATGTGGGACAAACCCACTACTGCCAACATTTTTTAATTCAAGCTAATTGCCGAATGAGTTATGCGCATCCTTCATTTCTCTAATTCTTAAGTGCAAAGGTGCCAATTCTCTATCTGAATTTCACCCTGTTAGTCTTGTAATTTGTAATATCTAGTAAAAAAAATGTAATAATAAAAAAATATATTTTAAAAAATAATAATTTAATCTAAAAAAAATTTAATTAATTAAATTAAATTAATAATAATATATATATATATATATAAAGAAAAATGTGCCCACCTAACAAGTAGGTGGGTAGAATAAAAAAAAAGAAGAAAGGGATTTGTATTATAATTAAAGAAAAGAGAAAATAGAAAAAAAAGAAAAAAAAAGAAAAAAAAAAGAAAAACGGGAAAGAGAGAAACAGAGGCAAATCAGAGAGAGAGAGGGGAGAGAATAAGAGACAGTGGCATTTTTGGATGATCTACTGCCGACCGTCGATAGTCGTGGGATACGCGCCGGACCCCAGGATCGTCGCTTGGAGACGAGTCGAACGTTGCCGGACTCGACGTCAACGGCCGCCAGAGCTGGCCGCATGCACCTTTAAAGCGTTCTGCCGGCGTGATTTTTCGACCAGTTTTTTTGGCCAGTTTGATTTTTTTTTTCAGCGACAGGTATTTTTGGATTCATCTCTTCATAAGCTTTAATTTGATATCCAATTTGCTAAATATGGATGAATATTTAGAAAATTCATTTATTTTAATTTAAAATTTTAAATTAGAATAATATATATAATTAAATTGTTAATTAGTGATTAATATATATAATAGTTAATACCATAAATTAATTAAGTATATGCATTATCAGTAAATATTATGAGGCTAAGTTAAAAATAATAATAATAAAGTGTTAATTTGATTATATTAAGAAAAAATTAACAAAAATAAATAAATGGATAATTAATGATAAAAAATAATTAAAATTAAATTACATATTATATATTTTAAATGTTGACTTAAAATTTATTAATCTACTGAGTTTAATTAAAATTTTTATTTGATAGTGAATTATTCATGTATAATTATTATATGATAAATTGATTTAAATAAATAAACCACCAATTAAAAGATTTAGTTATAGATATTAATTATTTAATGATTAGATTAGTTAAGTGATTGTAAATAGATTGAAAAATTTAAATTTAAACTATAGTATGATTAAATTAATTAAATACTTAGGTTGTAAATATTTACTAACAAATTATAGAATAAATTAATTATATTATACATATATATATGAATCAATAAATTGATAATTAGTTATTTTAAATTTTTAGATTAATTAATATTTAAGAATTATAAATTGTTAATATAGTTGTTTATTTATTGAATTATAATTAAAATAGAAATAAGTATGTGTATATATATAGTAACTTAAATAAAAATATTTAGCGTTAAAATAAGTTAAAATTTAGAATTTATGAATTTATTTATAAAATTTCAGAATAAATTAATTGAATTATAAACATATATATGTATGCATATGATGTAATAAATTAATTAAATGATAATAAATCAATAACTTGTTAATTAAGTTATATTAAATATTACTAATAAACTATTAATATATATAAGAGTTTTTATTTAATATTGAATAAAATTAACTAAATTATATATAAGTTAAATTGAATTAATTAATTAGTAAATGATTAAACTAGATAATAAACAAAGTATTAAATAAGATTCATAGGAATGCATAAAATTAATTATTTCATTAAAATTTGTATTTCTATCATTATAATAATTAAGGTAGTAATTTTTATTAAAAATATAATTAATGTTAAAGTAGTTATTAAATATTAATATTATTATTGTAGTAATAAAGTATTATTAAAATTATTATATTTATTAGTAATTGTTAATTTTAGTACAAGTATTATTATTATAATTATTTTTACCATAATTACAACTATCAAATATTAAAATCTATTATTTTATTTTTTATATAAATGTATTTTAATAACTAGTATTGTTATTATAATTATTATTACTAGTATTATTTAGTATTAAATTTAATATAAATTGCTAAATTTGAAATAATAGGTGAGTAAATAACTACTTTTAATTACATAAATAATGTTACGAATTTGCTATAAAAAATTATAAATTAATTATAGAAAATTATTAAAAAAATAAAAAAATAAAATTAATTATTGAAAAGTAAATAAATTGTGTATTGATATTATTAGTATTATTATTACTATCAAATTTAATATGAAATGTTATGGTTAAATTAAAAGTAATTAATTGATTAATTTATAAAAAATATATATATGCATATTTATATAAGTCAAACAATGCTATTTTTTTAAATAAATAATATTAATATTACTAATGATATTATTGGTGTCAATATTATTATTAGTATTATTTTTATAGTATAATGAAATACGAAAATTTGAATAAATATTAAAAATTTAAGTAGATGATATTATTATTATTTTAAATAAATTCTTTATTATAATATATATGTTGTTGCTGCTATTATTAATATAATTTTAAAAACTTAGAATATTAAACTACGGTAGTATTAAAGATAAAAATTTAATAATACTTAATATGTAATTAAATTAATTAATAAAATAAATATTATTATACTATTAAACTAAAGAAACTAAATTAATATAATTTTGTAGTAAAAAAAATATTATAAATACTTAGTAAATTTTAGACATTCAAATTATATTAAATTGTTAAAAATATTATTGGAATATTTGATAAGTAATTGGCTTGATAAATTGTATTATACTCATTGGAGTATTAATTTAAAATTTTGAGAATGACCGACTTATGTCATTACTCTGCCGAAAATTCGTTAGACATTTAGAATCATTCGTACATTTTTTTTTTCATGTCATTTACCCCATAGTAGTGTTAATCATAGATAGTACTTTAATAAATTATTATTTTTATATTACTTTAGATGTTGATTCTACTGCAGTTGTAGAATTTAGATGTGATTCGGTCAATTAAATAATTTAAGCTATTGATTAAGGTGAGTGGGTAATTATATAACACTGATATCATATATATATATATGTGATTTATTAAAATTATTTTATGATGAAATTAATTTTATAAAAGGATTTGAAAGGATAAAATATTATTTATGAATATAATTAAAATGAGAATAAATAATGGTATGTTGATATTTTAATTATGGTATAATAATTATTTATTGATATAGTTAAATAAATGCTTTATATGCACTCATTATACGTTTTCTAATAGAGACACTTATAATGACAGGGTGTTATAGAAATTAACGGATTATGATTATGATACTGTCTTTGGGACAACGGTTGATATACATTTAGCCTTTCGGAAGTATATCAGGTGGTCGCCCTTTAAAGGCTACTTTGCACATGTGTATGACCATGTTTATTTGCTCTTGGTGCTGTCATGCGTCATTACTGTGCCCAAAATGCCATGTTTTACCTTTAGGTTGTCAGTAACTATTTACCATGTTTTACCATGTTTAGATAACATGTTTTACCATTTTTTACTTATGCCCAAAATGCGCCATCATGTCTAAATATATATATTTACTTGCGCCTAAGGTATAATATTATCTATAGACTATATATATTGAATGTATGAAATTATATGATTATATTTTATGACATGATATTGTGAATTTATGTTTCTTTAAGAATTAAATTATTTTGTTGTAGTATGAAATTTTAATAGTAAGTATATAAGTAAAACTTTATTTGTTCTTTATTTGTTATATACTTATCTTTTTACTGAGCAGTTGGACTCACCCCTTATTTATATAAACATTTCAGATACTGTTGAAAAATAGACCAGTAAAATATCTCTACTTTTACTCCGTTCAGTGCTTAGAAAAGGTCGGGTCAACATAAATATCATTTGGACTTGTTTAAAAATTATTTATATTTTCGTATTGAACAATAAATAAGATGTATTTAAAATGTTAATATCTATTGAATGATATTAATGTGTGTGTATGAAGAATTTTAAAGAAATAAATTATGAGTGATATTCTAATAATAATAAAATAATAGTATGGTATTTATGAGATAAGTTCACCCTGAGAATTAAGGAAATGGGGTGTGACATATAAGATTATTGAGAAAGTAATATTCTTGAGACTTCAAACAGTGATTGCGGAAGTAATCATCAATTGCCAATATGCATTTATTCATGGAAGGAATATTTTAGATGGGGCATTAATCACAAAGGATGTAATTGACTTTTGTAAAAGAAATAATCTCAAAGGTGTGTTGGTGAAGTTTGATTTCCAGAAAGCTTTTGATTCTGTCTCCTGGGATTACCTTATGAAAGTGATGCAAGCTATGGGTTTTAAGCCAAAATGGCTTTTATGGATTGAAAAGTGTGTTAAACAAGCCTCAGCGGTAGTGCTAGTAAATGGCTCCCTCACTGAATCTTTCTCTCTTGGAAAAGGACTGAGGCAGGGAGATCCTTTATCTCTATTCCTCTTCTCTATTGCGGCTGAGGGGTTAAGCGTAATGTTCAAAAATGTACTCAATGCAAATTTATTTAGTGTAATTCCTGTGGGTAGGGGAGGCCTGCAAATTTATTTAGTGGAATTCCTGTGGGCAGGGGAGGCCCAATTATCTCATACCTTCAATATGTGGATGATACAATTCTATTTTGTCCCGCTGATCTGACTGGTCTATTGAACCTTAAGAGAGTCCTAAGATGCTTTGTACCAGTCTCATGATTGAAGGTAAATTTCCTCAAAGTGCTTTAGTTGGATGCAATATTGATTCAGAATGGTTATCAACTGCTGCCCGATCTTTGGGTTGTAAATCAGCAACTTTGCCTTTTAAATATTTGGGACTACAAATTGGGGTGAATCCGAAAAGGGTTGCAACATGGGATCCAATTATACTGAAAATAAAAAAATAAGTTAGCTCTTTGGAAATCAAGGCATCTATCATATGCTGGCATATTGCTGCTCATTAAGGCCTAAATATATCAAGTTTACCTATATATTATACTAAATAGTCTACCTATTTTTTACATGTCCCTACTCAAGTTGCAAATTGGTGTTGCAAAGGAGATAACCAAAATCCAGAGAAGGTTCTTCTGGGATAGCAGTGAAGACAAAAAAAAAATGCATTTAGTTAGCTGGCAAGTGATTGAGAAAGCACAGACATTTGGGGGGCTTGGGATTGGAAACATTTTAGGTTACAAGTTGGGCTCTTCTTCTTAAATGGATCTGGCGTCTTGTTGAGAATAAAAATGCCCTATGGAAATCAGTAATTCAGGAGAAATATGGACCACATTATCCTCTACCTGCCGATGTTAATCACCAATCATCAATTGTGTGGAGAGACGTAGCTTCAGTGGCTGTTAAAGATGACTTGCAACTCAATCATGAACGAGGGTATTTGCTTTTGGGTGGGAAATGGGACAAACGTAAGATTTTAGGAAGATGTATGGATTGAACACCGCTCATTGGCCAGTAGATTCCCAAGACTTTTCTCCCTATCATTAGAGCAAAAAAGTTTATAAGCAACATGGGGTCTTGGCAAGAAGCTAAATGGGTATGGGAGTTCTCGTGGAGAACCTTATTTGAATGGGAAGTGGACTTATTCAGGGACCTCTTGGCTATTTTGAACGGCACAACTCTATTTAAAGATCAAGCTGATAAAGTGGTGTGGAGATTTAGCAGAAGTGGTGCATTTATTGTCAAATCCCTTAAGCAGCTTCTGGTTGCAAGAAGAAATCAGTCGCTTGAACTGCGTGGGCCTAAAATTTGATGTAAGGTCTCACCTCCAAAAGTAGAAGTATTCGCATGGATGCTGCTGCAAGGCAAATTAAAGGTAAGATCCATCTTGGCTCGTTTTGGTCTGATAGATCAGTCCCTTAATCTCTTCCTGGTCTGTTCAAATGCGCCTGAGGATGTTGATCACTTATTTCTTCATTGCTGTCTTGCTTACATAATCTGGTGTAAATTAATCAACTGGTAGGGCATGAGTTGGTGTATGCCAAAAAGCATTGTTGATCTTTATAACCAATGGGGTGCTTATGCAGAGTCGAAATTTCGATATCAAGTTTGGATTTCCTCCTTTCTTACAGTATCATGGACTATCTGGCTTGAAAGGAATAACATGGTATTTAACAATCATCAGTTAGTGGTGTACAAAATCTTTAATTTGGTATTAATCAGTTTGGCAAGCTGGGTGAGGGCATTTGACCCCTCCTTCCCGTATCCAGTATCATCTTTCTTTGATTCATCTATTAGTGTTAAGAATTAGGATAAAATTCGTAAAAGTTGCCCTGCTACTCGGTGGTTGCTACCTCCGCCTAACACTCTTAAGTGGAATGTGGATGGGTCTGCTTTTGGAAAACTAGGATCAGCTGGCATTGGGGGTGTACTAAGAGACTCAATTGGAAATATTATAGCAATCTTTTCTTGCTCTGTTGGGGTAATGGATTCAAACAAAGCAGAAATTCTTGCTATTCTTAAGGCCATTGAGCTTCAATCCAAACATGAATGGGCTAAAACTTAAAATGTCATTATTGAATCGGACTCCTCAAATGCCATCTCTTGAGTACAAGGCAACACTGACAAGGCACCCTGGGAATATTGGGGAATTATATACAAAATCAAGGAAGCTGCAAGTCATCTCCAGTCGGTGTGTTTTTCTAAGATTTTCAGAGAATCCAACTCTGTAGCAGATCACCTTGGAAAGGCTGGTGCTTCCCGTATCTCTAACCAAATTGCTTGGATTTAGTCTTTACACCTTGGATTTGATCTACTAATGCTGCTGTCTTGATGAGATTACCTTATATGTTTACTCTATTGTAGCAAGCTTCAGAATTAAGAATGAATCAGCTTGAACTTTGAGTAATGTGGTCGATTGATATAAACTGTGCAATCATCAAGTGCTTGTGCTTGGAAAATTGGTTGCTCCTTGATAGACGCATGAGTTGATGCTGCTTCTTCTGTCGTCTGGATGCTGCTTCATTGGTCCTTATACTGTTATTGCTTGGATTTAGTCTTTACACCTTGGATTTGCTGTGTTGATGACTAGCATTATAAGGAAGACACATTATTGAATAGAAGAATAGTAACCGTATCAGTCTCTTGGAGTGCCATTGGCTGGGCAGAAGACGGGCTTGCAAAGTCTGGGGTCTCTAGAAGTGACGATTTTATGACATGGTTGTGAAGAGATGATGGAGCAGGGGAATTTTCAGTTAAATCCGTTATTCAAGGCTTCTGCTCTTTGAATGGTCCAAAACTGAATTATTGGCACGGTGTTTTGATTGTTGCTGCTGTATATTCCTGAAAATTGTAGTGTTCTTAATGTTGGAGAATATAAATGAATCTCACATCTGAAAAGTATAATAAAATACAATGACATATAAGGTGGTGTAGATTGGGCCTTAACACAAGCCAATTGTTTTTGTGTTGAGATGAGGTTCCAAACCCATTTATATGGTCACTGTATATTTGGCCCAACACTCGCAGAGCCTGTGTAATTTCTACATGGTATCAGAGCTAACCAGGTAATGGACTAACCGCCAGATGAGGGCCTCAGTGAAAATAGGCCTAGGCAGTTTGTGATGGATCTAAAAAAAAATAGATTGCCATCCATGTTTGGCAAGTGACAATTGGGCTAGGTCCAGTTGCACTTGAGGGAGAGTGTTGGAGAATATAAATGAATCCTACATCTGAAAAGTATAATAAAATACCCTGACATATAAGGTGGTATAGATTGGGCCTTAACACAAGCCAATTGGTTTTGTGTTGAGATGAGGTTCCAAACCCATTTATATGGTCACTGTATATTTGGCCCAACACTCGCAGAGCCTGTGTAATTTCTACATTAATACGTTGCCATATTTACTTCACTCATTGCTGGTGTGCTCTATGTAATTTGTTGATGATAAACCCATTCCTTTTTGTGTTGCCATTGTGTAGCCTGCTGTCAAAGATAGGTGTTCGTAGATATCAAGCTGTTCTTGGCTTGTGGGCTTCAAAACCAATGTCGCATCTTTGCCGGCTGATATGCAATGTTGCTAATTGGCACCAATATGCAATATGCTGTCAAAAATGGCTCTGCTGTATCCTTCTCATTGCTCTCGGTTTGTGGGACTTCAAGAATAATGTTACACCTTCTGTCATATGCTGCTACTGGTTTGAGGTGTTGCAAGGCAAGGCCATTATTACGAACTGTATTCTTCTGTTTGAACCAAAGCTATATGTATTCTGCAATTGGATTTTGCTTTTCTTGCTTAGTTTTTAGGGTCATTCGGTTGTATTGAGTTTTGGGGGTTTTTTTTCACATACTTGTGCGACGTTCAGAAGGTTGGGGTTGCTGTAGTTTTAATTTAGGTAGTTCATGTCTCATAAGTATATCTTTTCTCATTTAAAATTAATAAAATCATAATATAAGATGCCTTCTATTAGAAAATGTTAACTATATTTTTATATCATTTTGCAATTATACCTCACTTTTAGAAAAAAAAAAAAACAATTTTACTTTAATTATACTAATCTGGATGAGCTCTACGTTATTAGAACACTATATTATATTTTAGGCAAAAGCTAATTAAAATGTCAAATTAATTTGATATGCCATTAATTTAGAGAACACTATTTTTGTTATATTTATGAGAAAATCTGTTGAATGAATTGAATACTAGCTATAAACATCCATTTACTAAATTGAATAAAAAGAACAACATATTAATTTTGATGCTATAGCGGAAGAGGATGTGCTTCTTGTGGGCTTTAGTTATAACTGACCTTATTGTGATGAGCTTTAATGAAACTTTGGCAGTTAATTACAGAGTATAAAAATTTGGAAGCAGATCGAAAACGTATAAGTGGCTTCACCGGAAGCCGAAGCAAAATATCGGCAATGATCTCCGAAAATAGTCTCGACATGCTTTTTGATTTACTGGCTATCTGATTTAGAGCAATAAAATTAATTAAAGAAATAAAAATTACTGAAAAAATATACACAAATATTTTAAATCCCGCTGCAAGTTTCAGTATTTAATATAAAATTAATAATTGAGAATTTTTTAAATTAAAATTCAAAATTATAATAATAGTTTAATTATATTGTAAAAATAAATTAATATCGACTTATATATATATATATTTAGTGGTAAAAGTTATACCAATATAATTTATCATCTTCGTCCTAACATTAAAAAAAATTAATCTCATAAATCTGACAGTTTGCTTCTAAGTAATTTCTAAAAGAGGAATAAATGATTTTTATTTCTTTTTTTTTTCATCGAAAGAATGAAACTAAAACTTGGATTGAATTTATTGTCAACGTGAGAAATGCACTATTGCTAAATTATATTTGCGAGTGTATAAACTACCTGCGAGTTCTGACTAGACGTTCATAAAATTTAAATTAATTAATATGTTAATAAAAAATTATAAACGATTATTTTATTGAAAATTATTTTCATTTTCTAATTTTATTTTATGTTTCCTGGGGTGTTAAATTTTTATTTTTTAATTATTTTTCAAATATCAAATTGAAAATATGAAATTGTTTACTTAATGTTATTTCCTAATTTTTTGTATTATTTAAATAATTTTTATTTTGAAAATAATTTTAAATAAAAGGAAAAAATATATTATTAATGTCTCAACTTTTTAAATTTTGTCATTTTGGTGTCTTAATTTTTTTTTTTTGAGTTTAATGTCTCAACTGCAGATTTTAATTAGGATATAGTTACTCCTACCATTTTAATATTAAGTATCAGGCCAATACATGTGGGATCCATTTTTAGCTAAAAACCATCCAAGAGATATTAATATAAAGTATTTGACAAAACTACCTTCAACAATAACAAATGCACCCAAAGTCTCCAATTTAAAAACATTTGCCCCAACTACCACAATAAAATTTGGCCTACTGTTCACTGACTTAGAAACCTTCATTATCACCTCCACATTCCCCGATGCGACTGCCTTCATTGAATACACCAGTGGTAATACAAAAGCCCTAAAATTTGTTGTGGGAATTGGATTAATTTCCTACCAATAATATGTATAGTGTGTGAACAATTGCACCAACAATTATACTAGAAAAATTCTCAGGAAAGAGAGGTGGGTCACAATAGACACTCTTAAATACCAAGTCTTTCCTTAGACAGAATTTTCCTAGACATATAATAACTAGCACAAAATACCACCACAACTATACCAAAATAGCTATTAAGTAATTAATAAAGAGAACACCAAACTTTAACGAGGTTCGGCCAATTTTGCCTACGTCCTCGGACACCACCAAAATAATTTTACTAATATCAAAGAAGAATTACAAAGGAAAGAGAGAAGACTTAATTTTTGGGATAAATTTCCAAATGAGAGCTAAGGGTTTATATAGGCTTCAAAAATGGTTGGTGAAAATTAGGCACCTCCATTTTTTACTTCCATTTACCTAAGTTAGGCACATCCTATTTTTGACTTCCAATTTCTAAATTAGGCAACTCCTATTTTGATCCTAAATTTGGTTAATCAATTTTCATGATAGATAAATAGCCAAAAAACAACAAATCTCCACCTAGGCTATTTTTCTATTTACAATCTATAAATCTTCTCTCAAAAGAAACTATTTTTAATAGTGTCTCCAATTGCGCTCTAAAGCGCTCATCTTCAATCCAACATCTACGGTGTTCAGAATATACCGTAGAATCCATTTTACAGCTTGTCAATGCTCCTTGCCAGGATCATGCATGTACCTGCTCACAACTCCAACTACTTGTGAAATATCTGGCCTTGTACACACCATAGCATACATCAAGCTACCAACAACATTTGCATACGGAACCTTTGACATGTACTCCCGTTCCGCTTCATTTTTAGAAGATGAAGATGCACTGAGTTTCATATGAGGTGCAAGCGGTATATTTACAGGTTTTGACTTTTCATTTAGTCCAAAACATTGTAGTACCTTCTTCAGATAATGTTTCTGATTCAAACAAAGCTTCCCTCTCTTCCTATCTCTGCATATCTCCATGCCTAAAATTTTATTTGCTTCTCCCAAGTCTTTCATTTCAAACTCCTGATTCAGCAGAGTCTTCAACTTCTCAATTTCTTCTAGATTCTTTGAAGCTATCAGCATATCATCAACATGCAGGAGAAGATATATGAAAGATCCATCTTGTAGCTTACGCAAATACACACAATGGTCGTATTTGCTCCTTGTGTACTTATGCCTCATCATAAATTTGTCAAATCATTTGTACCATGCCTCGGAGATTGTTTCAATCTGTACAATAATTTTTTCAATTTGCATACCAGTTTTTCTTTTCCAGCAACCTTGAACCCTTTTGGCTGAGTCATATAGATTTCCTCTTCTAAGTCTCCATGTAGAAATGCAGTTTTTACATCAAGTTGAACGAGTTCCAAATCCAATTGTGCTACTAAGGCCAATAAAATTCTAATGGAGGAATGTTTTACAACTGGAGAAAATACTTCATTATAATCAATTCCCTCCATCTGAGCATAGCCTTTAGCTACCAATCTTGCCTTGTAGCGAACATCATTCTTGTCAGGAAATCCTTCTTTCTTTGTATATATCCATTTGCATCCAATTGCCTTCTTTCCCTTTGGAAGATTAGCTAGCTTCCATGTTTGATTCTTTCCAAGAGACTGCATTTCATCATCCATGGCCTTCCTCCACTTTGAACAGCTTCATTATAAGTGCTAGGAATGCCATCATTTGCAATTAGGGATGCATAAACCACCATATCATCAAATCGAGCAGATTTGTGAATCTCTCGCGTGGCCTATTTATTACTTCTATACTTTCTTAATATGGATACATGAAAAACATCATGTATTTGAGAAATTTCTAGTAGTAGTGCAATTCTATAAGCAACGGGGCCAATCTTCTCTATAATTTCATAAGGCTTAATAAATGGAGGACTTAGCTTTCCACATTTACCAAATTGCACTACACCTTTCCATGGAGAGATTTTTAAAAATATTTTATCCCCTACATCATATTCAATATCTCTTCTCTTTAAGTCTGCATAACTCTTCTGTCTGTCTTGTGTGACTTTAAATTCATCTCTAATCAGTTTGATTTTATCAATAATTATCTATACTAATTTTAGACTCACCAATTCTCTTTCTGCAATTTCATTCTAGCATACTAGAGTTCTGTATTTCCTTCTATATAATGTTTCATAAGGTGCCATGCCAATACTTAAATGGAAACTGTTATTATATACAAACTCCATTAATGGCAAATGCTTATTCCAACATCCTTTGAATTTCATGACATGAGCTCTAAGCATATCCTCCACGGTTTGGATAGTGCGCTTCGATTGATCGTCTAGTTTGAGGGTGAAAAGAAGTACTGAATTTTTCTTTTGTACCCAATGTATTCTTCAAACTAGACCAAAACCTGAAAGTCAACCATGGATCCCTGTATGATACTATGGATACTATAGCACAATGCAGTCTCACAATTTTCTTCACATATATCTCTGCAATTTTATCCAAAGAAAAATCCATTCTGATGGGTAAAAAGTGAGATGACTTTGTCAATCTATCTATAATCACCCAAACAATATCATGACTTTGCTGGGTACGAGGCAAATCAAAGGCAAAGTCCATGGTAATATGTTTCCATTTCCATTCCGGAATCAAAAGAGGTTGCAAAAGTCTTAAAGGATGTTGATGTTCTGCTTTAACTTGTTGGCACACCAAACATTTTGCTATAAAATCTACTGCATCATTCTTCATACCTTTCCACCAATAATTCTCCTTAAGAGTTCTATACATCTTAGTACTACCTAGATGCATAGAATATGCAGAATAGTGAGCTTCTTTCATTTTTTTACTTTTTAAATTATCAACATTAAGTACATATAATCTTCAACTAAGTACCAAAGTACCATCCTCCCTAGTAGCATAATCTGTATGAGTATTTGCCTTTACACCATTAAGGATCTTCTTCATTTCTTCATCTAAAACTCGAGCTTCTCTAATTCTTTCTACCAAAATAATTCTGACTTTAAAAGTTGCTAACAATGCTCAATAATCAATCATTTTCAAATCTAATCCTAAAGATCGAAGATCTAGAAATAATAAAAGTCATACCGTCTTGATATAGAAAAGACTACCATGGGACTTTCGACTTAGAGCATCAGCTACCATATTAGCTTTTTCAGGATGATACTCAATAGTACAATTGTGATCTTTAGCAATTCAACCCATCTCCTTTGCCTCAAATTTAACTCCTTCTGTGAAAGTAGATACTTTAAACTCTTGTGGTATGTGAATATCTAATATATTTCTCCATAAATATAATGCCTTCAAATTTTTAAAGCAAAAAACACAACAACAAGTTCCAGATCATAAGTGGGATAATTCAATTCATGGCGTCGACGCTGTCTAGATGGATAAGCTATCACTTTTTTGTACTGCATCAAGACACATCCCAAATTCTTTCGTGAAACATCACTGTACACCATAAAAAATCACCATTTCCTTCAGGAAGAGTAAGAATAGGAGCGGATGTCAAATAAGCTTTTAGTTTTTCAAAGTTATACTTGCTCTCTTCAGTCCAGTTAAACTTTATATTCTTCCTTAGCAACTTGGTTAATGTTGATGCAATAATAGAGAAATCTTGTACAAAGCGAAGATAATACCCGTCAAGCCTAAGAAACTTCTCACCTCTGTAGGAGTTGTTGGAGGTTCTCAGTTCATCACTACCTCTACCTTTTTAGGGTCAGCATAAACTCCCTCTGCTGATATGACATGACTTAAAAATACCACTCTATCCAACCAAAACTCATATTTACTAAACTTGACATACAATTGTTTATTCTTTAAATTTTGTAATACAATTCTCAAGTGTTCCTCATGCTCCTCTCTACTTCGAGAATATATCAGAATATCATCAATAAATACAATTATAAACCTATCAAATTAAGGATGAAATACTCTATTTATAAGATCCATAAAAGTAGTTTGAACATTAGTCAACCTGAATGACATTACTAAAAATTCATAATGTCCATATCGAGTCATAAAAGTTGCCTTTGGCACATCTGACTCTTTAATTTTTACTTGATAATATCTGGATCGCAAGTATATTTTAGAAAAGACTTTTGCTCCTTGAAGTTGATCAAAGAGATCATCAATGTGGGGCAAGGGATACTTATTCCAAATAGTGACTCGATTTAGCTGCCTATAATCAATACATAATCGCATAGATCTATCCTTTTTCTTCACGAATAACACAGGAGCTCCCCAGGGTGAAATACTAGGCCTAACAAATCCCTTATCTAATAATTTATGTAATTGCATCTTCATTTTCTTCAACTCTACATGAGCCATTCTGTAGGGGGCTTGAGAAATAGGAGCTGTACTGGGTTGAACATCAATAGAAAATTCAATTTCTCTATCAGGAGGAAAACCTGGAAGCTCTTCTAGAAATACTTCTGAAAATTCATGCACTATAGGAATATTTTTCAATTTAGGCCCTTTTAATTGCATATCAATTACATGTACTAGATATGCTTGACAACTCTTCTTAAGTAACTTCCTGGCTGTCATGGCACAAATAACACAAGATGGAAGAAAATTTTTTTCTCCACAGAATGTAAGTAGAATTTTCAAGCATATTAAAAGTAACTTTCTTCTCAAAATAATCAATAGTGACATGGCATTGAGATAGCCAATCCATCCTAAGAATAACATCAAACTCCTGTATGGGCAAAGGAATAAGATTACTAATAACTCAAATTCACCTAATCGGACTACTGAATCTTTATAAACATGCTCACACACCATAGAAGTCCCTACTGAAAAACTCACTACTATTCATTATCTAAAGAACTTAATATTCCATTTGCATATATGATAAATGCATGTGATATGAATGAATAAGTGGAGCCAGGATCAATAAGAATATGAGCAAATCTTTGAAAAATATCTAACGTGCCAGTGACCACCTCAGGTGAGGCTAGAGTTTCATGTTCAGTAATAGCAAAAACTCGAGCATGTGTAGGAAGTCTACCTATTTGACCAGATGGTATGATCCCATCCTGTCTACCAACACCGTTATTATTTCCTCTCCAAGCTCCTCTACCCTGTGATTAGGTTCTGCCCCCTCTCTGAGGCATAAATGCCGATGATACTTGAACAGACTCACTAGGCGTCAATAAAATTGGACAATCTCTCCTGATGTGACTTGTATCACCATACTGATAGCATCCTCTAAAATTGGCTCTACATTCCTCACTGTGATGTCTACCACATGTAAGACATAAAGGTCGAGGTCTCTGATTAACTCTCAAACTGCTACCCTGTTCAACTCTTGGTGCACTAGCAAAGTTACCCACAATTTGTCTTACTGAACTTTAACTTATATGGGGTTGGTTTATCTACTGACTTGGTCTCACAGATTGACCTCTACTGTTCTTAGGGTAATGTCTAGTATCGAAACTACCACCTCTCTTATCAGCAAATCTTTGGAAAGAACTGTGAGTCTATCTTCTCTTTTTATTCTTGAACTATGTTTCTTTTTTTAATAACTTCTCTTTTTCCAAAGCACCATCTACCATAGCATGAAATGTTCTAGCATGATCCCGCAATAATCCTTTACAAATATTGATATGCAAACCCTTATAGAATATATTGCACTTGTCTTATTCTTTAGACACCATATGATCCACATATCTATATAATTCTTCAAATTTGTCCACATACTGGAGGACTGTTATCCCATCTTATATTAGTTGAAAAAACATACTCTTCTTTTTTCTCTTTTATAATTACCAGTGATATTCTGCTTACAAAACTCCACCTGAAATGTATTTCATGTTAATTTAGCACCGTGGGATTGAACTAATTGAGTGAACTAACTATCATTTGTACTCCCCAAGAAAGTCTGAATATATCTTAGCTTTTCAGCATTAGCAATCCCCATAAGAGAATAAGATTTTTTCAATTTTTTAAGCCAATCATCCGCCTTTTTGCAGTCTAGAGTACCATCAAAATTCTCTGCTCTGGAGTTATGGCAATGAGAAATTATAACCTAAGCATGTGGTTTCTGTTCTCTTACAGCTATTGCTGCTGTAATAGCTTGTGCAAAAGCAAGTCTAACATCAATTTGAATTGGCGATTCTGCAGGTGAGATAGGAGGCACATAAGGTGGAGAAGGTGGATTTACTTCAGATGAGGCTTCTTGTGAAGTAGTATCAGTATAAGTATTATGTTCACTACTCTCGGATACCGCATAATCAACTGACTTATCTGAAGGAGGTAGGGTAAAATCCCTATGAGGTTAGCCAATATTTTATAATCTAACCATTCGATTTCGTTGGCCAGTGTTTCTACCACGACCTCTATCACTTCATAATTGAGGTGGCATTTTCTGACAAAAATATATTGTATAACATAAGTTATCTATATGACATTCCTAAATATATAATATATATATTCGTGTTTCACAGTACAATTATAATTATATATATTAGTGTATCATGACAAATCTCTCTAATTTTTGGTCAAATATTTATAAAAATTAAAATGCTTTTGATTATGTATGACTGGAGTACTATTTTAAATGAAATGAGATGCAAATGCAATTTGAATTTAAAATTTCTTTTGACTCATGCATAATTTCTCCCTCAATATGCAACTTTTATTATTATTTTACCTTTGAATTTGAGAAATTTACCGGTTAAACTAACAACTCAAAATAATTTTCTTATTCCTAATTATCTAAATTAAATTTTTCTATAGATATTTTCATAGAAGTCTACATAATCTATAACATATTCTTTGATACTATAAAATGTCATATCTCATTCTCTTAATTCTAAGGGTGAACTTATCTCATAACCTATCATAATATTAATTTACTAATAAACATCACTCATAATTTAATTACTAAATATTCTTCAAATACACAATCCAATAGATATTATTATTCTTAAATACATCTTATTATTGTTTAGTACAATAATATAGACAATTCTTAAATAAATTCAAATGATAATTATATTAGCCCGACTTTATCTAAACGCTGAAGGAGAAAAAAGGTAAAGATGTTTTACTGGTTTATTCTCTAATATCTGAAATATTTTATATTAAAGGGGTGAGTCTAACTATTTGATGAATAGATAAATATGTAACAAAGAAGAATAAATAAGGTTTAACCATACATATATATATATATATTTGATAATCAGTTGGATAATTAATTCTTGAAATCTTAAATATAACTTTCAAACATTTTTTAGTTCTCAGAAAAATTAGAAATAATTTAATTCATGCATCTTTTGTATGCACTCAAATATAATTCATACTGATATAACTTCAATTCTAGGGCGCATAATGATTTACCTCGCAAACTCAAAAAGAAATAACTTCAATATACATGTGCAGATCAATTACCTTTGCCAAAGGGTAAATTTATAATATCGTTAAATTTATATAAACACTCGTTATCAATGTGTAATATCGTAGGATTATAATAAGAGTGCATATGAATTATTTATCTAGCACATTTTAATTAATTAGTCAAATATATGAAAAATCAAACTATCATTATTTATTTTCAATTCATAAAAAATAAATATTATTCAAAAATAAATTATCATCTTGAATTCTGTAAATTCTTATCTAAAGTCATATACATAACACTTTAGAAATATAATTTTACATATTTACCCACTCACCTGGCTAAATACTATACTTGCTTAACCAATATGGTTTATTTGGTATTTTACAATTGCAGCCGGGTTTGTTCCTATAATAATAGAAAAATATTATTTAATTTAAATTATACCTAGCTATTAAGGATGTATGCTATGAAAATGACGTATGATTTCGATCTTTAAATTCTAACGATATTTTGACAAATTGGTATCCCTCAAAATTTTTAAAATAATACTCGAATTAGTATTATCTAATTTTTAAGTCAATTGCTACCTAATTCTTCAATAATATTTTCAACAACTCAATATAATTTTAAATGTAAAAGTTTACTAAGTATTTATAATATTTCTAAACACGATTAAATTATATTATTTTAGTATATTTATTTTAATAGTTTATTAATATTATTAATATTTATTTATTAATTAATTAATTTAATTATGTATTAAATAGTATTAATTTAATCTACAATATATATATTTTTAATTTTCAAAATAAATTTGTACTAATAATAACAATAGTGCTAGACTAAAAAAAATTACAATAATACTATTTACTTAAATTTTCTTATTTTATTATATTTTATAATATTTATGACACTAATAATAATAATAGTGATATTAATAATATTTACTTATTAGATATTAATATTATTTTATTAATTTTTATCACTTAAAATAATTACTTAATTACTTTTATTTTAACTATAGTAATTTATAAATAATAATAAAATTAATAGTATACAATTTATTTACTTCATAATACTTTTATTTTTATTTTTCAATAATCACTTATAATAAAAATACTAAAAAAATAATAATATTATTTATGTGGTTAAAAATAACTATTTAATTACCGTTATTTTAAAATTAATAATTTATGTTAAATTCAATATTAAATTGTATAAGTAATATTAATGATAACATTATAACTATTTAAGTAAACGTTTAATAAACTTTAAATAATATATATATACATAATGTTAATAGTAGTAGTAGTAGCTATAATAACAATATTAATAATTATACTAATTTTAAAAATTACTAATATTTATAAAAATTTTAGTTTTAATACTTTACTACTACAACAATAATAATATTAATAATTAATTACTATCTAGTCAAATCTATATTTTAGCAGTTACTATAATTCATTCTTAAGTAGAAATAATGGTAACTTAATTATTTTAGCTACAACAACAAAAATCTTAATTAAATAATTAATTTTATAAATTTTTATAAATTTTAAATCATAATTTATTTACTATCTAATTTAATCATTTAATAATTAATTATCTTAATTTAATTTATAAATAGAACTCTTATATAGATAATAATTTAATAGTAGTATTTACTATAACTTAATTTAAAAAACTATTTATTTATTATCTTTTAATAATTTATCTTTTTCATGAATATATTTATTTATATCTTTATATCTAAAATATATCCAATTTATTTTGTAATTTACTAACAAAATTTATAATTTAAGAATTAAACTTGGTTTTACTATAAAAATTTTTATTCTATAGCTAATATTCATTTATATAAATATATATTTATATATATATACTTATTTCCATTCTAATTAATCATTTAATAAACCATTATGTATAAATATTAACAAAATTTCTTAAATATAATTTGATAATAATTTTAAATTTACTAACTAACTACTAATTTATGGATTTATCAATTCAATATATATATATATATTAATTTTTCTACAATCTACTAGTAATATTTAGAATTTAAATATTTAATTATTTTAATTATACTTAATATTAATTTTTTTATTTTGATTTACTGCCTATTTATTTACAATATCTAATTATCTTTCGTTCTAAAAATTAATCAATTATAACTTCTAATTTACTAATTTCCTAAATTTGTTTAACTAATTCCTTTTTAAACTAACTAATTTACTAATCAATTGGTGTTCCACATTTAAAGTGGACACTTTACCTAATTTTTTAATATTATAATTATTTATTCTACACTTTACCTATCATGGACTTATTCGACCCAAAATCAATAGAAAAATTGACACCCTCCATCATATTTTTAAAAATTTTTACTTTTTTACTTGTGGTATTTTAGTCATTTTATTATAAACTCATAACAAACTCATTATAAACGGTGTAAAATTTATAAACTCATTATAAACTCATTGTAAACTATAAAATTTGTTATTTTGGTAAATATTTTATAAATTCTGATATTTTGATAAATATTTTATAAATATGGTAAATTTAAAATTATTTTCAAATTTTCTTATATTTTTATTAAAAGCCCAAATCAATACGTGTTATGTTGGTTTAAACTAAGGACATTTACATAACTACTTAAAAAAGATTTTTGATAAAAATACAAGAAAAATTAAAAATAATTCCAAATTTACAATATTTGCAAATTGTTTATTCAAATATCATTTTTTTTTAGTTTACAAAGAGTTTACAATAAGCTTATAATAAATTTATTATAAGTTTATAAATTTTATATAATTTATAATGAGTAAAAAATATGCTGAATGGTGTCATTTTTTCTTTAAAAAATAATTTTTATTACAAAAATAGTACAAAAAGCGAGAAATATTTATATTTTTATAAAACATTGGCACATAATTTCAAAAATACCTCATTTCTTTATAAAATAATTTTTTTTAAAAAAATAACTCTTCCCTAAGTACAATCAATATTTTACTTCAAATTTTTATTTTTTTAAACTTCACTATTAAATAAAAATATTATAATAATATAATAAAAATTAATATTTTAAATTATTTTAAAAATCATAATTTTTTATAAAAAGAAGAAAAATTTAATTTTAATTATAAAAAATAAATAGGGCTCAAAAAATAAAAATAAAATATGCAAAATATATATTAATAAAAATTATTGACTTTATTTTAAAATAAATTTTATAAATTATATGCATAAAAAATAAAAAATACACATAATTTTACTATGTAGATATGTTGTAGATATTGTAAATGTGCTGTAAATATTGTGTATATGTTATGTTTTTATTATTTAAGTTTTATCTATTTCATGTAAAATTGTTGAATGTTGTGAGTGGATGTTGTGTGGATATTTTGATAAATATTAAAAATATTATGTAGATTTATTTTTAATATGCTGTGGATGTTGTAGATATATTTTATATTGTCAAGTGCATATTTTGTATATATTATTTATATATTATGTATATATTCTTTTTTTTTCTGTGTATATTAAAAATATGGCATTCAAAAAATTTTAAATAAAAAATAAAATAAAAATCAGAAAAAATAAAAATCAGAAAAATGTCATAAACATAATTTTGAAAAAAAAAAACGATTTCCTTATGAGTAAAAAAGAAAACTTTCGTCTCTGTATTATTGAAAATTAAATTTGCAATTCATGCAAAAATAAAAAAAATCAACTCTTATATTAAAACACAGTTTTCGGTAAGTGAATATTCCTCTTCAGTATTAGATATTAAATTCAAATAAAAGAAAAAGACCATTGAAAATTAGTTTAAATATTAGGGTTAATTATCCTTGTAAATCTTCCTTATTTGTATTATTAATACTGGAAACCCAGTACCTCTAATCGGCAAAACCCTAGCTTGGCAATTTCTCAACAAAGAATGACAAATCTCCCGCAAGAGTTGATAATCGAAATTATGTTGTTTCTGCCTGTGAAACCCCTTTTGCGTTTCAGATGCGTTTCAAAACCATTCTGCAATATCTTTGATAGTTCTAATTTCATAAACGCACATATTAAGAGATCCAAAGAAACAAGAAACCATCTTAAGCTGCTGATTCTCCACGAAGCAAGAAACTGCAGATCAGGCTCCAACAATTTAACCACCAATATTTACATGTCCAATTTCAGTGACGGACTTCATGAAGCCAAGATTCTCCATAACACGTTCAAACCAAGGGTTTCAACCGTAATCGAAGCATCTTGTAATGGTTTACTTTTATTATGTTTCGATTGTGAGATATATGCCCTATGGAACCCATTCACCAGGCGCTCCAAGAAGCTACCAGTTTGCGCGGCTATGAAGTTTCCTTATTTCTGCTGGTCATTTGGATTGGGTTATGACTCTTTTACTGATGATTACAAAGTTGTGATGATTTCTGAGACTTTTCGATCAATTGAAGTTTGGGTTTTTGCCCTGAAAGCCAATCATTGGAGAAAGGTTCAGGATTTCCCTTATTCAGAATATACAACAGACTCTTCAGCTGGATACTTTGCTGATGGTGCTTTGCATTTTTTATTGAGTTTGATAAGGGACAATAGTAAACAATCAAGAAAAATTGCTGTATTTGATATGGTGAATGAGTCAATTTGTGTAAAACCTCTGTCTATTTGCAGAACTGAACGATACAGCCCTAGCTTGCATGTTGTAGATGAGTGCCTGTGTGTGGGATTTTACAATTTTTCTATGGAGCAGGGTAAGGTTTATGTAAGAAACAAGGATGGAGATGAGTTTACTTGGAGCAAATTCTACAATCTTAATAAAGAGCAGTTCGACATCGGTACAGTTAATAAAGAGCAGTTCATTAAGGAATTTGAAAAAGAATATGAATTTGATGTTGGATATGTTGAACCTTTGGCTTACTCAATGAAGAGAGATAAGGTTCTGCTGGATCTGAATGGCTGCTATATTTTCTGGTATGACTTGGAAGAGAAAAGATGTGAAATTGTTGATATTATTGGAAAGCCATTAGCTTACTATTCAAAGGTATGTTGGGAAAGCTTAGTCTCACTTGGCAATGACAGTGAATTTGATGGAAACTTTGCTGTTCGTAGGAAACGCCGAAAAAAAGAAAAAACTAGAAAATTCATGAATAACGCCTAAAGATTGCTTGCTTCTACCCCCTTAGCATTTGTTTTTGTGCTATTTGCTCCAAAAGAACAATAATTGCATTTAAGTGTTCTATGATTATATCTGTTCCAGATCATGCATATAAATTTTTGCTATCTCTTTGCTTGAGTTCTGTATATACATTTTTTCTGAGAATGAGTTTGCAACTCCCAATTAATTTTTTAGCATGCCATTAGAAAAGCTACATGAATTGATAACTTGAAGGAATTAAATAGAATGTTTGTAATTGAAGTTAGCTAAAATCCACCAAATAGAAAGTTTATAATTTGAATTAGCTAAAATCTACAAAGGCATAAACATTAATCATGCTTACATTAGCTTAATTCAAACACAAACAAAATTATACATATGTATATTATATTTTTGGCATATTTAGTAAACCAAGAAGGGACCTCTTGATTTGCTTCCAACAAGAACTTCATTAGTTCAACAATAGTTAAGTTGAGCTTTTAATGGGGAATAATAATATTTATCATTTTTTATTCAGTCTAATAAAATATAACATAATTATTATAATTAGTTTATTTCTAATATCTCAATTTTTCAAATTATATTATAATTAATATAATAATTAGTTATAATATATATTTTTATCAAATTCTATTATAACTCGTCCCAAAATTTTCTTGGACTGCCGTCTAGATCACCTTGAACCCAACCAATTGTATTCTGGTTAGGTTTCCATTTGGTCAGAGTAACTCGTGCCTGTGATTACCTTCAAGGTTTGCTTTGGAATTGTTTTGGAACTGGTCTCTCTTTGGAAATTAATGGACTATTGAGAACTACAGATTATTGTCCCTCACTTTATTGGAAATGGTTAACTGTGCTTCTAATTCAGGTGGTTCTATAATGTTGCAACTACATCAGTTAGGCAACTACTTCAGTTAGGATTGCCCACTATGTTACTGCATTTTATTAGTCCATTTTGCCTTCTTTTTATGCTTCATGCCATGCTCTCATCATATGACATTTGCTAAATTTGTTGGACTACTGCATCATCTGACAACCATTTCTATTCACAATTTGTTACTGCAGCATGTTGATGAAATTATTGTCCATCTTGATAACTAGAGTACTCTAGTTTTTGGTTTTGAGCTGGTTGCTAGTTCTCATGATGTCTTTGTTATATATGCTAAGTGCTACCTGATTTGCTTACTTGTTTGGAGAATCTAATGTGCCAACTTCTTGTCTTATAACTTGATATAAGAATTGAAATTCGGCTTGTTTATGGATCTGATTGCTTCTTTGGATTAGCTTCATGAAATACAAGTATATTGATATGCAAGTCTACATAATCTGCAGTGAAACATTTCAGATTCACATGTTTATGTGTAGATTTGTTCAATATAAAGAAATGCAGATCTTGTTGGGGTACATCAAATATGCTGGTTTCATTTGGTGTAAAGTAGTGCAGATTTGTTTGTGTTACAGAATTCTGACGCAGTTGGTGATGGACCTTATATGTAACTTGTTTTGCATTCCCTTAGTAGAGATACTTATATTGTATTAGTCATTTTTTTGGGGTTTTTTCACATGGGTTGATGAGGTTTAGTTGTGGGTGTATGAGGTAAATCTATTGCCTTGGGTAGAATGCCTCACCAATTTATATTTTTCCGCATTCAATTTTATTAATAATAAAGATGCTACATATAAAAAAATATTATAATTAATAAAAATATATTTTTCTAATTAATAATATAATAAAAAAATTAAGTATATTTTAATTTAATAGAATATTTTAAATATATAGTATGCATGGTGAAAAAAATATGAATATAAAATAAATTAGTTGAAACACTAAACTTATGATGATTTTAATAATTCACAATCAATTTTTTATTTACATAATTTCATATAACAAAGTCATTCAAATTTAGATTAAAGAAATAATATTTATAAGAGAAAATAAACATGAATAAAGAAAAAAAATTAATTAATATAATTTAGCAGGTATAGTTTATATACAATGTACTTTGAAAATGAAAAAAAATATGTAAATAAGATTATATATATATATATGTTAGTTTAAGACATGGAAATATTTTGGAGAGTACTTCGGTAGAGAAGGCAACCACCCACGCACATGAAGCGATGGCGTTTTGGGATGAGTAACGAGACCTGATACTTTTTATTTGGAGTCATTTCAATTCCCAAAAATTAAATTCTTATCATTAAAAGATTATTAGGAAAAAAACTCAAATTTAACAGAAATTGATGATTTAGACTTGATGAGTAAGTACATGCGTCATCGAATCTTTTTTCAGTGAGGAGTTTTGCTAAAGGGTTTAAGCATGGACACCAAGCATCATGTCAATCCTAAACTAAATAGTCTGTCATATCGAAAGGATCTCTTCATTAGAGATACTCAGCACAAAGCAACAATTCTAGGATCAGATTGGAGAAAGAATTTTATCTTTTTTTTATTGGCTCTCTTCCTTTGGATATACGCTCGAAGGATCTTCATTACCTCTTCAGCAAGTATGGCAAGGTTTATGGTGCTTTTGTGCCTAAGAAGCTCAGAAGTAATGCAACCACAGAATATGGCTTCGTCAAATTCAAGTCTCATGATGAAGCAGAACGGGCCATTTTCGGAGCTAATGGCTCTTATTTCAAACGAGGCTGAATTTGGGTCAAGTTTCTAGACAAGCTCCAGTCGCTTAGTGCCAGGTATCCTTTGCCATCTACTCCCATCATTGCTCCTGAGGTTTCTTATGCCGATCTACTAAAGAATGGAAGATTAAGTAAGGATAAGGATGATCGAACTGATTGCTCTGCCCTTTCCTTCTCCATGGAAGATTGTGATAACTCTTGGCTCGAGTGTGCAGCCGTTGGCAAAGTCAAATCTGTTGAACATCTACATCAGATTGAGAACTTCTTCGATGAGAACTGTGTCTCAAATTGTAAGATTGCTACTCGTAGAGGGAAGCTGGTCCTTATTATCTTCGATAACTGTTGTGTTTTGGAAGAATTTCTTAGCCAGGACCACGTTTGACTCTTTAATAGGTTCAGTTCAGTGAAGAGATGGGATAAAAGTTTGTTAGCTTATGAAAGATTCACTTGGATTCGACTATATCAAGTTCCTCTCCATGCTTGGGACGAGAAATTTTTTTCTTTCATTGCGAACAGTGATGGGAAGGAGCCAAGATTAATTTTTTCCTACTTGAATGAATCTATGAGGAGTGACTAAGTAAAATTTAGCAAACAATAAATCAACAATCTGTCTCAAAATGCACAAAACCAATCACACATAAACACAATATTTTTTAACGTGAAAAACCCCTTCAATGTGAAGGATAAAAGCCACGGGACCTATCTTGGTCCAAGTAAAAGAGTTCCACTATCAAAATCAATGTTTACAGCAACTACAAGCTACTACAACAACCCTCAAGTAAAGCAGCAACACCAAATTAACCAAATAACAAGAAATAAACAAGAGAATGGAGAAAAATCACCCAAAATAGCTATTGTTCATGTCAATGGATGAGCTCTGATTGTTCAAATCTGATCTTCACAGACCAGATTAAAGAACAACAAATTCTAAACGTGCTCACCAAATTTTAGCCAAATCCGACCATAAAAGACCATCCGATCGTTGGAGAAAGACAAACTAGTTGCCGTTGCAGAAATACACGTGAACAGTAAACTTCGAGCTCCAAATACTAGAAATCCAACCTTCAAAAATTGATCTCCACCATTTAGAATGAAGAACGATGAGTCTCTAACTGCTGTCCAAATTTCAGCCTGATCAGAGCACAGATGATCGTCCGATCGCTTGAAAACCGAGACTGCTCTGTTAACTTCTTTTGCAAAAAAAAAACTCTTTCTTTTCTCTCTCTGTTCTCTCTTTCTCTCTCTCTATTTTCTCCTTTGGTGGCTGACACACTAACACCTCTCACATGCAACATAAGGTTATTATAAATGCTAAAACATTAATAGTCTATTAGGCCAAAAGAAAACAGGCTTAAACTTTGGATATTTCACATAGGAGGGAACCCAAAAACCTAACAATTCTCTCCCTTCCCGACTATGTGCAGGAGTTTGCCAAACTGGCAACTCTACAACATGCCTCAAACTTTCCTCTTGGTAAAACCTTTGTGAACATATCAAAACCATTATCATCAGTATGTATCTTCTCAAGTTCAAGCTGCTTAGAATCCAAAATATCACGAATCCAATGATACCTCATATCTATATGTTTGGATCTACCGTGAAAAGTAGAATTCTTACCGAGATGAATAGCACTCCGACTGTCACAAAATAAGACATATCTCTTCTGTATAAAGTCAAGCTCATTCACAAACTTCTTCATCCAAAGTAATTCTTTACATGCTTCAGTTGCTGCAATGAATTCGGCTTATGTAGTAGACAATGCAATGCATTTCTGCAATCTAGATTGCCATGCCACAGCTCCCCCTGTAAAAGTGATCAGATACCCAGAAGTAGATTTTCTTGAATCTGCATCCCCTGCCAAATCAGAATCTGTATAACCACTGAGAATAGGTTTTCTAGTCCCAAAACACAACTTTAAACTAGCAGTACCACAGAGATATCACAAAATCTACTTCACAGCATCCCAATGCTCTTTTCCTAAATTAGACAAAAATCTACTAACAGTACCAACTGCATGAGCTATGTCTGGCCTAGTGTAAACCATAGCATATATCAAGCTATCTACTGCAGATGCATAAGGAACTTTCTGCATATATTCTTTCTCTTGCTTGCTAGAAGAAGATTGTTTGACACTCAATTTGAAAGATATGGCAAGAGGGGTACTTACAGGTTTAGCTTTAGCCATATTAAATTGGTGCAATACTTTCTTAATATAATTTTCTTGAGATAGGCACAACTTCTTGCATTTCCTATCACGAATGATCCTCAAGCTAAGAATCCGCTTTGCTGGCCCTAAATTCTTCATTGCAAAGGACTTGCTCAACTCTTTCTTCAAGCTATCAATTCTTGAAGAACTAGAACCCACAATGAGCATATCATCGACATATAGCAATAGGATGATAAAATCACTATCAGAAAATCTCTGCACAAAAATATAATGATCAGAAGAAGTCTTCTTGTAGCCTTGTTGAACCATAACTGACTCAAACTTCTTATACAATTGCCTAGGTATTTGTTTCAGCCCATACAAACTCTTTTACAGTTTGCAAACATAATTTTCTTTTTCTTTTGCCACAAAACCTTCAGGTTGTTCCTTGTAGATTTCTTCCTCTAAGTGACCATGAAGGAAGGCTATTTTAACATCCATTTGTTCAACCTCTAAATCAAGAGTAGCAGCTAATCCCAAAATAATACGAATTGATGACATCTTAACCACTGGTGAGAAAATCTCCTCAAAGTCAACTGCCTTTTTCTGACTAAAGCCCTTGAAAACTAATCTAGTTTTATATTGTGGAGATGATGAATTCTCTTCTTTCTTTATTTTATAGATCCACCTATTCTTCAAGGTTTTTCTATCTTTAGAAAGCTTCACTAATTCAAAAGTGTGATTATCAGCTAAAGACTGCATTTCATCTTTCATAGCTGCAATCCATTCTGCCTACCCAACACAGCTACCGAATTAACTTGGCTTACATTCCTCTTACCTGATCTTCGTGTTCCTCAATCCCATCCACTAATCCTATTTTGTGATAATTTAAGTGCGTTACATATGACTATTAATCCTGTTTTCCATGCTCGAAGTAAGCACATTGAATTGGATTACTATTTTGTTCGTGAACGAGTTTCGATGGGACTTCTAATTACTCGTCATGTTTCCTCTACCTTTCAAATTGCGGATATCTTTATTAAGCCACTGTGTAAAGCATCATTACTTCACTTTCGCCATAAACTCTTCCTCCAACCTCGGCCCAGTTTGAGGGAGGGCATTGAACAACATTCACCATTTAACAATCACCATTCAAGGAGAGATAAGAATTGGAGTGATAAGGTAGTTGATCAAGATATGGTTTTCATCCCTAAAACAGAAGAAACGTGAAGAGTAATTCAATGAGTCTAATTGGAATCAAATCACCTTAAGATGGTAACTCTATTGAGCAATCTTTTCCCTTAAAAATAGCTATGTAATAGCATTAAGATAGGCATTAAAATCGTGTATGATCACTGCTATTATTGTAAATTCCTTCTATATATATTTGGTTGTAAATCTATAAATAATAGAAAATCAAAACTCTCTTCTCATGATTATTGATTGAGAAGTTTTCTTACAAATCTTGTTCAAATTCAAATATTCTTTAATATCCGACTCCAACATTAAAAATATGAATCGTATCAATAGCAGCAAATTGTTGGATACTCCTAACCAGCTAGAATATGATAATTCATTGCCATTTGATGAGCTTAACAAAGATGGCATTGCTCTGCCAGACACAATGGGGATTATTAATGACGATGGCATTACTCCGCCGGACACAGTGGGGATGGAAGTACAGAAGACTTAGGAAATTAGATCAATGATGGTTTTTTTTTGAAGCTAAAGATAAAGACAAGATTTGTCGAGGGTTAAGCGAAATCATTAGTAAAGAAGCAACCGATGGGTATAATTTTGATTCTTAATATCCTGAGGTTCATTCTTGAGTTGGGTAATTATATTTGACTGATCATTTGGTGGCAATCTTTGGTAGCATCATGGAAGTGTAACTGTTATGTTGTCTTCAAGGTCATCATAGTTTTAATCTTGGTAAGGTTTATTATGTTTGCCTCTTCTCCACTTCCATATACACAGTGAGAATTTGTTGTTTTTTATAATAAGGTGGGTTGCAGAGCTCTTTTTCTTGCTAGTGGGGATTATATCTCCTTCTTCAGTTCTCGAGAATGGTCGTTGAGGCTTGGTGTAGTTGTTGGTGACTACTTATTTTGTTGATGTTGTTGTTGTAGTAGCATATTTGCAGTAGCAATCCGGTCGTTCATCTTATGTGGTAAGCGGGTTCGGGTTTCTAATGGCTAATGTAGGATCTACATTGAGTATAATTCTCTCTTTTATGGTTCCATTTGGGCCGTCTAAAATCATATCATTGACATGGAATTTTGCTGGTTTTGATCACTCCTTGGGTTCTTCATTTAAATTTTATGGCCTCTTGCAGTTTGGTTTGGTCCTTCCTAGGTACCACTTGAACTCTTCTTTCTTCAATCTAATCTCAGATGCTATGATGGTTTTTAGTTGAAACTATCAATGTTGTGTAATTGATCTTGAGTTATGTCCTTTCCGTATTCTTTTGTTGGTGTATCCTTTTCTTCTAAGGGGTTTTTTCAAATGGAATGGGGGTAGTTAGTTTTGGGTGTATGGGCAGCTTCTTGGCTTGGATAGTTTGTTCCTTCAATCCATTTTTTCCCCTTTATTTTATTAAATTAAATTAATAAAGGTGACTTATTTATAAAAAAACAGAAATTGATGATTTTATTTAGAGTTATTTCAATTCTCAAAAATTAAATTGTTATCATTAAAAGATCATTAGGAAAAAAACTCAAATTTAACATAAATTGATGAAAATCAAATGTAACACCTTAGGTAAATCCTACATCGACTAAGTACAAGGAATTCAATCTACATATAAGGGTGGGAATAACTTAGTTTGCAGCGAGGCCTTTTGAGGTGAAATGGGTTGGACCTATAAGCCTCAGGAACAAAATCGTGAGGGGAAAATGGGCTGGGCCCGTAATTCCTAAGCAGACAATATTATTATGGGTTGGGCTGTTACATTTGGTATCAGAGCCGAGCCTTATTCCTCCAATTGATGGTAGGGCAAACCTCAGCGAGGACGCTGAGTCCCTAAAGGGGGTATATGTAATATCTTAGGCAAATCCCACATCAACTAAGTACAAGAAATTCGATCCACATATAAAAATGGCTAAAACTTAGCTTGCAACGAAGCTTTTCGAGGTGAAATGGGTTGGACCCATAAGCCTCAAGAGGGGAAAATGGGCTGGGCCCATAACTCCAATTAGTATTTATATCAAAATTGAATCAAGCCAAAATAATAAAAATTTAGTGAATGAGGAGTGCACATACATACATATGTAATGGATAATTATATTTTAAATGCTTTTTAAAGGTTTGTGCATATTTATTTGTTAATAACAAACAATAAGCATGAAAATTTAGTTCACTATAAATTCAATCATTCTATGAAGTTTATTAAGTTGATGCTTTATCCCTATTGGGGATGATTATGATAAAATCAATTGGCAACATCTGATTCTAACACTTAATTGTCAAAATTTAATGAAGATAACAGTAAAAATTGGCCATGCAGTAGGCTAGTAAGCCTTTCACAGTGTCACATATGCATGAATTAATCAAAATCTTTAGCAATCACTAATAAATAATTGATCTCAGGATGACATTGAAATGTTAATTAATTGATGTCCCAAATGAATGGTCAAGTCTTCAAATTCAAAACTGAAATTTCTCTCTTTAAATGGATATATCTAGACATAATATGGGTAAATGGTAGTGGAACATTATTTTAATGACTGATTATAATGGTTGGTGGTTATGCTCAAAGGAATTTAAAAGGTCTTTGAAGAAGAGGTACAAAAACAAACAAATTTAAAATTTAAAAATAAGCAAAATTCGGCTAACTTGGCCCACACCTCAAAAGAATCCAAAAAACGACCCCATATGCACTTAAGCTTGATTCAAGTCTTCTAGTCCAAATTTATTGATATATTTGGGCTCTCCATTGTTTTCATATATGGACTTTTTATGTTTGGACAACCCATATTCAAAATATTTTTGTACATAAATTTGAAGTTGATCTTTTAGGCTTTTTACACACGACCTTGTGATCAGACTAACGAGACTGTCCATGTCCGGAAAAGTTTCCTTATTTGCAATCAACTTTAAATTATCTATTTTGCTCTCTTGACCATCTTGGGTGGCATTTGTATCATTTATTGTTTTAAAGAGAGATAAGGTTTTGTTGGATATAAATGGCTGGTATATTTTCTGGTATGACTTGGAAGAGAAAAGAGCTGAAATTGTTGATATTATTGGAAAGCCATTAGGTTTCTATTAAAAAATATGTTGGGAAAGTCTAGTCTCGCCTGGCAATGACAGTGTATTTGACGGAAACTTTGCTGTTTGGTAGGAAACACATAAGAAATCTAGGAAAATTCTCATGAAAATAAAAATTTTAGTTCATACGAGTTTCAAAAAACTTTGTTCATTTAAGTGTTCTATCTGTTTCAATTCATGCATATATTACATTTTTGCTATCTCTTCTTGCTTGAGTTCTCTATATTTACGTTGAAGCAAAATGATATATTTTTTTTGGAATAAGTTTGCAACTCCTAATTTTGAAGGATAACAGTTTAAAATTTTTATTTTTCCTAAATAGCTTCCTATATTTTTAAAATTAAATAGAAAGTTTTTAATTTAAGTTAACTATATTTTTTTAAAAAAAAAAGACATGAGAGAAAACAAAGGTGGGAATCTCAACCTCCTTCGGCGCAATCCTCAACCAAAACCTAAGCATGTCATTCCTGAATGAAGAAAACGTTTCATCTATGTCTTTATAGACCATCTGCCCCTATCCATCTCAGTGGAAGAACTGTCACCAAAGTTTAACAAATTTGGCAGAGTGTTTGATATCCCGAAAAATTTGAGGCTCAAGAATCCCCTCAGATACGCTTTTGTTCATTACAAGACCCTACAAGAAGCCTCAGCGGCGGTTAAAGAGCTAAATGGTTCTCTCTACAAAAATAGAAGACTGGTAGTACAGCTAGCTGACTCAAATGCTTTAGAGTAGAATCATGATAAGTATGGTAAAATCAAACTAGTAAGTGCAACCTCTTCTTACCATTCAATGGGGGGTTGCTCTTACGCTGATGTTGTTGGAATGCTTGAAAGGACTACCCAACTTTTTTTAGGGTAATGGGATTAAAGTTGATAAGGTGGCACCTATGGGAGGAAGAACTGTTCTTATCTCAGTCATTAGTGCGGATGAAGCAGTCAAATTAATTAAACTCGGCTCAGTATGGATTAAGCAAAGGTTCACTATGGTAACCCAAGGACCTTGCCTTTGAGCGCTTGACTTGGGTCAGGTGTGAATTCATTCCTCTACATGCATGGAGAGAAGAATTCTTTGGCCTGATTTCATGTCGTTGGGGAAACTTTATTACAATGGATGAGGACACAAAATTGAAGAATAGGCTTGATTGTGCCAGAATCCTAATTTCAACGGGGATGAAAAACAATATTTCAAAAATTATAACAGTCTCAACTAATAAGGAACTATTTTCTATCAGAATCACAGAAGAGACTGGTCTCTCCAATGCACCATTATTTGTTCTAAACACAAACAACTCTAGCCCAAAACCTTCTCTAATGCTGGAAGCTGTCGCACACACTGGTCAGAGCGAGAAGCTGTGTGGTGGGACAGCCTTTTTGCACTCGGGTTCCTCAAATTCAGTCGCAGATGTAGGCCCAATGGTGAAGGAGAAAATTTCTGTAGGAGAGACATCCTTTTTTCAAGCTCCAAAAAAGGACTCACAAGTGCCATAGGTTAATGGGCAAGTTCCAAAGTCTTTGTTGGCACCCATCGGGTCAAATATAATTCTAAGGGGGAGTACGGGCTGTAACTCTTCAAAACTTGCCGAAAAGCCAAACGACCATGCCATTGAGAAACCATTTTGTTCTGAGCCCATTTGTAGAAATTCAAATGACCAGAGCCCACTAGCATCAGCCAGGTGTAAACTCCACTTTGATCATAGGGCCAGTTCGACAACAAAGTCAGTTGCTCTCAACTCTGGTAAAGGGGGCAAAATGGAGGATTGGGATGCAGTTGATGAGTCTTCACAATCTGAAATGGATACTCTCTTTATCAAAAACCAAAATAGAAGAAAGAAGAAAGGGAAATATAGGTCGAAGAAAAATCAACTTGCAGTGGTTAGGAGAAGAAGGAAACTCAAGATCCACGAAGCAGATAAATTTAATTTGGTTCCTATCCTCATTGACAATTCAGTTACAGACAGTGGCATCATCAATATGAATAAAATTGCGCTGGGGAAAATGGAAAAGGGAAAGGAAGGACAAGAGGAGCATGTTATGGAAACAGCCAGTGATTATTCGGAAGGCTGGGATACAGAGGTTAAGGAGACGTGGAATGCTGCTGCTGCGACTGGAGGATTCCAATTGAAAGACAAGGAGATGATCTGCAATGGGTTAAAGGAGATGATTCAAAAGGAGAAAGAGGTCAGTTCTTCAGTTCCATTACAATGAATTTGTTCTTTTAGAATATCAGAGGGCTTGGTGCCAGAGCCAAGAAGAGTGTTGTTAAGAGATGGGTCTTTAGAAAAAAGGTGGATTTGGTAGCGCTAGTTGAGACCAATTTGGGTTCAGTAGATTATACAATAATAAGAAGCATTTGGGGAAAAATGGATGTTAGCTGGATTTCCTCGAAAGCTACTAATTCTGCAGGTGGTATTCTAGTATGTTGGAACAAAGCTATGTTTTCTTGCAGCAATTGGGCCAAAGGACCAAACTAGATAATCATCGAGGGTAAATGGATGGATCCCATTTTTGAGTGCTGCTTTGTTGTCCTTTATGGGACAGCTACAGAAACTGAACGTGGCTCATTGTGCGATGAGGTTTTTTCTCTGAAATCAACATTTCAATCTCCATGGTTTCTAATGGGAGATTTCAATGAAGTTTTGAATGTGGAAGAGCAAAGCACTGGACTGTTCTCCACATCGGGTGCTAACAAATTATGTGAGATCTTTAGCAACTGTGAGTTGATAGGCATTCTGTTATCTGTGTCAAAGAAGTAGGCACCAACCATTTTTGACTAAAAAATGGAGGTGCCTAATTGTCAAAAATGGAGGTGCCTAATTTAGGACATTGTCAAAAGTGGAGGTGCCTAATTTGGGGAATTGTCAAAGTAAAAAATGGAGGTGCCTAATTTAGGTAATTGTCAAAATGGAGGTGCCTAATTTATTGACTAATTTCACCAACCCATGTTTTTGAAGCCTATATAAACCCATCTCCCTCATTTGGAGAATACACCTTAAATTGAAGAAGTAAAGAGAAGAGAGTGTCTTTGAGAGAATTTTGTGAGTAAAAATTCTTGTTCATAATTGAGTGAGGGTTGTGAGTGTTTGTAAACGCATTGTATTTTTCTCCTTAATATAAGTCTGTAGCAGCTCCGGAGACGTAGGCATAATTGGCCGAACTCCGTTATCAAATTCTGTGTTAATATTCCGCATTTATTTTCGCTCTCCTACTAATCTGGTTTAAGGGAATAGAGTGGTAATCACCTCAATTTCCCAACAACTGGTATCAGAGCTTTGGGTGATAAATTCTGTCAATTTTTTGCAAGATTACTATTCACATGAATAGTAAATTTCGTGAATAGTGAAATTTTGTCGGCCGTTCTGATTTGTCGACAAAGGTGTCCTAGTACACAGTGGTTTGCAGAAACAGTCAGAAACAATCCAAAGGAGTCCAGATTCGAGTAGGAGCGATGGCTGCAGATGAAGGAAAAGTGAGAATTGAAAAGTTCGACGGTACGGACTTTGGCTTCTGGAAGATGCAGATTGAAGATTATCTGTACCAGAAAAAGTTATATCAACCTCTCTCAGGAATAAAGCCAGAAGGCATGAAAGATGAAGAATGGAATCTTCTCGACAGACAAGCCCTTGGAGTTATTCGATTGACATTATCACGAAATGTTGCTTTCAACATCGCCAAAGAAAAGACCACAGCAGGTCTAATGGCGGCTCTCTCCAACATGTATGAAAAGCCATCAGCTTCAAACAAAGTTCATTTGATGAAGCGGTTATTCAATTTGCAAATGGCAGAAGGGGCATCAGTAGCCCAACATCTGAATGAATTCAACACAATCACAACCCAGTTGAGTTTAGTAGAAATTGAATTTGATGCTGAAATTCGGGCTTTAATTCTCTTATCATCTCTACCAGATAGTTGGAATGCTACCGTTACAGCGGTCAGCAGCTCATCAGGAAAAACCAAATTAAAATTCGATGATGTTCGGGATCTGGTGTTGAGTGAAGAAATTCGACGAAGAGAATTGGGTGAAGCATCTACCTCTTCAGCTTTACACACAGAATCTAGAGGGAGAACTTTAGAAAAAAGTTCAAATCGTGGCAGATCAAAATCTAGAAGAGACAAATCTAGATTGGGGAAAAAAGAATTTATGGGCTGAAGCTGTCAACACCGCTGCCTACCTAATCAACCGTGGGCCTTCAGTACCTCTGGATGGTGGAATACCAGAGGAAGCATGGAGCAAAAAAGAGGTAAACCTTTCACACTTAAGAGTGTTTGGTTGTATCTCTTACATACATATAGATTCTGCTGGAAGAAGTAAATTGGATGCCAAGTCAAACAAATGTGTCTTTGTTGGATATGGTGGTGATGAGTTCGGTTATCGGTTTTGGGATTATGAAAATCACAAGATCATTAGAAGCCGGGATGTCATATTCAATGAGAATGTGATGTACAAAGACAGATTAAATGCAGAATCAAATAGCTCCAAGATAGATGTTGAAAATAAGGAATTTGCTGAGTTCGAGGATATTTCTGGAAATGATGTTCAGAATAGTCCTGAAGTAGAGGAGCCAAGCACGCCAGAATTGAGGCGCTCCTCCAGAATTACAAGACCAATCCAACGTTACTCGCCTTCTTTGCATTACTTGTTGCTGACAGACAATGGTGAACCAGAGTGCTACGATGAAGCAATACAAGTAGAGGATTCAATCAAGTGGGAGTCTGCCATGAAAGATGAGATGGACTCACTCATGTCAAATCATACATGGGAATTAGCTGAACTACCACAAGGCAAGAAAGCACTCCACAACAAGTGGATTTATAGGATCAAAGAAGAGCATGATGGAAGTAAACGCTACAAAGCAAGATTGGTTGTAAAAGGTTTTCAACAAAAGGAAGGTATTGACTATACTGAAATTTTCTCTCCAGTCGTGAAGCTTACGACAATCAGACTGGTATTGAAAATTGTAGCCGCAGAAAATTTACATCTTGAACAATTAGATGTAAAGACAGCATTCCTTCATGGAGATTTGGAGGAAGAGATCTACATGAAGCAACCAGAAGGCTTCATTAAGGCAGACAAGAAAAATCTAGTGTGCAAGTTGAAGAAGAGTTTATATGGTCTGAAACAAGCTCCTAGACAGTGGTACAGAAAGTTTGATAGTTTTATGAGCAGCGGCGGTTTCACAAGATGCCAAGCAGATCATTGTTGCTACATCAAAAAGTTTGACAATAGCTTTATTATTTTATTGTTATACGTCGATGATATGCTCGTTGCAGGTTCAGACATGCAAGAGATTAAAAATTTAAAGCAGAAATTGTCAAAACAGTTTGCAATGAAAGATCTGGGTGCTGCAAAGCAGATTCTTGGAATGAGGATCAAGAGAGACATGAAGTCGGGGACTTTGATGTTATCACAGGCTGAGTACATAAACAAAGTACTAGCCAGATTCAACATGCAAGATGCTAAATCAGTGAGCACACCTTTAGGTGTTCATTTCAGACTCTCCAAAGAACAGTCACCGAAGACGGAGGAGGAACGTGCACACATGACGAAGGTGCCATTTGCCTCAGCAATTGGGAGTTTGATGTATGCCATGGTTTGTACCAGACCAGATATTGCTCAAGCAGTGGGAGCTGTTAGCAGGTACATGAATAATCCAGGCAAGGCACACTGGGAAGCAGTCAAATGGATTCTCAGATATCTTCGAGGTACCACAGATAAGGCGCTTTGTTTTAAAAGTGGAGATACGACACTAGCAGGTTATGTGGATGCTGACTTAGCTGGAAATGTTGACATTAGAAAGAGCACTACAGGGTATGTCTATACTCTAGGAGGTACCGCAGTGAGCTGGGTCTCTCAATTACAGAAGATAGTTGCTCTCTCCACAACTGAAGCAGAATATGTCGCTGTCACGGAAGCCAGCAAAGAAATGGTTTGGCTCCAAGGTTTCTTGGAGGAGTTGGGCAAGAAGCAAGAAAATAATGTCTTGTATTGTGACAGTCAAAGTGCCATACATCTAGCGAAGAATCCGTCTTTTCATGCCAGAACAAAGCACATACAGTTGCGGTATCACTTTATCAGGTCACTTCTGGAAGATGGGATTTTGAAACTTGAGAAGATTAGTGAAACTCAAAATCCGGCAGACATGTTGACGAAGACGGTGACTATTGATAAACTGAAGCTGTGCTCAGCTTCAGTTGGCCTACACTAGTATCTAGGTCGTAGAAGAGCTGTTGCATTGATCAAGATGTGAAGACAGATTAAAATCAGTCTTCAAGTGGGAGATTGTCAAAGAAGTAGGCACCAACCATTTTTGACTAAAAAATGGAGGTGCCTAATTGTCAAAAATGGAGGTGCCTAATTTAGGACATTGTCAAAAGTGGAGGTGCCTAATTTGGAGAATTGTCAAAGTAAAAAATGGAGGTGCCTAATTTAGGTAATTGTCAAAATGGAGGTGCCTAATTTATTGACTAATTTCACCAACCCATGTTTTTGAAGCCTATATAAACCCATCTCCCTCATTTGGAGAATACACCTTAAATTGAAGAAGTAAAGAGAAGAGAGTGTCTTTGAGAGAATTTTGTGAGGAAAAATTCTTGTTCATAATTGAGTGAGGGTTGTGAGTGTTTGTAAACGCATTGTATTTTTCTCCTTAATATAAGTCTGTAGCAGCTCCGGAGACGTAGGCATAATTGGCCGAACTCCGTTATCAAATTCTGTGTTAATATTCCGCATTTATTTTCGCTCTCCTACTAATCTGGTTTAAGGGAATAGAGTGGTAATCACCTCAATTTCCCAACAATCTGGACTTAAATACATATGAGGTAACAGTCGCTGTCAGAATAAGCTAGATAGAATGTTGGTGAACCAAGAGTGTCTTGCACAATTTCCTTATTGTAAATTGTTGGGTCTAAATAAAGGGTTATCTGACCATAGACCTTTGCTTCTAGAGTCTATCACAGTTAACTGAGGTCCCAAGCCTTTTCGCTTTTTGGATTGCTGGCTATTGAATCCAGGATTTGACGACTTAGTTAAAGGTTGGTGGTCCACAAATGTCTCAGGATCTTCAGGCCCATATAGGATCATTAGAAAATTGTCGATGTTAAGGAATCAGCTCAAACAATGGAATACAAATAACTTTGGAAATTTAGATACCAAGATTGTCGAACTTGAGGAGGAAATTAACTCAATCGATAAGGCCCTTGAAACTTCCTCACCTCAGTCTTCAGAAATCCTAGTTAGAAGGAGAGTGAGATGGTCAGAATTGTGGTGCAAACATAGGCAACAAGAATTGTATTGGTGTCAATTATCGAGAATCAAGTGGCTAAATGAAGAGGATAGGAACACTCGTTTCTTTCACTTGTCAGCCTCTTTGAGAAGGAAAAAGAACTGCATTCTGCGATTATAAAGTGTAAGTGGTTTGCTAACAGACCCAACAGACATCAAGAATGAGATAGTAGCACACTATAAGGATGCATTTTCAGAAAAAATAACTTGGACGCCTTCCCCATCAGGTCTCTCCTTCTCAAAACTTCAAGAATCATCGACAAATTTTCTGGAGAAACAATTCATAGAAGAGGAAATTTTAGCAGCCATAAACAGTTATGAGGGTAGCAAGGCGCCAGGATCGGACAGATTCAATTTCAACTTTTTCAAGAAGTTTTGGCCTCTTTATAAATCTGACCTACTCCAACTTTCCAGGCCTTTTTTGTTGGATTTTTGTGGGTTTCATGGACAATTTTTTTCTTGGGCTTATTTAAAATAAGTGTTGGACTTCAACATTATTGGGCTTCTTTTAAATGATGAGTTTCTTGACAAAATGACCTTTCCCCCTTCAACTTTATATTTCATTCTTTTTTCTTTTTTTTTCTCGATGTGGGACAAACCCACTACTGCCAACATTTTTTAATTCAAGCTAATTGCCGAATGAGTTATGCGCATCCTTCATTTCTCTAATTCTTAAGTGCAAAGGTGCCAATTCTCTATCTGAATTTCACCCTGTTAGTCTTGTAATTTGTAATATCTAGTAAAAAAAAATGTAATAATAAAAAAATATATTTTAAAAAATAATAATTTAATCTAAAAAAAATTTAATTAATTAAATTAAATTAATAATAATATATATATATATAAAGAAAAATGTGCCCACCTAACAAGTAGGTGGGTAGAATAAAAAAAAAAGAAGAAAGGGATTTGTATTATAATTAAAGAAAAGAGAAAATAGAAAAAAAAGAAAAAAAAAGAAAAAAAAAAGAAAAACGGGAAAGAGAGAAACAGAGGCAAATCAGAGAGAGAGAGGGGAGAGAATAAGAGACAGTGGCATTTTTGGATGATCTACTGCCGACCGTCGATAGTCGTGGGATACGCGCCGGACCCCAGGATCGTCGCTTGGAGACGAGTCGAACGTTGCCGGACTCGACGTCAACGGCCGCCAGAGCTGGCCGCATGCACCTTTAAAGCGTTCTGCCGGCGTGATTTTTCGACCAGTTTTTTTGGCCAGTTTGATTTTTTTTTTCAGCGACAGGTATTTTTGGATTCATCTCTTCATAAGCTTTAATTTGATATCCAATTTGCTAAATATGGATGAATATTTAGAAAATTCATTTATTTTAATTTAAAATTTTAAATTAGAATAATATATATAATTAAATTGTTAATTAGTGATTAATATATATAATAGTTAATACCATAAATTAATTAAGTATATGCATTATCAGTAAATATTATGAGGCTAAGTTAAAAATAATAATAATAAAGTGTTAATTTGATTATATTAAGAAAAAATTAACAAAAATAAATAAATGGATAATTAATGATAAAAAATAATTAAAATTAAATTACATATTATATATTTTAAATGTTGACTTAAAATTTATTAATCTACTGAGTTTAATTAAAATTTTTATTTGATAGTGAATTATTCATGTATAATTATTATATGATAAATTGATTTAAATAAATAAACCACCAATTAAAAGATTTAGTTATAGATATTAATTATTTAATGATTAGATTAGTTAAGTGATTGTAAATAGATTGAAAAATTTAAATTTAAACTATAGTATGATTAAATTAATTAAATACTTAGGTTGTAAATATTTACTAACAAATTATAGAATAAATTAATTATATTATACATATATATATGAATCAATAAATTGATAATTAGTTATTTTAAATTTTTAGATTAATTAATATTTAAGAATTATAAATTGTTAATATAGTTGTTTATTTATTGAATTATAATTAAAATAGAAATAAGTATGTGTATATATATAGTAACTTAAATAAAAATATTTAGCGTTAAAATAAGTTAAAATTTAGAATTTATGAATTTATTTATAAAATTTCAGAATAAATTAATTGAATTATAAACATATATATGTATGCATATGATGTAATAAATTAATTAAATGATAATAAATCAATAACTTGTTAATTAAGTTATATTAAATATTACTAATAAACTATTAATATATATAAGAGTTTTTATTTAATATTGAATAAAATTAACTAAATTATATATAAGTTAAATTGAATTAATTAATTAGTAAATGATTAAACTAGATAATAAACAAAGTATTAAATAAGATTCATAGGAATGCATAAAATTAATTATTTCATTAAAATTTGTATTTCTATCATTATAATAATTAAGGTAGTAATTTTTATTAAAAATATAATTAATGTTAAAGTAGTTATTAAATATTAATATTATTATTGTAGTAATAAAGTATTATTAAAATTATTATATTTATTAGTAATTGTTAATTTTAGTACAAGTATTATTATTATAATTATTTTTACCATAATTACAACTATCAAATATTAAAATCTATTATTTTATTTTTTATATAAATGTATTTTAATAACTAGTATTGTTATTATAATTATTATTACTAGTATTATTTAGTATTAAATTTAATATAAATTGCTAAATTTGAAATAATAGGTGAGTAAATAACTACTTTTAATTACATAAATAATGTTACGAATTTGCTATAAAAAATTATAAATTAATTATAGAAAATTATTAAAAAAATAAAAAAATAAAATTAATTATTGAAAAGTAAATAAATTGTGTATTGATATTATTAGTATTATTATTACTATCAAATTTAATATGAAATGTTATGGTTAAATTAAAAGTAATTAATTGATTAATTTATAAAAAATATATATATGCATATTTATATAAGTCAAACAATGCTATTTTTTTAAATAAATAATATTAATATTACTAATGATATTATTGGTGTCAATATTATTATTAGTATTATTTTTATAGTATAATGAAATACGAAAATTTGAATAAATATTAAAAATTTAAGTAGATGATATTATTATTATTTTAAATAAATTCTTTATTATAATATATATGTTGTTGCTGCTATTATTAATATAATTTTAAAAACTTAGAATATTAAACTACGGTAGTATTAAAGATAAAAATTTAATAATACTTAATATGTAATTAAATTAATTAATAAAATAAATATTATTATACTATTAAACTAAAGAAACTAAATTAATATAATTTTGTAGTAAAAAAAATATTATAAATACTTAGTAAATTTTAGACATTCAAATTATATTAAATTGTTAAAAATATTATTGGAATATTTGATAAGTAATTGGCTTGATAAATTGTATTATACTCATTGGAGTATTAATTTAAAATTTTGAGAATGACCGACTTATGTCATTACTCTGCCGAAAATTCGTTAGACATTTAGAATCATTCGTACATTTTTTTTTTCATGTCATTTACCCCATAGTAGTGTTAATCATAGATAGTACTTTAATAAATTATTATTTTTTATATTACTTTAGATGTTGATTCTACTGCAGTTGTAGAATTTAGATGTGATTCGGTCAATTAAATAATTTAAGCTATTGATTAAGGTGAGTGGGTAATTATATAACACTGATATCATATATATATATATATATGTGATTTATTAAAATTATTTTATGATGAAATTAATTTTATAAAAGGATTTGAAAGGATAAAATATTATTTATGAATATAATTAAAATGAGAATAAATAATGGTATGTTGATATTTTAATTATGGTATAATAATTATTTATTGATATAGTTAAATAAATGCTTTATATGCACTCATTATACGTTTTCTAATAGAGACACTTATAATGACAGGGTGTTATAGAAATTAACGGATTATGATTATGATACTGTCTTTGGGACAACGGTTGATATACATTTAGCCTTTCGGAAGTATATCAGGTGGTCGCCCTTTAAAGGCTACTTTGCACATGTGTATGACCATGTTTATTTGCTCTTGGTGCTGTCATGCGTCATTACTGTGCCCAAAATGCCATGTTTTACCTTTAGGTTGTCAGTAACTATTTACCATGTTTTACCATGTTTAGATAACATGTTTTACCATTTTTTACTTATGCCCAAAATGTGCCATCATGTCTAAATATATATATTTACTTGCGCCTAAGGTATAATATTATCTATAGACTATATATATTGAATGTATGAAATTATATGATTATATTTTATGACATGATATTGTGAATTTATGTTTCTTTAAGAATTAAATTATTTTGTTGTAGTATGAAATTTTAATAGTAAGTATATAAGTAAAACTTTATTTGTTCTTTATTTGTTATATACTTATCTTTTTACTGAGCAGTTGGACTCACCCCTTATTTATATAAACATTTCAGATACTGTTGAAAAATAGACCAGTAAAATATCTCTACTTTTACTCCGTTCAGTGCTTAGAAAAGGTCGGGTCAACATAAATATCATTTGGACTTGTTTAAAAATTATTTATATTTTCGTATTGAACAATAAATAAGATGTATTTAAAATGTTAATATCTATTGAATGATATTAATGTGTGTGTATGAAGAATTTTAAAGAAATAAATTATGAGTGATATTCTAATAATAATAAAATAATAGTATGGTATTTATGAGATAAGTTCACCCTGAGAATTAAGGAAATGGGGTGTGACATATAAGATTATTGAGAAAGTAATATTCTTGAGACTTCAAACAGTGATTGCGGAAGTAATCATCAATTGCCAATATGCATTTATTCATGGAAGGAATATTTTAGATGGGGCATTAATCACAAAGGATGTAATTGACTTTTGTAAAAGAAATAATCTCAAAGGTGTGTTGGTGAAGTTTGATTTCCAGAAAGCTTTTGATTCTGTCTCCTGGGATCACCTTATGAAAGTGATGCAAGCTATGGGTTTTAAGCCAAAATGGCTTTTATGGATTGAAAAGTGTGTTAAACAAGCCTCAGCGGTAGTGCTAGTAAATGGCTCCCTCACTGAATCTTTCTCTCTTGGAAAAGGACTGAGGCAGGGAGATCCTTTATCTCTATTCCTCTTCTCTATTGCGGCTGAGGGGTTAAGCGTAATGTTCAAAAATGTACTCAATGCAAATTTATTTAGTGTAATTCCTGTGGGTAGGGGAGGCCTGCAAATTTATTTAGTGGAATTCCTGTGGGCAGGGGAGGCCCAATTATCTCATACCTTCAATATGTGGATGATACAATTCTATTTTGTCCCGCTGATCTGACTGGTCTATTGAACCTTAAGAGAGTCCTAAGATGCTTTGTACCAGTCTCATGATTGAAGGTAAATTTCCTCAAAGTGCTTTAGTTGGATGCAATATTGATTCAGAATGGTTATCAACTGCTGCCCGATCTTTGGGTTGTAAATCAGCAACTTTGCCTTTTAAATATTTGGGACTACAAATTGGGGTGAATCCGAAAAGGGTTGCAACATGGGATCCAATTATACTGAAAATAAAAAAATAAGTTAGCTCTTTGGAAATCAAGGCATCTATCATATGCTGGCATATTGCTGCTCATTAAGGCCTAAATATATCAAGTTTACCTATATATTATACTAAATAGTCTACCTATTTTTTACATGTCCCTACTCAAGTTGCAAATTGGTGTTGCAAAGGAGATAACCAAAATCCAGAGAAGGTTCTTCTGGGATAGCAGTGAAGACAAAAAAAAAATGCATTTAGTTAGCTGGCAAGTGATTGAGAAAGCACAGACATTTGGGGGGCTTGGGATTGGAAACATTTTAGGTTACAAGTTGGGCTCTTCTTCTTAAATGGATCTGGCGTCTTGTTGAGAATAAAAATGCCCTATGGAAATCAGTAATTCAGGAGAAATATGGACCACATTATCCTCTACCTGCCGATGTTAATCACCACTCATCAATTGTGTGGAGAGACGTAGCTTCAGTGGCTGTTAAAGATGACTTGCAACTCAATCATGAACGAGGGTATTTGCTTTTGGGTGGGAAATGGGACAAACGTAAGATTTGAGGAAGATGTATGGATTGAACACCGCTCATTGGCCAGTAGATTCCCAAGACTTTTCTCCCTATCATTAGAGCAAAAAAGTTTATAAGCAACATGGGGTCTTGGCAAGAAGCTAAATGGGTATGGGAGTTCTCGTGGAGAACCTTATTTGAATGGGAAGTGGACTTATTCAGGGACCTCTTGGCTATTTTGAACGGCACAACTCTATTTAAAGATCAAGCTGATAAAGTGGTGTGGAGATTTAGCAGAAGTGGTGCATTTATTGTCAAATCCCTTAAGCAGCTTCTGGTTGCAAGAAGAAATCAGTCGCTTGAACTGCGTGGGCCTAAAATTTGATGTAAGGTCTCACCTCCAAAAGTAGAAGTATTCGCATGGATGCTGCTGCAAGGCAAATTAAAGGTAAGATCCATCTTGGCTCGTTTTGGTCTGATAGATCAGTCCCTTAATCTCTTCCTGGTCTGTTCAAATGCGCCTGAGGATGTTGATCACTTATTTCTTCATTGCTGTCTTGCTTACATAATCAGGTGTAAATTAATCAACTGGTAGGGCATGAGTTGGTGTATGCCAAAAAGCATTGTTGATCTTTATAACCAATGGGGTGCTTATGCAGAGTCGAAATTTCGATATCAAGTTTGGATTTCCTCCTTTCTTACAGTATCATGGACTATCTGGCTTGAAAGGAATAACATGGTATTTAACAATCATCAGTTAGTGGTGTACAAAATCTTTAATTTGGTATTAATCAGTTTGGCAAGCTGGGTGAGGGCATTTGACCCCTCCTTCCCGTATCCAGTATCATCTTTCTTTGATTCATCTATTAGTGTTAAGAATTAGGATAAAATTCGTAAAAGTTGCCCTGCTACTCGGTGGTTGCTACCTCCGCCTAACACTCTTAAGTGGAATGTGGATGGGTCTGCTTTTGGAAAACTAGGATCAGCTGGCATTGGGGGTGTACTAAGAGACTCAATTGGAAATATTATAGCAATCTTTTCTTGCTCTGTTGGGGTAATGGATTCAAACAAAGCAGAAATTCTTGCTATTCTTAAGGCCATTGAGCTTCAATCCAAACATGAATGGGCTAAAACTTAAAATGTCATTATTGAATCGGACTCCTCAAATGCCATCTCTTGAGTACAAGGCAACACTGACAAGGCACCCTGGGAATATTGGGGAATTATATACAAAATCAAGGAAGCTGCAAGTCATCTCCAGTCGGTGTGTTTTTCTAAGATTTTCAGAGAATCCAACTCTGTAGCAGATCACCTTGGAAAGGCTGGTGCTTCCCGTATCTCTAACCAAATTGCTTGGATTTAGTCTTTACACCTTGGATTTGATCTACTAATGCTGCTGTCTTGATGAGATTACCTTATATGTTTACTCTATTGTAGCAAGCTTCAGAATTAAGAATGAATCAGCTTGAACTTTGAGTAATGTGGTCGATTGATATAAACTGTGCAATCATCAAGTGCTTGTGCTTGGAAAATTGGTTGCTCCTTGATAGACGCATGAGTTGATGCTGCTTCTTCTGTCGTCTGGATGCTGCTTCATTGGTCCTTATACTGTTATTGCTTGGATTTAGTCTTTACACCTTGGATTTGCTGTGTTGATGACTAGCATTATAAGGAAGACACATTATTGAATAGAAGAATAGTAACCGTATCAGTCTCTTGGAGTGCCATTGGCTGGGCAGAAGACGGGCTTGCAAAGTCTGGGGTCTCTAGAAGTGACGATTTTATGACATGGTTGTGAAGAGATGATGGAGCAGGGGAATTTTCAGTTAAATCCGTTATTCAAGGCTTCTGCTCTTTGAATGGTCCAAAACTGAATTATTGGCACGGTGTTTTGATTGTTGCTGCTGTATATTCCTGAAAATTGTAGTGTTCTTAATGTTGGAGAATATAAATGAATCCCACATCTGAAAAGTATAATAAAATACAATGACATATAAGGTGGTGTAGATTGGGCCTTAACACAAGCCAATTGGTTTTGTGTTGAGATGAGGTTCCAAACCCATTTATATGGTCACTGTATATTTGGCCCAACACTCGCAGAGCCTGTGTAATTTCTACATGGTATCAGACCTAACCAGGTAATGGACTAACCGCCAGATGAGGGCCTCAGTGAAAATAGGCCTAGGCAGTTTGTGATGGATCTAAAAAAAAATAGATTGCCATCCATGTTTGGCAAGTGACAATTGAGCTAGGTCCAGTTGCACTTGAGGGAGAGTGTTGGAGAATATAAATGAATCCTACATCTGAAAAGTATAATAAAATACCCTGACATATAAGGTGGTATAGATTGGGCCTTAACACAAGCCAATTGGTTTTGTGTTGAGATGAGGTTCCAAACCCATTTATATGGTCACTGTATATTTGGCCCAACACTCGCAGAGCCTGTGTAATTTCTACATTAATACGTTGCCATATTTACTTCACTCATTGCTGGTGTGCTCTATGTAATTTGTTGATGATAAACCCATTCCTTTTTGTGTTGCCATTGTGTAGCCTGCTGTCAAAGATAGGTGTTCGTAGATATCAAGCTGTTCTTGGCTTGTGGGCTTCAAAACCAATGTCGCATCTTTGCCGGCTGATATGCAATGTTGCTAATTGGCACCAATATGCAATATGCTGTCAAAAATGGCTCTGCTGTATCCTTCTCATTGCTCTCGGTTTGTGGGACTTCAAGAATAATGTTACACCTTCTGTCATATGCTGCTACTGGTTTGAGGTGTTGCAAGGCAAGGCCATTATTACGAACTGTATTCTTCTGTTTGAACCAAAGCTATATGTATTCTGCAATTGGATTTTGCTTTTCTTGCTTAGTTTTTAGGGTCATTCGGTTGTATTGAGGTTTGGGGGTTTTTTTTCACATACTTGTGCGACGCTCAGAAGGTTGGGGTTGCTGTAGTTTTAATTTAGGTAGTTCATGTCTCATAAGTATATCTTTTCTCATTTAAAATTAATAAAATCATAATATAAGATGCCTTCTATAAGAAAAAGTTAACTATATTTTTATATCATTTTGCAATTATACCTCACTTTTAGAAAAGAAACAATTTTACTTTAATTATACTAATCTGGATGAGCTTTACGTTATTAGAACACTATATTATATTTTAGGCAAAAGCTAATTAAAATGTCAAATTAATTTGATATGCCATTAATTTAGAGAACACTATTTTTGTTATATTTATGAGAAAATCTGTTGAATGAATTGAATACTAGCTATAAACATCCATTTACTAAATTGAATAAAAAGAACAACATATTAATTTTGATGCTATAGCGGAAGAGGATGTGCTTCTTGTGGGCTTTAGTTATAACTGACCTTATTGTGATGAGCTTTAATGAAACTTTGGCAGTTAATTACAGAGTATAAAAATTTGGAAGCAGATCGAAAACGTATAAGTGGCTTCACCGGAAGCCGAAGCAAAATATCGGCAATGATCTCCGGAAATAGTCTTGACATGCTTTTTGATTTAGTGGCTATCTGTTTTAGAGCAATAAAATTAATTAAAGAAATAAAAATTACTGGGGTGTTAAATTTTATTTTTTAATTATTTTTCAAATATCAAATTGAAAATATGAAATTGTTTACTTAATGTTATTTCCTAATTTTTTGTATTATTTAAATAATTTTTATTTTGAAAATAATTTTAAATAAAAGGAAAAAATATATTATTAATGTCTCAACTTTTTAAATTTTGTCATTTTGGTGTCTTAATTTTTTTTTATTGAGTTTAGTGTCTCAACTGCAGATTTTAATTAAGATATAGTTACTCCTACCATTTTAATATTAAGTATCAGGCCAATACATGTGGGATCCATTTTTAGCTAAAAACCATCCAACAGATATTAATATAAAGTATTTGACAAAACTACCTTCAACAATAACAAATGCACCCAAAGTCTCCAATTTAAAAACATTTGCCCCAACTACCACAATACGATTTTGCCTACTGTTCACTGACTTAGAAATCTTCATTATCACCTCCACATTCCCCGATGCGACTGCCTTCATTGAATACACCAGTGGTAATACAAAAGCCCTAAAATTTGTTGTGGGAATTGGATTAATTTCCTACCAATAATATGTATAGTGTGTGAACAATTGCACCAAAAATTATACTAGAAAAATTCTCAGGAAAGAGAGGTGGGTCACAATGGACACTCTTAAATACCAAGTCTTTCCTTAGACAGAATTTTTCTAGACATATAATCAATAGCACAAAATACCACCACAACTATACCAAAATAGTTATTAAGTAATTAATAAAGAGAACACCAAACTTTAATGAGGTTCGGCCAATTTTGCTTACGTCCTCGGACACTACCAAAATAATTTTACTAATATCAAAGAAGAATTACAAAGGAAAGAGAGAAGACTTAATTTTTGGGATACATTTCCAAATGAGAGCTAAGGGTTTATATAGGCTTTAAAAATGGTTGGTGAAAATTAGGCACCTCCATTTTTTACTTCCATTTACCTAAGTTAGGCACATCCTATTTTTGACTTCCAATTTCTAAATTAGACACCTCCTATTTTGACCATAAAATTGGTTAATCAATTTTCATGATAGATAAATAGTCAAAAAATAACAAATCTCCACCTAGGCTATTTTTCTATTTACAATCTACAAATCTTCTCTCAAAAGAAACTATTTTTAATTGTCTTTAATTGCGCTCTAAAGCGCTCATCTTCAATCCAACATCTACGGTGTTCAGAATATACCGTAGAATCCATTTTACAGCTTGTCAATGCTCCTTGCCAGGATCATGCATGTACCTGCTCACAACTCCAACTACTTGTGAAATATCTGGCCTTGTACACACCATAGCATACATCAAGCTACCAACAACATTTGCATACGGAACCTTTGACATGTACTCCCGTTCCACTTCATTTTTAGGAGATGAAGATGCACTGAGTTTCATATGAGGTACAAGCGGTGTATTTACAGGTTTTGACTTTTCTTTCAGTCCAAAACATTGTAGTACCTTCTTCAGATAATGTTTCTGATTCAAACAAAGCTTCCCTCTCTTCCTATCTCTGCATATCTCCATGCCTAAAATTTTCTTTGCTTCTCCCAAGTCTTTCATTTCAAACTCCTGATTCAGCTGAGTCTTCAACTTCTCAATTTCTTCTAGATTCTTTGAAGCTATCAGCATATCATCAACATGCAGGAGAAGATATATGAAAGATCCATCTTGTAGCTTACGTAAATACACACAATGGTCGTATTTGCTCCTTGTGTACTTATGCCTCATCATAAATTTGTCAAATCATTTGTACCATGCCTCGGAGATTGTTTCAATCTGAACAATAATTTTTTCAATTTGCATACCAGTTTTTCTTTTCCAGCAACCTTGAACCCTTCTGGCTGAGTCATATAGATTTCCTCTTCTAAGTCTCCATGTAGAAATGCAGTTTTTACATCAAGTTGAACGAGTTCCAAATCCAATTGTGCTACCAAGGCCAATAAAATTCTAATGGAGGAATGTTTTACAACTGGATAAAATACTTCATTATAATCAATTCCCTCCATCTGAGCATAGCCTTTAGCTACCAATCTTGTCTTGTAGCGAACATCATTCTTGTCAGGAAATCCTTCTTTCTTTGTATATATCCATTTGCATCCAATTGCCTTCTTTCCCTTTGGAAGATTAGCTAGCTTCCATGTTTGATTCTTTCCAAGAGACTGCATTTCATCATCCATGGCCTTCCTCCACTTTGAACAGCTTCATTATAAGTGCTAGGAATGCCATCATTTGCAATTAGGGATGCATAAGCCACCATATCATCAAATCGAGCAGATTTGCGAATCTCTCGCGTGGCCTATTTATTACTTCTATACTTTCTTAAAATGGATACATGAAAAACATCATGTATTTGAGAAATTTCTAGTAGTAGTGCAATTCTATAAGCAACGGGGCCAATCTTCTCTATAATTTCATAAGGCTTAATAAATGGAGGACTTAGCTTTCCACATTTACCAAATTGCACTACACCTTTCCATGGAGAGATTTTTAAAAATACCTTATCCCCTACATCATACTCAATATCTCTTCTCTTTAATTCTGCATAACTCTTCTGTCTGTCTTGTGTGACTTTAAATTCATCTCTAATCAGTTTGATTTTATCAATAATTATCTATACTAATTTTAGACTCACTAATTCTCTTTCTCCAATTTCATTCTAGCATACTAGAGTTCTATATTTCCTTCTATATAATGCTTCATAAGGTGCCATGCCAATACTTAAATGGAAACTGTTATTATATACAAACTCCATTAATGGCAAATGCTTATTCCAACATACTTTGAATTTCATGACATGAGCTCTAAGCATATCCTCCACGGTTTGGATAGTGCGCTCTGATTGACCGTCAGTTTGAGGGTGAAAAGAAGTACTGAATTTTTCTTTTGTACCCAATGTATTCTTCAAACTAGTCCAAAACCTGAAAGTCAACCATGGATCCCTGTATGATACTATGGATACTATAGCACAATGCAGTCTCACAATTTTCTTCACATATATCTCTGCAATTTTATCCAAAGAAAAATCCATTCTGATGGGTAAAAAGTGAGATGACTTTGTCAATCTATCTATAATCACCCAAACAATATCATGACTTTGCTGGGTACGAGGCAAATCAAAGGCAAAGTCCATGGTAATATGTTTCCATTTCCATTCCGGAATCAAAAGAGGTTGCAAAAGTCTTAAAGGATGTTGATGTTTTGCTTTAACTTGTTGGCACACCAAACATTTTGCTATAAAATCTACTGCATCATTCTTCATACCTTTCCACCAATAATTCTCCTTAAGAGTTCTATACATCTTAGTACTACCTAGATGCATAGAATATGCAGAATAGTGAGCTTCTTTCATTTTTTTACTTTTTAAATTATCAACATTAGGTACATATAATCTTCTACTAAGTACCAAAGTACCATCCTCCCTAGTAGCATAATCTGTATGAGTATTTTCCTTTACACCATTAAGGATCTTCTTCATTTCTTCATCTAAAACTCGAGCTTCTCTAATTCTTTCTACCAAAATAATTCCGACTTTAAAAGTTGCTAACAATGCTCAATAATCAATCATTTTCAAATCTAATCCTAAAGATCGAAGATCTAGAAATAATAAAAGTCATACAGTCTTGATATAGAAAAGACTACCATGGGACTTTCGACTTAGAGCATCAGCTACCACATTAGCTTTTTCAGGATGATACTCAATAGTACAATTGTGATCTTTAGCAATTCAACCCATCTCCTTTGCCTCAAATTTAACTCCTTCTGTGAAAGTAGATACTTTAAACTCTTGTGGTATGTGAATATCTAGTATATTTCTCCATAAATATAATGCCTTCAAATTTTTAAAGCAAAAACCACAACAACAAGTTCCAGATCATAAGTGGGATAATTCAATTCATGGCGTCGAAGCTGTCTAAATGGATAAGCTATCACTTTTTTATACTGCATCAAGACACATCCCAAATTCTTCCGTGAAACATCACTGTACACCATAAAAAATCACCATTTCCTTCAAGAAGAGTAAGAATAGGAGCGGATGTCAAATAAGCTTTTAGTTTTTCAAAGTTATACTTGCTCTCTTCAGTCCAGTTAAACTTTATATTCTTCCTTAGCAACTTGGTTAATGTTGATGCAATAATAGAGAAATCTTGTACAAAGCGAAGATAATACCCGTCAAGCCTAAGAAACTTCTCACCTCTGTAGGAGTTGTTGGAGGTTCTCAGTTCATCACTACCTCTACCTTTTTAGGGTCATCATAAACTCCCTCTGCTGATATGACATGACTTAAAAATACCACTCTATCCAACCAAAACTCATATTTACTAAACTTGACATACAATTGTTTATTCTTTAAATTTTGTAATACAATTCTCAAGTGTTCCTCATGCTCCTCTCTACTTCGAGAATATATCAAAATATCATCAATAAATACAATTATAAACCTATCAAATTAAGGATGAAATACTCTATTTATAAGATCCATAAAAGTAGTTTGAACATTAGTCAACCTGAATGACATTACTAAATATTCATAATGTCCATATCGAGTCATAAAAGTTGCCTTTGGCACATCTGACTCTTTAATTTTTACCTGATAATATCTGGATCGCAAGTCTATTTTAGAAAAGACTTTTGCTCCTTGAAGTTGATCAAAGAGATCATCAATGTGGGGCAAGGGATACTTATTCCAAATAGTGACTCAATTTAGCTGCCTATAATCGATACATAATCGCATAGATCTATCCTTTTTCTTCACGAATAACACAGCAGCTCCCCAGGGTGAAATACTAGGCCTAACAAATCCCTTATCTAATAATTTATGTAATTGCATCTTCATTTTCTTCAACTCTACATGAGCCATTCTGTAGGGGGCTTGAGAAATAGGAGCTGTACTGGGTTGAACATCAATAGAAAATTTAATTTCTCTATCAGGAGGAAAACCTGGAAGCTCTTCTAGAAATACTTCTGAAAATTCATGCACTATAGGAATATTTTTCAATTTAGGCCATTTTAATTGCATATCAATTACATGTACTAGATATGCTTGACAACTCTTCTTAAGTAACTTCCTGGCTGTCATGGCACAAATAACACAAGATGGAAGAAAATTTTTTTCTCCACAGAATGTAAGTAGAATTTTCAAGCAGACTAAAAGTAACTTTCTTCTCAAAATAATCAATAGTGACATGGCATTGAGATAACCAATTCATCCTAAGAATAACATCAAACTCCTGTATGGGCAAAGGAATACGATTACTAATAACTCAAATTCACCTAATCGGACTACTGAATCTTTATAAACATGCTCACACACCATAGAAGTCCCTGCTGAAAAACTCACTACTATTCATTATCTAAAGAACTTAATATTCCATTTGCATATATGACAAATGCATGTGATATGAATGAATAAGTGGAGCCAGGATCAATAAGAATATGAGCAAATCTTCTAAAAATATCTAACGTACCAGTGACCACCTCAGGTGAGGCTAGAGTTTCATGTTGAGTAATAGCAAAAACTCAAGCATGTGCAGGAAGTCTACCTATTTGACCAGATGGTATGATCCCATCCTGTCTACCAACACCGTTATTATTTCCTCTCCAAGCTCCTGTACCCTGTGATTAGGTTCTGCCCCCTCTCTGAGGCATAAATGCCGATGATGCTTGAACAGACTCACTAGGCGTCAATAAAATTGGACAATCTCTCCTGATGTGACTTGTATCACCATACTGATAGCATCCTCTAAAATTGGCTCTACATTCCTCACTGTGATGTCTACCACATGTAAGACATAAAGGTCGAGGTCTCTGATTAACTCTCAAACTGCTACCCTGTTCAACTCTTGGTGCACTAGCAAAGTTACCCACAATTTGTCTTACTGAACTTTAACTTATATGGGGTTGGTTTATCTACTGACTTGGTCTCACAGATTGACCTCTACTGTTCTCAGGGTAATGTCTAGTATCGAAACTACCACCTCTCTTATCAGCAAATCTTTGGAAAGAACTGTGAGTCTATCTTCTCTTTTTATTCTTGAACTATGTTTCTTCTTTTAATAACTTCTCTTTTTCCAAAGCACCATCTACCATAGCATGAAATGTTCTAGCCTGATCCCGCAATAATCCTTTACAAATATTGATATGCAAACCCTTATAGAATATATTGCACTTGTCTTATTCTTTAGACACCATATGATCCACATATCTGTATAATTCTTCAAATTTGTCCACATACTGGAGGACTGTTATCCCATCTTATATTAGTTGAAAAAACATACTCTTCTTTTTTCTCTTTTATAATTACCAGTGATATTCTGCTTACAAAACTCCACCTGAAATGTATTTCATGTTAATTTAGCACCGTGGGATTGAACTAATTGAGTGAACTAACTATCATTTGTACACCCCAAGAAAGTGTAAATATATCTTAGCTTTTCAGCATTAGCAACTTTTATTATTATTTCTCCCTCAATATGCAACTTTTATTATTATTTTACCTTTGAATTTGAGAAATTTACCGGTTAAACTAACAACTCAAAATAATTTTCTTATTCCTAATTATTTAAATTAAATTTTTCTATAGATATTTTCATAGAAGTCTACATAATCTATAACATACTCTTTGATACTATAAAATGTCATATCTCATTCTCTTAATTCTAAGGGTGGACTTATCTCATAACCTATTATAATATTAATTTACTAATAAACATCACTCATAATTTAATTACTAAATATTCTTCAAATACACAATCCAATAGATATTATTATTCTTAAATACATCTTATTATTGTTTAGTACAATAATATAGACAATTCTTAAATAAATTCAAATGATAATTATATTAGCCCGACTTTATCTAAACGCTGAAGGAGAAAAAAGGTAAAGATGTTTTACTGGTTTATTCTCTAATATCTGAAATATTTTATATTAAAGGGGTGAGTCTAACTATTTGATGAATAGATAAATATATAACAAAGAAGAATAAATAAGGTTTAACCATACATATATATATATATATATTTGATAATCAGTTGGATAATTAATTCTTGAAATCTTAAATATAACTTTCAAGCATTTTTTAGTTCTCAGAAAAATAAGAAATAATTTAATTCATGCATCTTTTGTATGCACTCAAATATAATTCATACTGATATAACTTCAATCCTAGGGCGCATAATGATTTACCTCGCAAACTTAAGAAGAAATAACTTCAATATACATGTGCAGATCAATTACCTTTGCCAAAGGGTAAATTTATAATATCATTAAATTTATATAAACACTCGTTATCAATGTGTAATATCGTAGGATTATAATAAGAGTGCATATGAATTATTTATCTAGCACATTTTAATTAATTAGTCAAATATATGAAAAATCAAACTATCATTATTTATTTTCAATTCATAAAAAAATAAATATTATTCAAAAATAAATTATCATCTTGAATTCTGTAAATTCTTATCTAAAATCATATATATAACACTTTAGAAATATAATTTTACATATTTACCCACTCACCTGGCTAAATACTATACTTGCTTAACCAATATGGTTTATTTGGTATTTTACAACTGCAGCCGGGTTTGTTCCTATAATAATAGAAAAATATTATTTAATTTAAATTATACATAGCTATTAAGGATGTATGCTATGAAAATGACGTATGATTTCGATCTTTAAATTCTAACGATATTTCGACAAATTGGTATCCCTCAAAATTTTTAAAATAATACTCGAATTAATATTATCTAATTTTTAAGTGAATTGCTACCTAATTCTTCAATAATATTTTCAACAACTCAATATAATTTCAAATGTAAAAGTTTACTAAGTATTTATAATATTTCTAAACACGATTAAATTATATTATTTTAGTATATTTATTTTAATAGTTTATTAATATTAATAATATTTATTTATTAATTACTTAATTTAATTATGTATTAAATAGTATTAATTTAATCTACAATATATATATATTTTTAATTTTCAAAATAAATTTGTACTAATAATAACAACAGTGCTAGACTAAAAAAAATTACAATAATACTATTTACTTAAATTTTCTTATTTTATTATATTTTATAATATTTATGACACTAATAATAATAATAGTGATATTAATAATATTTACTTATTAGATATTAATATTATTTGATTAATTTTTATCACTTAAAATAATTACTTAATTACTTTTATTTTAACTATAGTAATTTATAAATAATAATAAAATTAATAGTATACAATTTATTTACTTCATAATACTTTTATTTTTATTTTTCAATAATCACTTATAATAAAAATACTAAAAAAATAATAATATTATTTATGTGGTTAAAAATAACTATTTAATTACCGTTATTTTAAAATTAATAATTTATGTTAAATTCAATATTAAATTGTATAAGTAATATTAATGATAACATTATAACTATTTAAGTAAACGTTTAATAAACTTTAAATAATATATATATACATAATGTTAATAGTAGTAGTAGCTATAATAACAATATTAATAATTATACTAATTTTAAAAATTACTAATATTTATAAAAATTTTAGTTTTAATACTTTACTACTACAACAATAATAATATTAATAATTAATTACTATATAGTCAAATCTATATTTTAGCAGTTACTATAATTCATTCTTAAGTAGAAATAATGGTAACTTAATTATTTTAGCTACAACAACAAAAATCTTAATTAAATAATTAATTTTATAAATTTTTATAAATTTTAAATCATAATTTATTTACTATCTAATTTAATCATTTAATAATTAATTATCTTAATTTAATTTATAAATAGAACTCTTATATAGATAATAATTTAATAGTAGTATTTACTATAACTTAATTTAAAAAACTATTTATTTATTATCTTTTAATAATTTATCTTTTTCATGAATATATTTATTTATATCTTTATATCTAAAATATATCCAATTTATTTTGTAATTTACTAACAAAATTTATAATTTAAGAATTAAACTTGGTTTTACTATAAAAATTTTTATTCTATAGCTAATATTCATTTATATAAATATATTTATATATCTATATCTATATATATATATACTTATTTCCATTCTAATTAATCATTTAATAAACCATTATGTATAAATATTAACAAAATTTCTTAAATATAATTTGATAATAATTTTAAATTTACTAACTAACTACTAATTTATGGATTTATCAATTCAATATATATATATATTAATTTTTCTACAATCTACTAGTAATATTTAGAATTTAAATATTTAATTATTTTAATTATACTTAATATTAATATTTTTATTTTGATTTACTGCCTATTTATTTACAATATCTAATTATCTTTCGTTCTAAAAATTAATCAATTATAACTTCTAATTTACTAATTTCCTAAATTTGTTTAACTAATTCCTTTTTAAACTAACTAATTTACTAATCAATTGGTGTTCCACATTTAAAGTGGACACTTTACCTAATTTTTTAATATTATAATTATTTATTCTACACTTTACCTATCATGGACTTATTTGACCCAAAATCAATAGAAAAATTGATACCCTCCATCATATTTTTAAAAATTTTTACTTTTTTACTAGTGGTATTTTAGTAATTTTATTATAAACTCATAATAAACACATTATAAACGGTGTAAAATTTATAAACTCATGATAAACTCATTGTAAACTATAAAATTTGTTATTTTGGTAAATATTTTATAAATTCTGATATTTTGGTAAATATTTTATAAATATGGTAAATTTAAAATTATTTTCAAATTTTCTTATATTTTTATTAAAAGCCCAAATCAATACGTGTTATATTGGTTTAAACTAAGGACATTTACATAACTACTTAAAAAAGATTTTTGACAAAAATACAAGAAAAATTAAAAATAATTCCAAATTTACAATATTTGCAAATTGTTTATTCAAATATCATTTTTTTTAGTTTACAAAGAGTTTACAATAAGCTTATAATAAATTTATTATAAGTTTATAAATTTCATATAATTTATAATGAGTAAAAAATATGCTGAAGGGTGTCATTTTTTCTTTAAAAAATAATTTTTATTACAAAAATAGTACAAAAAGCGAGAAATATTTATATTTTTATAAAACATTGGCACATAATTTCAAAAATACCTCATTTCTCTATAAAAATTTTTTTTTAAAAAAAAATAACTCTTCCCTAAGTACAATCAATATTTTACTTCAAATTTTTATTTTTTTAAACTTCACTATTAAATAAAAATATTATAATAATATAATAAAAATTAATATTTTAAATTATTTTAAAAATCATAATTTTTTATAAAAAGAAGAAAAATTTAATTTTAATTATAAAAAATAAATAGGGCTCAAAAAATTAAAATAAAATATACAAAATATATATTAATAAAAATTATTAACTTTATTTTAAAATAAATTTTATATATTATACACATAAAAAATAAAAAATACACATAATTTTACTATGTAGATGTGTTGTAGATATTGTAAATGTGCTGTAAATATTGTGTGTATGTTATGTTTTTATTATTTAAGTTTTATCTATTTCATGTAAAATTGTTGAATGTTGTGAGTGAATGTTGTGTGGATATTTTGAGAATAAATTTTTTTAAAAAAATTAAATAAATATTAAAAATATTATGTAGATGTGTTGTAGATTTATTTTTAATATGTTGTGGATGTTGTAGATATATTTTATATTGTCAAGTGCATATTTTGTATATATTATTTATATATTATGTATATATTCATTTTCTTTCTGTGTATATTAAAAATATGGCATTCAAAAAATTTTAAATAAAAAATAAAATAAAAATCAGAAAAAATAAAAATCAGAAAATTGTCATAAACATAATTTTGAAAAAAAAAACGATTTCCTTATGAGTAAAAAAGAAAACTTTCGTCTCTGTATTATTGAAAATTAAATTTGCAATTCATGCAAAAAAAAAAAAAAATCAACTCTTATATTAAAACACAGTTTCCGGTAAGTGAATATTCCTCTTCAGTATTAGATATTAAATTCAAATAAAAGAAAAAGACCATTGAAAATTAGTTTAAATATTAGGGTTAATTATCCTTGTAAATCTTCCTTATTTGTATTATTAATACTGGAAACCCAGTACCTCTAATCGGAAAACCCTAGCTTGGCAATTTCTCAACAAAGAATGACAAATCTCCCGCAAGAGTTGATAATCGAAATTATGTTGTTTCTGCCTGTGAAACCCCTTTTGCGTTTCAGATGCGTTTCAAAACCATTCTGCAATATCTTTGATAGTTCTAATTTCATAAACGCACATATTAAGAGATCCAAAGAAACAAGAAACCATCTTAAGCTGCTGATTCTCCACGAAGCAAGAAACTGCAGGTCAGGCTCCAACAATTTAACCACCAATATTTACATGTCCAATTTCAGTGACGGACTTCATGAAGCCAAGATTCTCCATAACACATTCAAACCAAGGATTTCAACTGTAATCGAAGCATCTTGTAATGGTTTACTTTTATTATGTTTCGATTGTGAGATATATGCCCTATGGAACCCATTCACCAGGCGCTCCAAGAAGCTACCAGTTTGCGCGGCTATGAAGTTTCCTTATTTCTGCTGGTCATTTGGATTGGGTTATGACTCTTTTACTGATGATTACAAAGTTGTGATGATTTCTGAGACTTTTCGATCAATTGAAGTTTGGGTTTTTGCCCTGAAAGCCAATCATTGGAGAAAGGTTCAGGATTTGCCTGATTCAGAATATACAACAGACTCTTCATCTGGATACTTTGCTGATGGTGCTTTGCATTTTTTATTGAGTTTGATAAGGGACAATAGTAAACAATCAAGAAAAATTGCTGTATTTGATATGGTGAATGAGTCAATTTGTGTAAAACCTCTGTCTATTTGCAGAACTGAACGATACAGCCCTAGCTTGCATGTTGTAGATGAGTGCCTGTGTGTGGGATTTTACAATTTTCCTATGGAGCAGGGTAAGGTTTATGTAAGAAACAAGGATGGAGATGAGTTTACTTGGAGCAAATTCTACAATCTTAATAAAGAGCAGTTCGACATCGGTACAGTTAATAAAGAGCAGTTCATTAAGGAATTTGAAAAAGAATATGAATTTGATGTTGGATATGTTGAACCTTTGGCTTACTCAATGAAGAGAGATAAGGTTCTGCTGGATCTGAATGGCTGGTATATTTTCTGGTATGACTTGGAAGAGAAAAGATGTGAAATTGTTGATATTATTGGAAAGCCCTTAGATTACTATTCAAAGGTATGTTGTGAAAGCTTAGTCTCACTTGGCAATGACAGTGAATTTGATGGAAACTTTGCTGTTCGTAGGAAACGCCGAAAAAAAAAAACTAGGAAATTCATGAATGACGCCTAAAGATTGCTTGCTTCTACTCCCTTAGCATTTGTTTTTGTGCTATTTGCTCCAAAAGAATAATAATTGCATTTAAGTGTTCTATGATTATATCTGTTCCAGATCATGCATATATATTTTTGCTATCTGTTTGCTTGAGTTCTGTATATACATTTTTTTTTGAGAATGAGTTTGCAACTCCCAATTATTTTTGTAGCATGCCATTAGAAAAGCTACATGAATTGATAACTTGGAGGAATTAAATAGAATGTTTGTAATTGAAGTTAGCTAAAATCCACCAAATAGAAAGTTTATAATTTGAATTAGCTAAAATCTACAAAGGCATAAACATTAATCATGCTTACATTAGCTTAATTCAAACACAAACAAAATTATACATATGTATATTATATTTTTGGCATATTTAGTAAACCAAGAAGGGACCTCTTGATTTGCTTCCAACAAGAACTTCATTAGTTCAACAATAGTTAAGTTGAGCTTTTAATGGGGAATAATAACATTTATCATTTTTTATTCAGTTTAATAAAATATAACATAATTATTATAATTAGTTTATTTCTAATATCTCAATTTTTCAAATTATATTATAATTAATATAATAATTAGTTATAATAAATATTTTTATCAAATTATAACTCGTCCCAAAATTTCCATGGACTGCCGTCCAGATCACCTTGAACCCGACCAATTGTATTCTGGTTTGGTTTCCATTAGTCAGAGTAACTCGTGCCTGTGATTACCTTCAAGGTTTGCTTTGGAATTGTTTTGGAACTGGTCTCTCTTTGGAAATTAATGGACTATTGAGAACTACAGATTATTGTCCCTCACTTCATTGGAAATGGTTAATTGTGCTTCTAATTCAGGTGGTTCTATAATGTTGCAACTACATCAGTTAGGATTGCCCACTATGTTACTGCATTTTATTAGTCCATTTTGCCTTCTTTTTATGCTTCATGCCATGCTCTCATCATATGGCATCTGCTAAATTTGTTGGACTACTGCATCATCTGACAACCATTCCTATTCACAATTTGTTACTGCAGCATGTTGATGAAATTATTCTCCATCTTGATAACTAGAGTACTCTAGTTTTTGGTTTGAGCTGGTTGCTAGTTCCTATGATGTCTTTGTTATATATGCTAAGTGCTACCTGATTTGCTTACTTGTTTGGAGAATCTAATGTGCCAACTTCTTGTCTTATCACTTGATATAAGAATTGAAATTCGGCTTGTTTATGGATCTGATTGCTTCTTTGGATTAGCTTCATGAAATACAAGTCTATTGATATGCAAGTCTACAGAATCTGCAGTGAAACATTTCAGATTCACATGTTTATGTGTAGATTTGTTCAGTATAAAGAAATGCAGATCTTGTTGGGGTACATCAAATATGCAGGTTTCATTTGGTGTAAAGTAGTGCAGATTTGTTTGTGTTACAGAATTCTGATGCAGTTGGTGATGGACCTTATTTGTAACTTGTTTTGCATTCCCTTAGTAGAGATTCTTATATTGTATTAGTCACTTTATTATTAAAAGCTGGAAACCCAACACTTTTAATCGCGAAACCCTAGCTAGGCAATTTCGACAAAGAATGCAAATCTTCCTCAAGATTTAATAATCAAAATTCTATTGTTTCTGCCTGTGAAAGCTCTTTTGCATTTCAGATGTGTTTCCAAAGCATTTTGAAACTGCTTTGATAGTTCGGATTTCATAAACGCACATATTAAAAGATCCAAATAAACAAGAACCCATCTTAAGTAAAGATAATAATAATTTAACTAATATATTTATAATAATATAACTTTAATAAAATATTTAATTGTATGAATTTTCAAACACAATATATTTATCAATTAATTTGATTATTTAATAATTAACTAATTCAATCTAATTTATAAATAATTTAATTAATTAAATTCAATTTAATTTCCTTAAATGAATAATAATTTAACAGTAGTATTTAATAAAATTTAATTAACAAACTATTTATTTATTACCTTATAATTAATTTATTAATTCTATATATATATATATATTTATATTCTCATATAGGTCGAAAAATCGTCTGAAAGTTGATCGAAAAAATTTGCCGGAATTACGATTTGACATCTCGTGTGTCTCCATCCGGTAGATATTCACGGTAGTTTGGATGACGTTGAAAAGTTATAGAGTTGTCTTTCATAGTGGCCGGCGCATGTCGATCGGCGGTAGCTGAAAAGCGACTGATGAAGTTAAAAATGTTGGATGGTCTCTAATTCCTTTTCCATTCTTCTCTTACTCTGTTTCTTTTCCTTCTCTATCTCTTTCTCTCTCTCTCTCTCTCTCTCTCACACACACACACGTTTTCTACTTTCTTTCATTTTATGTATCCAAAACCAATTACTTATAATACTAGCCCATTATTCTAACTCAATTATTTTGATTATATATATATATATATTAAAATCTTTGTCCCCCACTAATATTTTATGTCTCCCACAACATTAATTATTTTTTTAACTTAATTATTTTATTTTCTTAAATATTTGTCTTCCACTAACATAATTAGTAATTCTTCCTACTACACCTATTTATTATTATTATTATATATTTATATTATCACATTAGATTTTTATACATCCACTAAATATTATTACTTGCTAAATCATGCTTTAAATAAATGATTTATTTTATTTTATTTTATTTTTACAAGGTATTACAAGTTGGATACTTTGTGGATGCTTATAGCATTTGAGAAGGGACAATAGTAAATAGTCAATAAAAATTACTGTTTTTGATATGGTAAATGAGTCTTTTTCTTTCATACCTTTGCCTATTTGCAAAATTGAACAATATAGCCCTAGTTTGGATGTTATAGATGAGTGTTTGTGTGTGGGATTGTTCAATTTTCCTCTGGAGTAGGGAGAGATGTATATAAGAAACAAGGAAAGAGATGAGTTTACTTAAAGCAAATCAGTGGCGGAACTAGAGGGTGATTAATTTTTATTGGCAAAATGTTGACGTTTCGCTAAGGCTAATTAATTTTGTTTAATCAGCCTTGGGCGAAACTATTTAAAAAAATTAATCAGCCTTGGCGAAACAATGAGGTTGATATAAAAAAAAAATTATACTCGCTGGTGAAGAATTCTTCACCAGTCGAGCCAGTTAGCAGAGAGCGAGAGAGGAAGCGACAAGCACAGGCTAGCGGGGGAGCAGTGACGAGCAGTAGCTGGTTGACCACACTCCTTCACCGGACTGGGTTTTCGCAGAATTTTAGCTGGCTTGAGGTATTTATACCTCAATTTTTTTTCAATTTATTATTTGTAGTTTTAGTTAAAAAATTGAAATGAGTTGGAAATTGTTTTAAAAAAATATAGAATTTAGATAAAGTTTTTAGAAATTAAACTATAATAGATTATTTTAATTGTTGTTTGTTAATTTATTTTGTGATTAAATTAATGCTGATAAATGATTTGTTTAGGTTTTTGTAAGTATATATTGTTTATAATTTTGGGGGTTTTTGTAGAAAAATATAATAGAGTTTAATTTATTAGAAATTAAGAATATTAATTTGTTTTAATTGTTGATTTTTGGTGTTGTGATTAAATTTATGATGATGAATGATTTGTTTAGGGTTTTATTTTTTATGGTTTTTTTTAAAGAAAAATCATAGGAAAATGGTTTGATTAGGTTAAACTGAAATGTTGAATATAAATTAAAAGGTAAATATATTAGGTTTAATTAAAATGTTGAATATAATTAAAAATTAATTATAAATTCTAAATTGAAAAAGATAAACTAAGCCCTAAATTTAATACAAGTTAATTTTATTTTGAATATAAAATAATCATAAAATATTTATAAATTAAATATAAACTAATTAATATCCTTTTAGGTGTAGTCAATCTAATAATACAAATTAATTGTTAAACTATTGTAATATTAAATATTTAATTTTATTCGAAATTCGTCTGTAATTTTTTTCTCTTGATAATTTTAGCCCCTTAAGAAGTTTTTGGTTCTGCCACTAGAGAAAATTATATAGTGTTAAAAAGAGCAGTTCGACGTCAGTACTATTAATAAAGAGCAATTCATTAAGGAATTTGAATGTGAATTTAAATTTGATGTTGGATTGGTGGACCCTTTATGATGCGGAACCCCAAGACCCGAATTCGATTCTTAGAACTCTTTGTCAATCGAATCATATTTTTAATTACACCCAAGCAATCAGATTGTGATTTGTTCTTATACTCAAGAGCTCTTTCTTATTATAACTCAAGATACACAAAAGTTTTCCTTGAACCCCAATGAAATAAGTACTCAATAACACAAGAAATAGGAATTAAAACTGAACTACAAATGAACAATTCAATTGCAATTCAATCAACACCTTATGCATAAAAACTCAAAGAAAGAAAACACTTTTTTCATTCAGAAAATGATAATTCATAATTTTCTTAGATGCCTCAAACACAAAGCAAACAACCCCTTTTATAGGGGTTTGCATTAAAAATAAAACACAACCCAATGCTAGATTAATTACCCTCCATAAATGCATTTGTAACTCTCATAGTGAATGGTCAAGTCTTCAAATTAAAAACTGAAATTTCTCTCTTTAAATAGATGTATCTAGACAGAATATGGGTAAATGGTAGTGTAATATTATTTTAATGACTGATTATAATGGTTGGTGGTTATGCTCAAAGGAATTTAAAAGGTCTTTGAAAAAGAGGTACAAAAACAAACAAATTTAAACCATAAAAATAAGGAAAATTCGGCTAACTTGGTCCACACCTCAAAAGAATCCAAAAAACGAGCCCAAATGCACTTAAGCTTGATTCAAGTCTTCTAGCCCAATTTTATTGATATATTTGGGCTCTCCATTGTTTTCATATATGGATTTTTTATGTTTATACAGCCTATATTCAAAATATTTTTGTACATAAATTTGAAGTTGATCTTTTAGGCTTTTTGCACGCGACCTTGTGATCGGACCAACGAGACTGTCCATGTCGGGAAAAGTTTCCTTATTTGCGATCAACTTCAAATCATTTGTTTTGCTCTCTTGACCATCTTGGGAGGCATTTGTATCATTTATTGTTTTAAAGAGAGATAAGGTTCTGTTGGATCTAAATGGCTGGTATATTTTCTGGTATGACTTGGAAGAGAAAAGAGCTGAAATTGTTGATATTATTGGAAAGCCATCAGGTTTCTATTCAAAAGTATGTTGGGAAAGTCTAGTCTCACCTGGCAATGACAGTGTATTTGACGGAAACTTTGCTGTTTGGTAGGAAACACATAAGAAATCTAGGAAAATTCTCATGAAAATAAAAAATTTAGTTCATACGAGTTTCAAAAAACTTTGTTCATTTAAGTGTTCTATCTATTTCAATTCATGCATATATTACATTTTTGCTATCTCTTCTTGCTTGAGTTCTCTATATTTACGTTGAAGCAAAATGATATATTTTTTTTGGAATAAGTTTGCAACTCCTAATTTTGAAGGATAACAGTTCAAATTTTTTATTTTTCCTAAATAGCTTCCTATATTTTTAAAATTAAATAGAAAGTTTTTAATTTAAGTTAACTATATTTTTTTAAAAAAATAAAGGCATGAGAGAACACAAAGGTGGGACTCTCAACCTCCTTCGGCACAATCCTCAACCAAAACCTAAGCATGTCATTCCCGAATGAAGAAAACGTTTCATCTATGTCTTTATAGACCATCTGCCCCTATCCATCTCAGTGGAAGAACTGTCACCAAAGTTTAACAAATTTGGCAGAGTGTTTGATATCCCGAAAAATTTGAGGCTCAAGAATCCCCTCAGATACGCTTTTGTTCATTACAAGACCCTACAAGAAGCCTCAATGGCGGTTAAAGAGCTAAATGGTTCTCTCTACAAAAATAGAAGACTGGTAGTAAAGCTAGCTGACTCAAATGCTTTAGAGTAGAATCATGATAAGTATGGTAAAATCAAACTAGTAAGTGCAACCTCTTCTTACCATTCAATGGGGGGTTGCTCTTATAGGATACATATTAGTTAACAGAAGTTGTTGTATGTGATATACTTAGAATTAGAATAGTTTATCCCTCTTATCTTCTCCTTCTGTATAAATATGTTTAAGATTAATGAGATATTTGGTTGATTCCCAAATACTTTATGGTATCAGAGCCCTTTTGCCTAACGGCATAAGTTTTTTTTTTTCTCTTCCTCTCTAGTTTTCGTAAACCCTAACCATGAGTGATGAAACATCACAGACCTCCCAAACTCCTTCTATTCTGCAAACTCCATCAACATTACATGTCAATGGTGCTGCTCCACTTAATCAACTCATATCAATTAACACCACTGCACAAGCACCAATTAAGTTAACCAGCGATAACTACATGTCCTGGTATACACAGTGGGATTCTCTGTTGGTAGGGTATGATTTTATGAAGTTTATAGAGCAAGCTCTATCTGCTGAACAACTTGCAAATGCTTACTGGGTTCGGCAGGATCAACCTTTACGCAGTGCTCTAGTTGCCTCTTTGTTTGCGGATATAGTTCCATTTGTTGTTGGGGAAAGAAAATCGTATGATGTATGGAAAACCCTAGCAAATACTTATGCAAAGCCTTCACAAGCTCGAGTCATGAGCTTGAGGGAGTCGTTAATAACCATTCAGAAAGGTGGATTGACAATCAATGAGTATTTGCAAAAGATTAAGGCAATTGTATCTGTTTTAGCAAAGGCAGATATCAAGATATCAATGCATGAAGTGGTTTTGTATGTTTTACATGGATTTCCACCTGATTATAAAGAAGTTGCTGCGGCTTTAAGGGCGAGAGACACACCAATCACTTTTGCAGAGTTGCATGAGAAGCTGACGGACTATGAGATTCAGATTGAGCGGAATTTTGCTCGGAATAGTGGGCCAACTACAGTAAATTATGTGAATAAAACAGGTAATTCTTCTGCACAAATAGAAATTTATCAACAATCTGCAACTCAGAAATCTGGATCCAAGCCAAGAGTGCTGTGTCAAATCTGTGAAAAACCGAGACACGTTGCCAAGAAGTGTTTCAAACTTAAAAAGCTTTGCCCATCTCTGTTTGGTTCTGCAAACATAAATTCGAAGCCGCAAGTTAATCATGTTGCTACTGGTGGAACGGAGCAAGGTTGGATTTTAGACTCAGGAGCAAATCAACACATTACTCAAGATGTGAATAATTTATCCTTACATTTTGAATATGATGGTACAGATGATGTGGTGCTAAGTGATGGTAAAAGACACTCTATAACTCATACTGGGAATATTTCTTTGAATTCCTTGCTTCAATCTTTCAAATTGAATAATGTGTTGTGTGTGCCGGGTTTAAATAAGAACTTAATTTCAGTCTATCAATTTTGTAACGATAACAATGTTGAGATTTCTTTTAATCCTTTCTTATTTGTTGTGAAGGATATGCGCACGGGAACTCTGCTCGCGGAGGGAAAACCGAATGATTGTGTCTACGAATGGCCAAGGACGTCTTCCATGTGTGTGCAACCTTCTGTTTCGCATGCTCTTGTTGCTTCTCATCCTCTTTGGCATAGGCGCCTTGGGCATCCAACAACACAAGTGATGCGTCTTGTTTTAAATAATCTTAATATGTCTTCTAGTTCAGTTGTCGAGTCGAAATTCTTTTGTGATTCTTGCAAGTGTAATAAGATGCACAAAACTCCGTTTGGTGAGTCTACCATGCGTGGCAATGCTCCTTTAGAACTTCTTTACTCAGATGTTTGGGGTCCAGCTCCAATTCTTTCAATTGATAGATTTAAGTATTATGTTCTATTTGTTGATCATTTTACTAAATACTCTTTGTTGTTTCCTGTTAAACGAAAGTCTGATGTGTCTGAAATTTTTCCTCAATTTCGAAATTTAGTCGAAAAACATTTCAATCGGAAAATTGTCTTACTTTATTCTGACAATGGGGGGAGTTTATTCATTTGAAATTGTATCTTCAATCAAATGGTATTTCACACTTTCTTACTCCGCCTTACACTCCAGAACATAATGCTATTGCAGAACGACGTCATCGACACATCGTCGAAACTGGTCTGACTATGTTGCATCTTGCAAATTTACCATTAAATTTTTGGTCCTATGCTTTCCAAACTGCCACTTACTTGATAAATCGAATGCCCACAAAGATATTACATAATGATTCTCCTTTTCATTGTTTGCATCGTCGACAACCGAACTATACAAAACTAAAAGTATTCGGGTGTCTTTGTTATCCCTGGATTCGACCTTATAATAACAATAAATTGCAACAAAGGTCTATTCCGTGTGTCTTTGTAGGGTATTCACAAAATCAAAGTGCATATAAATGTCTTGACCCAAAATCTCTCAAAGTGTACTTGTCTAAACATGTTGATTTTGTTGAAGATAGCTTCCCTTATTCAAATATTGCGTCTGAAATGGAACGATCTACACCAGATATTCTTGACAGGTGGTCACCTTCTCATTTTCTTGTTCCATATTCTGAGTCTGTCCAAGAAAATATTCAGACATCACCAACGGTTTCCTCTTTGCGCACAGACGACTTTACTGCGCAGACTTCTTCACAATCAAATAGCTTGGACAAAAGAAATTCAGGTATGACTTCTACTGCTCCTGCTATGAATACAGATATGACTGAAAATTTAAATAGAGATGGAAATCGAGGTGTTTCAGAATCTGAAAGTGAGAATGTTGGTTCTAGGCATCCAATGATCACATGTAGTAAGAATAATATTTTTAAGCCAATAAATTGGCTTTGTTTGTCAACAATTACTACTAATAACTGTTGGGTGCCTAAGACTGCTGCACAGGCTCTTAAAGAACCGAAATGGAGACAAGCTATGGATGACGAATATTCAGCATTAATGAGGCAACGGACATGGACATTGGTTCATCCTTTAGAGGCTACAAATGTTGTTAGTTGCAAGTGGCTTTTTAGAATAAAAAATGATTCTGAAGGGAATCCAGTTCGTTACAAAGCAAGGCTTGTAGCTCGTGGTTTTACTCAGCGTCCAGGTGTGAACTTTGATGAGACGTTCTCGCCTGTTGCGAAACATCCAACAATAAGGGTGGTACTATCTGTAGCGGTAACAAATGGCTGGAAGCTGCGACAAGTGGATGTCAATAACGCTTTCTTGCATGGTAAGCTTACTGAAACAGTATACATGTCCCAACCGACAGGATTTGTTGATGCTCAAAAATCTAATTATGTGTGTCGATTAGAGAAGTCGTTATACGGGTTAAAACAAGCTCCTCGGATGTGGTATCATGAACTCAAAGTTTTTCTTCATCATGTGGGTTTTAGTCAATCACAATCAGATACGTGTTTATTTATTAAGTCAATTGGCAGACATCTTTTGTATGTTGTCGTATACGTAGATGATATTATTGTGACTGGAAGTGATGAGCTGCAGGTGGAAAAACTGAAAATTGAATTGGGAAAACAGTTTTTGATAAAAGATTTGGGTGAATTGAGTTATTTTCTTGGTGTGGAAGTTGTTCATACATCAAATGGTTTATTCCTTTCTCAGCAGAATTACATTCGCGAGTTACTGGAAAAAGTGAAAATGGAGGGGGTGAATCCTATCACTACTCCAATGGCGACTTCGACATCTCTATTCTTAGATGATTCAGCTCATATAGCTGATGCTACAACATATCGTACACTTGTTGGGGGTCTCCAATACTTGCTGTTAACGAGACCGGATATAGCGTATGTTGTAAATAAATTATCTCAATTCACAAATCGACCAACTGAGAACCATTGGTCTGCAGCAAAGAGGCTTCTTCGTTACTTTGTAGGAACAATTGATTATGGATTATTCTTTCATAAAGATGGTAAGGGAATGTTACACGCTTTTTCGGACGCCGATTGGGCCGGTAACTGTGATGACCGGACTTCTACAAGTGCTAATATAATATATATGGGCAGAAATCCGATAGCATGGGCATCAAAGAAACAAAGGTCAGTTGCTCGGTCTTCGACAGAAGCCGAATATCGCTCCCTTGCTGCTGCGTCTGCTGAAATTTTATGGCTTAAACATCTGCTTGCAGAAATGCATCAAGCTGTGACGGATGTTCCAGTGATATATTGTGACAACTTAGGAGCAACTTATGTTGCAGCCAATCCAGTTCATCACTCAAGGATGAAGCACATAGCTATTGATTATCACTTTGTAAGAACACAGGTTCAGCAAGGAACATTGCGTGTTCAACATATTTCTGCTAAGGAACAACTAGCAGATCCGTTGACCAAGGCCACAACAACACGTGATTTTCTTCAAATGAGGTCCAAGATTGGCGTTGTTCAACGCCCGCCATCTTGAGGGGGTGTATAGGATATATATTAGTTAACAGAAGTTGTTGTATGTGATATACTTAGAATTAGAATAGTTTATCCTTCTTATCTTCTCCTTCTGTATAAATATGTTTAAGATTAATGAGATATTTGGTTGATTCCCAAATACTTTAGCTCTTACGCTGATGTTGTTGGAATGCTTGAAAGGACAACCCAACTTTTTTTCCTTCGAGCGCTTGACTTGGGTCAGGTGTGAATTCATTCCTCTACATGCATGGAGAGAAGAATTCTTTGGCCTGATTTCATGTCGTTGGGGAAACTTTATTACAATGGATGAGGACACAAAATTGAAGAATAGGCTTGATTGTGCCAGAATCCTAATTTCAACGGGGATGAAAAACAATATTTCGAAAATTATAACAGTCTCAACTAATAAGGAACTATTTTCTATCAGAATCACAGAAGAGACTGGTCTCTCCAATGCACCATTATTTGTTCTAAACACAAACAACTCTAGCCCAAAACCTTCTCTAATGCTGGAAGCTGTCGCACACGCTGGTCGGAGCGAGAAGCTGTGTGGTGGGACAGCCTTTTTGCACTCGGGTTCCTCAAATTCAGTCGCAGATGTAGGCCCAATGGTGAAGGAGAAAATTTCTGTAGGACAGACATCCTTTTTTCAAGCTCCAAAAAAGGACTCACACGTGCCATAGGTTAATGGGCAAGTTCCAAAGTCTTTGTTGGCACCCATCGGGTCAAATATAATTATAAGGGGGAGTACGGGCAGTAACTCTTCAAAACTTGCCGAAAAGCCAAACGACCATGCCATTGAGAAACCATTTTGTTCTGAGCCCATTTGTAGAAATTCAAATGACCAGAGCCCACTAGCATCAGCCAGGTGTAAACTCCACTTTGATCATAGGGCCAGTTCGACAACAAATTCAGTTGCTTTCAACTCTGGTAAAGGGGGCAAAATGGAGGATTGGGATGCAGTTGATGAGTCTTCACAATCTGAAATGGATACTCTCTTTATCAAAAACCCAAATAGAAGAAAGAAGAAAGGGAAATATAGGTCGAAGAAAAATCAACTTGCAGTGGTTAGGAGAAGAAGGAAACTCAAGATCCACGAAGCAGATAAATTTAATTTGGTTCCTATCCTCATTAACAATTCAGTTACCGACAGTGGCATCATCAATATGAATAAAATTGCGCTGGAGAAAATGGAAAAGGGAAATGAAGGACAAGAGGAGCATGTTATGGAAACAACCAGTGATTGTTCGGAAGGCTGGGATACAGAGGTTAAGGAGACGTGGAATGCTGCTGTTGCGACTGGAGGATTCCAGTTGAAAGACAAGGAGATGATCTGCAATGGGTTAAAGGAGATGATTCAAAAGGAGAAAGAGGTCAGTTCTTCAGTTCCATTACAATGAATTTGTTCTTTTAGAATATCAGAGGGCTTGGTGCCAGAGCCAAGAAGAGTGTTGTTAAGAGATGGGTCTTCAGAAAAAAGGTGGATTTGGTAGCGCTAGTTGAGACCAATTTGAGTTCAGTAGATAATACAATAGTAAGAAGCATTTGGGGAAAAATGGATGTTAGCTGGATTTCCTCGAAAGCTACTAATTCTGCAGGTGGTATTCTAGTATGTTGGAACAAAGCTATGTTTTCTTGCAGCAATTGGGCCAAAGGACCAAACTAGATAATCATCGAGGTAAATGGATGGATCCCATTTCTGAGTGCTGCTTTGTTGTCCTTTATGGGACAGCTACAGAAACTGAACGTGGCTCATTGTGCGATGAGGTTTTTTTCTCTGAAATCAACATTTCAATCTCCATGGTTTCTAATGGGAGATTTCAATGAAGTTTTGAATGTGGAAGAGCAAAGCACTGGACTGTTCTCCACATCGGGTGCTAACAAATTATGTGAGTGCTTTAGCAACTTTGAGTTGATAGGCATTCTGTTATCTGGCCTTAAATACATATGAGGTAACAGTCTCTGTCAGAATAAGCTAGATAGAATGTTGGTGAACCAAGAGTGTCTTGCACAATTTCCTTATTGTAAATTGTTGGGTCTAAATAAAGGGTTATCTGACCATAGACCTTTGCTTCTAGAGTCTAGCACAGTTAATTGTGGTCCCAAGCCTTTTCGCTTTTTGGATTGCTGGCTATTGAATCCAGGATTTGATGACTTAGTTAAAGGTTGGTGGTCCACAAATGTCTCAGGATCTTCGGGCCCATATAGGATCATTAGAAAATTGTCGATGTTAAGGAATCATCTCAAACAATGGAATACAAATAACTTTGGAAATTTAGATACCAAGATTGTCGAACTTGAGGAGGAAATTAACTCAATCGATAAGGCACTTGAAACTTCCTCACCTCAGTCTTCAGAAATCCTAGTTAGAAGAAGGAGAGTGAGATGGTCAGAATTGTGGTGCAAACATAGGCAACAAGAATTGTATTGGTGTCAATTATCGAGAATCAAGTGGCTAAATGAAGAGGATAGGAACACTCGTTTCTTTTTTTTTTTTTTTTTTTTTCTATTTTCTCTTTTCTTTAATTATAATACAAATCCCTTTCTTCTTCTTTTTATTCTGCCCACCAACTTGTTAGGTGGGGGGGGGGGGGGGGGGGAACAAGAGACAGTGGCATTTTTGGATGATCTACCGCCGGCCGTCGATCGTCGTGGGATACGCGTCGAACCCCAGGATCGTCGCTTGGAGACGCGTCGAACGCTGCCGGACTAGACGTCAACGGCCACCGGAGCTGGCCGCATGCACCTTTAAAGCATTCCGCCGGTGTGATTTTCGACCAGTTTGATATTTTTTCAGCGATACAGGTATTTTTAGATTACTCTCTTCATAAGTTTTAATTTGATACCCAATTTACTAAATATGGATGGACATTTAGAAAATTCATTTATTTTAATTTAAAATTTTAAATTAGAATAATATTGAATTGTTAATTAGTGATTAATATATATAATAGTTAATACCATAAATTAATTAAGTATATACATAATCAGTAAATATTATGAGGCTAAGTTAAAAAAAATAATAATAAAGTGTTAATTTGATTATATTAAGAAGAAATTAATAAAAATAAATAAATGGATAATTAATGATAAAAAATAATTAAAATTAAATTACATATTGTATATTTTAAATGCTGACTTAAAATTTATTAATCTATTGAGTTTAATTAAAATTTTCATTTGATAGTGAATTATTCATTTATAATTATTATGTGATAAATTGATATAAATAAATAAACCACCAATTAAAAGATTTAGTTATAGATATTAATTATTTAATGATTAGATTAGTTAAGTGATTGTAAATAGATTGAAAATTTTAAATTTAAATTATAATATGATTAAATTAATTAAATACTTAGGTTGTGAATATTTACTAATAAATTGTAGAATAAATTAATTATATTATACATATATATGAATCAATAAATTGATAATTAGTTATTTTAAATTTTTAGATTAATTAATATTTAAGAATTATAAATTGTTAATATAGTTGTTTATTTATTGAATTATTTAATTATAATTAAAATAGAAATAAGTATGTGTATATATATAGTAACTTAAATAAAAATATTTAGGGTTAAAATAAGTTAAAATTTAGAATTTATGAATTTATTTATAAAATTTCAGAATAAATCAATTGAATTATAAACATATATATGTATGCATGTGATGTAATAAATTAATTAAAAGATAATAAATCAATAACTTGTTAATTAAGTTATATTAAATATTACTAATAAACTATTAATAAATATAAGAGTTTTTATTTACAATTGAATAAAATTAACTAAATTATATATAAGTTAAATTGAATTAATTAATTAGTAAATGATTAAACTAGATAATAAACAAAGTATTAAATAAAATTCATAGGAATGCATAACAATAATTATTTCATTAAAATTTGTATTTCTATCATTATAATAATAAAGGTAGTAAATTTTATTAAAAAATATAATTAATGTTAAAGTAGTTATTAAATATTAATATTTAGTTCATACGAGTTTCAAAAAACTTTGTTCATTTAAGTGTTCTATCTGTTTCAATTCATGCATATATTACATTTTTGCTATCTCTTCTTGCTTGAGTTCTCTATATTTACGTTGAAGCAAAATGATATATTTTTTTTGGAATAAGTTTGCAACTCCTAATTTTGAAGGATAACAGTTTAAAATTTTTATTTTTCCTAAATAGCTTCCTATATTTTTAAAATTAAATAGAAAGTTTTTAATTTAAGTTAACTATATTTTTTTTCAAAAAAAAGACATGAGAGAAAACAAAGGTGGGAATCTCAACCTCCTTCGGCGCAATCCTCAACCAAAACCTAAGCATGTCATTCCTGAATGAAGAAAACGTTTCATCTATGTCTTTATAGACCATCTGCCCCTATCCATCTCAGTGGAAGAACTGTCACCAAAGTTTAACAAATTTGGCAGAGTGTTTGATATCCCGAAAAATTTGAGGCTCAAGAATCCCCTCAGATACGCTTTTGTTCATTACAAGACCCTACAAGAAGCCTCAGCGGCGGTTAAAGAGCTAAATGGTTCTCTCTACAAAAATAGAAGACTGGTAGTACAGCTAGCTGACTCAAATGCTTTAGAGTAGAATCATGATAAGTATGGTAAAATCAAACTAGTAAGTGCAACCTCTTCTTACCATTCAATAGGGGGTTGCTCTTACGCTGATGTTGTTGGAATGCTTGAAAGGACTACCCAACTTTTTTTAGGGTAATGGGATTAAAGTTGATAAGATGGCACCTATGGGAGGAAGAACTGTTCTTATCTCAGTCATTAGTGCGGATGAAGCAGTCAAATTAATTAAACTCGGCTCAGTATGGATTAAGCAAAGGTTCACTATGGTAAAGAAGTAAGAGCCCAAGGACCTTGCCTTCGAGCGCTTGACTTGGGTCAGGTGTGAATTCATTCCTCTACATGCATGGAGAGAAGAATTCTTTGGCCTGATTTCATGTCGTTGGGGAAACTTTATTACAATGGTTGAGGACACAAAATTGAAGAATAGGCTTGATTGTGCCAGAATCCTAATTTCAACGGGGATGAAAAACAATATTTCAAAAATTATAACAGTCTCAACTAATAAGGAACTATTTTCTATCAGAATCACAGAAGAGACTGGTCTCTCCAATGCACCATTATTTGTTCTAAACACAAACAACTCTAGCCCAAAACCTTCTCTAATGCTGGAAGCTGTCGCACACGCTGGTCGGAGCGAGAAGCTGTGTGGTGGGACAGCCTTTTTGCACTCGGGTTCCTCAAATTCAGTCGCAGATGTAGGCCCAATGGTGAAGGAGAAAATTTCTGTAGGAGAGACATCCTTTTTTCAAGCTCCAAAAAAGGACTCACAAGTGCCATAGGTTAATGGGCAAGTTCCAAAGTCTTTGTTGGCACCCATCGGGTCAAATATAATTCTAAGGGGGAGTACGGGCTGTAACTCTTCAAAACTTGCCGAAAAGCCAAACGACCATGCCATTGAGAAACCATTTTGTTCTGAGCCCATTTGTAGAAATTCAAATGACCAGAGCCCACTAGCATCAGCCAGGTGTAAACTCCACTTTGATCATAGGGCCAGTTCGACAACAAAGTCAGTTGCTCTCAACTCTGGTAAAGGGGGCAAAATGGAGGATTGGGATGCAGTTGATGAGTCTTCACAATCTGAAATGGATACTCTCTTTATCAAAAACCAAAATAGAAGAAAGAAGAAAGGGAAATATAGGTCGAAGAAAAATCAACTTGCAGTGGTTAGGAGAAGAAGGAAACTCAAGATCCACGAAGCAGATAAATTTAATTTGGTTCCTATCCTCATTGACAATTCAGTTACAGACAGTGGCATCATCAATATGAATAAAATTGCGCTGGGGAAAATGGAAAAGGGAAAGGAAGGACAAGAGGAGCATGTTATGGAAACAGCCAGTGATTATTCGGAAGGCTGGGATACAGAGGTTAAGGAGACGTGGAATGCTGCTGTTGCGACTGGAGGATTCCAGTTGAAAGACAAGGAGATGATCTGCAATGGGTTAAAGGAGATGATTCAAAAGGAGAAAGAGGTCAGTTCTTCAGTTCCATTACAATGAATTTGTTCTTTTAGAATATCAGAGGGCTTGGTGCCAGAGCCAAGAAGAGTGTTGTTAAGAGATGGGTCTTTAGAAAAAAGGTGGATTTGGCAGCGCTAGTTGAGACCAATTTGGGTTCAGTAGATTATACAATAATAAGAAGCATTTTGGGAAAAATGGATGTTAGCTGGATTTCCTCGAAAGCTACTAATTCTGCAGGTGGTATTCTAGTATGTTGGAACAAAGCTATGTTTTCTTGCAGCAATTGGGCCAAAGGACCAAACTAGATAATCATCGAGGGTAAATGGATGGATCCCATTTTTGAGTGCTGCTTTGTTGTCCTTTATGGGACAGCTACAGAAACTGAACGTGGCTCATTGTGCGATGAGGTTTTTTCTCTGAAATCAACATTTCAATCTCCATGGTTTCTAATGGGAGATTTCAATGAAGTTTTGAATGTGGAAGAGCAAAGCACTGGACTGTTCTCCACATCGGGTGCTAACAAATTATGTGAGATCTTTAGCAACTGTGAGTTGATAGGCATTCTGTTATCTGGCCTTAAATACATATGAGGTAACAGTCGCTGTCAGAATAAGCTAGATAGAATGTTGGTGAACCAAGAGTGTCTTGCACAATTTCCTTATTGTATATTGTTGGGTCTAAATAAAGGGTTATCTGACCATAGACCTTTGCTTCTAGAGTCTATCACAGTTAACTGAGGTCCCAAGCCTTTTCGCTTTTTGTATTGCTGGCTATTGAATCCAGGATTTGACGACTTAGTTAAAGGTTGGTGGTCCACAAATGTCTCAGGATCTTCAGGCCCATATAGGATCATTAGAAAATTGTCGATGTTAAGGAATCAGCTCAAACAATGGAATACAAATAACTTTGGAAATTTAGATACCAAGATTGTCGAACTTGAGGAGGAAATTAACTCAATCGATAAGGCCCTTGAAACTTCCTCACCTCAGTCTTCAGAAATCCTAGTTAGAAGAAGGAGAGTGAGATGGTCAGAATTGTGGTGCAAACATAGGCAACAAGAATTGTATTGGTGTCAATTATCGAGAATCAAGTGGCTAAATGAAGAGGATAGGAACACTAGTTTCTTTAACTTGTCAGCCTCTTTGAGAAGGAAAAAGAACTGCATTCTGCGATTATAAAGTGTAAGTGGTTTGCTAACAGACCCAACAGACATCAAGAATGAGATAGTAGCATACCATAAGGATGCATTTTCAGAAAAAATAACTTGGACACCTTCCCCATCAGGTCTCTCCTTCTCAAAACTTCAAGAATCATCGACAAATTTTCTGGAGAAACAATTCATAGAAGAGGAAATTTTAGCAGCCATAAACAGTTATGAGGGTAGCAAGGCGCCAGGATCGGACAGATTCAATTTCAACTTTTTCAAGAAGTTTTGGCCTCTTTATAAATCTGACCTACTCCAACTGTTCCAGGCCTTTTTTGTTGGATTTTTGTGGGTTTCATGGATAATTTTTTTCTTGGGCTTATTTAAAATAAGTGTTGGACTTCAACATTATTGGGCTTCTTTTAAATGATGAGTTTCTTGACAAAATGGCCTTAGCCATTTTGTCCTTTCCCCCTTCAACTTTATATTTCGTTCTTTTTTCTTTTTTTTTTCCTCGATGCGGGACAACCCCACTACTGCCAACATTTTTTAATTCAAGCTAATTGCCGAATGAGTTATTCGCATCCTTCATTTCTCTAATTCCTAAGTGCAAAGGTGCCAATTCTCTATCTGAATTTCACCCTATTAGTCTTGTAATTTGTAATATCTAGTAAAAAAATGTAATAATAAAAAATATATTTTAAAAAATAATAATTTAATCTAAAAAAATTTTAATTAATTAAATTAAATTAATAATAATAATATATATATAAAAAGAAAAATGTGCCCACCTAACAAGTAGGTGGGTAGAATAAAAAAAGAAGAAGAAAGGGATTTGTATTATAATTAAAGAAAAGAGAAAATAGAAAAAAAAGATAAAAAAAGAAAAAAAAAGAAAAACGGGAAAGAGAGAAACAGAGGCAAATCAGAGAGAGAGAGGGGAGAGAATAAGAGACAGTGGCATTTTTGGATGATCTATTGCCGACAGTCGATCGTCGTGGGATACGCGCCGGACCCCAGGATCGTCGCTTGGAGACGAGTCGAACGTTGCCGGACTCGACGTCAACGGCCGCCGGAGCTGGCCGCATGCACCTTTAAAGCGTTCTGCCGACGTGATTTTTCGACCATTTTTTTTTGCCAGTTTGATTTTTTTTTTCAGCGACAGGTATTTTTAGATTCATCTCTTCATAAGCTTTAATTTGATATTCAATTTGCTAAATATGGATGAATATTTAGAAAATTCATTTATTTTAATTTTAAATTTTAAATTAGAATAATATATATAATTAAATTGTTAATTAGTGATTAATATATATAATAGTTAATACCATAAATTAATTAAGTATATGCATTATCAGTAAATATTGTGAGGCTAAGTTAAAAATAATAATAATAAAGTGTTAATTTGATTATATTAAGAAAAATTAACAAAAATAAATAAATGGATAATTAATGATAAAAAATAATTAAAATTAAATTACATATTATATATTTTAAATGTTGACTTAAAATTTATTAATCAACTGAGTTTAATTAAAATTTTTATTTGATAGTGAATTATTCATGTATAATTATTATATGATAAATTGATTTAAATAATTAAAAGATTTAGTTATAGATATTAATTATTTAATGATTAGATTAGTTAAGTGATTGTAAATAGATTGAAAATTTTAAATTTAAACTATAGTATGATTAAATTAATTAAATACTTAGGTTGTAAATATTTACTAATAAATTATAGAATAAATTAATTATATTATACATATATATATGAATCAATAAATTGATAATTAGTTATTTTAAATTTTTAGATTAATTAATATTTAAGAATTATAAATTGTTAATATAGTTGTTTATTTATTGAATTATTGAATTATAATTAAAAAAGAAATAAGTATGTGTATATATATAGTAACTTAAATAAAAATATTTAGGGTTAAAATAAGTTAAAATTTAGAATTTATGAATTTATTTATAAAATTTCAGAATAAATTAATTGAATTATAAACATATATATGTATGCATATGATGTAATAAATTAATTAAACGATAATAAATCAATAACTTGTTAATTAAGTTATATTAAATATTACTAATAAACTATTAATATATATAAGAGTTTTTATTTACAATTGAATAAAATTAACTAAATTACATATAAGTTAAATTGAATTAATTAATTAGTAAATAATTAAACTAGATAATAAACAAAGTATTAAATAAGATTCATAGGAATGCATAAAATTAATTATTTCATTAAAATTTGTATTTCTATCATTATAATAATTAAGGTAGTAATTTTTATTAAAAATATAATTAATGTTAAAGTAGTTATTAAATATTAATATTATTATTGTAGTAATAAAGTATTATTAAAATTATTATATTTATTAGTAATTGTTAATTTTAGTTCAAGTATTATTATTATAATTATTTTTACCATAATTACAACTATCAAATATTAAAATCTATTATTTTATTTTTTATATAAATGTATTTTAATAACTAGTATTGTTATTATAATTATTATTACTAGTATTATTTAGTATTAAATTTAATATAAATTGCTAAATTTGAAATAATAGGTGAGTAAATAAATACTTTTAATTACATAAATAATGTTACGAATTTGCTATAAAAAATTATAAATTAATTATAGAAAATTATTAAAAAAATAAAAAATAAAATTAATTATTGAAAAGTAAATAAATTGTGTATTGATATTATTAGTATTATTATTACTATCAAATTTAATATGAAATGTTATGGTTAAATTAAAAGTAATTAATTGATTAATTTATAAAATATATATATATGCATATTTATATAAGTCAAACAATGCTATTTTTTTAAATAAATAATATTAATATTACTAATGATATTATTGGTGTCAATATTATTATTAGTATTATTTTTATAGTATAATGAAATACGAAAATTTGAATAAATATTAAAATTTTAAGTAGATGATATTATTATTATTTTAAATAAATTCTTTATTATAATATATATGTTGTTGCTGCTATTATTAATATAATTTTAAAAACTTAGAATATTAAACTACGGTAGTATTAAAGATAAAAATTTAATAATACTTAATATGTAATTAAATTAATTAATAAAATAAATATTATTATACTATTAAACTAAAGAAACTAAATTAATATAATTTTGTAGTAAAAAAAAATATTATAAATACTTAGTAAATTTTAGACATTCAAATTATATTAAATTGTTAAAAATATTATTGGAATATTTGATAAGTAATTGGCTTGATAAATTGTATTATACTCATTGGAGTATTAATTTAAAATTTTGAGAATGACCGAGTTATGTCATTACTCTGCCGAAAATTCGTTAGACATTTAGAATCATTCGTACATTTTTTTTTTCATGTCATTTACCCCATAGTAGTGTTAATCATAGATAGTACTTTAATAAATTATTATTTTTATATTACTTTAGATGTTGATTCTACTGCAGTTGTAGAATTTAGATGTGATTCGGTCAATTAAATAATTTAAGCTATTGATTAAGGTGAGTGGGTAATTATATAACACTGATATCATATATATATATATATATATGTGATTTATTAAAATTATTTTATGGTGAAATTAATTTTATAAAAAGATTTGAAAGGATAAAATATTATTTATGAATATAATTAAAATGAGAATAAATAATGGTATGTTGATATTTTAATTATGGTATAATAATTGTTTATTGATATAGTTAAATAAATGCTTTATATGCACTCATTATACGTTTTCTAATAGAGACACTTATAATGACATGGTGTTATAGAAATTAACGGATTATGATTATGATACTGCCTTTGGGACAACGCTTGATATACATTTAGCCTTTCGGAAGTATATCAGGTGGTCGCTCTTTAAAGGCTACTTTGCACATGTGTATGACCATGTTTATTTGCTCTTGGTGCTGTCATGCGTCATTACTGTGCCCAAAATGCCATGTTTTACCTTTAGGTTGTCAGTAATTATTTACCATGTTTTACCATGTTTAGATAACATGTTTTACCATTTTTTACTTATGCCCAAAATGCGCCATCATGTCTAAATATATATATTTACTTGCGCCTAAGGTATTATATTATCTATAGACTATATATATTGAATGTATGAAATTATATGATTATATTTTATGATATGATATTGTGAATTTATGTTTCTTTAAGAATTAAATTATTTTGTTGTAGTATGAAATTTTAATAGTAAGTATATAAGTAAAACTTTATTTGTTCTTTATTTGTAATATACTTATCTTTTTACTGAGCAGTTGGACTCACCCCTTATTTATATAAACATTTCAGATACTGTTGAAAAATAGACCAGTAAAATATCTCTACTTTTACTCCGTTCAGCGCTTAGAAAAGGTCGGGTCAACATAAATATCATTTGGACTTATTTAAAAATTATTTATATTTTCGTATTGAACAATAAATAAGATGTATTTAAAATGTTAATATCTATTGAATGATATTAATGTGTGTGTATGAAGAATTTTAAAGAAATAAATTATGAGTGATATTTTAATAATACTAAAATAATAGTATGGTATTTATGAGGTAAGTTCACCCTGAGAATTAAGGAAATGCGGTGTGACATAAATGATATTTATAAGATTATTGTGAAAGTAATATTCCTGAGACTTTAAACAGTGATTGCAGAAGTAATCATCAATTGCCAATATGCATTTATTCATGGAAGGAATATTTTAGATGGGGCATTAATCACAAAGGACGTAATTGACTTTTGTAAAAGAAATAATCTCAAAGGTGTGTTGGTGAAGTTTGATTTCCAGAAAGCTTTTGATTCTGTCTCCTGGGATTACCTTATGAAAGTGATGCAAGCTATGGGTTTTAAGCCAAAATGGCTTTTATGGATTGAAAAGTGTGTTAAACAAGCCTCAGCGGTAGTGCTAGTAAATGGCTCCCTCACTGAATCTTTCTCTCTTGGAAAAGGACTGAGGCAGGGAGATCCTTTATCTCCATTCCTCTTCTCTACTGCGGCTGAGGGGTTAAGCGTAATGTTCAAAAATGTACTCAATGCAAATTTATTTAGTGTAATTCCTGTGGGTACGTAGGGGAGGCCTGCAAATTTATTTAGTGGAATTCCTGTGGGCAGGGGAGGCCCAATTATCTCATACCTTTAATATGTGGACGATACAATTCTATTTTGTCCCGCTGATCTGACTGGTCTATTGAACCTTAAGAGAGTCCTAAGATGCTTTGTACCAGTCTCAGGATTGAAGGTAAATTTCCTCAAAGTGCTTTAGTTGGATGCAATATTGATTCAGAATGGTTATCAGCTGCTGCCCGATCTTTGGGTTGTAAATCAGCAACTTTGCCTTTTAAATATTTGGGACTACCAATTGGGGTGAATCCGAAAAGGGTTGCAACATGGGTTCCAATTATACTGAAAATAAAAAAACAAGTTAGCTCTTTGGAAATCAAGGCATCTATCATATGCTGGCATATTGCTGCTCATTAAGGCCTAAATATATCAAGTTTACCTATATATGATACTAAATAGTCTACCTATTTTTTACATGTCCCTACTCAAGTTGCAAATTGGTGTTGCAAAGGAGATAACCAAAATCCAGAGAAGGTTCTTCTGGGATAGTAGTGAAGATAAAAAAAAAATTGCATTTAGTTAGCTGGCAAGTGATTGAGAAAGCACAGACATTTGGGGGGCTTGGGATTGGAAACATTTTAGGTTACAAGTTGGGCTCTTCTTCTTAAATGGATCTGGCATCTTGTTGAGAATAAAAATGCCCTATGGAAATCAGTAATTCAGGAGAAATATGGACCACATTATCCTCTGCCTGCCGATGTTAATCACCACTCATCAATTGTGTGGAGAGACGTAGCTTCAGTGGCTGTTAAAGATGACTTGCAACTCAATCATGAACGAGGGTATTTGCTTTTGGGTGGGAAATGGGACAAACGTAAGATTTTAGGAAGATGTATGGATTGAACACCGCTCATTGGCCAGTAGATTCCCAAGACTTTTCTCCCTATCATTAGAGCAAAAAAGTTTATAAGCAACATGGGGTCTTGGCAAGAAGCTAAATGGGTATGGGAGTTCTTGTGGAGAACCTTATTTGAATGGGAAGTGGACTTATTCAGGGACCTCTTGGCTATTTTGAACGGCACAACTCTATTTAAAGATCAAGCTGATAAAGTGGTGTGGAGATTTAGCAGAAGTGGTGCATTTATTGTCAAATCCCTTAAGAAGCTTCTGGTTGCAAGGAGAAATCAGTCGCTTGAACTGCGTGGGCCTAAAATTTGATGTAAGGTCTCACCTCCAAAAGTAGAAGTATTCGCATGGATGCTGCTGCAAGGCAAATTAAAGGTAAGATCCATCTTGGTTCGTTTTGGTCTGATAGATCAGTCCCTTAATCTCTTCCTGGTTTGTTCAAATGCGCCTGAGGATGTTGATCACTTATTTCTTCATTGCTGTCTTGCTTACATAATCTGGTGTAAATTAATCAACTGGTAGGGCATGAGTTGGTGTATGCCAAAAAGCATTGCTGATCTTTATAACCAATGGGGTGCTTATGCAGAGTCGAAATTTCAATATCAAGTTTGGATTTCCTCCTTTCTTACAGTATCATGGACTATCTGGCTTGAAAGGAATAACATGGTATTTAACAATCATCAGTTAGTGGTGTACAAAATCTTTGATTTGGTATTAATCAGTTTGGCAAGCTGGGTGAGGGCATTTGATCCCTCCTTCCCGTATCCAGTATCATCTTTCTTTGATTCATCTATTAGTGTTAAGAATTAGGATAAAATTCGTAAAAGTTGCCCTGCTACTCGGTGGTTGCTACCTCCGCCTAACACTCTTAAGTGGAATGTGGATGGGTCTGCTTTTGGCAAACTAGGATCAGCTGGCATTGGGGGTGTACTAAGAGACTCAATTGGAAATATTATAGCAATCTTTTCTTGCTCTGTTGGGGTAATGGATTCAAACAAAGCAGAAATTCTTGCTATTCTTAAGGCCATTGAGCTTCAATCCAAACATGAATGGGCTAAAACTTAAAATGTCATTATTGAATCGGACTCCTCAAATGCCATCTCTTGAGTACAAGGCAACACTGACAAGGCACCCTGGGAATATTGGGGAATTATATACAAAATCAAGGAAGCTGCAAGTCATCTCCAGTCGGTGTGTTTTTCTAAGATTTTCAGAGAATCCAACTCTGTAGCAGATCACCTTGCAAAGGCTGGTGCTTCCCGTATCTCTAACCAAATTGCTTGGATTTAGTCTTTACACCTTGGATTTGATCTACTAATGCTGCTGTCTTGATGAGATTACCTTATGTGTTTACTCTGTTGTAGCAAGCTTCAGAATTAAGAATGAATCAGCTTGAACTTTGAGTAATGTGGTCGATTGATATAAACTGTGCAATCATCAAGTGCTTGTGCTTGAAAAATTGTTTGCTCCTGTTAGAATTAATTTTATATTGTTAAAATTAATCCTCTAATTAATCATAAGTGTGGGCTAAATATATTCAAATATTAAATATGTATTGCAGTCAAATTAAAATAGTCAATTAAAGTTTTGATCAAATTAGGATTGTTGACTATTGAGGTGTCCTACTCGTAATAGGATTATAAGTGTAGAGACCGTTAAGAATTTCTATTTTGTTGAAGGACCAAAATAGAAATTAATCATCATCATCAGTTATAAATAAGGGGTCGTGGTCTCCGGGGGAATATAACAATTTTGAGAGAACATTGCATTCCTTCAGTAGTGCTTCCGCTAAACTTAAAGTGTGTATCCCCTGGAAGGCGACAAACCCCAAAATCGTCTTCAGCTTCAACATACGATGATGTCAGGTATGTAATTCACCCATTTGCAATTTAATTTGAATAATCTAGTGATCTATGCATGTTTTAGGTTTTAGGGGAATCAGGTTTTCTCCCCCTTTCAATTGGTATCAGAGCTCTATGCTAGGTTGCTAGATTTTCCGATTAAATTGCGTTATTGATTATTGTTTTAATTCTAGAAAATTAATTCGGTGATTGTAATTTTCGAGAATTAATTTGAAATCGAAATTATTAATCTGAAATCAATTTTGGTTTGATTTGTTTTTGGATTAAATTACTGTTATTATTTAATTGATTCTGGAAAAATCAATTTCTGAACTTGAATTTGTGCTTGTGATTTTTTCTGGAATTAATTAATTTTTGGGTTAATTAATTATGTAATTAATTAATTAAAAAAATATGTTTTGAAACTGTTTCATGAACAGTGTTTCGTGAACAGTCGTGAACAGTGTTTCGTGAACAGTGTTTTGTGAACAATGTCGTTGTTCTTCGTTTTGGTTTATAAGAACACAGTTAAGGATTTTAATTAATTGATTAAATCTTTATGAAATTTTGATTTGATCTTCGATTAAATCGTAAATAAAAAAAAATTCATTTAATTTTAAAATTTCAATTCAATTGAGTTTAAATTTTGGTATTTTGGTTCTGATTGTGTTTAATATTTTTAATAATAAATTAATTGAAGCAAAAAGTTACCAAAGTGACCTCTATTGTGTAAATTAATTTATTTAGAATATTAGACAGATGTATTAAAATTCATTGCGGGTAGTAAACCGACCCAAAGGAAGGTTGCTATCTGGCTGAATTGAGAATACATTGCGGTAATAAATATGTGATAATTATTATGTATTCATCCATGTGGATAATAAATCGGCCCAAAGGAAGGTTTATTATTTGACAGGACTAAATTGTCAATATTTGATTACTGCGTTGAGATACCAATTACAGTTAATATTTTATGTCCAAAGATGAGAATATTAATGTTGTGTCCGGTACCTTGTTTCCAATATTTAAACTCTACTTCTGTGATTTGTTTTAATTTTTTGTGGATTGTGAGCTTATGTCATTTATTTATTATTTATTTTCTCTGAATTCAGCTAGCATGCCGTATAATCCTAACACTATCCCTATGCTTGAGGGGTCAAACTTTGGTTCATGGAAATCAAGCATCATGATTTATCTGGGTTGTATGGACTTAGACCTTGCATTCAGGATGGACAAACCTGCTCCTCTTACTGAAAGAGAACAGATGCTCAGAGGGTTCAGTATGAGAAGTGGGAGCGTTCTAACCGCATAGGTCTTATGATCATGCAGCAGGGAATCCCAGAACATGTTCGAGGAGCCATTTCTGCTGAAGAAAGTAATGCTAAAAACTATCTTGCTGAGCTGGAGAAGGTCTATGTCAAAAATGACAAGGCCGAAGTGGGGACGCTTTTAGCAAAACTCACCTCCATAAGGTATACTGGCAATGGTAGTGTTCGGGAGCATATACTGAGCATGTCCCAAATAGCCAAGAGGCTAAAGGTCCTGGATTTGGTTTTACCAGATGACCTGTTAGTCCATCTAGCTTTGAATTCTCTTCCACCACAGTATGGGCAGATCAGGACTTCATATAACTGCCAGCCGAGCAAATGGACTCTTAACGAGCTCATTGCTCATTGTGTGGATGAGGAGGAAAAGTTGTTGGCTACTAAGAGGGAGAGTGCTCATCTGGTCTCTTCAGCAGATAAGGGCAAGAACAAGAAGAGAAACAAGACTGCTGAGAATAAGACTGCTAATAAAGGTCCTGTGCAAAAGAAGCCTAAGGTTAAAATGCTTCTTCTGCAGCAAGTCTGGACACTTAAAGAAGGATTGTCCTAAATACGCCACATGGCGTGTCAAGAAGGGTAAGTACCTTGTTTTAGTATGTTCTGAGGTTAATTTAACTTCAGCTCCTAGAAACACTTATTGGATGGATTCTGGTGCTACCGCTCATATAAGTGTTTCATTGCAGGGTTGCCTGAACTACCGAAAGCCAACTGACGGTGAAAGATACATCTATGTGGGAAATGGCGAGCCGGTGGAAGTGGAGGCAATTGGGCATATTAGATTGTGTTTAAAAACTGGATGTTTTTTGGATCTTGTAGATACTTTTGTTATTCCGACATTTAGACGGAATTTAATTTCTGTTTCTTATTTGGACAAATCTGGTTTTACTTGTTCATTTGGAGACAGTTCATTTACTTTATCTATGGATTCAAAAATTTTTGGTACTGGTTTTTTAAATGCATGTGATAATCTATATATGTTGGATATTAATGATTCTTATAATGAGACCCTGCAAGTTAGTACTATAGGTACCAAAAGGAAGCTGAATATGGATAACTCAGCTTCTCTATGGCACAGACGTTTGGGTCACATATCCAAATCTAGAATAGAGCGTCTTGTGTCAGATGGTATCATAAATACACTTGATTTCACAGATTTGGACTCCTGTGTTGAGTGTATTAAAGGTAAACAGACTAAACAAAAGAGATTAGGTGACAATAGGTCATCAAACGTCTTAGAGTTGATACATACGGACATCTGTGGCCCATTCCCTACAGCAACTAGGAATGGTCAAAGATACTTTATATCATTCATAGATGATTACTCACGTTATGGGTACCTATATCTCATTCATGAAAAATCTGAGTCTCTGGACGTTTTCAAATCTTATAAGGCCGAAGTTGAAAATCAACTCGGAAAGAAGATTAAATCTGTTAGATCTGACCGTGGTGGTGAGTACTACGGTAGATATGATGGTTCAGGTGAATAATGTCCAGGACCATTTGCTATTTTCCTACAGGACTGTGGTATAGTCCCTCAATACACCATGCCTGGTACACCCAGCATGAATGGTGTATTTGAGAGACGTAACAGGACTCTTATGGATATGGTTAGAAGTATGATTAGTCATTCTTCTTTACCTGAATCTCTGTGGGGAGAAGCATTAAAGACAGCAGTCTATCTTCTTAACAGAGTACCAACTAAAGCAGCTACAAAAACACCTTATGAACTTTGGACTGGACGCAAGCCCAGTCTAAAGCACCTTCATGTTTGGGGATGTCCTGCTGAGGCTAGGCCTTATAGGCCTAATGAGACAAAATTGGACTCCAAAACTGTTAGTAGCTACTTTGTTGGTTATTCTGAGCGATCTCGGGGTTTTAAGTTCTATAATCCTACTTCCAGATCTATTTTTGAGACGAGAATTGCAACATTCTTTGAGGATGTTGAGTTTGGGGGGAGAAATAAGGTTAGAAACATTGTCTTTGAGAAGGGATCGAGTCAGGAACACTCAGTGTCGATTCCTATCTTTGCTCCTGGGACTGTTCAGGTTCCTAGAATCGTTAATATCCCAGAAGCAATTCCGGATCCAATATAAGACAATGTTGATCAACTTCCCCATCAGGATGAAGAAGTTGTTCTTCCTCAAGAACAAGCTCAACAACCTCAAGAATTTGAGCAAGAACCTGTGCCTTTAAGAAGATCCACTAGAGAGAGAAGAAATGCTATTCCAGATGATTATGTAGTATATCTTCAGGAACATGAGGACACTGTAGATATGGTGGAAGATGATCCAATCAGCTTTCATCATGTCATGCAGGATTCCAACTCTCATAAGTGGATTGAGGCAATGAGTGAAGAATATAAATCTATGCAAGAAAATCAAGTTTGGGATCTTGTTCCATTACCTGAAGGAAAGAAACCCATTGGTTGCAAATGGATATTTAAAACCAAGAGGGATTCTAAAGGTAATGTGGAAAGATATAAGGCACGTCTTGTAGCTAAAGGCTTCACTCAGAAAGAAGGGATTGACTATAAAGAGACCTTCTCTCCAGTTTCATCGAAGGACTATTTTAGGACAATCATGGCTCTAGTTGCACATTTTGATCTTGAGTTACATCAAATGGATGTGAAGACTGCGTTTCTCAATGGAGACATTGATGAAACCATCTATATGGTGCAGCCAGAAAACTTTGTGTCTGGAGACCCAAAGCGACTGGTATGCAGATTAAAGAAATCCATTTATGGACTCAAGCAAGCTTCTCGTCAGTGGTACTTTAAGTTCCATGAAGTAGTTGTCTCTTTCGGTTTTGAGACAAATGCTGTGGAAGATTGTATGTATCACAAGTTCAGTGGGAGTAGGTTTATCTTTTTGGTCTTATATGTGGATGACATATTGCTTGCTACTAACTGTAAGGACTTGCTGTACGAGACCAAAGTCTTTCTCTCAAAACACTTTGAGATGAAAGATTTAGGTGAAGCTTCTTTTGTATTAGGTATTCAAATACATCGAGACCGTACTCGAGGTATTCTTGGATTATCACAAAAGGGCTATATTGAGAAAGTGCTCAAAAGATTTAGTATGCACAACAGTAGACCAATTGATACCCCAGTTGCTAAAGGAGATAAATTCAGTCTTGATCAGTGTCCAAAGGGTGAACTTGAGATTCAGGAGATGCAGAAGATTCCTTATGCGTCTGCAGTTGGGAGTCTGATGTATGCTCAAGTTTGCACTCGTCCAGATATTTCATTCATAGTTGGCATGTTAGGGCGATATCTCAGCAATCCAGGAATGGATCATTGGAAAGCAGCCAAAAGAATCTTGAGGTATCTTTAGAGAACTAAGGGACATATGCTCACATACAGGCGATCAGATCAGCTTGAGATCATTGGGTATACTGATTCTGATTTCGCGGGATGCCAAGACAGTCGGAAATCCACATCAGGCTACATATATCTCTTGGCTGGCGGTGCTATTTCTTGGAAGAGTGTGAAACAAACTCTAGTAGCTACCTCCACCATGGAAGCAGAATTTGTAGCAAGTTATGAGGCATCCAATCAGGCAATCTGGCTGAGAAACTTTGTCACAGGGCTGCGCATTGTGAATGGCATTGAAAGGCCATTAAAGTTATACTGTGATAATAACTCAACGGTTTTATTCTCCAACAACAACAGAAGCTCTTCTCGATCGAGACACATTGGGATAAAGTTTCTGGCTGTGAGGGAGAGAGTACAGAGTGGACAGATATCCATAGAGCATATTGGAACGAACTCCATGATTGCGGATCCGCTCACTAAGGCTGTGATACCGAAAGTTTTTCATGAGCACACTGCTCATATGGGTGTCACATTATTTGAGACTATTTAGTTTCAGTGGGAGTTTGTTCATTATGGTTACATTATATTTGTGTATACTCTATTTTGTAATGGATATATTATGTTATTAATACTCGGTTTCTGCAGAAAATAAAGTATTTATTTTGTTACACTCTGTATTATTATTGATTGATCTCACTAAAGTATGACCAATTGGAAACAGGCATGATTAGATCACATTACATGTAGTTTCCATGCTACACTCCTATTATTGATCTATGTCATTTGAGAGTATTGGTAATGTGATTGATGGTGGTTTGAGTCACGATGAATGTGGCGACTGGCCCTTCAGTCCTTTATCGATATAATCAATGGACGAGATTGTTTGGGGCACCTTTAGTATGACTGCTTTTATGAGCTCATTAAGGTATATACATTTATATTTAATATATGTTAGCCCAAGTGGGAGATTGTTAGAATTAATTTTATATTGTTAAAATTAATTCTCTAATTAATCATAAGTGTGGGCTAAATATATTCAAATATTAAATATGTATTGCAGTCAAATTAAAATAGTCAATTAAAGTTTTGATCAAATTAGGATTGTTGACTATTGAGGTGTCCTACTCGTAATAGGATTATAAGTGTAGAGACTGTTAAGAATTTCTATTTTGTTGAAGGACCAAAATAGAAATTAATCATCATCATCAGTTATAAATAAGGGGTCGTGGTCTCCGGGGGAATATAACAATTTTGAGAGAACATTGCATTCCTTCAGTAGTGCTTCCGCTAAACTTAAAGTGTATATCCCCTGGAAGGCGACAAACCCCAAAATCGTCTTCAGCTTCAACATACGATGATGTGAGGTATGCAATTCACCCCTTTGCAATTTAATTTGAATAATCTAGTGATCTATGCATGTTTTAGGTTTTAGGGGAGTCATGTTTTCTCCCCCCTTTCAGCTCCTTGATAGACGCATGAGTTGATGCTGCTTCTTCTGTCATCTGGATGCTGCTTCATTGGTCCTTATACTGTTATTGCTTGGATTTAGTCTTTACACCTTGGATTTGCTGTGTTGATGACTAGCATTATAAGGAAGACACATTATTGAATAGAAGAATAATAACCGTATCAGTCTCTTGGACTTGCAAAGTCTGGGGTCTCTAGAAGTGACGATTTTATTACATGGTTGCAATTGGATTTTGCTTTTCTTGGTTAGTTTTTAGGGTCATTCGGTTGTATTGAGGTTTGGGGGTTTTTTTTTCACATACTTGTGCGACATTCAGTAGGTTGGGGTTGCTGTAGTTTTAATTTAGGTAGTTCATGTCTCATAAGTATATTTTTCTCATTTAAAATTAATAAAATCATAATATAAGATGCCTTCTATAAAAAAAAAAAAGTTAACTATATTTTTATATCATTTTGCAATTATACCTCACTTTTAGAAAAGAAACAATTTTACTTTAATTATACTAATCTGGATGAGCTCTACGTTATTATAACACTGTATTATATTTTAGGCAAAAGCTAATTAAAATGTCAAATTAATTTGATATGCCATTAATTTAGAGAACACTATTTTTGTTATATTTATGAGAAAATCTATTGAATAAAAAGAACAGCATATTAATTTTGATGCTATAGCGGAAGAGGATGTGCTTCTTGTGGGCTTTAGTTATAACTGACCTTATTGTGATGAGCTTTAATGAAACTTTGGCAGTTAATTACAGAGTATAAAAATTTGGAAGCAGATCGAAAACGTATAAGTGGCTTCACCGGAAGCCGAAGCAAAATATCGGCAATGATCTCCGAAAATAGTCTCGACATGCTTTTTGATTTACTGGCTATCTGATTTAGAGCAATAAAATTAATTAAAGAAATAAAAATTACTGAAAAAATATACACAAATATTTTAAATCCCGCTGCAAGTTTCAGTATTTAATATAAAATTAATAATTGAGAATTTTTTAAATTAAAATTCAAAATTATAATAATAGTTTAATTATATTGTAAAAATAAATTAATATCGACTTATATATATATATATTTAGTGGTAAAAGTTATACCAATATAATTTATCATCTTCGTCCTAACATTAAAAAAAATTAATCTCATAAATCTGACAGTTTGCTTCTAAGTAATTTCTAAAAGAGGAATAAATGATTTTTATTTCTTTTTTTTTTCATCGAAAGAATGAAACTAAAACTTGGATTGAATTTATTGTCAACGTGAGAAATGCACTATTGCTAAATTATATTTGCGAGTGTATAAACTACCTGCGAGTTCTGACTAGACGTTCATAAAATTTAAATTAATTAATATGTTAATAAAAAATTATAAACGATTATTTTATTGAAAATTATTTTCATTTTCTAATTTTATTTTATGTTTCCTGGGGTGTTAAATTTTATTTTTTAATTATTTTTCAAATATCAAATTGAAAATATGAAATTGTTTACTTAATGTTATTTCCTAATTTTTTGTATTATTTAAATAATTTTTATTTTGAAAATAATTTTAAATAAAAGGAAAAAATATATTATTAATGACTCAACTTTTTAAATTGTCATTTTGGTGTCTTAAATTTTTTTTGTTGAGTTTAGTGTCTCAACTGCAGATTTTAATTAAGATATAGTTACTCCTACCATTTTAATATTAAGTATCAGGCCAATACATGTGGGATCCATTTTTAGCTAAAAACTATCCTAGAGATATTAATATAAAGTATTTGACAAAACTACCTTCAACAATAACAAATGCACCCAAAGTCTCCAATTTAAAAACATTTGCCCCAACTACCACAATACGATTTTGCCTACTGTTCACTGACTTAGAAACTTTCCTTATCACCTCCACATTCCCTGATGCGACTGCCTTCATAGAATACACCAGTGGTAATACAAAAGCCCTAAAATTCTCTACAAGTAAAAGCAAGGACCTTGACATTAGAGCATTTCTTCTCTTCCAAATTCACCTTCTCAACACTTGGGTAGCACTTTAGATTTTAATATTATATCCTCCAAGCACACTTCCTCCATCTTTTCAAAGGAGCCTATTAATAAACCCAAGACATTGATGTCTATTCAAACCTTTCCCCAAGCCAAACATGTGCATCATCATCAAATCTTGCTCCCATTATCTCTCCCACTATCTTAAAAGCTGCTGCTTCTGTCGCATTAGAATTTCAAATAGCAAATGCACCCATCTCAAATGATATCCTTCCCTTGGGCCCCATTGATCTGGACCTGATAGCTTCAACACAGGATCTCTCCATTGTTCCACCCGAGGATGACAGGACTCCTAGGGATAACGAGCATTCTTCAGCCTTGGAGCTTGACATCATCAGCCCGGTTTGCACTCTTAAAGGACCAGCCCTCAATCATTCTCATTCTAAATCTCCTTCCCACCCCTCTAACCTTGTTGGTTCAGTGTTTTCTAGACTATATAATAAGTCCACCAATTCTGCAAGCTTTGAGGTTCATGAAGATGATATACCGGAAGATGATCATGATCTGGATCTTATCAATATAAAACCATTGAGAGAGAAGTCTAAACCCAAATTGAAACCCTTAGTGAAAGTTAGTCTTGTGGTTTCTTACAGAGGCCTACCAAAAAAGGTAAGAAGTCTGGGTATTCCTCAGCTATTAGTGTTCTAGAAAATCTCATATCTGACTCTAACATTAAGAATATGAACTGGATTAATGGCAACAAATTGTTGAGCTCTTCTATCCTGTCGGAACATAAAAATTTGCTGCCATCTAATGAACCTGAGATCGCTAATACCGTTCAGCCAGACTATGTGGGAGTTGAGGTAGAGAAAACTTGGGAGGTTGGTTCTATGTTAGGCCTTTTTCAAACTTCTGATAAAGACAAGGTTTGTCAGAGATTGAGCGACAACATCAGACAAGAAGCATCTGTCGGGTGCCACCATGATCATTAAAGTCTATGATCCTTTTGGGTGCAAGGCCACGATGAGTCTCGGGCTGGAGTACTAGCTGCAAGGCTATGATCTTTTTGTTGTTGTGAACGCTCTCTCTTCTATGGTGTGTCTTGTTATGGATATGATTTGCATCTATGGTCAGGCTAAGATTTGTTTATAGAATCCTATATTTTTTCAAGGCAAGCCTATTAGACTTCGACCAGAGTCCTTCTTCAATTTGCTTGATCAATCAATATTTTGAATTGCTTTTGTCAAATCATGGCTCAAAGAAAACTGGAAAATTCTTTTTCAAATCATTTCGATAACATTTAAAATGAAAAGTGAAATTGACAATGTAGATGTGGAGATTCAAATTTTCTGCATATTTCAAATTTAAATAATAAATATTAACTTATATGAACTTTTTTATCATAAAAAGTTTAATGACGTATATAAAAAATCCATTGGAAATACTCTTGTAATGCATGTATTAACTTATGATCATACTCTCCCACAAAATGTTTATATGTACTATAAGTATATGTATTAACTTATGTGCATACTCTCAAAAATAACATGTATAATTTCTATTGTATTCTATCTAATTGGAGTAAATCTTGCATATGTTAAATATAAAGATTCATCGAATAAATAGTAATAGTATATAAAATGGAAAATGTACTAGTGGTTCTATCACTAGAAAAAATTGAACATAGCAACCATGAAATTAACATAACCTATGCTTATCCATATCCTCTTACAAGCTGTTAATCACTAACAAGAAACAAGACTCTCCCAACCAATTACTGAACAAATTGTCACATAAATACTCCTATGACTTTCCCAAATAGTAGCTCCAGGAATTTCAACAATTTCTCTTACCTCTTACTTGTCAAGGTTATACCAAACAATGTTATTCCCATTAATATGAACCAAAATCTTATCTCCCTCTTCGAAATTGTAGGACAAAAGACTGAGATCGTAATAACATCCAGGATAAGTAAATGTTCCTATTTTGCTCCAGTTTAATCCATAGTCATACCTCTCGCCAACATATAAGTTAAACCCATGTAAATAAGTCACCCACAATTGCTAGGTACGCTACCCGAGTTGAGTCCGGATTGGTCAAGATGAAGCCTCGAATACCGGCCGGGCATAAAAAAAACCCAACGTGGTTTGGAATGCCAATCAGTGAATTTGACTTCACTCAACCATAGTTTGTCTTCTAAAACATGCGAAACCTCTACTTTATGTCGTTGATTATTACAAGGCAATGGCTGTAGCAATATTGTATTCCAACAATCGTCGAACTTCTCTGTAGCAATATTAAAACCAACAATCGTCCTTATATTGTATTCCGAATAGCATAACCAATATAAATAACTATTAACAAGTGTCCCCATTAATCTTGGGGGCCTATGCACTTTTCAAGGAGAATCTTCAATTCTTCTCCAAGAATTGGATTTCAAACTATATACCAAAGTTTCATTGTTCTGATTCCGAACCTGAATCGTCACAACCTTGTAGTCATGACTAGCATCATCATACCACAGTCCGCAAAATGCAAAATGATCATTTCTGGAGGGAATGGGAAATATCTTATGCTTGTTAGTGAAAGGATTTCATATTATGTACTTCTCTGCATCCCTTCTTTTTTTCAGACAATAGAATCAAACCATTGCAAGAATCTATGTCTCCAAAATGAAATTGGAATGGTAAATTGAGCTCCACTATTTCCTTCAATCCATCATGGAAACTCATTGCATACAACCTAACATCATTCCGGTAAGATAAGCGGTAGATGATCAGCTTCTTGTTGGTTTTGGCTTCAATTGATCTACTGAGATGAGTTTTGATGAAATCCAGGTTGTCAATTTCTGAGCATAGAAACTTGGAACCAGCTCTGAGACGCAGACGAGTTTTCACCGGAAACCAAAGCAGAATATCGGGGATTATCTGCGGGAAGAGGAACATATTTATTAACACAGAAGCAAATCAATCGTTTTAAGGATTTGACGACGTCTGTGTATGCTATCAAAAGAAACTATAACTTCTTTATAATACAGATTCCTTTAACGTTAAGGATTCCAACAACTTCAGGTGACTGATGGTCCAGTGATAAAGAGATACTTATCTGTTCAAAAGTGGATATATATTTTAATTAATTTAAAAACTTAAATATTTTATATTTTATTTTATTTAAAAGTTTAATTAATGAATGAATTTATATACTTAATTCTTAGAATTAAAAAAACGAGTAATTTTTTTTTGTTTGCCTTCTATTTGAATTATGATCAAATTATAAAAATTGTACTCTCTTAATAATTTAAGTTGAAGAGGGAAAGTTAGAAAATCTAACAAAAGTTTTTTTACGTTATATGTGTTTGAGTTTCAACCATATAATTAGCGAAAAAAATGTCACATTAAACTAAGCAACATGTGTGACTTAATAACCACAAGTCATGTTAATCTCAAAAAAAAAATTGTTGAATACAAACACCAAAATTAACACAAAAAAATCTGCTAGAAAAAATATAATTTCCTAACAGTGCCACCGCCTCCTGCTCCTTTGAACACCCGCAACAATCATCCCACTATATGCATCCCATGGTAACCAAATCCAAATTTAAATTTCTCTTTACATAACAAATCCAATATAAATAAGTGAAGAACCATGCAGAAGTTTTCCTGTTCATTCTTTTCTGAAAACTACATAAAAAGGGAAATATTTCATTATTTTCTAGGAATTGCAATCTCACTATCATCAAACCAGAAAGCCCATATTCATGACCAACAAGTTCAAATAATGTAATTTCCTTTTGTAAATAATATATTCTTTTAGACCTCATGACACATTATCAGTAGCATATAAAAATTTATATGCATATATGTTCAATAAATTAATCAATAGGAAAACAATTAATGTCGAAAAGGAATATGCATTATGTGGACACCTGGCATATATGAAAATTGCACACGTATAATTATATACGGCTCATAAATATAATTTCAGTTTTATTACATCTAATTAGAACAAGTCTTGCATATATTAAATGTAAAGATCTATCCAATATAATATTAATACATATAGTTAAAAACATGAGTGTTGTCTCATTAGAAAAAATTAAACATATTGAGTCATGGAATTAATATATCTACTTCTACTCATGCTCTCTTGAAAGCAGTTAATCACTAATAAAAAAAAGGCTTTCCCAGCAAATTGTTGAACAATCAATCCAAGAACCTTCCGAATCAGTACTACTAAGAATTTTAACACGTTCTTTCACCTCTTGCTTGTTAAGGTTATACCAAATAATGTTATTACCATCGTCATAAACCAAAATCTTGCCTTCCTCTTCATAATAAGACAAATAGTTAATACCAATTCCTGGATATGTAATTATCCCTATTTTGGTCCAGTTTAATCCATCTTCATGCCTCTCCCCAGCATATAAATTAACTTTCGATGAATTGCTTGAACTTAACCATAGTTTCCCTTCTAAAAGATGCAGTTCCAGTAGCTCAATGCTCAATAGATGACCAGGCAATGACAGTAACTAGAACTTCTCTGTAGCGATATTAATAGCAGCAATCTTATCTTTAAAGCCTTCCAAATCTACAGCCATGTAGCATAACCAATACAAATAACCATTAACAAGTGTCCCAATTCTTTTTATGCACCAAGATACAATATCATAATTGCAAGGAGAATCTTCAATTCTTCTCCAAGAATTAGATTTCAAACTATATATCCAAGTTTCAGGGCTCTGAATCTGACACTGAACCCTCTCAACCTTGTAGTCATGAGTAGCATCATCATACCATAGTCCGCATATGGGGGGATAATCATTGCTAGAGGGATTCGGAATTATCTTATGCTTGCTAGTGAAGGGATTCCATATTATGTGCTGCTCGCTTGATGCAGGCAAGAGAAGCAAACCGTTGCAAGAACCAATGTCTATCAAATGAAATAGCTATTCAAATGGTAAATTGAACTCCACTATTTCTTTGAGTCCGTCATCAAAATTCATTGCATAGAACTTAACACTCTCGTAATTTCCACCGCAGAGGATCAGCTTCTTGTGGGTATTGGTTTCATTTGATCTATGGAGATGAGCCTTGATGAAATTTAAGCTGTCAATTTCTGAGCATAGAAATTTGGAACCAGCTCTGAAACATAGGAGACTCTGTTGAAGGGTTGCTTCAATTGCTGCAACAAGACTTGATCAATATCTCAGCTTGAATTTTTCATATTTGTCATGTTTTAATCTTTTAGTTTTTATTTGACTCTTTCAGAATGTAATGGCTTATTAGTTGCTGATTTTTAGGAGTTTGTTAAACATATAAACATGCTCCATTTAGTTGCTTAATTTCAAGAAATATTGGCTGAATTTTTCTGTATATAAGCAATGTTCAGTTCAATAAAAAAATATATAGATTTTTTCAGCACATATTTTTTACTATCCTTATTCCTAGCTTTCTATTACTCCTTGTATTCTAAAACACTAATAAATTGGTATCAGAACTTTCTTCTTGAGAGACCTATGAAAAATTAGTGTGAATTCATCAAAAGCAATGGAAACTGGACAATCAAGTTCATAAAACTCTTTCACTGCCATTGTACCACCTATGTTCAATGGTGAAAATTATCAGGTTTGGGCTATAAAGATGGAGGCTTACCTGGATGCAAATGATCTCTGGGAGGCTGTTGAGTAAGAATACGAAGCTATTCCATTACCAAACAATCCTACAGTAGCTCAGATGAAAAAATCATAAAGAGAGGAAGACAAGAAAGTCTAAGACAAAGTCTTGTTTGTTTGCTGCAGTTTCACCTACAATCTTTACTAGAATCATGACCTTGAAGACAGCCTTTTAAATCTGGAATTTTCTCAAAAAAGAGTATGAAGGAAATGAGAATATCAAAGGAATGCAAGTGATTAACCTGGTTAGAGATGAAGGAATCTGAAACTATCAAAGAGTATTCATATAGACTTCTCAATATTGTAAACAAGGTACGGCTGTTTGGTACTGAGTTTACTGAAACAAGAATAGTTCAAAAAATTATTGTTACTATACTGAAGGTTTGAGGCTACTATTTCTTCCTTGGAGAATGCTAAAGATCTGTCAAAAATTAGCTTGGCAGAATTAATACATGCTTTGCAGGCACAAGAGCAGAGAAGGCTCATGAGAAATGAAGGGTTTGTTGAAGGTGTTTTGCCAGCAAAGGTTCAAATAAATCAAGAAGGAAAAGGAAAGCACAAAACTAACAAGAAGGAAAGTTTTGGTTCACCTAATAAATCGGACTTTCCTCCTTGCAAGCATTGTGGCAAAAAAGGTCATCCACCTTTTAAGTGTTGGAGAAGACCAGATGTAAAGTGTGAGAAATGTCAGAAAATGGGTCATCATCAAAAAATATGCAAGAGCAACACTCAACAGAAAACCATAACTCAAGATAATCTTCAGCAGAAAAATATTGCTCAAATAGCTAATCAAGTAGAGGAGGAGCAACTCTTTATGGCATCCTATTTTGCAACTAGTAGCTTAAGTGATAAATGGCTCATAGATAGTGGTTGCACAAATCACATGACATTTAACCATAATCTTTTCAGAGATCTAGATACAACAGTGACCACTAAAGTAAAGATTGGTAATGGGGAGTATATTGCTGTGAAGGGAAAAGGCACTGTTGCAATTGAAAGTTGCTCAGATACAAAACTTATTCGAGAAGTGTTATTTGTACCTAATATCAGTCAAAATCTATTGATTTGGGCTTGATGCTATTGGGTTCCCTTCCAAAGGAGTTTGAGTTTCTTCAAGCAACTCTATTCGATGAGAAGGATAAAAGTGACTCTCTCTAAAGTAATTGGTACATTATACAGTTACGAACTGCAAAGAAAGACAAAAAAGAGAATTCAAGTGGAGTAGTGGAAGCATTGATAGTGAGAGGTCCCTCTTAACAAAGAAAGAGAGAAAAGATTGAAAGATTGAAATCCAGACCAACTAAAGATGAATGTGTCTTTTGCCGGGAGAAAGGGCATTAGAAGATAGACTGTCCTAGGCTGAGAAGTAAAAAATAAATCTAATAAAGGAAAAGTTGTCATAAATTCAAATGTAGCTGAGTGTGATGATTAAGACTCAGACCTTTCATTAGATATTATATCATCAACAAGCTCTTTTAGTGTATGGCTACTTGATTCTGGTTGTAGCCATCATATGTGTCCCAATCAGGACTGGTTCTTTAATTTTAAAGAACTAGAAGGTGCAACTGTTTACATAGCAAATGACGGTCAATGTATAATTAAAGGGATTAGTTTAATCCAATTGAGGAATCATGTTGAATCAATCAGAACTCTGACAAATATCCAATATTTACCGAGTTTGAAGAAGAATCTCATCTCTGTGGGAGTCCTAGAATCAAAGGGCTTCATTGTAAATACAGCAGATGGAGTAATGAAAAATCATCTCCAGTGCACTGGTGATAATGAAAAGAATAAGGAAGAACAATAACTTGTATTACTATTAGGGTAATGCAATTATTGAGACAACAGTAGCAACTTCTAGTAACGATCAAGAGTTGGAAGCAACCAAATTATGGCATATGCACTTGGGACGTACTGGTGATAAATTCTTAAAATTTTTATTAGATCAAGGATTACTAAAAGGAATGCAACCCCAGAAGTTAGATTTCTATGAGCATTATGTCAAAGGCAAGCAAACTAGAGTAAAGTTGGTACTGCAATCCATGATACCAAGGGTATTTTAGACTACGTTCACTCAGATGTGTGGGGTCCTTCCAAGATAGCTTCAATGGGAGGAAAGTACTATTTTGTAACTTTTATTGATGACTTCTCTTGGAGAGTATGGGTGTATACTATGAAGACAAAGGATGAGGTGTTGAGAGTTTTCCTCATATGAAAAAGATAGTAAAAACTCAGACGGGCAAAAAAGTCAAATGTCTCCACATAAATAATGGTGGAGAGAATAAAAGTGATCTATTTTTGAAACTCTGCCAAGATGAAGACATTACTAGACATTTTTCAGTTAGAGATACACCATAATAGAATGGGGTGGCGAAACGCATGAACCGAACATTGGTAAAGAAAGTTTGGTGTATGTTGTCTAATGCTGGGTTAGGCAGACAAATTTGGGCTGAGGTTATAATATATGCTTGTCATCTCATTAATCGCTTGCTATCAGTTGCTATTGCTGGTAAAACACATTTAGAGATATGGTCTGAAAAGCCTGCTACTGATTATGATTCCTTATATGTGTTTGGTTCTACTGCATACTACCATGTTAAATAATCTTAGTTAGATCCAAAAGCAAAGAAAATACTCTTTATGGGGAGCCGTGTCATGGCAATCAAGATTGCAAAAGTGTGTTGCTCTCTCAACAACTGAAGCAGAATTTATTGCTGCAACTAAAGCTTGCAAAGAGCTCTTGTAGATGAAAAAGTTCTTAAATGAACTTGGATTTCAGCAGGATAGATATTCACTTTATTGTGATAGTCAGAGTGCTATCCACCTTGGAAAGAATTCCTCCTTCCACTCAAAATCAAAGCATATTGATGTGAGATACCACTGGATCAGAGATGTGTTGAAGAAAAAGTTTTTACAGCTTGAAAAGATTCATACTAAAGAAAATGGTGCAGCCATGTTAACAAATATTCTACCAAGAGAAAAGTTTGAGTTTTGTCAATCATCTACAAGAATGACAGTTAATTCATACGGTTGGTAGGGGGAGAATTATTGGATAATACCAACCATTGGTATTTTTTTAACTATGTAAAATAAAAAAAATAAAAAAAAATAAATGGTTATTGGCCTAATTAAGTTAGGCCAACAACCTCATAGGAAGGCCTATATATATAGCCTTCCCCTTCTTCTTCAAAATATAATTTGAGAGAAGAAAATATTAGAGAAAATTGTGTGAGAGAGAGAGAATTATTTGGAGAGTGACAAAATAGTGAAGTAAGTTTAATTTTGGGAGTGTTTGGGAAACACTTGAGTGCCACTATTTTGGATTTATCTCAATTGTAATAATTGGACCTCTAGAAATATTTCTAGAGAAGTCTCTCTTGTAAGCCTACTATTTTTAATAGTGGAAGAATATTTTTTGGATTTTGTCCCGTGGACGTAGCCCAAAGTAAAAGGGTGAATCAAGTTAAATTCGGTATGTTATTTTGTCTCAATTTTATGGCTATTATCAAGGGTAGTTGTTTTGTTATATTGTGCTATTAATTATCTGTCTAAGGAGATTGGGTTTTAAGCGGGACCGTCTGTGACCCCTCCAGCCTTTCCTGAGAATTTTTTTGGTATATATTTTTAGTACAATATTTCATACACTATTTACTTGTATAATAGTAAGTAATTTGCGTGCTATTTACTACCGCAGCACAACAATATGAACTTTTTTATTATAAAAAGTTTAATGACGTATATAAAAAATCCATTGGAAATACTCTTGTAATGAATGTATTAACTTATGATCATACTCTCCCACAAAAATGTTTATATGTACTATAAGTATATGTATTAACTTATGTGCATACTCTAAAAAAAACATGTATAATTTCTATTGTATTCTATCTAATTGGAGTAAATCTTGCATATGTTAAATATAAAGATTCATCGAATAAATAGTAATAGTATATAAAATGGAAAATGTACTAGTGGTTCTATCACTAGAAAAAATTGAACATAGCAACCATGAAATTAACATAACCTATGCTTATTCATATCCTCTTACAAGCTGTTAATCACTAACAAGGAACAAGACTCTCCCAACCAATTACTGAACAAATTGTCACATAATGACTCCAATGACTTTCCCAAATAGTAGCACCAGGAATTTCAAAAATTTCTCTTACCTCTTGCTTGTCAAGGTTATACCAAACAATGTTATTCACATTAATATGCACCAAAATCTTATCTCCTTCTTTGAAATTGTAGGACAAAAGACTGAGATCCTAATAACATCCAGGATAAGTAAATGTTCCTATTTTGTTCCAGTTTAATCCATAGTCATACCTCTCGCTGACATATAAGTCAAACCTATATAAATAAGTCACCCAACAATTGCTAGGTACGCTACCCGGGTCGAGTCCGGATTAGTCAAGATGAAGCCTCGAATACCGGGTGGGCATAAAAAAAACCCAAAATGGTTTGGAATACCATTAGTGAATTTGCCTTCACTCAACCATAGTTTGTCTTGTAAAACATGCGAAACCTCTACTTTATGTCGTTGATTATTACAAGGCAATGGATGTAGCAATATTGTATTCCAACAATCATCGAACTTCTCTGTAGCAATATTAAAACCAACAATCCTCCTTATATTGTATTCCGAATAGCATAACCAATATAAATAACTATTAACAAGTGTCCCCATTAATCTTGGGGTCCTATGCAATTTTCAAGGAGAATCTTCAATTCTTCTCCAAGAATTGGATTTTAAGCTATATACCAAAGTTTCATTGTTCTAATTCCGAACCTGAATCGTCACAACCTTGTAGTCATGACTAGCATCATCATACCACAGTCCGCAAAATGAAAAATGATCATTTCTGGAGGGAATGGGAAATATCTTATGCTTGTTAGTGAAAGGATTCCATATTATGTACTTTTTTGCATCCCTTCTTTTTTTTTAAGACAATAGAATCAAACCATTGCAAGAATCTATGTCTCCAAAATGAAATTGGAATGGTAAATTGAGCTCCATTATTTCCTTCAATCCATCATCGAAACTCATTGCATACAACCTAACATCATTTCGGTAAGATAAGCGGTAGATGATCAGCTTCTTGTTGGTTTTGGTTTCAATTGATCTACTGAGATGAGTTTTGATGAAATCCAGGTTGTCAATATCTGAGCATAGAAACTTGGAACCAGCTCTGAGACGTAAAAGAGTTTTCTCAAAAAGGAGTATGAAGGAAATGAGAAGATCAAAGGAATGCAAGTGATGAACCTGGTTAGAGATGAAGGAATTTGAAACTATCAAAGAGTATTCATATAGACTTCTCAATATTGTAAACAAGGTACAGTTGTTTGGTACTGAATTTTTTGAAACAAGAATAGTTCAAAAAAATTCTTGTTACTATACTGAAGGTTTAAGGCTACTATTTCTTCCTTGGAGAATGCTAAAGATCTATCAAAAATTAGCTTGGCAGAATTAATACATGCTTTGCAGGCACAAGAGCAGAGAAGGCTCATGAGAAATGAAGAGTTTGTTGAAGATGCTTTGCCAGCAAAGGTTCAAATAAATCAAGAAGGAAAAGGAAAGCACACAACTAACAAAAAGGAAAGTTTTGGTTCACCTAATAAATCAGACTTTCCTCCTTGCAAGCATTGTGGCAGAAAAGGTCATCCACCTTTTAAGTCTTGGAGAAGACCAGATGTAAAGTGTGAGAAATATCAGAAAATGGGTCATCATCAAAAAAATATGCAAGAGCAACATTCAACAGAAAACCATAACTCAAGATAATCTTCAGCAGAAAAATATTGTTCAAATAGCTGATCAAGTGAAGGAGGAGCAACTCTTTGTGGCATCCTATTTTGCAACCAGCAGCTCAAGTGATAAATGACTCATTGATAGTGGTTGCACAAATCATAAGACATTTAACTATAATCTTTTTAGAGATCCAGATACAACAATGACCACTAAAGTAAAGATTGGTAATGGGGAGTATATTATTGTGAAGGGAAAAGGCATGGTTGCAATTGAAAGCTGCCCAGGTACAAAACTTATTCGAGAAGTGTTATTTGTACCTAATATCAGTCAAAATCTATTGATTTAGGTTTGATGCTATTGGGTTCCCTTCCATAGGAGTTTAAGTTTCTTCAAGCAACTCTATTCCATGAGAAGGATAAAAGTGACTCTCTCTAAAATAACTGGTATATTATACAGTTACGAACTTCAAAGAAGGACAAAAAAGAGAGTTCAAGTGGAGCAGTGGAAGCATTGATAGTGAGAGGTCACTCTCAACAAAGAAAGAGAGAAAAGAAGGGAAGATTGAAATCCAGGCCAACAAAAGATGAATGTGTCTTTTGCCGGGAGAAAGGGCATTGGAAGATAGACTATCCTAAGCTGAGAAGTAAAAAACAAATCTAATAAAGGCAAAGTTGTAGTAAATTCAAATGTAGCTGAGTGTGATGATGAAAACTCAGACCTTTCATTAGCTATTATGTCATCAACAAGCTCATCTAGTGTATGGCTACTTGATTCTTGTTGTAGCCATCATATGTGTTCCAATCGGGACTGGTTCTTTGATTTTAAAGAACTAGAAGGTGCAACTGTTTACACAGCAAATGACGGTCCATGTATGATTAAAGGGATTAGTTCAATCCAATTGAGTAATCATGATGGATCAATCAGAACTCTGACAAATATCTAATATTTACCGAGTTTGAAGAAGAATCTCATCTCTGTGAGAGTCCTAGAATCAAAGGGCTTCATTGTAAATGCAGCAGATGGAGTAATAAAAATCATCTCCAATGCACTAGTGATAATAAAAGGAAGAAGAAAGAATAATAACTTGTGTTACTATTAGGATAATGCAATTATTGAGACAACAGTAGCAGCTTTCAGTAATGATCAATAGTTGGAAGCAACCAAATTATGGCATATGCGCTTTGGACTTACTGGTGATAAATCTTTAAAATTTTTGTCAGATCAAGGATTGCTAAAAGGAATGCAACCCCAGAAGTTAGATTTTTATGAGCATTATATCAAAGGCAAGCAAACTAGAGTAAAGTTTGGTACTGCAATCCATGATACCAAGGGTATTTTAGACTATGTTCACTCATATATGTGGGGTCCTTCCAAGATAGCTTCAATGAGAGGAAAGTACTATTTTATAACTTTTATTGATGACTTCTCTTGTAGAGTATGGGTATATACTATAAAGAGAAAGGATGAAGTGTTGAGAGTTTTTCTCATATGAAAAAAGATGGTAAAAGCTCAGACGGACAGAAAAGTCAAATGTCTCCGCATAAATAATGGTGGAGAGTATAAAAGTGATCTATTTTTGAACTCTGCCAAGATGAAGGTATTGCTAGACATTTTACAGTTAGAGATACACCATAACAGAATGGGGTGGCAAAATTCATGAACCGAATATTGGTGAAGAAAGTTTGGTGTATGTTGTCTAATGTTGGGTTAAGAGACAATTTTGGGCTGAGGTTATAATATATGCTTGTTATCTCATTAATCACTTGCTATCAGTTGCTATTGATGGTAAAACACATTTAGAGATGTGGTCTGAAAAGCCTGCTATTGATTATGATTCCTTATATGTGTTTGGTTCTACTGCATACTACCATGTTAAAGAATCAAAGTTAGATCCAAGGACAAAGAAAATACTCTTTATGGGGATCACCACTAGTGTAAAAGGATTTCGCTTTTGGTGTTTAGAAAACAAAAAAATAATCTTTAACAGAGATATTACCTTTGATGAGTCCACCGTATTGAAAAAGATGACAAATGAAATTGTTTAGCAGACAGATGGCCTTCGCAGCAGGTAGAGTTTGAAAGAAGAATTGTTGACCCATCAATAAATGATAAAATAGATGCAGACACTCCTGCGGTAGTGGTGGAGTCGGATGTAGAAGAGGTTTCAACCCAAAAATTTTCATAATAATAAGAATCTATTGCATTAAATAGGCCATGACAAGAGCTTCACAATCCTGCTCGATTTGATGATATGGTGGTTTATGCATCTCTAATTACAAATGATGTCATTCCTAATACTTATAGTAAAGTTATCAAAGGTTCAGAGAAGGAGGAGTGGAGGAAAGCCATGAATGATGAAATATAGTCCCTTGGAATGAATCAGACATGGAAGCTAGCTAATCTATCAAAGGGAAAGAAGGTAATTGGATGCAAATGGGTATATACAAAGAAAGAAGGATTTTCTGACAAGAACAATGTTTGCTACAAGGTAAGGTTAGTAGTTAAAGGCTATGCTTAAATGGAGAAAATTGATTATAATGAAGTATTTTCTCCAGTTATAAAATATTCCTCTATTAGAATTTTATTGGCCTTAGTAGCATAATTGGATTTAAAACTCATTCAACTTGATGTAAAAACTGCATTTCTATATGGTGACTTGGAAGAAAAAATCTATATGACTCAGTCAGAAGGATTCAAGATTGCTGAAGAAGAAAAATGGGTATGCAAATTAAAAAAAAAATTTATACGAATTGAAACAATCTCCGAGGCAGTGGTACAAGCAATTTGACAATTTTATGATGAGGCAGAAATACACAAGAAGCAAATATGATCATTGTGTATATTTTTGCAAGCTACAAGATGAATCTTTCATATATCTTCTTTTATATGCTGATGATATGCTGATAGCTTCAAAGAATCAAGGAGAAATTGAGAAGTTGAAAGCTCAGCTGAATCATGAGTTTGAAATAAAAGACTTGGTAAAGCTAAGAAAATTTTAGGTATGGAGATATGCAGAGATTGGAAAAGAAGAAAGCTTTATTAGAATCATAAACAATATATGAAGAAAGTACTACAAAGTTTTACCCTGAATGAAAAGTCAAAACTCTTCAGTACACCGCTTGCCCCTCATAAGAAGCTCAGCGCATCTTCATCTCCTAAAAATAAAGCAGAACAAGAGTACATGTCAAAGGTTCTATATACAAATGTTGTTGGTAGCTTGATGTATGCTATAGTGTGTACAAGGCCAGATATTTTACAAGCAGCCGGAGTTGTGAGCAAGTATATGCATGATCCTAGTGAGGAACATTGACAAGTTGTGAAATAGATCCTGCGGTATATTCTGAACACCGTAGATGTTGGGTTGAACGGGATGAGAAAGATGATCAATGTGTAGTTGGATACTGTGATTCCGATTATGCTGGTGATTTGGATAAACGCCGATCAACTACTAGTTATGTGTTTACACTTGCTAAGGGGCAGGTTAGTTGGAAGTCTACGTTACAATCAATATTTTCCTTGTCTACTATGGAAGCAGAGTACATGACAGTATCAAAGACTATTAAAGAAGTAATTTGGATTCAGGGGTTGCATGGTGAACTAAGAATTAGACAAAAGCACATTAAAGTGTATTTTAATAGCCAAAATGTTATTCATTTAGCAAAGAATCAAGTTTATCATGCAAGGACTAAGCACATCAATATTCGATATCACTTTATACGTGAGATTCCGGAAGAATGTGAAATGTTACTTTAGAAAATTTGGACCACTAACAATTCCGTAAATATGTTGACAAAAGTGGTGATAGTTGTCAAGTTCAACCATTATTTATACTTGATCAATATTTTAAAAAATTGAAGATGAGCGTTTCACAGTGCAATTGGAGACACTACTGAAAATAGTTTATTTTGAGAGTAGATTTACATATTGTAAATAGAAAATAGCCAAGGTGAAGATTTATTGGTTGTGGCTATTTATCCCACATCGAAAGATGTGAAATTTTGAAGGAGAGTTTTTACTATAAAAAGGGACCTCCTCCCTTTGTTAAAACCATCCCTAAAATTAAGTCCTTTTATTTTATAAGGCTTAATTATATTTTATTCTTCTCTCTCTTTTGTAATTCTTCTTTGATATTAGTAAAATTATTTTGGTAGTATCTGAAGACTTAGGCAAAATTAGTCAAGTCTCGTTAAATTTTGATGTTTTCTTTAATTTTATTTAATAGCTATTTTAAGTATAGTTGTGGTAGTATTTTTTATTGTTAATTATAAGTCTAGAAAAATTTTGTCTAATGAAAGATTTGGTATTTAAGCGTGTCCATTGTGATCCATCTCTTTTTTCTGAGAATTTTTCTAGTATAATTGTTGGTGTAATTGTTCATATACTATACATATTATTGGTGAAAAATTAATCAAATTTTCACAATATAGACCTTATTTACCATTAGGTGTTCGTTAAGTCTGTTAAACCAATAATTTAAATTTTTAATTAAACTTTTTAACTTTGTAAATTAATTTTATAAATAAAATATATTAAATTCTTTATATTAATTTTTCTTGTTAATATAGATTAAAGTATCAATTTAATCATATTATATGATATTTCAACACTCTCTCTCGTGTTTCAACTATTCAGTTGACATTTAACAAGCGCACGGTAGCCACTGTCCAGGTCATTAAGGAACATTTGATCACATTTATATTAAATGTGATAATATAAGTGTCATTAATCTATCTAAAAATCTAATCCAACATTCTACGTCAAAACATTTATTTCTTTAAAATTATTTATTTTATTTTCTAAAAATAATTTTTTTAAAAAAATAATTATAAATTTTGCGATGAAATTTTCGTCACGAAATATGTTTCCAAATAAATATACTACAAGAAAATTAGCGATGAATATTTGTAACTAGCGATTAAAATTACTGTCGCTAATTAGCGTCAAAAGCCTGCAATATTCATAAGAGTCAAACAAGCAAAGAAAGCAACCATGCACATTAAATCTGCATGTGTGAAGTTGACCTGAAAAGACCTAGCTCCAATGCTACCATGGGAAGGGGACCCTTCTCCCTCTTCTTCCTCCTCCTCTTCATCATCTTCTTCCTCCCCCTCTTTGCATAAGGTAGCATTTATATCTCGAAGACAAGTCATCTTGATGTTCACAAGGCATATCTCAATCAAATCAAGAAAGATTTCAGAATATTTTTAAGTTATTGTTCAAAAGAAATGATACTTGGAGGTCTGATGTTTATCTGCTTATTTTACCCAGATTCTACATTGCTTGCAGAAGGAACCATTAGCCTCAATGATAGCCCTTTCTGCTTCTTTGTTTGTCTTGAATATGACAAAACCGTATCTCACGTTGGCATTCTTTCTAATTTTCTTGGGCACAAATGCATCATACACATTACTGTACTTACTAAATAAATGGTGAAGCTCATTTGACGTGATGTCCAATGGCTTGATCATGAAGCTGACATACCCAGTCAACTTGATCGTGTCACACCACACAAGAAGAGTGAAGAACAACTACCTTTTTTTTTTTTTTTTTTTTTTTCCATTTTTGTGTTTAAGAAGTTAAACTAAGTGGGTATTTGACTTAGTTTATAAAATTTAACTTATAAGTATCAAATGCTTATAAATTAATGATAGCTTATAAGCAAACTTTACTATTAAATAATTCTAATAAAAAAATAAAATTAATATTTTAAATAATATTTTCAACTTATAAAATGTATTAATTTTTATACACAAAAATTTTTAATTTTCATTACAAATAACAAATAATATTCACAAAAATAATATAAAAAAGTAAAATATATAAAAAATACATTAATAAAAATCATTTGGGTCTATCTATTATAATATTATCTAACATGTAGTTATGTTTTGACTTAATATCTTATATTGTTGGTCATTCTTTAAATAGAATTAGGAAATTAAATAATCAGTTAATGAGTCCTTGTTTTGCTAGAAAACTCCCTCCTTATCTAAATAAAGTCAGATTTTAAGTAGGATTAGGAGAGTTAAATGGACCGAGCCTCATAGCGAATTGATCATGAGGCTTATGGCCAAGTCGCCATGAGCTTTGCTCAGGACTAATTCTTGTTTTACTATTAATAAAATTTATCTTTATTTTAATTACGTTGTGATGAGAAAATGGACTGACAAAATGATAAGCGTTAGTAATTCTTCATGTACGCTACTTCTCCCAAGAGATTTTGCATTTAGTCAAAAAATTTACCGATAAATAGTCTATTTTGTTAGTAAAAATTCATTTAAGTGGGTTTTAGTTGCCAAATTTATCAACAATATATCTTTTCTTATTAGTATATATATATATATAATTTAGATGAAAAAATTTAAAGTTGGAATCTTTATTTCTCAATTAAAAAAAATTCTTAATCAGCAATAAAAAATTTTCACGTTAACGTGCATGTTTCAGTTACTATTTTGGGTTGGTGGGAAAATGGGACGAAACTAGGTGGTTTTTTCAGGACAATATCTCACTACAATCTTTCTGCTTCTCTTCATTTTAAATGCTTTCATAAACTGAACTTCTTGTGCTTCTCCTCAATCCTAAGGGCTTGACTTTCTAACATGCTTCTCAAAGCAGAAGTGTCGCCTTCTGAAGATCAAGATAACAGTAGTGAGTCCAAAGATGCAAGAGAAGGGAAAGCGGTTGTGAATTTAAATATAGCTGAGTGTGATGACGAAGACTCGGATCTTTTATTAGCTGTTGTGTTATCAATAAGTTTTTCTAGTGTATGACTATATGATTCTGATAACCTAAAAAAAATGAAAGGAAGAAATCAAGGCCGTTGTTCCTAAAAGTGACGTAGCATTCATATCCATGTTAATTCTTTGCATTAACAAGTAAATTTTTAAAAATTACTTTTATAAATAAATATTAGTAGTAGCCCAATCGTCCAATAAACTTCAGTGATATAAATTTGTCAGTGCTTGTAAAGGATTAGTGATATGCGAAATCTGAAAGAGAATCTTTAGACATTATACGTTAAGTTAAACGGATGACAGTTTATAGGGCATTTTTTTTCTTTTATTTTACTTGTTGTCAAGTAATATCATATGCATAATTAATATAAACAAAATAAAAATTGTTTTTACCTTCTTATTTCTAAATAATTATTTTAAAATTTTATTTTCATAACAAAATATTAATATTTTCAATAATTAGTTCAATTGAATAAGTTTCATTTTTTGAGTGATCGTGTAATTGAAAAATTGTAAAGAATTCTTAATTAAATATTAAAGTTACTTTGTGGCATTATAATAAAAAATATTAGGGACTAAACAATGCTGAATAATTAAATATAGTAAATTTCATATATTTTCATAAATTAACAAAAAAGTGTCAAGAAAATATATACAGATTCATTAAGGTAATAAATAATTGTCATTGGTAGCCAATACATTAGTGCTTATTTATAAAATTGTAAGTTTTTCTTTATTAATTTTACATTTCTTAATATTTTAGCTGTAATATCATATTTTCATCCATCAAAATTTTAAAACTATAATGTATTTTGGTTTTTGAGTTATCATATAATAAAAGAAGTGCAAAATTTTGTAGAATTCTTGCAATTTTTCTGATTGAAGTTAATTTAGTGAAATTATAAGTTTAAAACATATAATAAGGATAAAAAAAATGCCAAATTTATTAAATTTCAGCAATGTTTTAGTAATCAAAATCCCATGAGAAAAAAAAATCCAAAATCTTTCTTTCCAACTTCAATATTTGCGAGGAAAGAAAAATATAGCATTACAGCAACAAAATGTTAAAGTTTTTCATCAATGCATTCTGGTAAAAAATTAAAGATTATGAAGATTTTGCTCTAAATAAACTCCAAAAGGTGAGTGGCATATCATCAAAATTGGTAATTTTAAATGAGAAAAACAAAAGTGAGGTCAATAACATTTTGAAAATTGAAAAATTGGTAATTTTAAATGAGAAAAACAAAAATGAATATTTTTAAAAATATTTTTATTTTTTGGAGTACTTTTGAAGAAATCCAAATTATTTTTTTAGTATTGTAAGAACGAAGAATAGAATTTAAGTCAATTACTGAGTGAAATGTATATTTTATGGCCAAATTATATTTCAATGTAAGATCAATTTAAATAACTAATATTAGTAAAACTGAAACTTAAAAAATTAAGCAAATATGTTTGGTGCAGCTGGACTAACCATTGAAAAATTGAAAATTTTTGTTAGAATCCCACTTAAAAGTATACGTTATTAGTTAATGAGTAGAAAATGTTTGTGTTTTGTTGGCCTTGCTCCTCTGGCTGTCTTGTTTCTGAAAAGCTAGCTGAACTCCAGTTGTCTTGGAGGTTTTGTGCAGAGGCAGAATTTGATGCTGATGCATTGAAGTTTTGGGGCTATGGGAGTTTTTGCTGGTTGAGTGGTTTTAGCTGATACAACAAACAAAATTGCAGAGTCTCTCATGAGTACCTGGTTGGCAAAGATTCTTGTTGTTTGGGTGAGGAATAAAAGGCTATGGTCACTTTTTTCCTGGTGCAGGCTCTTAAAAAGCTGCTTTGCTCCTTATTCCTAGTATGCATTGTTCTGCTGTTGGAATGGGGGGGTCTTCACCTGACTGCTATGCTGCTGTTTTGTTATTTTGCTGAATGGGATGCTTCCGCTGCTGTGCTTCTGTTGTGTTAATATTCTGCTGCTGGGCTGTTGTGTATGTTATTTATCTCACAGTGATGTAACTCTATGTTTTCCTTTAGTTAGTTACTAACAAACTTGACAGCTAAGCAATAAAACAGTGTAAATATAGAGCATTGTTTTTTCGGCAAATATAGAAGATGATAATGAGTTCTTCATAACTGCTCCAAGAATTCTTTCAACGTTGCTTCAGTTCTGTTCATGGTATCAGAGACACAAAGCAAGTAAGAATTCTTAATACTAATCTCTGCTTGCAAATCTGTGTTTAGATTGTGCTGTTCAAATTGATCTCTAAAAGAAAATGATGACAAATGAAGATGTTGCCCGATTAATTGCTGCAATTACTTCTAAAAACAATGATAATGATCCTCTGAGTATCAGTAACTCAGAGCCTCCTGGTTTTAAGCTAGTGAATTCTCCATTGAAAGGACCAAATTATCTTTCATGGAGCAGATCTGTTATCACAGCTCTTAGAGCTAAAAATAAGCTAGGTTTCATTGATGGAACCATAACACAGCCAGAAATTGAATCAGAGAATTATAATAAGTGGATCCAAGCTGATAGTATGGTATCTTCTTGGTTGATCAATGCTGTATCCAAGGAGATTTCTGATGCATTTGTTTTTTGCAAGACTGCAAAGATTCTTTGGGATGAGTTAAAACAAAGGTATGGTGAATGTAATGGCCCCTTGATTTATCAAATTGAGAGGCAGATTTCTGGATATAAGCAAGGAAATGAATCAGTAACTAGTTACTACACAAATCTCAAAAGGAGATGGGATGAACTACTTTGTCTTGCACCTTTACCTGTGTGCTGTAACCAAAATGCAGCAATTCTGGAGTATGATAACAATAGAAGATTAATGCAATTTTTGCTAGGGTTGGGAGACATTTATGACAATGTCAAGAACCAAATTCTCTTGATGGATCCATTTCCATCTATTAACAAAGCTTATTCAATGGTCTTAAGTGTTGAGAAGCAAAGAGAGGTGCAGACCTCTGACAGTATTGAATCAAGTGAAACCTCAGCTGTTATGCTTACTCGAAGAAGCAATGAATATGGCAACAACTATAACAGACAGAACAATTTTGGTTACACCATAAATCAGAATTTCAACTCTAGCAGGAAGATGAACAAGGCAGATCAGTATTGTACCAAATGTAAAATGACTGGGCATACTATTGCAAACTGTTTTAAGATACATGGATATCCTGACTGGTTTCTAGAATTGCAGAAGAAGAAAGGGATCAACATATCTGGACCAGTGGCAGCTAACATAGCTCACATTGATGATACTCCACTTCATCAGCAACAATCTGAAGACAACAATATTTCTGAGATGTTCCAGGAGTTCCAGAAGTTTATCAAGGCAAAGGCACCTGTTATTGCTGAGGATTCTGGTGACAACAACATTAGAACAATCAACTTTGCTGGTACTTTACTTAATTCAGTTCTTTCTAGTATTGATTTTAATTGCAAAAGTAATTGGATAGTGGATTCAGGTGCTACTGACCATATAACCTTCAATCTTTCCTTTTTTGACCAAATACATAAACTGTATCCACCAAAGAAAGTGAGGTTCCCTGACAACACAACCAGAATTGTGACACATGTTGGTAACATTAAACTGAACAATAGAGTGACATTGTACAATGTACTATATGTGTCCTCATTCACCTACAACCTTGTCATACCCCATTCTCTTAAGCCATAAGGTGAACTTATCTCATAAATTACTATACTATTAATTATTATAAAAATATCACTCATAATTTATTTCCTTAGTATACTTCTTACACATACAATAATAATATCCAATAATTTCTAACACTTAAAATACATATTAATTATTGTTCAACATGAAAATATAAATACTTTTTAAACAAATCCAAACGATACTTATGTTGGCTCGACTTTTACTATACACTGATCGGAGTAAGAGTAGAGGTTATCTACAGGTCTATTCTCCAACGGTATCTGAAATGATTATAATAAGGGGTGAATCCAACTACTCAGTGAGAAGATAATTATATAACAAAGGGGAACAAATAAGTTTTTCATATATACTTACTAATTAAATTCATACTACTGCATAATAATTTTAAGAACATAAATTCACCATATCATGTAATAAATTGTCATCATAATTTTTTTTATTTACACTCAATATATATAGTCCATAGAAAAATATAATACCTTAGGCATAAGTAAATATATATATTTACTGACGCTCTAAGGGTAAAACATGGCATCTTGGGCGCAGTGATAACACATGGCAGCACCAAGAGCAAATAAACATGGTCATACATATGTGCAGAGCTGCCCCCAAAGGGCGACCACCTGATATACGCCCCAAAGGCTATATGTATACCAAGCGCTGTCCCAAAGACAGTATCATATCATAATCCGTCAATTCCTTTAACACCCCGTCATCACAAGTGTCTCTATTAGAAAACATATATTGAGTGTATATAAAACATTTATTTAACTGTATCAATAAATAATTTTCATACCATAATTCAAACATTAACATACCATTATTTGTTCCTTTTTTTAATATATTCATAAATATTATTTTACCTTTATAAATTATTTTATAAAAATTTATTTTAATAAATAACAATTTTAATAAATCATATATATATAATAAAAATTACCGATGCTATATAATTACCCACTTACCTTATTCGATAGCTCAACTTATTTAATCGACCGGTCCCTCTCTATGTTCTATAATTGCAGTAGAATCCAAACCTAAAGTGATATGAAAATAATAATTTACTAAAATATTATCTATGATTTATTATTTCTATGAGTTAAATAACACGAAAAGATAACGTGGAAATGATTCCTAAAATTCTAACGAATTTTCAGCGAAGTTTCGGCATAACTCGGCCATTCACAATTATTTAAAATTTATACTCCAATTAGTATTACACAATTATCAACCCAATAATTTATCAAATATTTCAATAATATTTTTAATGACTTAACATAATTTGCGTGTCTAAATTTATTAAGTATTTATATATATATATATATATATTTACATCTATATTATATTATTTTAGTTTCTTTAATTTAATAGTTTAATAATATTTATTTTATTAATTAATTTATGTAATTATATTTTAAATAGTATCTACTTTAAATTTTCTATTTTCTTTTGTACTATTTTCTTATAATATTCCATATATTGTAAAATAATAATAATAATAACATTAATAATAACAATAGTGATATTAATTGTATTTCTTTATACATTATTTAATTAATTCATTTTATTAGAATAATTATTTATTTATGTCTAATTTAATCATAATAACTTATATTAAATTTACTAATAATTATATTAATAACCATATATATAATTTACTTTCTTCTTAATATTTTACTTTTATTTTCTAATAACTACTTATAACAAAATCAATAACTTTAACAATAAAGATGATATTAATATTATGTATATAGTTAAAATAATTATTTAATTACTATTATTTCACATTTAACAATTTATATTAAATTTAATACTAAATAATATAATTAATAATAATTATAATAATAATACTAGTTATTGAAATACATTTATATAAAAATTAAAATAATAGCTTTAATATTTAATAGTTATAATTGTGGTAAAAATAATGATAATAATAATACTTGTACTAAAATCAATAATTACTAATAAATATAATAATTTTAATAATACTTTATTACTACAACAATAATATTAATATTTAATAACTAATTTAACATAAATTCATAAATTCTAAAATTTAACTTATTTTAAATCCTAATTAATTTTTTTTTAAGTTAATGTTCATATACACATACTTATTTCTATTTTAATTATGATTTATTAATTCAATAAATCAACAACTATATTAATAATTTATAATTCATAAATATTAATTATTTTAAAATTTTAAAATAATTAATTATCAATTTGTTGATATATATATATATATAATATAAGAAATTTTTTTATAATTTATTGGTAAATATTCACAACCTAAATATTTAATTAATTTAATCATACTATATTTTAAATTTAAATTTTCATTCTAATTACTTAATTTATTTAATCATTAAGTAATTAATATCTATGACTAATAATTTTTTTTAAACAAATGATTAATCTAAATTAAATAAAAATTCTACTAATTAATCAAATTAATAAAATTTAATCTAACTCATTAATTACTAATTAAATTTTAATTTATTAATTATAATTATAATTATTATTCTAAATAAATTATATATATATATATATATTTAATTTTTTTTAATTTAATTTATTTAGATTACTATTCATCAAAATTCTAAATACATACCCTAAATTAGCAAATGAGGTGTCAAATTAAAGCTTATAAAATGGGGTTCCAAAAATACCCGGATCGCCAGAAAATGTCGTCGAAAAGTGGCCGGAATAGTGATCGAAAAATTTCGCCGCCAAGAACTTTGACCGGTGCGTGATAGCTGCTCCGGCGTCGGTTGGGGGTGATTCCGGCGGCGTTTGGCTCGAATTTGGGCGGCACAGACGGTGGTCCGGCAAGTGTAACTGTTTGAACGGCGGTCGGCGGTAGATCTGAAGAACTCTCTCTCTCTCTCTCTCTCCCGATTTCCTCTGTTTCTCTGTTTTCTTTCTCTGTTTCTTTCTTTCTTTCTTTTCTTTTCTTTTAGTTTATAAATATAATAATAATTATTATTTTTATTTTTATTTATTATTTTTTTAATTGCCCACCTACTTGTTAGTAGGTGGGCACGTTTTTTTTTATTTTTAATTTATACATTTTTTTTAACAAAACAAGATATTACAAACCTTATCTTAGTATCCCTTTTAACCAAAACATGTCAATTATCTGTTCACTCATATCCTGAATATTGTTTATTTCAGGATTTATGGACTGAAGCTTTTTTAGCTGTGGGGAGAGTACATGAAAACTTATATTACTTGACTGATACTTCATTTACCAATGATGAGAAATTTTCTGTCATTTCTAATTGTTCTAGTCATAATAAACACCTAGCCTTCTTGTGGCATGCTAGGTTAGGACATGTCTCTTATAAGAGACTAAAACATGTAAATGGATTGGAAAACTGTGAATTTGGTGATCTACTTTGTCCAGTTTGTCCTGTTGCTAAACAGGTAAGATTGCCATTTCCTATTCATGAAATTTCTACTGTTGAACCATTTGAATTAATACATGTGGATTTGTGGGGTCCTTATGCAGTAAGATCAGTTACAAATGCTACCTATATGCTAACTATTGTTGATGACTTTAGTAGATATTGCTGGACATTCAACTCACAACTAAAATACAAGTGCCATCTGCACTTCAAACCTTTATTAACCTCATTAAAACTCAGTTTCAAAAACAAATAAGAGCTATTAGATTAGATAATGGCTCTGAGTTTGTAAATCAATATTGTCAATCCATCTTTCAAACCCAAGGCATTTTACACCAGAAAACTTGTGTGTATACCCCATAGCAAAATAGAATTGTGGAGAGGAAGCATAGAACCTTATTAACAATAGCAAGGGCTCTTATGCACCAAGCTAAATTTCCCAAGATGTTTTGGTCTGAACTTCTGTTAACAGCAACCTTTATTACCAATAGACTACCTTCAGAAAATTTGAAATGGGATACACCATTCCATAGATTACACCATAAGCCACCTGATTACTCTTTCTTCAAGACTGTGGGTTGTTTATGTTATGCAACCCAAATTTGAACCCAGAGCTGATCCTTGTGTTTTCTTGGGTTACTCACAGCAACATAAGGGATACAAATTGTATAATCTTCTTTCTCACAAACTGCTACATTCCAGAGATGTTATTTTCCTTGAAAATGTCTTCCCATTTCATTATTCTCAACCAGAAACTATCCTCAATTTCACATTACCAAATTGTATAACAGAACCAAATACTCCTATCTCATCATTCCCTGAAACTGTTACTTCTTTACCAACTGATACTACTTCTGCAGCAGATGCTACAACACAAGAAATTTATTTTGCACCAGAAGTTGAACCAGATCAAATTGTGTTACATCCTTCTACTGAACCAGTTTCAATGCAGCCTGATCCACCCCCACTGCGAAGAAGCACTAGAAACAAAACTACACCAGTTTGGTTAGAAGATTTTATCATTTCTAAAACTCAATCAAATCTTATTACCACATCAAACAACTTTCATTTTTCACCATCATACCTTGGTTATGTAGCACATTTGTCTACTATTCATGAACCTAGCAGTTATAATCAAGCTAAAAAGGATAAGAATTGGGTAGATGCCATGAATAAGGAGTTACATGCTCTTGAAACTAATAATACATGGACAATTGTTGATTTACCTTCTAATACTAAACCTATTGGTTGTAAGTGGATTTACAGGATCAAATTTAATCCAGATGGCAGTGTTGACAGATTCAAAGCAAGATTAGTTGCTAAAGGATATAGTCAGCTACTTGGACTTGATTACAACCAGACTTTCTCTCCTGTGGCCAAGTTAGTTACTGTCAGAGTATTAATGTTTGTACCTGCTGCTCTTAATTGGCCAATTCACCAATTGGACATCAATAATGCATATCTACATGGCAGTATTGATGAAGACATCTATATGGAAATTCCTCCTGGTTATGATAAAGCTCAATCTGGACAGGTTTGCAAGCTGCAGAGGTCCTTATATGGATTGAAGCAAGCTGGAAGACAATGGAATAAAGAACTCACCTCTTGTCTCATTGCTTATGGTTTTAAACAATCTTAGTTTGATCAATGTTTGTTTACCAAAGGTCGACTTGATTGTTTTTTGGCTATTTTAGTTTATGTAGATGATTGTCTCATTGCCGGTCCATCAGAACAATTAATCAATGATCTTAAAAAGCATCTTCATCAACAGTTTACAATTAAAGACTTGGGGCCAGCCAAGTATTTCTTGGGCATTGAGATAGCAAGATCACCAGAGGGTTTATTACTTACACAACACAAATTCATTACTGACATTGTTAAAGACACTGGTTTGCAACATGCCAAATCTGTCAGTAGTCCTTACTTACAAGGAATCAAAATTACTGCTAATATGGATGCTCATTTGGATAATCCAAATGTTTACAGAAGACTTCTTGGTAGATTACTATATCTGTCTCTTACCAGGCCAGATATAAGTTTTGCAGTACAACAACTAAGTCAGTTCATGCAGGCTCCAACTCAAACTCATCTCAAAGCTGCCTTAAATGTTGTCAAGTATCTAAAGGGTACAAGTTACAAAGGATTGTTATTTTCTTCATCAAATGATATGAAATTGAGGGCCTTCACTGATGCTGACTGGGCTTCCTGTGCAGATACTAGAAAATCAACAACATGATATTGTGTCTTCTTAGGTACTTCTCTAGTATCTTGGAAATCAAAGAAACAAAATACCATAAGCAGGTCTTCAGCTGAATCCGAGTATAGAGCTATGGCAACCACTGTCTGTGAACTTCAGTGGTTAACCTCTTTACTGACAGATTTTCATGTTCATGTTCAAACACCAATACCCTTGCATTGTGACAACAAAGCTGCTATACACATTGCTAATAATCCCGTCTTCCATGAGAGGACTAAGCATATTGATATTGATTGCCATGTTGTCAGAACACAGCTCACTAAAGGCTTCATTTCCACACCTCACTTGCCATCCAACATGCAGTTAGCTGATCTATTCACCAAATCCTTATCCCACTGCCATTTTCATAGATTTGTTTCCAAGCTTGGACTGGTTGACTTCTCTCCCACTCCAGGTTGAGGGGGGGATGTTGTGTATGTTATTTATCTCACAGTGATGTAACTCTATGTTTTCCTTTAGTTAGTTACTAACAAACTTGACAGCTAAGTAATAAAACAGTGTAAATATAAAGCATTGTTTTTTCGGCAAATATAGAAGATGATAATGAGTTCTTCATAACTGCTCCAAGAATTCTTTCAACGTTGCTTCAGTTCTGTTCATGGGCTTCCTGTAATTTTGCAGCTCTCTGAAGTTGCTGTTACTAGTCTTCTTGCTTTTCTGCTCTCTGGTTTTTGCAAGCTGGGAATGCAAGCTTTGATTGCTGGGAAATTGTTAGCTTTTGTTTTCTTGTTTTTTGCGGCTGGTGTTGGCTATGGACAGCTAGTAGTGTATATGTTTAGTTCTCCTCGCGATTTTGTTTTTGATTCAGTACATATAACTCATTCACAATGTACAGTATATATGTTATGCAATATTTTCCACTTCGGCAATAATATTCCTTATTGACTAAAAAAAAGGATTTGAACACACCTGACAATGCAGAACAGAGAAATAATGTCGACATTTTATATAGGGAGGTGATCACAAGCATTAGGCTTACACTTCCAATGGCAAATCACCCAACAAGCAAGCAAAGTAATTTGGTTCAAGTATGGAGATAATTAGCAGCCATTATCAGCTCCAGAGTTAGTTCAGGCTCAATTGGGAATTCAGTCTCCTTTCCACTTACTGAAGAGTAAAGGATGCTAATACTTTGATGAGTTAAAGCCGAAAATCAAATGTAATAAAACCTTCAGCAACCAGCAGATATACATGAGAAAGCTCATATAAAAAGGTTGAAGATTAAAGAGTTCATTTAATGATCTTAAATATTAATTATTCTGTTGTAACTTGACATCCACAAAGTACATTTTCCAAGCCAAACAGGTTTACCCAAAGCACCCTTTTTTTTTCAAGAAATAAAGACTGTCAGATAGTAATTCACAAATTGGCAGGAAAATTTAGGAATACAGATTAAACAAACTATTCACTTATTTAGTTATTACACAAAATAATTCATTTAGGCCAAGTAAGTAGTTAATTCTTACTGAGACCTCAATTAACCAATTTCAGAACCTAACCACACAGAGCGATAATTCTATATCTTCATTCTCTTAGCCAAAACAAATTTTATGGTGATAGAATTTTCCAGACTTTATGCAATCAGTGTTTAATTACTTATCTAAATCATCATTGTTAACAAGAAAATTACAAATTAATTAATCCGCTACCCACCTACAAATTGCAACACCAAAAAAATTATTACTAAAAATTGTTCCATGAATCTTTTCAAAAATCAGTATACGTCCATTCTTGCAAAGCAGAAAAAGCCAACGGCTGTACATCCTCAGAACCTGGGGGTTGAAGATAACCCAGTTGCTCATCTGCGGCGAATGAAGGTACTTGGTCGTCAGCGGTCAATGAAGGCAGTTGGTCGTCAGCAGTCAATGAAGACAGTAGCTCATCAATGGTGAAAGAAGGATCTAAAGAACCATCATCAAACCCACTAGCAGTAAAGGGATCCTCTGTTGCTGCTATTATAGCCTTACAGTAATTGACGTATGAGTCTTCTTGATTTTGAGCAAACTCTAACTCGAATGATTCAACTCTTTCAGGCTCTCTTCCATACGCTTCTTTATTTTGAGCAGATTCTGACTCAAGTGATTCAACTCTTTCAGGCTCTCTTCCATACGCTTCTTGATTTTGAGCATATTCTGACTCGAATGATTCAACTCTTTCAGGCTCTCTTCTATACGCTTCTTGATTTTGAGCATATTCTGACTCGAATGATTCAACTCTTTCAGGCTCTCTTCCATATGCTTCTTGATTTTGAGAAGATTGGCACTCAAAAGATCCAGCCCTTTGAATCTTTCTTCCAGGCGCTTCTTGATTTTGAAAAGATTGGCATTCTAAAGATTCAACCATTTCAAGCTTCCTCTTCCTCTTCGAATGAGTTTGAGCAGTAGAAGAAGAAGCGCGGCAATTCTTTCTCAAGCGACAGAGTACCCAATCTGTATTAATATCAAGAAATTTGAATTCATGCATAATCCAAGCACGATTATGTTTTGGGTACTTTGAATTCTCATAGCTAAACCTCTTCTTCAAGCCATGCATGGATTGATTCTCAATTCTTCCATCAACTCTGATTTGAATTTCCAATTCTTCGCCATGATCTTCTCCCATCCATGTGCCAAAAGACCCAACAGTTCGATCAATTCTTGACCCTTTACCGCGTTTCTTCTTCAAATGAGTAAAGAAGTGAAGATCATCTAATTCAGATAATTTGTTTCCATCAAATTTTTCCCACACTTGCCATGGCTCTTCGTCACCGTACAAGTCATACTCCTGAACAATGGCTTCTTCAATAGATGACAGAGTACCTGAGATCTTCCTGCGCAGGTAATGACCCAACAACTCTGAGTCTGTAGGGTTGAATCTGAATCCTGGAGAAAACCCCAACTGCTGCATTGTGGAGAATCTGAAACAATTAAGTGATTTTTACAGTTTGATTTTTGTGGAAACAGAACGAAACAGAGGTTCGGAGAAAAAAAAAAGTAACAGAGGAACACAAACAAGAAGAAAGTAACGACTTAATGAAATACTATGTATATATTTATGGATGATTTGCGATCTTTTGAATAAACTTATCCGTGTTTGTAAAGGATTAGTGATAAGCAAATATATTGCAAATATTTGAGAAATAAATGTATCATAGTTTGTAAAGGATTAGTGATACATGAAATCTAAATTAGAATCTTTAGACATTTTTATCATCAGGTGTCCGTTGAGTCTTAAACTTATCAGTGTTTGTAAAGGATTAGTGATACAGAGGGCTAATAACAAGAAACGACTTGATGAAATGCAAATATTTGAGAAATAAATGTATCATAGTTTGTAAAGGAAATCTAAATTAGAATCTGTAGACCTTACGACCATCAGGTGTACTTTGAGTCTGTTAAACCGACAACAATTTATATAAGTCACATAAAAGATTGTTTTACTTTCTTATTAACAAGCAAATTTTTAAAAATTATTTTTATGAAAAAAATATTAATAATTTCAGTAAATTAGCCCAATCGTCCAATAAACTTCAGTTTTTTAGTCATCCTATAATTGAAAAAGTGCAAAGATACTGAAGAATTCTGAAAACTTTTTTATGAAAATTAATTTAGTAGCATTATAGTTTAAAATAATAGGACCTAAACAAATACTAAATATTCTAAATCCTTTTACCCATTTTATATTATTTATAGTTCTTATTCAGAAAGAGACCTTCTATAGCTACGATCAATAAGATAATTATAAGGTGCAAATAAAATATCAACCACCTTGTGGAGCTCCCTCGATATGTAATAAGGACACCTACAAGTATTAGCATGCAAAAGTAAGCACAATACCGGCAGCAAAAGATTTTAAAACTAGTATAGCATAAAGAAAGAATATTAGTACTAGAACCTACGGTCCAGATCTTTTTCCAATATTGACCAAATCCTCTATGTCAACAGGTTCATCCCCAAGATGAGGATTGTGCCGCACATAATCTACAATGGAAGCACAAAATGCACAGAAGAGAAGTCAGGTCTTGTCGATATAATTATTACATAGATCAGGAAAAAATAATAAGCAGAATTGCTCAACTTATTCACGCCACATGATCTGGAATTTGCAGTTCAGAAACCATAACTCTATCTTGATTGTTCAAGAAAATCCTTATCAGGCAAATTTCATGTTTAGTCATTAGGCAAATTCACCATCATCAAACTCTTGCTCATTATTTTTGTAATAAGAAATAAATGCCACAAGTCTTTATGATAAGCATTTAAAATTGAGAGCTTGGCAGCACCGTTACAGGGAAGATAAGTTATGTATGCATGCCAGAGAGAATTCAACTGTAGTGGCCCAAGTAGAAAATTTATAAAATCCACGTATTTCTACAAGCTTCTGAATCACAACAAATGCAGATCAAATCGCCAGCAAATTCCAGAATGCCGTTGGGTGATAATTGACAGATAGCATTGACCGTGCCCCCAAAAAATTTTTCATTCACCTCGAGATAATCCAAGTTGTTTCTATAATTATGACAGCATAGGTAAGAGACGAATACAAATTTCAACAAAGTAAGAAAAAAAGGCAAACGCTTAATACAGTACATAAAATGAAAACAAGCATTAAAATATTACCAAAATTATACATATAAGATTTCAAAGCATCAAAACACACTAGAAGAAGGGATTCGCAAAGTCAATTACCGGAAACTCGAGCATAATGACTGCATCGACGGTTTCCTTGCCTTCTGCATACATATTGACAGGCATTTGTTTGTGCTTTTCCACGTAATAAACTGACTTCATCATGAATGCATAGTTGCTCCCTAGATCCTAATATTACCATTTTGGGTCTGCATATTGACTAAAATTGAGAAAATTAGAGATCTAAAACCAATGGTAAACGATTCATTGGGCTTGTCACAACATGAAGGCTATCCCATCAAATGCATTTCTTGGAAGATTCTTTTAAACAAGTGTTCAAATTCTTTAAACATCAGAGACTATTACATTAACACAACCACAATGATAGTAAGCATGTTATGTGATAAGAAATCACATTAAAGATTCAACTCAGTACTGAAAATCTCAACCGCAAATGAAATGACGGAGGAAACTGACCTGTAGCTAAACCTTTTTAACTCTTTTATAATTTGCCGGAGCTGGCTGTGAGTGAGTGATGTATAAACTATGGTAGGAAGGCCACTACTCTCGGAATCTGATGGTACTTCATCAGAGCTGCTTCCTGCAGTCCGACCATTCCTTTCAATAGTACCAATCGAGAATGGACCCAAACTCTTCCTCCAAGCCAATGTAGCACAAAGAAGGCATAGAGTTTTCCCAGTTCCAGTAGGTCCTATTATTACTGAATAAGAATTATATCCCAAAGCAAAGAATCCAAAATCCTTTTACCCATTATAAATTTATTGACAAAAAGAAAATATAGCAAAATCATGGAGTCCTATATAGTATTTATAGCAGGAGCTGAAACAAATATTTTGGCTGCGATGTCACATATAAAGTATATTCCCCTTGAGAATATTAGGTCAAATGGACATGGCTTGCCCTAAGACTAATTTGTTAAACTACCCTATAAACATGATGAAATGTAACATCTAAAAAAATATATGAATATGACTTAGTTAATACAAAAATAGATTTTTCATCCCGAACTTTTAGAGTTTATACTATTAGATTTATATTCATAAGAAAAAATTAATATGAAAATTTTAATATAATTAGTTTGTGTCAACACTCAATCGACACCACCTATAAGCCGTCATTTTTTATTATCTTTTCTCAATATGAAATTATTTATATTATCCAACAATATATACTTGCATTTATTTATAATCCTGAAGCAAAGAGGATTATAATCTCCAAGTAGAGAGATAGTCTTTCTTAAAAATTTGGAGACAATCTTTCATAAAATTTGAAACTAATTGTAATAATATAATGTCGTGGTTAATTTCTATGGATGAATGTCTAATTTAAATCATGTACTATAATGAGAAATCAAAATCAACCCTTATAATTTTTTTTAGACCAAATTAAAACTTTTTTTTTTAATTCAAGCCAAATTTGAACCCTTTTTATCAAACTTTACTTTAAAATTTGCAGGTTAATAATGTTGGAACAACCATTCGAAAGCCAATGGTGGAGTATACAACTGAAGAATTTTCTACTCTCATGGCACCCAATTTTGAGTCTGGTTTCTATTTTAGCCCAACTTGCTTATCCACTCCTGAAATCATCAGGAGATGGAAGTGTTGTTTTCACATCCTCTGTCTCTGGTTTTGTCTCACCAGATCTATGTATGTTCATGGAGCAAATAAAGGTAATGAAAATGTCTTTTGTGGTTGTCGCAATATTATTGCATTTTATGGATTGTAATTTCAAAGATTTTACTAATTTTAAAATTTCCTTTTTTATTTTCCAGCAGCAATCAACCAACTAACTAAAAATTTGACTTGTGAGTGGGCAAAAGACAGCATAAGAAGTAATGTTGTTGTACCTTGGTACATCAAAACCTATTTGGTGGAACAGGTAATTTTCTTGTCACTTGCTAATATGGTTTTTTGTTCATTTAGATCATTTAACTGGTTTCAGGTTAATTCTAATGTTAAAATGCTTTTTCTTTTATTATTATTATTATTGTTTCATCCCAATGTAATATTGAAAAAACGGACCAGATAAAGAAAGAACACAGCTAAAATTTTGAGAAAAATAAAGATAAAATAGACACAGAATTTATGTGGAAAAACCTTAAACGAACTAAGGTAAAAACCACGGACAAGGATAGAAGAATTTTATTAGAAGAAAATAATAGGAATTACAATATAACTCTCTAATTTTTCCTCACTGCCTCTCTCTTTTTTGGGATACTTATATGCTTAACATCCCTTGCCTATTTATAAGCAAGGGAAAACGCATATGAGCAGAGGAGAATTTCATTTTGTCTTTTCTTTTTTTTTTCAAAAATTTCGGCGCCTCCAACAAAATTCTTCAATTGCTGCACCTTCAAAAATTTCGGCGCCTCATTGGTTAAAGTATGTTGGCGCCCACAATCTCCCACTTGAAGATTTGATTGAGGATCAATCATATCTTCACACCATTCTTTCTTCCTTGTCTTTCCATGCTGCTTATGCTTCCGTCAGGCCACTAGAGGATCGACACCAAATAAACTTGTCAGTGTTAACTGCTTTTGTCAAAAAATCTGCTAGGTTGTCTTTTGTATGAATTTTCTGCATATCCACAATGCCCTCTTCCACTTTCTCACGAACGAAGTGATACTGGACTCGTATGTGTTTTGATTTAGAATGAAATGCTGGATTCCTTGCAAGATGCAAGGCACTCTGACTGTCACAAAATAGAGAAATTTTCTCTTGTTCATGCCCGAGTTCCTCCATGATAAGTTTCAACCAGACTGCTTCCTTACTAGCTTGCGTAGCTGCAACATATTCTGCTTCTGTTGTTGAAGTTGCCACAACTGACTGCAGTTTTGATACCCAACTTACTGCTCCACCAGTAAGAATGAACACATACCCTATGGTAGATTTACTTTTATCAAGATCACCTGCATAATCTGAGTCAACATATCCTCTGACAATAAAATCTGATCCTCCATAACATAATGCAACATCTGAGGTTCCTTTAATATATCTTAGGATCCTCTTTACAGTAATCCAATGCTCTCTACCAGGATTCGTCATGTACCGACTTACAACTCCCACTGCATGTGCAATGTCTGGTCGTGTACAAATCATTGCGAACATCAAACTCCCCACTGCTGATGCATACGGTACTCGAGACATTTCCATCCTTCCTTCTTCATTGCTAGGACACATACTGGAGGATAATTTGCAACTAATAGGAAGTGGGGTAGAAATTGAGTTACAGTCTTGCATATTGAAGCGTCGTAAGACCTTCTTTAAGTAATTCTTCTGAGAAAGCCAAATCTTCCTATTGTTTCTATCTCGGTGAATTTGCATCCCTAGAATCTTGTTTGCTGGTCCCAAGTCCTTCATTTCAAATTCCCTAGCCAACTGTGCCTTCAATTCTTGAATATGATCTTTGTTGGGGCCTGCTACCAACATGTCATCTACATACAACAGCAAAATAATGAAATCACTTCTATCAAACCTCTTGAAGTATGCACAAGGGTCTGCATTAAGTCTGTTGTATCCAAGGCTCATGATGAAGGAATCAAATCTCTTATACCAACACCTCGGCGCCTGTTTTAGACCGTATAGAGATTTGTTCAACCTACAAACCAAGTTCCGCTTTCCTTTTTCTTCAAAACCTTCTGGCTGGAGCATATAGATTTCTTCCTCAAGATCTCCATGAAGAAAAGTTGTTTTCACATCTAGCTGTTCTAAATGTAAATCAAGAGTAGCACACATTGCCAAGACTACACGAACTGTTGACAACCTAACTACAGGAGAAAATATTTCGTTGAAGTCAATCCCTTCTTTCTGAGCATACCCTTTTACTACCAATCTTGCACGATACCGCTCCACTTGATCATCACTATTTCTTTTGATCTTATAGACCCATTTATTGTCAATAGCTTTTCTTCCTTGCTGTAATGGCATAAGCTCCCAAGTCTTGTTCTTATGCAGGGCTTCAATTTCCTCTTGCATTGCTGCCATCCACTGAGACGCATATGAACTACTCATTGCTTCCTGAAGAGTTGATGGTTCTCCTTCCTCAGTTAGAAGACAATAAGCAACATTACTGCCCATAACATAATCCTTTCCAAGCTCTAACTCTTCAGACTCAGTTTGCTTTTCCTCCTCCTCGTGCTCTGGTTCTGCTTCAGAAGAATCTTCTTCTGTAGACTTCTTTTTCTACCTGTATCATTGTAGTCTCTGAATTTTCTTTCAAAATGCTATCACCTTCTTTTTTCAATTTATCTTCTAGAAAGATAACATCCCTGCTGACTATAACCTTGTGGGCAGTGGGCTCCCACAGGCGATACCCCTTTATACCATCAGCATATCCCAAGAACAAACACTTCCTGGATTTTGGATCCAACTTCGTAGTTTCTTGGGCATTGTACATCACATACACAGGACTTCCAAATATATGGAGGTTTGAATAATCCACTGGCTTCCCTGTCCACATCTCCATTGGAGTCTTTAGATCAATTGCTGTAGATGGAGACCGGTTAATCACATAACAGGCGGTGTTGACTGCTTCTGCCCAAAATGCCTTATCAAGACCTGCAGCTCCCAACATTGCTCTTGTTCTTTCTAACAGAGTTCTGTTCATCCGCTCTGCTACTCCATTTTGTTGTGGAGTGTACGCCGTAGTGAACTGCCTTTTGATGCCTTCTTGTTTACAAAAGTTATCAAATTCATTCCCAGTATATTCTCCTCCATTATCTGACCTTAAACACTTGATCTTACTGCCTGAATCAAGTTCAACCCGCGCTTTGTATATTTTGAAAGTTGCAAATACATCTCCCTTGCTCTTGATAGGATACACCCAACATCTTCTGGAGTAATCATCGATGAATGACACAAAGTACTTCGCTCCTCCAAGTGACGAAACTGGTGCTTGCCATACATCAGAGTGGACCAATTCAAGAATATTCGTGCTTCTAGAATTGGATATGCTGAACTTTAGTCGATGTTGCTTGCTTGTTGTGCAATGTTCACAAAAGGGTAATGACACCGTTGTAAGGCCTGGAAGTAACTTTTTCTCAGCAAGAATTTTCATACCTTGTTCAGACATATGTCCAAGCTTTTGATTCCACACCATTGCAGATCTTTTACTCGAACTATTTGAAGCAACAGATGCTTCTGCTTCTTGCACAGTCTTTCCCAAAAGCATATATAACTTTGCAGCAATCTTTTCTCCTTTCATAATTACAAGCGCTCCTCGGCTAATCCTCATGATTCCTTTCCAAATTTTGATAGTACAATCAAGATCATCGAACTCTCCCACAGATAACAAATTCTTCTTCAGACCTTCCACATGTCGCACTCCTTGAATAGTGCAAACTGTACCGTCATACATCTTCAATTTGATGGATCCAATGCCTATGATCTTTAAGGCATTATCTTCACAACTATACACAGATCCTCCTAAGATAGGTTCATAATGATGGAACCATTCTCTTCGAGAGGTCATATGATAAGTTGCTCCTGAGTCAAGAAGTCACACATCCGCAAATTTCTTCCTGCGCTCCGTTGATATTGCTGCTTCACAACACAACACGTTTCCATCTTCTGAAGTGCTTGCCACGTTCCCTTGAGAATTGGAATTCTTCAGACTCCAACAATCCTTCTTCAGGTGACCTTTCTTGCCACAGTGGTAGCATTTAAAATTCTTCTTACTCCTTGATTTTGATCTCCCATGATTATGACTCCCACTTGGGCCACGTTCTGTCGATCTTCCTCTCATCACCGTCAAAGCTTCCACTTGTTGTGAACCTGCCTGCTTATCCTCCTTGTTCTTCCGCCGATTCTCTTCTTCCAAGATAGCAGATGCTATATCATCAAAGACCAGAGAATCAGGCTGAACATTATTTGTCAAGTTGATGACGAGTTGATCATACGAATCAGGTAGACTTTGGAGTAGAAGTTCTGCACGTTCTTGTGACTCTATTTTATGATCCAAAGATGTAAGCTGAGAAAATAGAGTATTCAAGACATTAAGGTGCTCCGTCACTGAAGTAGATTCTGACATCCTCAAGGTGTAAAGTTTCCTCTTAAGGAAAATTTTGTTATGTAATGACTTGGCCTCGTACAGTTTGATGAGGTGATCCCACATCTCCTTTGCCGTTTTCTTTTCTGCTAAGCTGGACAAGATCTCATCTGCAAGTGCCAGATGAAGGTTTGCAATAGCATTCCCATCCATCTCGTTCCATTTAGTATCATCTGTGAATCCATGTGGCCTTTCACTGATTGCCGCTAGACAACAATCTTTTCTCAAGATAGCTTTTATCTTTAATTTCTACAGTGAGAAATTTCTCCCGTTGAACTTTTCAATCTCAAATTTTGCCGCCATCGCTTTTATCTCCAAAAATTAGCTCCCACTATTTCACGTGAACAGTACCTATGCTACAGTGATCCGCTACAGTATCTGCTACAGTGATCTGCTTCAGTTGTTACAGTGATCTGCTACAGTTCTACTACAGTATATATGGAGTTACTATTCAAAAAACTACGTGAATAGTGATTTACTATTTACTATTCACAAATTTCGCGTTTTTACGCCCGTTTTTAAAATGGATCACACCAAAAAACTCCACGTAATTTTCTCTTCCTCGTGGTATATTTTATTTTTCAAAATACCACAGCTCTGATACCACTTGTTGAAAAAACGGACCAGATAAAGCAAGAATACAGCTAAAATTTTGAGAAAAATAAAGATAAAATAGACACAGAATTTATGTGGAAAAACCTTAAACGAATTAAGGTAAAAACCACAGACAAAGATAGAAGAATTTTATTAGAAGAAAATAATAGGAATTACAATATAATTCTCTAATTTTTCCTCACTACCTCTCTCTTTTTTGGGATACTTATATGCTTAACATCCCTTGCCTATATATAAGCAAGGGAAAACGCATATGAGCAGAGGAGAATTTTATTCTGTCTTTCCTTTTTTTTTTTCAAAAATTTCGGCGCCTCCAACAAAATTCTTCAATTGCTGCACCTTCAAAAATTTCGGCGCCTCATTGGTCAAAGTTTGTTGGCGCCCACATATAATATGTGCATGTGTACTTCTATCGCATGCCATAATATGTGGACATGCATGGATTTGTGTGTGTAATAGTTTGTTTTGATAATCTAACTTTACACCATCTTCCTTTCTGGTCCTCAGCAGTGAAGCATATTTAGAAGAGGTATATTCTAGAACTACTCTTAGACGTCTTGGAGATGCAACAGAGGTTTCATCTGTGGTGGCTTTCCTGTGCTTACCTGCTTCATCTTACATAACTGGCCAGATTATTTGTGTTGATGGATGGTTGTCTGTGAATGGATTCTTCGTGAGTCATGGCTAGAAGTGGTTAGTTTACCAATTGCCACTCCTCCCTCAAGACACAGTCTTGGCTGTTGGAGTATCTATTGCAACTTGAATTCATGTTGGTAAACTATTCATTTCTAACAGCTAAAGTGAATTCTTTCCACCTTTATTGGTTATTGCTCGCTCATGTTAGTTCCTCCTCTCTTTCCCATGCTTGAAAGCCTTGTATTGATGATGAGCCATATTGATACTTCCATATATAAGTTTTCATATTGTCCTTGAAAACATTTTGAAATCTGAGCAGCGATTCTCTTTTGGGAAATAAGAAAATTAGTTGTTGACTCTGTAGTATTAATGGAAGAATAAAGAGCAGGACCATGACAATATAAATTTTATATATTGGTTTCCTTTCATTTTTTTCCCTTTGGTATTATGGTATTTTCGTAGCAGGCATTGATGATCCAGCCTTACTTCAATGTGCACACTGAATGAGTTATACTAGTCTGCTATGGGCAAACTCTAGTCTAGATGAAACCCCCTTGACGCTTTCAAGTTCCTTGCTTACCTGTTTCCTTTCGTGGCATTGCAAAGTAACTCTTAATTGTTTTTAAGTATCTCCTTTTCCTTGATGTGGATTTTGATTTCTCAGTCTTAATTTTGCTTCTCGATTATGCAATGATAGTAGTAGTACTTCCTACGTCTGTCTTGCATTCTTTCAAATGTTTAAAAATAAATCCATTTTTTACATTGCCTTTTCTACTTTATGCAATAGACGGTTGTAAAACTAAATGACTAACTGCCTGCGATCACAACTTAGGATCTGCATTTGGTAGCTTTGTCATTGTATATGACTTTATGTTATGAAAGATACTTGTATAGCCTTTCCTAGTCCATTTTGAAGATTTTATTATGGACTGGAGCAGCCACTATAGCCTATTTAATCTAAAATCTGTTGAACGATTAGTCTGTACTATAGCTCAGTACCACAAGTGCATAAATCGTGACAAGTAGTAAAGTAATAATAAAAATCATTTTCACATAGAATAAGTAAATTAACTAACTATAATTCGATTTGACTATTATTTAGAAATAAAAAAATTAAGTTGATATTTTTAAAATTATTAATTAACAATCTCCAATTAAAAAAAATCAAAATTAAATTCAAATTCAAAATTAAATTAAACAAAGATAATTATCTACTAATTCAAACTTCAAATTAAAACTCAAATCTTAAAATTTAAATAATTATTATAAACAAGTAGGATTAGGTTTTATTAGAAGTATTTCAAATGGGCAAAAATAAATTTTCAAACTAATTCAAATCTATCTTGAATCAAAGTTATCAATTCTTTAAATTTTAATCTTTCTCATTATTAAGCAAGAAAATTAATGATTGATGGAATATATAAATTTTATTTTCATTAACAATAAACTACAACAATCTATTAACCTCAAAGGAACTAAGTTGATCTCTAGATAATTTTTTATCTCTAAATAGAATTTCTAAATTTGTTGATTTTTTAATCTAAAATTATACTTAGATTTCACTCAATATATGATTTCAATTGAATATATAATTGGTTGCCAGTCATTCACAAATATTAAGATCAAAATTAACAAAACTTTAATTTAAAATAAGAATGAATCAATCTATTAAATACCCATCATTCACAAATCTAAATCCATTTAATCCTACTAAGGAGATTAGTTACTCATAGTTAAATTAAATATAAAAATCATAAAAATTAAGAAACCAAACATCAAATCCATAATTCTAATATTCAATTTAATAAAATAACAAAAGCATTAAAGAACATGTAAACTTCAAAATCTAAACCGAATATAGTGTTCAAACTAGACTGATGAAGCTGCAGAAAAGATGAAGTCCTCCTCTAACACAATCTTCTCCTTCCTTTAATCTCTGATGGTGTATGAAGGTTTTTTAGAGAAAGAGAAAAATGAGATGGAGATGAATTGCTTCCAGGATGCTATCATGGTTATTGTTCACGTTCCTAATCACCTTACTAAAACAAACTCCTACTCACCCTCAACTTCTCCAGAAATTTAAATTTACATTTACAAGCCAATTTCTATCCGATAGAAGCCTTATCTCGAATTGACTCCTTCAAAAAAGATATATCCCTTTAAGAGTACATGACTTTAGGCTCTTGAATCATCTCAATTGGACTCTGGAAATTTAAGTTATGGCCTAATTACTATCAGTAACTCGGACTAAAATTCTACTTCTGTATTTTAAGCCTAATTTCGACTTTATAGTTGAAGGCCCAAATGAACTCGAATTTTGACAAAACAGATCTCTCTTAAAAAGCTTGAGATGTCCTCTGTCAACTTTATGAAGACAACTTTTTCAATCTTACACTTTATCATCATTGAAATCTTCATTTAAGCTTTGAAGGTCTAATATATCTAAAATTTCAGTTTACACAAACCTATAAGAAATTAATTCAAACTAAGCTTAATTCAAAATAATGAAATTAAAACACATAAATAAGCTTAGAATAAATTAATTCAACTCAATTTCATGCTACAACCGATAGAAAAAATATATGTTCGAATTACACTTATCAAATTTTTCCACACTTAAATTTTTACTTGTCCTTAAGCAAATTAACCATCATTAAAATAAATTCCAACAATCAATCAAACACAATTAACAAAAAAAATTAATAATCTCTTATTCTTAACTTAAAACACTAAACTTCAAAGAATCCTAACATTAAATAATTTCACAAACTAAGCTCACTTATATATTATGGTGGTTAACAAAAACCTTTTATATCAAACCATAGTCATAAGAAATTCATCATAACTTATTAATCCAAGAATATAGCAAGCTTCACTAAGGAGCCAACTCTATGCAACAATTGAAGATCAATTAGAACTATATATTTATCATTATTATTATTATTATTATATATTCAATGGATGCATTTTATGTTCCATCCCATTATTGTTGTTATTTTCTCTTTTTTTCTTCTTTTTTTTATATATGTATATGATGAACGTATTTTATGCTCCATTCTACATTAATTATTTAAAACGAGTATGTTTGATGCTCCATCTCGCAAAAAACAAATTTAATATATTAATTATATTAATTATGCATAATTCTAATATCTTATCCTCACATAATTAAATAATATACTACCTTAGTGATACAAACTAACTTAAGAATTCATGTCATCACAATAAACTCAAAAGACTATGATTCAGCATAAAAATAATTATAATTTAAAGATAAGTGTTCTTAATTTATAAAATTTTTTAAGATTATAACCTCATTTATTCTATGTGTTAAATTGAGAATAAAAAATTATTTTAATCTAGCTAAAAGAATTCAATTATCAAGTTGAAATCTAAAGTAACAATAATTAACACACTTAATAATAAGTAAAGAACAAGTAGAGATTAAAAACAATCCAATAGATTGTAAAATAAGAGTAAACAAGTTTTAGTATTTTATTAAAAACTGAATTTTAAGTCTAATACAAATTAAAATAAAAAGATACAAATTAAATAATGGGATGGAGCATCATTATTGTTGTTATTTTCTCTTTTTTTCTTCTTTTTTTTTATATATGTATATAGTGAATGTATTTTATGCTCCATTCTACCTTAATTATTTAAAACGGATACGTTTGACGCTCCATCTAGCAAAAAATTATTTGAATATATTAATTATATTGATTATGAATAATTCTCATATCATATCCTCACATAATTAAATAAGGAACTACCTTAGTGATACAAAATAACTCAAGAATCCATATCATCACAATGAACTCAAAAGACTACGATTCAGCATAAAAATAATTATAATTTAATGATAAGGGTTCTTAATTTGTAAAATTTTTCAAGATCATAACCTCATTCATTCCATGCATTAAATTGAGAATAAAACAATTATTTTAATCTAGCTAAAAGAGTTCAATTCTCAAGTTGAGATCTAAAATAACAATAATTAATACACTTAATAACAAATAAAGAATAAGTAGAGATCAATTAAAAATAACCAAATATATTACAAAATAAGAGTAAAAAAAGTTTTAGTATTTTATTAAAAACTGAATTTTAAGTCTAATACAAATTAAAATAAAAAGATACAAAAGTAAATAAGAATTAAAACAATTAGAATCTTCTAAGCAATTCATCTTTCTTCTTAATGGTTATTGCACTGAAATGCACTTTCTTAGTAATCTTAGGAGGTATTTCTCTCTTATTTTTTTCCAATTTTAAAAGCCTACCTCTCTTCCTTTTGAATGGTATTGGCTTAAGTTCATCATCATCACTTGAAGTATCATTTAAAACTATTAAATACAGTTGGAATCCAATTTTTTCACAAGCTTTCTCTAATTTTTTTCCTCTCCACTATTTCATCAAGATCCATAGTGTATTCATTAGGATCAGGATAAGCACGCCTAAAAGCATAGAAAGCATTGAATTGTTCAGGCATTACTACAAGTGGATTTACATAAGATTTTTCTAGATCCCAAATACCGTCTGTATATTGCCAACCCCAAGTGTTTAAACTTTCTTTATTATTCATCTTTCTCTATTCTAAAGCTTTGCTAATAATGAATTAGAATTGCTAAGAGCTCAACCTTATATAGAAAACAAATAAAGACTAATCCTAGAGCCACTCAACTAAAGAAATTCTACTTAACTCTTATTATTAATATTGATTAATTAAAAATAAACTCTTAGTTTACTAGGATTAGAAGTTCAATTCAAAACAAAAGATATAATTTCAATCCTAAATATACTAAAACAACTAACCAAAATTTAATTAAAACCTAATTATATATAATAAGGTTTTATATTTTTTTCGAAAAAATTGGAAATAATATTTTTTTTTAAATTTAAATTTTTTTATTTGTTCCAAATTTTTTATCTCTTTTTTTTTCTTTTTAAATTTTTTTTATAAAGGATATAAAAATATAAATTCACAAAAACAAAAATAAATACAAATGCAAGAAGCAAAATTCACAAAACACAAATTAAATAAAATAGCAAAATAAATTAAACTAACTACTCTCATCCCACATTTCAGATTTTCATTATCCCCTAATAAAAAATATACAATCACAAATAAGAACATAACAAATAAAAAAAGAAAATATAATAAGACAAATATAAAATAAAGGATGAAAGCTTCCATGAGTTATGGCGATGATGGAGGTGATGGAGTCGGAGAAGGGACAGATAAATCCGAAAGCTCTATATACTTCATTAATTTGTAATTGTGACAAGTCTGACGCGATCGCGTTGTGCTCAATCTTGTGATTTTTTTTGTTTGTCCATCGCGATCATGACGTTTATCGCGATAGCTACAGAAGCTAGGGCACAAGCAGCAATCTCGCGCTGCTGAGCTTGATCGTGCAAGCTTCGCTGCTCCTTTTGTCATGATCACGCGACACAGCTTGATCGTGACATAGACAGTACAATGAATTTTTTTTAGAAATAAATAAAAAATAAATCCAAACTCACCTCTTCTTCTTTTTTTTCTCCACCTTTGCTATTTACTTAACAAACAAAAATAAAAATTCATCATTAAAGAACATAACATTGAAACACCAACCTGCGAAAATTAACAAACTAAATTAATAACTCTAATATTATGTAAAACAACTATCAAAACTTCAAATTAACTTAATAAAATGAACCTAAACTACTTAAAACACAAAGATTAAACAAAAATAAAGAGATAGAAAATTGGGTTGCCTCCTAAAAGTGCTTGTTTAAAGTTTTCAGCTTGACTTTTTCTTTGAAGCTCAAACATTAAAGTAACAAACTAATCAAACATTAAAGTAACAAACTAAAGCCTTATTAATTGGTTCACTAATTATTTATGGCTTTAATCTATGTCCATTAACTATTAAAATTTGATGAGAGCTATGTTGAATGTCCATCGCTCCATAAGGATGAACTTTAACTATCTTAAATGGCCCTTACTATCTACACTTAAGTTTATTAGGAAAAAGTTTAAGTCTAGAATTGAATAATAACACATATTGGCCTTCATGAAAATTACACTCTCAGATATTCTTGTCATGCCATGCCTTAGTTCGCTGTTTATATAACTTAGCTTTCTCATACGAACTAAGGCGCATGTGAGTGGGGATTTTCATCTCCACTCTCATGTCAAATAACTTTTGCGACTTCAGCACTATTAGGCTCAGAGCTTTAGAGAACATGGACCTAAACTCGAAAAAAATGGAGTCGCCACCCGGACGAGTCAAGAAAAAGAAAGGGGCGGACCACTCAATTCCTAAGGAATCCCCAACCCCTTAATGAGTTTAAAAAGTTGGGTATGCATGGGGAATGTGAGAATGACCCAGTACCTCCACAGCGCCCAATTCATTGGAACAAGCCTTCTTTTCGGATCTAAAATTATAAAATTCTTAGTTATTATGAAATCATCAATATTACATGCAGATATTGAAATAAATAATCATTGTATTAAAAATAATAATAAGTCCAAACAAAATAATAAATATGCACTCATCCATGGATGAAAATATACCTTTACAATGTTCAATGCAATACCAAAAAAGAAAACAAAGTAAATAAAAATAAAACACCCATCATAGATGGAAATGTGTCTCTTACAACAATCTCAAAATCTTTAAAAGATAAATTAAATTACATAATAAAACCGAGGCACCCATAAAGTGAAAACATATCTTTTACATCCTTGAAATCCAAGCAAAAATAAATGTAAACTCATAAATAAATAAATAATAATCACATAAAGAGTCATAAAATTAGGGTTTAATTAAAAAGGAAACAATGATAAATAACAAAGAATATAATCCACAAATAAATATTGACCCCATTGACGAGGGATTGCGTACAGTGGTCCCGCCAGGATAGATAGTTTACATTATATGATTTTATTGGAGAATTTGGATTTTTCTTAAACTAGGATTTTATATTTATACAAATTAGGGTTTTTATTAAAGTATAGTTATAGAGGGAGGTGATCACAGGCATTAGGCTTACACTTCCAATGGCAAATCACCCAACAAGCAAGCAAAGTAATTTGGTTCAAGTATGGAGATAATTAGCAGCCATTATCAGCTCCAGAGTTAGTTCAGGTTCAATTGGGAATTCAGTCTCCTTTCCACTTACTGAAGAGTAAAGGAAGCCGAAAATCAAATGTAATAAAACCTTCAGCAACCAGCAGATATACATGAGAAAGCTCATATAAAAAGGTTGAAGATTAAAGAGTTCACTTAATGATCTTAAAAATTAATTATTCTGTTGTAACTTGACATCCACAAAGTACATTTTCCGAGCCAAACAGGTTTAACCAAAGCACCCTTTTTTTTTCAAGAAATAAAGACTGTCAGATAGTAATTCAAAAATTGGCAGGAAAAATTAGGAATACAGATTAGACAAACCATTTCCTTATTTCGTTATTACAAAAAATAATTCATTTAGGCCAAATAAGTAGTTAATTCTTACAGAGACCTCAATTAACCAATTTCAGAACCTAACCAAACAGAGTGATAATCAGCTACCCACCAACAAATTACAACGCCAAAAAAATTATTACTAAAAATTGTTCCATGAATCTTTCCAAAAATCAGTATACGTCCATTCTTGCATAGCAGAAAAAGCCAACGGCTGTACATCCTCAGAACCTGGGGGTTGAAGATAACCCAGTTGCTCATCTGCGGCGATTGAAGGTACTTGGTCGTCAGCGGTCAATGAAGGCAGTTGGTCGTCAGCGGTCAATGAAGACAGTAGCTCGTCAATGGTGAAAGAAGGATCTAAAGAACCATCATCAAACCCACAAGCAGTAAAGGGATCCTCTGTTGCTGCTATTATAGCCTTACAGTAATTGACGTATGGGTCTTCTTGATTTTGAGCAAACCCTAACTCGAATGACTCAACTCTTTCAGGCTCTATTCCAAACGCTTCTTTATTTTGAGCAGATTCTGACTCAAGTGATTCAACTCTTTCTGGGTCTCTTCCATACGTTTCTTGATTTTGAGCATATTCTGACTCGAATGATTCAACTCTTTCAGGCTCTCTTCCATACGCTTCTTGATTTTGAGCATATTCTGACTCGAATGATTCAACTCTTTCAGGCTCTCTTCCATATGCTTCTTGATTTTGAGAAGATTGGCACTCAAAAGATTCAGCCCTTTGAATCTTTCTTCCAGGCGCTTCTTGATTTTGAAAAGATTGGCATTCTATGTGGAGTCCAGCTCCAATAAAAGTAAAAGACAAAAACAATAAAAAAAATTAAATCAAACCATCCAGCTCACTTTTTTGACAAAGGAAAAGAAAAAGCTGCATAATGACAAACCGCAAAGAAAGAAGAAAAAGGGAAAATGAAGGAAATCAATTTGGCACCGAAAAATCACCAAAAAGTGGGCAGCCAAATTGATTAAATTGTCAAAGTTAACAGCTGTTAACTTTGAGAGGATTAACGCGGTTTCGCCTCTATAAATAGAGGCAAGTTTTTGATTTTTTAGGTAGTGAGAAATCAGCTCACAGATAAAAATAATCTGTGAGAGAGAGTGAGTGTAATTTTAGGAAAATGGTCCTAAAATAAATTGAGAGAGAAAAAAAAGTAGTGATGTTTAATATTTTTAGGGTATTTTTGGGAAACACTTGAGTGCCACTATTTTTGTAAAAATCTCTCTGTGTACCTACTATTTTTAATAGTGGAAGAAAAATATTCGGAGTTTGTCCCGTGGACGTAGTCCTAAATAATTAAGGGTGAACCACATAAATTTTCTGTGTGCTTATTTTATTTTATTTTTCTAGCATCGTAATTATTCTCGTTATTTTATCGGGGGCCCTAACAAGTGGTATCAGAGCCGAAGGTTCCGGTAGGTTCAGGCGGTCCGATAGCAATACCAGTTTTGTGGATATATTTTAAAAATAAATATACCACGACGACGAGAAAATTACGAAGAATCCATTGGTGCAGTCCGTTCGGAAAACCGTTGCAGAATTTAATTTAAAGTGCATAGTAGCAAATAGTAACCCCAAAGGTGACGGTACTATTCACGTGTATGGTACTATTCACATATACGGTACTATTTACGTGTATGTTACTATTTAAGTATACGAGTACTATTCACGCATACGCTTACTATTCACGCGTACGGTTACTATTCACGCATATGGTTACTATTCAAGCATACGGTTACTATTCGGCAAATAGTGAAATTTTGTCATATTCAGAATTCGACATGGCGAACGACGGAGCGATGATCAAATTGACGGATTCAAATTATTCTATGTGGAAATCCAGAATGGAAGATTACCTCAATTGCAAAGATCTGTACGATCCAATTTAAGGTGACGATGCAAAGCCAGAGGAAATGAAGGAAAGGCAGTGGGAGAAGTTAAAGAAGCAGACACTGGGTACGATACGCCAGTGGATAGATGCTAGCCTATACAACCATGTGAAAAATGAAAAAGATCCCAAAGTTCTCTGGGAGAAACTATAGAGTATGTACGAGGCTACGAATGCTCAAGGAAAAGTGTTCATGATCCGCAAAGTCATGAACTTGAAGCTGTCAGAGGGACGATCAGTTACACAACACCTAAACGATTTTGAAGGACTTGTAACTGAGTTAGCAGTTAGCGGTATGTCCTTGGATGACGAGATGCAAGCATGCCTGCTGTTGGGATCTCTACCGGATAGTTGGGATACTCTTGTGGTATCATTAAGCAACTCAGCTCCAGATGGCGTGGTGACGATGTCTATGGTGAAGAATAGACTACTCAAAGAAGAACTTCGTAGAAGAGATGTTGCCAGTACCAGTTCACAAGCCCTTGTCACAGAGAATAGGGGCCGGAGCAAGAGTAGAGGTCGAGGGCATGGAAAATTCAGAGATAGATCCAAGTCCAAGGAGAGGAGAAAGTGTTACCATTGCGGTAAGGAGGGTCATCTCAAAAAGAATTGTCGTTTTCTCAAACAGGAGAATGCAAACCGAAGTCAAGATAATGACAAAAATACAACAGCTACAGTCTCAGCAGAAGATGGTGAGGTGACGTTAGTCTCTCATGATGCAGATTGCTGTCATGTTGGAGATGCAGATACCGAGTGGATAGTAGACTCCAGTGCTTCATACCACTGTGTTCCAAAAAGGGAATACTTCTCCACTTACAAAGCAGGTGATTACGGCACTATTAGAATGGGAAATAATAGTGTTTCACAAATGGTGGGGATCGGTGATGTCTGCATAAATACAAGCGTCGGGTGCACATTAAAACTCAAAAATGTGTGTCATATTCCAGATCTTCGGTTGAATTTATTATCTGTTGATGTACTGGACAAGGAAGGCTATCAACAGCATACAGGTGACGGTAACTGGAAACTTACCAAAGGATCTTTGGTGGTGGCGAGAGGAAAGCTATGTTGCTCGCTATACAAAACGCACGCAGAGATATGTGCAGGTCAACTGAATACAGTTGGAGATGATGCTTCACCAAATTTGTGGCACAGGCGGCTGGCGCATGTTAGTGAGAAAGGGTTGAACATGTTGGCTAAGAAGTCCCTCATTCCCTTAGACAAAGGTAAAATAAATCCTTGTGATTATTGTTTATTTGGGAAGCAACATCGTGTTTCATTTCAGAAAAGCTCTAGACGGAGAGATAGCAAGTTAGAGTTGGTACACTCTGACGTGTGTGGTCCCATGGAGGTAGAATCTCTTGGAGGAAGAAGATATTTCCTTACATTCATTGACGATTTCTCACGGAAGACATGGGTATATTTGTTGCACACAAAAGATGAAGTATTCAAGCACTTTCGGCAATTCCATGCGATGGTGGAAAGAGAGACTGGAGTGGCATTAAAGTGTTTGCGCACAGACAATGGTGGTGAATATATCTCTAAGGACTTTAGAGATTACTGTAGTCAGCACGGTATCAGACATGAAAAGACAGTTCCTGGTACGCCTCAACACAACGGCGTTGCTGAACGGATGAATCGCACTATTGTTGAAAGAGTCAGATCCATGCTCAAAATGGCTAACTTACCTAAGTCATTTTGGGGAGAAGCTGTCAATATTGCTGTCTACCTAATCAACAGACTACCTTCAGCACCTTTGGAGTTTGATGTACCAGAGAAGGTCTGGACAAGTAAGGATATCTCATACTCTCACCTGAGAGTATTTGGTTGCAAGGCATTCATGCATGTTCCGAAGGAGCAGAGATCGAAGCTTGATGACAAGTCAGTTCCTTGCACTTTTGTTGGTTATGGAAATGAAGAGTTTGGCTACAGGTTATGGGATCCGGTGAAAAAGAAAGTTGTCCGGAGCAGAGACGTAATATTCCACGAGAATGAGATCGTGACGGATACAACTGGGGAAAAATCTACAAATGACATTTTTGTAGATAGTACACCAGAGAGCATTCCTACAGATAATGCCACAGGAGGAGGAATGCCAGAATCAGAACAGGAAGAAACAGAAGAGCCAGTCATAGGCGATCAAGAGATCACTTTAGATGATGATACAGAGGGTGTTGAGCAGGGGGAACCAGAGAACCCCATTCCACCAGAAGAAGTTGAACCTCGGTTGAGAAGGTCAATTAGATAACGCCAACCATCTACAAGGTATTCTAGTTCTGATTATATTTTGATTACTGATGAGGAGGAGCCAGAGAGCTTCCAAGATGTGCAGTCCTGCAGAGATAAAGATTGCTGGATAAAGGCCATACAAGAAGAGATGAATTCTTTAAAGAAGAATGACACGTACGAGCTGGTGAAACTTCCAAAAGGGAGGAAAACACTCAAGAATAAATGGGTGTACAAATTGAAGAAAGATGATGGCAACCTAGTGAGATACAAAGCTCGATTGGTCGTCAAAGGCTTTACTCAAAAGAAAGGTATCGACTTTGATGAGATTTTTTCACCTGTTGTGAAAATGAGTTCTATTCGAGTTGTGCTAGGTTTAGCAGCCAGCTTGAATCTTGAGTTGGAGCAGCTTGATGTAAAGACCGCATTCTTGCATGGGGATCTAGAAGAAGAGATCTATATGGAACAACCAGAAGGTTTCAAAGTCAAGGGAAAGGAGGACATGGTTTGTCGCTTGAAAAAGAGCTTGTACGGATTGAAATAAGCCTCGCGACAATGGTATAAGAAGTTTGATTCGTTCATGATAAATCAAGGATACAGAAGAACAGATGCAGATCCTTGTGTATATGTCCAGAGATACCCTGATGGTAAATTTATCATACTTCTTTTATATGTTGATGATATGCTAATCGTTGGACCAGATGTAGAAATGATTAGCAGGTTGAAGAGTGATTTGTCAAAGGCATTTGACATGAAGGATTTGGGATCGGCAAGGAGAATTCTCGGAATGGAAATTATCCGAGATAGAAAGTCCTGTAAATTATGGCTATCGCAGGAGAAATATATTCAACGAGTTCTAGAGAGATTCAATATGAAGAATGCTAAGCCAGTTAGTACTCCACTTGCCGCTCACTTCAAATTGAGTAAGAAATCCTACTCATCAACAGATAAAAATAAGGAAGATATGTTAGATGTTTCATATTCTTCAGCTGTCGGAAGTTTAATGTACGCAATGGTGTGTACGAGACCAGATATCGCTCATGCAGTTGGTGTTGTGAGTCGATTTCTGTCAAATCCCCAAAAGACTCATTGGGAAGCAGTAAAGTGGATCTTCAGATACCTGAGAGGAACTTCAAAGTTATGTTTAACCTTTGGAGGTGAAAACTCTGCACTTAGTGGCTACACGGATGCAGATATGGCCGGTGACCTTGATGAATGAAAATCTACATCAGGTTACTTATTTACATTCTCAGGGGGAGCTATTTCATGGTAGTCACGATTACAAAAGTGTGTTTCTCTATCAACAACCGAATCAGAGTACGTTGCTGCAGCGGAAGCAGGAAAGGAAATGCTTTGGTTGAAAAGATTCTTTCAAGAATTGGGTGTGCAACAGGAAAGATATATAGTTTATTGCGATAGTCAAAGTGCATTAGACTTGAGCAAGAACACTATGTATCATGCACGGACGAAACACATTGACGTAAGATATCATTGGCTCAGACTTGCCATTGAAGAGAAGCAGTTCCAATTGCGGAAGATTCACACTGACAAGAATGCTGCTAACATGTTGACGAAAGTCGTTCCAAAAGAGAAGTTCGAGTTGTGTGTCGGACTCTCGGGGATGAGTTCTTGTTAAAAGAGTTGATGAAGACCTCCTCCAGTATGTGATGGTTGGAGCTGGAGGGGGAGAATTGTGGAGTCCAGCTCCAATAAAAGTAAAAGACAAAAACAATAAAAAAAAAATAAATCAAACCATCCAGCTCACTTTTTTGACAAAGGAAAAGAAAAAGATGCATAATGACAAACCGCAAAGAAAGAAGAAAAAGGGAAAATGAAGGAAATCAATTTGGCACCGAAAAATCACCGAAAAGTGGGCAGCCAAATTGATTAAATTGTCAAAGTTAACAGCTGTTAACTTTGAGAGGATTAACGCGGTTTCGCCTCTATAAATAGAGGCAAGTTTTTGATTTTTTAGGTAGTGAGAAATCAGCTCACAGATAAAAATAATCTATGAGAGAGAGTGAGTGTAATTTTAGGAAAAGGGTCCTAAAATAAATTGAGAGAGAAAAAAAAGTAGTGATGTTTAATATTTTTAGGGTGTTTTTGGGAAACACTTGAGTGCCACTATTTTTGTAAAAATCTCTCTGTGTACCTACTATTTTTAATAGTGCAAGAAAAATATTCAGAGTTTGTCCCGTGGACGTAGCCCTAAATAATTAAGGGTGAACCACGTAAATTTTCTGTGTGCTTATTTTATTTTATTTTTCTAGCATCGTAATTATTCTCGTTATTTTATCGGGGCCCTAACATTCTAAAGATTCAACCATTTCAAGCTTCCTTTTCCTCTTCAAATGAGTTTGAGCGGTAAAAGAAGAAGCGCGGCAATTCTTTCTCAAGCGACAGAGTACCCAATCTGTATTTATATCAAGAAATCTGAATTCATGCATAATCCAAGCACGATTATGTTTTGGGTACTTTGAATTCTCATAGCTAAACCTCTTCTTCAAGCCATGCATGGATTGATTCTCAATTCTTCCATCAACTCTGATTTGAATTTCCAATTCTTCGCCATGATCTTCTCCCATCCATGTGCCAAAAGACCCAACAGTTCGATCAATTCTTGACCCTTTACCGCGTTTCTAATTCAGATAATTTGTTTCCATGAAATTTTTCCCACACTTGCCATGGCTCTTCGTCACCGTATAAGTCATACTCCTGAACAATGGCTTCTTCAATAGATGACAGAGTACCTGCGATCTTCCTGCGCAGGTAATGACCCAACAACTCTGAGTCTGTAGGGTTGAATCTGAATCCTGGAGAAAACCCCAACTGCTGCATTGTGGAGAATCTGAAACAATTAAGTGATTTTTACAGTTTGATTTTTGTGGAAACAGAACGAAACAGAGGTTCGGAGAAAAAAAAACAGAGGAACACAAACAAGAAGAAAGTAACGACTTAATGAAATACTATGTATATATTTATGGATGATTTGCGATCTTTTGAATAAACTTATCCGTGTTTGTAAAGGATTAGTGATAAGCAAATATATTGCAAATATTTGAGAAATAAATGTATCATAGTTTGTAAATGATTAGTGATACGTGAAATCTAAATTAGAATCTTTAGACATTTTTATCATCAGGTGTCCGTTGAGTCTTAAACTTATCAGTGTTTGTAAAGGATTAGTGATACAGAGGGCTAATAACAAGAAACGACTTGATGAAATGCAAATATTTGAGAAATAAATGTATCATAGTTTGTACAGGAAATCTAAATTAGAATCTGTAGACCTTACGACCATCAGGTGTACGTTGAGTCTGTTAAACCGACAACAATTTATATAAGTCACATAAAAGGTTGTTTTACTTTCTTATTAACAAGCAAATTTTTAAAAATTATTTTTATGAAAAAAATATTAATAATTTCAGTAAATTATCCCAATCGTCCAATAAACTTCAGTTTTTTAGTCATCCTATAATTGAAAAAGTGCAAAGATACTGAAGAATTCTGAAAACTTTTTTATGAAAATTAATTTAGTATGCTATAGTTTAAAATAATAGGACCTAAACAAATACTAAATATTCTAAATTTTGGCTGTGCTACAACAATCAAAATCCCAAAGCAAAAAATCCAAAATCCTTTTACCCATTATAAATTTATTGACAAAAAGAAAATATAGCAAAATCGTGGAGTCCTATATAATATTTATAGCAGGAGCTGAAACAAAAATTTTGGCTGCGATGTCGCATAAAAAGTATATGCCCCTTGAGAATATTAGGTCAAATGGACATGGCCTGCCCTAAGACTAATTTGTTAAACTACCCTATAAATGTGATGAAATGTAAGTAATTCCACATCTAAAAAATATATGAATATGACTTAGTTAATACAAAAATAGATTTTTCATCCCGAACTTTTAGAGTTTATACTATTAGATTTATATTCATGAGAAAAAATTAATATGAAAATTTTAATATAATTAGTTTGTGTCAACACTCAATCGACACCACCTATAAGTCGTCATCTTTTATTATCTTTTCTCAATATGAAATTATTTATATTATCCGACAAAATATACTTGCATTTATTTATAATCCTGAAGCAAAGAGGATTATAATCTCCAAGTAGAGAGGTAGTCTTTCTTAAAAATTTGGAGATAATCTTTCATAAAATTTGAAACTAATTGTAGTAATATAAATTCGTGGTTAATTTCTATGGATGAATGTCTAATTTAAATCATGTACTATAATGAGAAATCAAAATCAACTCTTATAGTTTTTTTCAGACCAAATTGAAACTCTTTTTTTTTTAATTCAAGCCAAATTTGAACCCTTTTTATCAAATGTAGGTCAAATTAAAAAGTTTTTTAACAGAACTGATCAACCAAGCTCATGACATGGTCTAATTTAAATTTTGATTAAATATTAGGGTCTAAATTGAACTTAAAAAATTAAAATTTATTAATATTAATGTAATATTTTTAAAATTATTTATTAATACATAATTTTTTATAGTAATAATTTATATTATTAATAAATAATTTTATAATATCATACTTTATGATAATATTAATAATTTATAATTTTAACAAATAATTGATAATTTAATAATTTATAATATTTAAAATTATTATAATTTAAAATATATTCATTAATATTACAAATTATAATATTAAAAAATTATTTTCATATAAGGCCCGATAAGTTTTTTAATAATAATAATTTATACTATACATAAATAATTTTTATAATATTATTATTATAAATTAATATTTATAAATAAAAAATTATGAAAATTAAACACGATATCTTTAATTAACGAAGAAAAGACTCTTCCCGTTTATGTCATACTAAATCTATTTCAAATTAGAAACAACAATGTGTCTTTTTCTTTTTCCTAACTCGATGGATTTTGATTTTGATTTTTTGGAAATTTTTATTTCACAACGTATGTTTAGTTGTGGATGTAGAAGTATATTCACGTGTAAAGCACACACTAATACACTCACAGTCATTATGCTTAGGTAACAGCTTAGTAGTTATAGCTTTATCTTTCCTTGGTTTGTTATATAATAACTAACTTGCTTGTACAGTAAGCTAAGTTAATAGATTGAACGAGAATAAGAAAATTTGCAGGAGTAATATGAGAAGCTCTCTGCGTTTCCCAAACATTCATCTTCTCCATTGCCTATCAGTTTCTTCAATCCTTATCATGGTATCGGAGCTGAGGGTAGATTAGCTGAGGTATTTCTATCTCTCTTATCTGATTGTTGTTTACGAATCGAAATCCTTTCGATTGAAGTTTCTTGGATCTGATTTTTTTTTCTTTTCCCCTTCTTTGATTGTGATTCTTGGTTGTTAATGTGAATGGTGACTCCTGAGGATTTAACTAAGTTGATTGCTGCTATTAACAATAAGAACAATGAAATTGATCCTTATTATACAAGTAATTCAGACATTTCTGGATTTAGTCTAGTTAATATGCCATTAAGAGGATCGAACTACCTCACATGGAGTATGGCTATCACTGTTGCTCTAAGAGCTAAGAAGAAATTAGGTTTTATCAATGGTAAGATAAAACCACCAGATCCGGAATCGGATGATTATGAACGATGGCAGACTGCTGATAGTATGGTCTTATCCTGGATCATTAATGTTGTATCAAAAGATATATCTGAGGCATTCGTATTTTGTAAAACTGCAAAATCTCTTTGAGATGAACTGAAACAAAGGTACGGAGAAAGTAATGGTCCAATGATATATCAAGTGGAGAGAAGTATAGCCAGCTATAAACAGGGAACAACAACTGTGACTGAGTACTACACAAATATTAAGAAGAAGTGGGATGAATTATTGTGTCTTGCACCCTTGCCTGTATGTTGTGACAAAGGGACTGCTATTACAGAGTATGATAACAACAGAAGATTAATGCAGTTCTTAATGGGACTTGGAGATGAATATGACAATGTAAAGAATCAAATCTTGCTTATGGATCCTTTTCCTTCCATAAACAAGGCTTATTCAATGGTACTAAGTGTAGAAAAACAGAGAGAAGTACAGGACAGCAATTCTGAATCAACAGAAGTGTCAGCTGTGATGTTGGCTCGAAGAGACAATGGTTATCCAAGAGAGTACAAAAATTCTGAGAATGGAGGTACCAGAAATTCTTATTATGCCAGAAAAGAAGAAAAGAAGAAGCAATACTGCACCAAATGCAAACTGAATGGTCACACAATTGATAACTGTTTCACTGTGCATGGATATCCTCAGTGGTTCATTGAATTACAAAAGAAAAAAGGGGTGGATGTGAGAAAATATGTGTCAGTAAACAATGTTATGAGTATCCAAATGGAGGAATCACCTTTACATCAAACTAATCAACAAAAGAAGTGTGAAGCAAATGAGCTGAGCTTGTCTGAACTAGTGAAACAGGAAGTGCAAAGGCAGATCAAAGGCAAAACTACTGCTGAGTATGCTGATGGAGATATCAGAAATGTGAATTTTGCAGGTATCTTACTAAATTCTGTTATTTCTAGCATTGTTTTTAATTGCAAGGACAATTGGATTATTGATTCTAGTGCAACTGACCACATAACCCATACACTATCCTTCTTTGACAAAGTCATTAAACTAAATCCACCTAAAGTCATCAAACTGCCTGATAATTCTACAAGATTAGTGACACACATTGGCAACATAAAGCTGAATGACAGAATTGTGCTTTATAATGTGCTCTATGTGCCTTCCTTTACCTGCAATTTGATTTCTGTCAATTTACTCACAAGGACATGCCACTTATCAGTGAATGCTTTTCCTGAATATTGTGTATTTCAGGATTTACTGACTAAAGAAATATTGGCTGAAGGACAAGTTTATGAAGACCTTTATTACTTGACAATAGATTCCTTTAAAATTTCAAAAGTTTGTAATGCTGTTAGTAGTTGCAGTAAGCACAATAAACACTTGGCTTTGCTTTGGCATGCAAGGTTAGGTCATGTTTCTCATAAAAGAATGAAACATATCCAAGGATTAAAAGATTGTGATTATATTGAGTTGATGTGTCCCGTATGTCCTATGGCAAAACAATCTAGTTTGCCCTTTCCTACTAGTACAATCTCTACTGTTAGTTCTTTTGAATTAATTCATGTGGATTTGTGGGGACCATATAGTGTGAAATCTGTGACAAATGCTGTGTACATGATGACAATAGTGGATGATTATAGTAGATTCTGCTGGACTTACATGCTAAAAACCAAAAGCCAAGTTTTTCTTGCCTTAAAATCTTTTTTTCATTATGTGTTTACACATTTTGATAAAAGGATAAAAACCTTAAGATCAGACAATGGGACTGAGTTTGTCAACTTTGAATGTAGAAAGTTTTTCCAAGAACAGGGTACAATACATCAGAAAACTTGTTCTTACACCCCACAGCAGAATGGGATTGTAGAAAGGAAACACAAAACCTTACTCAACATAGCTAGAGCATTGTTATATCAATCCAAACTACCTACCAGATTCTGGTCTAAAGTTTTACTAGCTGCCACTCACATTTCTAATAGAATTCCATCTGAGAACCTTAAGTGGCAAACTCCTTATGAGAGACTTTACAACAAACTTGCAAATTGTGACATTTCAAAGCCATAGGCTGCTTGTGTTATGCTACCAACACTGTACCTCACAAACTGAAATTTGATCCCCGAGCCATTCCTTGTGTATTTTTGGGATATTCTCAACAACAAAAAGCCTACGAACTTTACAATTTGCAATCCAAAACCATCATAAATTCCAGAGATGTCATCTTCATTGAAACCATTTTTCCTTATCATCACCAAAACCAGATTGATGTCACTACATTTACTTTGCCAAACTGTATATCAGATTCTGATATTACCACCAATTCTTTTCCCCAAACACAACAAAGAAATGAAATTCAGGAACAGTTTCCATCTCCCACATCTGAATACACAACACCAACCTCACCCACACCACCAGATTCCATTACAAGTACAACAGCAGAATCCTTTATACCCGAAAATAATATTGTTACAGACATTGTTAACAGTTCACAAGAACCAGCAGAACAAATTCAGATTGTACAAATTCCAGAAGTTAGAAGAAGTACCAGGCAGAAGATTGCTCCTGTGTGGTTGCAAGATTTTGTTACAAATTCTAAACCCAAACCCACAATTCATTTTACCACAACCCATTCCAATTTTGTTGCACATGTCAATAAGACAAAAGAACCTTGTCATTATAATCAAGCTAAAAATGATAAGAATTGGATAGATGCCATGCATACAGAGCTTAATGCTCTTGAATTAAATAACACATGGGTTTTAACAGATTTACCTCCTAATGTTAAACCTGTGGGATGTAAGTGGATATACAGAATCAAATATAATGCAGATGGGAGCATTGACAGGTACAAAGCCAGGTTGGTAGCCAAGGGATACAACCAGCTTCTTGGTCTTGATTACAACCAAACTTTTTCCCCTGTTGCCAAGCTTGTCACAGTTAGAGTTTTTTTAACAGTTGCAGCAGCATTCTCTTGGCCTGTGCACCAACTTGACATCAACAATGCTTATCTTCATGGATATATTGATGAAACCATATACATGCAAGTACCACCTGGCTATGACAAAGCAAAGAAAGGACAGGTTTGCAAGCTTCAGCGATCCTTATATGGTTTGAAGCAGGCTGGTAGACAATGGAACAAGGAATTGTCAGCTAGTCTATTATCCAAAGGATTTTCTCAGTCTTCTCATGATCACTGCTTGTTCACTAGAGGGGCAGGTACTACATTCCTTGCTATTCTAGTTTATGTTGATGACTGCATTATCACTGGACCTTCTGAAGAGTTAATTGCAGAAACCAAGCTTTTTCTAAACAAGAAATTCACTATCAAAGACTTAGGACATGCCAAGTATTTTCTTGGAATTGAGATTGCTAGATCCCCTGATGGTATTCTCTTAACTCAACATAAATTCATTACTGATATAATAAAGGACACTGGAATGGAGGAAGCCAAAATTGCCTCCAGTCCATATGTTCAAGGACTCAAACTGACTTCAGATATGGGAACTCCACTAGACAATGCTGCTGTATACAGGAGATTGATAGGTAGATTACTATATCTATCTCTCACAAGACCAGATATCAGTTTTGCCGTTCAACAGTTAAGCCAATTCATGCAAAACCCACATCACCAACATTTGAAAGCTGCATTCACCATAGTAAAATATCTGAAAGGCACAGCTCACACTGGTTTATTCTTGTCTTCTTCAAATGACATGAAGCTTCGAGCCTTCTCAAATGCAGACTGGGCTTCCTGTGTTGATACCAGAAAATCAACCACAGGTTACTGCATTTTCCTGGGAACATCTCTTGTTTCCTGGAAATCAAAGAAACAGAACACTGTCAGCAGGTCTTCAGCAGAGTCAGAGTATAGAGCAATGGCTTCCACAGTATGTGAAATTCAGTGGCTTTACAACTTACTCACTGATTTTCACCTCAACATATCACGACCCATACCTCTTCATTGTGACAACAAGTCAGCAATTCACATTGCTGCCAACCCAGTGTTCCACGAAAGAACTAAACACATTGACATTGATTGTCATGTGGTTAGAACTCAACTTCAATCTGGATTTATAACCACCCCATATCTTTCTTCTTCCTATCAGCTGGCAGACTTGTTTACAAAACCCTTGTCAACCCCTCAGTTTCAAGGATTTGCTTCCAAGCTTGGACTTGCAGATTTTTCTCCAACTCCAGCTTGAGGGGGGGGGGGGGGGGGGGGGTGTAGAAGTATATTCACGTGTAAAGCACACACTAATACACACACAGTCATTATGCTTAGGTAACAGCTTAGTAGTTATAGCTTTATCTTTCCTTGGTTTGTTATATAATAACTAACTTGCTTGTACAGTAAGCTAAGTTAATAGATTGAACGAGAATAAGAAAATTTGCAGGAGTAATATGAGAAGCTCTCTGCGTTTCCCAAACATTCATCTTCTCCATTGCCTATCAGTTTCTTCAATCCTTATCAGTGGATATTTTCTTGTTTTTCCAGGCGTACGTGCGATTGTGGAGGAATTGGTGGGTTTTGAAGCGAGAGTGCATACGTGTTTGTAGGAATGGAAATGAGCTCAACAAGTGTTTGGAGGAGTTAATAGGATGGTTTGGGATTTGAGATAAGTGGATCACTCTGTGATGTGTCAAATGCAGCTCAAAGAGAGAACCATATGCTTACTGTGTCTTCTCTGTTTGATAGCAAGCTCAACATCCTTGGAAACTTCCTCATTTCTACAATTTTCTAATTACTTAGATGTATATTCATTAATATATACAACTTGACCAATTGGTATATTTTGGTTTCTAACATCCTTGTATGCTTGATGTTCGTTCATTTGCCCAGTAGAGAGTTGGCCTTGGTTTGGCTGCATTTTGGCACCTTTGGGTTTTAATTGAACTCACTGCTTGGTTAAAATGTTAAAAAGTCTCTCTGCTTGGTTAAAATGTTAAAAAGTCTTTGGATTAAGGGCAATGAGCCATGTACAAATATAAAGATCTTTTGCTTTTAAAGCAGTTGATTCATTAAGTACTTAAAAAATTACTAATACTATCTCGCTTTCGAGTACTTTATCCTCGTAATGATCTTTTACATTGTACCATTACTATCCCTAGAATCCAAATGACATAAAATTTGACCACCTGAAAGATTTTTCATTCCTAATCAGTAATAAAATTATTTATCTGTTAGTGGTCATTTTATGATTAATTAGAATAATGTTATTGTTTTTCCTTGACCCAACCAAAGATTGAGTATTGCATTATTGTTGATAAGCATTTGTATCAGAATTACTCGTAATTACTGCACTCACTTTTGCTTATTTTGTGTTTCCATCAATTTTTTTGTCATGTTAAAACTAAAAACCATACTTTACTTTAAAATTTGCAGGTTAATAATGTTGGAACAACCATTCAAAAGCCAATGGTGGAGTATACAACTGAAGAATTTTCTACTCTCTTGGCACCCAATTTTGAGTCTGGTTTCCATTTTAGCCCAACTTGCTTATCCACTCCTGAAATCATCAGGAGATGGAAGTGTTGTTTTCACATCCTCTGTCTCTGGTTTTGTCTCACCAGATCTATGTCTGTTCATGGAGCAACTAAAGGTAATGAAAATGTCTTTTGTGCTTGTCACAATATTATTGCATTTTATGGATTGTAATTTCAAAGATTTTACTAATTTTGAAATTTCCTTTTTTATTTTCCAGCAGCAATCAACCAACTAACTAAAAATTTGACTTGTGAGTGGGCAAAAGACAGCATAAGAAGTAATGCTGTTGTACCTTGGTACATCAAAACCTCTATGGTGGAACAGTTAATGTTCTTGTCACTTGCTAATAGGGTTTTTTGTTCATTTAGATCATTTAACTGGTTTCAGATTGCATATTTTGTTAATTCTAATGTTAAAATGCTTTTTCTTTTATTATTATTATTATTATTATTATTATTATTATTATTATTATTATTATTGTTTCATCCCAATGTAATATGTGCATGTGTACTTGTATCGCATGCTATAATATGTGGGCATGGATGGATTTGTGTGTGCAATAGCTTGTTTTGATAATCTAACTTTACAACATCTTCCTTTCTGGTCCTCAGCAGTGAAGCATATTTAGAAGAGGTATATTCTAGAACTACTCTTAGACGTCTTGGAGATGCAACAGAGGTTTCATCTGTGGTGGCTTTCCTGTGCTTACCTGCTTCATCTTACATAACTGGCCAGATTATTTGTGTTGATGGATGGTTGTCCGTGAATGGATTCTTCGTGAGTCATGGCTAGAAATGGTTAGTTTACCAATTGCCACTCCTCCCTCAAGACACAGTCTTGGCTGTTGGAGTATCTATTGCATCTTGAATTCATGTTGGCAAACTATTCATTTCTAACGGCTAAAGTGAATTCTTTCCACCTTTATTGGTTATTGCTCGCTCATGTTAGTTCCTCCTCTCTTTCCCATGCTTGAAAGCCTTGTATTGATGATGAGCCATAATGATACTTCCGTATATAAGTTTTCATGTTGCCCTTGAAAACATTTCGAAATCTGAGCAGTGATTCACTTTTGGGAAATAAGAAAATTAGTTGTTGACTCTGTGGTATTAATGGAAGAATAAAGAGCAGGACCATGACAATATAAATTTTATATATTGGTTTCCTTTCATTTTTTTTCCCTTTGGTATTATGGTATTTTGGTAGCCGGCATTGTTGATCCAGCCTTACTTCAATGTGCACACTGAATGAGTTATTCTAGTCTGCTATGGGCAAACTCTAGTCTAGATGAAACCCCCTTGACGCTTTCAAGTTCCTTGCTTACCTGTTTCCTTTCGTGGCATTGCAAAGTAACTCTTAATTGTTTTTAAGTATCTCCTTTTCATTGATGTGGATTTTGATTTCTCAGTCTTAATTTTGCTTCTCGATTATGCAATGATAGTAGTAGTACTTCCTACGTCTGTCTTGCATTCTTTCAAATGTTTAAAAAAAATCCGTTTTTTACATTGCCTTTTCTACTTTATGCAATAGACGGTTGTAAAACTAAATGACTAACTGCCTGCGATCACAACTTAGGATCTGCATTTGGTAGCTTTGTCATTGTATATGACTTTATGCTATGAAAGATACTTGTATAGCCTTTCCTAGTCCACTTTGAAGATTTTATTATGGACTGGCGCAGCCTCTATAGCCTATTTAATCAAAAATTTGTTGAACGATTATTGTATACTATAGCTCAGTGCCACAAGTGCATAAATCATGACAAGTAGTAAAGTAATAATAAAGATCATTTTCACATAAAATAAGTAAATTAACTAACTATAATTCGATTTGGCTATTATTTAGAAATAAAAAAGTTAAGTTGATATTTTTAAAATTATTAATTAACAATCTCCAATTAAAAAAATCAAAATTAAATTTAAATTCAAAATTAAATTAAACAAAGATAATTATCTACTAATTCAAACTTCAAATTAAAACTCAAATTTTAAAATTTAAATAAATATTATAAACAAGTAGGATTAGGTTTTATTAGAAGTGTTTCAAATGGGCAAAAATAATTTTTCAAACTAATTCAAATCTATCTTGAATCAAAGTTACCAATTCTTTAAATTTTAATCTTTCTCTTTCTCAAGCAAGAAAATTAATGATTGATGGAATCTATAAGTTCTATTTTCATGAACAATAAACTACAACAATCAATTAAGCTCAAAAGAACTAAGTTGATCTCTAGATAATTTTTTATCTCTAAATAGAATTTCTAAAGTTGTTGATTTCTTAATTTAAAATTATACTTAGCTTTACTCAATATATGATTTCAATTAAACATACAATTGGTGGCCAGTCAATCACAAATATTAAGATCAAAATCAACAAAACTTTAATTCGAAATAAGAATGAATCAATCTATTAAATACCCACCACTCACAAATCTAAATCCACTTAATCATATTAGGGAGATTAGTTACTCATAGCTAAATTAAACATAAAAACCATAGAAATTAAGAAACCAAACATCAAATCCTTAACTCTAATATTCAATTTAATAAATAACAAAAGCATTAAAGAACATGTAAACTTCAAAATCTAAACCGAATATAGTGTTCAAACTAGACTGATGAAACTGCAGAAAAGATGAAGTCCTCCTCTAACACAATCTTCTCCTTCCTTCGATTTATGATGGTGTATGAAGGTTTTTTAGAGAAAGAGAAAAATGAGACGGAGATGAATTGCTTCCAGGATGCTCATCATGGTTATTGTTCACATTCCTAATCACCTTACTAAAACAAACTCCTACTCACCCTCAACTTCTCCAGAAATTTAAATTTACATTTGCAAGCCAATTTTCTATATATAGAAGCCTTATCTCGAATTGACTCCTTCAAAAAAGTTGTATCCCTTTAAGAGTACATGATTTTAGGCTCTTGAATCATCTCAATTGGACTCCGGACATTTAAGTTCCGGCCCAATTACTATCAGTAGCTCGGACTAAAATTCTACTTCTGTATTTTAAGCCTAATTTCGACCCAAACGAACTTGAATTTTGACGAACCAGATCTCTCTAAAAAAAGCTTTAGATGTCCTCTATCAAATTTATGAAGATAACTTTTTTAATCTTACACTTTATCATCATTCAAATCTTTATTGAAGCTCTCAAAGTCTAATCTACCTAAAATTTCAGTTTGCACAAACCTATAAGAAATTAATTCATACTAAGCTTAATTTGAAAATAATGAAATTAAAACACATAAATAAACTTAGAATAAATTAATTCAACTCAATTTCATACTAAAACCGATAGAAAAATATATGTTCAAATTACACTTATCAAATTTTCTCACATTTAAACTTTTGCTTGTCCTTAAGCAAATTAACCATCATTAAAATAAATTCCAACAATCAATCAAACACAATTAACCAAAGAAAATAATAATCACTTATTCTTAACTTAAAACACTAAACTTCAAAGAATCATAACATTAAATAATTTCACAAACTAAGCTCACTTATATATTATGGTGGTTAACAAAAACCTTTTATATCAAACCATAGTCATAAGAAATTCATCATAACTTATTAATACAATAATATAGCAAGCATCACTAAGTAGCCAACTCTATGCAATAATTGAAGATCAATTAGAACTATATATTTATCATTATTATTATTATTATTATTATTATTATTATTATTATTATTATTATTATTATTATATATTCAATGGGTGCATTTTATGTTCCATCCCATTATTGTTGTTATTTTCTCTTTTTTTCTTCTTTTTTTTTTCATATATGTATATGATGAATGTATTTTATGCTCCATTCTATATTAATTATTTAAAATGAGTACGTTTGACGCTCCAACTCTCAAAAAAATTAATATATTAATTATATTAATTATGCATAATTCTCATATCATATCCTCATATAATGATATTAAATAATGAACTACCTTAGTGATACAAACTAACTGAAGAATTCATGTCATCATAATAAACTCAAACGACTATGATTCGACATAAAAATAATTATAATTTAAAGATAAGTGTTCTTAATTTATAAAATTTTTCAAGATTATAACCTCATTCATTCCATGCGTTAAATTGAATAAAAAAATTATTTTAATCTAGCTAAAAGAGTTCAATTATCAAGTTAAAATCTAAAGTAACAATAATTAACGCACTTAATAACAAGTAAAGAACAAGTAGAGATTAAAAATAACCCAATAGATTGTAAAATAGACGTAAAACAAGTTTTAGTATTGTATTAAAAACTGAATTTTAAGTTTAATACAAATTAAAATAAAAAGATACAAATTACATAATAGGATATGCTCCATCCCATTATTATTGTTATTTTCTTTTTTTTTTCTTTTTTTTAATATATGTACATGGTGAATGTATTTTACACTTCATTCTACCTTAATTATTTAAAACGAGTACGTTTGACGCTCCATCTAGCAAAAAAAAAATTTAATATATTAATTATATTGATTATGCATAATTTTCGTATCATATCCTCACATAATTAAATAAGGAACTACCTTAGTGATACAAACTAACTCAAGAATCCATATCATCACAATGAACTCAAAAGACTATGATTCAGCATAAAAACAATTATAATTTAATGATAAGTATTCTTAATTTGTAAAATTTTTTAAGATCGTAACCTCATTCATTCAATGCATTAAATTGAGAATAAAAAAATTATTACAATCTAGCTAAAAGAGTTCAATTATCAAGTTAAAATCTAAAATAACAAAAATTTATACACTTAATAACAAGTAAAGAACGAGTAGAAATTAAAAATAACCCAATAGATTGCAAAAGAGTAAAAAAAGTTTTAGTATTTTATTAAAAACTAGATTTTAAGTCTAATAAAATTAAAATAAAAAGACAAAAGAAAATAAGAATTAAAACAAAAGACAATCTAATCAAATATTATATAAATCAAACTAAAAATAATTAGAGTTCATTAGAATCTTCTAAGCACTTCATCTTCCTTCTGAATGGTTATTGCACTGAACTGCACTTTCTTAGTAAACTTAGGAGGTCTTTCTCTCTTATTCTTTTCCAATTTTAAAAGCCTACCTCTCTTCCTTTTGAATGGTATTAGCTTAAGTTCATCATCATCACTTGAGGTATCATTTTAAACTATTAAATCAAGTTGGGATTCAATTTTTTCACAAGCTTTCTCTAATTTTTTTCTCTCCACTATTTCATCAAGATCCATAGTGTATTCAATAGGATCAGGATAAGCACGCCTAAAAGCATAGAAAGCATTAAATTGTTCAGGCGTTACTACAAATGGATTTACATAAGGTTTTTCTCAATCCCAAATACCATCTCTATATTGCCAACCCCAAGTGTATAAACTTTCTTTATTATTCATATTTCTCTATTCTAAGGCTTTGATAATAATGAATTAGAATTGCTAAGAGCTCAACCTTATATAAAGAATAAATAACAACTAATCCTAGAGCCACTCAATTAAAGAAATTCTATTTAACTCTTATTATGATTAATTAAAAATAAACTCTTAGTTTACTAGGATTAGAAGTTCAATTCAAAACAAAAGATATAATTTCAATCATAAATAAACTAAAAAAACTAACCAAAATTTAATTAAAACCTAATTATATATAATAAGTTTTTATATTTTTTTCGAAAAAATTGGAAAAAATATATATTTTTTTAATTTGAATTTTTTTATTTGTTTCAAATTTTTTATCTCTGTTTTTTCTTTTTTTTTAATTTTTTTTATAAAGGATATAAAAATATAAATTAAAAAAATTCACAAAAACAAAAATAAATACAAATGGAAGAAGCAAAATTCACAAAACACAAATTAAATAAAATAGCAAAATAAATTAAACTAACTACTCTCCTCCCACACTTAAAATTTTCATTGTCCCCCAATAAAAAAATATACAACCACAAATAAGAACATAAAAAATAAAAAAAGAAAATATAATAAGACAAATATAAAATAAAGGATGAAAGCTTCCATGAGTTATGGCGATGATGGAGGTGATGGAGTTGGAGAAGGGACAGATAAACCCGAAAGCTCTATATACTTCATTAATTTATAATTGTGATAAGTCTGACTCATTTTTAAATTGATAAGTCTTTGATTTATGGACCCTAATTGATCTCCATTTTGTCTCTGCTGCTCCTCTATAATATTCAGCTGCGAGTTTATTTGCTTATTTGTTTCATCCATCGTATTGAGCCACTTTAAAACATGTCGCCATCCTTGTTCTTAATTATCATTAGCATCACCTTCTCCCTCATCACTTTCCTCTTCCTCACGTGTTGGCTGGTCACTTGGTGGTGCACTACTAGAACCTCCTTGAAGTAGATTCTTGAAGCGCATTCTTATTGTGAGATCTCTTAAATTACTGTTAGTATCCAAAATCTCAACACATCATAAAGTATCAAATGAATATGACTCTCCACTAATGCACTCCATTGAGGTATTGTTAGGTTCAAAAATATTAAAATAGACTATTAATTCAGTAACAATATGACCTAATGCAATGGTGCTCTTGGAATGTTAGAGCAATAAACATCAAACTTTGTAAAATATAATATGTTGTAGATACTTTCTTATTCTTATAGGCACAATACAACATAAATAATTCTTGAATTGATACTTTATTACTCTCTTTTTTGCTAAACATAAAAAGACATATAAATTTATGCAATAACAATAAACTATGATTATGAATCAATCTATTATGTGCATTTCTAATATTAAACAAATCAAACCCAGTTAATATTTTCCAGAATTCATCAATGTTAAATTCTTTAGAATGAGTACAAGCACCTCCTTTAGGCAATCCTAAAGCTTTAAACATAACATCATGATCAATTACATAATCCACACCAAATATTCTACACTCTAAATTCTAATATATAGATTTTGATATTTTAAGGGTTGTAAAGAATTCAAGAGTGAATTCTTTATAAGTGTCATATCTCTTTTGTACCAATTTTTCTAAATCTAATCTATCAAATAATTGTTTCATTCTATCATCAATACCCAAATGCTCAAAAATACCATGGTTAAAAAATCTACAAGAAGTAATATTCTCATACATAGAGAGAGAAATTCTTTACCTTCTTCTTGATTATAAATTGGAAAAGGAGCATCAAAATAGGAAGATATATCTACCTCATCCCTTGAAGAACTTGAAACATTCTCCTTCCCTTTCCTTGATGTTGATATCTTTGCAAAGCTTTTCAATCTTAAGGACATTGTTGGAAGATTTGAGTAATGGGTAAAGTAGATTTGGTAAGAATTTGTTGGATTATAGAAGAAATTGAGTGGATTATGGAACGATTTAAGTGGATTTGGAAGGTTTATAGTTAGAGATTTGGAGAGAGAGGTTGGGGGAGTGAGAGAGAAAAGAAGAAGAAGAAGAAGAAGAAGAAGAAGAAGAAGAAAAGATAAGTGAGGAGAGAGAAGAGCTAATTGGGTTTATTTATGCTAAATATTTTTTTCAATTAGTCTGTCCCGTCGCGATTGGGACGGACGTGCGATATCGTGATGTTGCTCGCTCTACCATAGGTTGTTGCCTCTGACGCGATCGCGTTGTGCGCAATCTTGTGATTTTTTGGTTTGTCCATCGCGATCATGATGTTTGTCGCGATAGCTACAGAAGCTAGCGCATGAGCAGTGATCTCATGCTGCTGAGCTCGATCGTGCGAGCTTCGCTGCTCCTTCTGTCATGATCGCGCGACACAGCTTGATCGTGACAGAGACAGTACAATGATTTTTTTTTAGAAATAAATAAAGAATAAATCCAAACTCACCTCTTCTTTTTTTTTCTCCACCTTTGCTATTTACTTAACAAATAAAAATAAAAATTGATCATTAAAGAACAAAACATTAAAACACCAACCTGCAAAAATCAACAAACTAAATTAATAACTCTAATATTATGTAAAACAACTATCAAAACTTCAAATTAACTTAATCAAATGAACCTAAACTACTTAAAACACAAAGATTAAACAAAAATAAAGAGATAGAAAATTGGGTTGCCTTCTAAAAGTGCTTGTTTAAAGTCTTCAGCTTGACTTTTTCTTTGAAGCTTAAACATTAAAGTAACACACTAATCAAACATTAAAGTAACAAACTAAAGTCTTATTAATTGGTTCACTAATTATTTATGGCTTTAATCTATGTCCATTAAACTCCGTCTGCGAGTATCGTAGCCGGTCCCAAGCCCGGATAAAGGAGGAGGGTTGCGGTAGGTTGGCGGCCAGTGTAAAATTTTGCCAAACTTTTTATGGATCCTCAAAGCTATCATTATACAGTTGGGACGTGCTCACCTAGGCACGCGCTACATCGGCACCCGGGTGTAGTTTTAAATGAGCAAGGGGTTCCATCACATCGACGCCTGGGTGTGGTGGAGTATGAGCAAAGGTTCCCATGCCATGGACGGGTATGGGTAAAGAAGTTAGTCCCGCCGTATCAGCGCCCGGATGTGGTGTCAGACAGGAAAGGGCTACCGCATTATGGACGAATGCATCTAAAGAAGCAAGTCCAAGGGAGCCGATTAAGATTAGGTAGTTGGAATATTGGCACTCTGACTGGGAAGTCTATAGAGCTTGTGGATACTTTGAAAAGAAGGAAGGTTAGTATTGCTTGTTTGCAGGAAACCAGGTGGAAGGGAAATAAAGCAAAAGAGATTGGTAACTCAGGATATAAGCTGTGGTATTGTGGCTTGGATAACAATAGGAATGGTGTGGGCATTAATATTGAGCCTACGCTTAAAGACAAGGTGGTGGAAGTGAAGAGAAAGGGAGACAGGATTATCTCTTTGAGGCTTGTTTTGGGAGATGACACTATTAATGTTATTAGTGCTTATCACTACAAAAATAATCGGCATTTGCGACGAAAATCTGAGACGGACATGTTTCCGTCGCAAATTTGCTACGGATCTGCGACAGATTTGCGACGGAAGGACAAGTCAGAGGAATTTTGAGAAATTGGTCGCAAATCCGTTGCAAATCCGTCGCAGATCTGCGACGAAAATCATTCTGTCGCAAATAATCGTCGCAAAAGTTGGCGCGGAAACTTGGCGCGAGAGAGAAAACACTAAAAAAACCAATTTGCAACGGAGATCTGCTACCGTCTATTGCCGTCGCAAATTTCACTATAAAAATATTCAGAATTTTGCGACGAAAATCTGCGACAAACATTTTTCCGTCGCAAATTTGCTACGGATTTGCGACGGAAGGACGAGTCAGAGGAACTTTGAGAAATTGGTCGCAAATCCGTTGCAAATCCGTCGCAGATCTGCGACGAAAATCAGTGCGTCGCAAATAATCGTCGCAAAAGTTGGCGTGAAAACTTGCCGCGAGAGAGAAAACACTAAAAAAAACCAATTTGCAACAGAGATCTGCTACCGTCTATTACCGTCGCAAATTTCACTATAAAAATATTCAGAATTTTGCGACGGAAATTTGCGACGGACATGTTTTCATTGCAAATTTGCTACGGATCTGCGACGGATTTGCGACGGAATGACGAGTCAGAGGAATTTTGAGAAATTGGTCGCAAATCCGTTGCAAATCCGTCGCAGATCTGCGACGAAAATCAGTCTGTCGCAAATAATCGTCGCTAAAGTTGGCGGGATTACTCCCGCCGAGATTTTTTGCGGAAAATGTTACGTCGCAAATCCGTCGCAGATCCGTAGCAAATTTGCGACGGAAATGTGTCCGTCGCAGATTTCCGTCGCAAATGCCGAATATTTTTATAGTGAAAAATTGAATTTGGCTGAGTTTAATGCCGTATAATTTTTTCTTTCTTTTTCGTGTCACTTGATCTTGGCTGAGTTTATAGCATTATGGAAATTAAAAGACTAGTGCAGGAAGTAGAGGTGTAGTATAAATAAGGTTGAGCTTTGCAAAAAATAGAGACCACCTTCATTGTCATTCAATGGAATTGAATTCTACTTACATTTATGAATTGTGAGTTCACAGAATGTTAGGATCTGTCGATAACTCGTGCTTCATCCATGTTCCTTTATGTATTGGTCTTGATGTGAGTTAATTATGTCACTCAATTTTGTCTGTTGTCAAGATATATGAATTAGAATGTGTTTCTGACAAATTTGAGAACCTGCATTCAGATCACATGGCAGTGGTTTCCTTTTACAAATTCTGCTCGAAAGGATAATCTTCATCTTTACCATTGGGTAGGTTGTAACTGCTGAAGTTGTCTCTTAATCAGGTGTCCATTTGTTGGTTGGAGTCTTTTTAAAAAGTTCTGTCTTGTTTGATTTGCAGGTTAGAGTTGTAAATGGTGTTCCGCCGACTGGTGACTATTCTTTTGCCAAATATAACAAAGTATGCACAAGTTAATATGTGTATTAGGCTATAAAAGAATTAATATGTGCTTTCTTTTTCTTTTCATTTTTTTTTCAAACTGAATATGTTATTTTATTTGTAAATCTGCAGTCTGTTGATGTTGTCAAGTACACTGATGAAGAGTATGAGAAATATTTGACTGGTCCCGTAGGTATCAACTCATGGTTTCGTCTTTATGACTTTCTGTAGCTGCTATATCGTAAGATTTCAATTGAGTGTGCTAGTTAAGAATAAAGAGGAATCATTATCTTGCCCTGATTTCCTGTTATAAATTATGGAACTAATTCTCAATCACTTTATTTCTGTTAGATGTGGACCAAGGAGGAGACAGATCAATTGTTTGACCTGTGTGAAAGACTTGATCTCCGCTTCATTATTATAGCTGATAGGTTCCCATCATCTCGGACAGTGGAGGAATTGAAGGATCATTTTTATAGTGGCCTTCTCAGGGTGTTGAAGAATCTATATTGCCTGTAGCATCAAATGCTGGCCCAGAAATTGCTGAGACAGCTACCAATATTGATGATACTGTTTCTCCTTCATCAAATGCTCAACTAGCCTCTGCAGTAGTTACACCTTCAACTTCCTTAATGGTGGAAAATGCCTCCACTCTTTGATGTTCGTCGATTCCACCAAATATAAATAACTAAATTAAACTGTAGAGACGGTGAATCCAGGTCGAACCCTAGAGACTGAAATTGTAATCTTGTGTTTGTGGAGGGGAGGTTTTTGTTGTGAAAACTGAATTTTAACAAATCAAAAAGAAAAAGAAAAACTGATTAAATAACTAAGGTTGTGAAGCAAATTGATTGAAAGTCAATTCAAGGTAATTTCCAATCCAATGCACACTTGATCATAGACAACTAATGATAAAATTTCTCTTTGAATACTTAACTAGAATTTATCAACGAGCATGATAAATCCTCAAACTTCTCTATTTTCATTAACTCGAGCCCAGCACCCTCATTAACTCTAATTATTAAACGATTGGGTATTAAGCAATCCCTTTCAATTTAATAAGAGCATTAAGAACTGGAAGCAGTTAAACTTGAACAATAATTTATGAAGCATAAACTTTTTAATTCAATCCTATTGTTTCTATAGAATATTACTGAAAAACTGTGATAATCAGTAACATCTAATTGCTACTAATATTCACCCTTTCATAACAATTACGGATTATGAAGGTTGAAATAGCAGTTAATCCTATCAAACACTTTACTAATAGGCTTTTTTAGCAAAGAACTTAATAAAATTAAATCAATTAAAACAAGAATCAATAGATATTCAAAGAAGAAATACTCAATTCAAGATCAAGTCTCACAAATATACATGGATTATTAAATCCCTTGAATTGAACTAAAAGACTTAGCCACTCATGGCTTACAAAAATCAAAGATGAAAAATGGAAAAAGAAAGAATGAAATCAACTCACTGTTTCCCCGCTGTGCCAAAAAAAACCCCAGTCCTCTGTAGCTTCACGAAGATAAGAATTTGAAAGTCAAAAACATTCCAGATTTCGTGCCCCTTTTTCAGCCTCTTCCCTTTAAAATCTGATCACGACTTCTTCAACAAAATCGAAGATATCTTTCTCACGTTTCCAACAAGCTAAGGCTCACTCCAAACCGAGCCTCCGAACTCAAGTTACGATCAGAATACCGCAACAGCCCTAATTGTGAACGTTGTTGCAGAAACGCAGACTTGGATTCCGTTTTGGAGAGTCAAAACGACGTCATCTCAATAAATAGCCTTCATAACATCTGTAGGGCTGTTTCTTAGGAGTCTAATGGGCCTGGGATCATCTTGTTTCGACACTCGGAGGTCCAGATATGAGGTCCGAAACAGAACAGGTCGCGCTACTCACACAGCTCGTGTGTTCAGAACTTCAAAGCCAATTTTGACCAACATGTAGGCTGAATTGAATCTCGATTCCTTTTGAAAACTTGTAAATTTCTATCTCATCTTTCCAACGCATCAAACAGATTGCTAATTGAAGGTCTACAACTCCAGATATCCCTGAAAAACCGAACATACATCAAAACATTCTAAATGCTGGAATTTTACCACTTTACTTATATTATATCAAATGCAATTAAAATAAGGTCCAATTGATAAACAATGTCTAAACAAATAAATTAAGCACTCAAATAACTCAAAAATGCATTAGATTATAGACAATAAAGACACAAACTATGCACATATCAAATTCCCCACACTTATCCCATGCTTGTCCTCAAGCATGGCTCAAAACTCAAGCAAAATTCAAAATTTTTTAAAAGAATCCTCTCCCAAATCTTCACATTCCTTACAAGAACATTCAGAAAAACAATTTTAATTGCTAAGCAAAGTCAAGTTGACTAAGTTTATTTGAAGTTCAAAAAGACTAAAGAGCTGAATTAAGACTCTCCCTAACATAAAATTCAAGGCTTAAACATTACCATTTAAAACATGCAATTCTTTAAGTCTAATAGCAATTATACCATTACTAGGAGAATGTTCACATAACCTGCGAAGTCACTAAAAATCATTGCAACCACACAAAAAAAACTAGACTTTATTGAACTTATTTGACTTTCCTAGTGCTTGAACATTTATCGCTAACATGAGTGAGTCAGCATTTTGTGGAAACCCGCCTGCGGGTACCTGACTTCACAAACTCATGCGGCAAGGCCAACCTACTCATTGCCCAAACTCGGGCAGAGGAGTACCACGACTGCTCAAGTCTTTGGGTTTTGCCTTCATTTTTTATTTCCTACTTTTTTTTTCATTTTTGCTTTTCTTTGTTTTTCTTTTTGACTTTTTTTTTCACTTCTTTCCTTTTGCACTTGTTTTCTGTTTTTCACTTTTTTTTTAACTCTTTTATTTCACTTTCTTTCTACTATGCAACAACGCACACACAATGCTCATTTCCATGACTAAGCAGGTTACATAAAGATTCTAAGAGTAATAGTCAAGTTAAGCTCATGCAATTCATAGGTCTAACCATTAGCTCAAGCCTCAAACTCTAAATCAAAAAGAAATCACAAATTCAACAACTTATTCTAACTGAACAAGAGATAAAATTAGTTAAAACGACTTCGCTAAACTAATTAAAAGCGTTGTTCACTTAGCTCAAAGGATTGCTCCAACTCAAGAAAGAAATTCTTAAAAATTATTTGCTCAAAATCTTTTTTTTTTTTACTTGTAGAGTTTCAAGTCTACTTAAAAGACACTAATTAAGCCCATAAGTAATCCCTAAATCAGCATATAATGTCAAAAATTCAAAAAGTTTACTCAACATAATTCATGGGATAAGTGCCAAACACAATTTCAAGAAGCATTTTCCTCTTACAACATTTAAAACAGTCAATTTTACTTGAAAATAAGCATATGGCAGCATGTATAGCTCAAAAACAGTATATATGCCATGAAAATTAAAAATTGACCCAAATAAGGAGCAAATCACCAAGAAAAGAATAATGGTACCAAAAACAGAACAATGGTAGCAGCATATGGCAATATAAAGCTCACAATTTCAACAATATAGCATTAGAATTTCAGCTGCAAAACCATTCATTTAAGCATAAAAATTTCAGCATAAAACCCCTTATAATTAAATCCCTCCCCCACACTTATTTCACACATTGTCCTCAATGTGAACAAATCAAACATAAGAGGGAATTAACAAAAAGAAAGTGCAAAAGAGATAGGGTACTGCCCTGTTTGTGCTGCAAATCCAACCATTAATTGCATATCCACTCCTTGTATCTCCATGGTTCTGCCACTGCTGTAATATGCAGTTGCACTTTCACCCTCATTTGACCTGCTCTTAATTTGATGGAGCTGGAAACACGAAAGTCAGAACCTGAATTGTCATGGATGGTCCGGTGGGGAAGGGTTGTCTGATATCGCAATAGAAGGTAGCAATTCTGTTTGATCTTCGCGAATTGCCTGAAGCTGCAATTGGCGTCTTCTAATTCAATTGATCTCTGTTGCGACTGAAAAGATAAAAGGTAAATAATTAAAGACCACCGTAAAAGAAAGACTAGCATTTAACCCTGCTCTGAAACTGTAAAATAAAATAAAACAAAAATCTTACCACACTAACACCACCATTAAAAACACAATCTGAAACATCACCATTAAAAACATACTATGAACTTAATCACTCACCCAGAACTTAAACATTCACCCAGAATCTACACAGGTTAAAGGAGGAAGAAGATGACATTGTTCATTTTTTTTTTATTTTTTTTTCAAATTTTAAATTTAATTTTAAATGAAAAGTAAAATAAAACAGAATAAAACAAAATTCAAGCTCAGGTAAGCTTATTCTGGGTTGCCTCCCAAAAAGCGCCTTTGTTTAACGTCGTTAGCTCGACATAGTCACAGCAACAAATCACTTATTTCTTGCAAAATCAATCTTGTTCAAAGGCTAAAAACAAATTATGCACAATTATATCAACTCAATTAATAGAAAACAGTTCAAGTAGGTGTTTCATGACATCCAAAAACATTAAATTTCACAATTTCTCCATCAAATTCCATTGTTAATGTACCACCATCCACATCAATTTTTGTTTTGGAAGTCTTTAAGAAAGGCCTTCCAAATAAAATTAGAGCTGAATTTGATGTAGGAACACAATCTTCCATATCCAAAATGTAAAAATCTGCAGGAAAAATTAGTTCTCCAATCTGTACTAAAACATCCTCAACTACACCTATGGGATAAACATTTGAACGATCAGCTAATTCAATAATAACACCAGTTTCTTTTAGAGGGCCCAAATTCAAAGTTTGAAAAACTGAAAATGACATGACACTAATTGATGCCCCTAAATCAGCCATTGCACGTTCAAATTTAGAATTTCCTATCCTACAAGGTATAGAAAATGAACCTGGATCCTTACACTTAGGGGGTATTTTTCTTTGAATAAGTGCTGACACACTTTCCCCAACATGTACCTTTTCATTATTCCGCAACTTACGCCTTGTAATGCACAACTCTTTAAGGAATTTAGCATACCTGGGTATTTGCTTGATCACCTCAAGTAAAGGTATATTCACCTCTACTTTCTTGAAAATCTCCAAGATCTCTTTCTCTTGTTCTTCTTTCCTTGACTTGGCCAACCTACTAGGAAATGGAGGTGGAACAACAAAATTATCAGCATCATTAAGTTTAGAATTTACCTCAACTTCAGAATCCTTTGAACCCTGCTTGTGCTTCTTTGTCGACTCTTTTGCAGCTTGATTATCAACTTCTCTCCCACTTCGTAAAAGTATAGCACTCGCATTTTCTTTAGGATTAATCACCGTTTGCGATGGAAGCTTACCAGAATTTTGTGCTTCAAGTTTACTCACCGACGAAGCTAATTGACCAATCTGCTTCTCTATATTATGAATACTAGTCCTAGTTTCCTGCTGAAACTGTTGGGTGTTAGTAGCCAAAGCTTTAACAATTTCGTCAAGTGACATACCTTGATTTTGGGAAGAGGAAGATGGTTGATTCACTTGAGGTCTTTGCTGCTGGTAGCGACCCTGAATTGGCTGATTCCCATAGCTAAAATTCGGATGGTCTCGCCATCCCGGATTATAAGAATTAGAATAGGGATCATACCTGCGTTGCTGCTGCCCAAAATTTCCTACTGCATTGGCTTGCTGCACTAGTTCATCCTCTTGAAGTGTAGGACACATATCAGTAGCATGACCAGGAACCATGCAGATTCCACATGTTTTAACAGCCTGCATATTTCCTACAGCAATTTGTCTAACCAAAGAAGTTAAATCTGAAATTTGCTTCTCTAAATTAGATGTACTTACCTCATGAACCTTCCTAGGTGTGTGGTCCATTCTTGTTCCAAACTGTTGAGAGTTTGCTGCCATATTTGCAATTAATATCCTTGCATCTTCGGGTGTCTTGTCAACCAAAGCACCTCCACTAGCAGCATCTATCATATTACGCTCCATCGGCATAAGCCCCTCATAAAAATATTGAATCAACAGCTGCTCACTTATTTGATGATGGGGACAGCTTGCACGAAGCTTCTTAAAACGCTCCCAATACTCATATAGACTCTCTTCATTGGACTGCCGAATGCCACATATATCCTTCCTTATGTTGGCAGCCCGAGAAGCAGGAAAATACTTCTCCAAAAACATTCTCTTCATCTCATTCCATGAATTAATCGATCCGGAAGGAAGGTAATATAACCAGTCCTTAGCTTTGTCTTCCAACGAGAAAGGAAAAGCTCGAAGCTTAATCTGCTCTTCCGAAACACCTTGAGGCTTCATGCTAGAACATACCACATGAAGCTCCTTCAAATGCTTATGTGGATCCTCACCTGAAAGTCCATGAAATTTAGGCAATAAATGTATTAGACCAGATTTTAATACAAAAGCAACATCTAAAGTAGGAAATTGAATGCATAAAGGTTGTTGATTTAAATCAGGTGTAGCCAATTCTTTCAAAGTTCTGGCTGCCATGGCTTCAATCTCAGGATCCGAATCAGAATTTGAAACTGATTCCCGTGGAGAATTGTGTATATTATCTGTAATCGTCCGTTCAGATGAATATTGGCTCGAATTAACTTCCTTAGCTAATTTAGCTAATTTCCTCAAACGCTTAGCTGTTTTCTCTACTTCAGGATCAAAGAGAATTTCACCCGATTGAGAGCTTCTAGTCATAAACCAAACCTGAAATAACAGCACTAAAGCAAGGTAAAACAGAAACTAAATTAAAATAAAAACACAAAAATTAACAAACTTTCAGTCCATGGCAGCGGCGCCAAAAATTTGATGTTCGTCGATTCCACCAAATATAAATAACTGAATTAAACTGTAGAGACGGTGAATCCAGGTCGAACCCTAGAGACTGAAATTGTAATCTTGTGTTTGTGGAGGGGGGCTTTTGTTGTGAAAACTGAATTTTAACAAATCAAAAAGAAAAAGAAAAACTGATTAAATAACTAAGGTTGTGAAGCAAATTGATTGAAAGTCAATTCAAGGTAATTTCCAATCCAATGCACACTTGATCATAGACAACTAATGATAAAATTTCTCTTTGAATACTTAACTAGAATTTATCAACGAGCATGATAAATCCTCAAACTTCTCTATTTTCATTAACTCGAGCCCAGCACCCTCATTAACTCTAATTATTAAACGATTGGGTATTAAGCAATCCCTTTCAATTTAATAAGAGCATTAAGAACTGGAAGCAGTTAAACTTGAACAATAATTTATGAAGCATAAACTATTTAATTCAATCCTATTGTTTCTATAGAATATTACTGAAAAACTGTGATAATCAGTAACATCTAATTGCTACTAATATTCACCCTTTCATAACAATTACGGATTATGAAGGTTGAAATAGCAGTTAATCCTATCAAACACTTTACTAATAGGCCTTTTTAGCAAAGAACTTAATAAAATTAAATCAATTAAAACAAGAATCAATAGATATTCAAAGAAGAAATACTCAATTCAAGATCAAGTCTCACAAATATACATGGATTATTAAATCCCTTGAATTGAACTAAAAGACTTAGCCACTCATGGCTTACAAAAATCAAAGATGAAAAATGGAAAAAGAAAGAATGAAATCAACTCACTGTTTCCCCGCTGTGCCAAAAAAAACCCCAGTCCTCTGTAGCTTCACGAAGATAAGAATTTGAAAGTCAAAAACATTCCAGATTTCGTGCCCCTTTTTCAGCCTCTTCCCTTTAAAATCTGATCACGACTTCTTCAACAAAATCGAAGATATCTTTCTCACGTTTCCAACAAGCTAAGGCTCACTCCAAACCGAGCCTCCGAACTCAAGTTACGATCAGAATACCGCAACAGCCCTAATTGTGAACGTTGTTGCAGAAACGCAGACTTGGATTCCGTTTTGGAGAGTCAAAACGACGTCATCTCAATAAATAGCCTTCATAACATCTGTAGGGCTGTTTCTTAGGAGTCTAATGGGCCTGGGATCATCTTGTTTCGACACTCGGAGGTCCAGATATGAGGTCCGAAACAGAACAGGTCGCGCTACTCACACAGCTCGTGTGTTCAGAACTTCAAAGCCAATTTTGACCAACATGTAGGCTGAATTGAATCTCGATTCCTTTTGAAAACTTGTAAATTTCTATCTCATCTTTCCAACGCATCAAACAGATTGCTAATTGAAGGTCTACAACTCCAGATATCCCTGAAAAACCGAACATACATCAAAACATTCTAAATGCTGGAATTTTACCACTTTACTTATATTATATCAAATGCAATTAAAATAAGGTCCAATTAAAAACAATGTCTAAAAAAATAAATTAAGCACTCAAATAACTCAAAAATGCATTAGATTATAGACAATAAAGACACAAATTATGCACATATCACTCTTGCTTCTCTGCGCATGGTATATTGATTATCTTGCAGCTTCCCTCCTCCACCCCAATCCTCCCCCATTATAATTTTGAAGAAAATCATCGATTGATGAACAACAAAATAAGAAACCAGTTGTCTTTTTTGTTTTTTTCACGGCTGGAAACATAGATCAATCACACGTACCATTCATTTTTTTTAATTTATTTATAGTTTTGCTAAATATTATATATATTGCAAACTAGTCTGATTTTTTGATAAAAATGTCAGCTTCGTGTATACTTGAGAACATATGCTCTTGAGCAAATGGTGCAAGCTGCAAGTTCTTCTACAGGGCTTCGGACAATCAAGCGAGTTGAGCAGACATTACAAGATCTTGGGGTCTGGTTATTCTCCATGAACTCTTGATGCATCCTTTTCTTGTTATATTATTCATGCTGAATGACGTTATGTCTTTGACAATTAGATAGTAATATTGTTTTTCATCATCTTCCTATTTCTATAAGCACCTTATTAGTGTTCTTTTGACTTTTCAGCATATGTCCTGTGAAGATGACTTGAACTCTTTAGCTGTACGAAATTCCCCATGTCATAAAGGTTGTTCAGTGGGTAGTTTTTTGGTTGGAAATTCACTTTATCTTCAAGATCAATTCAAATTGTCTTCTTGATTAAATGCATATTATTTGTGACTTTAACTTACCCAATTAGCATTTTCTAGGCATTGGGTTTTAGAAGTCTCATGAATGCAGATGTGCTTCTTTAACTATGTTTTTGCACATTGTGTAAAATTCATTCTTCACTTCTATCATATAATTATTATCTGATCTAAGTAGGTACTCTTAAATTTGCTTAGTAGTTGTTTCTTGGATAAACTGTAATTATAAATTTTTCAGACAGTTCCATTGTTTCATATAAAGGGCCTTGTACAAATTGGGTATCACGTACTGTGTTTTTGTTTACAGGTTAATTTAAAACCAAGGGTGCCAACCAAAGCTGTTTGTGCAGAGCACCTTGAATTAAGAAAAGAAATACTGACTCTGCTAAATCTTCAAAAACAGGTATTGCACATTCACAATTTCTAATGCAGAACTGCCCAATAAAAGTAAATGTGAAAGTTGTAGATTTGATATTTTTAATGAAAGAAATATCCATAATTCTATATTTATGTCATGACATTTGAAAGAGCTGCTCTGCATTTAGTCTCTGACGTGTCAGTCTTCCATTTGCCTCTCGGTTGCAGTATAAGGAGGCAGAAGGTTCATCCTTTCGTGAGAGTTCGTATACTGATACCAGGTGGGTTCCATTGTGAATGTATTTGGGAGTCATTCATTTAAATATCTTACACACGCACAATCATGATTCACATGATTAGTTTCCACAGATGCAATTGTTATACGTTTTTAATCGCTTGATCCTTCTTTTTACCCTTTCTCTTGATGCAGTTTCTTAACATTTGGACTCTTAGAGAGTATCTGGAATTTGAAATGAGAATTCTCAATCCTCCATTTGAGATTGATTTTGAATGCGTTGTGGATGATTTTATATTCATGTATTTCTTCGTTGGAAATGATTTTTTGCCACATATGCCCACGTTGGAGATTCGTGAGGTTTGTAATATTCGGCCTTTATTTAAATAAAATGTTGTTGTGAGATGATGTTTATTATGCTAATTGAATATATTGAAGCAGGATTCTGATGAACTTTTAGATAGTTCTCTTGCTCAATGTCCATGTCTGAATTTTGCTGATCTCTGGGTATCTTACATAAGTGATAACAGTTCTAGTAAATCTTTTAGATTTTTTAAGTAGACATAGTGATACATAATTTAAATTTTGAATTTTTCAAGTTGAAATTTGAGCTATTATAAATTTTGGTAAATCATTTTATAATAAAATATTGAAAATAAATAATTTTTAATTGTTAAAATTATCTTTTGTGCTTGTCATCAAATTTTCTGTCAAGATGTTGCAGACAATAAGATATTAAAAATTCGAAAAGTATATGATGTCTTTTTGGCTGAATTCCCATTGTGTTATGGTTATTGGAAGAAGTACGCAGATCATGAGGCACGCATTGGTTCTATGGACAAAGTGGTGGAGGTATATGAATGAGCTGTTCTGGGGGTGACATATTCAGTGGACATTTGGTTGCATTATTGTGTATTTGCTATAAATACATATGAAGATCCAGATACAATTAGAAGGTAATAGCTGTTCATGTTCCCACTGATGCTGTTGGTATACATCGGAATCATGATTGGTTGATTTCTTGTGCCACAAGAGTCTAGTAATTTTGTTGCGGTGGTTATTTACTGTTTGCGGGTTTATTATGTCGAGGGATTTTACATTGTTACCTACGGGCTTGGAATATATCTATTGAATTTGCTTATTGGGCTTGGAATATGTCGAGGGATTATTCATCATATCTTTATTAGCTTTAAATAAAGATCGATTGGATATGTCGTGTATGCCTGATTTGAATTGCTGAAGTGAAAATGGTATGTTCCTATTCTCTGAGTGCGAAGCAGGCATTAACTTTGATTCCATTGTTTTATACAATGCTGCCAATAGGGATGAAGTTGTTCTCGCAATTTAGTTTTGAGTTATATGAAGTAACTTGTTGCCAGAGGAATTTATTCTCCTTAAAGGAATTTTTGAGTTTTTTCCATTATTAATAACATAGAGGTATTAATAATTCATGTTTGAGATTGGAGGTATTAATAATTCATGTTTGAGATAGTTATCTTTATATTATGAATTACATATACAGAAGCTAATTCTAGCGTAATTTGCTTTGTCTGGAATTTTGTTTTGCATCCTGGAGGCAATCCTGGAACCAGTAATCATAGGGTATTGAAATTCTTTCTTGGCTTTTTTTTTTTTTTTGCAGTTCCTACTCTTGATACTTGACACTCAAACAGGGGTACTTTCCTTGGACACTTCAATTTACACCAAATCTTGGATAAGTGTCCATTTCAGACACATATAACAAAACTTGGTTCGTGTGTGAACCATAGTGAATGTGATACAAGCATGTTTAAATCTTGTATTTGTTTATCGAGTTAAATAATCCCATTGAATAATCTATGCACGAGTTGAATGAAAAAGCCTACACACCACGGTTAGTATTACTTTGTTAACGTGTATCATATTATTCTTTTCATTTACTCTTTTTCAGGATCTGAAAGACGTGATAAGGAGAGAACGCCCCAGCACTATAATTTAATATTGAATATCTATATTGTTATTTTCAAGATAGATTATTTATAGTAGTGTTCTTAACACTTGTATAGTTAAATTGTAAAATATTTTATTCTATTGAAGATTAATAAAAGAATTATTTTTATCAATGTAATTAGTGTTTTTTTAGATTGTGTTTAAATGTTCCAAATGTATTTATAAAGTTCTCATAAAATTAATTGATAATATAAATAGTTCCAATAAAAATCAATATTAAATTACTACGGATTTGCTATGAATCTGCGACGGATATTTGAAATCTATGACGGAATCTGCGACAGATACTGCGACGACAATCTGCGACGGAATCTGTGACGGCAATCTGCGACGGAATCTGCAACGAATTTGCGACGGCAATCTGCGACGGAATCTGCAACGAATTTGCGACGGAAATCTGTGACGGAATCTGCGACGAAAATCTGCGACGAAATCTGCGACGGAATCTGCGATGGCTGCCCTTTACCCGCGAAAATTTAAGCGCGAGATTTGCAACCGCTGAGTGGTTGCAAATCCGTCGCAATCTGCGACGGCCTGTCGCAAATTGAAAATTGCGATGCCTTTTTTATTAACGGATCGTATCCGTCGCAGATCGGTCGCAAAACTTGATTTGCGACGGATCTGCGACGGATTCTGTCCGTCGCAGATAGCGTGTTTTTTTGTAGTGTATGCTCCCCAAGTAGGTTTGGACGGAGCATCCAAGGTTCAGTTCTGGGAAGATATGGATGAAATCATGCAAGGTATTCCGGATAATCAGCAAATTTTCATTGGTGGGGACCTTAACGGGCATGTTGGTAAGGACAGTAATGGTTATGACAGGGTCCATGGGGGTTATGGTTTTGGCAACAGGAATGAGGAGGGAAAGAGCATTTTGGATTTTGCGGTGGCTTATGATCTAGTGCTGGCAAATACCTGCTTTGAAAAGAGGGAGTCACACTTGATTACCTTTAAGAGTGGACGAACCCAAAGTCAAATAGACTTCATACTTACTCGAAGACGGGACAAAAGTAAGTGTAAGGATTGCAAGGTCATTCCGGGTGAAGCATTGATGGCACAACATCGTATTGTGGTTTTAGATGTTAAGAATAAAAGTAGCTGGAGGAATGATAAGAAAGTATTGGAACCAAGGATAAGATGGTGAAAATTGAAAGACCTAGCTCAAGGTACCTTTAAGGAGGAGTTACTAAAGGAAGACATTTGGAACCTTGAGGCTAGTGCAGAGGACTTGTGGACAAAAATGGAAGGTGGCATTAAGAAAGCAGGTAGTAAATTGCTTGGGATCTCTAAAGGGGCAGGGCCTCGACCGTACGATGCATGGTGGTGGGATGAGGAGGTTCAAAAGGCTATTAAGGCTAAGAGGGAATGGTATAAAAAGTTACCGAATGCGGTTAATAGCGAGGCCTTTGAGGAATATAAGAGGGCTAAGAAAGAGGCAAAGAAGGCTGTTAGTGTAGCTCGTGGCAGAGCCTTAGAAGGGATTTATCAAAAGTTAGGTACTAAAGAGGGAGAAATGGGCATTTATAAGATTGCAAGGATGAGAGAAAGGAAAAGCAGAGATTTAAGCCAAGTCAAATGTATAAAGGACGAAGATCAACGGGTGTTGACAGGAGATGTTGAGATTAAGGAGAGGTGGAAGGCTTATTTTGTGCAGTTATTCAACCCTGAACATGAACAAGATTTTCAAGGTCTTCATGCAACAAATGGTTATATTAGCTGGTCTAGGAGGATCTTGCATAGTGAAGTAAGAGAAGCCTTGAAGTATATGAAAGTTGGTAAAGCTTGTGGCCCGGATGGTATTCCTATAGAGGTTTGGAAGAACCTTGGAGAGGTAGGAGTTGCCTGGTTAACTAAACTCTTTAATCTATTGTGAAAGGATGTAAGATTTCGAATGCCTGGAGGAAGAGTATCCTGGTGCCCATTTATAAAAATAAGGGAGACATTCAATGCTGTACAAATTATCGGGGTATCAAACTTATGAGCCATACTATGAAATTATGGGAAAGGATTATTGAACACAGATTGAGGAAGCTTACAAGAGTTTCGGAGAATCAGGTTGGGTTTATGCCAGGGAGATCTACCATGGAGGCTATTTCTCTTCTAAGACGACTAATGGAATTGTATCAAGAGAAGAAGAAAGATCTCCACATGGTATTTATTGACTTGGAGAAAGCCTATGATAGAGTACCAAGAGAAGTGTTATGGTGGATTTTGAAGAGGAAAAGAGTCAGCGGCAAATATATCAACATCATCAAGGACATGTATGAGAATGCATCCACTAGTGTGAAAACACCTGGTGGAGACACTGAGGCTTTCCCCATTACTACCGGATTGCATCAAGGTTCGGCCATGAGTCCATATTTATTTACCCTGGTTATGGACGAGCTAACCAGAAGCATACAAGACGATGTTCCTTGGTGTATGTTGTTTGCTGATGACATTATTTTAATTGATGAGACTAGTGCTGGTGTAAACCGTGAGTTAGAAGTGTGGAGAAAAACCCTCGAGGACAAGGGTTTTAAGTTAAGTAGGAGTAAAACGGAATATATGCACTGTGAGTTCAGTCTAAGGAAGAAGCAGGAACATGAGGTTAAGTTGGATGGAGTTTTGGTTCCTAAAACCAAGCAGTTCAAATATTTAGGTTCGGTATTCCAGAATGATGGCCGTATAGATGAAGATGTGGCTCACAGAATACAGGTAGGGTGGTTGAAGTGGAAGGGTGCGACTGGAATTCTATGTGATAAGAAAATACCTCTGAAAGTGAAAGGTAAATTATATAGGACGGTTGTTAGACCTGCGATGCTCTATGGTAGTGAGTGTTGGGCACCAACGGGACAACATTTGCATAAGATGAGTGTGGCAGAAATGAGGATGCTAAGATGGATGTGTGGACATATCAGACTGGACAAAATTAAGAATGTTCATATTCGACAAAAAGTCCAAGTAGCGGATGTCGGAGATAAGGTGAGGGAAGGAAGACTTAGATGGTATGGGCATGTTTTCAGAAGACCTCCTAATGCTGCGGTTCGTAAGTGTGAGAATTTGTTGATTGAGGGGGCTAGAGGTCGTGGAAGACCTAGAACTGTGTGGAATGAGGTGATAGCAAGAGACTTACGTGCCTTAGATCTTGATGCGGATTTGATTAATGACAGACTTGAATGGAGACGTAAAATTCGTGTCTTGGAAGGGGCCTAAGGCTGGAGTATCTTTCTTGGTGTCTTTTGAGCTTATTTTGTTGAGGATCCATACAGTCGACCCCAACTTGTTTGGGATTAAGGCTTAGTTGTTGTTGTTGTTGTTGTTGTAATCTATGTCCATTAACTATTAAAATTTGATGAGAACTATTTTGAATGTCCACCGCTCCTGAAGGATGAACTTTAACTAACTTAAATGGCCCTTACCATCTACACTTAAGTTTTTCAGGAAAAAGTTTAAGTCTAGAATTGAATAGTAATACATATTGGCCTTCATGAAAATTACGCTCTCAGATACTCTTGTCATGCCATGCCTTAGTTCGCTATTTATATAACTTAGCATTCTCATACGAACTAAGGCGCATGTGAGTGGGCATTTTTGCCTCCAATCTCATGTGAAATAATTTTTGCGACTTCGGCACTATTAGGCTTAGGGCCTTAGAGAACACGGGCCTAAACTCGGAAAAAATGGAGTCGCCACTCTGACGAGTCGATAAAAAGAAAGGGGTGGATCACTCGATTCCTAAGGAATCCCCAACCCCTTAATGAGTTTGAAAAGTTGGGTATGCATGGGAAATGTGAGAATGACCCAATACCTCCACAGCACCCAATTCATTGGAATCGACCTTCTTTTCAAGTCTAAAATTATAAAATTCTTAGTTATTATGAAATCATCAATATTACATGCAGTTATTGAAATAAATAATCAATGTATTAAAAATAAAAATAAGTCCAAACAAAATAATAAATAGACACCCATCCATGAATGAAAATATACCTTTACAATGTCCAATGCAATGCCCAAAAAAGAAAACAAAGTAAATAAAAATGAGACACCCATCACAGATGGAAACGTATCTCTTACAACAGTCCCAAAATCTTTAAAAGATAAATTAAATTACATAATAAAACTGAGGCACCCATAAAGTGAAAACATATCTTTTACATCCTCAAAATCCAAGCAAAAATAAATGTAAACTCATAAATAAATAAATAATCATCACATAAAGAGTCATAAAATTAGGACTTAATTAAAAGGAAACAAGGATAAATAACAAAGAATATAATCCACAAATAAATATTAATCCCATTGACGAGGGATCGCGTACGGTGGTCTCGCCAGGATAGACAGTTTACATGATATGATTTTATTAGAGAATTCAAATTTTTCTTAAACTAGGATTTTATATTTATACAAATTAGGGTTTTTATTTAAGTATAGTTATATAGGGAGGTGATCACAAGCATTAGGCTTACACTTCCAATGGCAAATCACCCTACAAGCAAGCAAAGTAATTTGGTTCAAGTATGGAGATAATTAGCAGCCATTATCAGCTCCAGAGTTAGTTCAGGTTCAATTGGGAATTCAGTCTCCTTTCCACTTACTGAAGAGTAAAGGATGCTAATACTTTGATGAGTTAAAGCCGAAAATCAAATGTAATAAAACCTTCAGCAACCAGCAGATATACATGAGAAAGCTCATATAAAAAGGTTGAACATTAAAGAGTTCATTTAATGATCTTAAATATTAATTATTCTGTTGTAACTTGACATCCACAAAGTACATTTTCCGAGCCAAACAGGTTTACCCAAAGCGCCCTTTTTTTTCAAGAAATAAAGACTGTCAGATAGTAATTCACAAATTGGCAGGAAAAATTAGGAATACAGATTAGACAAACCATTTCCTTATTTAGTTATTACACAAAATAATTCATTTAGGCCAAGTAGTTAATTCTTACTGAGACCTCAATTAACCAATTTCAGAACCTAACCAAACAGAGTGATAATTCTATATCTTCATTCTCTTAGCCAAAACAAATTTTATGGTGATAGAATTCACCAGACTTTATACAATCAGTGTTTAATTACTTGTCTAAATCATCATTGTTAACAAGAAAATTACAAATTAATTAATCAGCTACCCACCTACAAATTACAACGCCAAAAAAATTATTACTAAAAATTGTTCCATGAATCTTTCCAAAAATCAGTATACGTCTATTCTTGCAAAGCATAAAAAGCCAATGGCTGTACATCCTCAGGGTTGAAGATAACCCAGTTGCTCATCTGCGGCGAATGAAGGGACTTGGTCATCAACGATCAATGAAGGCAGTTAAATAATGAACTACCTTAGTGATACAAACTAACTGAAGAATTCATATCATCACAATAAACTCAAAAGACTATGATTCAGCATAAAAATAATTATAATTTAAAGATAAGTGTTCTTAATTTATAAATTTTTTTAAGATTATAACCTCATTTATTCCATGCGTTAAATTGAGAATAAAAAAATTATTTTAATCTAGCTAAAAGAGTTCAATTATCAAGTTGAAATCTAAAGTAACAATAATTAACACACTTAATAATAAGTAAAGAACAAGTAGAGATTAAAAATAATCCAATAGATTGTAAAATAGGAGTAAAACAAGTTTTAGTATTTTATTAAAAACTGAATTTTAAGTCTAATACAAATAAAAATAAAAAGATACAAATTAAATAATGGGATGGAGCATCATTGTTGTTGTTATTTTCTCTTTTCTTCTTTTTTTTATATATGTATATAGTGAATGTATTTTATACTCCATTCTATCTTAATTATTTAAAACGGGTACGTTTGACGCTCCATCTAGCAAAAAAAAATTTTGAATATATTAATTATATTGATTATGAATAATTCTCATATCATATCCTCACATAATTAAATAAGGAACTACCTTAGTGATACAAACTAACTCAAGAATCCATATCATCACAATAAACTCAAAAGACTACGATTCTGCATAAAAACAATTATAATTTAATGATAAGTGTTATTAATTTGTAAAATTTTTTAAGATCATAACCTCATTCATTCCATGCATTAAATTGAGAATAAAAAAATTATTTTAATCTAGCTAAAAGAGTTCAATTATCAAGTTGAAATCTAAAATAACAATAATTAACATACTTAATAACAAATAAAAAACAAGTATAGATTAAAAATAACCAAATAAAGTACAAAATAGGAGTAAAAAAAGTTTTAGCATTTTATTAAAAACTGAATATTAAGTCTAATACAAATTGAAATAAAAGGACACAAAAGTAAATAAGAATTAAAACAAAAGACAATCTAATCAAATATTATATAAATCAAACTAAAAATAATCAGAGTTCATTAGAATCTTCTAAGCACTTCATCTTCCTTCTTAATGGTTATTGTACTGAACTGCACTTTCTTAGTAATCTTAGGAGGTCTTTCTCTCTTATTTTTTTTCGATTTTAAAAGCCTACCTCTCTTCCTTTTGAATGTTATTGGCTTAAGTTCATCATCATCACTTGAAGTATCATTTAAAACTATTAAATCAAGTTGGAATCCAATTTTTTAACAAGCTTTCTCTAATTTTTTCCTCTCCAATATTTCATCAAGATCTATAGTGTATTCATTAGGATCAAGATAAGCACGCTTAAAGCATAAAAAGCATTGAATTGTTCGGGCGTTACTACAAATGGATTTACATAAGATTTTTCTAGATCCCAAATACCGTTTGTATATTGCCAACCCCAAGTGTTTAAACTTTCTTTATTATTCATCTTTCTCTATTATAAAGCTTTGCTAATAATGAATTAGAATTGCTAAGAGCTCAACCTTATATAGAAAATAAATAGTGACTAATCCTAAAGCCACTCAACAAAGAAATTCTACTTAACTCTTGTTATTAATTTTGATTAATTAAAAATAAACTCTAAGTTTACTAGGATTAGAAGTTCAATTGAAAACAAAAGATATAACTTCAATCCTAAATATACTAAAACAACTAACCAAAATTTAATTAAAACCTAATTATATATAATAAGTTTTTATATTATTTTCGAAAAAAATGGAAAAAATATTTTTTTTTAATTTGAATTTTTTTATTTGTTTCGAATTTTTTATCTCTTTTTTTTCTTTTTAAATTTTTTTTATAAAGGATATAAAAATATAAATTAAAAAAATTCACAAAAACAAAAAAAAAATACAAATGCAAGAAGCAAAATTCACAAAACACAAATTAAATAAAATAGCAAAATAAATTAAACTATAAGCAAAATTCATAAAACACAAAATAAAAAAATATACAATCACAAATAAGAACATAACAAATAAAAAAAGAAAATATAATAAGACAAATATAATATAAAGGATGAAAGCTTCCAAGAGTTATGGCGATGATGGAGGTGATGGAGTCAGAGAAGGGACAGATAAACTTGAAAGCTCTATATACTTCATTAATTTATAATTGTGATAAGTCTGACTCTTTTTCATATTGATAAGTCTTTGATTTATGAACCCTAATTTATGAACCCTAATTGATCCTCATCACTTTCCTCTTCCTCACGTGTTGGTTGCTCACTTGGTGGAGCACTACTAGAACCTCCTTGAAGTAGATTCTTGAAGCACCTTCTTATAGTGAGATCTCTTAAATTACTGTTAGTATCCAAAATCTCAGCACATCATAAAGTATCAAATGAATATGACTCTCCACTAATGCACTCCATTGAGGTATTGTTAGGTTAAAAAAATATTAAAATAGACTATTAATTCAGTAACAATATGACCTAATGCAATGGTGCTCTTGGAATATTAGAGCAATAAACATCAAACTTTGTAAAATATAATATGTTGTAGATACTTTCTTATTCTTATAGGCCAATACAACATAAATAATTCTTGAATTGATACTTTATTACTCTCTTTTTTGCTAAACATAAAAAGACATATAAATTTATGCAATAACAATAAACTATGATTATGAATCAATCTATTATGTGCATTTCTAATATTAAACAAATCAAACCCGGTTAATATTTTCCAGAATTCATCAATGTTAAATTCTTTAGAATGAGTACAAGCACCTCCTTTAGGCAATCCTAAAGCTTTAAACATAACATCATGATCAATTACATAATCCACACCAAATATTCTACACTCTAAATTCTAATATTTAGATTTTGACATTTTAAGGGTTGTAAAGAATTCAAGAGTGAATTCTTTATAAGTTTCATATCTCTTTTGTACCAATTTTTCTAAATCTAATCTATCAAATAATTGTTTCATTCTATCATTAATACCCAAATGCTCAAAAATACCATGGTTAAAAAATCTACAAGAAGTAATATTCTCATACATAGAGAGAGAAATTCTTTACCTTCTTCTTGATTATAAATTGGAAAAGGAGCATCAAAATAGGAAGATATATCTACCTCATCCCTTGAAGAACTTGAAACATTCTCCTTCCCTTTCCTTGATGTTGATATCTTTGCAAAGCTTTTCAATCTTAAGGACATTGTTGGAAGATTTGAGTAATGGGTAAAGTAGATTTGGTAAGAATTTGTTGGATTATAGAAGAAATTGAGTGGATTATGGAAGGATTTGAGTGGATTTGGAAGGTTTATAGTTAGAGATTTGGGGTGAGAGGTTGGGGGTGTGAGAGAGAGAAAAAAAAAAGAAGAAGAAAAGATAAGTGAGGAGAGAGAAAGGCTAATTGGGTTTTTTTATGCTAAATATTTTTTTTAATTAGTCCGTCCCGTCACGATTGGGAAAGACGTGCGATATAGTGATATTGCTCGATCTACCAACGGTTGTTTCCTCTGACGCGATCGCGTTGTGCACAATCTTATGATTTTTTTTGTTTCTCCATCGCGATCATGACGTTTGTCACGATAGCTACAGAAGCTAGCGCACAAGCAGCGATCTCGCGCTGCTGAGCTCGATCGTGCAAGCTTCGCTGCTCCTTCTGTCATGATCACGTGACACAGCTTAATCGTGACAAAGACAGTACAATCAATTTTTTTTTAGAAATAAATAAAAAATAAATCCAACTCACCTCTTCTTCTTCTTTTTTTATGCTCTCAGATATTCTTGTCATGCCATGCCTTAGTTCGCTGTTTATATAACTTAGCATTCTCATACGAACTAAGGCGCATGTGAGTGGGGATTTTTGACTCCACTCTCATGTGGAATAAGTTTTGCGACTTCGGCACTATTAGGCTCAGGGCCTTAAAGAACACAGGCCTAAACTCAAAAAAAATGGAGTCGTCACCCGGACGAGACAAGAAAAAGAAAGGGGTGGATCACTCGATTCCTAAGGAATCCCCCACCCCTAAATGAGTTTAAAAAGTTGGGTATGCATAGGGAATGTGAGAATGACCCAGTACCTCCACAGCGTCCAATTCATTGGAACGAGCCTTCTTTTCAGGTCTGAAATTATAAAATTCTTAGTTATTATGAAATCATCCATATTACATGCAGATATTGAAATAAATAATCAGTGTATTAAAAATAATAATAAGTCCAAACAAAATAATAAATAGGCACTCATCCATGGATGAAAATATACCTTTGCAATGTTCAATGCAATGCCAAAAAAAAAACAAAGTAAATAAAAATGAGACACCCATCATAGATGGAAACGTGTCTCTTACAACAGTCCCAAAATCTTTAAAAGATAAATTAAATTACATAATAAAACCGAGGCACCCATAAAGTGAAAACATATCTTTTACATCCTTGAAATCCAAGCAAAAATAAATGCAAACTCATAAATAAATAAATAATCATCACATAAAGAGTCATAAAATTGGGGCTTAATTAAAAAGGAAACAAGGATAAATAACAAAGAATATAATCCACAAATAAATATTGACCCCATTGACGAGGGATTACGTATGGTGGTCCCGCCAGGATAGACAGTTTACATTATATTATTTTATTGGAGAATTCGGATTTTTCTTAAACTAGGATTTTATATTTATACAAATTAGGGTTTTTATTAAAGTATAGTTATAGAGGGAGGTGATCACAGGCATTAGGCTTACACTTCCAATGGCAAATCACCCAACAAGCAAGCAAAGTAATTTGGTTCAAGTATGGAGATAATTAGCAGCCATTATCAGCTCCAGAGTTAGTTCAGGTTCAATTGGGAATTCAGTCTCCTTTCCACTTACTGAAGAGTAAAGGATGCTAATACTTTGATGAGTTAAAGCCGAAAATCAAATGTAATAAAACCTTCAGCAACCAGCAGATATACATGAGAAAGCTCCTATAAAAAGGTTCAAGATTAAAGAGTTCATTTAATGATCTTAAATATTAATTATTCTGTTGTAACTTGACATCCACAAAGTACATTTTCCCAGCCAAACAGGTTTACCCAAAGCACCCTTTTTTTTTTCAAGAAATAAAGACTGTCAGATAGTAATTCACAAATTGGCAGGAAAAAATTAGGAATACAGATTAGACAAACCATTTCCTTATTTAGTTATTACAAAAAATAATTCATTTAGGCCAAGTAAGTAGTTAATTTTTACAGAGACCTCAATTAACTAATTTCAGAACCTAACCAAACAGAATGATAATTCTATATCTTCATTCTCTTAGCCAAAACAAATTTTATGGTGATAGAATTCACCAGACTTTATGCAGTCAGTGTTTAATTACGTGTCTAAATCATCATTGTTAACAAGAAAATTACAAATTAATTAATCAGCTACCCACCTACAAATTACAACGCCAAAAAAATTATTACTAAAAATTGTTCCATGAATCTTTCCAAAAATCAGTATACGTCCATTCTTGCATAGCAGAAAAAGCCAACGGCTGTACATCCTCAGAACCTGGGGGTTGAAGATAACCCAGTTGCTCATCTGCGGCGATTGAAGGTACTTGGTCGTCAGCGGTCAATGAAGGCAGTTGGTCGTCAGCGGTCAATGAAGACAGTAGCTCGTCAATGGTGAAAGAAGGATCTAAAGAACCATCATCAAACCCACAAGCAGTAAAGGGATCCTCTGTTGCTGCTATTATAGCCTTACAGTAATTGACGTATGGGTCTTCTTGATTTTGGGCAAACTCTAACTCGAATGATTCAACTCTTTCAGGCTCTATTCCAAACGCTTCTTTATTTTGAGCAGATTCTGACTCAAGTGATTCAACTCTTTCAGGCTCTCTTCCATACGCTTCTTGATTTTGAGCATATTCTGACTCGAATGATTCAACTCTTTCAGGCTCTCTTCCATACGCTTCTTGATTTTGAGCATATTCTGACTCGAATGATTCAACTCTTTCAGGCTCTCTTCCATACGCTTCTTGATTTTGAGCATATTCTGACTCGAATGATTCAACTCTTTCAGGCTCTCTTCCATATGCTTCTTGAATTTGAGAAGATTGGCACTCAAAAAATTCAGCCCTTTGAATCTTTCTTCCAGGCGCTTCTTGATTTTGAAAAGATTGGCATTCTAAAGATTCAACCATTTCAAGCTTCCTCTTCCTCTTCGAATGAGTTTGAGCAGTAGAAGAAGAAGCGCGGCAATTCTTTCGCAAGCGACAGAGTACCCAATCTGTATTTATATCAAGAAATCTGAATTCATGCATAATCCAAGCACGATTATGATGTGGGTACTTTGAATTCTCATAGCTAAACCTCTTCTTCAAGCCATGCATGGATTGATTCTCAATTCTTCCATCAACTCTGATTTGAATTTCCAATTCTTCGCCATGATCTTCTCCCATCCATGTGCCAAAAGACCCAACAGTTCGATCAATTCTTGACCCTTTACCGCGTTTCTTCTTCAAATGAGTAAAGAAGTAAAGATCATCTAATTCAGATAATTTGTTTCCATCAAATTTTTCCCACACTTGCCATGGCTCTTCGTCACCGTACAAGTCATACTCCTGAACAATGGCTTCTTCAATAGATGACAGAGTACCTGCGATCTTCCTGCGCAGGTAATGACCCAACAACTCTGAGTCTGTAGGGTTGAATCTGAATCCTGGAGAAAACCCCAACTGCTGCATTGTGGAGAATCTGAAACAATTAAGTGATTTTTACAGTTTGATTTTACTGGAAACAGAACGAAACAGAGGTTCGGAGAAAAAAAAAAACAGAGGAACACAAACAAGAAGAAAGTAACGACTTAATGAAATACTATGTATATATTTATGGATGATTTGCGATCTTTTGAATAAACTTATCCGTGTTTGTAAAGGATTAGTGATAAGCAAATGTATTGCAAATATTTGAGAAATAAATGTATCATAGTTTGTAAAGGATTAGTGATACATGAAATCTAAATTAGAATCTTTAGACATTTTTATCATCAGGTGTCCGTTGAGTCTTAAACTATCAGTGTTTGTAAAGGATTAGTGATACAGAGGGCTAATAACAAGAAACGACTTGATGAAATGCAAATATTTGAGAAATAAATGTATCATAGTTTGTAAAGGAAATCTAAATTAGAATCTGTAGACCTTACGACCATCAGGTGTACGTTGAGTCTGTTAAACCGACAACAATTTATATAAGTCACATAAAATATTGTTTTACTTTCTTATTAACAAGCAAATTTTTTAAAATTATTTTTATGAAAAAAATATTAATAATTTCAGTAAATTAGCCCAATCGTCCAATAAACTTCAGATTTTTAGTCATCCTATAATTGAAAAAGTGCAAAGATACTGAAGAATTCTGAAAACTTTTTTTATGAAAATTAATTTAGTATGCTATAGTTTAAAATAATAGGACCTAAACAAATACTAAATATTCTAAATTTTGGCTGTGCTACAACAATCAAAATCCCAAAGCAAAAAATCCAAAATCCTTTTACCCATTATAAATTTATTGACAAACTATATAATATTTATAGCAGGAGCTGAAACAAAAATTTTGGCTGCGATGTCACATAAAATGTATATGCCCCTTAATAATATTAGGTCAAATGGACATGTAATGCCGTCACTTTCCTCTTCCTCACGTGTTGGCTGGTCACTTGGTGGAGCACTAATAGAACCTTCTTGAAGTAGATTTTTGAAGCACCTTCTTATAGTAGGACCTCTTAAATTATTGTTAGTATCCAAAATTTCAGCACGGCATAAAGTATCAAATGAATATGACTCTCCACTAATGCACTCCATTGAGGTATTGTTAGGATAAAAAAGATTAAAATAGACTATAACAAAATGACCTAATGCAATGGTGCTCTTGGGATGTTAGAGCAATAAATATCGAACTTTGAAAAATATAATATGTTGCAGATACTATCTTATCCTTATTGGCACAGTACAACATGAACAATTCTTGAATTGGCACTTTATTACTCTCTTTTTTGCTAAACATAAAAAGACACATAAATTTATGCAATAACAATAAACTATGATCATGAATCAATCTATTATGTGCATTTCTAATATTAAACAAATCAAACTCAGTTAATGTTTTCCATAATTCATCAATGTTAAATTCTTTAGAATAAGTACAAGTACCTTCTTTAGGCAATCTTAAAGCTTTAAACATAACATCATGATCAATTACATAATCCATACCAAATATTCTACACTCTAAATTCTAATATTTAGATTTTGACATTTTAAGGGTTGTAAAGAATTCAAGAGTGAATTTTTTATAAGTGTCATATCTTTTTTGTACCAATTTTTCTAAATCTAATCTATCAAATAATTGTTTCATTCTATTATCAATACCCAAAAGCTCAAAAATACCATGGTTAAAATATCTACAAGAAGTAATATTCTCATACATAGAGAGAGAAATTCTTTACCTTCTTCTTGATTATAAATTGAAAAAGGTGCATCAAAATGAGAAGATATATCTGCCTCATCCCTTAAAGAACTTGAAACATTCTCCTTCCCTTTCCTTGATGTTGATTTCTTTGCAATGCTTTTCACTCTTAAGGCCATTGTTGGAAGATTTCAATAATGGGTAAAGTAGATATGGTAAGAATTTATTGGATTATAGAAGAAATTGAGTGGATTATTGAAGGATTTGAGTGGATTTGGAAGGTTTATAGTTAGAGATTTGGGGAGAGAGAGAAAAGAAGAAGAAGAAGAAGAAAAGATAAGTGAGGAGAGAGAAGAGCTTATTGGGTTTTTTTTTATGCTAAATACTTTTTTTTTAATTAGTCCGTCCCGTCGCGATTGGGACAGACGTGCGATATCGTGATGTTGCTCGCTCTACTAGAGGTTGTTGCCTCTGACATGATCACGTTGTGCGCAATCTTGTGATTTATTTGCTTTGTCCATCGCGATCATGACGTTTGTTGCGATAGCTATAGAAGCTAGCGCACAAGCAGCGATCTCGCGCTGCTGAGCTCGATCGTTCGAGCTTCACTGCTCCTTCTGTCATGATCGCGCGACACAGCTTGATCATGACAGAGACAGTACAATGAATTTTTTTTTAGAAATAAATAAAAAATAAATCCAAACTCACCTCTTCTTTTTTTTTTTCTCCACCTTTGCTTTTTACTTAACAAGCAAAAATAATATTCATCATTAAAGAACATAACATTAAAACACCAACCTGCAAAAATCCATAAACTAAATTAATAACTCTAATTTCATGTAAAACAACTATCAAAACTTCAGATTAACTTAATAAAATGAACCTAAACTACTTAAAACACAAAGATTAAACAAAAATTAAGAGATAGAAAATTGGGTTGCCTCCTAAAAGTGCTTGTTTAAAGTCTTCAGCTTGACTTTTTCTTTGAAGCTCAAACTTTAAACTAAAAACTAATCAAACATTAAAGTAACAAACTAAAGTCTTATTAATTGGTTCATTAATTATTTATGGCTTTAATCTATGTCCACTAACTATTAAAATTTGATGAGAGCTATTTTGAATGTTCACCGCTCCTGAAGGATGAACTTTAACTATCTTAAATGGCCCTTACCATTTACACTTAAGTTTTTCAGAAAAAAGTTTAAGTCTAGAATTGAATAATAACACATATTGGCCTTCATGAAAATTACGCTCTCAGATATTCTTGCCATGCCATGTCTTAGTTCGTTATTTATGTAACTTAACATTTTCATACTAACTAAGGCGCATGTGAGTGGGGATTTTCGTCTCCACTCTCATGTGAAATAAGTTTTGCGACTTCGACACTATTAGGCTTAGGGACTTAGAGAACACGGGCCTAAACTCAGAAAAAATGGAGTCGACACCCGGACGAGTCGAGAAAAAGAAAGGGGTGAATCACTCGATTCCTAAGGAATCCCCAACCCCTTAATGAGTTTGAAAAGTTGGGTATGCATGAGGAATGTGAGAATGACCTAGTACCTCCACAGCGCCCAATTCATTGGAACCAGCTTATTTTTCAGGTCTAAAATTATAAAATTCTTAGTTATTATGAAATTATCTATATTACATGCAGATATTGAAATAAATAATCATTGTATTAAAAATAATAATAAGTCCAAACAAAATAAAAAATAGACACCCATCAATTAATGAAAATATACCTTTACAATGTCTAATGCAACGCCAAAAAAAAGAAAACAAAGTAAATAAAAATGATACACCCATCATAGATGGAAACGTGTCTCTTACAACAGTCTCAAAATCTTTAAAAGATAAATTAAATTACATAATAAAACCGAGACACCCATAAAGTGAAAACATATCTTTTATATTCTTGAAATCCAAGCAAAAATAAATGTAAACTCATAAATAAATAAATACTCATCACATAAAGAGCCATAAAAGTAAGGCTTAATTAAAAAGGAAACAATGATAAATAACAAATAATATAATTCACAAATAAATATTGTCCCCATTGACGAGGGATCGCATACGGTGGTCCCGCCACGATAGACAATTTACATAATATGATTTTATTGGAGAATTCAAATTTTTCTTAAACTAGGATTTTATATTTATACAAATTAGGATTTTTATTAAAGTATAGTTATATAGGGAGGTGATCACAAGCATTAGGCTTACACTTCCAATGGCAAATCACCCAACAAGCAAGTAAAGTAATTCGGTTCAAGTATGGAGATAATTAGCGGCCATTATCAGCTCCATAGTTAGTTCAGGTTCAATTGGGAATTCAGTCTCCTTTCCACTTACTGAAGAGTAAAGGATGCTAATACTGTGATGAGTAAAGCCGAAAATCAAATGTAATAAAACCGTCAGCAACCAGCAGATATACATGAGAAAGCTCATATAAAAAGGTTGAAGATTAAAGAGTTCATTTAATGATCTTAAATATTAATTATTCTGTTGTAACTTGACATCCACAAAGCACATTTTCCGAGCCAAACAGGTTTACCCAAAGCACCCTTTTTTTTTCAAGAAATAAAGACTGTCAGATAGTAATTCGCAAATTGGCAGGAAAAATTAGGAATACAGATTAGACAAACCATTTCCTTAGTTAGTTATTACAAAAAATAATTCATTTAGGCCAAGTAAGTAGTTAATTCTTACAGAGACTTCAATTAACCAATTTCAGAACCTAACCAAACAGAGTGATAATTCTATATCTTCATTCTCTTAGCCAAAACAAATTTTATGGTGATAGATTTCACCAGACTTTATGCAATCAGTGTTTAATTACTTGTCTAAATCATCATTGTTAACAAGAAAATTACATATTAATTAATCAGCTACCCACCTACAAATTACAACGCCAAAAAAATTATTACTAAAAATTGTTCCATGAATCTTTCCAAAAATCAGTATACGTCCATTCTTGCATAGCAGAAAAAGCCAACGGCTGTACATCCTCAGAACCTGGGGGTTGAAGATAACCCAGTTGCTCATCTGCGGCGAATGAAGGTACTTGGTCGTCAGCGGTCAATGAAGGCAGTTGGTCGTCAGCGGTCAATGAAGACAGTAGCTCATCAATGGTGAAAGAAGGATCTAAAGAACCATCATCAAACCCACTAGCAGTAAAGGGATCCTCTGTTGCTGCTATTATAGCGTTACAGCAATTGACGTATGGGTCTTCTTGATTTTGAGCAAACTCTAACTCGAATGACTCAACTCTTTCAGGCTCTATTCCATACGCTTCTTTATTTTGAGCAGATTCTGACTCAAGTGATTCAACTCTTTCAGGCTCTCTTCCATACGCTTCTTGATTTTGAGCATATTCTGACTCGAATGATTCAACTCTTACAGGCTCTCTTCCATACGCTTCTTGATTTTGAGCATATTCTGACTCAAATGATTCAACTATTTCAGGCTCTCTTCCATATGCTTCTTGATTTTGAGAAGATTGGCACTCAAAAGATTCAGCCCTTTGAATGTTTCTTCCAGGCGCTTCTTGATTTTGAAAAGATTGGCATTCTAAAGATTCAACCATTTCAAGCTTCCTTTTCCTCTTCAAATGAGTTTGAGCGGTAGAAGAAGAAGCGCGGCAATTCTTTCTCAAGCGACAGAGTACCCAATCTGTATTTATATCAAGAAATCTGAATTCATGCATAATCCAAGCACTATTATGTTGTGGGTACTTTGAATTCTCATAGCTAAACCTCTTCTTCAAGCTATGCATGGATTGATTCTGAATTCTTCCATCAACTCTGATTTGAATCTCCAATTCTTCGCCATGATCTTCTCCCATCCATGTGCCAAAAGACCCAACAGTTCGATCAATTCTTGACCCTTTACCGCGTTTCTAATTCAGATAATTTGTTTCCATGAAATTTTTCCCACACTTGCCATGGCTCTTCGTCACCGTATAAGTCATACTCCTGAACAATGGCTTCTTCAATAGATGACAGAGTACCTGCGATCTTCCTGCGCAGGTAATGACCCAACAACTCTGAGTCTGTAGGGTTGAATCTGAATCCTGGAGAAAACCCCAACTGCTGCATTGTGGAGAATCTGAAACAATTAAGTGATTTTTACAGTTTGATTTTTGTGGAAACAGAACGAAACAGAGGTTCGGAGAAAAAAAAACAGAGGAACACAAACAAGAAGAAAGTAACGACTTAATGAAATACTATGTATATATTTATGGATGATTTGCGATCTTTTGAATAAACTTATCCGTGTTTGTAAAGGATTAGTGATAAGCAAATATATTGCAAATATTTGAGAAATAAATGTATCATAGTTTGTAAATGATTAGTGATACGTGAAATCTAAATTAGAATCTTTAGACATTTTTATCATCAGGTGTCCGTTGAGTCTTAAACTTATCAGTGTTTGTAAAGGATTAGTGATACAGAGGGCTAATAACAAGAAACGACTTGATGAAATGCAAATATTTGAGAAATAAATGTATCATAGTTTGTACAGGAAATCTAAATTAGAATCTGTAGACCTTACGACCATCAGGTGTACGTTGAGTCTGTTAAACCGACAACAATTTATATAAGTCACATAAAAGGTTGTTTTACTTTCTTATTAACAAGCAAATTTTTAAAAATTATTTTTATGAAAAAAATATTAATAATTTCAGTAAATTATCCCAATCGTCCAATAAACTTCAGTTTTTTAGTCATCCTATAATTGAAAAAGTGCAAAGATACTGAAGAATTCTGAAAACTTTTTTATGAAAATTAATTTAGTATGCTATAGTTTAAAATAATAGGACCTAAACAAATACTAAATATTCTAAATTTTGGCTGTGCTACAACAATCAAAATCCCAAAGCAAAAAATCCAAAATCCTTTTACCCATTATAAATTTATTGACAAAAAGAAAATATAGCAAAATCGTGGAGTCCTATATAATATTTATAGCAGGAGCTGAAACAAAAATTTTGGCTGCGATGTCGCATAAAAAGTATATGCCCCTTGAGAATATTAGGTCAAATGGACATGGCCTGCCCTAAGACTAATTTGTTAAACTACCCTATAAATGTGATGAAATGTAAGTAATTCCACATCTAAAAAATATATGAATATGACTTAGTTAATACAAAAATAGATTTTTCATCCCGAACTTTTAGAGTTTATACTATTAGATTTATATTCATGAGAAAAAATTAATATGAAAATTTTAATATAATTAGTTTGTGTCAACACTCAATCGACACCACCTATAAGTCGTCATCTTTTATTATCTTTTCTCAATATGAAATTATTTATATTATCCGACAAAATATACTTGCATTTATTTATAATCCTGAAGCAAAGAGGATTATAATCTCCAAGTAGAGAGGTAGTCTTTCTTAAAAATTTGGAGATAATCTTTCATAAAATTTGAAACTAATTGTAGTAATATAAATTCGTGGTTAATTTCTATGGATGAATGTCTAATTTAAATCATGTACTATAATGAGAAATCAAAATCAACTCTTATAGTTTTTTTCAGACCAAATTGAAACTCTTTTTTTTTTAATTCAAGCCAAATTTGAACCCTTTTTATCAAATGTAGGTCAAATTAAAAAGTTTTTTAACAGAACTGATCAACCAAGCTCATGACATGGTCTAATTTAAATTTTGATTAAATATTAGGGTCTAAATTGAACTTAAAAAATTAAAATTTATTAATATTAATGTAATATTTTTAAAATTATTTATTAATACATAATTTTTTATAGTAATAATTTATATTATTAATAAATAATTTTATAATATCATACTTTATGATAATATTAATAATTTATAATTTTAACAAATAATTGATAATTTAATAATTTATAATATTTAAAATTATTATAATTTAAAATATATTCATTAATATTACAAATTATAATATTAAAAAATTATTTTCATATAAGGCCCGATAAGTTTTTTAATAATAATAATTTATACTATACATAAATAATTTTTATAATATTATTATTATAAATTAATATTTATAAATAAAAAAATTATGAAAATTAAACACGATATCTTTAATTAACGAAGAAAAGACTCTTCCCGTTTATGTCATACTAAATCTATTTCAAATTAGAAACAACAATGTGTCTTTTTCTTTTTCCTAACTCGATGGATTTTGATTTTGATTTTTTGGAAATTTTTATTTCACAACGTATGTTTAGTTGTGGATGTAGAAGTATATTCACGTGTAAAGCACACACTAATACACTCACAGTCATTATGCTTAGGTAACAGCTTAGTAGTTATAGCTTTATCTTTCCTTGGTTTGTTATATAATAACTAACTTGCTTGTACAGTAAGCTAAGTTAATAGATTGAACGAGAATAAGAAAATTTGCAGGAGTAATATGAGAAGCTCTCTGCGTTTCCCAAACATTCATCTTCTCCATTGCCTATCAGTTTCTTCAATCCTTATCATGGTATCGGAGCTGAGGGTAGATTAGCTGAGGTATTTCTATCTCTCTTATCTGATTGTTGTTTACGAATCGAAATCCTTTCGATTGAAGTTTCTTGGATCTGATTTTTTTTTCTTTTCCCCTTCTTTGATTGTGATTCTTGGTTGTTAATGTGAATGGTGACTCCTGAGGATTTAACTAAGTTGATTGCTGCTATTAACAATAAGAACAATGAAATTGATCCTTATTATACAAGTAATTCAGACATTCCTGGATTTAGTCTAGTTAATATGCCATTAAGAGGATCGAACTACCTCACATGGAGTATGGCTATCACTGTTGCTCTAAGAGCTAAGAAGAAATTAGGTTTTATCAATGGTAAGATAAAACCACCAGATCCGGAATCGGATGATTATGAACGATGGCAGACTGCTGATAGTATGGTCTTATCCTGGATCATTAATGTAGTATCAAAAGATATATCTGAGGCATTCGTATTTTGTAAAACTGCAAAATCTCTTTGAGATGAACTGAAACAAAGGTACGGAGAAAGTAATGGTCCAATGATATATCAAGTGGAGAGAAGTATAGCCAGCTATAAACAGGGAACAACAACTGTGACTGAGTACTACACAAATATTAAGAAGAAGTGGGATGAATTATTGTGTCTTGCACCCTTGCCTGTATGTTGTGACAAAGGGACTGCTATTACAGAGTATGATAACAACAGAAGATTAATGCAGTTCTTAATGGGACTTGGAGATGAATATGACAATGTAAAGAATCAAATCTTGCTTATGGATCCTTTTCCTTCCATAAACAAGGCTTATTCAATGGTACTAAGTGTAGAAAAACAGAGAGAAGTACAGGACAGCAATTCTGAATCAACAGAAGTGTCAGCTGTGATGTTGGCTCGAAGAGACAATGGTTATCTAAGAGAGTACAAAAATTCTGAGAATGGAGGTACCAGAAATTCTTATTATGCCAGAAAAGAAGAAAAGAAGAAGCAATACTGCACCAAATGCAAACTGAATGGTCACACAATTGATAACTGTTTCACTGTGCATGGATATCCTCAGTGGTTCATTGAATTACAAAAGAAAAAAGGGGTGGATGTGAGAAAATATGTGTCAGTAAACAATGTTATGAGTATCCAAATGGAGGAATCACCTTTACATCAAACTAATCAACAAAAGAAGTGTGAAGCAAATGAGCTGAGCTTGTCTGAACTAGTGAAACAGGAAGTGCAAAGGCAGATCAAAGGCAAAACTACTGCTGAGTATGCTGATGGAGATATCAGAAATGTGAATTTTGCAGGTATCTTACTAAATTCTGTTATTTCTAGCATTGTTTTTAATTGCAAGGACAATTGGATTATTGATTCTAGTGCAACTGACCACATAACCCATACACTATCCTTCTTTGACAAAGTCATTAAACTAAATCCACCTAAAGTCATCAAACTGCCTGATAATTCTACAAGATTAGTGACACACATTGGCAACATAAAGCTGAATGACAGAATTGTGCTTTATAATGTGCTCTATGTGCCTTCCTTTACCTGCAATTTGATTTCTGTCAATTTACTCACAAGGACATGCCACTTATCAGTGAATGCTTTTCCTGAATATTGTGTATTTCAGGATTTACTGACTAAAGAAATATTGGCTGAAGGACAAGTTTATGAAGACCTTTATTACTTGACAATAGATTCCTTTAAAATTTCAAAAGTTTGTAATGCTGTTAGTAGTTGCAGTAAGCACAATAAACACTTGGCTTTGCTTTGGCATGCAAGGTTAGGTCATGTTTCTCATAAAAGAATGAAACATATCCAAGGATTAAAAGATTGTGATTATATTGAGTTGATGTGTCCCGTATGTCCTATGGCAAAACAATCTAGTTTGCCCTTTCCTACTAGTACAATCTCTACTGTTAGTTCTTTTGAATTAATTCATGTGGATTTGTGGGGACCATATAGTGTGAAATCTGTGACAAATGCTGTGTACATGATGACAATAGTGGATGATTATAGTAGATTCTGCTGGACTTACATGCTAAAAACCAAAAGCCAAGTTTTTCTTGCCTTAAAATCTTTTTTTCATTATGTGTTTACACATTTTGATAAAAGGATAAAAACCTTAAGATCAGACAATGGGACTGAGTTTGTCAACTTTGAATGTAGAAAGTTTTTCCAAGAACAGGGTACAATACATCAGAAAACTTGTTCTTACACCCCACAGCAGAATGGGATTGTAGAAAGGAAACACAAAACCTTACTCAACATAGCTAGAGCATTGTTATATCAATCCAAACTACCTACCAGATTCTGGTCTAAAGTTTTACTAGCTGCCACTCACATTTCTAATAGAATTCCATCTGAGAACCTTAAGTGGCAAACTCCTTATGAGAGACTTTACAACAAACTTGCAAATTGTGACTATTTCAAAGCCATAGGCTGCTTGTGTTATGCTACCAACACTGTACCTCACAAACTGAAATTTGATCCCCGAGCCATTCCTTGTGTATTTTTGGGATATTCTCAACAACAAAAAGCCTACAAACTTTACAATTTGCAATCCAAAACCATCATAAATTCCAGAGATGTCATCTTCATTGAAACCATTTTTCCTTATCATCACCAAAACCAGATTGATGTCACTACATTTACTTTGCCAAACTGTATATCAGATTCTGATATTACCACCAATTCTTTTCCCCAATCACAACAAAGAAATGAAATTCAGGAACAGTTTCCATCTCCCACATCTGAATACACAACACCAACCTCACCCACACCACCAGATTCCATTACCAGTACAACAGCAGAATCCTTTATACCCGAAAATAATATTGTTACAGACATTGTTAACAGTTCACAAGAACCAGCAGAACAAATTCAGATTGTACAAATTCCAGAAGTTAGAAGAAGTACCAGGCAGAAGATTGCTCCTGTGTGGTTGCAAGATTTTGTTACAAATTCTAAACCCAAACCCACAATTCATTTTACCACAACCCATTCCAATTTTGTTGCACATGTCAATAAGACAAAAGAACCTTGTCATTATAATCAAGCTAAAAATGATAAGAATTGGATAGATGCCATGCATACAGAGCTTAATGCTCTTGAATTAAATAACACATGGGTTTTAACAGATTTACCTCCTAATGTTAAACCTGTGGGATGTAAGTGGATATACAGAATCAAATATAATGCAGATGGGAGCATTGACAGGTACAAAGCCAGGTTGGTAGCCAAGGGATACAACCAGCTTCTTGGTCTTGATTACAACCAAACTTTTTCCCCTGTTGCCAAGCTTGTCACAGTTAGAGTTTTTTTAACAGTTGCAGCAGCATTCTCTTGGCCTGTGCACCAACTTGACATCAACAATGCTTATCTTCATGGATATATTGATGAAACCATATACATGCAAGTACCACCTGGCTATGACAAAGCAAAGAAAGGACAGGTTTGCAAGCTTCAGCGATCCTTATATGGTTTGAAGCAGGCTGGTAGACAATGGAACAAGGAATTGTCAGCTAGTCTATTATCCAAAGGATTTTCTCAGTCTTCTCATGATCACTGCTTGTTCACTAGAGGGGCAGGTACTACATTCCTTGCTATTCTAGTTTATGTTGATGACTGCATTATCACTGGACCTTCTGAAGAGTTAATTGCAGAAACCAAGCTTTTTCTAAACAAGAAATTCACTATCAAAGACTTAGGACATGCCAAGTATTTTCTTGGAATTGAGATTGCTAGATCCCCTGATGGTATTCTCTTAACTCAACATAAATTCATTACTGATATAATAAAGGACACTGGAATGGAGGAAGCCAAAATTGCCTCCAGTCCATATGTTCAAGGACTCAAACTGACTTCAGATATGGGAACTCCACTAGACAATGCTGCTGTATACAGGAGATTGATAGGTAGATTACTATATCTATCTCTCACAAGACCAGATATCAGTTTTGCCGTTCAACAGTTAAGCCAATTCATGCAAAACCCACATCACCAACATTTGAAAGCTGCATTCACCATAGTAAAATATCTGAAAGGCACAGCTCACACTGGTTTATTCTTGTCTTCTTCAAATGACATGAAGCTTCGAGCCTTCTCAAATGCAGACTGGGCTTCCTGTGTTGATACCAGAAAATCAACCACAGGTTACTGCATTTTCCTGGGAACATCTCTTGTTTCCTGGAAATCAAAGAAACAGAACACTGTCAGCAGGTCTTCAGCAGAGTCAGAGTATAGAGCAATGGCTTCCACAGTATGTGAAATTCAGTGGCTTTACAACTTACTCACTGATTTTCACCTCAACATATCACGACCCATACCTCTTCATTGTGACAACAAGTCAGCAATTCACATTGCTGCCAACCCAGTGTTCCACGAAAGAACTAAACACATTGACATTGATTGTCATGTGGTTAGAACTCAACTTCAATCTGGATTTATAACCACCCCATATCTTTCTTCTTCCTATCAGCTGGCAGACTTGTTTACAAAACCCTTGTCAACCCCTCAGTTTCAAGGATTTGCTTCCAAGCTTGGACTTGCAGATTTTTCTCCAACTCCAGCTTGAGGGGGGGGGGGGTGTAGAAGTATATTCACGTGTAAAGCACACACTAATACACACACAGTCATTATGCTTAGGTAACAGCTTAGTAGTTATAGCTTTATCTTTCCTTGGTTTGTTATATAATAACTAACTTGCTTGTACAGTAAGCTAAGTTAATAGATTGAACGAGAATAAGAAAATTTGCAGGAGTAATATGAGAAGCTCTCTGCGTTTCCCAAACATTCATCTTCTCCATTGCCTATCAGTTTCTTCAATCCTTATCAGTGGATATTTTCTTGTTTTTCCAGGCGTACGTGCGATTGTGGAGGAATTGGTGGGTTTTGAAGCGAGAGTGCATACGTGTTTGTAGGAATGGAAATGAGCTCAACAAGTGTTTGGAGGAGTTAATAGGATGGTTTGGGATTTGAGATAAGTGGATCACTCTGTGATGTGTCAAATGCAGCTCAAAGAGAGAACCATATGCTTACTGTGTCTTCTCTGTTTGATAGCAAGCTCAACATCCTTGGAAACTTCCTCATTTCTACAATTTTCTAATTACTTAGATGTATATTCATTAATATATACAACTTGACCAATTGGTATATTTTGGTTTCTAACATCCTTGTATGCTTGATGTTCGTTCATTTGCCCAGTAGAGAGTTGGCCTTGGTTTGGCTGCATTTTGGCACCTTTGGGTTTTAATTGAACTCACTGCTTGGTTAAAATGTTAAAAAGTCTCTCTGCTTGGTTAAAATGTTAAAAAGTCTTTGGATTAAGGGCAATGAGCCATGTACAAATATAAAGATCTTTTGCTTTTAAAGCAGTTGATTCATTAAGTACTTAAAAAATTACTAATACTATCTCGCTTTCGAGTACTTTATCCTCGTAATGATCTTTTACATTGTACCATTACTATCCCTAGAATCCAAATGACATAAAATTTGACCACCTGAAAGATTTTTCATTCCTAATCAGTAATAAAATTATTTATCTGTTAGTGGTCATTTTATGATTAATTAGAATAATGTTATTGTTTTTCCTTGACCCAACCAAAGATTGAGTATTGCATTATTGTTGATAAGCATTTGTATCAGAATTACTTGTAATTACTGCACTCACTTTTGCTTATTTTGTGTTTCCATCAATTTTTTTGTCATGTTAAAACTAAAAACCATACTTTACTTTAAAATTTGCAGGTTAATAATGTTGGAACAACCATTCAAAAGCCAATGGTGGAGTATACAACTGAAGAATTTTCTACTCTCTTGGCACCCAATTTTGAGTCTGGTTTCCATTTTAGCCCAACTTGCTTATCCACTCCTGAAATCATCAGGAGATGGAAGTGTTGTTTTCACATCCTCTGTCTCTGGTTTTGTCTCACCAGATCTATGTCTGTTCATGGAGCAACTAAAGGTAATGAAAATGTCTTTTGTGCTTGTCACAATATTATTGCATTTTATGGATTGTAATTTCAAAGATTTTACTAATTTTGAAATTTCCTTTTTTATTTTCCAGCAGCAATCAACCAACTAACTAAAAATTTGACTTGTGAGTGGGCAAAAGACAGCATAAGAAGTAATGCTGTTGTACCTTGGTACATCAAAACCTCTATGGTGGAACAGTTAATGTTCTTGTCACTTGCTAATAGGGTTTTTTGTTCATTTAGATCATTTAACTGGTTTCAGATTGCATATTTTGTTAATTCTAATGTTAAAATGCTTTTTCTTTTATTATTATTATTATTATTATTATTATTATTATTATTGTTTCATCCCAATGTAATATGTGCATGTGTACTTGTATCGCATGCTATAATATGTGGGCATGGATGGATTTGTGTGTGCAATAGCTTGTTTTGATAATCTAACTTTACAACATCTTCCTTTCTGGTCCTCAGCAGTGAAGCATATTTAGAAGAGGTATATTCTAGAACTACTCTTAGACGTCTTGGAGATGCAACAGAGGTTTCATCTGTGGTGGCTTTCCTGTGCTTACCTGCTTCATCTTACATAACTGGCCAGATTATTTGTGTTGATGGATGGTTGTCCGTGAATGGATTCTTCGTGAGTCATGGCTAGAAGTGGTTAGTTTACCAATTGCCACTCCTCCCTCAAGACACAGTCTTGGCTGTTGGAGTATCTATTGCATCTTGAATTCATGTTGGCAAACTATTCATTTCTAACGGCTAAAGTGAATTCTTTCCACCTTTATTGGTTATTGCTCGCTCATGTTAGTTCCTCCTCTCTTTCCCATGCTTGAAAGCCTTGTATTGATGATGAGCCATAATGATACTTCCGTATATAAGTTTTCATGTTGCCCTTGAAAACATTTCGAAATCTGAGCAGTGATTCACTTTTGGGAAATAAGAAAATTAGTTGTTGACTCTGTGGTATTAATGGAAGAATAAAGAGCAGGACCATGACAATATAAATTTTATATATTGGTTTCCTTTCATTTTTTTTCCCTTTGGTATTATGGTATTTTGGTAGCCGGCATTGTTGATCCAGCCTTACTTCAATGTGCACACTGAATGAGTTATTCTAGTCTGCTATGGGCAAACTCTAGTCTAGATGAAACCCCCTTGACGCTTTCAAGTTCCTTGCTTACCTGTTTCCTTTCGTGGCATTGCAAAGTAACTCTTAATTGTTTTTAAGTATCTCCTTTTCATTGATGTGGATTTTGATTTCTCAGTCTTAATTTTGCTTCTCGATTATGCAATGATAGTAGTAGTACTTCCTACGTCTGTCTTGCATTCTTTCAAATGTTTAAAAAAAATCCGTTTTTTACATTGCCTTTTCTACTTTATGCAATAGACGGTTGTAAAACTAAATGACTAACTGCCTGCGATCACAACTTAGGATCTGCATTTGGTAGCTTTGTCATTGTATATGACTTTATGCTATGAAAGATACTTGTATAGCCTTTCCTAGTCCACTTTGAAGATTTTATTATGGACTGGCGCAGCCTCTATAGCCTATTTAATCAAAAATTTGTTGAACGATTATTGTATACTATAGCTCAGTGCCACAAGTGCATAAATCATGACAAGTAGTAAAGTAATAATAAAGATCATTTTCACATAAAATAAGTAAATTAACTAACTATAATTCGATTTGGCTATTATTTAGAAATAAAAAAGTTAAGTTGATATTTTTAAAATTATTAATTAACAATCTCCAATTAAAAAAATCAAAATTAAATTTAAATTCAAAATTAAATTAAACAAAGATAATTATCTACTAATTCAAACTTCAAATTAAAACTCAAATTTTAAAATTTAAATAAATATTATAAACAAGTAGGATTAGGTTTTATTAGAAGTGTTTCAAATGGGCAAAAATAATTTTTCAAACTAATTCAAATCTATCTTGAATCAAAGTTACCAATTCTTTAAATTTTAATCTTTCTCTTTCTCAAGCAAGAAAATTAATGATTGATGGAATCTATAAGTTCTATTTTCATGAACAATAAACTACAACAATCAATTAAGCTCAAAAGAACTAAGTTGATCTCTAGATAATTTTTTATCTCTAAATAGAATTTCTAAAGTTGTTGATTTCTTAATTTAAAATTATACTTAGCTTTACTCAATATATGATTTCAATTAAACATACAATTGGTGGCCAGTCAATCACAAATATTAAGATCAAAATCAACAAAACTTTAATTCGAAATAAGAATGAATCAATCTATTAAATACCCACCACTCACAAATCTAAATCCACTTAATCATATTAGGGAGATTAGTTACTCATAGCTAAATTAAACATAAAAACCATAGAAATTAAGAAACCAAACATCAAATCCTTAACTCTAATATTCAATTTAATAAATAACAAAAGCATTAAAGAACATGTAAACTTCAAAATCTAAACCGAATATAGTGTTCAAACTAGACTGATGAAACTGCAGAAAAGATGAAGTCCTCCTCTAACACAATCTTCTCCTTCCTTCGATTTATGATGGTGTATGAAGGTTTTTTAGAGAAAGAGAAAAATGAGACGGAGATGAATTGCTTCCAGGATGCTCATCATGGTTATTGTTCACATTCCTAATCACCTTACTAAAACAAACTCCTACTCACCCTCAACTTCTCCAGAAATTTAAATTTACATTTGCAAGCCAATTTTCTATATATAGAAGCCTTATCTCGAATTGACTCCTTCAAAAAAGTTGTATCCCTTTAAGAGTACATGATTTTAGGCTCTTGAATCATCTCAATTGGACTCCGGACATTTAAGTTCCGGCCCAATTACTATCAGTAGCTCGGACTAAAATTCTACTTCTGTATTTTAAGCCTAATTTCGACCCAAACGAACTTGAATTTTGACGAACCAGATCTCTCTAAAAAAAGCTTTAGATGTCCTCTATCAAATTTATGAAGATAACTTTTTTAATCTTACACTTTATCATCATTCAAATCTTTATTGAAGCTCTCAAAGTCTAATCTACCTAAAATTTCAGTTTGCACAAACCTATAAGAAATTAATTCATACTAAGCTTAATTTGAAAATAATGAAATTAAAACACATAAATAAACTTAGAATAAATTAATTCAACTCAATTTCATACTAAAACCGATAGAAAAATATATGTTCAAATTACACTTATCAAATTTTCTCACATTTAAACTTTTGCTTGTCCTTAAGCAAATTAACCATCATTAAAATAAATTCCAACAATCAATCAAACACAATTAACCAAAGAAAATAATAATCACTTATTCTTAACTTAAAACACTAAACTTCAAAGAATCATAACATTAAATAATTTCACAAACTAAGCTCACTTATATATTATGGTGGTTAACAAAAACCTTTTATATCAAACCATAGTCATAAGAAATTCATCATAACTTATTAATACAATAATATAGCAAGCATCACTAAGTAGCCAACTCTATGCAATAATTGAAGATCAATTAGAACTATATATTTATCATTATTATTATTATTATTATTATTATTATTATTATTATTATTATTATTATTATTATTATATATTCAATGGGTGCATTTTATGTTCCATCCCATTATTGTTGTTATTTTCTCTTTTTTTCTTCTTTTTTTTTTCATATATGTATATGATGAATGTATTTTATGCTCCATTCTATATTAATTATTTAAAATGAGTACGTTTGACGCTCCAACTCTCAAAAAAATTAATATATTAATTATATTAATTATGCATAATTCTCATATCATATCCTCATATAATGATATTAAATAATGAACTACCTTAGTGATACAAACTAACTGAAGAATTCATGTCATCATAATAAACTCAAACGACTATGATTCGACATAAAAATAATTATAATTTAAAGATAAGTGTTCTTAATTTATAAAATTTTTCAAGATTATAACCTCATTCATTCCATGCGTTAAATTGAATAAAAAAATTATTTTAATCTAGCTAAAAGAGTTCAATTATCAAGTTAAAATCTAAAGTAACAATAATTAACGCACTTAATAACAAGTAAAGAACAAGTAGAGATTAAAAATAACCCAATAGATTGTAAAATAGACGTAAAACAAGTTTTAGTATTGTATTAAAAACTGAATTTTAAGTTTAATACAAATTAAAATAAAAAGATACAAATTACATAATAGGATATGCTCCATCCCATTATTATTGTTATTTTCTTTTTTTTTTCTTTTTTTTAATATATGTACATGGTGAATGTATTTTACACTTCATTCTACCTTAATTATTTAAAACGAGTACGTTTGACGCTCCATCTAGCAAAAAAAAAATTTAATATATTAATTATATTGATTATGCATAATTTTCGTATCATATCCTCACATAATTAAATAAGGAACTACCTTAGTGATACAAACTAACTCAAGAATCCATATCATCACAATGAACTCAAAAGACTATGATTCAGCATAAAAACAATTATAATTTAATGATAAGTATTCTTAATTTGTAAAATTTTTTAAGATCGTAACCTCATTCATTCAATGCATTAAATTGAGAATAAAAAAATTATTACAATCTAGCTAAAAGAGTTCAATTATCAAGTTAAAATCTAAAATAACAAAAATTTATACACTTAATAACAAGTAAAGAACGAGTAGAAATTAAAAATAACCCAATAGATTGCAAAAGAGTAAAAAAAGTTTTAGTATTTTATTAAAAACTAGATTTTAAGTCTAATAAAATTAAAATAAAAAGACAAAAGAAAATAAGAATTAAAACAAAAGACAATCTAATCAAATATTATATAAATCAAACTAAAAATAATTAGAGTTCATTAGAATCTTCTAAGCACTTCATCTTCCTTCTGAATGGTTATTGCACTGAACTGCACTTTCTTAGTAAACTTAGGAGGTCTTTCTCTCTTATTCTTTTCCAATTTTAAAAGCCTACCTCTCTTCCTTTTGAATGGTATTAGCTTAAGTTCATCATCATCACTTGAGGTATCATTTTAAACTATTAAATCAAGTTGGGATTCAATTTTTTCACAAGCTTTCTCTAATTTTTTTCTCTCCACTATTTCATCAAGATCCATAGTGTATTCAATAGGATCAGGATAAGCACGCCTAAAAGCATAGAAAGCATTAAATTGTTCAGGCGTTACTACAAGTGGATTTACATAAGGTTTTTCTCAATCCCAAATACCATCTCTATATTGCCAACCCCAAGTGTATAAACTTTCTTTATTATTCATATTTCTCTATTCTAAGGCTTTGATAATAATGAATTAGAATTGCTAAGAGCTCAACCTTATATAAAGAATAAATAACAACTAATCCTAGAGCCACTCAATTAAAGAAATTCTATTTAACTCTTATTATGATTAATTAAAAATAAACTCTTAGTTTACTAGGATTAGAAGTTCAATTCAAAACAAAAGATATAATTTCAATCATAAATAAACTAAAAAAACTAACCAAAATTTAATTAAAACCTAATTATATATAATAAGTTTTTATATTTTTTTCGAAAAAATTGGAAAAAATATATATTTTTTTAATTTGAATTTTTTTATTTGTTTCAAATTTTTTATCTCTGTTTTTTCTTTTTTTTTAATTTTTTTTTATAAAGGATATAAAAATATAAATTAAAAAAATTCACAAAAACAAAAATAAATACAAATGGAAGAAGCAAAATTCACAAAACACAAATTAAATAAAATAGCAAAATAAATTAAACTAGCTACTCTCCTCCCACACTTAAAATTTTCATTGTCTCCCAATAAAAAAATATACAACCACAAATAAGAACATAAAAAATAAAAAAAGAAAATATAATAAGACAAATATAAAATAAAGGATGAAAGCTTCCATGAGTTATGGCGATGATGGAGGTGATGGAGTTGGAGAAGGGACAGATAAACCCGAAAGCTCTATATACTTCATTAATTTATAATTGTGATAAGTCTGACTCATTTTTAAATTGATAAGTCTTTGATTTATGGACCCTAATTGATCTCCATTTTGTCTCTGCTGCTCCTCTATAATATTCAGCTGCGAGTTTATTTGCTTATTTGTTTCATCCATCGTATTGAGCCACTTTAAAACATGTCGCCATCCTTGTTCTTAATTATCATTAGCATCACCTTCTCCCTCATCACTTTCCTCTTCCTCACGTGTTGGCTGGTCACTTGGTGGTGCACTACTAGAACCTCCTTGAAGTAGATTCTTGAAGCGCATTCTTATTGTGAGATCTCTTAAATTACTGTTAGTATCCAAAATCTCAGCACATCATAAAGTATCAAATGAATATGACTCTCCACTAATGCACTCCATTGAGGTATTGTTAGGTTCAAAAATATTAAAATAGACTATTAATTCAGTAACAATATGACCTAATGCAATGGTGCTCTTGGAATGTTAGAGCAATAAACATCAAACTTTGTAAAATATAATATGTTGTAGATACTTTCTTATTCTTATAGGCACAATACAACATAAATAATTCTTGAATTGATACTTTATTACTCTCTTTTTTGCTAAACATAAAAAGACATATAAATTTATGCAATAACAATAAACTATGATTATGAATCAATCTATTATGTGCATTTCTAATATTAAACAAATCAAACCCAGTTAATATTTTCCAGAATTCATCAATGTTAAATTCTTTAGAATGAGTACAAGCACCTCCTTTAGGCAATCCTAAAGCTTTAAACATAACATCATGATCAATTACATAATCCACACCAAATATTCTACACTCTAAATTCTAATATATAGATTTTGATATTTTAAGGGTTGTAAAGAATTCAAGAGTGAATTCTTTATAAGTGTCATATCTCTTTTGTACCAATTTTTCTAAATCTAATCTATCAAATAATTGTTTCATTCTATCATCAATACCCAAATGCTCAAAAATACCATGGTTAAAAAATCTACAAGAAGTAATATTCTCATACATAGAGAGAGAAATTCTTTACCTTCTTCTTGATTATAAATTGGAAAAGGAGCATCAAAATAGGAAGATATATCTACCTCATCCCTTGAAGAACTTGAAACATTCTCCTTCCCTTTCCTTGATGTTGATATCTTTGCAAAGCTTTTCAATCTTAAGGACATTGTTGGAAGATTTGAGTAATGGGTAAAGTAGATTTGGTAAGAATTTGTTGGATTATAGAAGAAATTGAGTGGATTATGGAACGATTTAAGTGGATTTGGAAGGTTTATAGTTAGAGATTTGGAGAGAGAGGTTGGGGGAGTGAGAGAGAAAAGAAGAAGAAGAAGAAGAAGAAGAAGAAGAAGAAGAAAAGATAAGTGAGGAGAGAGAAGAGCTAATTGGGTTTATTTATGCTAAATATTTTTTTCAATTAGTCTGTCCCGTCGCGATTGGGACGGACGTGCGATATCGTGATGTTGCTCGCTCTACCATAGGTTGTTGCCTCTGACGCGATCGCGTTGTGCGCAATCTTGTGATTTTTTGGTTTGTCCATCGCGATCATGATGTTTGTCGCGATAGCTACAGAAGCTAGCGCATGAGCAGTGATCTCATGCTGCTGAGCTCGATCGTGCGAGCTTCGCTGCTCCTTCTGTCATGATCGCGCGACACAGCTTGATCGTGACAGAGACAGTACAATGATTTTTTTTTTAGAAATAAATAAAGAATAAATCCAAACTCACCTCTTCTTTTTTTTTCTCCACCTTTGCTATTTACTTAACAAATAAAAATAAAAATTGATCATTAAAGAACAAAACATTAAAACACCAACCTGCAAAAATCAACAAACTAAATTAATAACTCTAATATTATGTAAAACAACTATCAAAACTTCAAATTAACTTAATCAAATGAACCTAAACTACTTAAAACACAAAGATTAAACAAAAATAAAGAGATAGAAAATTGGGTTGCCTTCTAAAAGTGCTTGTTTAAAGTCTTCAGCTTGACTTTTTCTTTGAAGCTTAAACATTAAAGTAACACACTAATCAAACATTAAAGTAACAAACTAAAGTCTTATTAATTGGTTCACTAATTATTTATGGCTTTAATCTATGTCCATTAAACTCCGTCTGCGAGTATCGTAGCCGGTCCCAAGCCCGGATAAAGGAGGAGGGTTGCGGTAGGTTGGCGGCCAGTGTAAAATTTTGCCAAACTTTTTATGGATCCTCAAAGCTATCATTATACCGTTGGGACGTGCTCACCTAGGCACGCGCTACATCGGCACCCGGGTGTAGTTTTAAATGAGCAAGGGGTTCCATCACATCGACGCCTGGGTGTGGTGGAGTATGAGCAAAGGTTCCCATGCCATGGACGGGTATGGGTAAAGAAGTTAGTCCCGCCGTATCAGCGCCCGGATGTGGTGTCAGACAGGAAAGGGCTACCGCATTATGGACGAATGCATCTAAAGAAGCAAGTCCAAGGGAGCCGATTAAGATTAGGTAGTTGGAATATTGGCACTCTGACTGGGAAGTCTATAGAGCTTGTGGATACTTTGAAAAGAAGGAAGGTTAGTATTGCTTGTTTGCAGGAAACCAGGTGGAAGGGAAATAAAGCAAAAGAGATTGGTAACTCAGGATATAAGCTGTGGTATTGTGGCTTGGATAACAATAGGAATGGTGTGGGCATTAATATTGAGCCTACGCTTAAAGACAAGGTGGTGGAAGTGAAGAGAAAGGGAGACAGGATTATCTCTTTGAGGCTTGTTTTGGGAGATGACACTATTAATGTTATTAGTGCTTATCACTACAAAAATAATCGGCATTTGCGACGAAAATCTGAGACGGACATGTTTCCGTCGCAAATTTGCTACGGATCTGCGACAGATTTGCGACGGAAGGACAAGTCAGAGGAATTTTGAGAAATTGGTCGCAAATCCGTTGCAAATCCGTCGCAGATCTGCGACGAAAATCATTCTGTCGCAAATAATCGTCGCAAAAGTTGGAGCGGAAACTTGGCGCGAGAGAGAAAACACTAAAAAAACCAATTTGCAACGGAGATCTGCTACCGTCTATTGCCGTCGCAATTTTCACTATAAAAATATTCAGAATTTTGCGACGAAAATCTACGACAAACATTTTTCCGTCGCAAATTTGCTACGGATTTGCGACGGAAGGACGAGTCAGAGGAACTTTGAGAAATTGGTCGCAAATCCGTTGCAAATCCGTCGCAGATCTGCGACGAAAATCAGTGCGTCGCAAATAATCGTCGCAAAAGTTGGCGCGAAAACTTGCCGCGAGAGAGAAAACACTAAAAAAAACCAATTTGCAACAGAGATCTGCTACCGTCTATTACCGTCGCAAATTTCACTATAAAAATATTCAGAATTTTGCGACGGAAATTTGCGACGGACATGTTTTCATTGCAAATTTGCTACGGATCTGCGACGGATTTGCGACGGAATGACGAGTCAGAGGAATTTTGAGAAATTGGTCGCAAATCCGTTGCAAATCCGTCGCAGATCTGCGACGAAAATCAGTCTGTCGCAAATAATCGTCGCTAAAGTTGGCGGGATTACTCCCGCCGAGATTTTTTGCGGAAAATGTTACGTCGCAAATCCGTCGCAGATCCGCAGCAAATTTGCGACGGAAATGTGTCCGTCGCAGATTTCCGTCGCAAATGCCGAATATTTTTATAGTGAAAAATTGAATTTGGCTGAGTTTAATGCCGTATAATTTTTTCTTTCTTTTTCGTGTCACTTGATCTTGGCTGAGTTTATAGCATTATGGAAATTAAAAGACTAGTGCAGGAAGTAGAGGTGTAGTATAAATAAGGTTGAGCTTTGCAAAAAATAGAGACCACCTTCATTGTCATTCAATGGAATTGAATTCTACTTACATTTATGAATTGTGAGTTCACAGAATGTTAGGATCTGTCGATAACCCGTGCTTCATCCATGTTCCTTTATGTATTGGTCTTGATGTGAGTTAATTATGTCACTCAATTTTGTCTGTTGTCAAGATATATGAATTAGAATGTGTTTCTGACAAATTTGAGAACCTGCATTCAGATCACATGGCAGTGGTTTCCTTTTACAAATTCTGCTCGAAAGGATAATCTTCATCTTTACCATTGGGTAGGTTGTAACTGCTGAAGTTGTCTCTTAATCAGGTGTCCATTTGTTGGTTGGAGTCTTTTTAAAAAGTTCTGTCTTGTTTGATTTGCAGGTTAGAGTTGTAAATGGTGTTCCGCCGACTGGTGACTATTCTTTTGCCAAATATAACAAAGTATGCACAAGTTAATATGTGTATTAGGCTATAAAAGAATTAATATGTGCTTTCTTTTTCTTTTCATTTTTTTTTCAAACTGAATATGTTATTTTATTTGTAAATCTGCAGTCTGTTGATGTTGTCAAGTACACTGATGAAGAGTATGAGAAATATTTGACTGGTCCCGTAGGTATCAACTCATGGTTTCGTCTTTATGACTTTCTGTAGCTGCTATATCGTAAGATTTCAATTGAGTGTGCTAGTTAAGAATAAAGAGGAATCATTATCTTGCCCTGATTTCCTGTTATAAATTATGGAACTAATTCTCAATCACTTTATTTCTGTTAGATGTGGACCAAGGAGGAGACAGATCAATTGTTTGACCTGTGTGAAAGACTTGATCTCCGCTTCATTATTATAGCTGATAGGTTCCCATCATCTCGGACAGTGGAGGAATTGAAGGATCATTTTTATAGTGGCCTTCTCAGGGTGTTGAAGAATCTATATTGCCTGTAGCATCAAATGCTGGCCCAGAAATTGCTGAGACAGCTACCAATATTGATGATACTGTTTCTCCTTCATCAAATGCTCAACTAGCCTCTGCAGTAGTTACACCTTCAACTTCCTTAATGGTGGAAAATGCCTCCACTCTTTGATGTTCGTCGATTCCACCAAATATAAATAACTAAATTAAACTGTAGAGACGGTGAATCCAGGTCGAACCCTAGAGACTGAAATTGTAATCTTGTGTTTGTGGAGGGGAGGTTTTTGTTATGAAAACTGAATTTTAACAAATCAAAAAGAAAAAGAAAAACTGATTAAATAACTAAGGTTGTGAAGCAAATTGATTGAAAGTCAATTCAAGGTAATTTCCAATCCAATGCACACTTGATCATAGACAACTAATGATAAAATTTCTCTTTGAATACTTAACTAGAATTTATCAACGAGCATGATAAATCCTCAAACTTCTCTATTTTCATTAACTCGAGCCCAGCACCCTCATTAACTCTAATTATTAAACGATTGGGTATTAAGCAATCCCTTTCAATTTAATAAGAGCATTAAGAACTGGAAGCAGTTAAACTTGAACAATAATTTATGAAGCATAAACTATTTAATTCAATCCTATTGTTTCTATAGAATATTACTGAAAAACTGTGATAATCAGTAACATCTAATTGCTACTAATATTCACCCTTTCATAACAATTACGGATTATGAAGGTTGAAATAGCAGTTAATCCTATCAAACACTTTACTAATAGGCTTTTTTAGCAAAGAACTTAATAAAATTAAATCAATTAAAACAAGAATCAATAGATATTCAAAGAAGAAATACTCAATTCAAGATCAAGTCTCACAAATATACATGGATTATTAAATCCCTTGAATTGAACTAAAAGACTTAGCCACTCATGGCTTACAAAAATCAAAGATGAAAAATGGAAAAAGAAAGAATGAAATCAACTCACTGTTTCCCCGCTGTGCCAAAAAAAACCCCAGTCCTCTGTAGCTTCACGAAGATAAGAATTTGAAAGTCAAAAACATTCCAGATTTCGTGCCCCTTTTTCAGCCTCTTCCCTTTAAAATCTGATCACGACTTCTTCAACAAAATCGAAGATATCTTTCTCACGTTTCCAACAAGCTAAGGCTCACTCCAAACCGAGCCTCCGAACTCAAGTTACGATCAGAATACCGCAACAGCCCTAATTGTGAACGTTGTTGCAGAAACGCAGACTTGGATTCCGTTTTGGAGAGTCAAAACGACGTCATCTCACTAAATAGCCTTCATAACATCTGTAGGGCTGTTTCTTAGGAGTCTAATGGGCCTGGGATCATCTTGTTTCGACACTCGGAGGTCCAGATATGAGGTCCGAAACAGAACAGGTCGCGCTACTCACACAGCTCGTGTGTTCAGAACTTCAAAGCCAATTTTGACCAACATGTAGGCTGAATTGAATCTCGATTCCTTTTGAAAACTTGTAAATTTCTATCTCATCTTTCCAACGCATCAAACAGATTGCTAATTGAAGGTCTACAACTCCAGATATCCCTGAAAAACCGAACATACATCAAAACATTCTAAATGCTGGAATTTTACCACTTTACTTATATTATATCAAATGCAATTAAAATAAGGTCCAATTGATAAACAATGTCTAAACAAATAAATTAAGCACTCAAATAACTCAAAAATGCATTAGATTATAGACAATAAAGACACAAACTATGCACATATCAAATTCCCCACACTTATCCCATGCTTGTCCTCAAGCATGGCTCAAAACTCAAGCAAAATTCAAAATTTTTTAAAAGAATCCTCTCCCAAATCTTCACATTCCTTACAAGAACATTCAGAAAAACAATTTTAATTGCTAAGCAAAGTCAAGTTGACTAAGTTTATTTGAAGTTCAAAAAGACTAAAGAGCTGAATTAAGACTCTCCCTAACATAAAATTCAAGGCTTAAACATTACCATTTAAAACATGCAATTCTTTAAGTCTAATAGCAATTATACCATTACTAGGAGAATGTTCACATAACCTGCGAAGTCACTAAAAATCATTGCAACCACACAAAAAAAACTAGACTTTATTGAACTTATTTGACTTTCCTAGTGCTTGAACATTTATCGCTAACATGAGTGAGTCAGCATTTTGTGGAAACCCGCCTGCGGGTACCTGACTTCACAAACTCATACGGCAAGGCCAACCTACTCATTGCCCAAACTCGGGCAGAGGAGTACCACGACTGCTCAAGTCTTTGGGTTTTGCCTTCATTTTTTATTTCCTACTTTTTTTTCATTTTTGCTTTTCTTTGTTTTTCTTTTTGACTTTTTTTTTCACTTCTTTCCTTTTGCACTTGTTTTCTGTTTTTCACTTTTTTTTTAACTCTTTTATTTCACTTTCTTTCTACTATGCAACAACGCACACACAATGCTCATTTCCATGACTAAGCAGGTTACATAAAGATTCTAAGAGTAATAGTCAAGTTAAGCTCATGCAATTCATAGGTCTAACCATTAGCTCAAGCCTCAAACTCTAAATCAAAAAGAAATCACAAATTCAACAACTTATTCTAACTGAACAAGAGATAAAATTAGTTAAAACGACTTCGCTAAACTAATTAAAAGCGTTGTTCACTTAGCTCAAAGGATTGCTCCAACTCAAGAAAGAAATTCTTAAAAATTATTTGCTCAAAATCTTTTTTTTTTTTACTTGTAGAGTTTCAAGTCTACTTAAAAGACACTAATTAAGCCCATAAGTAATCCCTAAATCAGCATATAATGTCAAAAATTCAAAAAGTTTACTCAACATAATTCATGGGATAAGTGCCAAACACAATTTCAAGAAGCATTTTCCTCTTACAACATTTAAAACAGTCAATTTTACTTGAAAATAAGCATATGGCAGCATGTATAGCTCAAAAACAGTATATATGCCATGAAAATTAAAAATTGACCCAAATAAGGAGCAAATCACCAAGAAAAGAATAATGGTACCAAAAACAGAACAATGGTAGCAGCATATGGCAATATAAAGCTCACAATTTCAACAATATAGCATTAGAATTTCAGCTGCAAAACCATTCATTTAAGCATAAAAATTTCAGCATAAAACCCCTTATAATTAAATCCCTCCCCCACACTTATTTCACACATTGTCCTCAATGTGAACAAATCAAACATAAGAGGGAATCAACAAAAAGAAAGTGCAAAAGAGATAGGGTACTGCCCTGTTTGTGCTGCAAATCCAACCATTAATTGCATATCCACTCCTTGTATCTCCATGGTTCTGCCACTGCTGTAATATGCAGTTGCACTTTCACCCTCATTTGACCTGCTCTTAATTTGATGGAGCTGGAAACACGAAAGTCAGAACCTGAATTGTCATGGATGGTCCGGTGGGGAAGGGTTGTCTGATATCGCAATAGAAGGTAGCAATTCTGTTTGATCTTCGCGAATTGCCTGAAGCTGCAATTGGCGTCTTCTAATTCAATTGATCTCTGTTGCGACTGAAAAGATAAAAGGTAAATAATTAAAGACCACCGTAAAAGAAAGACTAGCATTTAACCCTGCTCTGAAACTGTAAAATAAAATAAAACAAAAATCTTACCACACTAACACCACCATTAAAAACACAATCTGAAACATCACCATTAAAAACATACTATGAACTTAATCACTCACCCAGAACTTAAACATTCACCCAGAATCTACACAGGTTAAAGGAGGAAGAAGATGACATTGTTCATTTTTTTTTATTTTTTTTTCAAATTTTAAATTTAATTTTAAATGAAAAGTAAAATAAAACAGAATAAAACAAAATTCAAGCTCAGGTAAGCTTATTCTGGGTTGCCTCCCAAAAAGCGCCTTTGTTTAACGTCGTTAGCTCGACATAGTCACAGCAACAAATCACTTATTTCTTGCAAAATCAATCTTGTTCAAAGGCTAAAAACAAATTATGCACAATTATATCAACTCAATTAATAGAAAACAGTTCAAGTAGGTGTTTCATGACATCCAAAAACATTAAATTTCACAATTTCTCCATCAAATTCCATTGTTAATGTACCACCATCCACATCAATTTTTGTTTTGGAAGTCTTTAAGAAAGGCCTTCCAAATAAAATTAGAGCTGAATTTGATGTAGGAACACAATCTTCCATATCCAAAATGTAAAAATCTGCAGGAAAAATTAGTTCTCCAATTTGTACTAAAACATCCTCAACTACACCTATGGGATAAACATTTGAACGATCAGCTAATTCAATAATAACACCAGTTTCTTTTAGAGGGCCCAAATTCAAAGTTTGAAAAACTGAAAATGACATGACACTAATTGATGCCCCTAAATCAGCCATTGCACGTTCAAATTTAGAATTTCCTATCCTACAAGGTATAGAAAATGAACCTGGATCCTTACACTTAGGGGGTATTTTTCTTTGAATAAGTGCTGACACACTTTCCCCAACATGTACCTTTTCATTATTCCGCAACTTACGCCTTGTAATGCACAACTCTTTAAGGAATTTAGCATACCTGGGTATTTGCTTGATCACCTCAAGTAAAGGTATATTCACCTCTACTTTCTTGAAAATCTCCAAGATCTCTTTCTCTTGTTCTTCTTTCCTTGACTTGGCCAACCTACTAGGAAATGGAGGTGGAACAACAAAATTATCAGCATCATTAAGTTTAGAATTTACCTCAACTTCAGAATCCTTTGAACCCTGCTTGTGCTTCTTTGTCGACTCTTTTGCAGCTTGATTATCAACTTCTCTCCCACTTCGTAAAAGTATAGCACTCGCATTTTCTTTAGGATTAATCACCGTTTGCGATGGAAGCTTACCAGAATTTTGTGCTTCAAGTTTACTCACCGACGAAGCTAATTGACCAATCTGCTTCTCTATATTATGAATACTAGTCCTAGTTTCCTGCTGAAACTGTTGGGTGTTAGTAGCCAAAGCTTTAACAATTTCGTCAAGTGACATACCTTGATTTTGGGAAGAGGAAGATGGTTGATTCACTTGAGGTCTTTGCTGCTGGTAGCGACCCTGAATTGGCTGATTCCCATAGCTAAAATTCGGATGGTCTCGCCATCCCGGATTATAAGAATTAGAATAGGGATCATACCTGCGTTGCTGCTGCCCAAAATTTCCTACTGCATTGGCTTGCTGCACTAGTTCATCCTCTTGAAGTGTAGGACACATATCAGTAGCATGACCAGGAACCATGCAGATTCCACATGTTTTAACAGCCTGCATATTTCCTACAGCAATTTGTCTAACCAAAGAAGTTAAATCTGAAATTTGCTTCTCTAAATTAGATGTACTTACCTCATGAACCTTCCTAGGTGTGTGGTCCATTCTTGTTCCAAACTGTTGAGAGTTTGCTGCCATATTTGCAATTAATATCCTTGCATCTTCGGGTGTCTTGTCAACCAAAGCACCTCCACTAGCAGCATCTATCATATTACGCTCCATCGGCATAAGCCCCTCATAAAAATATTGAATCAACAGCTGCTCACTTATTTGATGATGGGGACAGCTTGCACAAAGCTTCTTAAAACGCTCCCAATACTCATATAGACTCTCTTCATTGGACTGCCGAATGCCACATATATCCTTCCTTATGTTGGCAGCCCGAGAAGCAGGAAAATACTTCTCCAAAAACATTCTCTTCATCTCATTCCATGAATTAATCGATCCGGAAGGAAGGTAATATAACCAGTCCTTAGCTTTGTCTTCCAACGAGAAAGGAAAAGCTCGAAGCTTAATCTGCTCTTCCGAAACACTTTGAGGCTTCATGCTAGAACATACCACATGAAGCTCCTTCAAATGCTTATGTGGATCCTCACCTGAAAGTCCATGAAATTTAGGCAATAAATGTATTAGACCAGATTTTAATACAAAAGCAACATCTAAAGTAGGAAATTGAATGCATAAAGGTTGTTGATTTAAATCAGGTGTAGCCAATTCTTTCAAAGTTCTGGCTGCCATGGCTTCAATCTCAGGATCCGAATCAGAATTTGAAACTGATTCCCGTGGAGAATTGTGTATATTATCTGTAATCGTCCGTTCAGATGAATATTGGCTCGAATTAACTTCCTTAGCTAATTTAGCTAATTTCCTCAAACGCTTAGCTGTTTTCTCTACTTCAGGATCAAAGAGAATTTCACCCGATTGAGAGCTTCTAGTCATAAACCAAACCTGAAATAACAGCACTAAAGCAAGGTAAAACAGAAACTAAATTAAAATAAAAACACAAAAATTAACAAACTTTCAGTCCATGGCAGCGGCGCCAAAAATTTGATGTTCGTCGATTCCACCAAATATAAATAACTGAATTAAACTGTAGAGACGGTGAATCCAGGTCGAACCCTAGAGACTGAAATTGTAATCTTGTGTTTGTGGAGGGGGGGTTTTGTTGTGAAAACTGAATTTTAACAAATCAAAAAGAAAAAGAAAAACTGATTAAATAACAAAGGTTGTGAAGCAAATTGATTGAAAGTTAATTCAAGGTAATTTCCAATCCAATGCACACTTGATCATAGACAACTAATGATAAAATTTCTCTTTGAATACTTAACTAGAATTTATCAACGAGCATGATAAATCCTCAAACTTCTCTATAGTTTGCACAAACCTATAAGAAATTAATTCATACTAAGCTTAATTTGAAAATAATGAAATTAAAACACATAAATAAACTTAGAATAAATTAATTCAACTCAATTTCATACTAAAACCGATAGAAAAATATATGTTCAAATTACACTTATCAAATTTTCTCACATTTAAACTTTTGCTTGTCCTTAAGCAAATTAACCATCATTAAAATAAATTCCAACAATCAATCAAACACAATTAACCAAAGAAAATAATAATCACTTATTCTTAACTTAAAACACTAAACTTCAAAGAATCATAACATTAAATAATTTCACAAACTAAGCTCACTTATATATTATGGTGGTTAACAAAAACCTTTTATATCAAACCATAGTCATAAGAAATTCATCATAACTTATTAATACAATAATATAGCAAGCATCACTAAGTAGCCAACTCTATGCAATAATTGAAGATCAATTAGAACTATATATTTATCATTATTATTATTATTATTATTATTATTATTATTATTATTATTATTATTATTATTATTATTATATATTCAATGGGTGCATTTTATGTTCCATCCCATTATTGTTGTTATTTTCTCTTTTTTTCTTCTTTTTTTTTTCATATATGTATATGATGAATGTATTTTATGCTCCATTCTATATTAATTATTTAAAATGAGTACGTTTGACGCTCCAACTCTCAAAAAAATTAATATATTAATTATATTAATTATGCATAATTCTCATATCATATCCTCATATAATGATATTAAATAATGAACTACCTTAGTGATACAAACTAACTGAAGAATTCATGTCATCATAATAAACTCAAACGACTATGATTCGACATAAAAATAATTATAATTTAAAGATAAGTGTTCTTAATTTATAAAATTTTTCAAGATTATAACCTCATTCATTCCATGCGTTAAATTGAATAAAAAAATTATTTTAATCTAGCTAAAAGAGTTCAATTATCAAGTTAAAATCTAAAGTAACAATAATTAACGCACTTAATAACAAGTAAAGAACAAGTAGAGATTAAAAATAACCCAATAGATTGTAAAATAGACGTAAAACAAGTTTTAGTATTGTATTAAAAACTGAATTTTAAGTTTAATACAAATTAAAATAAAAAGATACAAATTACATAATAGGATATGCTCCATCCCATTATTATTGTTATTTTCTTTTTTTTTTCTTTTTTTTAATATATGTACATGGTGAATGTATTTTACACTTCATTCTACCTTAATTATTTAAAACGAGTACGTTTGACGCTCCATCTAGCAAAAAAAAAATTTAATATATTAATTATATTGATTATGCATAATTTTCGTATCATATCCTCACATAATTAAATAAGGAACTACCTTAGTGATACAAACTAACTCAAGAATCCATATCATCACAATGAACTCAAAAGACTATGATTCAGCATAAAAACAATTATAATTTAATGATAAGTATTCTTAATTTGTAAAATTTTTTAAGATCGTAACCTCATTCATTCAATGCATTAAATTGAGAATAAAAAAATTATTACAATCTAGCTAAAAGAGTTCAATTATCAAGTTAAAATCTAAAATAACAAAAATTTATACACTTAATAACAAGTAAAGAACGAGTAGAAATTAAAAATAACCCAATAGATTGCAAAAGAGTAAAAAAAGTTTTAGTATTTTATTAAAAACTAGATTTTAAGTCTAATAAAATTAAAATAAAAAGACAAAAGAAAATAAGAATTAAAACAAAAGACAATCTAATCAAATATTATATAAATCAAACTAAAAATAATTAGAGTTCATTAGAATCTTCTAAGCACTTCATCTTCCTTCTGAATGGTTATTGCACTGAACTGCACTTTCTTAGTAAACTTAGGAGGTCTTTCTCTCTTATTCTTTTCCAATTTTAAAAGCCTACCTCTCTTCCTTTTGAATGGTATTAGCTTAAGTTCATCATCATCACTTGAGGTATCATTTTAAACTATTAAATCAAGTTGGGATTCAATTTTTTCACAAGCTTTCTCTAATTTTTTTCTCTCCACTATTTCATCAAGATCCATAGTGTATTCAATAGGATCAGGATAAGCACGCCTAAAAGCATAGAAAGCATTAAATTGTTCAGGCGTTACTACAAGTGGATTTACATAAGGTTTTTCTCAATCCCAAATACCATCTCTATATTGCCAACCCCAAGTGTATAAACTTTCTTTATTATTCATATTTCTCTATTCTAAGGCTTTGATAATAATGAATTAGAATTGCTAAGAGCTCAACCTTATATAAAGAATAAATAACAACTAATCCTAGAGCCACTCAATTAAAGAAATTCTATTTAACTCTTATTATGATTAATTAAAAATAAACTCTTAGTTTACTAGGATTAGAAGTTCAATTCAAAACAAAAGATATAATTTCAATCATAAATAAACTAAAAAAACTAACCAAAATTTAATTAAAACCTAATTATATATAATAAGTTTTTATATTTTTTTCGAAAAAATTGGAAAAAATATATATTTTTTTAATTTGAATTTTTTTATTTGTTTCAAATTTTTTATCTCTGTTTTTTCTTTTTTTTTAATTTTTTTTTATAAAGGATATAAAAATATAAATTAAAAAAATTCACAAAAACAAAAATAAATACAAATGGAAGAAGCAAAATTCACAAAACACAAATTAAATAAAATAGCAAAATAAATTAAACTAGCTACTCTCCTCCCACACTTAAAATTTTCATTGTCCCCCAATAAAAAAATATACAACCACAAATAAGAACATAAAAAATAAAAAAAGAAAATATAATAAGACAAATATAAAATAAAGGATGAAAGCTTCCATGAGTTATGGCGATGATGGAGGTGATGGAGTTGGAGAAGGGACAGATAAACCCGAAAGCTCTATATACTTCATTAATTTATAATTGTGATAAGTCTGACTCATTTTTAAATTGATAAGTCTTTGATTTATGGACCCTAATTGATCTCCATTTTGTCTCTGCTGCTCCTCTATAATATTCAGCTGCGAGTTTATTTGCTTATTTGTTTCATCCATCGTATTGAGCCACTTTAAAACATGTCGCCATCCTTGTTCTTAATTATCATTAGCATCACCTTCTCCCTCATCACTTTCCTCTTCCTCACGTGTTGGCTGGTCACTTGGTGGTGCACTACTAGAACCTCCTTGAAGTAGATTCTTGAAGCGCATTCTTATTGTGAGATCTCTTAAATTACTGTTAGTATCCAAAATCTCAGCACATCATAAAGTATCAAATGAATATGACTCTCCACTAATGCACTCCATTGAGGTATTGTTAGGTTCAAAAATATTAAAATAGACTATTAATTCAGTAACAATATGACCTAATGCAATGGTGCTCTTGGAATGTTAGAGCAATAAACATCAAACTTTGTAAAATATAATATGTTGTAGATACTTTCTTATTCTTATAGGCACAATACAACATAAATAATTCTTGAATTGATACTTTATTACTCTCTTTTTTGCTAAACATAAAAAGACATATAAATTTATGCAATAACAATAAACTATGATTATGAATCAATCTATTATGTGCATTTCTAATATTAAACAAATCAAACCCAGTTAATATTTTCCAGAATTCATCAATGTTAAATTCTTTAGAATGAGTACAAGCACCTCCTTTAGGCAATCCTAAAGCTTTAAACATAACATCATGATCAATTACATAATCCACACCAAATATTCTACACTCTAAATTCTAATATATAGATTTTGATATTTTAAGGGTTGTAAAGAATTCAAGAGTGAATTCTTTATAAGTGTCATATCTCTTTTGTACCAATTTTTCTAAATCTAATCTATCAAATAATTGTTTCATTCTATCATCAATACCCAAATGCTCAAAAATACCATGGTTAAAAAATCTACAAGAAGTAATATTCTCATACATAGAGAGAGAAATTCTTTACCTTCTTCTTGATTATAAATTGGAAAAGGAGCATCAAAATAGGAAGATATATCTACCTCATCCCTTGAAGAACTTGAAACATTCTCCTTCCCTTTCCTTGATGTTGATATCTTTGCAAAGCTTTTCAATCTTAAGGACATTGTTGGAAGATTTGAGTAATGGGTAAAGTAGATTTGGTAAGAATTTGTTGGATTATAGAAGAAATTGAGTGGATTATGGAACGATTTAAGTGGATTTGGAAGGTTTATAGTTAGAGATTTGGAGAGAGAGGTTGGGGGAGTGAGAGAGAAAAGAAGAAGAAGAAGAAGAAGAAGAAGAAGAAGAAGAAAAGATAAGTGAGGAGAGAGAAGAGCTAATTGGGTTTATTTATGCTAAATATTTTTTTCAATTAGTCTGTCCCGTCGCGATTGGGACGGACGTGCGATATCGTGATGTTGCTCGCTCTACCATAGGTTGTTGCCTCTGACGCGATCGCGTTGTGCGCAATCTTGTGATTTTTTGGTTTGTCCATCGCGATCATGATGTTTGTCGCGATAGCTACAGAAGCTAGCGCATGAGCAGTGATCTCATGCTGCTGAGCTCGATCGTGCGAGCTTCGCTGCTCCTTCTGTCATGATCGCGCGACACAGCTTGATCGTGACAGAGACAGTACAATGATTTTTTTTTTAGAAATAAATAAAGAATAAATCCAAACTCACCTCTTCTTTTTTTTTCTCCACCTTTGCTATTTACTTAACAAATAAAAATAAAAATTGATCATTAAAGAACAAAACATTAAAACACCAACCTGCAAAAATCAACAAACTAAATTAATAACTCTAATATTATGTAAAACAACTATCAAAACTTCAAATTAACTTAATCAAATGAACCTAAACTACTTAAAACACAAAGATTAAACAAAAATAAAGAGATAGAAAATTGGGTTGCCTTCTAAAAGTGCTTGTTTAAAGTCTTCAGCTTGACTTTTTCTTTGAAGCTTAAACATTAAAGTAACACACTAATCAAACATTAAAGTAACAAACTAAAGTCTTATTAATTGGTTCACTAATTATTTATGGCTTTAATCTATGTCCATTAAACTCCGTCTGCGAGTATCGTAGCCGGTCCCAAGCCCGGATAAAGGAGGAGGGTTGCGGTAGGTTGGCGGCCAGTGTAAAATTTTGCCAAACTTTTTATGGATCCTCAAAGCTATCATTATACCGTTGGGACGTGCTCACCTAGGCACGCGCTACATCGGCACCCGGGTGTAGTTTTAAATGAGCAAGGGGTTCCATCACATCGACGCCTGGGTGTGGTGGAGTATGAGCAAAGGTTCCCATGCCATGGACGGGTATGGGTAAAGAAGTTAGTCCCGCCGTATCAGCGCCCGGATGTGGTGTCAGACAGGAAAGGGCTACCGCATTATGGACGAATGCATCTAAAGAAGCAAGTCCAAGGGAGCCGATTAAGATTAGGTAGTTGGAATATTGGCACTCTGACTGGGAAGTCTATAGAGCTTGTGGATACTTTGAAAAGAAGGAAGGTTAGTATTGCTTGTTTGCAGGAAACCAGGTGGAAGGGAAATAAAGCAAAAGAGATTGGTAACTCAGGATATAAGCTGTGGTATTGTGGCTTGGATAACAATAGGAATGGTGTGGGCATTAATATTGAGCCTACGCTTAAAGACAAGGTGGTGGAAGTGAAGAGAAAGGGAGACAGGATTATCTCTTTGAGGCTTGTTTTGGGAGATGACACTATTAATGTTATTAGTGCTTATCACTACAAAAATAATCGGCATTTGCGACGAAAATCTGAGACGGACATGTTTCCGTCGCAAATTTGCTACGGATCTGCGACAGATTTGCGACGGAAGGACAAGTCAGAGGAATTTTGAGAAATTGGTCGCAAATCCGTTGCAAATCCGTCGCAGATCTGCGACGAAAATCATTCTGTCGCAAATAATCGTCGCAAAAGTTGGAGCGGAAACTTGGCGCGAGAGAGAAAACACTAAAAAAACCAATTTGCAACGGAGATCTGCTACCGTCTATTGCCGTCGCAATTTTCACTATAAAAATATTCAGAATTTTGCGACGAAAATCTACGACAAACATTTTTCCGTCGCAAATTTGCTACGGATTTGCGACGGAAGGACGAGTCAAAGGAACTTTGAGAAATTGGTCGCAAATCCGTTGCAAATCCGTCGCAGATCTGCGACGAAAATCAGTGCGTCGCAAATAATCGTCGCAAAAGTTGGCGCGAAAACTTGCCGCGAGAGAGAAAACACTAAAAAAAACCAATTTGCAACAGAGATCTGCTACCGTCTATTACCGTCGCAAATTTCACTATAAAAATATTCAGAATTTTGCGACGGAAATTTGCGACGGACATGTTTTCATTGCAAATTTGCTACGGATCTGCGACGGATTTGCGACGGAATGACGAGTCAGAGGAATTTTGAGAAATTGGTCGCAAATCCGTTGCAAATCCGTCGCAGATCTGCGACGAAAATCAGTCTGTCGCAAATAATCGTCGCTAAAGTTGGCGGGATTACTCCCGCCGAGATTTTTTGCGGAAAATGTTACGTCGCAAATCCGTCGCAGATCCGCAGCAAATTTGCGACGGAAATGTGTCCGTCGCAGATTTCCGTCGCAAATGCCGAATATTTTTATAGTGAAAAATTGAATTTGGCTGAGTTTAATGCCGTATAATTTTTTCTTTCTTTTTCGTGTCACTTGATCTTGGCTGAGTTTATAGCATTATGGAAATTAAAAGACTAGTGCAGGAAGTAGAGGTGTAGTATAAATAAGGTTGAGCTTTGCAAAAAATAGAGACCACCTTCATTGTCATTCAATGGAATTGAATTCTACTTACATTTATGAATTGTGAGTTCACAGAATGTTAGGATCTGTCGATAACCCGTGCTTCATCCATGTTCCTTTATGTATTGGTCTTGATGTGAGTTAATTATGTCACTCAATTTTGTCTGTTGTCAAGATATATGAATTAGAATGTGTTTCTGACAAATTTGAGAACCTGCATTCAGATCACATGGCAGTGGTTTCCTTTTACAAATTCTGCTCGAAAGGATAATCTTCATCTTTACCATTGGGTAGGTTGTAACTGCTGAAGTTGTCTCTTAATCAGGTGTCCATTTGTTGGTTGGAGTCTTTTTAAAAAGTTCTGTCTTGTTTGATTTGCAGGTTAGAGTTGTAAATGGTGTTCCGCCGACTGGTGACTATTCTTTTGCCAAATATAACAAAGTATGCACAAGTTAATATGTGTATTAGGCTATAAAAGAATTAATATGTGCTTTCTTTTTCTTTTCATTTTTTTTTCAAACTGAATATGTTATTTTATTTGTAAATCTGCAGTCTGTTGATGTTGTCAAGTACACTGATGAAGAGTATGAGAAATATTTGACTGGTCCCGTAGGTATCAACTCATGGTTTCGTCTTTATGACTTTCTGTAGCTGCTATATCGTAAGATTTCAATTGAGTGTGCTAGTTAAGAATAAAGAGGAATCATTATCTTGCCCTGATTTCCTGTTATAAATTATGGAACTAATTCTCAATCACTTTATTTCTGTTAGATGTGGACCAAGGAGGAGACAGATCAATTGTTTGACCTGTGTGAAAGACTTGATCTCCGCTTCATTATTATAGCTGATAGGTTCCCATCATCTCGGACAGTGGAGGAATTGAAGGATCATTTTTATAGTGGCCTTCTCAGGGTGTTGAAGAATCTATATTGCCTGTAGCATCAAATGCTGGCCCAGAAATTGCTGAGACAGCTACCAATATTGATGATACTGTTTCTCCTTCATCAAATGCTCAACTAGCCTCTGCAGTAGTTACACCTTCAACTTCCTTAATGGTGGAAAATGCCTCCACTCTTTGATGTTCGTCGATTCCACCAAATATAAATAACTAAATTAAACTGTAGAGACGGTGAATCCAGGTCGAACCCTAGAGACTGAAATTGTAATCTTGTGTTTGTGGAGGGGAGGTTTTTGTTGTGAAAACTGAATTTTAACAAATCAAAAAGAAAAAGAAAAACTGATTAAATAACTAAGGTTGTGAAGCAAATTGATTGAAAGTCAATTCAAGGTAATTTCCAATCCAATGCACACTTGATCATAGACAACTAATGATAAAATTTCTCTTTGAATACTTAACTAGAATTTATCAACGAGCATGATAAATCCTCAAACTTCTCTATTTTCATTAACTCGAGCCCAGCACCCTCATTAACTCTAATTATTAAACGATTGGGTATTAAGCAATCCCTTTCAATTTAATAAGAGCATTAAGAACTGGAAGCAGTTAAACTTGAACAATAATTTATGAAGCATAAACTATTTAATTCAATCCTATTGTTTCTATAGAATATTACTGAAAAACTGTGATAATCAGTAACATCTAATTGCTACTAATATTCACCCTTTCATAACAATTACGGATTATGAAGGTTGAAATAGCAGTTAATCCTATCAAACACTTTACTAATAGGCTTTTTTAGCAAAGAACTTAATAAAATTAAATCAATTAAAACAAGAATCAATAGATATTCAAAGAAGAAATACTCAATTCAAGATCAAGTCTCACAAATATACATGGATTATTAAATCCCTTGAATTGAACTAAAAGACTTAGCCACTCATGGCTTACAAAAATCAAAGATGAAAAATGGAAAAAGAAAGAATGAAATCAACTCACTGTTTCCCCGCTGTGCCAAAAAAAACCCCAGTCCTCTGTAGCTTCACGAAGATAAGAATTTGAAAGTCAAAAACATTCCAGATTTCGTGCCCCTTTTTCAGCCTCTTCCCTTTAAAATCTGATCACGACTTCTTCAACAAAATCGAAGATATCTTTCTCACGTTTCCAACAAGCTAAGGCTCACTCCAAACCGAGCCTCCGAACTCAAGTTACGATCAGAATACCGCAACAGCCCTAATTGTGAACGTTGTTGCAGAAACGCAGACTTGGATTCCGTTTTGGAGAGTCAAAACGACGTCATCTCACTAAATAGCCTTCATAACATCTGTAGGGCTGTTTCTTAGGAGTCTAATGGGCCTGGGATCATCTTGTTTCGACACTCGGAGGTCCAGATATGAGGTCCGAAACAGAACAGGTCGCGCTACTCACACAGCTCGTGTGTTCAGAACTTCAAAGCCAATTTTGACCAACATGTAGGCTGAATTGAATCTCGATTCCTTTTGAAAACTTGTAAATTTCTATCTCATCTTTCCAACGCATCAAACAGATTGCTAATTGAAGGTCTACAACTCCAGATATCCCTGAAAAACCGAACATACATCAAAACATTCTAAATGCTGGAATTTTACCACTTTACTTATATTATATCAAATGCAATTAAAATAAGGTCCAATTGATAAACAATGTCTAAACAAATAAATTAAGCACTCAAATAACTCAAAAATGCATTAGATTATAGACAATAAAGACACAAACTATGCACATATCAAATTCCCCACACTTATCCCATGCTTGTCCTCAAGCATGGCTCAAAACTCAAGCAAAATTCAAAATTTTTTAAAAGAATCCTCTCCCAAATCTTCACATTCCTTACAAGAACATTCAGAAAAACAATTTTAATTGCTAAGCAAAGTCAAGTTGACTAAGTTTATTTGAAGTTCAAAAAGACTAAAGAGCTGAATTAAGACTCTCCCTAACATAAAATTCAAGGCTTAAACATTACCATTTAAAACATGCAATTCTTTAAGTCTAATAGCAATTATACCATTACTAGGAGAATGTTCACATAACCTGCGAAGTCACTAAAAATCATTGCAACCACACAAAAAAAACTAGACTTTATTGAACTTATTTGACTTTCCTAGTGCTTGAACATTTATCGCTAACATGAGTGAGTCAGCATTTTGTGGAAACCCGCCTGCGGGTACCTGACTTCACAAACTCATGCGGCAAGGCCAACCTACTCATTGCCCAAACTCGGGCAGAGGAGTACCACGACTGCTCAAGTCTTTGGGTTTTGCCTTCATTTTTTATTTCCTACTTTTTTTTTCATTTTTGCTTTTCTTTGTTTTTCTTTTTGACTTTTTTTTTTCACTTCTTTCCTTTTGCACTTGTTTTCTGTTTTTCACTTTTTTTTTTAACTCTTTTATTTCACTTTCTTTCTACTATGCAACAACGCACACACAATGCTCATTTCCATGACTAAGCAGGTTACATAAAGATTCTAAGAGTAATAGTCAAGTTAAGCTCATGCAATTCATAGGTCTAACCATTAGCTCAAGCCTCAAACTCTAAATCAAAAAGAAATCACAAATTCAACAACTTATTCTAACTGAACAAGAGATAAAATTAGTTAAAACGACTTCGCTAAACTAATTAAAAGCGTTGTTCACTTAGCTCAAAGGATTGCTCCAACTCAAGAAAGAAATTCTTAAAAATTATTTGCTCAAAATCTTTTTTTTTTTTTACTTGTAGAGTTTCAAGTCTACTTAAAAGACACTAATTAAGCCCATAAGTAATCCCTAAATCAGCATATAATGTCAAAAATTCAAAAAGTTTACTCAACATAATTCATGGGATAAGTGCCAAACACAATTTCAAGAAGCATTTTCCTCTTACAACATTTAAAACAGTCAATTTTACTTGAAAATAAGCATATGGCAGCATGTATAGCTCAAAAACAGTATATATGCCATGAAAATTAAAAATTGACCCAAATAAGGAGCAAATCACCAAGAAAAGAATAATGGTACCAAAAACAGAACAATGGTAGCAGCATATGGCAATATAAAGCTCACAATTTCAACAATATAGCATTAGAATTTCAGCTGCAAAACCATTCATTTAAGCATAAAAATTTCAGCATAAAACCCCTTATAATTAAATCCCTCCCCCACACTTATTTCACACATTGTCCTCAATGTGAACAAATCAAACATAAGAGGGAATCAACAAAAAGAAAGTGCAAAAGAGATAGGGTACTGCCCTGTTTGTGCTGCAAATCCAACCATTAATTGCATATCCACTCCTTGTATCTCCATGGTTCTGCCACTGCTGTAATATGCAGTTGCACTTTCACCCTCATTTGACCTGCTCTTAATTTGATGGAGCTGGAAACACGAAAGTCAGAACCTGAATTGTCATGGATGGTCCGGTGGGGAAGGGTTGTCTGATATCGCAATAGAAGGTAGCAATTCTGTTTGATCTTCGCGAATTGCCTGAAGCTGCAATTGGCGTCTTCTAATTCAATTGATCTCTGTTGCGACTGAAAAGATAAAAGGTAAATAATTAAAGACCACCGTAAAAGAAAGACTAGCATTTAACCCTGCTCTGAAACTGTAAAATAAAATAAAACAAAAATCTTACCACACTAACACCACCATTAAAAACACAATCTGAAACATCACCATTAAAAACATACTATGAACTTAATCACTCACCCAGAACTTAAACATTCACCCAGAATCTACACAGGTTAAAGGAGGAAGAAGATGACATTGTTCATTTTTTTTTTATTTTTTTTTCAAATTTTAAATTTAATTTTAAATGAAAAGTAAAATAAAACAGAATAAAACAAAATTCAAGCTCAGGTAAGCTTATTCTGGGTTGCCTCCCAAAAAGCGCCTTTGTTTAACGTCGTTAGCTCGACATAGTCACAGCAACAAATCACTTATTTCTTGCAAAATCAATCTTGTTCAAAGGCTAAAAACAAATTATGCACAATTATATCAACTCAATTAATAGAAAACAGTTCAAGTAGGTGTTTCATGACATCCAAAAACATTAAATTTCACAATTTCTCCATCAAATTCCATTGTTAATGTACCACCATCCACATCAATTTTTGTTTTGGAAGTCTTTAAGAAAGGCCTTCCAAATAAAATTAGAGCTGAATTTGATGTAGGAACACAATCTTCCATATCCAAAATGTAAAAATCTGCAGGAAAAATTAGTTCTCCAATCTGTACTAAAACATCCTCAACTACACCTATGGGATAAACATTTGAACGATCAGCTAATTCAATAATAACACCAGTTTCTTTTAGAGGGCCCAAATTCAAAGTTTGAAAAACTGAAAATGACATGACACTAATTGATGCCCCTAAATCAGCCATTGCACGTTCAAATTTAGAATTTCCTATCCTACAAGGTATAGAAAATGAACCTGGATCCTTACACTTAGGGGGTATTTTTCTTTGAATAAGTGCTGACACACTTTCCCCAACATGTACCTTTTCATTATTCCGCAACTTACGCCTTGTAATGCACAACTCTTTAAGGAATTTAGCATACCTGGGTATTTGCTTGATCACCTCAAGTAAAGGTATATTCACCTCTACTTTCTTGAAAATCTCCAAGATCTCTTTCTCTTGTTCTTCTTTCCTTGACTTGGCCAACCTACTAGGAAATGGAGGTGGAACAACAAAATTATCAGCATCATTAAGTTTAGAATTTACCTCAACTTCAGAATCCTTTGAACCCTGCTTGTGCTTCTTTGTCGACTCTTTTGCAGCTTGATTATCAACTTCTCTCCCACTTCGTAAAAGTATAGCACTCGCATTTTCTTTAGGATTAATCACCGTTTGCGATGGAAGCTTACCAGAATTTTGTGCTTCAAGTTTACTCACCGACGAAGCTAATTGACCAATCTGCTTCTCTATATTATGAATACTAGTCCTAGTTTCCTGCTGAAACTGTTGGGTGTTAGTAGCCAAAGCTTTAACAATTTCGTCAAGTGACATACCTTGATTTTGGGAAGAGGAAGATGGTTGATTCACTTGAGGTCTTTGCTGCTGGTAGCGACCCTGAATTGGCTGATTCCCATAGCTAAAATTCGGATGGTCTCGCCATCCCGGATTATAAGAATTAGAATAGGGATCATACCTGCGTTGCTGCTGCCCAAAATTTCCTACTGCATTGGCTTGCTGCACTAGTTCATCCTCTTGAAGTGTAGGACACATATCAGTAGCATGACCAGGAACCATGCAGATTCCACATGTTTTAACAGCCTGCATATTTCCTACAGCAATTTGTCTAACCAAAGAAGTTAAATCTGAAATTTGCTTCTCTAAATTAGATGTACTTACCTCATGAACCTTCCTAGGTGTGTGGTCCATTCTTGTTCCAAACTGTTGAGAGTTTGCTGCCATATTTGCAATTAATATCCTTGCATCTTCGGGTGTCTTGTCAACCAAAGCACCTCCACTAGCAGCATCTATCATATTACGCTCCATCGGCATAAGCCCCTCATAAAAATATTGAATCAACAGCTGCTCACTTATTTGATGATGGGGACAGCTTGCACAAAGCTTCTTAAAACGCTCCCAATACTCATATAGACTCTCTTCATTGGACTGCCGAATGCCACATATATCCTTCCTTATGTTGGCAGCCCGAGAAGCAGGAAAATACTTCTCCAAAAACATTCTCTTCATCTCATTCCATGAATTAATCGATCCGGAAGGAAGGTAATATAACCAGTCCTTAGCTTTGTCTTCCAACGAGAAAGGAAAAGCTCGAAGCTTAATCTGCTCTTCCGAAACACCTTGAGGCTTCATGCTAGAACATACCACATGAAGCTCCTTCAAATGCTTATGTGGATCCTCACCTGAAAGTCCATGAAATTTAGGCAATAAATGTATTAGACCAGATTTTAATACAAAAGCAACATCTAAAGTAGGAAATTGAATGCATAAAGGTTGTTGATTTAAATCAGGTGTAGCCAATTCTTTCAAAGTTCTGGCTGCCATGGCTTCAATCTCAGGATCCGAATCAGAATTTGAAACTGATTCCCGTGGAGAATTGTGTATATTATCTGTAATCGTCCGTTCAGATGAATATTGGCTCGAATTAACTTCCTTAGCTAATTTAGCTAATTTCCTCAAACGCTTAGCTGTTTTCTCTACTTCAGGATCAAAGAGAATTTCACCCGATTGAGAGCTTCTAGTCATAAACCAAACCTGAAATAACAGCACTAAAGCAAGGTAAAACAGAAACTAAATTAAAATAAAAACACAAAAATTAACAAACTTTCAGTCCATGGCAGCGGCGCCAAAAATTTGATGTTCGTCGATTCCACCAAATATAAATAACTGAATTAAACTGTAGAGACGGTGAATCCAGGTCGAACCCTAGAGACTGAAATTGTAATCTTGTGTTTGTGGAGGGGGGGTTTTGTTGTGAAAACTGAATTTTAACAAATCAAAAAGAAAAAGAAAAACTGATTAAATAACTAAGGTTGTGAAGCAAATTGATTGAAAGTCAATTCAAGGTAATTTCCAATCCAATGCACACTTGATCATAGACAACTAATGATAAAATTTCTCTTTGAATACTTAACTAGAATTTATCAACGAGCATGATAAATCCTCAAACTTCTCTATTTTCATTAACTCGAGCCCAGCACCCTCATTAACTCTAATTATTAAACGATTGGGTATTAAGCAATCCCTTTCAATTTAATAAGAGCATTAAGAACTGGAAGCAGTTAAACTTGAACAATAATTTATGAAGCATAAACTATTTAATTCAATCTTATTGTTTCTATAGAATATTACTGAAAAACTGTGATAATCAGTAACATCTAATTGCTACTAATATTCACCCTTTCATAACAATTACGGATTATGAAGGTTGAAATAGCAGTTAATCCTATCAAACACTTTACTAATAGGCCTTTTTAGCAAAGAACTTAATAAAATTAAATCAATTAAAACAAGAATCAATAGATATTCAAAGAAGAAATACTCAATTCAAGATCAAGTCTCACAAATATACATGGATTATTAAATCCCTTGAATTGAACTAAAAGACTTAGCCACTCATGGCTTACAAAAATCAAAGATGAAAAATGGAAAAAGAAAGAATGAAATCAACTCACTGTTTCCCCGCTGTGCCAAAAAAAACCCCAGTCCTCTGTAGCTTCACGAAGATAAGAATTTGAAAGTCAAAAACATTCCAGATTTCGTGCCCCTTTTTCAGCCTCTTCCCTTTAAAATCTGATCACGACTTCTTCAACAAAATCGAAGATATCTTTCTCACGTTTCCAACAAGCTAAGGCTCACTCCAAACCGAGCCTCCGAACTCAAGTTACGATCAGAATACCGCAACAGCCCTAATTGTGAACGTTGTTGCAGAAACGCAGACTTGGATTCCGTTTTGGAGAGTCAAAACGACGTCATCTCACTAAATAGCCTTCATAACATCTGTAGGGCTGTTTCTTAGGAGTCTAATGGGCCTGGGATCATCTTGTTTCGACACTCGGAGGTCCAGATATGAGGTCCGAAACAGAACAGGTCGCGCTACTCACACAGCTCGTGTGTTCAGAACTTCAAAGCCAATTTTGACCAACATGTAGGCTGAATTGAATCTCGATTCCTTTTGAAAACTTGTAAATTTCTATCTCATCTTTCCAACGCATCAAACAGATTGCTAATTGAAGGTCTACAACTCCAGATATCCCTGAAAAACCGAACATACATCAAAACATTCTAAATGCTGGAATTTTACCACTTTACTTATATTATATCAAATGCAATTAAAATAAGGTCCAATTAAAAACAATGTCTAAAAAAATAAATTAAGCACTCAAATAACTCAAAAATGCATTAGATTATAGACAATAAAGACACAAATTATGCACATATCACTCTTGCTTCTCTGCGCATGGTATATTGATTATCTTGCAGCTTCCCTCCTCCACCCCAATCCTCCCCCATTATAATTTTGAAGAAAATCATCGATTGATGAACAACAAAATAAGAAACCAGTTGTCTTTTTTGTTTTTTTCACGGCTGGAAACATAGATCAATCACACGTACCATTCATTTTTTTTAATTTATTTATAGTTTTGCTAAATATTATATATATTGCAAACTAGTCTGATTTTTTGATAAAAATGTCAGCTTCGTGTATACTTGAGAACATATGCTCTTGAGCAAATGGTGCAAGCTGCAAGTTCTTCTACAGGGCTTCGGACAATCAAGCGAGTTGAGCAGACATTACAAGATCTTGGGGTCTGGTTATTCTCCATGAACTCTTGATGCATCCTTTTCTTGTTATATTATTCATGCTGAATGACGTTATGTCTTTGACAGTTAGATAGTAATATTGTTTTTCATCATCTTCCTATTTCTATAAGCACCTTATTAGTGTTCTTTTGACTTTTCAGCATATGTCCTGTGAAGATGACTTGAACTCTTTAGCTGTACGAAATTCCCCATGTCATAAAGGTTGTTCAGTGGGTAGTTTTTTGGTTGGAAATTCACTTTATCTTCAAGATCAATTCAAATTGTCTTCTTGATTAAATGCATATTATTTGTGACTTTAACTTACCCAATTAGCATTTTCTAGGCATTGGGTTTTAGAAGTCTCATGAATGCAGATGTGCTTCTTTAACTATGTTTTTGCACATTGTGTAAAATTCATTCTTCACTTCTATCATATAATTATTATCTGATCTAAGTAGGTACTCTTAAATTTGCTTAGTAGTTGTTTCTTGGATAAACTGTAATTATAAATTTTTCAGACAGTTCCATTGTTTCATATAAAGGGCCTTGTACAAATTGGGTATCACGTACTGTGTTTTTGTTTACAGGTTAATTTAAAACCAAGGGTGCCAACCAAAGCTGTTTGTGCAGAGCAGCTTGAATTAAGAAAAGAAATACTGACTCTGCTAAATCTTCAAAAACAGGTATTGCACATTCACAATTTCTAATGCAGAACTGCCCAATAAAAGTAAATGTGAAAGTTGTAGATTTGATATTTTTAATGAAAGAAATATCCATAATTCTATATTTATGTCATGACATTTGAAAGAGCTGCTCTGCATTTAGTCTCTGACGTGTCAGTCTTCCATTTGCCTCTCGGTTGCAGTATAAGGAGGCAGAAGGTTCATCCTTTCGTGAGAGTTCGTATACTGATACCAGGTGGGTTCCATTGTGAATGTATTTGGGAGTCATTCATTTAAATATCTTACACACGCACAATCATAATTCACATGATTAGTTTCCACAGATGCAATTGTTATACGTTTTTAATCGCTTGATCCTTCTTTTTACCCTTTCTCTTGATGCAGTTTCTTAACATTTGGACTCTTAGAGAGTATCTGGAATTTGAAATGAGAATTCTCAATCCTCCATTTGAGATTGATTTTGAATGCGTTGTGGATGATTTTATATTCATGTATTTCTTCGTTGGAAATGATTTTTTGCCACATATGCCCACGTTGGAGATTCGTGAGGTTTGTAATATTCGGCCTTTATTTAAATAAAATGTTGTTGTGAGATGATGTTTATTATGCTAATTGAATATATTGAAGCAGGATTCTGATGAACTTTTAGATAGTTCTCTTGCTCAATGTCCATGTCTGAATTTTGCTGATCTCTGGGTATCTTACATAAGTGATAACAGTTCTAGTAAATCTTTTAGATTTTTTAAGTAGACATAGTGATACATAATTTAAATTTTGAATTTTTCAAGTTGAAATTTGAGCTATTATAAATTTTGGTAAATCATTTTATAATAAAATATTGAAAATAAATAATTTTTAATTGTTAAAATTATCTTTTGTGCTTGTCATCAAATTTTCTGTCAAGATGTTGCAGACAATAAGATATTAAAAATTCGAAAAGTATATGATGTCTTTTTGGCTGAATTCCCATTGTGTTATGGTTATTGGAAGAAGTACGCAGATCATGAGGCACGCATTGGTTCTATGGACAAAGTGGTGGAGGTATATGAACGAGCTGTTCTGGGGGTGACATATTCAGTGGACATTTGGTTGCATTATTGTGTATTTGCTATAAATACATATGAAGATCCAGATACAATTAGAAGGTAATAGCTGTTCATGTTCCCACTGATGCTGTTGGTATACATCGGAATCATGATTGGTTGATTTCTTGTGCCACAAGAGTCTAGTAATTTTGTTGCGGTGGTTATTTACTGTTTGCGGGTTTATTATGTCGAGGGATTTTACATTGTTACCTACGGGCTTGGAATATATCTATTGAATTTGCTTATTGGGCTTGGAATATGTCGAGGGATTATTCATCATATCTTTATTAGCTTTAAATAAAGATCGATTGGATATGTCGTGTATGCCTGATTTGAATTGCTGAAGTGAAAATGGTATGTTCCTATTCTCTGAGTGCGAAGCAGGCATTAACTTTGATTCCATTGTTTTATACAATGCTGCCAATAGGGATGAAGTTGTTCTCGCAATTTAGTTTTGAGTTATATGAAGTAACTTGTTGCCAGAGGAATTTATTCTCCTTAAAGGAATTTTTGAGTTTTTTCCATTATTAATAACATAGAGGTATTAATAATTCATGTTTGAGATTGGAGGTATTAATAATTCATGTTTGAGATAGTTATCTTTATATTATGAATTACATATACAGAAGCTAATTCTAGCGTAATTTGCTTTGTCTGGAATTTTGTTTTGCATCCTGGAGGCAATCCTGGAACCAGTAATCATAGGGTATTGGAATTCTTTCTTGGCTTTTTTTTTTTTTTTTGCAGTTCCTACTCTTGATACTTGACACTCAAACAGGGGTACTTTCCTTGGACACTTCAATTTACACCAAATCTTGGATAAGTGTCCATTTCAGACACATATAACAAAACTTGGTTCGTGTGTGAACCATAGTGAATGTGATACAAGCATGTTTAAATCTTGTATTTGTTTATCGAGTTAAATAATCCCATTGAATAATCTATGCACGAGTTGAATGAAAAAGCCTACACACCACGGTTAGTATTACTTTGTTAACGTGTATCATATTATTCTTTTCATTTACTCTTTTTCAGGATCTGAAAGACGTGATAAGGAGAGAACGCCCCAGCACTATAATTTAATATTGAATATCTATATTGTTATTTTCAAGATAGATTATTTATAGTAGTGTTCTTAACACTTGTATAGTTAAATTGTAAAATATTTTATTCTATTGAAGATTAATAAAAGAATTATTTTTATCAATGTAATTAGTGTTTTTTTAGATTGTGTTTAAATGTTCCAAATGTATTTATAAAGTTCTCATAAAATTAATTGATAATATAAATAGTTCCAATAAAAATCAATATTAAATTACTACGGATTTGCTATGAATCTGCGACGGATATTTGAAATCTATGACGGAATCTGCGACAGATACTGCGACGACAATCTGCGACGGAATCTGTGACGGCAATCTGCGACGGAATCTGCAACGAATTTGCGACGGCAATCTGCGACGGAATCTGCAACGAATTTGCGACGGAAATCTGTGACGGAATCTGCGATGAAAATCTGCGACGAAATCTGCGACGGAATCTGCGATGGCTGCCCTTTACCCGCGAAAATTTAAGCGCGAGATTTGCAACCGCTGAGTGGTTGCAAATCCGTCGCAATCTGCGACGGCCTGTCGCAAATTGAAAATTGCGATGCCTTTTTTATTAACGGATCGTATCCGTCGCAGATCGGTCGCAAAACTTGATTTGCGACGGATCTGCGACGGATTCTGTCCGTCGCAGATAGCGTGTTTTTTTGTAGTGTATGCTCCCCAGGTAGGTTTGGACGGAGCATCCAAGGTTCAGTTCTGGGAAGATATGGATGAAATCATGCAAGGTATTCCGGATAATCAGCAAATTTTCATTGGTGGGGACCTTAACGGGCATGTTGGTAAGGACAGTAATGGTTATGACAGGGTCCATGGGGGTTATGGTTTTGGCAACAGGAATGAGGAGGGAAAGAGCATTTTGGATTTTGCGGTGGCTTATGATCTAGTGCTGGCAAATACCTGCTTTGAAAAGAGGGAGTCACACTTGATTACCTTTAAGAGTGGACGAACCCAAAGTCAAATAGACTTCATACTTACTCGAAGACGGGACAAAAGTAAGTGTAAGGATTGCAAGGTCATTCCGGGTGAAGCATTGATGGCACAACATTGTATTGTGGTTTTAGATGTTAAGAATAAAAGTAGCTGGAGGAATGATAAGAAAGTATTGGAACCAAGGATAAGATGGTGAAAATTGAAAGACCTAGCTCAAGGTACCTTTAAGGAGGAGTTACTAAAGGAAGACATTTGGAACCTTGAGGCTAGTGCAGAGGACTTGTGGACAAAAATGGAAGGTGGCATTAAGAAAGCAGGTAGTAAATTGCTTGGGATCTCTAAAGGGGCAGGGCCTCGACCGTACGATGCATGGTGGTGGGATGAGGAGGTTCAAAAGGCTATTAAGGCTAAGAGGGAATGGTATAAAAAGTTACCGAATGCGGTTAATAGCGAGGCCTTTGAGGAATATAAGAGGGCTAAGAAAGAGGCAAAGAAGGCTGTTAGTGTAGCTCGTGGCAGAGCCTTAGAAGGGATTTATCAAAAGTTAGGTACTAAAGAGGGAGAAATGGACATTTATAAGATTGCAAGGATGAGAGAAAGGAAAAGCAGAGATTTAAGCCAAGTCAAATGTATAAAGGACGAAGATCAACGGGTGTTGACAGGAGATGTTGAGATTAAGGAGAGGTGGAAGGCTTATTTTGTGCAGTTATTCAACCCTGAACATGAACAAGATTTTCAAGGTCTTCATGCAACAAATGGTTATATTAGCTGGTCTAGGAGGATCTTGCATAGTGAAGTAAGAGAAGCCTTGAAGTATATGAAAGTTGGTAAAGCTTGTGGCCCGGATGGTATTCCTATAGAGGTTTGGAAGAACCTTGGAGAGGTAGGAGTTGCCTGGTTAACTAAACTCTTTAATCTATTGTGAAAGGATGTAAGATTTCGAATGCCTGGAGGAAGAGTATCCTGGTGCCCATTTATAAAAATAAGGGAGACATTCAATGCTGTACAAATTATCGGGGTATCAAACTTATGAGCCATACTATGAAATTATGGGAAAGGATTATTGAACACAGATTGAGGAAGCTTACAAGAGTTTCGGAGAATCAGGTTGGGTTTATGCCAGGGAGATCTACCATGGAGGCTATTTCTCTTCTAAGACGACTAATGGAATTGTATCAAGAGAAGAAGAAAGATCTCCACATGGTATTTATTGACTTGGAGAAAGCCTATGATAGAGTACCAAGAGAAGTGTTATGGTGGATTTTGAAGAGGAAAAGAGTCAGCGGCAAATATATCAACATCATCAAGGACATGTATGAGAATGCATCCACTAGTGTGAAAACACCTGGTGGAGACACTGAGGCTTTCCCCATTACTACCGGATTGCATCAAGGTTCGGCCATGAGTCCATATTTATTTACCCTGGTTATGGACGAGCTAACCAGAAGCATACAAGACGATGTTCCTTGGTGTATGTTGTTTGCTGATGACATTATTTTAATTGATGAGACTAGTGCTGGTGTAAACCGTGAGTTAGAAGTGTGGAGAAAAACCCTCGAGGACAAGGGTTTTAAGTTAAGTAGGAGTAAAACGGAATATATGCACTGTGAGTTCAGTCTAAGGAAGAAGCAGGAACATGAGGTTAAGTTGGATGGAGTTTTGGTTCCTAAAACCAAGCAGTTCAAATATTTAGGTTCGGTATTCCAGAATGATGGCCGTATAGATGAAGATGTGGCTCACAGAATACAGGTAGGGTGGTTGAAGTGGAAGGGTGCGACTGGAATTCTATGTGATAAGAAAATACCCCTGAAAGTGAAAGGTAAATTATATAGGACGGTTGTTAGACCTGCGATGCTCTATGGTAGTGAGTGTTGGGCACCAACGGGACAACATTTGCATAAGATGAGTGTGGCAGAAATGAGGATGCTAAGATGGATGTGTGGACATACCAGACTGGACAAAATTAAGAATGTTCATATTCGACAAAAAGTCCAAGTAGCGGATGTCGGAGATAAGGTGAGGGAAGGAAGACTTAGATGGTATGGGCATGTTTTTAGAAGACCTCCTAATGCTGCGGTTCGTAAGTGTGAGAATTTGTTGATTGAGGGGGCTAGAGGTCGTGGAAGACCTAGAACTGTGTGGAATGAGGTGATAGCAAGAGACTTACGTGCCTTAGATCTTGATGCGGATTTGATTAATGACAGACTTGAATGGAGACGTAAAATTCGTGTCTTGGAAGGGGCCTAAGGCTGGAGTATCTTTCTTGGTGTCTTTTGAGCTTATTTTGTTGAGGATCCATACAGTCGACCCCAACTTGTTTGGGATTAAGGCTTAGTTGTTGTTGTTGTTGTTGTTGTAATCTATGTCCATTAACTATTAAAATTTGATGAGAACTATTTTGAATGTCCACCGCTCCTGAAGGATGAACTTTAACTAACTTAAATGGCCCTTACCATCTACACTTAAGTTTTTCAGGAAAAAGTTTAAGTCTAGAATTGAATAGTAATACATATTGGCCTTCATGAAAATTACGCTCTCAGATACTCTTGTCATGTCATGCCTTAGTTCGCTATTTATATAACTTAGCATTCTCATACGAACTAAGGCGCATGTGAGTGGGCATTTTTGCCTCCAATCTCATGTGAAATAATTTTTGCGACTTCGGCACTATTAGGCTTAGGGCCTTAGAGAACACGGGCCTAAACTCGGAAAAAATGGAGTCGCCACTCTGACGAGTCGATAAAAAGAAAGGGGTGGATCACTCGATTCCTAAGGAATCCCCAACCCCTTAATGAGTTTGAAAAGTTGGGTATGCATGGGAAATGTGAGAATGACCCAATACCTCCACAGCACCCAATTCATTGGAATCGACCTTCTTTTCAAGTCTAAAATTATAAAATTCTTAGTTATTATGAAATCATCAATATTACATGCAGTTATTGAAATAAATAATCAATGTATTAAAAATAAAAATAAGTCCAAACAAAATAATAAATAGACACCCATCCATGAATGAAAATATACCTTTACAATGTCCAATGCAATGCCCAAAAAAGAAAACAAAGTAAATAAAAATGAGACACCCATCACAGATGGAAACGTATCTCTTACAATAGTCCCAAAATCTTTAAAAGATAAATTAAATTACATAATAAAACTGAGGCACCCATAAAGTGAAAACATATCTTTTACATCCTCAAAATCCAAGCAAAAATAAATGTAAACTCATAAATAAATAAATAATCATCACATAAAGAGTCATAAAATTAGGACTTAATTAAAAGGAAACAAGGATAAATAACAAAGAATATAATCCACAAATAAATATTAATCCCATTGACGAGGGATCGCGTACGGTGGTCTCGCCAGGATAGACAGTTTACATGATATGATTTTATTAGAGAATTCAAATTTTTCTTAAACTAGGATTTTATATTTATACAAATTAGGGTTTTTATTTAAGTATAGTTATATAGGGAGGTGATCACAAGCATTAGGCTTACACTTCCAATGGCAAATCACCCTACAAGCAAGCAAAGTAATTTGGTTCAAGTATGGAGATAATTAGCAGCCATTATCAGCTCCAGAGTTAGTTCAGGTTCAATTGGGAATTCAGTCTCCTTTCCACTTACTGAAGAGTAAAGGATGCTAATACTTTGATGAGTTAAAGCCGAAAATCAAATGTAATAAAACCTTCAGCAACCAGCAGATATACATGAGAAAGCTCATATAAAAAGGTTGAACATTAAAGAGTTCATTTAATGATCTTAAATATTAATTATTCTGTTGTAACTTGACATCCACAAAGTACATTTTCCGAGCCAAACAGGTTTACCCAAAGCGCCCTTTTTTTTTCAAGAAATAAAGACTGTCAGATAGTAATTCACAAATTGGCAGGAAAAATTAGGAATACAGATTAGACAAACCATTTCCTTATTTAGTTATTACACAAAATAATTCATTTAGGCCAAGTAGTTAATTCTTACTGAGACCTCAATTAACCAATTTCAGAACCTAACCAAACAGAGTGATAATTCTATATCTTCATTCTCTTAGCCAAAACAAATTTTATGGTGATAGAATTCACCAGACTTTATACAATCAGTGTTTAATTACTTGTCTAAATCATCATTGTTAACAAGAAAATTACAAATTAATTAATCAGCTACCCACCTACAAATTACAACGCCAAAAAAATTATTACTAAAAATTGTTCCATGAATCTTTCCAAAAATCAGTATACGTCTATTCTTGCAAAGCATAAAAAGCCAATGGCTGTACATCCTCAGGGTTGAAGATAACCCAGTTGCTCATCTGCGGCGAATGAAGGGACTTGGTCATCAACGATCAATGAAGGCAGTTAAATAATGAACTACCTTAGTGATACAAACTAACTGAAGAATTCATATCATCACAATAAACTCAAAAGACTATGATTCAGCATAAAAATAATTATAATTTAAAGATAAGTGTTCTTAATTTATAAATTTTTTTAAGATTATAACCTCATTTATTCCATGCGTTAAATTGAGAATAAAAAAATTATTTTAATCTAGCTAAAAGAGTTCAATTATCAAGTTGAAATCTAAAGTAACAATAATTAACACACTTAATAATAAGTAAAGAACAAGTAGAGATTAAAAATAATCCAATAGATTGTAAAATAGGAGTAAAACAAGTTTTAGTATTTTATTAAAAACTGAATTTTAAGTCTAATACAAATAAAAATAAAAAGATACAAATTAAATAATGGGATGGAGCATCATTGTTGTTGTTATTTTCTCTTTTCTTCTTTTTTTTTATATATGTATATAGTGAATGTATTTTATACTCCATTCTATCTTAATTATTTAAAACGGGTACGTTTGACGCTCCATCTAGCAAAAAAAAATTTTGAATATATTAATTATATTGATTATGAATAATTCTCATATCATATCCTCACATAATTAAATAAGGAACTACCTTAGTGATACAAACTAACTCAAGAATCCATATCATCACAATAAACTCAAAAGACTACGATTCTGCATAAAAACAATTATAATTTAATGATAAGTGTTATTAATTTGTAAAATTTTTTAAGATCATAACCTCATTCATTCCATGCATTAAATTGAGAATAAAAAAATTATTTTAATCTAGCTAAAAGAGTTCAATTATCAAGTTGAAATCTAAAATAACAATAATTAACATACTTAATAACAAATAAAAAACAAGTATAGATTAAAAATAACCAAATAAAGTACAAAATAGGAGTAAAAAAAGTTTTAGCATTTTATTAAAAACTGAATATTAAGTCTAATACAAATTGAAATAAAAGGACACAAAAGTAAATAAGAATTAAAACAAAAGACAATCTAATCAAATATTATATAAATCAAACTAAAAATAATCAGAGTTCATTAGAATCTTCTAAGCACTTCATCTTCCTTCTTAATGGTTATTGTACTGAACTGCACTTTCTTAGTAATCTTAGGAGGTCTTTCTCTCTTATTTTTTTTCTATTTTAAAAGCCTACCTCTCTTCCTTTTGAATGTTATTGGCTTAAGTTCATCATCATCACTTGAAGTATCATTTAAAACTATTAAATCAAGTTGGAATCCAATTTTTTAACAAGCTTTCTCTAATTTTTTCCTCTCCAATATTTCATCAAGATCTATAGTGTATTCATTAGGATCAAGATAAGCACGCTTAAAGCATAAAAAGCATTGAATTGTTCGGGCGTTACTACAAATGGATTTACATAAGATTTTTCTAGATCCCAAATACCGTTTGTATATTGCCAACCCCAAGTGTTTAAACTTTCTTTATTATTCATCTTTCTCTATTATAAAGCTTTGCTAATAATGAATTAGAATTGCTAAGAGCTCAACCTTATATAGAAAATAAATAGTGACTAATCCTAAAGCCACTCAACAAAGAAATTCTACTTAACTCTTGTTATTAATTTTGATTAATTAAAAATAAACTCTAAGTTTACTAGGATTAGAAGTTCAATTGAAAACAAAAGATATAACTTCAATCCTAAATATACTAAAACAACTAACCAAAATTTAATTAAAACATAATTATATATAATAAGTTTTTATATTATTTTCGAAAAAAATGGAAAAAATATTTTTTTTTAATTTGAATTTTTTTATTTGTTTCGAATTTTTTATCTCTTTTTTTTCTTTTTAAATTTTTTTTATAAAGGATATAAAAATATAAATTAAAAAAATTCACAAAAACAAAAAAAAAATACAAATGTAAGAAGCAAAATTCACAAAACACAAATTAAATAAAATAGCAAAATAAATTAAACTATAAGCAAAATTCATAAAACACAAAATAAAAAAATATACAATCACAAATAAGAACATAACAAATAAAAAAAGAAAATATAATAAGACAAATATAATATAAAGGATGAAAGCTTCCAAGAGTTATGGCGATGATGGAGGTGATGGAGTCAGAGAAGGGACAGATAAACTCGAAAGCTCTATATACTTCATTAATTTATAATTGTGATAAGTCTGACTCTTTTTCATATTGATAAGTCTTTGATTTATGAACCCTAATTTATGAACCCTAATTGATCCTCATCACTTTCCTCTTCCTCACGTGTTGGTTGCTCACTTGGTGGAGCACTACTAGAACCTCCTTGAAGTAGATTCTTGAAGCACCTTCTTATAGTGAGATCTCTTAAATTACTGTTAGTATCCAAAATCTCAGCACATCATAAAGTATCAAATGAATATGACTTTCCACTAATGCACTCCATTGAGGTATTGTTAGGTTAAAAAAATATTAAAATAGACTATTAATTCAGTAACAATATGACCTAATGCAATGGTGCTCTTGGAATATTAGAGCAATAAACATCAAACTTTGTAAAATATAATATGTTGTAGATACTTTCTTATTCTTATAGGCCAATACAACATAAATAATTCTTGAATTGATACTTTATTACTCTCTTTTTTGCTAAACATAAAAAGACATATAAATTTATGCAATAACAATAAACTATGATTATGAATCAATCTATTATGTGCATTTCTAATATTAAACAAATCAAACCCGGTTAATATTTTCCAGAATTCATCAATGTTAAATTCTTTAGAATGAGTACAAGCACCTCCTTTAGGCAATCCTAAAGCTTTAAACATAACATCATGATCAATTACATAATCCACACCAAATATTCTACACTCTAAATTCTAATATTTAGATTTTGACATTTTAAGGGTTGTAAAGAATTCAAGAGTGAATTCTTTATAAGTTTCATATCTCTTTTGTACCAATTTTTCTAAATCTAATCTATCAAATAATTGTTTCATTCTATCATTAATACCCAAATGCTCAAAAATACCATGGTTAAAATATCTACAAGAAGTAATATTCTCATACATAGAGAGAGAAATTCTTTACCTTCTTCTTGATTATAAATTGGAAAAGGAGCATCAAAATAGGAAGATATATCTACCTCATCCCTTGAAGAACTTGAAACATTCTCCTTCCCTTTCCTTGATGTTGATATCTTTGCAAAGCTTTTCAATCTTAAGGACATTGTTGGAAGATTTGAGTAATGGGTAAAGTAGATTTGGTAAGAATTTGTTGGATTATAGAAGAAATTGAGTGGATTATGGAAGGATTTGAGTGGATTTGGAAGGTTTATAGTTAGAGATTTGGGGTGAGAGGTTGGGGGTGTGAGAGAGAGAAAAAAAAAGAAGAAGAAAAGATAAGTGAGGAGAGAGAAAGGCTAATTGGGTTTTTTTATGCTAAATATTTTTTTTAATTAGTCCGTCCCGTCACGATTGGGAAAGACGTGCGATATAGTGATATTGCTCGATCTACCAACGGTTGTTGCCTCTGACGCGATCGCGTTGTGCACAATCTTATGATTTTTTTTGTTTCTCCATCGCGATCATGACGTTTGTCACGATAGCTACAGAAGCTAGCGCACAAGCAGCGATCTCGCGCTGCTGAGCTCGATCGTGCAAGCTTCGCTGCTCCTTCTGTCATGATCACGTGACACAGCTTGATCGTGAAAAAGACAGTACAATCAATTTTTTTTTAGAAATAAATAAAAATAAATCCAACTCACCTCTTCTTCTTCTTTTTTTATGCTCTCAGATATTCTTGTCATGCCATGCCTTAGTTCGCTGTTTATATAACTTAGCATTCTCATACGAACTAAGGCGCATGTGAGTGGGGATTTTTGACTCCACTCTCATGTGGAATAAGTTTTGCGACTTCGGCACTATTAGGCTCAGGGCCTTAAAGAACACAGGCCTAAACTCAAAAAAAATGGAGTCGTCACCCGGACGAGACAAGAAAAAGAAAGGGGTGGATCACTCGATTCCTAAGGAATCCCCCACCCCTAAATGAGTTTAAAAAGTTGGGTATGCATAGGGAATGTGAGAATGACCCAGTACCTCCACAGCGTCCAATTCATTGGAACGAGCCTTCTTTTCAGGTCTGAAATTATAAAATTCTTAGTTATTATGAAATCATCCATATTACATGCAGATATTGAAATAAATAATCAGTGTATTAAAAATAATAATAAGTCCAAACAAAATAATAAATAGGCACTCATCCATGGATGAAAATATACCTTTGCAATGTTCAATGCAATGCCAAAAAAAAACAAAGTAAATAAAAATGAGACACCCATCATAGATGGAAACGTGTCTCTTACAACAGTCCCAAAATCTTTAAAAGATAAATTAAATTACATAATAAAACCGAGGCACCCATAAAGTGAAAACATATCTTTTACATCCTTGAAATCCAAGCAAAAATAAATGCAAACTCATAAATAAATAAATAATCATCACATAAAGAGTCATAAAATTGGGGCTTAATTAAAAAGGAAACAAGGATAAATAACAAAGAATATAATCCACAAATAAATATTGACCCCATTGACGAGGGATTACGTATGGTGGTCCCGCCAGGATAGACAGTTTACATTATATTATTTTATTGGAGAATTCGGATTTTTCTTAAACTAGGATTTTATATTTATACAAATTAGGGTTTTTATTAAAGTATAGTTATAGAGGGAGGTGATCACAGGCATTAGGCTTACACTTCCAATGGCAAATCACCCAACAAGCAAGCAAAGTAATTTGGTTCAAGTATGGAGATAATTAGCAGCCATTATCAGCTCCAGAGTTAGTTCAGGTTCAATTGGGAATTCAGTCTCCTTTCCACTTACTGAAGAGTAAAGGATGCTAATACTTTGATGAGTTAAAGCCGAAAATCAAATGTAATAAAACCTTCAGCAACCAGCAGATATACATGAGAAAGCTCCTATAAAAAGGTTCAAGATTAAAGAGTTCATTTAATGATCTTAAATATTAATTATTCTGTTGTAACTTGACATCCACAAAGTACATTTTCCCAGCCAAACAGGTTTACCCAAAGCACCCTTTTTTTTTTTCAAGAAATAAAGACTGTCAGATAGTAATTCACAAATTGGCAGGAAAAAATTAGGAATACAGATTAGACAAACCATTTCCTTATTTAGTTATTACAAAAAATAATTCATTTAGGCCAAGTAAGTAGTTAATTTTTACAGAGACCTCAATTAACTAATTTCAGAACCTAACCAAACAGAATGATAATTCTATATCTTCATTCTCTTAGCCAAAACAAATTTTATGGTGATAGAATTCACCAGACTTTATGCAGTCAGTGTTTAATTACGTGTCTAAATCATCATTGTTAACAAGAAAATTACAAATTAATTAATCAGCTACCCACCTACAAATTACAACGCCAAAAAAATTATTACTAAAAATTGTTCCATGAATCTTTCCAAAAATCAGTATACGTCCATTCTTGCATAGCAGAAAAAGCCAACGGCTGTACATCCTCAGAACCTGGGGGTTGAAGATAACCCAGTTGCTCATCTGCGGCGATTGAAGGTACTTGGTCGTCAGCGGTCAATGAAGGCAGTTGGTCGTCAGCGGTCAATGAAGACAGTAGCTCGTCAATGGTGAAAGAAGGATCTAAAGAACCATCATCAAACCCACAAGCAGTAAAGGGATCCTCTGTTGCTGCTATTATAGCCTTACAGTAATTGACGTATGGGTCTTCTTGATTTTGGGCAAACTCTAACTCGAATGATTCAACTCTTTCAGGCTCTATTCCAAACGCTTCTTTATTTTGAGCAGATTCTGACTCAAGTGATTCAACTCTTTCAGGCTCTCTTCCATACGCTTCTTGATTTTGAGCATATTCTGACTCGAATGATTCAACTCTTTCAGGCTCTCTTCCATACGCTTCTTGATTTTGAGCATATTCTGACTCGAATGATTCAACTCTTTCAGGCTCTCTTCCATACGCTTCTTGATTTTGAGCATATTCTGACTCGAATGATTCAACTCTTTCAGGCTCTCTTCCATATGCTTCTTGAATTTGAGAAGATTGGCACTCAAAAAATTCAGCCCTTTGAATCTTTCTTCCAGGCGCTTCTTGATTTTGAAAAGATTGGCATTCTAAAGATTCAACCATTTCAAGCTTCCTCTTCCTCTTCGAATGAGTTTGAGCAGTAGAAGAAGAAGCGCGGCAATTCTTTCGCAAGCGACAGAGTACCCAATCTGTATTTATATCAAGAAATCTGAATTCATGCATAATCCAAGCACGATTATGATGTGGGTACTTTGAATTCTCATAGCTAAACCTCTTCTTCAAGCCATGCATGGATTGATTCTCAATTCTTCCATCAACTCTGATTTGAATTTCCAATTCTTCGCCATGATCTTCTCCCATCCATGTGCCAAAAGACCCAACAGTTCGATCAATTCTTGACCCTTTACCGCGTTTCTTCTTCAAATGAGTAAAGAAGTAAAGATCATCTAATTCAGATAATTTGTTTCCATCAAATTTTTCCCACACTTGCCATGGCTCTTCGTCACCGTACAAGTCATACTCCTGAACAATGGCTTCTTCAATAGATGACAGAGTACCTGCGATCTTCCTGCGCAGGTAATGACCCAACAACTCTGAGTCTGTAGGGTTGAATCTGAATCCTGGAGAAAACCCCAACTGCTGCATTGTGGAGAATCTGAAACAATTAAGTGATTTTTACAGTTTGATTTTACTGGAAACAGAACGAAACAGAGGTTCGGAGAAAAAAAAAAACAGAGGAACACAAACAAGAAGAAAGTAACGACTTAATGAAATACTATGTATATATTTATGGATGATTTGCGATCTTTTGAATAAACTTATCCGTGTTTGTAAAGGATTAGTGATAAGCAAATGTATTGCAAATATTTGAGAAATAAATGTATCATAGTTTGTAAAGGATTAGTGATACATGAAATCTAAATTAGAATCTTTAGACATTTTTATCATCAGGTGTCCGTTGAGTCTTAAACTATCAGTGTTTGTAAAGGATTAGTGATACAGAGGGCTAATAACAAGAAACGACTTGATGAAATGCAAATATTTGAGAAATAAATGTATCATAGTTTGTAAAGGAAATCTAAATTAGAATCTGTAGACCTTACGACCATCAGGTGTACGTTGAGTCTGTTAAACCGACAACAATTTATATAAGTCACATAAAATATTGTTTTACTTTCTTATTAACAAGCAAATTTTTTAAAATTATTTTTATGAAAAAAATATTAATAATTTCAGTAAATTAGCCCAATCGTCCAATAAACTTCAGATTTTTAGTCATCCTATAATTGAAAAAGTGCAAAGATACTGAAGAATTCTGAAAACTTTTTTTATGAAAATTAATTTAGTATGCTATAGTTTAAAATAATAGGACCTAAACAAATACTAAATATTCTAAATTTTGGCTGTGCTACAACAATCAAAATCCCAAAGCAAAAAATCCAAAATCCTTTTACCCATTATAAATTTATTGACAAACTATATAATATTTATAGCAGGAGCTGAAACAAAAATTTTGGCTGCGATGTCACATAAAATGTATATGCCCCTTAATAATATTAGGTCAAATGGACATGTAATGCCGTCACTTTCCTCTTCCTCACGTGTTGGCTGGTCACTTGGTGGAGCACTAATAGAACCTTCTTGAAGTAGATTTTTGAAGCACCTTCTTATAGTAGGACCTCTTAAATTATTGTTAGTATCCAAAATTTCAGCACGGCATAAAGTATCAAATGAATATGACTCTCCACTAATGCACTCCATTGAGGTATTGTTAGGATCAAAAAGATTAAAATAGACTATAACAAAATGACCTAATGCAATGGTGCTCTTGGGATGTTAGAGCAATAAATATCGAACTTTGAAAAATATAATATGTTGCAGATACTATCTTATCCTTATTGGCACAGTACAACATGAACAATTCTTGAATTGGCACTTTATTACTCTCTTTTTTGCTAAACATAAAAAGACACATAAATTTATGCAATAACAATAAACTATGATCATGAATCAATCTATTATGTGCATTTCTAATATTAAACAAATCAAACTCAGTTAATGTTTTCCATAATTCATCAATGTTAAATTCTTTAGAATAAGTACAAGTACCTTCTTTAGGCAATCTTAAAGCTTTAAACATAACATCATGATCAATTACATAATCCATACCAAATATTCTACACTCTAAATTCTAATATTTAGATTTTGACATTTTAAGGGTTGTAAAGAATTCAAGAGTGAATTTTTTATAAGTGTCATATCTTTTTTGTACCAATTTTTCTAAATCTAATCTATCAAATAATTGTTTCATTCTATTATCAATACCCAAAAGCTCAAAAATACCATGGTTAAAATATCTACAAGAAGTAATATTCTCATACATAGAGAGAGAAATTCTTTACCTTCTTCTTGATTATAAATTGAAAAAGGTGCATCAAAATGAGAAGATATATCTGCCTCATCCCTTAAAGAACTTGAAACATTCTCCTTCCCTTTCCTTGATGTTGATTTCTTTGCAATGCTTTTCACTCTTAAGGCCATTGTTGGAAGATTTCAATAATGGGTAAAGTAGATATGGTAAGAATTTATTGGATTATAGAAGAAATTGAGTGGATTATTGAAGGATTTGAGTGGATTTGGAAGGTTTATAGTTAGAGATTTGGGGAGAGAGGTTGGGGGTGTGAGAGAGAAAAGAAGAAGAAGAAGAAGAAAAGATAAGTGAGGAGAGAGAAGAGCTTATTGGGTTTTTTTTTATGCTAAATACTTTTTTTTAATTAGTCCGTCCCGTCGCGATTGGGACAGACGTGCGATATCGTGATGTTGCTCGCTCTACTAGAGGTTGTTGCCTCTGACATGATCACGTTGTGCGCAATCTTGTGATTTATTTGCTTTGTCCATCGCGATCATGACGTTTGTTGCGATAGCTATAGAAGCTAGCGCACAAGCAGCGATCTCGCGCTGCTGAGCTCGATCGTTCGAGCTTCACTGCTCCTTCTGTCATGATCGCGCGACACAGCTTGATCATGACAGAGACAGTACAATGAATTTTTTTTTAGAAATAAATAAAAAATAAATCCAAACTCACCTCTTCTTTTTTTTTTCTCCACCTTTGCTTTTTACTTAACAAGCAAAAATAATATTCATCATTAAAGAACATAACATTAAAACACCAACCTGCAAAAATCCATAAACTAAATTAATAACTCTAATTTCATGTAAAACAACTATCAAAACTTCAGATTAACTTAATAAAATGAACCTAAACTACTTAAAACACAAAGATTAAACAAAAATTAAGAGATAGAAAATTGGGTGGCCTCCTAAAAGTGCTTGTTTAAAGTCTTCAGCTTGACTTTTTCTTTGAAGCTCAAACTTTAAACTAAAAACTAATCAAACATTAAAGTAACAAACTAAAGTCTTATTAATTGGTTCATTAATTATTTATGGCTTTAATCTATGTCCACTAACTATTAAAATTTGATGAGAGCTATTTTGAATGTTCACCGCTCCTGAAGGATGAACTTTAACTATCTTAAATGGCCCTTACCATTTACACTTAAGTTTTTCAGAAAAAAGTTTAAGTCTAGAATTGAATAATAACACATATTGGCCTTCATGAAAATTACGCTCTCAGATATTCTTGCCATGCCATGTCTTAGTTCGTTATTTATGTAACTTAACATTTTCATACTAACTAAGGCGCATGTGAGTGGGGATTTTCGTCTCCACTCTCATGTGAAATAAGTTTTGCGACTTCGACACTATTAGGCTTAGGGACTTAGAGAACACGGGCCTAAACTCAGAAAAAATGGAGTCGACACCCGGACGAGTCGAGAAAAAGAAAGGGGTGAATCACTCGATTCCTAAGGAATCCCCAACCCCTTAATGAGTTTGAAAAGTTGGGTATGCATGAGGAATGTGAGAATGACCTAGTACCTCCACAGCGCCCAATTCATTGGAACCAGCTTATTTTTCAGGTCTAAAATTATAAAATTCTTAGTTATTATGAAATTATCTATATTACATGCAGATATTGAAATAAATAATCATTGTATTAAAAATAATAATAAGTCCAAACAAAATAAAAAATAGACACCCATCAATTAATGAAAATATACCTTTACAATGTCTAATGCAACGCCAAAAAAAAGAAAACAAAGTAAATAAAAATGATACACCCATCATAGATGGAAACGTGTCTCTTACAACAGTCTCAAAATCTTTAAAAGATAAATTAAATTACATAATAAAACCGAGACACCCATAAAGTGAAAACATATCTTTTATATTCTTGAAATCCAAGCAAAAATAAATGTAAACTCATAAATAAATAAATACTCATCACATAAAGAGCCATAAAAGTAAGGCTTAATTAAAAAGGAAACAATGATAAATAACAAATAATATAATTCACAAATAAATATTGTCCCCATTGACGAGGGATCGCATACGGTGGTCCCGCCACGATAGACAATTTACATAATATGATTTTATTGGAGAATTCAAATTTTTCTTAAACTAGGATTTTATATTTATACAAATTAGGATTTTTATTAAAGTATAGTTATATAGGGAGGTGATCACAAGCATTAGGCTTACACTTCCAATGGCAAATCACCCAACAAGCAAGTAAAGTAATTCGGTTCAAGTATGGAGATAATTGTTGGGAAAGGAACCTGGATAAGTTCTTCCCCACTTGAATGAATCTATGAGGAGTGACTAAGTAAAATTCAATAAACAACCAATCTACAATCTGCCTAAGATGCACAAAAATCATTCATACATAAACACAAGGATTTTTAAAGTGGAAAACCCCTTCAATGTGAAGGATAAAAACCACGGGACCTCTCTTGGTCCAAGTAAAAGAGCTCCACTATCAAAGATCAATGTTTACAGAAACTATAAGCTACTACAACAACCTTCAAGTAAAGTAGCAACACCAAATCAACCAAACATCAAAAATAAACAAGAGAATGGAGAAAAATCACTCAAAAATAGCTACTGTTCATGCCAATGGATGAGCTCCGGTTATTCAAATCTGATCTCCACCGTCCAGATTAAAGAACAATCAATTCTAAACGTGCTCACCAAAATTCAGCCAAATCCGACCACAAATGACCGTCCGATCGTTGGAGAAAGGCAAACTGGTCGTTGTTGCAGAACTGCACGTGAACAGTAAACTTCGAGCCACAAATGCCGGCAATCCAACCGTTCAAAATAGATCTTCACCGTTCAGAATGGAGAACGATGAGTCCTCTAACTTCTGTCCAAATTTCAGCCTGATCGGATCACGTATGACCGTCCGATCGCCGGAAAATAAAGACTGCCCTGTTGACTCCCTTTGCAGAGAAAAAAATCTCTTTCTTTTCTCTCCCTTTTCTCTCTTTCTTTCTTTTTAGTGACTGATACACAATGACACACACACACTTGACTTAGGGTAATATTTGTATATAAATATGCTAAACATTAATAGCCTATTGGGCTAAAATAAGTGGGCTCAAATATTGGGTTTTCACATAGGAGGGAACCCAAAAAACCTAACAATTCTCCCTCTTCCCGACTATGTGAAGGAGTTTGCCAAACCGGCAAATCTACAACATGTCTCAAACTTCCCTCTTGGTAAAGCCTTTGTGCACATATCAGAACCATTATCATCAGTATGTATCTTCTCAAGTTCAAGTTGCTTAGAATCCAAAACATCACGAATCCAATGATACCTCATATCTATGTGTTTGGATCTACAATGAAAAGTAGGATTCTTACCGAGATGAATCGCGCTCTGACTGTCACAAAATAAGACATATCTCTTCTGTATAAAGCCAAGCTCATTCACAAACTTCTTCATCCAAAGCAATTCTTTACATGCTTCAGTTGCTGCAATGAATTCGGCTTCTGTAGTAGACAATGCAATGCATTTCTGCAATCTAGATTGCCATGCCACAGCTCCCCCTGCAAAAGTGATCAGATATCCAGAAGTAGACTTTCTTGAATCTGCATCCCCTGCCAAATCAGAATCTGTATAACCACTGAGAATAGGCTTCCCAGTCCCAAAACACAACTTCAAACTAGCAGTGCCACGGAGATATCTCAAAATCCACTTCACAGCATCCCAATGCTCTTTTCCTGGATTAGACAAAAATCTACTAACAGTACCAACTGCATGAGCTATGTCTGGCCTAGTGCAAACCATAGCATACATCAAGCTACCTACTGCAGATGCATAAGGAACTTTCTGCATATATTCTTTCTCTTGCTCACTAGAAGGAGATTGTTTGCCACTCAATTTGAAAGACATGGCAAGAGGGGTACTTACAGGTTTAGCTTTAGCCATATTAAATCGCTGTAATACTTTCTCAATATACTTTTCTTGAGATAGCCACAGCTTCTTGCATTTCCTATCACGAATGATCCTCAAGCCAAGAATCTGCTTTGCTGGCCCTAAATCCTTCATTGCAAAGGACTTGCTCAACTCTTTCTTCAAGCTATCAATTCTTGAAGAACTAGAACCCACAATGAGCATATCATCAACATATAGCAACAGGATGATAAAATCACTATCAGAAAATCTCTGCACAAAAACACAATGATCAGAAGTAGTCTTCTTGTAGCCTTGTTGAACCATAACTGACTCAAATTTCTTATACCATTGCCTAGGTGCTTGTTTCAGCCCATACAAACTCTTTTTCAGTTTGCAAACATAATTTTCTTTTCCTTTTACCACAAAACCTTCAGGTTGTTCCATGTAGATTTCTTCCTCTAAATCACCATGAAGGAAGGCTGTTTTAACATCCATTTGCTCAACCTCTAAATCAAGAGTAGCAGCTAATCCCAAAATAACACGAATTGATGACATCTTGACCACTGGTGAGAAAATCTCCTCAAAGTCAACTCCCTTTTTCTGACTAAAGCCCTTGACAACTAATCTAGCTTTATATCGTGGAGATGATGAATTCTCTTCTTGCTTTATTTTATAAATCCACCTATTCTTCAAGGCTTTTCTATCTTTAGGAAGCTTCACCAATTCAAAGGTGTGATTATCAGCTAAAGAATGCATTTCATCTTTCATAGCTGTAATCCATTCTGCCTTTTGCTCACTCTCAATAGCTTCTTCATAGCATTCGGGTTCTTCTCCATCTGTCAAGAGTATATACTCATTAGATGAATACCTGGTAGAATGCATTCGATCTCTAGTAGACCTCCTAAGTGGAACTTCTGGTTCCTCAACATGTGCCTCTTGTTGATCATCAACTGCTTCATATTCAGGAGCACCAACCTCATCTGTATTCTGATTATCATTTTGCACATCACCATGATTCTGAACCTCAACTGCATCAGGCATATGAGTTGTAGGAGATAAGTCTAGGTCAATCAAACCACCAGTCTCAGGCTTTGATTTCTCCACCTTGTTGATATCTACAATAGTTTGATCTTCTACAAATACTACATCTCGACTTCTAACAAGTTTCTTCTGAATTGGATCATAGCATCTGTAACCAAACTCATCTTGCCTATAGCCAATGAAGATACACTGTCTAGTCTTGGCATCTAACTTGGACCTCTCATCTTTGGGAACATGCACAAAACATTTGCAACCAAACACTCGTAGGTGGTCATAAGAAACATCCTTCCCATACCAGAACCTATTTGGAACATCATTTCCCAATGCAACAGTAGGAGTTAGATTAATCACATGTGCAACAGTATACAAAGCTTCACCCCAAAAAGAGTTAGGTAATTTAGCCTCTGAAAGTACACATCTGACTCTCTCCATCAATGTTCTGTTCATCCTTTCTGCCAAACCATTCAGCTGAGGAGTCTTAGGAGGTGTCTTCTGATGTCTGATACCCTGTTCTCTGCAATATGCATCAAAAGGCCCACAATACTCACCACCATTATCAGTGCGAATACATTTCAACTTCTTTCCAGTTTCTCTCTCAGCAGAAGCTTGAAATTCTTTAAATGCACTAAGAACTTGATCTTTGGACTTTAAGGTACGAACCCAAAGTCTCCTAGAATGATCATCAATAAAGGTCACAAAGTAAATTGCACCACCAAATGACTTTTCCTTCAAAGGACCACATACATCTGAATGTACCAGCTCAAGCAAATCATTTTTCCTGGAAGGAGAATGATGTTTGAAAGAAACTCTCTTCTGTTTTCCAGCCAAGCAATGAACACACCTGTCTAACCTTGCACCTTTCAATCCAGAAAGTAAATTCTTTTTAGCTAGACAATCAAGTCCCTTCTCACTAATGTGACTCAACCTCTTGTGCCATAATTCTGAAGAGCTATCACTTTCAACTGCATTAACAAGATCTGTGGAGATTGAAGCTTGCAACCAATATAAGCCCGAAGCCATCTTTCCTCTACCCACAACCAAGGAGCCTTTGCTGATTTTACATTTTCCATCATCAAAAATGCTGCAATAGCCATCATCATCAAGCTTACTAGTAGAGATCAAATGCAACCTAATGTCCGGTGCATGTCTAACATTTTTCAGCTCCAATTTTGTTCCATTTTGGGTCTCCAAACAAACAGTTCCAGTGCCTATCACCTTTGACACTCCATCATTCCCCATCTTCAAAACTCCAAAATCACCCGGAGTATAAGATGTGAAGAACTCCTTCCTTGATGTAACATGAAAGCATGCACCACTGTCAAGAACCCAAGCAGTATCATCATAAGCTATATTGACTATATTCTCTTGATAAACTATAGCCAAATCATCATCTGAAGTGGTAGTGGCAACACGATCAGTATTGTTATCATTGGCTCTCTTTTCTTGCTTCCCTTTGTCTGCCTTGTTCTCTTTCTTCCACTTGAAACAATATTTCTTGATATGCCCTGGTTTACCACAGTAATGACATTCAAGGTTCTTATACCTTGATTTTGATTTACTCCTGCTTTTGCCTCTATTCTGATCTTGACTCCTGCTTTTACTTCTCCCCCTGTTTTCAGTAACCAAAATTTCTGACTGTGAACTAGATGCCCCCTGATTTCTTCTTCTCATCTCTTCATTCAAAACACCAGTCTTTGCATACGACATGGTTACACCACTTTCAGGAGCAGAATTAGTCAAAGATACACGAAAGTTTTCCCATGAGTCAGGAAGTGTATTCAACAACCAAAGTCCAATAACCTCTTCATCAAATTTGACACCCATGCCAGATAATTGATCAAAGATACCTTGAAATTCATTCACATGATCAAGTATAGAGTTGTCTTCTCTATATTGCAAGCACATAGCTTGTTTAAGCAGAAATAACTTATTATTACCAGTCTTTGAAGCATACAAAGTTTCAAGCTTTTCCCACAAGGTCTTGGCATTTGTTTCATTAGCAATATGATTCAATACATTATCTTCTACCCATTGCCTAATAAAACCACATACTTGCAAATGCTCAAATTCCCAATCTTCATTAGATTTAGACTCAGGTTTTTGAGAAGCAAATACAGGTAAATGCAATCTTTTCACAATAAGAAAATCTTTCATTTTTCCTTTCCACTTGTGATAATTTGTGCCATCCAAACAAACCATTTTACTCACATTCACCTCCATCATTCAAACAAGCAAACAACCAATGAACTAATGAACTAGCTCTGATACCACTTGTTGGGAAAGGAACCTGGATAAGTTCTTCCCCACTTGAATGAATCTATGAGGAGTGACTAAGTAAAATTCAATAAACAACCAATCTACAATCTGCCTAAGATGCACAAAAATCATTCATACATAAACACAAGGATTTTTAAAGTGGAAAACCCCTTCAATGTGAAGGATAAAAACCACGGGACCTCTCTTGGTCCAAGTAAAAGAGCTCCACTATCAAAGATCAATGTTTACAGAAACTATAAGCTACTACAACAACCTTCAAGTAAAGTAGCAACACCAAATCAACCAAACATCAAAAATAAACAAGAGAATGGAGAAAAATCACTCAAAAATAGCTACTGTTCATGCCAATGGATGAGCTCCGGTTATTCAAATCTGATCTCCACCGTCCAGATTAAAGAACAATCAATTCTAAACGTGCTCACCAAAATTCAGCCAAATCCGACCACAAATGACCGTCCGATCGTTGGAGAAAGGCAAACTGGTCGTTGTTGCAGAACTGCACGTGAACAGTAAACTTCGAGCCACAAATGCCGGCAATCCAACCGTTCAAAATAGATCTTCACCGTTCAGAATGGAGAACGATGAGTCCTCTAACTTCTGTCCAAATTTCAGCCTGATCGGATCACGTATGACCGTCCGATCGCCGGAAAATAAAGACTGCCCTGTTGACTCCCTTTGCAGAGAAAAAAATCTCTTTCTTTTCTCTCCCTTTTCTCTCTTTCTTTCTTTTTAGTGACTGATACACAATGACACACACACACTTGACTTAGGGTAATATTTGTATATAAATATGCTAAACATTAATAGCCTATTGGGCTAAAATAAGTGGGCTCAAATATTGGGTTTTCACATAGGAGGGAACCCAAAAAACCTAACAATAATTAGCGGCCATTATCAGCTCCATAGTTAGTTCAGGTTCAATTGGGAATTCAGTCTCCTTTCCACTTACTGAAGAGTAAAGGATGCTAATACTGTGATGAGTAAAGCCGAAAATCAAATGTAATAAAACCGTCAGCAACCAGCAGATATACATGAGAAAGCTCATATAAAAAGGTTGAAGATTAAAGAGTTCATTTAATGATCTTAAATATTAATTATTCTGTTGTAACTTGACATCCACAAAGCACATTTTCCGAGCCAAACAGGTTTACCCAAAGCACCCTTTTTTTTTTCAAGAAATAAAGACTGTCAGATAGTAATTCGCAAATTGGCAGGAAAAATTAGGAATACAGATTAGACAAACCATTTCCTTAGTTAGTTATTACAAAAAATAATTCATTTAGGCCAAGTAAGTAGTTAATTCTTACAGAGACTTCAATTAACCAATTTCAGAACCTAACCAAACAGAGTGATAATTCTATATCTTCATTCTCTTAGCCAAAACAAATTTTATGGTGATAGATTTCACCAGACTTTATGCAATCAGTGTTTAATTACTTGTCTAAATCATCATTGTTAACAAGAAAATTACATATTAATTAATCAGCTACCCACCTACAAATTACAACGCCAAAAAAATTATTACTAAAAATTGTTCCATGAATCTTTCCAAAAATCAGTATACGTCCATTCTTGCATAGCAGAAAAAGCCAACGGCTGTACATACTCAGAACCTGGGGGTTGAAGATAACCCAGTTGCTCATCTGCGGCGAATGAAGGTACTTGGTCGTCAGCGGTCAATGAAGGCAGTTGGTCGTCAGCGGTCAATGAAGACAGTAGCTCATCAATGGTGAAAGAAGGATCTAAAGAACCATCATCAAACCCACTAGCAGTAAAGGGATCCTCTGTTGCTGCTATTATAGCGTTACAGCAATTGACGTATGGGTCTTCTTGATTTTGAGCAAACTCTAACTCGAATGACTCAACTCTTTCAGGCTCTATTCCATACGCTTCTTTATTTTGAGCAGATTCTGACTCAAGTGATTCAACTCTTTCAGGCTCTCTTCCATACGCTTCTTGATTTTGAGCATATTCTGACTCGAATGATTCAACTCTTACAGGCTCTCTTCCATACGCTTCTTGATTTTGAGCATATTCTGACTCAAATGATTCAACTATTTCAGGCTCTCTTCCATATGCTTCTTGATTTTGAGAAGATTGGCACTCAAAAGATTCAGCCCTTTGAATGTTTCTTCCAGGCGCTTCTTGATTTTGAAAAGATTGGCATTCTAAAGATTCAACCATTTCAAGCTTCCTTTTCCTCTTCAAATGAGTTTGAGCGGTAGAAGAAGAAGCGCGGCAATTCTTTCTCAAGCGACAGAGTACCCAATCTGTATTTATATCAAGAAATCTGAATTCATGCATAATCCAAGCACTATTATGTTGTGGGTACTTTGAATTCTCATAGCTAAACCTCTTCTTCAAGCTATGCATGGATTGATTCTGAATTCTTCCATCAACTCTGATTTGAATCTCCAATTCTTCGCCATGATCTTCTCCCATCCATGTGCCAAAAGACCCAACAGTTCGATCAATTCTTGACCCTTTACCGCGTTTCTTCTTCAAATGAGTAAAGAAGTAAAGATCATCTAATTCAGATAATTTGTTTCCATCAAATTTTTCCCACACTTGCCATGGCTCTTCGTCACCATATAAGTCATACTCCTGAACAATGGCTTCTTCAATAGATGACAGAGTACCTGCGATCTTCCTGCGCAGGTAATGACCCAACAACTCTGAGTCTGTAGGGTTGAATCTGAATCCTGGAGAAAACCCCAACTGCTGCATTGTGGAGAATCTGAAACAATTAAGTGATTTTTACAGTTTGATTTTTGTGGAAACAGAACGAAAGTACGAAACAGAGGTTCGGAGAAAAAAAAACAGAGGAACACAAACAAGAAGAAAGTAACGACTTAATGAAATACTATGTATATATTTATGGATGATTTGCGATCTTTTGAATAAACTTATCCGTGTTTGTAAAGGATTAGTGATAAGCAAATATATTGCAAATATTTGAGAAATAAATGTATCATAGTTTGTAAATGATTAGTGATACGTGAAATCTAAATTAGAATCTTTAGACATTTTTATCATCAGGTGTCCGTTGAGTCTTAAACTTATCAGTGTTTGTAAAGGATTAGTGATACAGAGGGCTAATAACAAGAAACGACTTGATGAAATGCAAATATTTGAGAAATAAATGTATCATAGTTTGTACAGGAAATCTAAATTAGAATCTGTAGACCTTACGACCATCAGGTGTACGTTGAGTCTGTTAAACCGACAACAATTTATATAAGTCACATAAAAGGTTGTTTTACTTTCTTATTAACAAGCAAATTTTTAAAAATTATTTTTATGAAAAAAATATTAATAATTTCAGTAAATTATCCCAATCGTCCAATAAACTTCAGTTTTTTAGTCATCCTATAATTGAAAAAGTGCAAAGATACTGAAGAATTCTGAAAACTTTTTTATGAAAATTAATTTAGTATGCTATAGTTTAAAATAATAGGACCTAAACAAATACTAAATATTCTAAATTTTGGCTGTGCTACAACAATCAAAATCCCAAAGCAAAAAATCCAAAATCCTTTTACCCATTATAAATTTATTGACAAACTATATAATATTTATAGCAGGAGCTGAAACAAAAATTTTGGCTGCGATGTCGCATAAAAAGTATATGCCCCTTGAGAATATTAGGTCAAATGGACATGGCTTGCCCTAAGACTAATTTGTTAAACTACCCTATAAATATGATGAAATGTAAGTAATTCGACATCTAAAAAATATATGAATATGACTTAGTTAATACAAAAATAGATTTTTCATCCCGAACTTTTAGAGTTTATACTATTAGATTTATATTCATGAGAAAAAATTAATATGAAAATTTTAATATAATTAGTTTGTGTCAACACTCAATCGACACCACCTATAAGTCGTCATCTTTTATTATCTTTTCTCAATATGAAATTATTTATATTATCCGACAAAATATATTTGCATTTATTTTTAATCCTGAAGCAAAGAGGATTATAATCTCCAAGTAGAGAGATAGTGTTTCTTAAAAATTTGGAGACAATCTTTCATAAAATTTGAAACTAATTGTAGTAATATAAATTCGTGGTTAATTTCTATGGATGAATGTCTAATTTAAATCATGTCCTATAATGAGAAATCAAAATCAACTCTTATAGTTTTTTTTAGACCAAATTGAAACTTTTTTTTTTAATTAAAGCTCTCTCTCTAGTTCTAAAAGTATTTCATACTCACGAGTCAAACACGGTATCTTTAATTAACGAAGAAAAGACTCTTCCCGTTTATGTCATACTAAATCTCTTTCAAATTAGAAACAACAATGTGTTTTTTTCTTTTTCCTAACTCGATGGATTTTGATTTTGATTTTTTGGAAATTTTTATTCCACAACGTAAATTTAGTTGTGGGTATTTTCTTGTTTTTCCAGGCGTACGTGCGATTGTGGAGGAATTGGTAGGTTTTGAAGCGAGAGTGCATACGTGTTTGTAGGAATGGAAATGAGCTCAACAAGTGTTTGGAGGAGTTAATGGGATGGTTTGGGATTTGAGATAAGTGGATCACTCTGTGATGTGTCAAATGCAGCTCAAAGAGAGAACCATATGCTTACTGTGTCTTCTCTGTTTGATAGCAAGCTCAACATCCTTGGAAGCTTCTTCATTTCTCCAATTTTCTAATTACTTAGATGCAGTGGCGGAACCAGGAATTTACCGAGGGAGGGTCAAAATTTATACAGAATAAAAATTACAGACGAGTTCACAATAAAATTAAACATTTAATATTACAATGTCAGTAGTTCAAAAATTAATTTGTGCTATTAGGTTGACTATGACGAAGAGACGATAATTGTATCCTACGACTCTGCATTTTTTGAAAACGTTGCATAATAGCCTCATTTTCAATTTTTAAAAAAATTTCTCTCTCCACGTAACAAATGAAACTGTCGCTCAAAAATTCATCTCCTATCTTATTGGGCAAATCCGTCTTAATAATGTTCATTGCTGAAAAAGCATTTTCGACAGTAGCAGTTGCAATAGGTAAGACTAACGCCAACTTTATAAGCAGATATACCAAAGAAAATATAGTGTTATAACATGTCTCAACCATTTTCTGAGCAAGAGTTCCAATATCATCTAGATCAAAGAAAGTTATATTTCTTCTTACATCAGCAATGTAAGTCTCAAGTTGATCTTCAAGTACCATCCGATCAGTAATCGTGAAATCATATGGATATAGTTCAGCGAGATGAAGTAATTTAGATAGTTGGAAGCTGGAGAATGAGTTTCTAGGAGAAAGACAAGCAATGCATGAAAGCAATTCCGGACTTGATTCTGTAAAGCGATTTTCCATTTCTTGAGCAATGAAATCAATAACCTGAAATTTGGATGAAATAATATTAGGTAATAGCATAATAAAAAGTTAAATATATTATTAATTAATAAAATAGTACCTGACAAAATATTTCTACTCAAAAGTGGAGGTAATAAGTAATTGGAGTACCAACACGCTTAGATCTTAGATAACCTGCATTATCTTCCATATTAGGCACTGCGATATCATGATCTAAACAAAAATCATTAACAACGTCCAGTAATTTATTCCATCCATCCTCCCTGAAGTTTTGCAATGCTTGTTTAACAGTTGCAATTAAATGAATTGCATTAACAATATTTTCATCATTTCTTTGTAAGGCTTGAGATAAATCATTTGTCATTCCTAAAAGTTTTCTTATGAAGAAAGCAATGAAAATAAATTCATAACTTCCCATTTTATCAAGCAAGCCCACAACTGCCCCTCGATTTCTCATATCAGAACCATCCTCAAAAATATTCTCAAGAACCTCTTTCATAGGAGACCACATTGAGAGAAGACGCACAATTGTTTTATAATGAGAACCCCATCGCGTGTCACCAGGTCGAGCTAAATTTGTTTCTTGATGCAAGCCTCTTCCAGTTTGAATATCACCACTTTCTAGACGCTGAACTACTTCATTATGCTGTTTTTGACGGAGAGCATCCCTCCTTTTACATGAAACTCCAACAATGTTTGCAATCATTGCAACATAATCAAAAAAATTACCTACAAATCTATTGCTCCTTGCTGTTGTAACAAGTACTAATTGGAGCTGATGAGCGAAACAATAAATGTACCTTGCCGAAGGATTTTCATTTAAAATGAGAGTTTTTAACCTGTTGAATTCACCTCGCATATTGGAAGCTCCATCATAACCCTGACCTCTAACTCTGCTTATTGATAACCCATGTTTTGCCAAGAAATCATCAAGTGCACTTTTCAAAGACAAAGCAGATGTATCACTCACGTGTACTACTCCAATAAATCGCTCAACCACTTGTCCCAATTTGTTAACATATCTGAATACCACAGCCATTTGCTCCTTTACTGAATTATCACGAGCCTCATCAATTAATAAGAAGTAGAAGTTATCTCTAATATCATTAACAATGGCTTGTGTCGTCTCCAAAGCACAAGCACTAACTATTTGCTTCTAGATTAATGGAGAAGTGAGTTGATTATTACCAGGAGCATTTGAGTTAACTACACTCCCAACATCAACATTGCGTTCGCTATACCAACTAAGAAGTGAAAGAAAATTACCCCGATTTATTGAATTCACTGACTCATCATGCCCGCGAAAAGCCAACCATTGAACTAGAAGAAAACGAATGCAATCAACAATAGCGGTCAAACGAGTGCGGTAAGTAATCTCAATCTCATGACTATGAGAAGATAAGACATGAGACATGCTTTGTCTCTGGTTTTTAAAACCAATATATTGCATTCTAGCATAATTGTGTGGACTATTTGGACCCCCAACATGTTCATTAAATCTCTCTATTGCTTTTTTCCAATTGTGAAATCCAATATCTGTGAAAACATTATTCCCATGCTTGGAGCCTCTATTTGATCTAAAAAAATAACACCAAAAACAAAATGCCGTATCTTTACTAATACTATATTTCAACCACTCATATTTAGAGAACCAGTGATCTCTAAAACTTCTCATAATTTTTGAAAATTTTGTTTGTGGAAAATTGGCCAATTGGTTGACAAGGTCCTTTAATCACATATTGTCTCATAACATCATCTCTAATCCCAACATCAAACTCGTCAATGGGTTTACGCAATGCGGGATCGCTAATAATATTATCTAAATTTAACTCTTGAAGTCCTTTTTTATTGCTAGTTTCTTCGCCAATTGCGTGACTACTTAATGTTGAAATTGGTTTGGGAATATTTGAAGACTCACCACATTCATTCCGCACTCTCTTTATCGTGATTAAAAATTTATCAATTTCTATTTTAATATATAATCAGTATATATTAAAAGAATAAATAAATAAGTTTAATTTACTCAATAATATATAAAAAAATCAAATATATAAAAAAAATCACAATTATTAAATAAACTACAATAAAATCAAATTTCTAAAGAAATCTCAAATTACAATAATAAAATCAAATAAAACCAAAATTAAATAATCAATAAATAAAATATATATATATTTTTAATAAATTTTATCCTATTATATATTTCTAAAACAAATCTCAAATTACATTAATTAAATCAAATAAAACCAAAATTAAATAATCAATAAATAAACTATATATCATTTTTAATTATTTTTATTCTATTATATATTTCTAAACAAATCTCAAATTACAATATTAAAATCAAATAAAACCAAAATTAAATAATCAATAAATAAAATATATATAATTTTTAATAAATTTTATCCTATTATATATTTCTAAAATAAATCTCAAATTACATTAATTAAATCAAATAAAACCAAAATTAAATAATCAATAAATAAACTATATATCATTTTTAATTATTTTTATTCTATTATATATTTCTAAAACAAATATCAAATTACATTAATTAAAATCAAATAAAACCAAAATTAAATAATCAATAAATAAAATATATATAATTTTTAATAAATTTTATCCTATTATATATTTCTAAAACAAATCTCAAATTACATTAATTAAATTAAATAAAGCCAAAATTAAATAATCAATAAATAAACTATATATCATTTTTAATTATTTTTATTCTATTATATATTTCTAAAAAAATCTCAAATTACATATTAAAATCAAATAAAACCAAAATTAAATAATCAATAAATAAAATATATATAAATTTTAATAAATTTTATCCTATTATATATTTCTAAAATAAATCTCAAATTACATTAATTAAATCAAATAAAACCAAAATTAAATAATCAATAAATAAACTATATATCATTTTTAATTATTTTTATTCTATTATATATTTATAAAAAAATCTCATATTACAATATTAAAATCAAATAAAACCAAAATTAAATAATCAACAATTAAATAAAACAAAAAAATCAAATTACAATAATAAATTTTAATTGATATAATCCTATTAAGTATTTCTAAAAAAGCTCTCAAATTACATAAATTAAATCAAATAAAAAATCAACAATTATTAAATAAATTATATATAATTATTAATAAATCTAATTAATAAACAAAATTAAAAATACGCAAAATTAAACATCAATCTAATTAAACAAAAAAATCACAAAACACATTACAACAATTAAACAATACACAAAATTAATATTTCATTAAACAAAATATTATAAAAAAATTAGACAAAATAAAAAAAATTGACAAAAATTAAACAATACCTCCGCTGCTCTTAGTCTCGGATCTGCGGCTGCTCCGAGCAGAGCCGGTGGTCGTAATGGGTGGCGGTGGTCGGCGGTGTGGTGGCTGCCTGGTTGGCCTGCTGTCTCGTGCTGCGGCTGGGTTAATTTGGGGAGGGAACGGGGAGAGGGAAGAAGGAGAAGGGAAGAGCAGAAGGACTGCGTTTTATTTTCGAACCGGCCCAAGGGAAATGGCGTAATTTCGCTTGTGCCGTTTTTTTTTTTTAAATTAACCCCCTGCGAAACGACGCCGTTTTGCCAGGGGGCTGAGTTTCCCACGCCTCCACCGGATTTCCTCCTTCTGGCTGCCGGTGAGGGGGGTCGTGTGACCTCACATGACCCCATAGTCGTTCCGCCACTACTTAGATGTATATTCATTAATATATACAACTTGACCAATTGGTATATTCAGGTTTCTAACATCCTTGTATGCTTGGTGATCGTTCATTTGCCCAGTAGACAGTTGGCCTTGGTTTGGCTGCATTTTGGCACCTTTGGGTTTTAATTGAACTCACTGCTTGGTTAAAATGTTAAAAAGTCTCGCTGCTTGGTTAAAATGTTAAAAAGTCTTTGGATTATGGGCAATGAGCCATGTACAAATATAAAGATCTTTTGTTTTTAAAGCAGCTGATTCATTAAGTATTTAAAAAATTACTAATACTATCTCGCTTTCGAGTACTTTATCCTCGTAATGATCTTTTACATTGTACCATTACTATCACTAGAATCCAAATGACATAAAATTTTACCACCTGAAAGATTATTCATTCCTAATCAGTAATAAAATTATTTATCTGTTAGTGGTCATGTTATGATTAATTAGAATGATGTTATTGTTTTTCCTTGACCCAGCCAAAGATTGAGTATTGCATTATTGTTGATAAGCATTTGTATCAGAATTACTTGTAATTACTGCACTCTCTTTTGCTTATTTTGTGTTTCCATCACTGTTTTTGTCATGTTAAAACTAAAAACCATACTTTACTTTAAAATTTGCAGGTTAATAATGTTGGAACAACCATTCGAAAGCCAATGGTGGAGTATACAACTGAAGAATTTTCTACTCTCATGGCACCCAATTTTGAGTCTGGTTTCCATTTTAGCCCAACTTGGTTATCCACTCCTGAAATCATCAGGAGATGGAAGTGTTGTTTTCACATCCTCTGTCTCTGGTTTTGTCTCACCAGATGTATGTATGTTCATGGAGCAAATAAAGGTAATGAAAATGTCTTTTGTGCTTGTTGCAATATTATTGCATTTTATGGATTGTAATTTCAAAGATTTTACTAATTTTGAAATTTCCTTTTTTATTTTCCAGGAGCAATCAACCAACTAACTAAAAATTTGACTTGTGAGTGGGCAAAAGACAGCATAAGAAGTAATGCTGTTGTACCTTGGTACATCAAAACCTCTATGGTGGAACAGGTAATTTTCTTGTCTCTTGCTAATATGGATTTTTGTTCATTTAGATCATTTAAATGGTTTCAGATTGCATATTTTGTTAATTCAAATGTTAAAATGCTTTTTCTATTATTATTATTATTATTATTATTATTATTATTATTATTATTATTATTATTATTATTATTATTATTATTATTATTATTATTATTATTATTATTATTATTGTTTCATCCCAATGTAATATGTGCATGTGTACTTGTATCGCATGCTATAATATGTGGACATGCATGGATTTGTGTGTGCAATAGTTTGTTTTGATAATCTAACTTTACACCATCTTCCTTTCTGGTCCTCAGCAGTGAAGCATATTTAGAAGAGGTATATTCTAGAACTACTCTTAGACGTCTTGGAGATGCAACAGAGGTTTCATCTGTGGTGGCTTTCCTGTGCTTACCTGCTTCATCTTACATAACTGGCCAGATTATTTGTGTTGATGGATGGTTGTCTGTGAATGGATTCTTCGTGAGTCATGGCTAGAAGTGGTTAGTTTACCAATTGCCACTCCTCCCTCATGACACATTCTTTGCTGTTGGAGTATCTATTGCATCTTGAATTCATGTTGGCAAACTATTCATTTCTAACAGCTAAAGTGAATTCTTTCCACCTTCAGGGGCGGAACCACTATGTGGTCGTGTGGGGTCACACGACCCCCCTCACCGCCTCCGGCGCTCAGAAGGAAAGGTGCTGATGGAGGAGGAGCTAAACTCAGCCCCCCCTTGGCTGAGTTTAGAAGATTCTGCAGCGAGGGGTAGACGAACCCCTCGCTGCAAATAACTTTAATTTTTTTTATAAATTAGTCCATAACGAAACGGCGTCGTTTCGCCAGGGACTAATTTTTTTTTTATAAAATGACCCCTGGCGAAACGACGCCGTTTCACCAGGGGTCGGTTTAAAAATAAAAAAGGGGCTGCGTCCTCTTCCCCTCTCCTTCTTCCCTCTCCCTCTTCCCTCCCCAAGCCAAGCCAGCAGCCCCACCACCGCCGGCCCACCGACCACCACCGGCCACCGCTCGGAGCAGCCGTCTCAGTAATTTTGACCCCCCCTCAGTCATTTCCTGGTTCCGCCGCTGTCCACCTTTATTGGTTATTGCTCGCTCATGTTAGTTCCTCCTCTCTTTCCCATGCTTGAAAGCCTTGTATTGATGATGAGCCATATTGATACTGTATATAAGTTTTCATGCTGTCCTTGAAAACATTTTGAAATCTGAGCAGTGATTCTCTTTTGGGAAATAAGAAAATTAGTTGTTGACTCTGTAGTATTAATGGAAGAATAAAGAGCAGGACCATGACAATATAAATTTTATATATTGGTTTCCTTTCATTTTTTTTCCCTTTGGTATTATGGTATTTTGGTAGCAGGCATTGATGATCCAGCCTTACTTCAATGTGCACACTGAATGAGTTATACTAGTCTGCTATGGGCAAACACTAGTCTAGCTGAAACCCCCTTGACGCTTTCAAGTTCCTTGCTTACCAGTTTCGGCTGGCATTGCAAAGTAACTCTTAATTGTTTTTAAGTATCTCCTTTTCCTTGATGTGGATTTTGATTTCTCAGTCTTAATTTTGCTTCTCGATTATGCAATAATAGTAGTAGTACTTCCTACGTGTGTCTTGCATTCTTTCAAATGTTTTAAAAACATCCATTTTTTACATTGCCTTTTCTACTTTATGCAATAGACGGTTGTAAAACTAAATGACTAACTGCCTGCGATCACAACTTAGGATCTGCATTTGGTAGCTTTATCATTGTATATAACTTTATGTTATGAAAGATACTTGTATAGCCTTTCCTAGTCCACTTTGAAGATTTTATTATGGACTGGAGCAGCCACTATAGCCTATTTAATCTAAAATCTGTTGAACGATTAGTGTGTACTATAGCTCAGTAACACAAGTGCATGAATCGTGACAAGTAGTAAAGTAATAATTTTTATGGTTTTTATGTTTAAAAGGGCAAAAATAATTTTTCAAACTAATTCAAACCTATAATGAATTAAAGTTACGAACTTTTTAAATTTTAATCTTTCTCTTTCTCAAGCAAGAAAATTAATGATTGATGGAATCTATAAGTTTTATTTTCATGAACAATAAACTACAATAATCTATTAAGCTCAAAAGAACTAAGTTGATCTCTAGATAATTTTTTATCTCTAAATAGAATTTTTAAAGTTGTTTATTTCTTAATCTAAAATTATACTTAACTTTCACTTAATATATGATTTCAATTGAACATACAATTGGTGGCCAGTCAATCACAAATATTAATATAAAAATCAACAAAACTTTAATTCAAAATAAGAATGAATCAATCTATTAAATGTCCATCATTCACAAATCTAAATACACTTAATCCTACTAAGGAGATTAGTTACTCATAACTAAATTAAACATAAAAACCATAAAAATTAAGAAACCAAACATCAAATCCATAATTCTAATATTCAAATTAATAAAATAACAAAAGCATTAAAGAACATGTAAACTTCAAAATCTAAACCGAATATAGTGTTCAAACTAGACTGATGAAGCTGCAGAAAAGATGAAGTCCTCCTTTAACACAATCTTCTCCTTCCTTCGATCTCTAATGGTGTATGAATGTTTTTTAGAGAAAGAGAAAAATGAGATGGAGATGAATTGCTTCCAGGATGCTCATCATGGTTATTGTTCACATTCCTAATCACCTTACTAAAACAAACTCCTACTCACCCTCAACTTCTTCGGAAATTTAAATTTACATTTACAAGCATATTTTCTTTCCGATAGAAGCCTTATCTCTAATTGACTACTTCAAAAAAGTTGTATCCCTTTAAGAGTACATGACTTTAGGCTCTTGAATCATCTCAATTGGACTCCGAACATTTAAGTTATGGCCCAATTATTATTAGTAGCTCGGACTAAAATTCTACTTCTGTATTTTAAGACTAATTTCGACTTTATAGTTGAAGGTCCAAACGAACTCGAATTTTGACGAACCAGATCTCTCTAAAAAAGCTTGAGATGTCCTCTATCAACTTTATGAAGATAACTTTTTTAATCTTACACTTTATCATCATTGAAATCTTCATTGAAGCTTTGAAGGTCTAATCTGCTTAAAATTTCAGTTTGCACAAACCTATAAGAAATTAATTCAAACTAAGCTTAATTAAAAAATAATGAAATTAAAACACATAAATAAGCTTAGAATAAATTAATTCAACTCAATTCCATGCTAAAACCGATAGAAAAATATATGTTCAAATTACACTTATCAAAATTTTCCATGCCTAAATTTTACTTGTTCTTAAGCAAATTAACTATCATTAAAATAAATTCCAACAATCCATCAAACACAATTAACCAAAGAAAATTAATAATCACTTATTCTTAACTTAAAACACTAAACTTCAAAGAATCATAACATTAAATAATTTCACAAACTAAGCTCACTTATATATTATGGTGGTTAACAAAAACCTTTTATATCAAACCATAGTCATAAGAAATTCATCATAACTTATTAAACCAAGAATATAGCAAGCATCACTAAGTAGCCAACTCTATGCAACAATTGAAGATCAATTAGAACTATATATTCATCATCATCATCATCATCATCATCATCATCATCATCATCATCATCATCATCATCATCATCATCATCATCATCATCATCATCATTATTATTATTATTATTATTATTATTATTATTATTATTATTATTATTATTATATATTCAATGGATGCATTTTATGTTTCATCCCATTATTGTTGTTATTTTCTCTTATTTTCTTCTTTTTTATATATATGTATATGATGAATGTATTTTATGCTCCATTATACCTTAATTATTTAAAAAAGAGTACGTTTGACGCTCCATCTCGCAAAAAAAAATTAATATATTAATTATGCATAATTCTCATATCATATCCTCACATAATTAAATAATGAACTACCTTAGTGATACAAACTAACTCAAGAATCCATGTCATCACAATAAACTCAAAAGACTATGATTCAGCATAAAAATAATTATAATTTAAAGATAAGTGTTATTAATTTGTAAAATTTTTCGAGATCATAACCTCATTCATTCCATGCTTTAAATTGAGGATAAAAAAATTATTTTAATCTAGCTAAAAGAGTTCAATTATCAAGTTGAAATATAAAATAACAATAATTAACACAATTAATAACAAGTAAAGAATAAGTAGAGATTAAAAATAACCCAATAAATTGCAAATAGAAGTAAAACAAGTTTTAGTATTTTATTAAAAACTGACTTTTAAGTCTAATACAAATTAAAATAAAAAGATATAAATTAAATAATGGGAAGGAGCATTTTATGCTCCATCCCATTCTTGTTGTTATTTTCTCTTTTTTTCTTCTTTTTTTTATATATGTATATGGTGAATGTATTTTATGCTCCATTCAACGTTAATTATTTAAAACGGGTACGTTTGACGCTATATCTAGCAAAAAAAAATTAATATATTGATTATATTGATTATGCATAATTCTCACATCATATCCTCATATAATTAAATAAGAAACTACCTTAGTGATACAAACTAACTCAAGAATCAATATCATCACAATGAACTCAAAAGAAACATGCTTTTATTGGAAATCAAAAATTTTTTATTAGATAATTCTCACATCAATATCATCAATATAATCCTAATAGAAACATGCTTAACCACAGGGGAAAAAATTTCATGAAAATCTATACCCTCAATTTGAGAGAAACCCTTTGCAACAACCCTGGCTTTGAACCTTTCTTTTTCAATGCCAGGTATTGCTGGTTTCCTCTTAAAAATCCATTTACACCCAATTATTTTCTTACCTGAGGGTTTTGGCACCAGTATCCAGGTGTCATTCTTCCTTAAAGAAGACATTTCTTCCTTCATTGCTAACTTCCAATGTTTCCAGTAAAAGTTGTTCTTGGCTTCCTCATAACTCATAGGATCTCCATTTTCAATAGATACTGCAGAAACTAGGGCAAATGCAGTTAATTTAGAGTTAATAGTACTAAAAGAATAATCAGCAAACCTTGATGGTCTTCTGATTTCCCTTGTTTGCTTGTCCCTGGTTAGCATATAATCAGTGGGAAATTGTTCTTCAGGTTCTATTGCCTGATCATAACTTTCTGCTAATTCCTTAATCCCTTCAATATCTGCAACTGGAACATTTATTTGAGGTGGTATCTAATCAGATTTTTCATATATGTCAAGCTCCACCTCAAACATAGACAGGTCTTATTGTAATTCAGACTTAGATACCTGCAAGTTAGACTTGGCAAACTCATATTCATTAAAAATAACATCTCTATTTACAAGTACCTTGTTATCATTTGGAGACCATACTTTATAACCTTTAATATCACTAGGATAGCCAATGAAATAACATTTTTAATTTGAGCCCTAGGATCTAGCTTACTCTGCCTTTTATTTATGTATGCAACACACCCAAATATCCTAAGATGAGTATAAGTGATAGGTTTATCATTCCATAATTCATTAGGACATTTAAACTTAATGGCAGAGCTAGGTGTCCTATTAATCAAGTAGCATGCTGTACTGGCAGCTTCAGCCCAAAAATTATTACTCAAACCAGACTCAAACAGCATACATCTAACCTTTTTGAGTATAGTTCTATTGTACCTTTCTGCCACACCATTCTGTTGTGGTGTGTAGATACAAGTTCTATGTCTCATAATACCATTTTTTGCACAGAAATTTTCAAACTGTTTGTTCACAAATTCAAGACCATTATCAGTTCTCAAAACTTTAATCTTCCTATCCTTTTGATTTTTCAACTAAAGTTTTCCATTCACAAAACTTATTAAAAACATCACTTTTATTTTAAGAAAATAAATCCAAATTTTCCTAGAATAATCATCAATAAAAGTGACAAAGTATTGTGATGCAGATAAGGACATAGGTATATGAGAAGATCCCCATAAATCACTGTGCATATAGTCCAAACAGTTATGAGATGTATGCAAGGCATATTTAAAGCTATGTCTATGAGCTTTTCCATAATACAGCTTTCACATGAGTTTAGTTTCATAAATTCAGTCATGTCCAGATTCCCCATTTTGTATAGCATCTCAAGCCCTTTGAGACCAATGTGTCCCAATCTCCTATGCCACAGTGATGTGGACTGACTAAAGGAAACAACACTCTCAACTTCTCCAGTTATAATGGACCCAACCAAATGATACAATCTGTGTACCCTATGACCCTTAAGTACACATCTATTACCCTTGTATACATTCAGTACACCATCTCTGACAATATGATAAAGACCCAATTCATCTAAGTAACCTAAGGATATTAGGTTTCTTTTAAGTTCAGGTATATGTCTAACTTGATTTAGCTCAACAAGCTTCCCATCCCACATTTTCAGTCTAACAGTACCAATGCCTAGGACTCTACAAGATGTATCATTACCCATCAAAACATTTGTTCCAGTTAAATCTTGATATTTACCAAACCAATGTCTATTAGGTGTCATGTGATAGGAACATGCAGAACCAAGAATCCACACATCAGCATTTCTGCTGGTGCTCACAGTCAGAGCTTCAATATCATCAACTTGTGTTAATGAATTTGCAGCTCCAGATTCAATGTTGTTTTATTCTTGTTTCTTTAATCTTTCACTACAAAACCTCCTAATATGACCTTTCCTTTTACAATAATAACATATTCTATCAAATTTATTTGAAATGTTATTATTCAAATTTTTTGACTTATCATTGTGGGATGTACTGCTAGATTGATGTGACTGATTGTTATCATTGGACTTAGTTTTAATCTTCTTCTTTTGTTTCTTAAGTCTTTCTTTGATATACAACCCTTCTGCATTTGCATTTGACTTACCAGAATTTTTAATTTCTATTTTCCTTAATCTCAATGCATTGATCACATCATCTAACTCTAACCTGTCTCTACCATATTTCAAAGCATCTTTAACATTTTGATAATTTTCAGGTATAGAATTAAGCAAGATTATTGTCCGATTGTCATCACTTAATTCTTCTCCAGTATCTAACAGTTCTAAAACTAACTTCTGAAAATTATCACAATTATCATCAACAGATTTGATAGGATCCATTTTAAAACCAAAATCTGTTCCTTAAGATATGCAATTTTTGAAACAGATTTAATCATGTATAACGAGTTCAATTTAGACCAAAGTTGAGGAGCAGTAGTGTTACCTCTCACCTTTCGGAGCACAGCATCCGAAAGGTTTAAAATGATTGTACTGTAGGCAAGATCCATTAGATCTTGCTTTTCTTCGTCTTTGAGGCTTGCCGGAAAGGCGTGAGGACCATCAAGTGCACGATGACACTTCTGTTGTACCAAAATTGCTGTCATTTTTTCTTTCCAGATGGCAAAATCTCCTTTACCATCGAATTTCTCGACATTGATCTTGGCGATCGACATTTGCTTCTGATTAGAGTTTCTTAGAAGAGGTTACTATTTCTCTGATATTCTTTTCCTTTCACGATCTGATCTATCAAACAAAAAACACTGTTCGACAGTACCGAATCCAAAAACAGGCAGCAAAGGAAAAGAAAAAAAATTACGAAAACCTAAAAGAAAAACTAACAAGAAACTAAAAACAGAAACAAGCAGGAAGCAGAGAACAGTTACCACCTGGATTTTGACGAGATCTGGATGCTCTGATACCAACTGATGAAGATCTTGAAATATAACACCAAACAGATAATACTGGAACAAATAAAATGAGCCACAACACCGGATTTACTTGGTTCACCTTACACAAAGTAAGGCTACATCCAAGGAGGAGGAGATCCTCAGTCTTTCCACTAATAATAGAATCAATAGTACATATTACACCCAAGCTTCAAGAAGAAAACAACTTCTTCTTAAACTACACTCTCTCAGTATCTTGAATACACCAAGAACTAACCAAATCTCTCCCTCTCCTTACTATAATATCTTATCCACAGATATCAAAACAGAAATCAAGAAGAAGAAGAAATAGAGAGCTCCAAAAACTAAAAGAAGAAAGGACGGCAGAAGTCTCTCGAAGTCCTTCAACCCTTATCTCTTCCTATATATACTAAAACCCTACATCAAAACGCACAGCATCAACATTATTGATAGAGCTTCAGAATTGAAAGTGGGCTGGGCTAGTGAGTGGAGTCACTAAACCCACAAGGGCAAATCAAAGTTGCCAAAGATGTATTATCAAAATAATTGTGAAAGATAAAACGAATATAAATTCAGTGGAAAAGATTGAATTGTATCCAATTTTGTTCATTTTCTCAGCAATCTTTACTGTACTTTTCTTAGAATTTCTTGAATACTTACGAAGTAGCAGTCCTCGAAAGAAGAAGAAGAGAGCAAAAGATTGAAAATGGCGGAGTTTCATGGCGGCAGAAGTGGCAGATGGACTCTTCAAGGCATGACAGCTCTTGTTACTGGTGGAACCAAAGGAATTTGGTACCCTTTTTCTTCTTATCTAAATCTCCATTCGTTTGGTTATTGATTGATTGATTCTTTTCACACTTTCCTTGTTTTAATATTATGGTTCTATGGTTGAGAGTTCTTTCTCTTTTTTTTTTTCAGTTTAATGGGAATTGGGCAAATTAATCTTTTGATGGAACGTATGGAGTGGGTTAAAACTTATTTATTCTAATTAATGAAATGTATTAAATTAGAAATTTTTCTTTTTATCTTGCAATATAATGAGATTTTCAAATGTATTAATTTACCCGCAACATTATTTGTGCTCAAAGGAAGTTGAAGAAATTGTATTTTGCTTTCCTTTTGTTGGTAATATATTTGGAGATTTGGGATATTCAGGCGTGCTATTGTGGTTTGTGGAGGAATTGGCTGGTTTAGGGGCAAATGTACATATATGCTCTCGCAATGAAACCCAGATTGATGGTTGCATACATGAATGGGAAGCTAAGGGTTTTAAAATCACTGGTTCATTGTGTGATGTATCCTCTAGAGCCAATAGGGAAAATTTGATGAGCAAAGTCTCCTCTTTGTTCTGTGGGAAGCTTAACATCCTTTTAAGTTCCCTCTCAATATGTTCTTTTGCTGCATTTTAGTAACATATTACTCTGATTTTGGCGCTTGATCTTTGTTCTACCAACTATGGATATTGAGGTTTTGAACTTCTGAATTTAGATAAACAATGTCGGAACCCTCATCGGAAAACCTACATTGAATTATACAGCTGATGATTTCTCATATATAATGGGCACAAATTTTGAGTCTGCTTATCACTTGTGCCGACTTGCACATCCTCTTCTTAAAGCTTCAGGGGCAGGAAGTATTGTTTTCTCATCTTCAATATGTGGAGTAGTATCAGTAAATGGAGGAGGCTCCATCTACGGAGCTACCAAAGGTGCTTTGCTCAGAAAATATTATGTTTCTTTTGCACCCTTTAGTTTTAAAGTCAAAACGTGGCCTTGACTGACATGAAAATTTTCTTAAACTTATTTGCAGCTGCAATGAACCAGCTTGCCAAGAATTTGGCTTGTGAATGGGCAAAAGACAATATAAGGACTAATTGTGTTGCACCTGGGTTCATCAGAACACCTTTTACAGAACTTGTAATAGCCAACTATCACCATCTATCCATTGTCTTCTGCATCGAATTCTTATGCTATTTATTCATATTATTGAGTACTTATAACAAATTAATATATGGCATAGAAGATCTTTGTTATTTCTGTGCTGCCAAAAGTAAAATGAGACTTTCTTCAAGAATCTGAAGTACAAATTTCTTTCTATCGCTTGCAGGATCTGAGTTATAAACCATACTTGAACTCCATTGCCTCTCGAATTCCAATGGGACGGGTTGGAGAGACCGAGGAGGTATCTCCCTTAGTAGCATTTCTGTGTCTAACTGCAGCCTCTTACATAACAGGGCAGACTATTTGTGTTGATGGTGGTACGACAGTAAATGGCTTCTTCTTTCCACTTGGAAACAACATAGCAACTGAAGCTCCAAACAAGACTTGAGACATTCGAATGGATTATATATTTTGCTGCCTTTGTAAGTTTGTGTAAAGAATAAATTCTCTTGCTTTTATATTATTAAACAAAGAGAACAACTTTCCAACCAGTCTTTTTGTTTACATGGCTAACAATATGGTATGATATGTTACTATATACAGTAACCAATATTTATACAATATTACTAATTAAATTATTTTTATTTAGTTTGATATATGATATGATTATAAAAATAATAAAATAACTAGAATGTTCTCAAATTGAAATTGATATTAATTTTAATTAAAATTCATAAGTAATTTTTATTTTTATAATTAATTTAAATTTTTATTTTATATAGTTAATAATTAATTTTATTTTTTATTTTTTATAATCAATAACTAATTTTAATTAAAGGCATAAAAAATAAATATTAAAATTAATAAAATATATAACAAATTATTTTTTAATAATCTAAATTGAGAATATTATAATAAAATTAAGGTATAAAGAAATAAAGAAAATAATAGTGAAAGAAAAGATTATTAAATTAAAATGTTAATTTTGAAATTTTAAGTATTTGTAGAGGATATTTTTAGGATAAAAAATATTTAAACCATACAAAATCCCCAAATTAGTAGTTTCAAAAATTGTTCAAAAACCATAGTTTTAAAATCAAGACAAAAGCATGAAAAATTATACCACCAAGCTGGAAATCAAAATAAACACAGAATGAAATAATATCATACGATAAGAAACAATCAAAAATCATCATTCATTCAAAAAAAAATCAAAAATCATCATCCAAATAAGAGGTAAGTTTTAGTTTAGTGTTATAAATTCAGTCTTGAGATTGTAATTATAAATTTGAACCCTTCAATAGGTATATTCTGAATCTTCTCACATATAAATTTGATTAATGACATATGGGGAGGAAGATTATTTAAAACTTAAATTTAATATCTGTGTAAAAATAACACATTTCCGATCACTAAACTATATCTTAATGATTTTCTTTCGTATAAATTTAAGAATATACAAAATAACTCAAATGATTATATTCACTATACTCAAAATCTCCTCTCATTTAAGTTTTCAGAAAGTATCTTTATACTCAAATTGTGCATTTAAGAAAATAGTTACTTCTATTAATTTCAAGAATGAAAAATTTTGATTAGTAAAAAAAATAATTAATTTTCTTACTAATCTAGGTTTAAATATCACTAGTAACAATCTCTATTCCTAATTTAATGAAGAAAAAATATAAAAATGTTGTACAAATAAAATAAATAAATAAATAATACTGTATAAATAAAAAATTAATAAAAAGATTATACAAATAAAGAATTTTTTTTGTAAAGATATGGTATATATTGAATATATATTATAAAATTAAAAAAATATATTATTATAAAACTAAAATTATTAAAAAATAATATAAATAATATTTTATGTAATTGCCTCTCTTCTAAATTTTAACCCATTTGTATGCTTGTCCGTACAAGGCTCAATTGATAAGACGACCTAAGGAACTTGTTAATATTTTACAATTATTAGATGGGAATAAGGAATTAGAAGTTTAATAATTTTTTATTATTTTTTTTGGTTATTAAAAATAAAAAAAATTATCATCTATTAAAAATTTTAATTTTAATCATTAATCCTAAACAATGTCAATTTTTTTTTTCATATAAAAATTGGTCAGGTCTCGTTTGCATGATTAGATCAGGTCTCATTTCTTCCACTAAACAGCACAGATTGGTCAATATTTTTTATACTTTTTTTTATTTTTTTTTTGTTCTAGTGTTGACACGTGACTCAAAATCAGATCAACTTATAAATAAAAAATTTTTTGACTGGATACATAAATTAATTTAAATTTTTTTCTTATAAAAAAATGCTCATTAAAAAAAAACTTATACTAATAAATTTAATTCGAATATAAGTCATGTCGAATTAAGTTTTGGTTTAATCTATCCAGAAGTAATAAGACTATATATAGAGATTTTTTTTATTTATCTTTAATCACTAATATTTAATTTAGTAATATTGAGATTGTTTTTTAAATTAAAATATCTCAAGTTTGATTCACTTTCCAAATCAAATTCATTAAAAGAAAATTTAATTTAATTTAATTTTTTTGGAATTGGAACGTTTTCAATAAATCAAACTTAACTAGAGTTTCTTATAGGTTCACAAGAAATATTTAATTGCAAAATTTATCATAATTAGGTGAAAATATTGAATATGATTATTGACTGAGAGAAAAATAAAATTACAGATAAATCAGAGCATGCAAAAGCAATAAATAAAGAGATATTCAATTACTAATTTAAAATTATTACATTAATATTTAATTAAAAAAATTACAATGTTTGTAAAGTAGAATGGTTTGTTGGAAATTTGTTAAAGACTGATGAAAAAGGTTGATTAGACCAAACTATAGAAGATCGATATCAAACCCATAAAAATACTTAGTTAAATTCTTAATTAACATAATTAATTGTTTAAGTTAGTAAATTGGTAGGGAAGCTGTTGGAGAATATAAATGAATCTCACATCTGAAAAGTATAATAAAATATAATGACATATAAGGTGATGTAGATTGGGCCTTAATACAAGTCAATTGGTTTTGTGTTGAGATGAGATTTCAAACTCATTTATATGGTTACTGTATATTTGGCTCAACACTCGTAAAGTCTGTGTAATTTCTAGATGGCATCAGAGATAACCAGATAATGGACTAATCGCCAGATGATCCTGGACTCCGTTGTTAACCTAGGGCCTCAGTGAAAATAGACCTAGGCAATTTGTGATGGACCTATAAAAAAAAGTAGATTGTCATCCATATTTGGCAAGTGACAATTGGGCTAGACCCAATTGCATTTGAGAGAGAGTGTTGGAGAATATAAATGAATCACACATCTGAAAAGTATAATAAAATACAATGACATATAAGGTGGTGTAGATTGAGCCTTAACACAAGCCAATTGATTTTGTGTTGAAATGAGATTTCAAACTCATTTATATAGTCACTGTATATTTGGTCCAACACTCGCAGAGTCTGTGTAATTTCTACCTTACCAAGTATTTGAATGCAAAATTGTAGTTGTATTGTGACACGATAGGTCTAGTAGTGTAATTATAAATATTTATCTATCTAATCCAATATATTTAATGTTAGACTGGTCTTAATAATTAGTGCGTGATTAAAAGAGAATCTATTGCCTAAGATTTTATTTTACTTGTTAATCAACATCTGTCCATTTTATAATTAATTAGTGTTATATACTGACATCAAAGTTTTCCAAAGAAATATCTCAAAAATTTTGTGAGAATTATACCATAAATTGAATATTAAACCACTATGGATTAGAATAATTGATAAAATTTATAGTTATGTTCAGTAAAATTGCAAGTTTAAACTCTAAATTTAAGCAATATTTTATAAGTATAATGCACTGGATGAAAAATATGTATAATAGAGAATTGATTCTATTTCATTGAATAATTTTATATATTTTTTTTTTCATGAAAAATATGGTTCGTGATTTTCTGTTATCATGAAATATAAAAAAAATTATGAAATTCTATAATTTGAACAGTTATAATTGTCAAATTTATTTTAAATATTCGTATGATTATATGAAAATAAATTTATGTAAACTGTTAGTCCTATTATGAATTAAGTGGTCAAGATTATTTTATAGCCTATCATCATATAGTAGTTTAGTATTAATAATAATGACGAAAAATATTATGAATTCAGTGAAATTAATTACAGAAAATATGAAATTGTGAGATATTTTATAATTTGGACTATGATAATTAATTATTTGTGATTAAGATATGTTTGAGTCTATGAAGATTTCATAATTTTAGAGATATTTCTACTATAAATTTGATATCTTTTGACTTTAACAATATGGTAATGGGGCTAATAATTTTAGTGCTCGACTATCATATCCAAAAGCATATGATAAAATCTAATGGCTGAAATGATTGTGTAGAAATAAACAATGAGAGAGGAAAAAGAGGTGTGGCTTAAGCTTACTTTCTTTATTATTTTTTTTTGTTCGAATTTAATAGATATATTTTCTTAAAATATAACTTATTTATTTTCATAAATTAATTAATATATTAAATCTTTATTATACTCATACATTTAAAATTACTTATTAAAAATAATATATATAATATTAAAATAATATAATATAACAATAAATAAATTTTCTTGATTCTTATTATGTCTATTAATTCGAGACATAATAAATATTAGTACAAATCAATATTTAATAATTGAGCTAATAACAAAAATCTCTATATTATTTATTTGATTTTTTTTAAATTATGATAGTTTTAGTTAATCAGTATGTAATATTGTAATTAGTGATTTTTAATGGTTGGTAGGCTTTTGGACTAATTTTTGTGAAGTTAAGATGCAATTAATTTAAAATATGAAAAATAAAAGAGGATTAATTAATTAATTAATTAATTGTATAATGATAATTTACTATTTACTCAATATTTTATTTTATATTTATTTACTATTTCTCTTTTCTTTTCTTTTTTTTTCTTGTATTGAGTTTATACTTTGATGATGAAGATGAAAAATTTTAAAGCAATAAATTTATTGCTTTTCTATTTATATCTCTCCCGCTAATTTTTATCTCTAAGTAATATGTGATTATCTATAATTATTTAATAAAAATAATTATTTTATTGATTAAAACTATAAATTCAATCAATAAAAAATTAATTTTATTTTAACTAGAAATTTCAATTTTAATTCTTTAAAAATATTGCTACATTAAAATTTTAAAATTCAATTGAAAAAATTTTATCTTTTTATAATTTTATTCTATTTGGTTTTGAAAAAAATAATATATAAAAAATAATAATAATACTTTATTTACGAAAAGATAATAACTAAAAAGGTTTCTTTGTCCCGCTCCCTGTTATTGTTAAAGTCCCACCACTAGATTCAAATTTCAATATATGATATTATTAATTAATTATATATTTTAAAAAAAATTTAAAAAAAATCTAAAGCTTCCCATTCTGCAAAAAAAAATAAATATTTTCATGGAAACCATCTCTCTCACTTACAATCACACTCGCATACAGTGAGTCGAAGGCTTTTTAATGATAAAAATCTACGCGCCATCCAATCCATGCATTGAGTCACCAAAGTTTCACCGTTTCAACAACCACGTAACCCCCCCCCCCCCCACTACCACTCTACGTGTCTTTCTCTTCGCCCACGTATCTCTGTTCTCCCTCCAACTCCCACGTGTCTTACGTCGACGTATTGCTCTTCTCTGCGTGTCAACTGTCAATGCCGTTTGGTGCTTGGTAGGGTTTCATTTCCAATTTACGAGATACTATTATAGTTTTTTTTTTTATTAAACCAGCAGTATCTCACTTTTAAATTATTACTATTTATTTCCGTACGATTCTCCTTTATTAATAAATATTTTTTTCATTTCATGTGTAAAAATAATACACAAATTAATAAAATTATTAATTATTATAAATTTTATAAAAATTTTATTATAATTAATTAAATACTATTTTTTATATTTCTTATTTTACTTATTTTAAAAAAAATATTTAATTAAAAATAATATTAAAATTTTCTAATTACTTTTTTTTAAATTTAAAAAATGACACTTAATATAAAATAATTTTTTTTAAAAAATATTAAAAAATATTTTAATTCAGATGATATTTCATACTTAATTATTATTTTTGCTATTATATAATAATAACCTTACCAACCTGACCGGACATTCTCTTTATTTTCTTTTTATTGTAAAATTAACTATGGTTCCCTCCAACTCCACGGGTTAGCCTCACAGTTTAACTACAATTATATTTATAAATTCACGCCGTATTATTTTCTATCATTTTCTTTCTGTCAAAATACCTTACGTACTAAACTAAAAATGAATTTACTTTTTAATAAGTTAATTAATATATTAATTTTTTATTATAATCAAATTTAATATTATTTAATATAAATATTTAATAAATATATTGCATATTAAATAAGAGTTTTATAAGATATATATAAATAAAAAGATAAATATGCATATTCTATTTATTTTTTATTATAAAATATAAATAATTAATTTTTTAATTATTATTAAATAAAAAGTGTTTATTAATTCAGAAGGATAGAGTTTGCCACGGTTTGTATTCTTATAATATGAGAAATAAAATGCTATCTATTGCTGATGTGGATATATGTTGGCCAATCAAAATGCTTCCTTCTTATAACTCAACATTAGTATATTAATTTTAAAAAAATATACTGCCTCCGTTCATTAACATAAAAAAAATAAGATGGACACAAAAATTAAGAAAATTTTATTTTTTTCATCTTTATTAACTTAAATATTTCTAAAAAATATCTCTCAAATTAAACTTTTAAAGCAAGAATATAAATGATATTTTGTCTCTTTTCACTCTTTAAAATTTATTTAAAATAACATATTTTCTATATAAAAGATACACCAAAAAAAAATTTCTATATTAATGAAACGAAGGGAGTATTAATTTGTACTAATATTAACAATTTTAAATTAAAAAAAATGTTTTAAATTGTTTAACATATTGATTTAACATCTAAAATTCCTATATTTTGAAAAATCAAACCCACAATATAAATAAATAAATAAAAACAAGAAAAACACTCATCTAGCGCCGGTAAAGGCATCACCACCGTCCATAGTCGGACAAGAAGTTACAGTCACCTGCTTACTATTATACCATCATCACCGCCATGCTTGCAAATAGCTTCTGTCAATCGATCCACGTTGCAGCTTGTCCTCCATTTTAGCTTTTTACGTCGACGCATCAGTGGCAAAGTCACCGTTTAGTCGCCATCGCCAAGCACCAATCGACGGCCAACTACTCCACCAATCGGCCGAAAGGAGCACGAGCATTTACATATATTGTTCTAATTTATGATTTCGTATTCGCGTCCGTAAAAAGTTAATATTTTCTTGGTTTTTTTATAAATATTTATTATTGTTGTTGCAATTAAAAAGGAGAAAATAAAAGTAATTATGGTTAATTGAAATTGAAAAAAAAAAAAAACAAGGACGCGGAGAAATTGATGAATATGCCCTTGTTTGTTACGTGGCGGGAAGCTTTTGCATGCTGTCAACTTCATGCACCGGACAGAGTAAACACTGCTTGCCAGCCCGATTTTACACGTGGAGGCTTCACTATGGGTCTTTTAGGTTCGTTTCATTTTCTACTGGCCCCCAATTACCGTACTGTCATCCTCTCTGTCATTTCACACGTTGTCCATTTATTTTCTTCCACGTGTGCCAAGAATATACTTTTGGTTGATTATGTTGCTGCCAGCCTTCCTGAATTTATGGGGCCAAACTATAATTTATAGTTTCTATGGGGCTCCACTGTTTTGTGAAAAAAATTAAAACATATTAAATAAAAATAAATTATACATATTAAACAATTAAAAATTAAAGAAAATAATAGATTTTAAAATATTACATCTCTAATAAAATTAAATATATTTATTATTATTATTTTTTAAATAATTTTTATTTACAGGATTACACATATATTCAATCTAAATAAAAATTATCTATATAATAATCCCATCTCCCATCTATTATAGTCTATAATTCTATTTTATGCTATATAGCTTCTTTGTTCGCCAGTTTACAATGCTCTTATTATTAAAGGGTAGGGTTTCATAAACCTCATTACAACCCTATGGTTACAATAAATACATGCTTAAAGTTTATTAATCAATCTTACGTCAACATTTGCATTTTTCAAATTCCTACTCATTTTTTTTTCTTACGTTATATATTTAGTCACTAACTCTGATACATAACATTGAATTTCGAGTATAAATTTCATGAAAATATTCATTAGAAATCAAGTATAAGTTTTGTTACTCTTTTCTGAATTACTTTTTATTAATCCTCAAGTTATCGAATTTGGTAAGTATATATTTAGACAGTGAAGACTAACATCACTCACGAAGAACCCATCGAAAACTTTGAGCTTGGAAAACTCATCAACTGCAATATTGAGTTTCTCAATTTTGTGCAAGTTTTAACTGTTGTAATCAATTGGTGACCATTTAGAAGGATCAAATAAAGAAGTCTTCAAAAAAAACTTCAATTTTATTTGCGGTTGCCGGAATTGGAAGATGCATGGCAGCCATGGTTTTGCTTTTCCATGTATCTCTAAAAACATCCACAACTGTCTCAAATTTTCTGATGTTTAAAAAGGGTTTAAGCAAAGCATAGGAATAATGAGATAGGCATTTGGCAATAGCCAGCTTCGTTCGGACGATGGATTTGCCTGTGGAGCCGCTGGGTTTTTCAAACGCTTTCCCCATCTCTGTCTCACACTCTTCCTTAATTTCCATGCTTTCGCTTTCTTTCTTTCTTTATTTTTTAATTATTATTCTTATTATTATAATTTATACCAATCATCAATTGACACCTCTATTCTCCATTTTCTATTCCTATCCTTTTATTTTTTTTATTTTATTTGTTTACTTATTTTCATTCTAACGAAGGAGAGATCAGTGAGAGTGAGATTAGTTGGAAATTAATTTTTTTTTATTATGTCCGTGATTAAAAATTTGTTTTAAAAATTTTATTGAGATAAAATTATAAATTATAAATTTTTATTTTTATAAAATAAAATTTTAATAATTTTAATTGAATAAGTAAAAAATTTAAGAATGATCATTCTAATTAAACATAACACTAACACAGCTAAGCAGTAAAAGTGAAAATGAGTTTTTAATTTTAATTTTGGTAATTGGTCATAAGCAAATTCAGGAAATAAGCAAAATCAGTAAAAGTTAAAATTAGTTTTTGACTTTTATTGTAAATTATTTTCAAATTTGAAATAAAAAAATTATTAATTTATATGCATATTATTCAATTCAGGTCAATTTAGTTAAATTAACTTTTATTTTATAATTTCTTTTTTAAAAAATATCATATGTAGTGCAAATATCAATATAAATATCAAAATATACACAAACAAATATTATCTCAGAGAAAACAAATTGAAATAAATCAAATATTTTCTGTTTAGGAGAGTTGGAATAAATAGAACTTATGTAGCCTCAATTTTAAGGGCTTTTGATAAAAATATAAAAAAAGTGAAAATAATTTTAAATTTATTATATGAATAAATTATTTGTCAAAATATTATATTTTTATTAATTTATAATAAATTTATAATGAATTTATCGTAAATTTATTATGAATTTAAAAATTTTATAATTTATAATAAATTTATAATAAAATAATTAAAATATTTTTAAAAAAAATAAAAATTTTAAAAAATATGATACATGTTATCATTTGTTTCAATTTTAACCAACTATTTGAGGTATTATTATTATTCACTAATTTATAATTAATTGATACAATAGAGTCATGTTTTGACATTTCTGTAAGTCTAGTATGTATACAGATATGTAAAAACATAATACCATGACATAATATACTATTATATTCAAGTAATTTTATATGTCAAAAAAAAATATATCAAAACATAATTTTAAAATTATTTTTAAAATTTAAAACATTATAGCGAATTTTCACTTAATAATTTTTTTAACTCAATTTACATATATATTATTTTAAAAAAAATACAGAGACTCACAACTAAGTTTTATATATCATTTCAGTTCAAAAAAAAGTTTTATATATAATTACTCTTTTGATGTTATTGAAATTGTCACTTTAAAAAAATAATTTCATTGAAATTATTATTTTATAAAATTAAAAAAATTAATTAATTTTTTAATTTTATTTTTATTATTAATGAGTTAATTAATAAAATTAGATTATAATATTTTTAGTATTAATGAGTTAATTGAGATATTTTAATTTAATTAAAATAATTTTTTAAAAAATAAAAAATATAATAATTATTTTAATATTTATATATAAATTAAAGGCTATTCAGTGGGATGAATGTAATAATTACAAATATAATTAAATAAAAAATTTTAGGAGGGCAATAAGTGGCATAATCAGTTAGGTTAGTTGGTAAGCATGATTAAATTTCAATATTGATTGTTAAGTGAAACATTCATTGATTGTGATATGATATTTTAATTAACTAATTTATGAAATATCTTTTGCATATTATTTATATTATAATCATTATTATCAAGTTGGAAGCTATGAAACGTGGCAGGCGAAACAAAAGGGTTAGGCCCATAAGTTGGTGTGGGAGATAGACACGTGGAATTTTTATTAGAAGCTGCAGCTGCTTAGATATTCTATTAGGCGTCAAAATGGGGACTTCGTGGGGCCCCTCTTTATGTCAACGTCATCAATTGATACGTAATCGATTTTCATTGGGCCACAAGACCCTCCAAGAATAATAAAGTTGAGAATTTTTTTTTTAATTTTTTTTATGTTTCTCTATCTCGTATCCTCGATTTTGACACGTGTTACCAACTTTATTTAAATTAATTTTATTTTTTGTAAATAAATGGAAACTAAATATCCTTTTACTACATTATCAATTTTATTCGAACACATTTGCCTCGGCAATTTTCGTAGCATGTGCGGTAAAAAGATTATTTTGGTAAAAATTTATTAAAATAAAAATCTTTTATTAATTTTTATTTTTTTTATAACTATTTAAAATTTTAAAAAAATTATTGAACATTGAGATGTTCTTAATGATAAATTTATATTTTTTAAATAATAAATTTATAATTAATTTTTTACATAATTAATATAAAAAATACTCTTTTATAAAATCAATTATTATAACAAAAAATTATTTTTATTAATATAAATAATAATTTAATAAATAAAAATTTTTAAATTTAAATATTTTCTTCTAAAATAATATTAAAATATTTTTATTATTTTTAATAAAATTAGTAAAAAATATAATTATAATTACTTTTAATCAATTGAATTTATATAAATTAAAAAATCATAATGCTTTTGATATTCTTAGAGCACAGCCTTTAAAAATAATAAGTTAAAAATCATATATCATTAATATTTATTTTTAAAATAAAATTAACTCAAAAAATTTTCTATTATACTGCAAATCAAGAAAATTAACGTGGGAAATAAATTTGGTAATAATTCAAATTAACAAGTTATTATTATTATTATTATTTTTAAGGAAAGGAAGAGTTTTTAAAAAGTTTCTAAAGTTTTAAACAAAAAAGGCCGAGGAGGTACAGGAGAGGACCACATGCGTGGGAGTAAAGAACCCATTATTTTGTCGTGCCCAAATATTATTGGGCCACGTAGTTTCTTACTCAAAACAGATATACACGTGTTTAGTTTTTGATACTATAGAGGTCATAATCGAACGGTGTAGATGTGTTTTGATTTGTAATTCGCAAAAGACTGTATGAACTGAGAGAGAGAGAGAGAGAGAGAGAGCAAACGGGCAAGGGCAAGGGCAGTACGTCACGCCACAAATACTGTTGTAGCCATTTCTGCCCGTGAAGGTGACGGGCAGGCTGCCCGTCGCGACTATACACTCTCAAAGCCGAAAAAAGAAATAACCCAGAAGTTTGATTTTGTTTGTTGCAGGTTTACAACTTACAGCTTAGACACCCACCCACCATCCTCTCTCACTTCCATGGCCACCACCACCCTCTCTGCCTTTTCTTTAACCCAGAAAAGCCTTTTATTTTCTTGATATTTTGATTTCAATTTCTTGAAAGAAAGTTTCGTTTTTTACATATAATCTTGATTTTAATGGCTCATTAATCAAGAAAGCACTGATTAATCAATAAAGCATTAACCAACTTCAAGTACAAAGTGGTGTTTCGAAAAGAGTTATCTTTTTCTTCTTTCTTTAATGGCTGAGATATGTTGTGGAGTAGTAAGTGATAGTGAAGCGTCGACGCCTTGTGAGCGAAGTTCGAGAGCAGCTAGACGGAGAAGAATGGAACTTAGACGGTTTAAATTTGTCACCGGAGTTGCTCCTGATTCTTCGGAGGAAGGTAATAAACGGCGGAAAATTGAAGTTCATGCTGCGTCATTGTCTGCTGCTTCTCGTGGAGATTCTGAGGACTCGTCGGCGGTGGAAAAAGAGGAGAAAAGAATTGTTTTTAAAGTTGAAAATGGAAAGTCTCATGAGACTAAAGAAATTGTAATTTCGACCAAATCTTTGAATTTGATTTTAAGTCCGCCAGTTTCATCACCTGTTTTAGATCTAGACTACTTGTATCCTAAATACGGCGTCGCTTCAGTGTGTGGAAGAAGAAGAGATATGGAAGATGCAGTCGCAATTCACCCTTCTTTCTGTCAAGAATCTCCAACCGAATTACACTATTTTGGCGTCTACGACGGCCATGGTTGCTCTCATGTATGTTAAAACAGCTTAATTTCTGGCTTCTTGTGGATTTCAAGTTTGAATTTTTTTTTGGTTTTAATTTAAGGGTTTTTTCAGGTGGCAATGAAGTGTAGAGAGAGACTGCACGAGTTGGTGAAAGAAGAAATACTAAAGAAGAAAGAACCGGCGGCGGCGACGTCGGTGGGAGAGTGGAAAATTGCGATGGAGAAAAGCTTTTGGCGGATGGATAAGGAAGTAATAGCGTGGAATGAAGGGATTGGTGGTGGTAATTGTAGGTGTGAGATGCAAACACCAGAATGCGACGCCGTCGGATCAACGGCTGTGGTTGCAATCGTCACACCTGATAAGATTATCGTCGCTAACTGCGGCGACTCTAGAGCCGTCTTATGCCGTAACGGCAAGTCCATCCCTCTTTCTACTGATCACAAGGTTCATTAAAACAAAAAATTTTTATTTTTCTTTCTATTTTCTTAGCAACCAAAGAGCAACAATGTGGTTATTAACTCCATTATTTTCGGGTTTACGGTGATAACAGCCTGATCGTCCAGATGAACTGAGCCGGATTCAAGCCGCCGGCGGACGTGTAATTTACTGGGACGGCCCACGAGTTCTTGGAGTTCTTGCCATGTCAAGAGCCATAGGTATTTATTTATTATTATTATTTGAATAATGAAAAATAATAATCTGATAAAAATTTATGTTAAAATCCAAATAAATAGGCGATAACTACCTAAAACCGTACGTGAGCTGCGAGCCAGAAGTGACGATAACAGATCGAACGGCGGAGGATGATTGTTTGATAATAGCAAGCGATGGGCTATGGGACGTGGTATCAAACGACACCGCATGTGGAGTAGCACGTATGTGTTTGAAAGGGAAAGGGTATTCTCCACCAGAAAATGAGGTGGTGATGGGCGGTGGCGGTGGTGGGACCACTAGTGGTGGTGGTTGTGGCGGAGGAGATATGTCGGATAAGGCATGCACAGATGCGTCGATGTTGCTTACGAAGCTGGCGCTGGCCAGGCACAGTACTGACAACGTTAGCGTAGTCGTGGTGGATCTTAGAAAGGGCACGTGTCCATGACCCCTTATCAACCTTTTTTTTATTATTTTTTTTATTATGTTTTTTAAAAAAATGCGAGTTTTTTTCCTTAGGGGTGAGGAATGAAAATAGTTTGAAAAAGGGGGTTGGAAATGGAAATTTGTTAAAAAAAAAAGGGAGAAAGAAAAAAAAAAGAAGTGAATTGAGGGCCAGCTGTGTAATTGCTGGTTGTGTCGTTGATCTCAAATGAAATCAGCTTTTCACCTACAGTTGGAAAAAAAAAAAATAGTAATGTGAAAACAGTTTTTCTTTCAAGGTTTTGTTTTGCATTCACAAATCTTTAATTTTATTTAAAATTTTATTTTAGTATTAAATAAAATTAATTTTTAAATTATTTTTAAAATTTAGAGTTGTAAATATTAAAAATATTCTTAAAAATTAAAATTTTATCAAAATTTAAAATACATGTAGTTTGACATGAATATAGCAAATATGCTTCAAATATGATTTTGTGTGTGGTGGTGGCAATATCAAATATTTGATAGCCATTGATGATGGAGAATGTAATTTTTTGGTGATAAAAATTTCTTTAATTAAAAAAATTTGGGGTTAAAGTCATTTTTTAATACATTAAATGTTTTTTTGGGTGATATAAATTTCTTTAATTAAAATAATTTGGGGTTAAGTCATTTTTTAATACATTAAATGTTTTTTTGGGTGATATAAATTTCTTTAATTAAAAAAATTTGGGGTTAAGTCATTTTTTAATACATTAAATGTTTTTCAAAAAATTATAGGGGCAATTGTCGCCTGTCTTTAGAGATTGACTATTGATTGAAAATATAATATAAATTTTAAAAAACAGAATTATAAAATTTATACGAATTCATAATTATATTACCAAGTTAGAGAGTGTTTAGTTATAGGAATATTAGATTATTCATTTTCAAAAAAAAAAAAGAATATTAGATTATTAAATATGGATAAAAAATTAATAATTGGGTCGTTTTATAGATTAATCAATCAATCTCAAAATAAATACGTTAACATTTATATATTGTGTTTTGTTAATATGTTTAACTCAAATACCCATGTGATTTATAAATCAATGAATTACTACAAAATTTTTCTATATATAAAAAATAAGAATAAAATAAAAATCTTATTTAAAAAATTTAAATATGTTATTCATTTTATATTGCGAAGGGAACCGAGCTGCTAACTTCTTGGCACGGTATAGCCGGCTATGTTCTTTACATTGTAATTTTTTTTCCTTTGATTCTTTGCTCCGTATTTTAAAGGGTATTGTACTCTCGGACTCTTCTGGAACTCCTTACTTAAGGTTTCTTTGAATGAATAAAATATCTGACAGGCTTATCAGTTTTCGAAACTGGTTATCACTGAACCGCTCTTTAAATTGCTAAGTTTGTTCAGCCTTTCATAAAAAAAAAAAGTGGATCATAAATTATCGTAAACATATCTAAATTTTTGAGATCATAAATTTTTCATAATAATTCAAACTTTTATCATATTATGAAAAAGTATTGGAATATTTTGAAAATTGAAATAAAGGGTAATTTTGAAAAAAAGTGTAATTATTTCTTAATTTTTTTAAAATGTACACTTATTTATAGAAAAAAAATACAAAATAAACATATATTCATGGACGGAGGGGGTATCATATACTAATACGAATTTTAACCCTAATTAAAGAATAATTGATTTTGGAAAGTTATTTAATGAGATTAGAGTACTCTTTCCATAAATATCGATGCCTCGCATTGATTAGTATATGAGAAACTAAAGAATTCTTTTAAAGAGCTACCAAATAGAAATGCCAATTTTATTAAATTTTATTTTAAAATATATTTTATTATTTGAAAATAATTTTAATTTTAATCGTCAAATAAACTCTATTTTCTCTTCGTCCCAGCTCCAATCCAGCTTTCAAAAGTATATATTTTCATATGTTTTATAAATATAATGTTATGTAAAAGAAAAAAAAAATTATTTTATTGCATAATATTAATACTTTTCTCAAATATTAATAAATAATATTGAAACCATATGACATAGAGAGAGATATATAGAATGTTTTAATCAATACAAAATTCAACATTTAAATGAAAAAGTTAATATTCTTAACTTTCCTTCTTCTCTTTCTTTCTGTTTTTCTTTTACTAGTTGTGTTTTATTCTTATTATTGCCTGTTACTCTTCTAAATAATAATCTTATTTATTTTTATTATTGCCATTCTTTCTCAGCTTTTTATTTTTCCAATAAAAATAATTCAATCTAGAGTTTAATTAGATAATTTTTGTTTATGGTTTAGGGTGTTTTATGTTGTTTTTATTATCTTTTTAGGGTTAATAATATAATTTCCACTCAAAATTTGCATTTTTGTTTATTTGTGAATGAAAATTCTATTTTTATTATATTTTTTTTACATAATCATCAAGTGAGATCATGTGTGTTATTTTTTTATCTAGTTATATACATACTTATCATTAAATTATATATGATTAATTTAAAAATAAATGTCTTTATTTATGATATTTTTCTATTAAATTTCTCAATTAAATCTATATGATATTTATTTTTTAAATTTTCAATTTTAAAACTTATGACTGAAAGCCATATGTCTTTATTCATGGTATCTTTTTTCATTAAATTTCTCAAATAAATTTATATGATATTTATTTTTTAAATTGTCTATTTTAAAAACTTACGATTAAAAGATATATCTTCAATAACAATTTTCTAAGGAATATCACATCAATAAATTAAGATTTGAAATCCTTGTTAGAACATATCCAAATTGATTTTTTGAGTATGTGAATTGAAAATTATAGGAAAGTAAAAACAAATATCTTTATGACTATTTTGAAAAAAAATAATAATGAGAATACAATTAAAAAAAATTGTAGGCAAGTGAGAGGGTAGATTTCTAAAAGGAATAAATGATGGGTAGTGAAGGTACCAATTCTATAGGAAAAATTATATATATATATATATATATTGATGTATCATATTTAAGAAAAAGCAAATTATTATTATTATTATTATTATTATTATTATTATTATTATTATTATTATTATATTTATAATAAATATATAAATATAATAATAATAATAATAATAATAATAATAATAATAATAATAATAATAATTTGCTTTTTCTTAAATATGATACATCAATTTATATACATTAATTAAAAAAAATCTCTAAATGGGACCAATTTGGATTTTACAAGTAAAAGAAAGAAAGGTGCTTTCTATACGGTCCCATTGCATATATAGTTTGCATTATTTGGTTTAATTTTATTTTCTTTTAAAAAACAACTTTAGTTTATTTTGGTTATAAGAAAATTAAAGCCAAACTTAAGGAATATGTGCCCCTAATACTTTGTGCCATATACATTAGATATTGCTAACGCAAATAGAAAATAAAATATTATTTATGGTATTGAAGCCTTTGACATTAGTTAATTGGTATTCATATATAATAATATTATTATGTATTGTGAATAATATATAGAGGTTATAAATTATTTTCCTGGAATTTATCATATATATATAAATAATACTAGTTTATATATTATAATATTTCTTTTTAGATTTAGATGGGGGTGTATTTATTTGTTATAAATTCAATTCTTCCATTGAAATATCACATTTTTATTAAAATAAAATAAATTAACACAATAAATGAAAAATACTTGATCTATAAATTAGTCCAAGCATTAGCATGAGACTAGTGAGAGTGAACTGCAATGGTAGAAATGGTAAATATTTATGATAAATTTATAATTTTTTACATGTTTAAAGGAAAAAAAAAAGAATCATAATTTTGATTTTTAAAATGCGTAGTCAATTAATTGAATTAACACTTAAATTTTGTTTATATGTGTGATACAATTATACAATGATATAAAAAAAAATCAAATCTTACACTAACTTTTCGTGGCTTTTTCAATTTTGTTTTTTTCATTTCTTAAGATATTAATGAATTTAGAGAAGACGTTTATAAAAAATAAAATAAAATAAAATTTTTTATATAACTAGGGATATTTAACTATAGTCACGGTTCAATTAATTAAAAATATCGGATTAAAATTATAAAAATTATGAATCTTAATTGAACCGGCCGATTCTAGTTTGGACAGTAGATTTAAATTAATTTTAATAATTTATTTTTTTAATAAAAATATTTATTAATTAATAATATTTTTTATTAAATTAAACACTTAACTCATAAATTTAATAAGATAAGTTAAATTAAATGATATTAATTATTAAAAATAATAATAAATTAATTATTATTATTATTATTAATAAATAATAATGGTAATAATAATGAAAATTTTTTGTAAATATAATTTTTTCATTATGAATATATATATTTATCTATATAATTTTATTTATTTAATATTGAAATTGAAGTGTAAGAAAATTTTTTTAAAAAATTAACTCTAAAATTTTAATTTTCAACTAAAAAATTAAATATTTTTTAATATATGCATATATTAAAAATTAATATATATATTAGAATATATATATATATATATATTAATTTTTAATTTTTATGGTTAAAAATTTCGTATCAGCTCTTACTGCTCTCGTGGAGCTTAATACCAAAAATTAAGGCGTAGATTCTGGATCTTAGATCCTATAGCCGGGCTAGGGAGAGACTCTAATGAATGATATTCCCAACTTAAATCTTCGAATTTTAAGTATTTCTCTCCAATTAAGTTCAAAAGAAAAAGAAAAAAGTATTTCTCTCCAATTTAATAATAATAATAATAAATCATCGATTCATAAAATCTACACATTGAGAGTCAAGAGATGGAGAAATTGCATTTCGAGGGACCACCACTTGCTCTTATTTGCTCCAAAAGAAATAAAAGTAGACATAGACACCTGTCTATTGTCAAATCTTCATGTCACAGAGTGCATTTTCCTATAAATTATAGAGATTCTTCATTCAATCTCACCGTCACTTTGCACTTTTCTTTAGTCTCTTTCTCAAGTTTCCAACTACTAAATTCTGACCAAAATTAACATAACATATCCAATTAAATTATAGCAACTCTTTAGAGTTTGAAGTTCAAATTTTCTCATCAACCAAACAATAAGAGAAAAAAGTTAGGGAAAGTCCAAAAGATTATCAAAATGATGTTTATACAAATTATGATCATTATACTCCTAAATATGGAGACAAACCCAAAATAATACTAATAGTAAAAAAGAACATGTAATTGTCTGCCTCCCCCCCCCCCAAAAAAAAAAAAAAAAGAAATATTAACACTCCAATTAGCTAGCTAGCTGGGTCCAATTCACAACTCAAAAATTATTAAGGTAAAAAAGAGCGTCCGCAAAACAGTCTAATAGAATTAGTGTCCAGCATAGTAAAGTGGATTAAAAAAATATTGAAGCATAATTTCAATAATAGAAAAGCTTCAAAATGGGGTATAGCAACTTCATTACCATGCAGGGACCAGCAGGAAATAGATGAATGCCCAAAGAAAGCTTTCCATTGATCCATCCACATTACCACACTCTGTAACATGAACATCAACTAAACACAAAATGCCGGTTGCACACAAGGGACAGAATAACTTTTCGGAGGTGCCGTTATATTAGGAATCCATTTTCTGATGTCAAGCTAATATAAAAAGAATCTTCTTTACATTTGCTTTCTGTTTTCTTCAATTCCGCCATTCTTCAGGGCCTTCAACTTTCTGTAACCTTTATCAGTGCCAAATATCCTGACATTGAAATGAAAGAGATACCATGTCATGATCAACTCTCAACAGAATATATCATTTTCCATACCCTGAAAATATCGGAAGCTAACTACTTTTAGTGAGAAACCAAAGCATGGAAGCAAAAGCAAGGTTTAATTCTTGAGGATTGCCCTCAATTATGCTTCTCAATTAAAAACAAAGGAAAATTCCAATCAGAAATGGTGGTCACTGGATACATGAAAGTTTTTCACAGTTATTACATATGGCCAAAACAATACTGTCATCAAGCATGTTACTATCTCACTCTTTTTTTTTATTCAAGGCATTAGACCCCTGTAAATTAATATTTATGAAAAATATGACTTGACAAATTTTGAATTGACAATTCCTCCACTGAGCATTGTTTCCTAACATGCCAACATGATCATTAAAGATCAGAAGATAAGGTCAAGACTAATGCCTCATCCAGAACATGCAGAGAGTTTCATAGGCTGACATACACAAATATCCACTGATCACAAATAAGGTTGCTCAAATGGAACACTGACAGCTTATCATTTGCAGAGCAGAAAAAGATTCCAAGTATTCATGCAAACATTATTTTATTTTCCCTTTATTTTTCAAAAAAAATACTTGTAAAAAGTCAGAAGAAAATTTCCTCTACCGGAACAAAATAAATCATCTAAATCAAATAAGTCAAAGCAACGCGAAAATTGGCCTGCCAAAATCTCAATAATGGGAGTTAAGGACCTGAGCTAAATGTTTGATAATAAGACTTGCACACATTGCAGAGGCTCTTGAATGCCACATGTTCTATAAACTGAGCCTTTGACAGAAGACTTGCATGGAAGGAGCACTCCTACAAGTCTCATATGCTCAACACCAACACATTGACATTAAGGTGTATAACTAAATTTTAGCTTTAACTGTCAATGGGCATTTCCAAACCAAATTCTGTGGACAAACAAAAATGAAGAAAATCCTTCTATAAACTTAAGAGCTAGATAGAGGCCCTCGAAATGGACATGTAAGAAATGATTCACCTATATTTTTAGCAATAATTTTAGATTTGTTCTTAAATATGACAGGTATCAGTTTCATAGATTACAAATACTCTGGCAATTTCATTTACATCAAGTACACGACCAACTCTCTAAATTTTAAAGTTGAAAAGCTTTTGTAGTTTGTAATCAACAAACTTTCTTCTTTTATTACATCGATTCAAGTTTATTATGCCAAGTTCTTGTAATGAGCTGGATGCCAGAGGACATTTGGCATGATGTCAAAGGCAAGGAAATAATCAAAAAGACAAGCAAGCATAGAAACCAAGTATGCAGAGTAAGAGTGCTAAATAATATTTGGACAAAAAGGCAAAGACTACACCTTCTAGCCTCATTCCATCTTTTTAACCACAAGAGTCGAAATCTAGAGCTGCCATCTGGTTCGTATGACTCATAAATAAATGACATAGTTCACATTACCAAACAGAAGTGCAGATAGTGCACCAAGCAACATAAGCCAAAACTCACCAGTCCATGTAGACAAAAGTAGATGAGTAGTTTCCAGATTTAGTATATAGCAAGCGGTGGTGATAGTCATGAAAATCAGCACTGAGATTTAAGAAAAATATTAGAAACAGTAATAAAGATGAAAAAGGACCACAAAGCTTCAGAGATAATCGCATGAGCTAGAAAAAAAAAAACTCACCCCCCATACAAAGGTAAAAAATTGGAAAGACTCCATGGGAAGTGGTAACCACAATGTGCATCAACTGTCTCTAGCACTCTAAGCACCATCCATAACCACAAAGTTATCAAATGGGGACCAGTGATGGCAGGACCAACAATAGTAGCAAAGCCAAGGAACAATATCTCAGCAGGGTGAGCATATTCAGATGTCAGTCCGAATGGTGTAGCATATCTGCACAAGAAATAACCAGTAAGTGTATCTTAAAAGCAACTTAGAGATAAAATTGCTCGAAGATTTAGACTAGTAATAATCAACGCTCTCACTTACTCATGATGGACGCTATGCACATGCTGGTACAGCCACTTTGTGTGCAGAATCCGATGTCCCCAATAGAATACAAAATCTTCCAGGATGAAGTAGAATATAATCTGCGTTAAAACTACTTTCCTGCAGAAGCAAAACCAGAATCTATGATTCACAGGAAATAGAAATTGCCAAAGGAGAAGCCAATAACAAATAAGTTATCCAAAAGTTTAGCATTACATCCATAACAATTATTGCACCAGATACTGTAAAAAAGCAACTGAAAAAAGCTTAGTATATAAAGAACCTGAAAATACCAGGACGGCAATGGAAGACTACTTCGCATGCCCATGTGTTTGAAGACAGGATAGGAGAATATCATAACTGGTAAATTAACACCAAAATGATATAAAATTAATCGAGTAATGCATTTCTCCTGAGCTGCTGAACAGTTGTTTTTGGTCTGCAAAGAACAAGCAATGAGTGATGACACACAAAAATTTTTAAACCAAAAAAAAGAAAAAGAAAAATGGAGCAACATATCTGATCATGCACTAAAGACATCAATAATGGCTTCTATAAAGTGCACAAGGGTCATGCCGGGCAATGCTATTTCTGAGGAGAATTTATATATGGCACCATACCAGGCACTTTCATGCATAAAATGGACATCAGAACTAACTAATTAAATCTATGCGATAATACAGAAATAATCAGACATGAACTTTTAAGTTAAAATAGACATTCAATCATGGTAGCAAGCCACCTAGTTTTATCGGATTTTGAAAAGTTATGTTTGGAAAATCCCAACATATCTGATCATGCACTAAAGACATTGATAACGGCTTCTATAAAGTGCACAAGAGTTATGCCAAGCAATGCTATTTCTGAGGAGAATTTATATATGGCGGCATACCAGGCACTTTCATGCATAAAATGGACATCAAAAATAACTAATACATCTAACAGATAATACAGCAATAACCAGACATGAACTTTTTAGTTAAATAGACAGTAAATCATGGAAGCAAGCCATCTAGTTTTATTGGATTTTGGAAAATTACGTTTGCAATATCCCAACATACAGGTCGGCAAGGCAAATGTTCAAAGAAAGTTGCAACATATCACTAATTTGCTTTAACAACCTATGAAACTAAGGGCACTTCAATAGCAATAACAGCAAAGTTGAAGAAGCTAAACCTGAATCTTGTACTTGCTCAGCCACCCTGCCCTTTCCAGATATATGAAAGGAAGTCCAGACAGGAAGAAGACACTTTCATGAAGGAAAAAGCTTCCTAGACATGCCAGTTGAAAGTCACTGAAATGGGTAATCAAATGCTGCATAAAAATTTGGAAAAAAGAAACACTTTAACTTTTGCAGTTTTGCTATTCTGGGAAGAATAATATAATGAAATAGAACAACGCAACTCAAATTGATTTCACAAACTAACACCATCAACTGCCAACAATGTCATTTGTCAATGATTTGGTAACAATAACAATACCAAACAACATAACAAAATACATATATATAAATTTACAGTAAAAAACCAAAAGAAACAAAACAATAACTGAATTGCAATTCTAATTTACTTTTTCAACAGTCAGTGAACTTGTCCAACGATAATAAACATACAATGCTTGCTGTCAGCAATAGTCATAGATTCACAATAGAAATTACATTACAAAGAAAAATGCACTTAAAATAGCAATCAATAGATTTTTTTCCAAATCAATTTCTCATGCTTGTAAATTCAAAACAAAATGAATATAATAATCTACACTGTATTACACTCCAGAAAATTCCATTAAATTAACAACTAAAATCACACCAAAAGAAGAAAAACAAAAGAAATTTAAAAAAAATTTAAATTTAAATTTAAAGAAAAAAATAAATTTTCCTAATTAATCAATTGCATTAACCTAATAATTAGAAAATCAAGATCTCATAATCATCGAACAATGATAATGCTACAAATCTTCACAAGCAAGCAATCAAAATCAATGATAGTAAAATTATGAGCAGCAGACGCGAAGAACAAAAGATCTATATTCACATTCTTCGAATATATAATGCAGAAAATAAAACAAATTAGAATCGAAAAAGGAATAAACACAGAAACAAATAGATCCAAGAAAACGAAGATAACAATCAAAATCTAAGGGATTAATGAGTAAAAAAGAGAGTAGAGAAATTTACGAGCCAGCCAGATTCGATGAGAGAAGCCATGAAAATGGAGAAGAGAATAGCAGCAAAGAGAGTAGAAAAAATAGAGAGAGTGTGTGAGAGTAAGGTTTTTATGAAGCAGAAGAAGCAGAACCAACCAGATGAATGAATGAGACAGTCTGTCAGCGCCAAATGGCAAGGGGAATCTCCCCTTTTATATTTATATTTTTTTATTCTTTTTTTTTTTTTTTAGTTATTCGGTTTTGGTCTTTTTCTTAATTTTTCTGTGATAGTTATATGCTGACTCAGTTACACACTTGCTGTTATTATTTTATAATTATTATTTATTATTATAATATTAAAAATTTTCCATGATAATTATTTGGCTGTTTTGGGAAATTTAGCGTTTTCGAAACTTCACGTGTCGAATAGGATTGATAATTGATAAATTAACTTCACATGTCGAATAGCATTGATAATTAATAATTAATTTATGAGTTCAACTGAATTGATTTAGATTAAATATTTATAATGTTAAATTTAATTAAATATAATAAATAAACCTAATATTAAAAAATACATCATTAATTTCAAGAATTTAAATACTTCGATAATGCTTGATTTTTTTAAAATTTTTTTATTAAAAATGATGTGATATTTACAAAATTAGTTATATTTAATTTAATTCGATACATTCAATTTATCAGCTGTAATGATTGCGAGCATTTTTTATACATATTAAGTTTTTTTTTATATATATATATTTTGAATCGAATCAATTTATGTTTTTTAGTTAATTCAGGCTGACAGGCTAATTTAATTTAGTTTTAGAAACTACGAATTTCTAATATAAAATTTTTACCATGAGCTTTTAATTCATTTAAACTTAAATTATATTATTTTATTATAAAAATTATTATTAATAAACTATATTTTCAAATTAAATTTTAGTTGGTATAATGATAGTAAAATATTTTAAATAATATTTATAATATTAATTTATTAATTTTTAAAGGAAAAATTACAATCATAGAACATAATTAATTAATTTTAATTTTAATTTTATTATTCTTACTATTTTGAAAAAGCTAAAACTAAATTATAATTTATATTAAATAATTATATTTTTTTAGCTATGTGGACTATCATGAATAATTCACGATTTTCTTTTTCCCATTTGCAACATTAAAAAAAATATCTAACTATCCGTCGTTAGCTATTTACTGTCTAAACTAGCTAAAATATAAATATTTTTACTTTTATTCGAGTCTTTTGCAGAAAAAAAAGTATTATTTTTTAATAAAATAATCGTCATTTTTTTAGTTTCTTTAATTTGAAAATATATTTTTAAAATTTTTAATATATTGCCTAACCCTATCTATATGTAGTTATCCTTGAACTTTATATAATTGTGATAAATTTAGAAATACGAGTGTTGTTAAATGATGTAAACTATAATGCAAATCAATGTGAGAATAAATCTCATATTTTACGATTACAAAAATATAATTAATTTATAATAAAAAAGATAAACTAACTAAAATAACTTAAGTTATTTAATTTAGATTATTTTAATTTGTAAAACTCAATTCATTATAAACTCAAATATTTAATTAAAATTAAAATTTTAAAAATAATTAAATCTTGGTTTAATAGCTAGAAGAATTGTTGTTTTTATTTAGGTTTGGATAAAAATTTTAAGTATTCTCATTTCCGTGTATGTTTTTAATTAAAAAAAATTAAAAGTTCAAATATTATTATTATTATTTTACTTATAGTTGCTAAATAACTACACAATACATGAATTAATAGTATTTAATGTTTATATATATATATATTAATTTTTTAAAAAGCTCGACCCTCAGAAATCGTTTTTGGAGGATCGAACTCCTGACCTCTCCATGAAGAGTAACATTAGATAGTCAGTGGGCTAACCCAGTAATTTATATATATATATATATATATATAGTTTTAAAGCGAAAGATAGTCTTCAAAATATAATTAAAACTTCTAATTATACATAATTTCATCAATCAATAAATTAATTCAAATTAGAGTAAAATTATTAATTTTAATGATTTGAAAACAAGTGAAATTAATTGAATTATTTATTTAATTAACTAAATTAATTAGTTAATAGAAATGCATGATAGAAGAAACAAAGAAGATTTGTTGTACAAGTAAAATTTGCGGATTTTACGGCGAGAAGACATGCATGACACTTTGCGTCAAAGCTTTAGATATTGTACGGGAGTTGGTCAAGTGTTCATACACAAGAGATATACACTATACATTGCCTTAAAACTCTTCTTGAGTGGTTATGAGTTTTTTTTAAAAATGTAATTTCGCATATTATTATCCTGTTCTTGTTGCATGTGCACCCATATTATTAAACTATTAAAAGAAAAATAAATAAATAAATAATTATATTTATTTAATTTTTATTGACTGAATATATATATGAGATAATATTTTTCTATTGCATATTATATATAATATTTTCTTCTCAAATATTAATTTTATAAAATAATTTAATAATTGAATAAATTCAATTATCGCTCGAGAAACATCTAATGATTAATCCATATATCAATTTTAAAGTGCTTAAACCTTAGGATAAAAAATTAATTAATGATAAATTAATGATCAAATTTAAACTTTCACATATAATGTAATCATATATAAATCGCTTTTAATTCTTTATTTTTTTCTCTAATTTAAATTTTTTATTTTATTTTTGGTGTAGCAAGTGAGGATTCCTCTGACATCCATGTACTTGTTAATTGTTCACTATTCATTGAGAAATTATATAATAATATAACTGTAGTTTTAATTAAGTATGCAAATTTTTGAATGCAAAATAAACTTTTATTAATAAATTAAAAAATATATTTATAAATTATAAATAAAATTATATAATTTTAAAGTAAATATACGTAACTAATGAAGTTACCGGATCTTTTTAAATTTTTTTATACAAACAGTGGATAATAATAACATGCAACAGATAATCTGGCTTTCAGCGGAATACTCATTTCATCTGTTATCTGTTATCTATAATATGAGAAGAATACCTCCATAAGAAAAAGATAAATTTAAGAACAAATCACCTCTATTAGAGAAGTATAAATAACTTTCAAGCAAAAGAAGATAAAATTTTATAATAAATACTTAAATTATATTCAGTTTTATTCTAAACAATGAAGAAACGTGAAAATGAAACACAGCTTTAAATTTTAGATTTATATTAATCTAAAAATTAATTTAAAAATAAACTACACAAATAAATATATAAAACTAAAAAATAATATTATATTCAATAATAGTTTATAAAATAATTAAATAATGATATATACTGAATTTTAATTAAGTATGCTAATTGAAGTGATAAAATAATTGAATAATGATATATACTAATTTTTTTAAAAAAATACTCTATATTTAAGTGAAGTCATAATTTTTTAATTATAAAATATATAAAATATAATATTATCCGATTGCTTTGATCGAACGTAAGCTGCCTAGACGATGTCAAAGAGATGATGCGATGCCAGGTTTTGGCCTGCCCCTAATCACAATTCCCATCTATCAAAATTTAAACATTACGGAATCTTAAGCTCTCTTATTTTGTTTTATTGTTTACCAAATCACATGTTATATTATTTTATTTTTTAAAATATTCTATTATTTTTTAAAAAAATTTAAAAACATATTTCTAAAATTTAATAAAATTACATTATTTATATTTTTTAATATATTATATAGTTGCATATTAAATATATGCTTTGATAATGCAACTATAACAAACAGATGATAGTGAATATTTTTAAAATTTAAGTTTTAAACCAAGTTAAAAGGAAAAAAAATAAAAATTTTAAAAATATTTTTGCCTCAACAATTTTCTTTTACAAAACTCTTTAATATTTAGCATCTGTTAATAACTAGAAAGGGTTAGAAATTATTTAGTTGTGAAAAATATTTTCTAAATAAAAATAAAAATGGAAGAGTTTATAAGAATTAAAATGAAAAACAAATTTTTATATATTTTTAAGAGCGTATTTCTCATTTAAAAAATAACTAAAGGTAATTTCTATAACTCAACTATTAACTAATAAATATATAAAGTTATTTTTTAATTTTCTAAATAAAAATATTCCTAACCAAACAATAAAATTTATTTTTAATTTTTCTTTTAATTTTTTTAAAAATACAGTACATCCGAAATATACATAAAATATGTTTTCAGTTGAATAAAAAATAGATATTTTTAAAATTTTCTCAAAATTATAAAACATTTTATAAAAAAATTAAAAAAAAAGTAACATACTGTGTAAGTTTCTAAAAAAAAATTAAAATTAATATAAGGCTAAATTTAAAGAATAAAGGGCTCTTAAATGCAGTGGCGGAACCAGATTTTTGTTTATGGGGAGTCGGAGTACAGCTGTAGTCCGATGAAGAAAGAGTGGCCGGCGGTACCTCGGCTCTGGTGGAGCTGTGGCTTGCCTGACTGGGAGTGGGGTGAGGGCTGCTGGGGGTGGGAGGCAAAGACAAGGGCTGCGTGATTTTTTCACGCAGCCTTATTAATTTTTTTTAAATCGGTCCATCACATTTATTTTTTTTTAATTTAGCCCCTATCGAAACGACGTCGTTTTGATAGGGGCTAAATTAAAAAATAAATAAATGTGTCCCTGGCGAAACGCCAGGGACCAATTTAAAAAAAAATTATTTGCAGCGAAGGGTTCTTCAACCCTTCGCTGCGAATAACTGTGCAGCTCAGCCCCCATCAATGGGGGGGGCTGAATTTTGCACCACTGGTGGCCTCTACTTCTTGCCATTGGTGGGGGGGTCGTGTGACCATACACGATCCCATAGTAGTTCCGCCATTGTTTAAGTGTGATGAAAAGTTAAAGTATTTTTCCTTGACAAATTATACCATAACCTAAAATATTTTTAATAACTTATTTACTGTTTCTAAACTTGATTTCAAATTTAACTTCTTATAGATTTGGGTCATGTTCAAATTTGATGCTGTGAATCTTTTAAAATTATAGTTTAATACTCGACCGAATTATGGCTATGAGATTGGCAAGTTTCAACCAAATTCAAGGCTAAGTCTTCCTCAATCCAATTTCAGTTGAACCTTAAAAATAGATATTTTTAAAATTTTTAAAAACTATAGTATTTTTAAAAATTAAAAGATGATATATCATATAAGTTTGAAAGTCTTACTAAAGAAGCTTTTGGCTGAAAATAAAAGGAAGAGAGAAAAAAAAATGAAAAGCAGTTGGATTTTGAAGAAAACAATCTACTAACATTATTTCATATTGTTCTACTCCATTAAGCTTTAAATTTTAAATAGTGTCAATTGTTGAAAGGTTTTCATCTTTATTTTAGTCTATATATTCATCTTGGTGAAATTTTTCTATTTTTTTTTCTTGCATTTTCGTTGGATACCACCTTTTGAATGAAGGTTTATTCAAGTCATATTGAGAATGATATCCATTGAGATTATTTTTGGCAAAAAGGTTTTACCTTTGAATAAAGTCACTATGCAATAACTAGTTACCTTCTAAAGATTTTATTTTTTTGGGTCTAAATTTTGACTTTTCTAAGTGGCAAAGATGCATGCTATTGTCTCTTACATCTTTTTATTATAGCCATACAATAATTGAAAGTGGCATTTCATTTTTGGCAATTAAGGGGTCCTAAAAGTGTAGGACCCCTTAATATGATTCTTTCATGCAATAATTCTTTCAGCGTTCATCAGTTGAGCCAACACGTGCATAGTCCACGTGATATTCATTTAAGAGCTGCTCATCATCTTCTTCCATATCTCAAGAAAGATCCTTCCTTGGGCCTTTTCTTTCCAGCTTAAAACAGTCTGCAACTTTCAGCATTTTGCGATTCAGATTGGGCTTCTTACCTTGAGACCAGGCATTCCACTACTGGGTTTTGCATTTTTCTTAGTTAGTCTTTGGTTTCATGGAAGACTCAAAAACAGGTGACTGTAAGTCGTAGTTCTGCTGAAGCTGAATACAGGGCCATGGCTTCCACATTATGTGAGATACAGTGGCTAGTCCAACTTCTTCGTAATTTTCATATTCAACCTTTGTTACTTGTAGCCCTTCACTGTAATAATCAAGCTGCTATTCACATTGCACATTGCGTCCAATCCACTGTTCACATTGCGTCCAACCCAATGTTTCATGAACGAACTAAACATCTTGACATTGATTGTTATTTTGTTCGTTCTAAAATGAAAGAAGGCCTTATCACACCTGTCATGTTGGTTCCCAATCACAAGTCGCTGATTTGTTTACCGAACTTTTAGCTTTTTCTCTGTTTTCACAGTTAATTTCCAAGTTGGTTTTGGTTGATTGTCACCAAAATCCAATTGGAGGGTGGGATGATGAGTAAATGCACGTGTAACTTATGACTAGTTGACTTAGTCATATTGACAGCTGGAGTTTGTTACAGCTAGAAGTTAGTTACAGCCACTTGCTTATTCTAGCTCACTCTGTATATAAACTAGTGTACAATTCATGATCAACACAACAACAACAACAACACCAACAACAAAGCCTTAATCTCAAGTCAATTGGGGTCGGCTATATGGATTTTTCTTTTTCACTCAATACGATTTAAGGTTATCTCTTTTGATAGATATAATATCATAAGATCATTTTGAACCACCTTTGACCAAGTCAGTTTAAGCCTACCTCTGCCTCTCTTAGTTATATCTACTCTAACTTGTTCGATTTTTCTAACTGGCGCATCGCCAGGTCTTCGTTTCACATGGCCAAACCACCTCAATCTATGCTCTCTTATCTTATCTTCAATAGGTGCTACCTCCACTTTTTCTCTAATGAGCTCATTGTGGGTTCTATCCATCCTAGTATGACCACACATCTATCTTATCATTCTTATTTCTGCAACATGCATTTTACTCATTTATTGTCCTTTTACTGCTCAACACTCACTACCATACATCATAGCAGGCAGTATTACAGTGCAGTAAAATTTTTCTTTTAATTTAATTGGCATCTTTCTATCACATAAAACTCTTGTAGCACCCCTCCACTTCATCCAACCAGCTTTAATCCTATGATTTACATCTTCTTCACAACCCCCATCTTCTTGAAGAATTGAGCCAATGTATATAAAATAAGTATTATGAGGTACTGTTATTCCGTCTAAAATAATTTTGTCTCTTTCTCTATTCTCGCTATTAAATCTACAATGCATATACTCAGTCTTAGTCCTACTTAGCTTAAAACCCTTAGATTCCAAAGTGTTTCTCCATAACTCCAACTTTTGATTTACCTCTGCTTGAGTCTCATCTATTAATACAATATCATCTGCAAACATCATACACCAAGGGATGTCATCATGTATATATCTTGTTAGCTCATCCATGACCAAGGCGAAAAGATAAGGGCTCAAAGCTGAATCTTAGTGTAATATAATAGAAACGAAAAAATCCTTAATATTCCCTCCCACGGTGCGGACACTGGTGGTAGCTCCCTCATACATATCCTTCAAGACTTGGATATATCGTACATATATTCCCTTACGCTTTAGAACCCACCATAAAACTTCTCTAAGGACTCTATTATACGCATTTTCCAAGTTAATATATTGAAAAATATTTCCTCTATTAAGTAACACAAAATCAGTTTTGGGTTTCATTTCTGCTACCAACATTTTTACTGTTTATTAAAGTACGATTTTGTTTTTTTAATTTATGTAAAAAATACTAATTTTTTCCTATTTTTGTAATTTTCATTTTTTAATTTTTTTATATTCATAGATATTTTTTTTATTCTAATATTCTCAACATAAACACAAAAAAAATATATACCCCATATATATATAATATATAACAAACAATAGCATATACATAATATATATTAAATATATATACATAGACATCTCCACAAATATTTATACAATTTATTTAATATTTTTTTATTAATTTTACATATACACAACATCCACATAGTATGTATATAATATATACATGACATATATAATAAATACATAAAATAAATATAATATCTGCATAATATCTACAACATCTATATAATATACACATAATATATACGTAATACCTATATAATAAAATTAAAAATTTTTAAAAATTTATAATATATAAAATTTATTATAAAATAAATTTAATAATTTTTATTAATATAATTTTATATATTTTACCTTTTTTAATTTTTTTAAATGTTATTTGTAATTAAAATTAAATTTTTTTATAAAACATTAATAGATTTTATTAGTTAAAAATATATTTTAAAATATTAAAATTTATTATTTTATTAAAATATATTTATTTATTAGTACAATTAAAAAAAAATAAAATTTGTGATTAAATATTGTTTAAAATAAGATAAGATGTATTTTTGAAAAAAAAATATTTTAAAAGAAGTGAGATATTTTTAAAAAAACTTTTAAAGTATAATATTTTTAAAAAAAATTTATTTTTAAATTAGTTTTGTAAATATTCCTAAAAAAATTGTAAATTAATCTTATATTTAGCAAAACGACAATGAAATTCCACCCTTATATTATACAAAATTCACACCAGCAAATAGATCAACCAATAATTAATAATGACACTTTTTTCTTTCTCATAATTAAGCTTACATAGCATTATTCCATCAACTTATGTGGCCCAACATGGCCAATCAAACACCAAAAACAAACCAAAAAGTAAAATCAAAAAGCAAAAAAAGAGTAACATAAAAAAGCAAAAAAAAAAAAAAAACAAAGAAGAAAGAATTTACTCAGGCAAAAACAGTAAACAAGAAAAGACAATTATTAATTTTCATCATCATCACCCGTCACCTCCGCCACCGCCGCCTGCACTGCCCTCAATGGCAGATATATGTACTGCACCCATAGCTACAACAGCTGCGCCACCAGTATCAGTGGTGGTGGTGGTGGTTCCCTGGTGGTGGCTACTGCCTTCTGTACCGTGATCATCAGGAACCCCAGCAGCTGAACCTCTTTTATTCTTTTTCTTGTTCTTTTTATGAAGTTTGTGATGGGGAGATTTGTCTGAATCATCACTGCTTTTATTTTCTTTCTGATGCTTGGTAAATCCTGGGATACAAGCACATATTTTAGCACACCCCGCCATAGCAATGATTACAGAAGAGCATAGAAGCTTAGTTGCTGGCTATATTAGCTTAGCTTAATCAGCTTCCTTCACCTTCACCATTTATTTATTGAATAAGAACATGGGTAATTAATAGAAAAAGAAAAGGTCCCATAATCTTTAATTATTAGCACGATTGCGTAGTTGATAAGCATAAATGGTTTATCAACGTAAATCAAGGAATTATTGGTAAAAAGGTATATTATTCTTATAACTTTTCCTTTTTATATATGTTTTCTCTTCCTCCTTTTACTTTCCATTGAAAAGGTCAAATAACTAGTTGAAGGACTATTTAATTGTAAATATATATATTTATATTTAATTTTTTATATTTAATTTTTTAATATTTTTAAATAAAAAATAAAATATTAAAATAAAAAATAAACTTCTATATTTTTAATAATGCATTTTCAATTTAAAAAACAATTAAAATTGATTTTCAAAAACTCAATTATTAGCTAAAAAATATAAAAATTATTTTTCTAATGAAAAGTAAACAACAACTTCTATTTTCTAATTTTCTAAATGAAAAATATTTCGAACTAAACAATAACTTTTATTTTTTAATTTTTTTTAAATTTTTTTTGGAGAATAAGATTATTTTCTACAACTAAACAACACTTAAATAATATTTTTATGTAAATTTTTAATCTTTTTGTACATCAAATTTTACAATATGGAGAAGTGGAATTAATATGAGACAAGAATAATTATTTCATGATATCCCTTAAAATAAAGGTTTTTTCCTCAACAAATACCATAACCTAAAATATATTTGTAATAGCTTTTTTTTTTTACAGTTAAATATGTATCAAATAAATTGCCGCATAATATATAATGTAGCATATATATAAATAATAGAATATATTTCAGTTGAACTCAAAAAGAAATTGAGTATTTTGAAATTTTCTAAAATTTAAAAAATTAATATATCATGTAATTTTTTTATAGAAAAAATACTATAGGTAATTACTTATGGACCATCTCATTAAAAAATAAATAAATAAATTTAGTGAAGATCGTAAGTATTAATAAAAGTTTATGCTTATGTAATTTAGATGATATATAGTTGTAGTATGTAAGAGCATATTAGATGGCATCCAAGATGCTTGGAATAATTGGAAAGACTATAAGTTGTAAAGTTTTATTCCGTGAAAGAAATTAAGTTAATTAATTATAATTAAAAAATCTAAATTTAAAGAACAACAAGAATAAAGGACTCAATTTCAAAAGTTTAGAGGTTGCTAAAGAAAACCATATATTAGACAAATGGATGCAAACCTGCCATGTGAAGATACAGTTACTTCAAATAATTGAAAATACTGTTTATATTTTAAGTCAAAATGATAAGCAATTAACTATTCTTTATATATATATAGAGAGAGAGAGAGAATTTTAACTTTGGCTTTTTAATCAAAATTGTAATTTTTTTTATTAATCGTATGTAATGAGAGAGATTTAAAACTCAAATTTCAGAGAGTAATTTATACTTTCGGCTATGAATGGCTCTCTCTCTATCTATATATATATATATTATAAAATTTTAAAAAATAAATTTCTCTTATTAAATAAATTTTTTTCATATAAATTTGGTCCAAATCTAAATATTAAGAAAAAAATATATTTTATTATATACTTTTTTACTCTTTTTTTTCAAAAATATCTTAATTTTTTTAATATACTTTTAATATATTGAATGTATATTTAATCTTTTAAAATGAAATATAACTTTAATATACTAAATCTACACCAAAATTATACCCCTAAAAAGATATTTTTGAAATTAGAAATTGAGAAAATAATATTTTTAAAATTGAAATTGAAAAAGAGATATTTTTAAAAATACATTTATTTTTAGGGTATTTTTTAAAATATCTCAAATATTAACCTAAAAACATTTATTTAACCCAAAACTAAATATATATTAGCCTAAAATTAAAATTTTATTTTATTTAAAAAAAAAGAAAAAAACTTGTAGGATAAATTTAATATTTTTCTACTCTATTATATACTCTTACAAATTAAAAATTGAGCAATTTTATTAACCATAGTTGAGATATTGAACTATGATTCTATAGTATACGTGAGTCTTTTTTTAGTTTTATTTTTATATTTTTTTAAATTTAATTTTTCTTTACTTAAGACTTGATATTAGTTTCTAATTAATTACGATTTATATTTTTTTTTCTAATTTTTCTATAATTGTTTAATTTTTTTAAATTTATTCTTAATTACTCAAATTGAAATACCATTATCTATAATTTTTTTAAAATTAAAGTTTTGGATTAATAATATTTTAGTTTTTTTTAAAAATTAATTGTTGATAAAAGATATCAAACATTAATTTGTATTTGTTTAAAGTTGTTAAAACAAAAAGTTTTATTTATAATATACCCAATATATGTGCCAAAATTATTTTCAAGAAACTAGTCAAATTTGTAATTTTATTTAAAAGAAAATATAATATTTATCTTGACTATTGGTCTCTCTACTACTCAATCTTGGCTTCGTCTTTGATTTTGACCACTAAATTATATTTTGGTAGTTAAAATTATAATTTTTTTAATATAAAAGAGGAGTAATGCTCAAAATTATATGAAGAAAGAAATACCTTTTCTCTTTTTTTTGAACAATAAATTCAAGTAAAATAAGTTGAATAAAATTTTCAAGAAATAACTTGAATGTTATGAACAATAAATTCAAGTAAAATAAAATTTTCTCAATAGTCAAAAGGTTCGAATTTAGCATACTCTACAAAAATATCAACACATACATTGAATCATGAAAAATATGATAAATAATTATTTTTTTAGTAGAAAGTATATTTCAAATGTTGGAGATGAGGGTTTGATGAAGTCCTTATCAAGAACGCAAGAAGTTAAGAATAAATCTAATAAAATATTGCCAAGGCTTCTTAAAATTGTAATTTGATCTTTCAAAATAATATATATTTAACTTTAAAAAATATAACTTAAAGATTTTTTGCTTAATACATAAATTTAAATATATATCAATATAAGTTTAAAATTGTACTTAAAATTAATTACTGAATAAATTTTATTTTATGCATTAAATACACTCAAAACTATCATCATTCTGAATTGATAAAATAAATTTTCATTTCAAAATGGAACTACCAATTTTAATTCAATAATCATAATCATATATTTATTATTTTTAAAAATCACAAATGAAGCCAAATAAAAATTAAAAATAAAATTTTTATTATGAAAGTTTAAATATCTGAGCCCGAGTTCGAACTTGGGACCTTTAGCGTGTGAGACTAGCCTGATTACTTACTACACCACCCAGACAATCAAAAAATAGTTTTCTTTCTAAAAAATAAATACTATTTTAATTTTGTAGTTCAAATTTCTAGGTGTTTTGAGCCTGCCAAAAATTTGTCTCAAATTTTAAAAACTTGCAAAGAACATTCCAAATCCAGGGCCAGAGAGAGGGGAATTCAATTCATCAATTGGGAATTTTATTCGCTTCTCTCTTGGTCATGGAGAATTATCACGCATCTCTTGGTCGACGAACGGTAATGATTTCGTCGCGTGCTTGATTTTTTTCTTCAATTGATATCTCATTTTCGTTTTTTTCTTCGCTTAATTGGATACCAATTTGATTTCTTTTTCTTCAGTTGGAAGAGATTAGACAAAAGAGAGCAGCAGAAAGATTGAGCAAAACATCTTCTGGACCTGATCTCACCAAAGCTTCAATTCCTATTGGTCTATTTCTCTCTCTATCTCTCTCTCTTTTTGTAATTTTATTTTATCAAATTTATTAGTTTATTTTTATCTTTGAAATATTTTGCACAGATACTGTAGGAATAAGAAAATCAGAAAGCGGAAATCGACTTTCTGAGGTAAGAATTCAATTTTTTAGGAATTTATGAAATTTTCATTTGCAATATACATTACATAATTGCTTTTGGAATCTGAAATTAGGTTTTAAGAGTTATTTTATTAACTTTCTGTGATAATTTAGATACAGAAAGTAAAAAAAAAAAATAGCATTTTGCATTTCCTGTATTATATTTGTCATACAATAGTTAACTCATGAGAATTAGGCTATATTTTTATGTCTTTTTGAAAACCGAAGGGTATTATGAAGGAGTTTAGTTTGAATGGTATGGATGTAGCCATGTTATGTTAAGATTTTGTTTATGTAACTTTTATTTAGATTTTCAGCTTTTAATGGCTTATGCAGACTGATGTTAGCGGATTAGTATCTCAGCTAAAAGATCTACAGAAAAAGAATGAAGAATTGGAGGAAAGTAACAAGATGTTATCTTTCAAGGTAGGGATGTGACATTTCATTAGTATATGCTTTTTGCTTAGAGTAACATCAAAGGATGGCTTTTGGATATTACCCATCTAGCTGAAACTTTTGTTGTGTCACTGCTTCAGCTTCAAACAAAGGATGCCGAGAATGAATCACTACTGAAGCACTTAAATGATCTGGTAAATGAATGAACCTTGTTTTCTTTTTTCCCCTTCTTGTTCCTACAAGTTTTACAGAAAGAACTTTTAAACCTAGACTTCATAGTTTTTCTATTGTTAACTGCAGGAACAGAATACTGTACCATCTTTAAGAAAAGCACTCAAGGATGTGGCTATGGAGAAAGATGCTGCAGTTGTTGGACGGGTAAGCACTATTAGCTTGCTACTTGTTTATCCTCATCGTATATTTATGCTGCTTTTCTTTCATTTCTCACCCACAACATATGATATAATGTAGGAGGACTTCTCAGCCCAGCTTCGTACCCTTAAGAAACATCTAAAAGAAGCGGAGGAAGAACAATACAGAGTATGCAAGCAGATTCTCACAATTTCAATCATAGCAGCTTAGTTTCTTTATTCTCATTAATTTTCTTGCTATAGGCTGAGGAAGATGCAGCAGCCTTGAGAGCAGAATTAAATTCAATACAGCAGCAAGCAATGAGTAATCCACTTGGTGGAATAACCTCTGTTGGTATTTCACCAGATCAATTACAAAGCTTGGAACATGAGTTGACTAGTTTAAAGTCTAATTTACAGGTTAGAATATTTTTTTTCTCGTCTTTCCATAGGAGTTTTGTTATGAATTTCTCATGGTGGCTAAAAACTTGTAGCAAGAGTCATTGTTGAGGCAACAAGAGCTACAAAAATTAATGGAGGAGCAAGCTCGGGTTTCTACCCTTGTTTCTGAAAAGAAGGAACTGGAAGAGAAACTTGCAGCTATATCTAGAGAAGCCCTTGGTACACTCCTTTAGGAACTTCTTAATTTAGCTAGGTGCCTTGAAAGTGCCATTCATTTTTGCTTTTCTAAGACATTGTCTCTGGTTTGTGCAATGCAGAACAAGTATCAGAAAAAGTTGTTCATAAGGCATTTTCTGTGGTAATAAAATCTCTGCTTGTTATTTTCATTAGTTTGGCATTTACAATTATCTACCATGACATACTTGCAAGTTGCAATGCTTTTTATCGTAATTGGAGTTTCTTTGTCTATCTCCTTTTTATTAGTATTCCTTTCGAGAAGAATTCTTGTTGATTCATCATCTCTTGTTAACAAATGTTTGATGCAATGAGGCTAAGATTTTGCTTACTTTTCTTCTGTTGCAGGAAGAAAAGGAGAAACTTGAGAAACAGTTGCATGATATGGCTGTAGCAGTTGAGAGATTGGAGAGTAGTAGACAGAAACTTTTGAAGGAGGTGCAATCTATGTTCACTTGGTTTTCTTTCAGTAATATAAATGGAAGTTAGAAGCTCACCAGGCATCTCAAGCTGACCCTGTTTCATAATTTTGTTCATAGATTGATTCCCAATCTACAGAGATAGAGAAGCTATTTGAGGAAAATTCTAATCTCTCTGCTTCTCATCAAGAAGCACTAAGTGTGGCAAAGCAATGGGAGAATCAGGTAATTTCTAGTCTAACAGTTATCATAAGTCAGGAAATGGCAATGTCTTTTTATTTTTTTGATTCCATAAACTAATACAATATGTCCGATAATATGGCTTTGATAATTAAAGTAGGTATCTCAGGAAATAAACTGGATAAATAAATGGGAATTTGTTGTGAGAGCAATGGTAAATATTGCAAAACAATGTATTTCAAATAACAAAACCAAAGCAATCATGGACAGTAAGATTTCTTATTCATGAATTTTGTGACATGAGTTCTCTTTGTTGTATGTGATATTTAGCTTTAAGATTACTTGAATGTCCTTATCCTTTACTTGGTGAGCATATTCGTCATTTATTTTGGACCTTTTTCAATTCTTGGTATCAGCAATTGTTCTGCCATCAAATGGTGGATTTTTCTCTATTTTGTTTATTGAGATGAATAATTTCCTTCAAATGTCAATCCTACAGTTAAAGGACTGTCTTAAGCAAAATGAAGAACTTCGTGGAGCTCTTATTAAGATGAGAGTGGAACAGGCTGATATACTTTCATCGGGTGGTAGGGAGATTCTAAGATCAACAGAACTCCATAGCAATGGGATAAATGAGACTGGTTCACAGACACATACAACTGAAATTTTCTCCCTCAAGGTTAGCAAGGATAGGAGGTTTTGTTCCTAACGAATTCTAAAACCCTCTGTGCTTTTGTTTCAGTCCCTTTGAACTTCAATATTTGCAAGATGAGAGAATGTATCTTTACATCACATTCCAAGTACATACTGATTTTGTCCACAAGTTGTCCAGTTTGCTTTCAACTCATGGTTGTGTTTTCTTTGTAGGGAGAACTAGCAAAAGAACAGAGCAGAGCAGAATCATTGTCAGCAGAGGTGCTGCAGCTATCAGCAAAACTACAAGAAGTCACACAAGCATACAATGGTCTGACACGCCTGTGAGTTCCACTTTTCTACTCTTTCAGTCTCTAAATTCCCTCTTTTTGGTTACAAATCCAATTCAAAGGTAAAGATCATTAGACATTGCAGCTAAAAGTTCAATTTTCATTTCATTTGCCATTGCAGCTATAAACCAATGCTGAGGAACATTGAAAACAGTCTCATCAAAATGAAGCAAGATGGCTTTGTAGCCGTACTGTGAAAATACAGTAACTTTTTGCTGCAATATTGTGCTTTCTCTTGCTGGCTACTCCTCGATGATTCTTTGTACGGTTTCACTGATTCCTGCATTGCTTGTTATGAACAAGTTTCAAAAAAATGCTTTATGAGCAGATTATATTATGTTATAAAAAGGGTTGGTCAGCCTGTAAAAACAAAATGTTGAACTCTTCGCAGGCCCACACTTTATTATAAGTTGCATACATTTGTTTATTCTTTATTATAAGATGCCCTTTTTTATGAATTAATTTTGCATATGTTTGATGTTTCAAATCGTCACCCTTTTTTAAAGGGTACTTGAATTTGCACTTGGAAGCTAAGTGGTGTTTGGGTTTTCAATTGCTAGTTTGGTGAGCAAGGTTGTTGGAGTTGCATGTTATTTACATCATAATCAATCACCTCCTCTTTCTTTTTATCGATTGTTTTCGATTTTTCCTTTTTTTTCCCCGAATTTTACTTTGTCCCTTATTATCCCCATTAAGTGCTCATAACTCTATTAAGGGTAATTTAGTTTATATTTACCATTCCCTTTCTATTAAGGGTTATTGACGTCCTTTATTTAAATGTTCCTTTGATGTCCCACGAATACAAAGGTTGATGCATTTTTAATTTTTTAGTTGATTCTTTCTTCACCCTCATCTTGAAATGTATTTAATATCTCAATTTTTTTTAAAAATTTAGTGTATTTGTTAAGGATATAAAATAATTTTTTATTTTATTTATTGTATTCTTAATCTTTGTAATAGGAAGGCATCAGCTTTTTAAACGAATGCAAATAATTTTTTCTTTTGTACTCCCTTCTTCCGACAGAGATAAACTTTATTTTCATTTTATAAAAATTAAAAAATATTAATTATTTTTATTAAAAATGTAAATTTATATATGTTCTTATTAAATTTTTATTTTAGCATGTGATATATTTAATAAGTAATATTAATTATGGATATTATAAAAAATTTACATGACTAATTTATTAAAATGGTAAGTAATTTATAATTTGAGATAATAAAAAAAGAAAAGTGAGTACATCTTTATGAGAAGGAGAGTATATAATTTTCTTATTTATGGAATAAAAACTACTAAACAATTGGAGTTTTTAGTTTCAATTTTTCTTTTAGCTCACTAATTGCAACACTAAAAGTCAATTTAATTATAGCTGTGTTATTTAGTAAATCCAGAGTTGCTGCAGCCCCAGATACTCTTCTGTAACTGCACAGATCAAACGGGCTCTTAATTATCAACATTTCTCAATCTTACTCGACCAATCCAACCAGAATGATGATGTTCATTACATGTTAACTACAATTGAAGATTCTCAACAGAAGCATGTCTACTAACACTCAACCAGTTCAAATTCTGCCGCCAAATCCACGGAGTCGTGTATCTGGCTTTAACCACAATGATTGTGATGGAAGATACCATGTCTGGTTTTAACCACTGTGATTGTGAATATTGCCTTTAACAACTAATATTGCCTTGTAATCACTGTGGTTTTAACCATTTCGCCATCTTTTAACAACTAATATTGCCTTGTATATAACCACCAAATCTTAGCTTAGTTGCAAAAGTATTATTACTCTTGCTTAAATTTCAAATTCAAATTCTAAATAGTTTGCATTAAAGTGTCTTAAGTAGCCCTCAAGGAGTCCGTTTATTCTTCCTCTATTCCTCATTACATGTAATCAATAAAAAAAAAATCTTGCACATATAACATCATCGGTACATGCTTCTAATTTAAACAAGACATGGTAGTAGGAGTAATCATATGGATCAGTCCAAAATTATTCTTCCTCCCCACTTTTTTTCCAATGCCAAATACAGTATGAAATTCACACACTACAGACCCATTCTTCCCCCTGTCAAGTCTAGGAAAGGGGGTTTAAATATACGTACAATCCTGCAGTAATAAGCATAATCTGATGTTACACGTACCAACATCATGGTAAAGATCAATGCGATCCTAATAAGAAAAATCAGAGCTACAAACTAGAACTATACTCAACTTTCTGAGATTCTAGTATGATTCTTGCAGCTTCAACCACTACTTGTCCACTTACGTAGTGCCGCCGGCATACAGGCATGAAGAAATCAGCCCCACCAATAAGTTCTATTTGCTTCTCTTCCGTCTTTCTCAAGGTGAAGAAAGCGTGTTTACCACAAAGTTCGCACTGTGCATTCAACTTAGTTACAGAATCAGTAAGGGATTCTATATCAAGCAAGGAGCCAAAACTCTTCCTGCTCACCATCAAAAGGAATTCTATATGTGTAATATGATTTTAAATTATGAAACCATAGATTAAGTAGTAAGCAAGGGCAATTGCAGTTGGTCTGTAGTATACCTCAAATAGTCACCATCCAAACCAGCTACTATTAAAGTTTTGCCATCATGATCAGCAGCTTCACAGCAGAAATCATAAAGGTCTTCGAAAAATTGTGCTTCATCAATACCAATCACATCCAGCTGTCACCATGCATTGCACTTTTCATGAGTCAATATTATCAAGTCAACACCGAAAATTCAAGAACTAGCAACAACAATATACACATTCATCCCATATTTAGAATTTTCTGGTAGTTTTCTTTCAAAACCAAGGTAATTAAAAGCGCTAAGAGCAACTAAGGCGATACATCTTTATATTGCCTATGGCACAAGGCACAAAAAAAGGGGATGGTCTGAATGAAAAGAAGTGCAAAGTTCTTGTAAAATACTAATTACCAGTAATAGCATATAGTACATCTTTAAAGTAAAATATATTAGAAGCTATATTAATTCAACATTAAAAAAAATTAACCATGCAGCGAAAGAACAGTAATGTGAAAACATGACATTAAAAAAAAGAGAGAAAAAAGACCATTATTAAATAAAAAAAAGTAAAACAGAAAGAAAAAATAAAACAGGGAAAAAAAAACAGTAACATGAAAAGAAAAAAAAGAGTTTGATTGGTATAAAAATACTTGTCTTTGTCTTCCTTGTTCATGGCTTGGGAACTACTCAGTGATAAAAATTTTGTTTCTTGTATGTATTATTTCTCCATCACTTTGATTTTGATTTTTGAATTTTGTTTGTTGTATCAGACTATTATTTTTCTATTTTGATAAGCTTTTTGATTTTGAATGAAATTAAAATTTAAAAAATCCTACTTAAATATAGGCTATTAATAAGGAAAAAAAATATTTACTATGAATATTTAGAAAAAAAATATATACTTTGCGCTTTTGTGCTTCTTGCTTTCTCTAAAAAAGTGCTGCTTAGGCGCAAAAAGCCAACGCCTGACTTTGGACTTCTAAAAGCATTACAGGTCAATTGCGCCTGGCTTTTGTGCCTAGGCGAGTACCTAGTGTGCTTTTGATTACACTGTTCAAAACATGAAACACATTAGCATTTATTGAGATAATCAACTAAAATAGAATAAATGTATAGGTGATAGTAAACTATAGTCCACATTTAGACTAATTAATCATACATGCATTAAATACCATACTTAGTAATATGCATCATTATATATTCCAATTTGAGATACCTGTTCATATGCATGAGAGCCAATTTTTTGTCTAAACGATGACAAATTGGCAAGTGCCACGCACAGCAACTTCAATCCATCATGTGTCACTATTGAGTCCAAACCATATCTTGTGTCCTTGTTTGATTTTATAATTGCAACATTTCTGCATAACAAATGAGCAAAAAAAAAAAGAATACTATTTTCACTTGCTTTTCAGTACAATTCAAGAGACAAAGATTTAAATCATCAACATCTGAAAATCTCTAACTGAAATTGCTAAAATAAAAGCTCAATGGAATTCATACGAAGAAATATTACTCTTACTATTATATGCTACAACATCTAAATGTATAGGTGATAGTAAACTATAGTCCACATTTAGACTAATTAATCATACATGCATTAAATACCATACTTAGTAATATGCATCATTATATATTGCAATTTGAGATACCTGTTCATATGCATGAGAGCCAATTTTTTGTCTAAACGATGACAAATTGGCAAATGCCACGCACAGCAACTTCAATCCATCATGTGTCACTATTGAGTCCAAACCATATCTTGTGTCCTTGTTTGATTTTATAATTGCAACATTTCTGCATAACAAATGAGCAAAAAAAAAAAAAGAATACTATTTTCACTTGCTTTTCAGTACAATTCAAGAGAAAGATTTAAATCATCAACATCTGAAAATCTCTAACTGAAATTGCTAAAATAAAAGCTCAATGGAATTCATACGAAGAAATATTACTCTTACTATTATATGCTACAACATCTAAATGTATAGGTGATAGTAAACTATAGTCCACATTTAGACTAATTAATCATACATGCATTAAATACCATACTTAGTAATATGCATCATTATATATTGCAATTTGAGATACCTGTTCATATGCATGAGAGCCAATTTTTTGTCTAAACGATGACAAATTGGCAAGTGCCACGCACAGCAACTTCAATCCATCATGTGTCACTATTGAGTCCAAACCATATCTTGTGTCCTTGTTTGATTTTATAATTGCAACATTTCTGCATAACAAATGAGCAAAAAAAAAAAGAATACTATTTTCACTTGCTTTTCAGTACAATTCAAGAGACAAAGATTTAAATCATCAACATCTGAAAATCTCTAACTGAAATTGCTAAAATAAAAGCTCAATGGAATTCATACGAAGAAATATTACTCTTACTATTATATGCTACAACATCTAAATGTATAGGTGATAGTAAACTATAGTCCACATTTAGACTAATTAATCATACATGCATTAAATACCATACTTAGTAATATGCATCATTATATATTGCAATTTGAGATACCTGTTCATATGCATGAGAGCCAATTTTTTGTCTAAACGATGACAAATTGGCAAGTGCCACGCACAGCAACTTCAATCCATCATGTGTCACTATTGAGTCCAAACCATATCTTGTGTCCTTGTTTGATTTTATAATTGCAACATTTCTGCATAACAAATGAGCAAAAAAAAAGAATACTATTTTCACTTGTTTTGCAGTATAATTCAAGAGACAAAGATTTAAATCATCAACATCTGAAAATCTCTAACTGAAATTGCTAAAATAAAAGCTCAATGGAATTCATACGAAGAAATATTACTCTTACTATTATATGCTACAACATCTAAATGAATCTTGGATGGCCTAGGAAAATTACAAGGTAAAACAAGAAAGTCATCATAGTGTTCTGCCAAGCAAATAACAGTAAAATAGCAACACATAAAAATTAAACCTGAATTAGTAGCTAAATACAGCAATAAGATAAGCTCTTAATTTAACATAAAAACTACAAATGAGAAGTGCACTAACAGCTCACCTCAAATTATCTACCCAAGCCCAATAAAAGCTCAGTTGTCAATAGTGCAGAGATTTTGGATCTAAAATGTAAAGAATATCGATCTTCTTTGTGATTTAATGGTAACTTATATCAGGCACATAGCCAGCATCTTTTAAAATGCAAACCATTTCAATAATTGTCCTACATATATCCTCAGATTTTTTATGAGAATTATCACCCATTAGGAAGTAATGCACCTCCCCTTGAACTTCAATTCTGCTATAAGCAGGCTCCTTCATTATTCCTGAATCTTTCATCATACCCCTAACATTTGCAACATTATCCCAAAACCCAAAAGTGGCATAGGCATTTGACAAGACCACATACTTTCCAGCATTTTCTGGATCCAATTCGAAGTATTTCTTAGATGCAAGCTTTACCAATTCCATGTTTCCATGAATCCTACAAGCCCCAAGTAAAGCACCCCATATAACTGAGTGTTCTTTGCAAGGTGCATTCAGAACAAACTCATAAGCCTCTTGTAATCTCCCAGCACGACCTAGAAGGTCAGCCATGGCTGCAAAGTGTTGACCTCTAGGCTGGATTCTGTAATCTCTCTTCATTGATGAGAAATAATTCCATCCTTCATCAATTAAACCTCCATGACTACAAGCAGATAGGACTGCCAGAAAAGTGATAGAATTTGGTCTGAAACCTTCATACTTCATCCTATGAAATGATTCTAAAACCTCAGTAACTCTTCCATGCTGACCATACCCAGATATTAATGAAGTCCAGGTAACAACATTCCTGTTTACTGATTTACTAAAGACCTTGTGTCCATCTGAGAGAGTGCTACACTTGAAGTACATATCTATGAGGGCACTATTAACGACAACATTTTCTCTCAGATAGCACTTTATCATGACCCCATGTGCCTTCCTACCATGCTCCAGCGTTGCCAAAGTAGCACAAGCTCTAAAAACGGATGCAAAAGTATATTGGTCTGGTACTAAACCATTTTGTCTCATTTTGTAATAAAGACAAATACCTATATCTTCTAGTCCCTTTTGCACATATCCTGTGATCATTGCATTCCAAGAAATCAAGCTTTTCCCAAATACCATATCAAAAAACACATGTGCAGCCTTAAAATCCCCTGATTTTGCATACAATATCAACAATTTAGTCTTCAAATAAACATTGGCAACATACCCAACAACAATCATTTGTGCATGGATTCTTCTCCCCTTCTTATGCTGTCTCCTGAATATGCATTCTTGCAACATAAGTGCATAAGTCCAGTGGTCCACCTTTAACCCTGAACGCCATAATAGACCCACAGCTTCACTCATTCTCCCCAGAAAACAAAGACCCTTTAAAGTTTTATCCAGTTGAAGCATATTAACCTGAAAGCTGGCAATATCTAACTAGTGATAACCCCGTTTTCAGCCGAACAGAAAACAATCTTACCCATTAAACTAAAAGCAATTAACAATTAAAGATATTATCACGTGTCCAAAAGCAACAAATTTCAACAATATAAAAGAGGTCAAAGCCAACCCAATCACATATAACCAGAAAGCACATTACATCAAACGAAAAGGCTAAATTTTTATTAGAAACCAAATCATAAATGATATATCAACGACAGAGAACAGTTAGATAAAACAAACCTGCCATCGTTACTTTCAGACTCAATACGGCGGAGAAGGCTGGTGGTTTTTCCGGCGAACATGGGGCCGACAATGACGTGAATCTTGCCGGAGGAAGGAGATGAAGAGGAATTGGATTGGATACATCGATTATGAATTGGAAAAATTGAAAGCATAGGAGGAGAAGGTTTAAGAGGGAGAGAAATGGGAGTTTTGAGAGTTGAAGGATAAGAGAGAAATTTGGATTTTGAGGCTAAAGAAAAGAAAAGAGCAGAAGATGTGGCCTTGGGGTGGGGTGAAAATGGTGGGGATATTACAGACTTCATTCTTGAAATAGTACTAATTAACATTGATCCAGAAAGAGAGAGTAAAATGGGTTGTCTTTTTAGAGGAAAAATTTTGGCATGGTTGCTAAATTTAGGGTTTGAGAGAGAGAGAGAGAGAGAAGGGTTTAAGGGTTTTGCTCTAAGAAAGGAGAAGCGAGGTGAAACTTTAAATTGCAGCATGTTTCGCTATTTCACAACTTCAGAAAAAAGATATAATCGGGTGCTATGCTGTACCTGTCCATAAGCGTTTATGTGGATTCTAAGATCTTGACCGTTCATTTATAATATATTAGTCATCACGTTCCCATCCATCATCATCGTCATCATCATAATAAAACAACTTATTTATTATTGGAGACTTGATCAATTCAAATTAATGGAATTATTTTAATTTTTTTTAAAAAATAATTAAATAGTCATTTTATTTTATGGCATTATTAAGAAAGTGAATCCCAAATCCAACACACACACATATATATATATATATATATATACCTAATCAAATTTTATGTAAGTGAATTTCTACACTTGTTTAATGCTCATTTATATTTGAAATTTGTATTAAAAGATGTTGAATTCAAATTCTATGTTGAAAGGGTTTACGAGTAAGGGAAGGCTACTATTCATAAGAATTGAAAGGATATATGTATTTCTTAGTAATACAAAAAAGGGGAATACACGTATATTATATATATATATATTTATATTGTACACATACTAGTAACTAATCCTAAGTGGCACTTACAAGAAATCAGCATAACAGTCAAATATATATTTCATACTAAGCCCCCTCAAGCTACAAACATATATGTCATATAAATGCAAAGCTTGGAAATAGCTTGCATGGAGTAGCTTATCTAATTCCATATTACTGATCTCCATTGACTGATGAGGCATAAGCTTTTACTTAAAGCTGTTCAAAGAGCTATAATATCTAATTTCAGCCAATGCATGTTCGAATAAGATAACTAGAAACTTGTTCAAGCCTTAAATTCTCTTGATTTTTGTCCTTTTGAGATTGATGCTATTGTGTGAAAGATCAAATCGTTAGCCTCCCAATTAGCAGGTATTATTTTTGTCCATGTTAGCAGGAAATGTAATAGACCCTCCGATTGGCTTGCTTCAACAATATGTAAATGTACTCTGAGAGCAAATTGGCTCTGCAATCCTCCTCCCCCAACTCCGTAAACTGTTGGAGGAAGATGCTTCGTTGTAATATCTTTTCCTTTAATATAATTTCACTCATTCTGTCCCCCCAAAAAAAAAAGCTTCTTTGAACTGTAGTGTTGAAAATGGCTTTGTACAGGAGTCTGCCAATATTTGAAGTTATAGCTCCAATATATTTGAACTGCAGTCTCTCAAATAATGACAATCTATCTCGATATGTTTTGATTTCTCATGGAATATCGGATTGTGAGCAAGATGACTTGCAGATTTGTTGTCATAAAACATTAAGGTACACTTGAAAATCTGTTAGCAAGTATAAAATCTATATATTATACTCCACAATAGGTTGTTGGCTTGCTGCCATTGCCCAGTATTCTGCCTTTGAAGATGATTTGGATAAAGTTTATTGTCTTTTTTATTTCAATTCCTTGAAAGACTAGGTTAAATAGATATGAAAAATAGTTAAAATTAAAGGAAATAAACTAATCAATTGTATAAGCACAGAGAGCTGCCTATACATCAAAATATAATTTTAATTTACAAACATGTAACTATAATACCTATAACATTTTCAAAACCAGTTTTTTAATCAATAATAATAGTAGATTTCATTAAACATACATAGAGTTACAGAGAAAGAAACAAACAAATAGAAGCCTTTACTAGTTTTGGAGAACCCAAAAGGCACAAAGAAGAAAAAACAGAAGCTTACAAAATAAACCCATAGTAACATAATTTTTGGCCAAGGAAACACATCCCACCAACACATAATGGCTATAGATAGAACACCATAAAAGCCAATGAAATACAGAAGAAAAGAAAATATCATAATCTCCTCCAGAAACTGGAAAAAATTGTGAAAAGAAGAAGATGACACAAGTCAATTAAACATTCAAAAGCTGTACCCCATATGACATAATTTACATCTTGCAGTATTTAGGCAAAACAACTCTGATGTGGTCACTGCCATACCTGTTCAATTCTGAAAATTGTGTGCTCACTCATACTTTCATCATACCATATAATAATTATTGAAGTACTATTTTCCATTGAGATTATATTGTAGAACTTGCCTTGATCTATTGGATTTTATTACCAGCAAGATTTAGTACATTAACAAAGCACACTTCAGAAAACTTCCATCCATAAGATAAAGATAGAAAAGTAGGGAAATATTATGATTCTATTACAAGGTCTTCAAATAACAAGCAGAATATATTCAGAACTATTTATGATGTTTACCACTCTTGAAAAATCTTAGTAAGTGAACTACCAACTTAATTAATTTAAAAATCTTAATCAGTGAACTACTAACTTAATAAGTGAAAAATCTTAATATGTCTTTTTAAAAGAGGATATCTATTTTAATTAATTTTAAAAAAATGTAAATATTTTATATTTTTATTTTATTTAAAAGTTAAATTAATTTATCTTATGTACTTAATTTTGAGAATTAAAAAAAAAACAGTTATATGTTCTTTTTTGTTTGGGTTGTATTATACTATTATTTTATGTTATATAAATTATGATCGAATTATACAAATTGTACTCTCTTCTTAATTTACATAATAAATTATTTAATTAATAAGTTACTAATTGTTGATTATTTAAAAATTGTACTCTCTTCTTATGAAAAAAATGTGAAACACACACACACACATATATATATATATATATAGGGGCGTAGCTAGAGGTGGGTAAGGGTGGGCCGACGCCCAGGCTTGGCTGTCGAAAGTATTTGAGTTCGGCTTGGATGGTGGGTGGGTGAGCGGCGGGGAGGACCTGCAAAAAGTCCAGGCTCCATCAACATACTGACTACGCCACTGTATGTATATATATATATATATGTATATATATATATATGTATATATATATATATATATTAAGCATCTCTTTATAAGCCCTCACATAACAACCTTAAGTTCTTGGTACTGATTCTAACTGCAAGGAGAATCTTCAATTCTTCTCCAAGAATTAGATCTCAAACTATATAAATACATACCCAAGTTTCATTTTCATAGCTTATTCGAATCACCCCATGCTGAATTTTTATTTTTTGTTTTCTATAATTAATTACTTGACATTTGAAAACACATCTTGTTTGTAAATAATTATGAAATCATGCACACCGATACACAATATAACAGTAAATACATATTTTGTAGCGTATTAATACTTTTTAAAAAAATTATGGAAATATTCTGCTATTATGTTATGTAAAATACTAATTCATAATATATTAGAATGGAATTTCTATATCTTAATTATTTGGAAATTGGAACATCAACTATTAGAATAGACTAATATATAACTGAAAGCAAGTAAAAATTTTGATTCTTTTAATCTGTATTTAGTTTCTAGCAAATACTACTATTTGGGCTGAAACCTTGTTATTTAAGCATATATGTAATTGTAAGTTGTGAGACTTTAGTCATTCTGGCTTTTCAATTAGTCATTTTGCCCTATCAATTAGTGTCATTTTCTGTAATTTCTTTAAAAATTTTATTTTAATTTTATTTTTTTAATCTAGGCATATGTTTATATAGAGGCCCTTCATTTTAAATGATTTTAGTTTTTTACAAAATTATCTGAAAAAATTATAGAATTATAAAATTTATCAATATTTTCAAAATTATCATATTTTTTATCAATTTATAAATTTACTAAATTTGTATAGTATATATAAAATTTATTATACACATAATGAATTTTAATTATAAATTTATTGTGACTTTATTATATATTTTTGTAGATTAATAATTAAAAAAAATTCTAGTAAAATATGTAAAATTTAAAAAAAATATGATGAAAAACATAGGGATTGTTTTAGTTGTGGTAAATATTTTCCATTTTCATTTTCTAATCTTCTTTTTTGTTTTTTAATTTTTCAAATTTTCTCTAATTGTTTTCTAAAATTAAAATTAAAATAAAAAATAAAAAATATATATAAGAATTAAAATAGAAAATAAACTCCTGTCTTTTTTAAAAGTGTGTTTTCTATTTAGAAAATAACTATAGTAATTTTTTACATTTAGAACATACTAAAAGTAGTTTTCTAAAATTTAAGTATTAGCTAATAAATATAAAAAATTATTTTCTACTTTTTTAAATGAAAAATATTTCTAAATAAACATCAAATTCTATTTTTTATTTTTTTAAAAAAATTCAGAGAATTAAGATTATGTTCTATAACTAAATAACCCATAATTTTTCTAAATAATTTTGGGGAAATTACACTATGTATGTAGTTTTAGTTTCATCTTTTCAAAACTATGGACAAGGAAAATTTTTTTCATTTGATTGAAGTAGCTTCTTTTTTTTTTCTTCATTTTCAAGTTTTTCAAGGTGAATTTTATTTATTTTTTCTGTTTATTTTTTATTTTTCATTTTTTCATTTTTTATTTATATATATATTTTTTATTTAAAAATAATTTTTTATATTATATGTAGTTTTAGTTTCATCTTTTTATTTTTTATATTTTTTTGGGGAAATTACACTATGTATGTAGTTTTAGTTTCATCTTTTAAGCCATAATTGCCCCTTATTTTCTATATTCTCTATTAGTATAAATGGAAGTAGGATTTTAAGAAACTGAAGTTTAAAGATCCATTACCTGTCACTGTACTGATTTTGTACATATCCATTGAGGTGAGGTTTGAAATAGCTCATAACTGATAGTTCATACGCATTCTGATGCAGGTAAGTGCAGAGAGTGTACTGGCTGTTAAAGAGTCTCAGCATTAACCATGGACATTCAGGAGAATAATACTGCTTTTAGAGGGTCAGGCACAGTATTATTCAATTATCAGCATTTCTTAATTAACTTCATTATGAGCACTTATTTAGGTCCTGATGTCTACTCTGATAACCCAAGATGCTCTGCATTTCAACGATTAGCTAAAAGGCTGCCACCTTATACTTCAAAGAACCTGGGGACTTCATTTCTTAGTATGTCTCAACTGGAGAGCTTATATTACTACATTCTGAGAAATGCCCAACCCAGCCTTGTTTTGAAACCTAATATGTTCTATATGTATCTAAAAAGTAGCATAGATTTACCAAGCTTAGGACCAACAGAAGACTGTAGACAGTTTCTAGATTTTTTCCCTTTGAATCTTCATGACCATAAAAAATACTCACCAAGCCATGAAATTGTCAAGGGGATTGTGCTTGTTGATGATCCTATTACATCCTACATGAAAAAGGAGGACCTAGAAAGTTTCAGATACTTAACTGGTGTTGATGATTTGAGAATTGATGTAAAGAAATGCCTCAATTATCAGCATGGACACCAAATGAGCCGACTTGCATGACAAACAACCAGAAGGAAACTGATGGAACTCTTTCTAATGGAGCAGAAGAGTCATCAGCAATGTTTCAGCAGAAATACAAAAGGCGGAACCGCTGTCACCCTATACCAATTCAACCATTTCCAGGTGATCCTTCTACGTCAGAACTACACAATGAAGAAAACACTTCTAAGGAAACCTGTGAATTGGATGGATCAGCCACAACGCCCATTAAAGTTCTTCCTAAATTGGAAGAATGTATAACAGATGAGTCCATTATTTTGACTGGCACTGCAAGAAAGGGGATGGCTGGACCGCAAGTTGGCCTTGTAGACATAGGAATTAGCAAAGCGGCTTACTTTTTTCAAGTTGCACTTCCTAGTGTCCGAAGGGATTTTTGTAAGTATTCTCTCCTGCCTTGCTTTCTTTGATACATTTGATTCTGATTATTATATCGTAGGGAATACTTTGCTTATCTGGATACAAGGGCAGGAGTGCTATTATATGCCTTCAGAATTGTGTCCATTTGAGTTTGATGCACTTAATTGATACCCTTTTGCTTTAATCATCAATTTTCTTGCAATTTTCTTATCAAGATTCTCAATTTGCTCTTCAATAGATTGATAACATTTGTTGTAACAGGTGAATTTAGCTGTGAGATTGAATCTAATGGAAAGGTTCACATCCAAGGGTCATTGTCTGGTGGAAGGATTATAAGAAAACGTTCGCGCACATTTGAGATAAAGTTTCAGCAACTATGCCCACCAGGACCATTTACAGTTTCTTTCAGTCTTCCAGGACCTGTTGATCCAAGATTATTTTCGCCCAACTTCAGAACTGATGGCATTTTTGAAGCAGTTATCTTGAAACGCAAAGTAAATATGTAAGATTTAGTCTTCAGTCCTAGGGTGCATGTATAGTTAGTCCTACAAAAGCAGCAATGCAGCTACTATAGTAAACCCTTCTCTGTATGATACATTTTTATGAGAGTGAAATATGTGTGTGTGTGTGTGTGTGTAGCGCTTTCAATGCTTTGCCTTGTTAACTATGTGATTGAATTCTGTGTCATGATTAAATTTAAGTAACTAATAAGTTGGTCCTCCATTTTTACACAGAATTGTTACAATAACTAATAAGTTGGTCCTCCATTTTTACAAAGAATTGTTACAGTATTATCCAAAAATTAGATCTCAAACTACATACCCATGTTTCATTATATAAATGAATTCGGGCAATGGATACTCAAATATACATATTTAAATTTATCACGGATAATAAAAATTTTATTTATATTTATCTAAATTTATCTATAAACTACTCATATATTATATAAAAATATTAAAACGGGTTAAATATTTGAAAATATCCAACTCATTATAATTTCTATATTATATATTTTTTTAATCTTAAAGATTTCAACAACTTTGGATGATGATCCAGAAATAAAGAAATGTTTGTCTTTTTAAAAGAAGATAAATATTTTTTTTAATCTTAAAGATTTCAATAATTTTGAGTGATTGAGATTATCCAAGTGATAAAAGAGTTGATTATCTTTTTAAAGAGGATATATATTTTTATTAATTTAAAAAATATAAATATTTGTTATTTTTATTTCCTTTAAAAATTAAGGAAGTATTCGAGATGATTTTTATTTTTAGGTTTTAATTTTTTTTTGGGAAAAAAATAAAATGTTATAGTAATATCATTAAGTTTTAAATTTAGATTTACTGATTTTTGAGAAGGCATTTTATTTGTTTTAATACAAAAGTCGTTTATGATGTTTGCCTTTTTTTTTAAAAAAAATTATTTTTTTATTTTTAATAATTAAAATTTTGATAATTATGATATAATTTTTAAAAACATAAAACAATTTTAAAAAACATAAAACAAAAACTAAAAATAAATTTAGTTTCAAAAAAAATAAAAAACTAAAAATCTACCATCTAAAAAAAACACACCCTAAATTAATTTACTACTTAGTTTTTTTTTATTTTTATTTATTTTTTGAAGAGAATGGAAAGTAGTTCATTTCAGCAGAAATTACAACTTCAAGAAAAGGAGGTGAAAAACACTACTCCTCTCTTACAGACTCAGAACTCACTGTCTTCGTCAAAAACTGGACAGCAGAGTTTGCTGCACGCCTAATGTATCTAAAATCAGAGGACCTCAAGTCCTTTAACAGAAGCTAACAATCAGCAACAATGTCCAAAAAATAAGAAGTATAGGCTTTGCAATTTTGAATAGACTAAACTAAGTAAAAACAATCATATGTTTTTTTATTGTTCGGGTTGTAAAAGATATGTTATATGAATTACGATGAAATTATAAAAATGGTACTCTCTTCTTAATTTGGATAATAAATTATTTAATTAATAACTTGCTATAATGCTCTCTTCTTACGGAAAAGAAATGGAACACGCATTTACTATATGTATGTTTATAAATATCTTTTGAAAAGAAATATTAATTCTTTTCTCTTCATATCTTTTATTTTCTCCCTTTTTATTTCTTTTATTTTTTTTCATCTTACCACTAAAAATCCAAGCAAAAGCTTAAGGTTGAGGAAAAATCTAAACAAAAGCTTAAGATTGAGGCACCCAAAAAAGAGGAAAACAACAGAGATTTACAGTTGGCCGAACTTGCTTAATGTTTTTAGCAAAATGGGATAAATTCAATAGGCCATTGATAACAATTAACAAGCATAACCGGTTCCTAGGTCCAGGACGGTTAGGGATTTGCTTTGTTCCATGCCAAACAGAAGGGCAAGACCGAAACCGCAAGGGGTTGCTGTTCGTAAGATAGATCGGCCGGCTGCGGATTGTGGAGAAAAAGAAATAAGATAGAAGCTGTTAGGGGTAAGGCCACAAATGAAAGAGATAAAATGGAAGAAGAAGAAGAAGAAGAAGAAGAAGAAGAAGAAGAAGAAAAGCGTTCGAGGATTTATGCTCTTTTAGGTAATTTGTATGTTGGATTTAAAATTCCTAGTCCTGCATTTGAGTGTCTGGACCTCTCATCTGGGTCTTGGCATACTCTGCATGATCCTCCATTTGTTGACGCATATAAGTACGGTCATTCTCTTACTTTTTTGTTTGATTGTGCTATCGAGCGCATTCTATATGTGCAATGGAGGATCCAGGGGGAGATTCTTTTGTATTCTTTTAATTTGAACACTGAGAAATGGCAACCTCACCCTAATCCTGCCAATTATCCTTCCATTGTCCAAAACTTGCTTTCCTGCAATTTTCGTTGGCCTATGATTTTTCAACGGCAAGATGTTTATATTCAGCGAAATTGAAATGTTCAAACTTCATGTTATTGATCTCACAGCCAATGCACAAGGCAATTTGATATCAGCTAATTATAAAGAGATGAAGCCTGGTGATGAGGCTGCAGTGGATAAAGATGAAATGAAGTCCACCATGAATGCACCTCATGTTGATTCGGCAATTGATGGTGTGGAAAAGGATCATGAAATTATGGAGGAAGTAGTTGAGAATGAGGACAAGTTGGCGGATATAGATGAATTTGTGCTCCAGAAAGAGTTGGTATCTCTTGTCACTCACGAAAACAGAATTTTATTGAGGGAATAAAAATTTTAAATAAAAAAATTACATTAAAACGTTACTTTAATAAATTACACTATATATGTTATTTTTATAATAATTTTTATATATTTTTAAGATATTTTAATTATTTAATATATTTTTGAGATATTTTAAAGAATTTGCTTAAATTAATTATTTTGAATAAATTTATATAATATATATAAATAAAATATTGATATAATATATAAATAAAAACACTGAGACTTGTATCAAAATATAACTTTATTAATCAATATTTAATTAAAAATAAATATTTATTTAGATATTTAAATTTTAAAAAATTAATTTCAATTCAATTTTATTATACTAATTTTTATACTTAAAAAATATAATTAGCAAAATTTAATATTTTTTATACAAAAAAATATAAGTTGATTTGAAAGTAATAAAATTATATCAACCTAAAAATAATTTTTTAAGAATTTTATTTATTTAGTTAGGTCCATTACTGATAATTTTATTCATATTTAAATTAGATATTAAATTTTTTATAGAAAAATAAAATGAAAAATAATTATTTTTTTATTTTTAATATATTATATATATATATATATATACATATATTTACATTTGCAAAGCTCCCCAATCCCCCCCTTGATTCCGTCCCTGCCTCTTGTTGTCAATGGCTTGGAAAGTTTTATCGGAGAAAATATAGCTAACAAATTTCCCAGCATGGACGATGACAGATTTCCAAATGAGGACTTTGCTAATCCAAGATTGACAAGGTTATCAAAATGAGCACTTTGCATATTCTAGTTTTGCTGACCCCTTCTTTTTTTTTTTTTTTAACTGAAAAATTGTCTTTGTTATTACTTTTTTTTAACTTAGTCAATGTAAATATTTTTATTTTTATTTCATTTAAAAGTTGAAGGATGTATTCGTTTTTATTTTTAATACAAAGTTCGTTTATGACATTTGTCTTTTCTAAAATTGTTTTTATTTATTTTTAACAATTAAAATTTTGATAATTATGATATGATTTTTAAAAACATAAAACAGATTTTTAAAAAATATAAAACTAAAAATAAAAATAAATTTTAGTTTAAAAAAAATAAAAAACTAAAAACTTACCATCTAAAAAAACACACCCTAAATTAATTTATTTTATTTACTTGGTTATTAGAATTAAAAAAAAACAATTATATGTTTTTTTTATTGTTTGGGTTGTAAAAGATATGTTATATGAATAAATTATAAAAATTGTACTCTTCTTAATTTAGATAATAAATTATTTAATTAATAACTTACTATAATAGTTTCTTCTTACGGAAAAAAAAGGAACACATGCACTATACATATTTATACATATCTTTTGAAAAGAAATATAAATTCTTTTCTCTTCATATCTTTTATTTTCTCCCTTTTTATTTCTTTTATTTTTCATCTTACTACTAAAAATCCAAGCATAAGCTTAAGGTTGAGGGAAAATCTAAACAAAAGCTTAAGATTGAGGCACCCAAAAAAGAGGAAAACAACAGATGGTTACAGGTGGCTGAACTTGCTCAATGTTTTTAGCAAAATGGGATAAATACAGTAGACCACTGATAACAAGCAAATGTAAACATAAGGCACCTTTAGATGATACAAAGGCAAAATTGGCCGGTTGTCTTAACAGTTTCATTAAAATTTTCTCAAATACGCGACAGATATGTTACTGTATATACATATCTCTGTATGGCTTGTGCTCTTATGAAAAAATTTTCACCTATTATTTTAGAGAAAAAAAAAAAAGATTAGAATGATTATTGTATGCAATCACCAATAATCCCCACATGAACAAACCCCTTCACGAAAATGGTGAAAGCGATTCACATCTCTAACCAAAATCTCCTTATCTGTGAACTTGGAAACGAACTTGGTAAAGGAATGGCAGTCTTCACATAATCTCAAGTTTTTGGTGATCCTAATGGTTTCCCCATTACTTGTATTGATAAGCCCAAAGGCAACAGCTATTTTTTCGCTATGGCCTAATATAATTCTTTCTTTTTCCTCTGCATCAAGATCATAGAGCACAACTTTGGTTTGTGGCGCATAGCCTTTCTCCTTCATTTCTGTTGACAGTTTAAACAAAAAAGCATGAAGCTGCTCTATTTGTGGGTTAAACTCATCAACAGATGTGAAAGACCAGATTTTTCTTTTAACTTCTATCAAACTCCGACCAGGTACTTTCTGTAGTCCTCGAGTTTCCAGCAGCTTCTTCACTCTTTTTACCCCATCCCAGATACCAGCTTCTGCATAAATATCAGCAAGAAGAACATAATTCCCAGCATTTATAGGCTCAAGCTGGAAAAGCCTCATGCTTGCCCTCTCCGCCAATTCGACATTACAATGAATCCTACATGATCCAAGAAGAGAACCCCAAACCTTAGGCCCTGGTTCAATTCGCATGTCCTGAATAACTTTAGCTGCCTCCTCTAACCTATTGGCCCGGCCAAGAAGGTCCACCATACAAGCATAATGCTCCACACTAGGGTACATTCCGTACTCTTTATGCATTGACTCGAACAAATGCTTCCCCTCCTCAACAAGTCCTGCATGGCTGCAAGCTCCCAAAACACTAACGAATGATATGGGACTTGGAGACACACCTTCATGTATCATTTCTTCAAAAATTTGGATAGCTTTCTTTCCAAATCCATGAACCCCATAACTTGAAATTAAGGAATTCCATGAAACAACATCTCTCTTATCCATTAGATCAAAAACCCGTTGCCCTAATTCAAGCTTACCACATCTGGCATACATAGTAACAAGAGCGCTAATAACTGGCAAGATATTGTTGAGCCCCCTTCGAAGAATATACCCATGTATTAACCTCCCTTGTTCCAAAGCTGCAATGGCAGCACAAGCTTGAAGCACACTAACCATTGTCACAGAATTTGGACACAAATCTTTGGTTTCAAGTATCATTTCTCTAAAAAGCTCCAATGCCTCACAAGGCTTGCCATTCGTTGCATAACAGGCAATCATAGCACTCCAAGAAACCACATTTTTCACTGGCATTTCATTAAAAACACAACTGGCATACGAAACACAACCAAACCTTGCATACATATCAACCAGAGTAGTCATAATATGAACATGTGACTCGTACCCCTTTCGCAATATTTGCGTATGAATCTCTTTCCCTTTATTTAGCAGTGACACCAAACAATCCGATGCAACACAAGCTTTAAGCACATAAGTATATGTGAACCTATCAGAGGGAATTCCAAGAGAATTCATTCTACGGTATAAACTCAGCACCTCTTCTCCACGACCCGCTAAACTAAGTGCTCGAAAGAGTGCATTATAAACATAAATAGTTCTCCTGCGAGTTTTATCAAACACGTTGCGTGCATTATCAATAGATCCAAAAAAAGAATACATATTTATAAGTTTGGTAGCCAAGAAAGGATCTTGACCGAACCCATTTTCAAGGAGGTTCCGGTGAACAAATTGAGCATCAAGGAGAGAATTTTGATGGGTGCAAGAAAGAAGTAGTTGTTCATAAGTGTGTTGGGTTGGTTCAGGCTCGTGAGAAAGGAGCTTAAGTGCTTGTTTTAGGTTGCCCTGTTTACACAGAGATTGAATTAACTGGTTATTATTGGTTGTGTTAACTGTGGGGTTTAAGTTTACGAAGCAAATTGGTGATTTCAGAGAATAACGAGGCAAGCGAGTGACAGGGGAAGAAGGTGGTTGGGTGGCCTGAAGAGGGTGAAAAGCCCACATTGAGAAGATGATAAATTATGGGGTTTGCTTCTAAGATTTAATTAGAAAATATAAAAGATTTAAACTTTGATTTGCTAGATCTTGTTCAATCCCTTCTGTGAAGATTTCGGGCCAATTTAACTTTAGTGGGATAAATTTCTTCGTCCGTGTGATTTTGGGATTTTAGTACATTATGAAATGATGGTGCACATTAAGAACTCAAGTAGTTAACTTCGATAGTTCCTAGATTGATGTGCACTTCGGATTTTTATTTTTTACATTTTCATTTTTTAATAATGAAAATAAAAATTTTTTTTAGTAAAACTTGAATTTCAATACTCTAATTTTAAAATTATTTTATCTTATATATTAATTTTTTACCTTTTCATAATTAATAATATAATTTCAAACATATTATTTCTTTTCTGTCAATATAATTTGTATAGAATAATAATTCTCTTTCTTTCACTTTTTTTTTGAGATTAAAAAAAAGAAAAAAAGTTATCTATAAATTGGCTAAAAAAAAAAAGAAATGCAGTGATTTAAATTAAGTACATTAAAGATAAAGAGAATAAGGTTTTGATTCAAGAAAAAATATTAAGAAATGATGGAGAAGCTATTTTGAAAAACTTTTTAATGGTAACCATAGTGATAACATTGAGAGTTTAGACGTTAGACCGGAGAAAAATGTAAAATACACTAGACGGATTAGGTTTTTGTAAGTTAAAGAAGCTTTGAAGAGGATAAAAATTGGTAAAATATGTGGACCAGATGAGATATCTATTGAGGTTTGAAAATGTTTGGGGGATACAAGAGTTGCATGGTTGACATCTTTATTCAATAAGATCTTAAGTATAAAGAAAATGTCTAATGAATGAAGACAAAGTAATTTGATATCTATTTTTAAGAATAAAATAGATATTCAGAATTGCTCAAATTATAAAAGTATAAAGCTTATGAGCCACATTATGAAATTGTGGGAGAGAATTGTGAAAAACCATTTGCGGTTAGATACTTATATCTCCTTAAATCAGTTTGGCTTTATACCTGGTCGATCAACTATGAAAGTTATTTTTCTTATAAGAGATTTGATGAAAAAGTATAGAGAGATGAAAAAGGATTTACATATGGTTTTTATTGACTTGAAAAAGACGTATGATAGAGTCCCTAGAGAAATTTTATGGTGGGTCCTAGAGCGTAGGTGAATATCTATACGATATATTTAAGTCTTGAAAGATATGCATGAGGGAGCCATCACCAATGTTCGCACTGTGGAAGAGGATACTAAGAATTTTTTCGTTCTATTAGATTACACCAAAGTTCAACTTTGAGCTCTTATCTTTTCGCCTTAGTCATGAATGAGCTAATAAAATATATACAGGATGACATCCATTGGCGCATAATATTTGCAAATGATATTGTATTAATAGATGGGACTCAAGCATTGGTAAGTTAAAAGTTGGAGTTATGGAGAAGCACTTTGGAATCTAAGGGTTTTAAGCTAAGTAGGACTAAGACTGATTATATGCATTGTATATTTAATAGCAAGAATAGAGAAAGAGGTAAAATTATTTTAAACGGAATAGCAGTACCTCTTAGTATTTATTTTAAATACCTTGACTTTATTCTTCAAGAAGATGAGAGTTGTGAAGAAGATGTAAATCATAGAATTAAAACTGGTTAGATGAAGTGGAGGGATGTTATAGGAGTTCTATGTAATCAAAAGATGCCGATTAAATTAAAAGAAAAGTTTTACCTCACTGCAATACGGTCTGTGATGATATATGGTAGTGAGTGTTGGGTAGTAAAATGACAACACATGAGTAAAATGCATATTGCGAAAATGAGAATGATAAGATGGATGTGTGGTCATACTAGGATGGATATAATCCACGATGAGTATATTAGAGAAAAAATGAGAGTAGTACCTATTGAGGATAAGATAAGAGAGCATAGATCAAGATGGTTTGACCATGTGGAACGAAAATCTAGCGATGCGCCGGTTAGAAAAACTGAACAAGTTAGAGTAAATATAGCTAAAAGAGATATATGTAGGCCTAAACTGACTTGGTCAAAGGTGGTCCAAAAAGATCTTATGATGTTGCATCTATCAGAAGAGATAACCTTAAATCGTATTGAGTGAAAAAAAAAGAATCCATATAGCCGACCCCAATTGACTTGGGATTAAGGCTTTATTGAGTTGAGTATTCAAATAGAAGTTTTATTAATGATAATCAGAATTAAAACAAAGAACAAGCCAGCTGGGAATAGTCTCCCAACTCACGAAGATAGCATTAGAACTAGTTGTCCTCGCCAATGAGTGTGCAACTAAGTTGGCTCATTTCGAAATCCATTGTAATACCATACTACGATTAGCTTTAAGAAGAAAAATACAGTCCAATATAATCAACCCAAAATCTAAACTATCACCAGCCTCTCCATTAACTGCATTAACTACCAGTTGTGCATCTACTTCAACAATTCCTGGACCAAGTTAAGGGAAGAAAACCACTGCAACATTGAGTGAAGGGCCATTGCTTCTGCACATCTAGCTGAACTAACGCCTTCCAAAGAACCAGCAGCTGTCTTCACAAAAGGTCCATTATCATTACGAATAACAGCTCCAAACTTAGCCGAGAAGGGAAATGCCTAAAATGCAACATCAATATTACATTTCCACTGTCCCTTAGAAGGTTTCAGCCTACCCATACGTGAACTGTCGCCACTTCCATTCTTAGGCCGCAAATGAAGTTGCATATGAGCTTTAGAAGTTCTCCAAGCTGCAACCATACTGAGGCCTGCATGAATCACATTCGAGTCAGAAAATTAATTACCATGCCACTCCAAATCGTTTCTAGTGTACAAGAGGCGCCAAAAAATGCAGCAAGCATTCTCCACTTGCTCCTGAGAATGCTGATTCATCAACTGAAAGAGATACTGCCCGAAGTCATAGAAGCAGTTCAGAGTAAGGAAACCTCATATCCCAAAGCTCCCAACATGTTTTAGCTTTAAAACAGTTCAGCAACACATGGTTAACATCCTCTGTCTCACCACAACTACTGCAACTTTCATCTAAGTTCATACCTCTCTGTATCAATCACGATTTAAAAGGAAGAAGATTACATGCCGCTCTCCATATAAACACCTTTATCTTTGCTGGGATATTGAGCAGCCACAACCGATTCCAATCATGCCTTCTACACTGATGGTTATTGCTTGGAGCATATAATTCTCGCTCCAAAAAATAACAAGATTTAACCATATAGAAACCCCTCTTATCTTGGTGCCACATAAGAGAATCTGGGGTGCCTTGACAGCTAATGAGAATTTGTTTTTAATAAGATCAAACCTCATCTTGGTTGAAGAGAGTATTAAGTTTTTTCAAGTTCCGACAGTAACTGCTTCCAACCATAAGATCCTTGACTAAAAACGTTTGCTCATCCTCTAAACATGGACGATTGATACAAAAATTACCCGGCCGTGGGAGCCATGGATCCTGCCAAATATGGATATTGTGACCATCTCCAACATGCCACCTTACACCTTTCTTCAACAATTCTCTTTCTTTCACTTCTTTCGCGATAATCCAACATATAAATAAAAATTAAATAGAATTATCTAACATTTCATTTCGGATAATCTAAATAAAATAAAATTTTTTTTTTTCATTTTTTCAATTTTCTCACTCCGAGTGAGTAGACCGGTAACAGTATGAGAGTCATATAAAGCATCTGTATCAATGTCAGATGTATCAAAATAGCATCTCATGCTCAAAGATAATCAATTTGTTCCATTGAAATCATAAAGCATCTAAACCTGAAATACAATAAAGCAGGCAATGCATTAGATGGCATTAGCAGATGATTCTACAAACGGAAGAGATCCAAATTCAAGCCCTTCAAGATGATGAATAAATAGTACTGCCAAATGTTTCTCAACTCAACTAAACAGTAACCTGAGGCTAGTTAACAGTGGCTATATGGCCAACTACTACCCTTCAAAATAAAGGATGACCAACGTTCTAATTTCCATTACCTGAAAAAGAAATCCATTACAATGATTAAGCAAAACATGGCACCACTATTTCTTCAGGTCCAACACAAAAGTTCATGCCTTTGAAACTATACAAGCCGCCACAAGAAGAGAATATATCGCAAGCACGCAAGTATGATGCCAAAGATTAAGCGCCAGTTGGATCATTTATCACTCCCAGGAAATCATCCTTTATGGTGCCTATGCAGAACTGCAAAGCAAAGAGCAAAACAAAAGAAATTCTATAAGTAAAAGAATTTGATCATTGTAAAAGAAAATTACAAATGGTTAAGAAGAAGAGATCTTTCTTAGAGGTTCTCTAAATTTGCTAGTTTAAATTTTACATGTATGAAACTAATATCTACCCAGAAACAATCCTAGTAAATTCATTCTATAGAGAAACGTCATATCAGAAGTAGAATGCAGTCTGTGACTACAGCAAATTGATTATGATCATAATAGAAGAGCACTAAAACCACACAAGTTGAAACGCAAACTGAAAGTTTCTATAACATACAATTGGTGGTGCAGGTAAGCTTTTTTTTTTTTTTTTTAAATGTTGCATTAGAGCATGCCTACTTAATAATGCCATTTCCATAATATACATCAAGTGAAACAGGTAATATTATATAATTAGTTAAAAAAAGGCAATATAATGCTCTAGTGATGCATGCCCATTCACTTCTTTTGCACAAACAAAAGCACTTAACCAAGAAGTGTATCAGTGTCAAAGCAGTTCACATATTTGAGCAATCACTTATTCTCAAAATCACACTACCATCACTAGAAAGAAAATTATATCCCTGACTCTGTAATATAGTTCATTAGATTCCTTATAATAAATGCTAATAATTACACAGTTGAAAAAGAATATAAATACTAGAATTCCAGTCTCAGAAAAAAGAAATGCCATCGGAGTTTATGGGTGCAGAAATAAAGGAGCTGCTAGTAGGATCTCAAAAAAAAAAGAGACATTTAAGCACATACAATTTCTGTAGCATCAACTCGAGTACCAATTATCTTCAATCTTACTTCACTATCTTTCTGAATCTTAACCTGAAAGTTGCAAAAGACATCAATGGCAAGTATAATTTTGTAAAGTAGCAAACAAAAATATAATATGGATTCAACTAGGATCAAATAAAGCATACTGATCCATCTGAAGTAGTATAGTTTGGCATGTCTCCAGACTGGAACTCCATGTCATCAGGTATCAGCTACAACAAAAGCTGAGAACGTTGAGTTGCAGATATAGAGGATATACTTCATTCACAGTTTACGCATGTTAATGCAACCAACAGGGTAAAGAAATAATAAGGAAACTAATAAACTTTGAGTATGAGTGGATTACATATAAGACAGGACGAAGCTTAAAAATAAGATATAAAAATTTACTATTAGTCAATTATACACCTAATGGATGGCATAGACAGAGACATGTAAAGTGAAGCATCAAGACGAAAAAAGGCCTACTTACATACAGTTCAATTGTCCATTTAACAAAATTCATTTCCCTTGTAATAATGATCAATTATCCCTTATAGTAACTTTATCCCATCAATCACACAAATGAAAAATTCTAAAGCTTCTTTTATTGGAGAAAGCTGACTGAAGACTAAAGTTTGACATTCAGCAATTACTACATTTCTTTTCATCCTAACATTAAACCAGACATAAGTTTTGTAGGCTAATAGTACATACTACATATGAGATATGAGAGAACAAATTCTTCCTTGTCTCAATTTTTGGCTTCCAACAACAAGGCCAAAACAGAGATAATGCCATAACTTAAATTATAGCTTCAAGTTTCTTGTATCCAAAAAATTTAACCCACATGCCAAACAAACATTCACTTTCCAATAGTATAAAGTTATTTTTAAATGACTTAAAGGAAAACATGCATAAACTAATGACGGGAGAAAGCACACCATTGTAATACAGGGTAATGAAAAATGCTCACAAGGTCACTACCCTCTAGAAAAAAGTAATCAAGTAAAGTGAAGAACATACATGGTTTGAAACAAAAATTTGAACAGGCCCAGCTTCCGCAAAGAATCCCATCTGCCAGAATGCCAATAAACTTATACATTTGACTGCGGTGAAAAATTTTGCAGCTACAGTTTCACAGAACAGTTTTGATAGGCAAGAGTGAAGTACATACCTTGTTCACCATTGTAACAACAGCTTCTAAAATCTCCCCCTTAAATGGCCTGAATACAACACACTGGTACTTCACCGGAAATGTCACATATCCTGTCCCATCTCGGATCAACCCTTTCCCAATGTTTTCTATGCCCGTTATTGCCACCACAAATCCATGTCGGCCACTGCAAGAATGCCAAGAATTTAGAATTATGTCTACCCACACAAAGAATTCATCATAATCTACTTAAGAGAAAACGATCCCTCAAGCATTTCAGGTTATTCAATTTAAGAGAAGAATTGCATTTTTATTTGGTTCCCACGTCAAAAATAGGAAATTTGATTTAGACCAAGATCGAGCACCTCCAGTGCTACTAATTGAAGGATCGAGTTCCAAACACTTAAATACAAAATAAAAACAACACAACAACACTTTTGATTGGTTCATCTGATACTTTCCATTCATGATGACCGTTCAATCAACGTAATATGATAAAACTAGCAACTAAAGTAGCTAGAAATTGGCCAATACCACACCAAGTACGTCATTCACCAACTGAGCTTTTCCCAAATATCCAACGACAACACAATATTTATTCAAGGAATTTCACTTACCCTCAAAATCCAAGATTTTCTAAGGAGTTAAAGTCTTCTTTAATACTAAAATCTAAACTTTTAAGAATTCATTCTTTTATTGAAGTGAAAATAACTTAAATTCAAGAGAAGGGTATTAATCAATTCTTCGAATTCCATGAAAAATTAAAGTTCTGGGTTGTTGAATTGAATGAAAATCTAGGATAATAAAGTGAAATTAAAGCATAAAAAGAAAAACATATAACCTGCAAGTGCCCTCAACATCTTTCATAAGCTTAGAGACGAGATTGTCGCGGAGGTTGCGCCCGAAATAGCGTGGATGCAATTGCATGTTCCTCTCCAATACTATGTGGAAAAACATCTTCTTTACTTCTCGCTAGCTTTGCTTGGTTTTCTCTGATGAAAATGAGAACAGGCCACAGACTACAGACTACAGAGGCGATGATTGAATTATTAACAGCGAATCGGCGGTCACTGAAGTCAATAATGTTTTTGCTTTGTAATGTATAGGGCTGTACACATCAACTGTGAAAATTGGACCAGGCCCATTTTCGTCCTACGCCGACAATTTATAAATAATTAAGCCAATTTTTGAATTTTTTTTTCAAACATAGCAACATTTGTGAGCACCAACAAGAGGTCCCAAAAATGCAAGGGACAGTTATGCCTTTATTTTTTTAAAACCAAAGGTAAAACTTTATTAATTACTGAAATTATTAAAAATACATTACTCAAAAAAAATACATCTGCCCATTCCTTATATGGAGAACTAATTACAAAATTTCTTATAAGAGCGTGAGCTATTGTGTTTGTTGTTCTTCTCACAAAAATAACCATATAATCTTTAATCCGTTGCATCAAATGCTTATAATCTTCTATAACCAAACCAAAATATGAGAGGTCTTAAAATAAACTCTTTAAATTGCACACAACCTCCAGAGCATCTAATTCAATCATTGCATTTTTAAATCCCAGCCTCTTCACCCAATTAATTACTTTCCTAACCCCAATTGCTTTAGCTAGTTTTGGGTCGATAAGGCTAGAGTTCAGTCCGTTGAAGTACTGTCTGAACCTCCCCCTACTCTCCATGGATCACAACTCCAAATCCTACTACTCCCCTGTTCTCATATATTGCCGCATCTACATTGCACTTAATCCAACTTGGTTGTGGTCTTTTCATTCAGAACTTCTTGCAACTCGAGTTCCATCATTACTTCTATCATCTGTCCTTGTGATATTCCATTGCTATAATTGAGAGAATTTACAAAATCCAACAAGCTGCTTACACTATAATATCTATTATTCCATATCACCTGATTTTTGTTCTACCAAATTGCCTATAGGAGCATACATACAATCCTTAATTCTTCTGTTGAACACTTCTCAAACACATATACGAGCCATTCTTTTATTGAGCTACTATTCATAAGCTGCCAACTATTGGAGACGTCCCACTCAAGTGGTGGGACTCGCAATAATAATTAAAAAAAAAGTTAAATGGGATAGCTTACAACAAGATGTCCCACCTAAAGAAATTAAAGAGGACAGCTTTGGGAAGGCCTATATATATATAGTCTTTCCTCTTTAATTCTACACACACACACAGAGAGAGAGAGAGAGAGAGAGAGAAAGAGAGATTAGTGTATGTGTTATGAGAAGAAAAGAGTAGAATAATAAAAAGAAACAAAATAATACTATCTTTTATTATATGATGAAGGTCATAAGCCTTACTTATCAATTACAAAAAAATAATGAGCAGAATGATTTAAATAGAGGAAAAATAATAAAAAACAGATAACTACCGATTATATAGGAATTAGCTACTCAATGACTATCTTTATCTTTATCACATATCTCCTTTAAATTTTTGAGAGTCCATATTTTGAGGGCAACCTTATCATTCTCAATACTAACGTGTTACACCTTTGAGATAGGAGGAGTACTGTTAATATCCTCCCGCAAACTGAGCCGAGATTTGAAGGCTCAGTTTGGTGTTCTTGTGATTCTCTATGCTTCTCAAACTGCATAGAAAGTTTTTTTTTTCAATCCATTGACAAGTATGCGAGTTTCTTCTGATTCTTAATGCCTCCAAACCACTTGAAAAATAAAATAAAATAAATGAAAAATGAAATTTTAAATTCCACTGACAAGTCCGTAACTTTCTTGAAAATGACCAGACGTTTGCCATTTGTGTGGTTTTTCTTTGAATTGGTTGTTCTCTACACAACGAAATTGTGTTGTGTGAGATTGAAATTTTTGTTTGTTCTCTACACAACGAAACTATGTTGTGCGAGATTAGGGTTTTTGTTTGTTCTCAACACAATGAAACTGTGTTGTGTGAGATTGAATATGGAACCTTTTTTGTTTTTCTGAAATATGACTTGCAATTCTGTCGATTGAAGTATGAAGAAGCATTTGGATTTATGAAACAATAGAAACAAATAGAACTGAACCAAATATATATATATATAACACAAAAGAAAAAGAAAAATTGCAGCGATTTAGAAGTCTGGAAGGAGATAAAAGGCATTTGAAAGTCTAGAAAGAAAACCCTTATGATTTACGTATTGGAAGAAACATTCAATTTGCGCAAGGTTTTTTTTTTCCAATTTTGAGATTACTATCAACAATAGATGATTTGAAGCTCTGTCGATTAGGGACTTTGGTTTTCTAACGATTAAGAGAAACGGAAACGATTGAATATCTTAAATGGCTTGATGAACTAAAGAGGAAATGATTAATAAAGGCAAAATTTTGGATTGTTGCAGTTTAAGGACATGCTTAGGTCCTTCAAGCTCTGATACCAAGAAGAAAAGAGTAGAATAATAAAAAGAAACAAAATAATACTATCTTTTATTATATGATGAAGGTCATAAGCCTTACTTATCAATTACAAAAAAATAATGAGCAGAATGATTTAAATAGAGGAAAAATAATAAAAAAACAGATAACTACCGATTATATAGGAATTAGCTACTCAATGACTATCCTTATCTTTATCACATATCTCCTTTAAATTTTTGAGAGTCTATATTTTGAGGGCAACCTTATCATTCTCAATACTAACGTGTTGAACCTTTGAGATAGGAGGAGTACTGTTAATATTATGTATTTTAGCCCATTGAAAGAGAGAAAAGTATTTGTGTGAGTATTTTTGCGAGTAACAAAATAGTCAGATTTTGTTTGGGTATTTGATAAACGCTTATCACTATTTTGGATTTATCTTAATTGAAAGGATTATACTTATAGAATATTTTTTTCTAAAAAAATCTATCTCTTGTAATCATACTATTTATTAGTAAAAGAAATTATTCGAAATTTGGTTCATGGATGTAGCACAAATAAAAAGGATGAATCATGTTAAATGTCGTTGTCTCTTTTTATTGATTAGTTTTATTTAGCTCATATATTTTATTTAATTATTGCTAATTTGCTGATCTCGTAGTGCCTCAATTTTAGGATCTAATTTCTCAATTTCCTCTCCAACTAATATCAGAGCCTTGGTTCATAGAGATGGAGGCAAAAACGAGAAAATGATAAACTTAAATGGCACAAATTACCACATTTGGAGATCCAAAAAGGATCTCTTATTTGCGACGAAGATGTATTTATCGGTATTTAGTACGTGTAAGCCCGATGACAAGATAGATGAAGAATGAGGTGCTTGCTTTGATAGTACTCACTTAATTGCCAGAGTCCTGAGAGACTTTGAAGATTTTATTAATAAATTCTACTCCTAAAGATATTGTTATAATGAAATTAGTAAAAAGTGGCATCCAAAATGAAGAGATGAGAAGGCGCTTGCAAGTTATTTTCTCTTCACAATGAAATATTTTGGCTATAACTACCAAGAAGAAAAGTTAGAATAGAGACTCGAATAATGGAGATAAAAGTAAAGATGCTAGTCGAGGTAAACTAATAGGTTTACAATGTTGAATGTCATCATTATCACAAAAGGGGGCATATCAAGAAATACTAAACTCTTTTTCTCTTATCACATATTCACAGCCGCCACCCTCTTACTTCTGTCTCTGCCCTTCTCTCACTAGTGACTAAAGAAGTTCATTTTTTCCATTCATCTTCATCTTTCTTTGTCTCTTTCCCTTCTTCAATGGCTCAACACCTTAATCTCGCTCCTCTCTTTGCACAAGGGCGACGCATGCATCACTCAATAAATGACCAAGCACCTCTTTCTTTGTCTTTGACTTTCTCTCCATCTCTCGATTGTTCCTTCAAGCTTTTCTATTTTCTTGTGATTGTTTTTTTTTTTTTGATATTTTTTATATGATTGTAAATTTGCTTTTTGAGTTTTTAGTTTTAGTTGAGAATCTGAGATGATATTTGGCTTTTTTTTGTTTGGTGAATTTAATTGGGTTCTCAATGAGATTTATGATTTTTATTGGCTTACTGATTTTTTATTTTGGTTATTTCGATGTAATTGTATATCTGTAGTTTTAGTATTTTTCATTTTTTGTTTGTGTGATTTGCTAAATGTATTGTAATTTATGTTTTTTTTATTTATTTGGATTGTAGATCTGTATTTTGTAATTTTCTTTTACATTTTACCATTTTAGATGTTTGATTTTGTTTGATCTTCATAATCCCATAACTTTATTTCAGATATGTTTGTTGAATAATAATAATAATAATAATAATAATAATAATAATAATAATAATAATAATAATAATAATAATAATAATAATACTAATAATAATAATAATAATGCCCTTTAGGAGTTAGGCCCAGGAAATAAATAATATAGTGTAATGGCCTTAGACATTAGGCCTAAGAAATAAGAAAATTAAAACTAAAAAATTTACAAAAAAAATAAATATTTTTTAGCTCGAAAAGCTCGGCCTAACCTTATCGGGTTGGCCTGAGGCCCAAATTTAAATCTGTCCAAGGATTTAGGGTTGGGTTTAGGGCCATAAACTGAGTCCTAATCTAAACTTGGGCTGAGCTTCGGGCAAGGGTGAAATCCGGCCCAACCTGGCTCTAGTACACTCCTACTAAGCTGTTATTAAAAAAAATGTGAAACGTGTTCCTAATATTAGGCTTAATCTAATTTTTGCTGGGAAGCTTGATAATGAAGAGTACTGTAATACCTTCTAGAATGGCCAATGGAAACTTACTAGAAGGTTCTCTCATCGTGGCTCGACGTAAAAATTTATCTGCACTTTATTTGATGAACTCTAAAATCTCTAAGGGCATAGTTAATGTAATAGAGAAAGAGGGCATAGCTGAGATCTGACATAAAAGGCTTTGTCACATAAGTTATAAAGGAATGTCAATGATGGTCAGGAAGAAGAATATAGCCTATTTGAGCAGTGTACACTTTAATAGATTTGATGATTGCTTAGCAGAAAAACAGAATGGAGTTGCTTTTAAGGATTTTGCCCATTATGAAAAGAAGCCAGAGACATTATAGTTAGTAAACTCTAACGTATGCAATCATTTCAAAACCAAATCACTTGGTGACTCCTTCTATTTCGTGACTTTCATTGATGATTGTTCAAGAAAACTATGGATTTATATCTTGAAGCATAAGGATCAAGTTGTAAAAGTATTTAAATAGTTTCAAGCCCTAATTAAGAGAGAAACCGAGAAGAAATTGAAATGCATCAAGTCAAATACTGGGGTGAGTATATTAGATCACTTTAGAAAATATTCTAAGGAGTAGAGCATTCAACATAAGTTGACACCACCAAAAACTCATTAGTTTAATGGTATAACTGAGAGAATGAACAAGTCTCTCATGGAGAGAGTAAGATGTCTGTTATCACATGTAAAAAGTCATTTTAGGCTGAATCCTTGAGTGTTATAGTGAATTTTTACCGTGTATTCCTTTGAAGTTTGATATTTCAGAAAGAGTATGATATGGAAAGGTTGTCTCTTATGATCACTTAAGAGTTTTTGGGTACAAGGCATTTGTGCACATATTAAAGGATGAGTAGTCAAAGTTGGGTACTAAGACACGATAATGCATGTTCATTGGCTATGGTCAAGATGAGCTTGGCTATTGATTCTATGATCTAGTTTAGAAAAATCTTATCTGAAGTCATGATGCAGTGTTTGTTGAAGATGGGACCATTAAAGATATTGAGAATACCCAAAATAATGTTTCTAAATCCGATGGCAGCTCAACAAATCTTGAATTAGTTCCTCTAAAAGTGGTGCTAAGACAAATTTGAGATGAAATTAAAGATGACCAGTAGAATATTGTTAATGATGATGCTCCCATCCAGAATCAACCAAATGAAAATTCAAACAAAAATGATTTTCAAAATCAGCCACTGGTACTAAATGTAGCTCAGGAACAAATAAGGAGACAACCTTATACTAGATAATCCAGATATTAGTACTTGTTGCTTATTGATGAGGGACAACATGAGAATTTTCAAGAAGCCGTGGCAGATGGACATAAGAAGAAATAGATTGAAACTTTGCATGATGAGTTGAAATCCTTATATAAGAATAAAACATTTGAGGTAGTGAAGTAATTCCTCCAAAAGGAAAGGGATTGACTTTGATGAGATTTTTCCACCAGTGATGAAGATGACATCCATACATAAAGTACTAGGATTAGCTACAAGCCTCGATTTAAAGATCAAATAGATGGATGTAAAGACTACCTTCTTTCTTGGTGACTTGGAGGAAGAGATATATATAGAACAACCAGAGGGTTTAAAAGAAAAAAGGAAAAGGGGACTATGTTTGCAAGTTAAAGAAAAGCTTATATGGCTTGAAGCAAGCACCAAAATAGTGGTACAAGAAGTTTGATCGGTTATGAGAGAGCCAGGTAACAAGAAGACCACTTCAAATCACTGTGTATTTGTAAAGAAATTCTTTGAAGATGATTTCATTATTTTGTTACTCTATGTGGATGACATGTTATTCGTTAGTCGAAACATCTCTAAAATTAATAGTTTGAAGAAGCAATTGAATAAGTCTTTTGTTATAAAAGACTTAGGTGAAGCAAGACAAATTCTTAGCATGAAGATAATCAAAGACAGAGGTTCCAAGAATTATGGTTGTCATATGAGAAATACATTGAGAAAGTACTTCAGAGGTTCAATATGGATAAAGCTAAAGTGGTTAGTTGTCCTCTTGCTAATCACTTTGAATTAAGTTTGAAACAGTGTTCTTCCACAGAAAAAGAAAAAGAAGAGATGGATAGAGTTTCATATGTCTTAGCAGTTGGGAGTTTGATGTATGCTATAGTGTGTACATGATCAGATATTGTTCACTCAGTGAGAGCAGCTAGTTTATTCCTTTCAAATCCTGATAAAAAATATTGGACTACAGTGAAATGAATTTTGATATATCTTTGTAGAACTTTTAAAATATGTTTATGCTTTGGAGATGGTAAACCTATGTTAGTTGGCTATACAGATACAAATACGGTAAGCAATATTAACTCAAGAAAGTACATCATGTTTCTTAATTTTATTTGCAAGGGGAGTTGTGTCATGTCAGTCAAAGCTATAAAAGTGTGTTGCATTCTCAATGACAAAAGCAAATCCATTTCTACAATTGAAGTGTGCAAAGAGCTCTTGTGGATGAAGAAGTTCTTAAAAGAACTTGGATTTTAACAAGATAGATATTTACTTTAATGTGACAGTCAGAGTATTATTCATCTTAGAAAGAATTCTTTCTTTCATTCAAGATCAAAGCATATTAATGTGAGATATTACTTGATCAGAGATGTGTTAAAAAAGAGTTATTATAGCTTGAAAATATTCATACAAATAATAATGGCTCTGATATGATGACTAAAGCTCTACCTATGGAAAAGTTAGTTGCTTGTAAGAAGATTGCTTATATGAAAGTCTCATCCACTTGAGTGTGAAGGGCAGATTTGTTGGCGGCATCTCACTCAAGTGGTAGAATTGACAACAATAATTTTAAAAAAATAAGTTAAATGGGAAACTCAAAGAAATCAAAGAGGACAACTTGTATGTAGTTAGGAAGGCCTAAATATATGGCCTTCCCCTTTCAATTCTATACACACATATATAGAGAGAAAGATATTAGAGATATTAGTGTGTGAGTTATGTATTTTAGGCCATTAAGAGAGAGAGAAAATTATTTATGTGAGTATTTTTGTGAATGACAAAATAATGAGATTTTGTTTGGGTGTTTGATAAGTACTTACCACTATTTTAAATTTATCTTAATTCTAAATGTTATATTTCTAGAATATTTTTTTTCTAAAAAAATATCTCTCTTATGATCCTATTATTTATTAGTGAAAGAAATTATTTGGAGTTTAGCTCATAGATGTAGCCCAAATAAAAAGGATAAACTAAGTTAAATATCAGTTTCTCTTTTTGTTGATTATTTTTATTTTGCTCATATTTTTATTTAATTACTACTAATATGTCAATCCCATTGTACCACAATTTTGGAATTTAATTTCTCAATTTCCTTTTCCTCTTCACCAACCAGGTTGTGGTCTTTGCCATTTAGAACTTCTTACAACTCGAGTTCCATCATTCCTTTTATCCCTCATCCTTGTGATATTTCATTGCTGTAATGGAGAATTTATAAAATCTAACAAACTGCTTATACTCTGATATTTATTATTCCATATCACCTTATTTTTTTTTCCTCTAAATTGTTCATAGGAGTACATATGCATTACTTAATTCTTCTGTTGAACACTTCTTAAACACATATATGAGCCATTCTTTTATTGAGCCACTATTCATAAGAATATTATTTATTGTAGACATACTCCAGCACTTAACTGTTAAAGGGCATTAAAAAAAATATGAAAAATAGATTCTTGTTAAGTTTAACAAACCTGGCATCCTAGATCAATATCAATTTGCCTTTTGTGCAACTGGTCCTTTATTGGAAGGCAATCCTTTTGTAACACCTTAAAAAATAATAAATATAATAATAATAATAATAATAATAATAATAATAATAGAGAAGATTGATTTTGGGGATTTGAAAAAGATAAGAAAGAGAGAGATTTGAAATATTTTAAAGGAGTAAAATTTTGAAATTTTTTTATAAAATATAATTTAATAAATTAATACAAAAGTTATGAAGAAAGTTATTAATAGGTGAGTGGATGATGATGTGTTAGAAAAAAGAAGAAGAAGAAGAAGAAAAAGAGAGAGAGACAGAGAAAGAAATCAGAAAAGGAGGGAGAGGAGAGAGAAAAGCAACGACTAAACTTTGACAGGTCATATCTTCGTCGTCTGACCTCCAATCATAGCCACTTGCCTACCTTGGAATCATCTTGAGATGATGAATCCAGAGAGGGATAACTTGCTGCCAACCAACGTCGGAGGAAATCGCACCTCCCATCTGAAGTTAACGCCTTTGCCGATTTTCGAGCAATTTTTTGACCATTGTTAGACTTCCTTTCATGGCGATTTAGGTACCATTAGACTCTTCTCCTCTTGAGTTTTATTTTGGTATATCATTTGTAATTTTTATAGCAAGTTTAAATTTGATCAAAATCCGGCCACGGTCGAACCTTTCAATCAATTTTTTGAACAGTTTATGGAGAGTGAGAGAGAAAGAGAGTGTGACTTATATTTTTAGAATCATCTCTTCGAGACGAACGTGTGGGCACCCAATTTGCTGCCAGAATCTTTCGGTAAGAATTTTTCGATGAAACGCCAGCGAGGGATCGATAAGAGAAATTCTGATAAAATTTGTTGGGTATTAAATAATTATTTTTAGTAAGCACAAAATTATAAATTGGCATGATTATTAATTAGAAAATATTAAGATGAAATTTAAATTATTAAATTAATTAAACGACACTTAATAAATTAATTAACCGGAAGTTTGGGGACCTAATTTTATGGATAAATTATATTATTGGTTCAATCAAATTTTTTAATAATGAAACAATTACTTAGTGAGTCTGAGATTGTCATCGTAATAATTTATGGTGTTATTTTTCATAGATCATTTCGTAGAGGATTTTATCACTCATGGGTCTGGCCGTTGACGAAATCTAGTTTCTTCGTCCAAACTATAAGTGATACTTTCTAATATAGTTTCATGTACTCTATGCATTGCATTAATATATGTATATAATAATAATAATAATAATAATAATAATAATAATAATATGCATTATTTAGAGCCTAGAAATTTATCATTTGACTGTATTTGTATAATTATGCGATGATGAATTATTGCGATTGCTAGATAAAAGTTGAAATAATATGGAAACCATGTAGGATGAGATTTGACTGCGAAATTGATATACTATTATTATATTATGATGAGTTTGGGATTTGTGTGGCAAAGGGGCCATTCTAGTGCTTAGCAATACTTGTCAGTCGGGTAACGCTGCTTGGCTTAGGGCGTGACGGCGGACCCTATATGTATTGAATTTCAAGAGATTATTTGGAATAAGAGAGTGAGATATTTGAGGTTTAAAACAGTTTCCATGGACTAAATTCCATCTTTAGTTGATTATTTGCTTATTTTTTATGTTGACACGATGTATGAACATCCCTTGTACTAGTATTAGTATATTAGCTCGGCCAAAACACCAGGTGGGTATATTGGGCTATATTATTCACTGAGTTGAGATGCTCACCCCTGTCTCACTATTTTTTTTTCAAATTTTCAGGGTGAGTATTAGTATTATCTCCATCCAGTGACACTGTTTTTCATCTTTGGCGGTGAATTTATGATGAAAATATTAAATATATAATTTATTTGTATCGAACTGTAATTCTACTTTAGAGACTCCATAAATTTTAATTTGTTTAAATGTTATGGATTGATTATTTCTGTTGATGGATGTGATGGTTGAATATTACTATTTTATTATGTCAAATCAGGTTGACTGAAGGGTTTGGTGCCTTAGATTTCCCACCCATTAGTTCTGGTCAAGTGCCCTAAGATTAGGTCTTGACAAAGTTGGTATCAAAGCATTTGGTTCATTTTCCTCGGACAATGAGATTTACAAAGTATAGGGTCTTTACACGTCTTTTTGATTTTCCCTTACTTTTCATATCTGCGGTACCATTTTATTTTGTCGAGTCAATTTGTTTTATCGCCATCCTCATATGACCGTATAATTTCATATTGATTTATCATGCTTGATTAAAGCTCTCTGTTGCTTTTTAGTAAGATGAGTGACCACACTACTAAAGCCAGTGTTAGAGCTCGAGTAGTTACTAGAGAGCAAACTGTTATGGATGAGGAAGGTTTCACGGTTTTAACCATTTTAATTTGGATTGTACAGATACCAGATCTATTTATCTGACTAGCCGGAGGTCGGAGGGTCCTACACAAGCATGGTATAAGGATTACATATGACCCTGGTACCAAGAGTTGTCTTAGGATGATTTTAGGAAGGAGTTTCTAACTTGGTTTATTCCCCCGGGATTTGTGCATCATAAAATGATAGAATTAGAGAGTTTAAGGAAAGATGAGCATACTTCAATGCTAGATTTTACCACTAAATTTCTAGGATTGTGCCATTTTGTCCCCATTATGATAGCAGATGATGAGCTTAAGAAGTTCAGGTTTGTTAAGGCCTTAGGTGATGATTATACCTCCTTACTCAGTGGACGAAATGGACAACCTTTTGGTGTGTTGATTGATACTGCCCTAGATATAAAATTCACTTTAGAGGAAAGGAAAAAAAGATCTAGAGGATCTAATCGGCAAGGAGGTCAGGGCACTCACAAATTTTTTGGTCTGGGTGGTACTTTTTAGATGGGCTCCTATAGTTTAGAGTCGTAGGGTTCTTTCAGATGTAAGGGTAAGACCAAGGGTGGTTCCAAACATGGTCGAGGTTACATTGGTAGTAGTGGGGGGCTCCGGCTACAATTGATCAGGTTCTAGTTCTAGCACCTTGTGGTAAGGCCCATCAGGGCCAATGCATGCAGGGATCGAATGTTTGCTTTGGGTGCGACCAACTAGGTCACTTTGCTAGGGATTGCCCTTTATCAGGAGGATAGAGGATTCACAGTCAAGGGTATACCTAGGGTTCCATGCCTAGTGTAGGCCAGCCGATGCAGACATCTTTTTCATCTTAGTCTGGGGGATGGATAGTGGCCAGCAGGGTCGTGGTTTTGGAGGTAGGAGTAGAAGACAGAGTTAGGGTCAGAGTTCAAGGTATTCAGGCAAAGGTTAAAATCAAGGACAGGCTCGAGTTTTCACTCTTACTCAGCAAGATGCTCAAGCTTCCAATGCAGTGGTGGTAGGTAACCTTTCTGTATGTTCTTTTTTGGCAAATGTGTTAATAGACTCGGGTGCTACACATTCCTTTGTGTCCTTTAGATTTATAGTAAAACTTAATATTATACCAAGCAGTTTGGATTTCCCTATATTTGTTGCAACCCCTATGAGTGATTCCGTACTGGTAGATACAACTTTTTTATCATGTCTTGTTCTGATAGAGGGACGAGTTTTACTTGCTAATCTGATTTTTTCTTAATGTGATGGATTCTAATGTAACTCTTGGTATGGATTGATTGTCAACTCATTATGCCACTCTTGATTTCCGCAACAGTAAGGTCATCTTTCATATATCGGGTGATTCAAAATTTTTTTTAAGGGTAGTAGGATATTGCTCCATATAGTCTCATTTCAGCCATCAGTGCCAGAAAGATGTTGCGTCGTGGCTATCAATGGTATTTAGTAGTAGTTAGAGATGTCTTGGTAGATGTTAGAAACTTGAGAAATGTGCTCGTTGTAAATGAATTTTCAGATATTTTTCCTGAAGAGCTTTAAGGTCTGCTTTCAAAGAAAGAGATAGAGTTTTGTATCAACATAATTCCTGGTACAAATCTCATATCTATACCTCCTTATAGGATGGCCCCTGTGGAATTAAAGGAACTCAAAGAGCAATTGCAGATAAGGGATTCAGCTAGCCTAGTACCTCACCTTGGGGCATTCCTGTGTTGTTTGTGAAGAAGGATGGTACTATGTACCTCAACATCGATTACAAGCAGTTGAACAAAGTTACCGTAAATAATAAGTATCCCTTTCCTAGAATTGATGACTTGTTTAACCAACTTCAGGGTGCTCAGTGTTTTTCTAAGATTGATCTGCATTCAAGGCACCATCAGTTGAGGATCAGGAAGGGAGATATACCTAAGACGACATTTAGAACTTGATATGGTCATTATGAGTTTCGTGTTCATAGATTTGATGAATAGGGTGTTTAAGCCATTATTGGATCTTTTTGTCATCGTGTTTATTGATGATATCCTGGTTTATTCAAGGTCACCAGCAGAGCATGTACAATATTTGAGAATGGTTTTACAGGCTCTTAGGAATCACTAGTTGTATGCCAAGATTTTCAAGTGTAAATTTTGACTAGATAGTGTGAGCTTTTTAGGACATGTTGTTATTAAGGACAGCATCATGATAGACTCTAAGAAGATTGAAGTTGTTACCAATTGGTCACAGCCTACGACAGTTACTGAGGTTCAGAGTTTTCTAGGGCTAGTAGGATATTACTGTCGCTTCATCCAAGATTTTTCAAGGATAGCAGGACCTTTAACTCAATTAACCCATAAGAATGCTAGGTTTGTTTGGACTAAGGTGTGTGCGGAGAGTTTTCAGAGGTTGAAGGATTGCTTTACTTCTACTCTAGTGTTGGCTTTGCCTTCAGGAACCAGTGGTTACACCATATATTATGACGCTTCTAAAGTAGGTCTTAGGTGTGTACTGATACAACATGGCAGAGTAATTACTTATGCTTTTCATCAGTTTAAGAGACATGAGCAGAATTATCCTACCTGTGACTTAGAAATGACAGCTGTAATTTTTGCATTGAAGATTTAGAGGCATTACATGTATGGTAAGACTTGTGAGATATACACGAATCACAAGAGTTGAAGTATATTTTTTCATCAGAGAGACTTAAAAATGAGGCAGAGAAGGTGGATAGAACTTTTGAAGGACTATAATTGTACTATCCATTATCATCATGGCAAAGCAAATATAGTGGCTGATGCATTGAGCAGAAAATCATTTGGTAGCCTAGCCCATATTGTGGTGGAAAGATGACCCATTGTTAATGAGTTGTTAAAGTTGTTTGATGAGGGGTTATAGTTGGAGGTAAATGGCTCAGGTGTGCTTTTGGCATATCTTTAGATTCGTTTGATACTAGTCGAGCGGATCAAGGTGGCTAAGAGACGGGACCCACAGTTATGCAGAGTTATGGAAGAAGTACAAGAAGGTAACTCCAAGGACTTCATGATTGATGAAAAAAGTGTACTTCGGCATGGTTTGAGGTTATGTGTTCCAGATGTATACAATTTAAGAAAATAGATTTTGGAAGAGGCACACCTTGCAGCATACGGTGTGCATCCTAGTTCCACCAAGATGTATCTTGATCTGAGGAGCATATATTGGTGGAATGGTATGACGAAAGATATCGTGGAGTTCATTTCTAGATGCCTCACTTGCCTGCAAGTAATGTTAGAACATCAAAAGCCTTCTAGATTGTTGCAGCCACTCCCTATTCCCAAGTGAAAATGGGAAAGGATTACAATGGATTTTGTGACTGGGTTGCTAAAAACCACTTCTGGCTATGACTCTATATGGGTTATCGTGGATCGATTAACTAAGTCAGCGCACTTTATTCCAGTATAGGTGAATTACTCAGAGGCTAAGTATGTCAAGTTGTATGTGGAGAAGATAGTCTATTTACATAGAGTCCCACTTTTCATTGTGTTAGATAGAGGGTCCCAGTTCACTTTTAGATTTTGGAAGTCATTGCAGGATGCTTTGGGTATAAGATTAAACTTCAGTACAACTTTTCACCCTTAAACTGATGGACAATCTGAGAGGACCATTCAGACTCTAGAGGATATGCTTCGGATGTGTGTACTGGATTTTAGAAGCCATTGGGATTAACATATGCCGTTGATCAAGTTTGATTATAATAATAGCTACCACACTAGCATCGAGATGGCACCTTATAAGGCTCTTTATGACTAGAAGTGTAGGTCTCGAATCTGTTGGAAAGAAGTTGGAGAGAGGCAAGTAGCAAGATTTGACCTAGTCCAAGTCACCTCTAATAAGGTTCCAGTTATTCGAGAGCGACTAAGAATTGCAGCTAGTTGTCAGAACAGTTATGCAGACCCTAGACGTAGAGATATGTCTTTTGACGTGGGTGACCTCGTGTTCTTAAAGGCTTCTCCTATGAGAGGAGTGATGAGATTCAGTAAGAAGGGTAAGTTGGCACCAAGGTATATTGGACCGTATATGATCATATAGAGAGTTGGAGCAGTTGCTTATCGATTGGACTTACCATCAAATCTTTCTCACGTCCATATGATATTTCATATCTCAATGTTAAGGAAGTATATTCCAAATCCTTCACACGTCTTGAAACCACAAGAAGTTCAGATCTGCGATAATCTTTCTTATGAGAAGGTCCCCGTAGCTATTATAAACTCTCAGATTCAGAAGCTTCGTTCCAAGGAAATTCCCATGGTGAAAGTATTATGGCAGGATCATACTACCGAAGAGTGTACATGAAAAATAGAAGCGAATATGAGAGATAAATATTTGCATTTATTTGTATCGAGTTAGACTAATTTTGTGATTGAGAACTGTTAGTTAATTATTGTATGATCATATTCGAATTAAGTCCTTAATTGCTTTATTAAATTCAAAAACTAATTTTTCTAATGGGGGAGATTGTAACGCCCTAAAATAATAATAATAATAATAATAATAATAATAATATAGAGAAGATTGATTTTGGGGATTTGAAAAAAGGTAAGAGAGAGAGATTTGAAATATTTTAAAGGATGAAAATTTTAATTTTTTTTGTAAAATATAATATAATAATTGGTGAGTGAATGATGGTGTGTGTAAACCCTTAATTTTTGATCCAGCTCAGTCCAAAGATTTTAAAATAATTCGAAATAATTTTTATGGTATATTTATTTTGATTCATTTTACTTATTATTTATTTATTTTATTTATTATTTATTATTTATTTTAATACAATATTTATTTTATTTTTTATTTATTATTTATTAATTTTTAAAAATATATATATATATAATTTTTTTAAAAATAAAAAATCGGCGACGAAAGTCGCTAACGAGGAATTGGCTTGGGCCAATTTGCCGCAGGCACCCCGCGTGCAATTTTGCCAGTACCCAGCCCGCAATTTTGCCTCTAGCTCGCTCAGCGCCAGTCTCGCCCGGGCCCGCAAGTAATTTTTTCCGAAACCTTATTTTACTTGGTTTTTTATTTTATTTCCAAAATAGTTTTTAATTTCCTTAACATTATAAATTTTTTTTAAATTTAATTGCCTATAAATACCACATTAAAAATACACAGAAGGGGATTGGGATTTTGGACTCAAGGATTATTCGAATTACTTAGAATCTTGGACTTGTGAAGGAAGGAGCAAGAGGCAGCAAGCAACAAACAAACAATCCATAAAAAGGCAGCACACACTGTCTTGGTTATTGTTCAACTAGAAATAAAATTGTGGTGAAACCAACAACGGAGGTTTGAGTTTCTATTAACTTTTTATATTTACAGTAGCCTCATTATTCAATTTGATCAATTATTTGAGCATACAATAAATGTATTTTTGATTAATTATTTTTTATTTATCATCTAGTCCCTATCTAAAACCCTAAAAATTATTTTTCAAAACTCTAATATCTTAATACCCATTAAACTAATTTTTAAAAACTAAAACCCTAATTACACTTTTCTAATACCACAAAACAATAATCTGTTTTCTCAAAATCATAATCAATTTTATTTTTCTAAAAATCACAGTAGCCTATTCTTTTTAAATACCTAACTTTTAATCTTATTTTCATGATCTCCAATTTTATTTACTTAAACCCTAAACCTTAATATTTTTTATACAACTTCCGAAATCCTAAATCCAAAATATCCATTCTTTATATTCAAGCCCTAATTTATTTAAAACCTAATCTTTAATTCAACCTATTTGTACATCTAGTAGCCATGTTATTTCTTTTATATTAAATATTTCTTAGTTAACTAATCCAGCAATTAAAAAACCCCAATTGTTAAATATAAAACCTACAAAATCCTAATTTTATTCAAGAAACCCTAATTGATGCATAAACCCTAAATTCATATACTTACTGTTTTATTTAAATTAGATTTATGTTTATTATATACTTTGATTGATGTTTCATGTCCTTGATTAATAATTTACTTATGATGAATGGTTGGTTATTTTGATTGATTTGCTTTGATTTCAAAATATTGTAAGGGGTATGTTTCCTATGTTTTGGGTACCTCATATTGTGAGCATCATGTAATTTAATTTATTTTTCATATTTTGAAATTAATATAAAGGACACATTTTCACCTTTCGTTGGGTGTCCTATTTAGTTTTAGACACAGATGATGTAAGGACATATTTTCATCCTTGGATGGGTGCCCATTTATTTGTTTTGTTTGAAAATTATTGTGATTTTAATAAAGTATTTATTTATTCTTATGATCGCATGTAGTATGGATAATATCATTATATTTAAGAATTTTATAATATTAAGACCTGCAAAGGAGGCCGGTTCCAACGAACCGGGCGTTATGGGGGTGCTGGGTCATTTTTCACCTTCTCCGCACGTACTCAACTTTTTAAACCCATTAGGGGGTTGGAGATTCCTTAGGAATCGAGTTATCCACCCCTTTCTTTTTTTTGGCCCATCCGGGTGGCGACTCCATTTTCTTCTAACTTAGGCTCGTGTTCTCTAAGGCCCCGAGCCTAACAGTGATGAAGTCGCAAGAACCATTCCACTGGGAGTGGGGGCAAAAATCTCCGCTAACAGTGGCGACTCCACTGGGGATAAGAGAAGTTGATTCCGTTGATCTTTATATTATTCTATTCTTTCTTATCATGATATTATCCATTGCATCATATTAGATTGCATCATGTTCGTGAGTTAGAACTCCTGTGTTACCTGTGTTGTGTTATGTAAGGGATACCATACTTTCACTCAAGGTATGAAGATCGAGCATGGCATAACCACTCATAGCCTTGTACCTTTTGATATATACTTGCTATGGGAACCTAAGCTTTTAACCCAAAGACTAAAACTCATGTAATTGGCCTAGTTACTTTTCTTAGCTTTTTACCCCAAATGCTTGTTGTTTGACTATGGTTAATTTATCTTGGCTTAAATTATGGCTTATTTGGTTTGTTCTTTTTCTAATATGACCTAAGTACAATTGTAAGCTGAAAATAAATTTTTCTTTAAAGTCCAAAAGGCCAAAGCTATTTTTAAAACTTTTCAAGATGGTCTTTGGACATAAAACTTTTCTAAAAATAAATCAAAAATTCTTTTCTCATGACTCAAATACAAAGTCAAAAATCCATTTTTTCTAAAAATCTTTTTTTATTTTTTTGCATTTCATCCAACCTTTTCAAAAGAGCTTACGAATATTTAGGTCAATTATGAAAATACCAAAAATCAATTGTGAGCCTAGTTTTTAGCATGAATCATTAGTTACTTTTTCAAGTGAGAAATCTATTTATAATAAACCTCTTAATTTGGTTTTAATCTAATATAGCATAAAAGCTACTTTAGTTGGTTGAATGGATTAAAATCTAATTAATGAGAATTATCATGAACTAATTTTTATTTTTAAAATATAACTATTGGTTGAAACGTCCGAGAGAATTTTTTAAAAATAAGATGCCCCATGTTGATATTTTGTTAATCATATACCTAGGAAAAGAGACTCACCATCCGTGTATGGAAGTTATAAGGTTGGAAGGAACGTCCTAATTATCCTTGTTTGTTAGTTATTTATGCATATATGCATACATACATTTGCATCACATATCATTAATCCTTTCTGGCTCACAACCCTGGATTATAACAGTTCAAAAGCTTACGACAACCCCACTTATGCCCGTGACGAAGAATCCAGTAGCAACTCAATCACTTTTTCACTAAAAGCAATGGAATCTGAATAAATTCAAAGAATGGTGGATGACGCCTTCAATGCTAAAATGGAAGAATTAAAGGGGGCCTTAGCTGAGATCATGAAGAATCAAATGGCTACAATGTTTGGAAACACTGCTGAAGCATCCGCAAGCACTAAGAAAGACAAAGGGAAGGCTAAGGTTGGTGAAGTGGCTTTTGATGATGACAAGGTAGTCATTGATGATGTTGACTACTGGGCTCAATACTTTCAAGATTCTCAAGACAAGAAGAAGGAGCCGAAGTTTGTTGAAAGATCAGCTATGGAGAAAATTGAAACTTCAGATGTTGAGAAATTGTTTGCTGACCTGCAAAATTTTTTTTGAAAAGAAGCTGAAAACTGAAGAAATGTCTGAGGTCGACAAATTATTTGAGCTAGATGAAGAGGTTTCGTACAAGTTCAAGATGCCATCCTTTGCTAAGTTTGATGGAACTAAAAATCTTCACCTCCACGTGAAGCAATATATCACTGCTATGCAGTCTGCCCGAGCTACTAAAGCTCAAACTCTAAGGTACTTTATGCTCTCATTAGATCCTGTGGTTCAAAATTAGTTCAATACCTTAGATGATAGCACTAAAAAAAGCTGAGATATGCTATACAAGGCCTTCGTCCAACAATATAGATACAATATTGAATTAGAAGTTACTCTAATGGAGGTGGAGTCCATTAGACAAAGATCGAACGAGAACTTCATGGACTATGTTAAGAGGTGGAGGAATAAGGCTACATTGGTTAAGAGAAGGCCTGATGAATCCGATAAAATTAGAATGATCATGAGAGGAGTGTTACCTAGCCTTCGCGAAAGGATGTCCCATACACTCATTCAGGATTTCAAAGACCTTTTACAAGTGGGCTTGCAAATTGAAGAGTGGGAAAGGGAGAAGAACCGCTTTTCGATAAGAAGGAATGAGAAAGGAAACTACCAGTCTGGTAACCAAAGTATGCAAAAGGCAGTTGATGTTAATGCTATTGGACAAGGAGGAAGAAGGCAGTTTTCAGAATTGGGAAAGCCGCTATCTTGGGTCCTCAATAAGTTACAAAAGAAGAGATTATTACAACCCTTAAATTCTCGTTCTTTTTCTAACACACTCCCACCTAATTTTGACACTAAAGCATTTTGTCAATTCCATTAAATGCAAGGGCAAGACATGGATAAATGTGTGAGATTGAGGTATGAGATTCAGAATTTGATTGATAGTGGGAAGCTGCCTGAGCCCAATAAGCCAAATACCAAAGACAATTCACTGCCAAGATTCAATAGAGTACCACCACCGGCGACCTTCATGATTAGAGGAGGTTTGCATGAAAGTTTTGTCATGTCTTCTTTCCAAGATATGGATGAAGAAATAAGAAATGAGGAAGTGGTGTTTAGCAAATTGAACAAACTGTGATTGGAAAAGAAGTAGCAATCTGTGTTGTGAATGAGTTTTGGGATTCAAGCGATAGTGATGATGATCTTGAACCCAAGAAGGAGGAATAGACCTGGTCCGAACCTGAAGAAGATGAAATGATGAACATTAGATCCGGTAAGCCTTATGCAAGGCTACCACCTAAGAAAGTAGAGGCTAATAAAGGAAAGGAAGCTGAAGTTGAGAATAAAGAAGAGGAAAATGATACCGTGCTTAAGCAGTTTAAGAGAGCCCAAGCAAGCATCAGTATTTGGGACTTATTGGCCACTTCTAAGAAGCACCGTGAAACTATAGCCAAGACCTTGGCTAGTATGCCAATTTTCACCTCTATAACACCGGAGGAGCTAGTTAACTTCGTGAAGGTTGAAGGAGTGATGAAGTGTGAAGATATTCAAAAGAAGAGCGAAGTTAATATAGGAATGATATCTTTCTCGAATGCGGATTTACCAAAAGAGGAGAGCGATCATATCCACCCTCTCTTTATCAAAGTAGAAGTCAAAGGAAAAAGGACCCCATATGTAATGGTTGATGATGGGTCAGCCATAAATGTTTGCCCACTTAAAATTTTGCCAAAGTTAGCTATGTCAACAAGGGATCTAAGCCCAACCGAGGTTACCATTAGGGCTTATGACAATACCAAGAGGCACACTGAAGGGACATTCAAAGCTATTGTGAAGGTTGGTCCAATTGAATCTATTGTTGAATTTGTGGTTTTGGACATACTTGTTACTTTTGCTCTGCTTTTGAGACGACCCTGGTTTCATCCTCTTGGTGGAGTTCCTTCCACCCTTCATCAAAAGATCAAATTCCCTAACGAAGAAGAGACGGTGGTCATCGAGGCCAAAGATAATGAGTTGGTCAATGCTCTAATAATTGAGAGGCCTCTCAATTGTTTCCAAGTAGCTACAATTTCTGATGATGAAGTGGTGCACTCCAAGGTCTTGAACATGATGAAAAACATGAGCTACCTTCCTAGTGTTGGTCTTGGAAAGGGCAAGGCCGGTATGATAAAGCTTCTAGATTTTAGGACTCAAACTTTCAAGAAAAGGGTTAGGGTATGAAGAAGCTAGCAAAGATGTTCATCCGAAGAAGAATGAGAAGATGAGCTTCCCACCACTTGAAGAGATCTTTGTCAAAGCTCCAAACATAGGATCACTCCAAGAAAAGCCCGAGCCAATCATATTCATAGAAAAGTTAATCCCAAATTTTGAAATTTTTGCTGATGTTGCCAAGTTAGTGGAACAAGTGAAGAAAGAGCTCACCTTGCAAGTCGAGAAGGAGCCCAATCCAGAAGAGGAGAAGGAAGTTGTCCTGAAAGCCAAGAAGACTTCGAAAGAGATTGCTGCCCTGGTTGAAGAGAAGTTTGAAGATGTTCTGCATTATGATTTTGAGAACAATGATTTTAATTTTAATTTTAATTTATCTGTTTTGTATGAGGATGATGATGTTTTTTTTTTCAAAATGAATGCAATAAAGTCTGATTTTGCTTACTTGTGTGATGTTTCTCCTGATGGTTACATACGTTCAAATAGTGGTTACATGAGCAATTTTAATATTAACTATATCGATATACAATCATTAAATTTGGGAACAATCAAAAATTCTAAAAATATTAGCATAGCATCCGACCTTAATCCTGATGAGAGAGAGAGATTTGAAAAAATATTTAAAAAATATGAAAAAATTTTTGCTTGGTCTTATGAGGATATGCCTAGAATAGATCGAGACATAGCCGAACATTTGATTCCTACTTACACTCATATGAAACCTGTCAAACAAAAGCTTAGGCGATTAAGACTAGAGTGGGCTGAATTGGTTAAAGAAGAGGTCACTAAATAAATACAAGTAAAGTTCCTTGAAGTGATAGATTACCCAGATTGCCTAGCCAACATAGTATCCGTACCAAAGAAAGATGGAAGAATTAGGGTCTGTGTGGACTATAGAGACTTAAACAAGGCTTCCCTTAAAGATAATTTTCTTTTACCCCATATAGATGTCCTCATTGATAGTGCAATCTCTAGCGTGCTACATTCATTTGCAGATGAATTTTTCGGATACAACCAAGTGTTAATGGCTCAAGAGGATAAAGCTAAAACTGCCTTCATTACCATATAGGGTATATTTTGTTATAGGGTAATGCCATTTGGGTTAAAGAATGCTGCAGCAACCTATCAAAGAATGGTCACCACGTTGTTTCATGATATGATGCATAAATAAGTTGAAGTGTATGTTGATGATATGATGGTGAAGTCGGATACAAGGGAACAACACTTCCAAAACTTAGAATTATTCTTTGAGAGAGCAGTGAAGTATAAGCTAAGGTTAAACCCAAAGAAGTGTGTATTTAGAATTACCTCAGGCAAGTTATTGGGACATGTGATTGGGACAAATGGCATTGAGATTGACCTTGACAAGGTTAAGACGATCAGGAATATGTCAGCCCCTAAGACGGAGAGAGAAGTTTGAGGGCTTATTGGCATATTACAGTACATTAGCAGGTTTATAGCAAAGCTCATCACAATCTGTGAACCTATCTTCAAATTGCTTAAAAAGAATTAGCCAGTCACGTGGAATAAAGAGTGTCAAAAGGCATTTGAGAGCATAAAGGAGTATCTGCTAAATTCACCTGTTTTAAAATCACCTAAACCCGGTAAACCCTTGTTACTATACTTATCAGTAGAAGAAGAGTCAATAGGAGCCATGCTAGCCCAAGCAGATGAATCAGGGATTGAGCACACAGTCTATTATTTGAGTAGAAAGCTTCTACCTTATGAAATTAAGTATAGTATCATTGAAAAGACCTGTATAGTTGTGGTTTGGTCTTCTAAGAAGTTACGGCATTACTTTTAATCTTATAGTGTGCAAGCAATTTTCAGGTTGAATCCAGTGAAGTACTTAAGGGAGACACCTCTTTGATTGAAAAGTATGGGTGATGGTTGATAATATTGGAAGAATTTGAGATTGAGTATATAACCAGAAAAATAATCAAAGGTAGAGCAGTGACAGAATTTCTGGCCTAACAACCATTATTAGATAGCGAAAAGGTAGTCTTGGAGTTTTTTTTTATGAATATTTAGAAGCCATAGAAGTACAAGGATGGAAGATGTATTTTGACGGAGCATTGAATAGGAAAAAAGCAGGTTTGGGAGTCATACTAGAATCACCCGAAGGGGAACTTATCCCTTTAGCCAAGAAGTTGAAGTTTAGGGTGACCAATAATATGGTGGAGTATGAAGCATGTATTTTTGGTTTGAAAACCCTGATGATTATGAAGGTGGATAAGGTGTAAGTCTTTGGCGATTCATTGCTAGTAGTATCCTAAGTAAATGGAGAGTGAGAGTTAAAAGAAGAGAAGCTAAAACCATACCACCATTACTTGACCATAATGAAGAAGAACTTTAAGGAGTGCAGGTTTATACACCTACCAAGAGAAGAAAACCAGATGGCTGATGCTCTAGCCACATTGGCTTCGGTCTGGGAAAATCCTGTCAACTTATTCCTTAAGCCTCTGATTTTGACCAGTTCATCAACTCCTTGCTATGAATATGAGACAATTATGAAAACTGATACAGACCATGATGCGTGGTATGACACTATAAGACGATTTTGGAGAAGAAGAAATACCCGTTGGGGGCAACAAAGAAAGAAAGAAGAGCCATAAGATGATGGCCCTTACAATACATCACCTTTCATGGAGAGTTGTATCAAAGATGGCCTGATGGGATGCATTTAAAATGCTTGAGGAAGCCTGAAGTAGAGCATATCATGTCGAAAATACACGTGGCAAGTTACGGTCCATACATGAGTGGTTTAGCCATAGTTAAGAAGATAATTCGACAAGGTTGCTACTGGTTAACCATGGAGAGAGATTGTATTGAGTTTGTGAAGAAGTGCCAGCAATGTCAGATGTATAGTAGTTTGAATCACATACCTCCTAAAGAATTGCATTCTATGCCTTTACCCTGGCCCTCCGCAACTTGGAGGATTGCCATTATAGAAGAGATACATCTGACGGCTTCAAATGGTCACCTTTTTATTATAGTAGCAGTAGATTATTTTTAAAAATGGGTCGAAGCTGAATAGTTCAACAAACTGGGGGCAAGGAAAATGGCTAAATTTATTGAAAAGAATCTCATCTGCAGGTGTGGGGTCCTGCACAGTGTGATATCGGATAATGGGGTATAGTTTTAAGGTGAAGTTAAGGACTTATTCTCGAAGTACCAAATCCATCATCATTGATCCTCCCCTTATAGACCGAAGGCTAATGGTGTAGTAGAAGCAATAAACAAGACAATTAAGCAAATTTTGTCCAAGATGACGAAGACATACAGGAATTGGTCGGAGATGCTTCCTTTTGCTTTGTGGGGATACAAAACAAGTGTACAAAAACCTACTAGAATGACACCGTTCTCTTTAGTTTACGGGATAGAGACAGTGTTGCCAATTGAAATTGAGATCAAGTCATTAAGAGTGGTCTTAGAAGCTGAACTGCCTGAGATGGAGTGGGTAGTGAGCAGGTACACACATTTAGCTTTACTAGCAGAGAGGATGTTAAAAGCACTGTATCATCATCAACTATATCAAAGGAAGATAGCCTAGGCCTAAAATAGAAGGATTAAGATCAGAAAGCTTAGAGTCGGCGACTTAGTGTTAAAGCAATGTAAACCTAATGTATCTGATCCAAGAGGGAAATTTAGGCCTAGTTGGGAAGGACCATATATTGTGAAATAAGTCATGAACAAGGGTTTAGTCAAGTTATCAGACTTGGACGAGAACAAGTTTAGTGAGCCAGTGAACATTGACAGGTTGAAGGGGTTTTAAGTATAAAAAAAGAGCTCGCTAGGTTGAAAATTCAAAAAGGCAGTCTAGGCAAAAGTTAAAGTAGTCCGCTAGTTTCGAAAATCCAAAAGGGCTAGCTAGGCAACAATTAGGGCTAAGTGAGAGAAAATCGTCAATTAGAAAATTCAAAAGGGCTAGTTGGCAATAGGAGTGATCTTATGTATGCTTTCTTTACGTTTGGTTGTTCTCCAATTTAATAAAAAAGAATTAATATTAAAATTATTCTATGTGCACTATTTTAAGTATTTGACCAGATATGGATAAAATAAATAAACACAATAGTGAAAGGTGATAACAAATTATAAAAGAAAAAGAAACATCTCTTATTATTTTCATTATTTTTATATCCTAACAACATTTTTTCTAAAGAAAGTGACAAATGTAAAATCTATGGCAGACGATAAGTGTAGCATGCAGGCCAGCTTTGCCTCAACCGATCCAAGTAGACTTCAGTCAGACAAGACATGTCTAAATCAGGAGTAAACTCGAAACCTCGAGGCTTAGCTTTATACTGACGGTAAAGCCGACGAGGATCATAACAAGTACCTCGATGAAGAGCAGTGAGAGAAACATACATCAAATACGTCTGAATGGTGATACAAGAAATTTTTCACCAAGGTACTAACCAACGGATGTTGGCTGTAGCGCGCGAGTGGATCTAGTCAACCCAGTCGGTATATGAAGAAGCAGGGTGGAGTAGTTTCCTAGCAGAGTGATATCGCGGTAGATATCTGGCAAATCCATAGATGAAGTGTCAAGCAAGCAGAGATGCTCCTAAAGCTAGATCTGTAAGTATAAGAAAAGAATTAAAAAAAATTCGATAAGTTGAAAACCTGCAAGGGCGGCTTAGGTAAAAATTAGGGCGGCTCGCTAGTTCTGAAAATTCGCTAGGGCGGATTAGGCAAAAATTAGAGCAATAAAAAAAAGGGAGCCTAAATTGAAAACCCGAAAAGGCATTTTAGGTAATTACCTGAAGTAGCAACGGACTCCCGACTAATATCCTTGACAATCCTGATTTAAGTTGATCCAGTCCAACTAAAGTCTCAGTTAAGATCACGAGTATCGGTGACAAGCCTCCTTCCATTTGATCCATGATATCCAATACTCGTAGATTGATATCGCCATCGAAAGAAACAAACAAGAATTGGCTAAGCAAGCAGAGACAGAACATGCGTCCCCAAGCCTTGGTAGGAGCCAAATAAGAAATGCAAAAGTCAATCAAGGGACCAAGCAGAATTTTCTCACCTCTCGTCAACTGTAGAACTTTGGGCTTTGAAAGTTGAAACAGCATTTGCATCTTTTGTCGAGTTCTGAAAATCAATATAAGCAGCGTCATTGGTTGATTGCTTGGATATCCAAGGATGGCCTCAAACTCTTCAATCATGGGACATATTTCAAAGCTATTTTTCTTAAATGTCCTAGAATTCACATTTCAAAAGGAAACCATGGCATGTAAAAAAGAATGGTCTAATTTAATATTTTGAAAACACTTCAAAATATTGATTCTAGACAGAGATATTTGTTCCCAATGAATGACTTTCATATTTTTAAATAAACCTTTTATTTTCTTCAAATTGAGTTCTGTTATTATTGACAATTGAAGGAAAATTAAAATTGTTAAAAGGAATTTTGATGCTAAAATTAAAAATTCGTAGAAAATTTCCTGGTTTCTATATAGGTTCATAACATGGAAAGAGGATTTATATAGGGTGATTGGTTATATCAAAGTTTATAAGGAATGGCTTGAGACTGAGACGCGCAAGGATAGGAAATCAACGACGAAATGGTTTTGAATTACCGCATTGCCTTTGGTTTTGTGAATCAATGCTACTGTGGAATTCTAAATTATGAGAGGAAGAACCAATGATTGTACTATAGTAATAATAATAACAATAAAAAAATTGAAAGTCAAAAGTTGCAGTGAAAGTGCAAATTATAATAAAAATAATAATAATTATTATTATTATTACTACTACAAATAATACAATATTTTCTCACTGAGAAGGAGGTGGTGGATCATGGTCAAACACAGCACTGAAAAAGTCATCACCTGTTGGAGGAAAAGGCATATCATCTATCTCGAGTCCACCCGAAGAAGGAGCACCTGAACCTCTATTACCCTGGAATTCAGATCTGTAAGGTCCTCATCCGAAGTAGATGAAGAAATCTCATGGTCATCAGTTTGGGGCTCCATAGAAGATGAAGCACCAGGATCCCTCATTCCTTGGAACCGAAAGTCTCGAAAGTCTTGCTCTGACTGATGGTATAATTTTTCAAAATGGACAACCTGTTGACGACTAGCAGCTAACTCTTCCTACAGTTTCTTATTTTATTCCTCAACATCCGCTGTGAGTTAGAAATGAAAGGGTAAGAGCATATATAAGCATGCATGCAAGTAGCGTAAATCATCATGGAATAGGATAACCTACTAGGTAACTCATATCAACGCCTTGAGAATGAGATGGCATCTCCGGTTGATAAGAATGAGTAAATGGAGGAGCAGTAGAGAAAGGTCTAGTCTCATGACCAAATGAGCCAATAGCCTGCAATAATCATTAAAACAGTCAAAATAAGTTAAGAAAGGAGTAATTGCAATGGCAAGATGGTAAAAGTTTACTTGAGAGGTGCAAGCCCCGGAATGAGGGTTGGACCCTCCTCCCTCTCTGTGATACTCCTCTTCATCACTATTCTCCTCTTCCTCGGGAATTTTTTGGATGCCAACAGGAGATATGTCAAAGTTTAAGAGCACTACTCGAATAAACTGGGTATAGGATGCACCCGGTGGATAGAGAAAGGTTTCAACATCATAACCGTGCCGAGCTAACCATCACACATTCTCCGGCATTGATGTGATATTTAAAGTTTACTCCAAACAATTCATTAGAATCCTCTGTCGCTCTAGACCAAGGAACCACTTATACACTCTCTCCAGAGAAACCGACCACTAGACACAGGGCTAGTAATGACTCTGCGGGTATGCTGAAAAGGCAGTACGACATTCATGGAAGAAGTTCAGTTCATCCGCTCTTTCGTGTTCCACCAAGCTAAATTGACCTACAAGATAACAGAAGGTAAGTGTGCTTTTTACATAAATTTTGAAGTATATTAATATTATTTTACCTTGCCCAAGGTTAAGCAACTCAAGAGATAGTGCTAGGTGTGCATATGGTGAGAGCCAGAAACTGCTACGCGATCTGACAACCAAAAATTCAACCTCGAATACCCGACTGTCTCTCAAAAAGTGCAAGAAACTCTCACGAGATTATGCTCATAGGCCCATACCTGCAACAATAATAAAAAACAAATTCATACAAGTATAAGAATTGAATTGAGAATGGTGGAAGAAGAGGACCTTGACAACCACCATGAAACCGATGAAAGACTTCTTATTCTTGAAAATCTTGTCTGGTCCATGATAAAGACAAGCAAGGCCAGCTTCACCCCAGTCGTAAAACAGTACCATACTCATATCAATAAGGGCCTTCAATACCGATAGATGGATGACAGACTCGATGCTGCATAAAATGGTCGACCCAAGCAAATATAATAAAAATCCTTGAGCATATTGTTTGGTTGTTTCTCTACGAACCCATCCATCATAGTTCATCCAATAACTCCTAATCGGCTCAATTTTTATCTTTAAAGGCCTTTTTAATGATGGTTCCGTACCGATTAACTATTAAATTTCTTCGTGTGTCAAAATATCATTGGTAAGAGGGACCGGAAGGCCATAGTACCAGATACCAGTTATGGTTGTATAATCGACTGGGCCAATGGTAATCTCTCCTACAGGTAAGTAAAAAGTATGGATCGTGTCCATCCATCGCTCCGACAATGCTTAAACTACACTCCTGTCTATCAGACACTCTTCAGATGATAATTGCAAGATGAAGCTTTTGAAACCGCACTCTCGGACAATCTATTTTACCCGAGAAGATGCTACATCATACCATTGTCGGAATTTATAGATACACCCTCTGCCCCAGACAAAACATCGATCATGCTAACACGGAGCCAGGTAAGTCAACACGAGATAAGTATATCATCATACCAATACTACTGATTTATAGCCTAAAATTACCCGTTATATTCTATTTTATTCTTTCCTAATCTTTAGTACTATTAATAATAAAAAAAAGAAGAAAAACTAAAAAACTAAAAAAGAGAAAAAGAGAAAAAGAGAAAAAAAACTAATAATAATAAAATAAAATAAAATAATACATATTTGTGCTATTAAAATATTAAGTTGCAATATTACCTTAGTTTTTTTACTTGAACTGCGATGAAGCTGCATCCCAACTAGTAGACTTACAATACCATTTTCATATCGTCGAATAAATGCTATCAACTCAGCATTGGATCGAGGCCCTGATCTAGAAATATGCATCATTTCCATTTGTTGATCAACTCTCTACTCAACTCTCTGCTTACTATGAAAATATATAAATTTGTGAATGAATGTAAGTGTGCATGAGTATTGAAGAAATGAACAGTTTATATAGGCAAATTGCAAAGAAAAAAGACAAAAGGCAAAAGGAAAAAATAATACTTCTAGTAAAAAAGAAAAGAAAAAAGTCATAAATAGTGAATAAATAGTTAGTGAATAGTAAGTAAATATTGAATAAACAGTGAATAAATAGTAAATTTAATTATTCAATTCTTATTCAGATATTTGCATATCTAAAAATATTTTTGTACTTTTAAAATATTTTTTCACGCAAAGGCAAAAAGATATAGGTATGGTAAAAAATAGCTAAATTTTTTGCAGCTAAATTTTTTATAAATTTCTTTAATATCATACTGACTATAATCATTTTTTTGCAGATAATCTAAATTATTTCTAAGTCTAGAATTCACCTCGGGTCCAGAACCTAAATTATTTTTTAATTCAAAACTCACTCTGGTTCCAAAACCCAAATTATTTTCGAATTCAAAACTCATCCCAGGTCCAGAACCTAAATTATTTTTTAGTCCAAAAAATTCACCTCAGGTTCAGAACCCAAATTATTTTCAAATAAAAAACTCACCTCGGGTCCAGAACCAAATTATTTTTGAGTCCAAATTCACCATGGGTCTAGAACCTAAATTATTTTTGAGTTCAAAACTTATCTCGAGTCCAGAACCTAAATTATTTTTTAAGTCTAGAACTTACCTCGGGTCCAGAATCTAAATTATTTTTTTAAGTCTAGAACTTACCTCAGGTCTAGAACCCAAATTATTTTTTAAGTCCAAAACTTACCTCGGGTCCAGAACTCAAATTATTTTTTAAGTCCAGAACTTACCTCGGGTCCATAATTCAAATTATTTTTGAGTCTTGAACTCATCTCGGGTCCAAAACCTAAATTATTTTTAAGTCCAGAACTTACCCTCAGGTCCAGAACCCAAATTATTTTTTAGTCAAAAACTCAAATCAACCTTGGGTACGGAGTCCAGTCTAGCTCTAAATCCAGTCAAAAGTCATGTTATTTTTTACTATCTTCTACTAAAAGTCTCAGATCGTTCAAGCAGGGGGCAAATTATAGACCCTTAATTTTTAGCCCAGTTCAGTCTAAAATTTTTAAAATAATCCGCAATAATTTTTGTGGTATATTTATTTTGATTCATTTTACTTATTATTTATTTATTTTACTTATTATTTATTATTTATTTTAATATAGTATTTATTTTACTTTTTTATTATTTATTTATTAATATATATATAACTTTTTTTAAAAATAAAAAATCAGCAATGGTAGAATCGGCGACGAAAATCGCTAGCGACGAATTAGCTTGGGCAAATTCGCCGCAGGAACACCTGCGATAAATTGGCCTGTTCGCTACAAGTTTTGCTTGCGACGAATTGGCTATGGGCCAATTTTCTGCAGGCAAAATCTGCGGCGAAATATGCCCCCCTGCGCAATTTTGCCAGCACCCAATCCGCAATTTTATCCCAGCTCGCTCAGCGCCAGTCTCGCCCTGGCCTGCTCGCAGTTTTTGTCGGAACCTTATTTTACTTGATTTTTTATTTTATTTCCGAAATAATTTTTAATTTCCTTAATATACTAGAATTTTTTATTTTAATTGCTTATAAATACCACATTAAAACACACAAAAGGGGATTGGGATTTCGGACTTAAGGATTATTCGGATTACTCACACGCTGTCTTTGTTATTGTTCAACCAGAAATAAAATGGTGGTGGAACCAACAACGGAAATTTGAGTTTCTATTAACTTTTTATATTTACAGTAGCCTCATTATTTAATTTGATCAATTATTTGAGCATACAATAGATATATTTTTTGATCAATTAATTTTTTATTTATCATTTAGTCCCTATCTAAAATCCTAAAAATTATTTTTCAAAATCGTAATATCTTAATATCCATTAAACTAATTTTTGAAAACTAAAATCCTAATTACACTTTTTTAATACCACAAAATAATAATCTGTTTTCTCAAAATCATAATCAATTCTATTTTTCTAAAAATCACAGTAGCCTATTCTTTCTAAATACCTAACTTTTAATCATATTTTCATGATCTCCAATTTTATTTACTTAAACCCTAAACCTTAATATTTTTTATACAACTTCCGAAATTCTAAATCCAAAATATTCATTCTTTATATTCAAACCCTAATTTATTTCAAAACCTAATCTTTAATTCAACCTATTTGTACATCCAGTAGCCATGTTATTTCTTTTATATTAAATATTTCTTAGTTAACTAATCCAGTAATTAAAAAATCCCAATTGTTAAATATAAAACCTATAAAACTCTAATTTTATTCAAGAAATCATAATTGATGCATAAACCCTAAATTTAAATACTTACTACTTTATTTAAATTAGATGTATATTTATTATAAACTTTAATTGATGTTTCATGTCCTTGATAAATAATTTACTTATGATGAAAGGTTAGTTATTTTGATCGATTTGCTTTGGTTTCAAAACATTGTAAGAGATATGTTTTTCATATTTTGGGTACCTCATATTGTGAGCATCATGTAATTTAATTTATTTTTCATATTTTAGAATTAATGTAAAGGATACGTTTTCACCTTTCGGTTGGTATCCTATTTAGTTTTAGATACGAATGATGTAAGGACATATTTTCATCCTTGGATGGAAGTCCATTTATTTATTTTGTTTGGACATTGTTGTGATTTTAATAAAGTATTTATTTATTCTTATGATCGCATATAGTATGGATAATATCGTTATATTTAAGAATTTTATAATATTAAAACCTACAAAGGAGGCCGGTTTCAACGAACCGGACATTATGGGGGTGCTGGGTCATTTCTCACATTCCTCACATGTACCCAACTTTTCAAAACCATTAGGGGGCTGAAGATTTCTTAGGAATCGAGTCATTCACCCCTTTCATTTTCCCGGGCCGTTCCGGTGGTGACTTCATTTTCTTCGGGCTTAGGCCCATGTTCTCTAAGGCCTCGAGGCTAACAGTGTCGAAGTCGCAAGAACTATTCCACTGGGAGTAGAGGCAAAATTTTTGCTCACAGTGTGCCAGAAAAAGAAGAAGAAAAAGAAAAAGAAGAAGAAGAAAGAGAGAGAGAGAGAGAGAGAGAGAGAGAGAAAGAAATCAGAAAAGGAGGGAGAGGAGAGAGAAAAGTGACAACCAAATTTAACCAGCTGTATCTTTGCAGTTTGACCTCCGATCACAGCCACTTTCCCACCTTGGAATCATCTCGGGATGACGAATCTAGAGTGGAGTAACTAGCTACCAACCGACGTTAGAGGAAATCACACTTCCCATCCGAATTTAAAGCCTTCGGTAGCTTTCGACTAATTTTTTTAACCATTTTTTTTACTTTCTTTCATGGCGATTCAGATACCATTAGACTCATATCCTTACGAGCTTCATTTTGGCATATCATTTGTAATTTTTAGAGCAAGTTTAAATTTAGCCAGAATTCGGCCACAACTGAACCTTCCGATTGGTTTTTCGGCCACTTTTCGACGAGTGAGGGAGATTGACTTATATTTTTAGAATTCTCTCTTCGAGAAAAATACATGGGTACTCAATTTGCTACTAAAATCTTCCAGCAAGAATTTTTTGGTGAAATGTCGACGATGGGCCGGTGAGAAATTTCGACAGAATTTGTCGGGTGTTAAATAATTATTTTTAGTGAGCACGAAATTATAAATTGATGAGATTATTAATTAAAAAATATTAAGATAAAATTTTAGTTATTAAATTAATTAAATGACACTGAATATATTAATTAACCAGAAGTTTGGAGACCCAATTTTACGGATAAATTATATTGTTGGTTCAATTAAATTTTAAATAGTGAAATAATTACTTAGAGAGTCTGAGATTGTCATCGTAATAATTTATGGTGTTATTTTTCGTAGATCGTCCTGCAGAGGATTCTATCACCCCCAGGTTAGGCAATTGACATAGTCCAGTTCTTTTGCCTAAACTATGAAGAATACTTTTTAATATATTTTTCTACACTCCATGCTTTACATTAATGTATGTATATATTATTATTAATAATATGCATTATTTAGAACCTAGAAATTTAGCATTTGCCTGTGTTTGTGTAATTATGTGATGATGAATAATTGTGTTTGTCGGATAAAAATTGGAATAAAATGGGAACCAAGTAGGATGAGAATTGATTGTGAAATGGATATGCTATGATGATATTATGATGAGTTTGGGACTGGCGTGACGAAGAAGACATTCTAGTGCTTAGTGCTGCTTGTTAGTCGGGTAGCGCTGCTTAGCTTAGGCCGTGATGGTGGACCCTGTATGTATGGGATTTCAAGAGATATTTTGGAATAAGAAAGCCAGATAGGGGGATCGACTCCCTAGATTTGAGGTTTAGAATAGTTTCCATGGACTAAATTCCATCCTTGGTTGATTATTTGCTGATTTTATGTTGACACGATACATAAGCATCCCTTGTTCTAATATTAGTATATTAGCTAACATAGGACACCAGATGGGTATATTTTGCAGCATTATTCACTAAGTTGAGATGATCACCCCTGTCTCACTATTTTTTTTTCAGGTTCCCAGGGGGAGTATTAGTATTATCTCTATCAAGTGACACTTTTTTCATATTCGACAGTGAATTTATATATGAACATATTAAATATGTAATTTATTTATATCAAACTGTAATACTACTTTAGAGATTCCGTAAATTTTAATTTGTTTAAATGTTATAGATTTGTTATTTCTATTGATGGATGTGATGATTGAATGTTACAGTTTTATTATGTAAAATAAGGCTGACTAAGGGGTTTGGTGCCTCAGGTTTTTTGCCCTTTAGTGCTAGTCACGTGCCCTAGGATTGGTTCGTGACATCTTTTATACCCTCCACACCAAATTCTTTACTTTTTGTGGGATGGTCAAGGCGCTACATCCTTTTCCAAACCTAACTCATAGGTAAGCATCCTCAAATAATCGATTCAATAATTTATAAACACTATTTACTTTGTAGCATCACTTTTTTTTTTATCTTTTTTCAATATCCATTTATCCTTATGAGCAGTAATATTCGAGGGAATTTTAAGTATTAATGATCTATCTTTTTCATTAAAGCATTCAGTAATCAACTCCCTATTCCACTCCTTCCCATTATTCTGAAGTAAATCATTGATACATAATCATTCTGATTCCTCTAAAGCAGCATAAGGATTTTGAGAGTCTAGAATCCAAGGCTTAGTCTAGACATTAATTTTATGACCCTGACCCATGCTCCACCTACACCCATCTTTAAGTAACTCATAGGTAGCCAAAAGACTCCTTCATATAAAGCTAGGGTTGTGGCCCAATTTAGTAGACAATAACTCTCCCCAAGGAAAATATCTTGCCTTATATAGCCTAGCTACCAAAGAATTAGGATTAGAAATCAAGCGCTAACCTTGCTTCCCAAACAAAGCCAACTTAAATTTATGTAAATTTCTAAAGCCCAAAACTTTAAATTTCTTAGGTAAAGTGAGTCCGGTCTAGCTTTCCCATTGGATTCCTTTAGCTTTATTAAATTACCTTCCCACAAAAATGTATTCATCATTCTCTCTATCTCAAAATATAACCCAAGAGTAAAAGAAAAACACTCATGGCATAGTTAGGGACTGCTTAAGCCACTGTTTTTAGTAGAATTTCCTTCCCTACTTTAAATAATAACATTCTTTTCTACCCTTAATCTTACTCCATACTTTCTCATTTATATATATATATATATAAAAAAACTTTCCTCTTGTTCTTGCCTATTAGTGTAAGTAACCCCAAGAAGCTACCTTTAATCTCTCCTACCCTTACACCCAACAAATCACAAACAATAGCTTGAACTTCCCAAGTAATTGAAGACTTCTAATAGTTCACAACTTGACCCAAAGCAACCTCATATGCCTTGAGACGCTTCTTAACTCTATGAGCTTATTCCATAATTGCTCCAAAAAATAGGTAGTTGTCATCCATAAAAAATAAATGTGTGATTTCTAGAGCCCCTAGCTATTATATAACCCTTGATGAGACTATTTTCCTTTTCTTCATTTATCATCAAAGAAAGGCTCTTAGCATACAGGATTAACAAGTAAGGTGAAAGAGGGTCACCTTTTCTGAGTCCTATTGCAGGATGAATAGGGCCTAACTTCTTTTTTTTTCTGCTACCGTAATGTGATAACTCACTAAACAAACTCATGTCGTAATGAGGTCTAACCATTTTACTACAAAGCCCAACTTCAACAACATCTTCCTCAAGAACCCCCACTCTACCTGTCATAGGCTTTGCTCATATCCAATTTTAGAGCTGCCAATCCCTTCTTTCCTTTCCCTTTCTTCTTCAAAAACTGACCCACTTCAAACACAACTATTATATTGTCGGTGATTAGACACCTTAGGATAAAAATGCTCTAAGCCTCTACTATGATCTCTGGCAGAATGTACTTTATCCTATTTGTTAAAAATTAAGCTGCTATCTTATACAACACATTGCAAAGTGAAAATGGGCCTCATATCTATTAGTGTCCATGGCTGCTTTTGCTTTGGAATCAACACTATAAGTGTGTCATTCATGCCATAAGCATACAAGCATCATTCATAATTTTTAGGCAGGTGTTAGTTACCTCACTTCCTACTATATCCCAAAATTAGTGATAAAATGCAAGGTTCATCCAGTTCAAACCAGGGGACTTGTATAGATGCATAGCCCGGGTAGCCTCCTTGATTTCCTGGGTCGTAATGGTGCCAACGAGCTCACATTATGCTCATTTGTAACTTTAGGATGGACACAATTTTAGATCTCCTCATTTGCTCCTTCTTCTATTGAGAAAAGCTTATTAAAGTAAGAGATCATCAACTCTTATTAGCCCTGTCCCCATCCTTTCCATTCACCATCTTCCCCATGAAGATGAGTTAACAAATTATTCCTTTTTTTGCTTGATGCATACCTGTGAGAAAATCTTATATCGGAATCACCTTTTTTAAGCCAAAACTATTTGGATATTTGTTTCCAATATAAATCTCCTGTTGATCAAGCACCTTCGTAAATTCTTCCACTGCTTCTTTCATTACTTGTACAAAGGTTGAATCCCATCTCCCTTGAAGGCTGGAGATGGTCTTCCTAAACTCATCAATCCTATACTTGAATGGCTAAAGTGAATTAACACTTTATCTCCTTAACTCAGCACGACACAATGTAATCTTGGTTTGAATTTAGACCCTTTCATTATTATACCAACAATTCTCCACAACTTCTCTGCATTCCTCCTCCTTGAGCTAGCTGTTCTCAAACCATAATCGGCAATTTTATCCTCTCCAAATCACCTGGTTCATGTTTATCAATAAAGATGAGTGGTTTGACATTACAACTTCTAAGTTAATCACTCTCAATTGTGAGAACTTCCTCATTTAGCTAGCAGTTGCCACAATCCTATCTAACCTCTACTCTACCTAAGTACCTAATTCCCATATTCTAGCCCATGTATATGGATGACCTTCCATTCCAATGTCTTAGAGTCCACAGTCATCTAAAGCTTCCTTGAACCACGAAAACACCAGTTGTGGCATGTTGCACCATCATTTTTCTCAGATTTTACCAATAAGTCATTAAAATCCCCCATACACAACCACGATTCTAAAGTAGAAGTGTGTACGCTTCTAATTGAATTCCAAGAATCCCTTCTGCAACTTCTTTCAAGATACCAATAAAGTCCTCTTCACCTTTGATCCTAACTAACATTCTTAGATGCTTATTTCGACAATTGTGCCCCATGAAGAACTTATCTTCACATTTAAAACAAACTCAAGGATTCCTCATGGGATATATTGAATTAGGTTTTGTATTTTGGTTGTTTTCTATGGTGGTCAGGACATGACGCTTTGGCTTAATTTGTGGTGTTTCCAGTGTGGGTTCTGGTTATAGATTAGGTCTTATGACTGATGGTTGATAAGGGGTATTGGCTTGAACATTCATGTCTAGGAAAATTTCCTTCTTAACAAAGCTTGTATGGATTGTTCTTATAGCTTGGCATACTCATAGGCTTGAGTAATGGAGGTAGGTTTAAAGAGTTTAACCATGGGTTTGATATCTTTGTTGAGGCCACTCATAAAACTCGACACAAAATAGCCCTCATCCGACCATTGATGGTGCTTTAGCATAAGAGATTTTAATTTCTCAAATTATTCCTGATAATCCACCACCAACCCCATTTGCTTCATTTTATTAAACTCTTCAACCACTTTAGATACCAAAACGTCAAATAAATCCTCTACAAATTCATCCTAACTATGGTCAGGGTGTTGCATCTACCACCCCTGATGCAGACATTTGGTTTCTCCCCTAAATACAATGAACCAATCTCGATCTTTTAGTCTTTTAGAACTCCATATAGTTGAAACTATTTAGTGCATTTCCTAATCTAGGTTCTTGGATTGGTGACAACAAATTGAGTGAGATCTATCTTTAAAATCCTATTACACCGATATTGTTAACCAATCCCTTAAGAATTGGCATAACCCATATGAGGATTAGATAAAATTCTAACTCCTCGTTGACGATGGAAGATAACAGTAATTGTAGTAAAACCAAGCTGTAAGGTGTTGTTGGGAATGTGAATTAAAGTACTATTTGGTTTAGGTAGGGTGGGTTGATAGTTGGAATAGGTTGATTATGTGTAGTTAGTTGATTATTGATGGTTTGGTATTGCTTATTGAATTGGGTCTGCTGGTTAATGTTGTGGAAGATTAGTGGGCAAGTAAATTGGTCAAGTCTTGGTTTTGGTGTGTGGATTGCAGATGGCCTGATAGGATTTTAACCATATCCATCATCTGGTCTAGTTGTTATATATCACTGTTTGGACTAAATGCTGGTCATAGAATTACTTACTTTGGATCTCAAATCGTTCATACACTTCTTTCATGAATTATTGACTCTTTTGTTCCATCAATTGGACATGCTCCTCTATTTGTTGGATATGTTGCACCTCTGTAACAACAACTTTACTCTTCCTTGCCATTTGGGCCAAAGAAGCTAAGGTGGGATCTCCCTCTTAATCAAATGAGTACTCTGATACCAAGTTATAAGGGTCTTGAGTCATGAAGGACGAGGCATAAATGCAGAGAAAGAAGAACATCAAAAAGAAGGGAAGAAAAAGAAGAAGATAGACAATTGAGAGAGATGAATATATTATTGTTATTCAATGATCTTCTATAAAATACAACCTCCCTTTTATGTAAGAGATATTTTCAGTTGTGTATCTACATCTTACTAATATTATAATGCAACTCCTTTAACCGTTCTAACAACTTGTTATAACTGATCTAACTTTTGCAACTAATTCTACAGCTACACAACTCAATCAGTACTAACTAATTCTAGTTGGCTCTCCATACGTTCATCACTTGCATAACTCTATCTGTTCTTTAATTCTTACCTAAGTAAAGCATGACACAAACCCTACATACAGACACCATAACTATAGCATCCTTACAGAACATGGAGAGGGAAGGAAGGGAGAAAAAGAAAGGACCCTTCTAAAGAAAAGATAGAAGTGTAATGAGAAGATCATATAAGCTTGAGCATGAGAATGCAGCAACTATTATTCCTCACAGTGTCATCACACAAAAGAATACAAACTTCAAAAGTAAAGTCTTTTCAAGGAAAAAATGGGAATAAAGCAGTGCTTAAGGCAACTAGTGTGAGCTAACCCTAATTAAATGCTTTTATGAAACCAACACAAGTGAATCACACTTAATAATAATTTGGTGAACATTTTAAGCAGTAAAGAGCTAGACAAATTACAGTTATTAACAGACTTTAGCTTTTTTTAAAGTCAAAAAATATTATTGAATGTAAAGTAAGCATCTTATTAATATCCAAGGATACAACACCATTCTTTGTTCATTAAATGAGGCTATGCATGAAGGTCATAACAAGGTATTGGTTATAGTTAACATCATAAAGACCATGAAGTAACTCAAATTACTTAAAGTTGAATTTATGCACTTGTCCTTCATAATGCCCACTTTTGCAAAGGAGAAATAGAGAGTATTAATGCACCAATAACAACTAAAAGCTCCCCAGTACAGCCACAATCAAATCATGACAAGAAAGTAAAAAACTAAATTAGCCTACATTGTTGAAGATTAATTCTTTATTAATTGTCAATTACAAAAAAAGCATGAATTAAATTAATATCTAGATTAAAAAATTAAAAGAGGTGAGTATCGATCGGGTTGAGGATATTTCAACCCAACCAAACCCAATTAAGTAATAAAAAATTTAAACTGATTTCAATCAAAATTATAAATATTTTCAACTGACCCATATATTTTCATGTTCGGTGGGGTTAAATCAAATTTCATAATATATATAATATATATTATAAATATATATACTATTATATATATTTACATTTATGGGTCTGGTTTGATTGGATCGGGTTGGGTCATATAATTTGCATTATAAATATATATGTATAATATATATTTTTTGGTCATGTTTGGGTTCAAACAAAAAATAAATTTCAATCTGACCACTCAACCGAAGCCAAAATTTTTTAAAACATAAATCTAATTTCACCCGCTAGGTTTGAAAATTTTGCTCGCCTATACAAAATAAGAACTTCTGATAGAAATAAGATGCAGATTCTTATAAATCACAAAAACAATTTCTAGTAACAAGATGTTGCTTTCTAATGGAAATTAATACACCTAACATATGTACCATAAACACATATACATATGATGTAAGTAAAAAAAGCTCACTCATTGGAAAAAACTGCAGGACAAGTTTTCCTGATTGTAGTGGAAAGTAGAAGTAGATGCAGCTCCACCCTTTTGATCACTTTTAGATATACCCTCATTATTACATCTACTTTTCCAACTTTTACATTGATCTAAAATTGACAATTCTTTATCAAATGCAGATAAAGATTGATATAAGGGAACAACAATTTAGATTTTGCAATTGCAGTATCTACTTAAAATTAGTTTTAACAAAATATAGTACACCATTTTACATTTTCTTCCATCTCTGTACTACAATAGAGGCAAATTCATATTGTGAGTGAGCTTCAAATAATGCATTTTCTCTTTTAAATCCATTTGAAGCACCAAAAAAAAAATGCAAATTTGGCTTAGAAGAATTTGAAGAGTATGATAGAAAAAGAAAAAGAGGAGAATTTTTTTACTGCCATATTGTTCACCTGCCCAACTATATTAAAATGACATTTTCAAATTCGTTCATCGTTGGATTGAGCAGAAATTTGGTCTGGGAGTTTCTAAGATATTTTTTGACAATTTGAACGGTTGGATCTTTGATCGGGTCTGGTCATATAATTTGCATTATAAATATATATATATATGTATAATATATATATTTTTTGTTCAGTTTGGGTTTAAACAAAAAATAAATAAATCTCAATCTGATCACTCAGCCGAACCTAAAATTTTTTAAAACATAAATTTAATTTCATCAAAATTTACCATAAACCTGCCGAACCCGACCCAAACTCATTCAGTTTGGTCGGGTTCAAAAAATTTGCACACCCTTGCAAAATAATAACTTTTGATATAAATAAGATGAGGATTATTATAAATCACAAAAATATTTTTTAGTAATAAGATGTTGCTTTCTAATAGAAATCAATACATATAACATATATACCATAAACACATATGCATATGATGTAAAGAAAAAAAAAAGTTCACTCCTTCGAAAAACTGCAGGACAAGTTTTCCTCATTGTAATGGAAAGTAGAAGTAAACACAGCTATGTCCTTTAGATCACCTTTAGATGTACCCTCTTTATTACATCTACTTTTCTAACTTTTGCATAGACTAAAATTGATGATTCTTTATCAAATGCATATGATATCCTGTGTACTATCTGTCATACAAATTGAAATAAGGGAACAATAATAGATTTTGCAATTGCAATATCTACTTGAAATGAGTTATAAAAAAAATGTAGTACACCATCATACATTTTCTTCCATCTTTTTACTACAAACAGAGGCAAATTCATATTGTAAATGAGCTTTAGATAATGCATTCTCTCGATTAAATCCATTTGAAGCACCAAAAAAAGGCAAATTTAGCTTAGAAGAATTTGAAGAGTATGATAGAAAAAGAAAAAAGAGGAGAATTTTTTTTACAGTGTTGTTCACCTGCCCAACTATATTAAAATGACATTTTTTATTTCGTTCATCGTTGGATTGAGCAGAAATTTGGTTTGAAAGTTCCTAAGACATTTTTCTACAATCTGAACGGTTGGATTTTTTATCGGGTCTGGTCATATGATTTTCATTATAAATATATATGTATAATATATATTTTTTGGTCGAGTTTGGATTCAGACAAAAAAATAAATCTCAATCCGATCACTCGATCGAATCCAAAATTTTCTAAAATATAAATCTAATTTCATCTTAATATATACCATAAACCTACTGAACCCAACCCAAATCCATTCAATTTGGTCTGGTCCAAAAAATTTGCACACCCCTGCAAAATAATAACTTTTGATAGAAATAAGATGAGGATTCTTATTAATCACAAAAACAATTTCTAGTAGCAAGATGTTGCTTTCTAATAGAAATTAATACACATAACATATATACCATAGACACATATGCATATGATGTAAAGAAAAAAAAAAGCTCACTCCTTCGAAAAACTGCAGGACAAGTTTTCCTCATTATAATGGAAAGTAGAAGTAGACACAGCTCTGCCTTTTTTATCACCTTTAGATGTACCATAATTATTACATCTATTTTTCTAACTTTTTCATAGACCTCAAATTGACGATTCTTTATCAAATACATCTGATATCATGTGTACTATCTGTCACACAAACTGAAATAAGGGAACAATTATTTAGATTTTGCAATTGCAGTATCTACTTGAAATGAGTTTTAAAAGAATGTAGTACACTATCATACATTTTCTTCCATCTTTCTACTACAAACGGAGGCAAATTCATATTGTGAATGAGCTTCAGATAATGCATTCTCTCGATTAAATCCATTTAAAGCACCCAAAAAGGCAAATTTGGCTCAGAAGAATTTGAAGAGTATGATAGAAAAAGAAAAAGAGAATTTTTTTTTTTGCATTATTGTTCACCTGCCAAACTTTATTAAAATGACACTTTCAATTTCGGTCATCGTTGGATTGAGCATAAATTTAGTTTGGAAGTTCTTGAGACATTTTTCTATAATTTTGATTTTGAGTTAGGTTTATAGTCAGATTCGGAGTTAGGTTCAAAGTTAAATTTGGAGTTGAATATCTGTATTAAGTTAATTTATTTGCATAAATAATTAATTTAAAATACAAGTATATATTTTCACACTATCAATTAATTTATAAAATATTTTATTAAAGAAAATATAGATTTTTATTTTTATGATGTCAATTAATAAAAATTAACTAAATTTATAAAAACATGTTTTTTTACAAATTAAAAATTAAACATTTCAAAAATAAAATAGATATTCAATAGGTTCAAATAATAGTAGATAAATAATATTTTATTAAACTAGAAATAAATATAAAAAATGAGATAAATAAATGACTTGAAATATATGAAAGCAATATTTACATATATCGCATTTTTTATTATCTTTAAATATATATATATATATGATAGATCATTAAAATTTTGAGATATATTACAATTATGTGATAAATATATCCAAAAATAGATAGAAAATAATTCTTGATAGAAGTCACATGCTTAACACATAATGTCAAATAATAATATAAAAATAACAGTTTTGTGTCCTTTATCTCTGTTTTTAATTAATGATTCTTTATGCTAGGGCATTTTCTGTCATTAATTTGTAGGTTCATCTCTTCGTTGCCTTCACTTCTTCTGTAAAATCATCCATTTTTTATGTAATGACAAATGTTTTTTTATGCAAGTTGGTTAAGTGTTATGTCTTGTTTCATTTTTGCATTAAGCCATGATGAAAATTATTGGCGGAAGTAGTGGGGTCTTGGACTCCCCTCCTCCTACGCTAGTCTTGTAATATATATGTGCTTATCATTCTTAAAATATTTTTTTTTTGGGTGAATGGTACTAGCCTTAATTAAAGGGCTATGTTTATCTATTCGCTTTTTACTTATTTAATAACTTTTCAACTATTCATCAAGTATCCAAAGCTCATAGAGGTGGAGAAATGGCCACCATGTATAGTGTGGAAAATGGTCGTAGACCTTATTTTTTTAATTGAATTTAAATTTAAAACTTTACAGAATTATAGTTTTGAAAAATTGCTCAATTATCATTGAATAAAAAACATATTCTTTTTATTTCAGTTTTCAATGGACAAACAAAATGTTTTGAGTGTATGCATTTTATTCCTTTCAGATAATATATAGATTGACATGTTTATCCAAATTTGTATAACTAAATGGAGAATGATTTTATTACAAATTGCTTAGCATATTATGTCAAAAAAAAATATTTTTATAAAAATTGAAAATGAAACTATTATATAATATTTTTAAAAGATGCAGACTCAAAATATACTTATCAAATTTGTTACATCTTAATTATTATGATTAAAAATTAATTATTATACTATTTTAGTATTAAAAGAATAACTTTTATTCAATTTTATCTTAAAAATTTATTTGCAGTAAACTTATATATTGAATACGATTCCTTTTTTGCTTTAAAAATTTAACTCCCTTAAGATGAATCTTAGTTCTGTCACTAATGGACATTGATGTGAAACTCCTTCTATAACCCCGAATTTTAGGATTTAATTGAAGGGAGTATGCAAATATGGGTATGATATTTGTTATTTTTTTGTATTTGCAGCTGGTTTGATCTCTTTTTTGTGTGGTGCAGGTGTGTGAATATGTTCTTTAATTGAAATTTTTAATTTTTCTCCAATCAATACAAAAATAATATCACCTATAATGAAAAAATAAAAAAATATATAATGTACATTTTATCATAGCATATTAAACATACCTTTAATTGAATACAAATTTCATCACATTAATTTCATCAATTATTCTTAAATTTTTTATTATATTATAAATATTCTCAAATTTCAATTTATTGTGAAATTTTAATTTTTCTTATTGAAATTTTTTAACTTTATTTTTTTAGTTAAAAATATTTATATAAATATTTATAGACATGACTATAGTTTGATTTCGAGTCAAAATCAGATCAATCAAAATAAGTTCATAACCGGTCAAAACTAAAATCATGATCAAACTGGAACCTAAATTATAATATGTGATTTGATTCAAGTTACATTCACAAATTATGAAACCAAGTCTCTGATCTAGAATCGAAACCAATCATTCGAGCTAATTGAAACCGGTAGTTCTAACCAAATTACTCTTTTTTACTTTTTAATTTTTAAATTAATAATTTCTCCTATAAATATATATATTGTTAAATAATATCTTCTATTTATCACTCCTATAAATAAGAAAAATTAAAAAAATTCTATTTATAAATTATTATGAGCATGTTTATAATTTCTCCAGTAAACATATTCCACATCAATTTATCTTAGTTTTTCTTATATTTTTCTCTCCAATATTCCCTACAATATATATTTTTTAATTTGTTCTCCAATACTCTCTACAATATATATTATTTAATATTTTCTTTATTTTTTAAAGAAAAATTGGTTTCAATTAATATTTACTCTCATATATCAATTAACATATATGCTTTTAAATAAATTATACTATTTCACATTCCTATACATCAGGAGAAATTAATATTTTTTCAATTTATAATAAATTATAAATATATTCATAACTTTTCCTATAAATATATATTATATCATTTTATCTCAATTTCTCCTACATTTCTCTCTTCAGTATTATCTATAATGTAAATTCTTTAATTTACTCTCTAGTACTCTTTGCAATCTATATTATTTAATATTTTCTTTATTTTTTAAAACAAATAATTTCAATAATTTTAATCTAAATTTCAAATAATTTTTTTCTTAAATCTTTAATTAAAATCATCTATAAATTGTATTTTGAAATTCTACTGGAGTCGAAACTGCCTTTGAACTGTCTTAAAATCACATTTTCAAACCATTTGGAGCTATCTTATTGAATTATCTTTCGAACCACCCGCTTGAATTAAAATCAATAGTTTCGAAAATGCTTTTTAAAAATCCTGTGTTTAAAATAAAAATTTTCTTAAATGTGAATTAATAATTTAAAAATTAAATTCGGCAGTTCAAAAATCAAAATCGACTGAACTATAGCCACCCTAGTCATGTGAGTTATATGTAAAAAAATAAATAAAATAAATAAACTTGCCATTATTTTTTCACAATGTCATGGTGAAAATGGCACCAAAAAAAAAATCTTGAAGATAAACACTTGCTCTTTTTTTTTTTTTTTTTATCTCTAGATGAGAAATTCTTACTTAAATCGCATATGTATATTCAACTACTAAAATAATATATATATATTTTTTATCATTCTTTTGACAGTTCATTTATTATTTACTAAGTGAATATATATACCGTCTTGATAAAAAAATTTCTTCGTTTTATTGGAATTTGGTCTGGGCTAACCTATATCTTCAGTTTTACAAACTGAAGGTGCCAGTTTGATGATTGGCAATTCATTTTATTTTATTTTTATTATTATTAAATAAAATTTTTATTTTTTTATACATTAATTAACATGTATTTGAAATTAAATTTTATGCCTCTTTTAAAAAATTCCAATTCTACTTTTTTTTTTTAAAAAAAAATTCAATTACTTTTGATAATTCATATTTTAAAAAAAAAAACTATAAAATATAGAAGCATATTCACTTACAAACTACTGATTTTTATTTTCCATGAAATTTGTTATTTATTTTATTTCATAATACATGACTTGTTACTGTGGAACTTTTTTTAGAAATAAATTAAAATTCTTATTTATTAATTTTATTCCCAATAATATGGTCAAATAATTATAAACATTTTTAGAAAAAATGTATAATATATACTTAAATTAAATGCGCAAGATTTAAAATATATAACAAATAAACTGCGTAAGTGACTCAATAGGAGTTGTATTTGAAAGGGTTGTCCCTATGTAATTTTTTGGCTTTTTCTCTCTCTTCCAATATAAAAAACTAAAACTACAATAAGCTATTAAACAAAGAATAAATGAAAGAAAAAAAATGTCCAATGCATAATGAAGAGTCATTAAAGCAACGGTTGAAAGCAAATAACAAGCAAATAATTTTAATAAAAAAATTCAATTATTTATCAGACATAGTTCATTTGGTGAATCAGTAAAATATTTTTACCTCTTATTGATGTAATCTTCGAACAATAGTTGAAAGTAAATAACAAACCAATATATATATATATATAGCTAAAATGCATTTTTTGAAATTGAAGGCAGTTTTGAGGTGTGGATGCATTGGAAAAACACTTTTAAGTTTTTTTTTTATTTTTTAAATCAGTTTATATTTTGGAAAATTAGAAATTTTATTTTCTGAAATGGAACGACATTTACAATTTAAAAATCAAAAATGAACAAATAATTAACGTCAAATTCCATGGGCATCGAACTTTGGAAGCCACAACTATTGATTTCAATTTTAATTTTTAACTAGATGAATAGCCTCGCTTCGCTTCAGGACTTTTTATTACTCCCTCCATATCATTTACATAGGGAAAATTTCTTTTTTTGATGTATCTTTTATAATATAAAAAATATGCCATTTTAGATAAATTTTGGAGAGTGGAATGAGACAAAATACCATTTATACCCTTGCCTTAAAAGTAGGTTTTGAGGAATATTTTTTTAGGGGTATTTAAATAAATAGAGATGAAAAAAGTGAAATTTCCTTAATTTTCGTGTCCATTTTACTTTTTCTATGTAAATGATACCGAGGGAATATTTTAATTCTTACGAATACATTAATATAATGAACGGCATAATTACACTAAAATTAAATTAATATAATATATAATTAGTTTTTCTTCAATCTATCTAAACACATTAATATAGTTAATAATTCATATAAATTTAATTTCACATTACATAAACATGCACTCATATTTAAAGCATTACTATATTCGTATAAAAACATAACAAAAATCATAGTATCTAAACATATATAACAAAACATACCAAAATGGTGTAATTAAAGCGTAACAATTCTAATACTAAACAAACTTGTAAGTAATAATTAAGTTCACAAATATAGAAAGTAAACCAAGTTTGATAACGTTATAGCTATAAGTTAAATACTGTCATAATATTAAGCAAACTAGATATCTCACAAACACTATCAAAAGCTAATGCACCCATAGCTAGTATTTATAGTAGGCAGCAACTTCAAGGAGAAGTAAAAATATTTTTTTTATTAAATTATTATGGTTGTTTCAGCCTCCAAAAGCCAACTAACAATCCCTATCATCTAACGTCATTTCATTTTTAACTCTGTTACACCCTACCATTTTGTAAATCTCAAAGGATTCTACACCACTTTCGTTACCCCCTACAATCCAATGTAAATAATGATTATACCTCCCTTGTCCCCTGCTGATTATCTTGACTCGTACAACTTGCTCTCTAAATGCCAACTTTATTTTCTATTTGAAAAATATATACACTTAACATGTGGTTACAGCATGTAATAGTTATCAACACGCCATTGAGTTTACAGCCACTGATCAGCACATTACAATATCCATGTGTCCATCTTTAGAAGTCAGCCATGCAACATCTATGGGAAATAGCATTCCAAAATGCATCCAACAATTGTCGCTTTGAAATATTTTTTTTCTATTTTTTTCCTCATTTTGAAGGTAATTTTGTATCATTTTTTTAAACTATTCCACATTTGTAGGCTTTCTACAAAATTTTATCTAATAGTGTGTACTTTCTTATCAATTTAATTATTTTATTCACAATATTTAAATCGAGCAAATATATCTTAATACACATATTAGTAAGAAATAAATGAAAAAAAATCTAATTTTCAAACTTTAAAAATTTAAACAACAAAAAATTACTCTAACTTAAGCTATGTTTAAATATATGAAGATTAAATAAAAAGCAATCTCTATAACTCTAAACACATGAAATTAAATATAAATCAATGTGTAGGAATTAAAAAAAAATAAAACAAAACAAAAAGCAGTAATTACTAACCAATGGTGGAGCTTAAATGGAATTGTGCATATAAAAACAGAGGGCAAATTGGACAAGTGAATCTGGAATCACTGTTCATCTACAGTGATTTCAAATTTACTTTTAAAGTATAGAATATAGATTCGAAAAACATACATCCACAACTATTTATTTCATTCTAATTTTTAATTTAAACAGCACTATATAAAATTTGGAAACTGTGGCACAACACAAGTCAGAGAAAGGAGAGAACTCTGAGTACAGTTCATACTTCATGCAACAATGTAAACATAAATATTATATGTAGACACATGTTATTTTAGTTATTTCTTGGTTCAAACATAAAAGAGGGAGTTATTATGACACTTAAAAACATTCATGGCGCCAATGGTCAATGTATGCTCTTGAATGGTGGAGATGGCCTTTAGTATGGTGTTGGTGGTGCATGCCTATGAGAGGGTGGTGTTTGAGAAGGAGGTGGACATCCATAAGAGGGTGGAGGTCCATAAGAAGGTGGAGTTTGTGTTGGTGGAGGATGATGAGCTGGTGGTTGATGTCCATGTGAGGGTGGGGGATGCCTTGGAGAGGGTGGAATACTGGGAGGTCTATATCCATAAGGAGGTGGAGGCCTATGAGAAGGTGGCCTTTGGATAGGAGATGAATACCCATGGGAGGGTGGAGATCTACCAGAAGGTGGAGTTTGAGTGGGTGGTGGACATCGAGAGGGTGGACGATGATGAGACGGAGGTTGATGTCCTTGCAAGGGTAGGGAATACGTACCTTGGGGATGGTGGAGTTCAGGTTGGTGGTGGATGTCCATGAGAAGGTGGAGGATGGCGGGCTGGCGATTGATGTCCTTGCAAAGATGGAGGATATCTTGGGGATGGTGGAGTTCGAGTTGGAGGTGGATATCCATGAGAAGGTGGATGTCCATGAGAGGGTGGTCTATGAGAAGGTGGAGGATGATGGGCTGATGGTTGTCGTTGCGAGGGTAGAGGATATCTTAGGGATGATGGAGTTCGAAATGTTGGTGGACATTCGTGAGAAGGTGGTCTTTGGGTGGGAGGTGGATAACCATGAGAGGGTGGAGGTCTATGAGAAGGTGGAGTTTGAGTGGGTGGAGGATGATGTCCTTGCAATGGAATTTGAGTGGTGGGTTGGATGTCCATGAGAAGGTGGAGGCCTATGGGAAGGTGGCCTTTGGGAAGGAGGCAGAACTTGGGTGGATGAAGGACATGCAGAGGGTGGAGGAGGACGATGAATTGGTGGTTGATGGTGTTAGTGTATGTGCCCTAGGCCATTTATTTGGATCTTTATGTTATATATTCATTATTAATAAATGAAGTTTTATTATCATTATTGTTTGTTTGCATGTTACACAATTTTGATATTTGTCCCTGGTTTATTATTGTTATAGAGATAAAAAATAATTCTTAACCAGTATGAATATTGATTTGATAATCATCAGATGGTTATGTGTATAGTGATACAAATCAATTTTATAGATACTTGTTAAAAAACAATGTATTGGATAGACCCATCATGAGATTACTACATGGGTTAGTGTCATAAGTAAATCTCATGATAGTTATGTATTAATTCTTTAACTTGAGATTGTCATAGTTTCCAATATAAGGACTATTATATTTTGACATGATCAAACATTATCCGTAACTGGATAGTAATAAAGGTTATGATCATATATGATAGAAATTATGTAGAGGATAATGAACAATCAAGATAGAATTTGTCCCTCTCTTTGAGAGAGATATCTTTTGGGCCCCTCGATAAGTGAGACTATGAAATACATGGCCGTGCTCAAATGAATTGATAGTGTGATCAATTTCATTTGTTTTTATCAGTCTACTTGGAGATCGAGTAATTATAAGTTTGGACAATATAAGTATGATGTTAACCATGACTTATGTTCAAGCTAGATATCGTGTGACAAAGGGATTAATGCATGTACTATTATTAGGCAAATTGGACATTTCTTATATTAATTGGGTAGTTGTAACGCCTTGCTAGAGGCCAATTATGACTTGTTGGTTTAATAGAGATTAAATTGACTGCCAATTAATATGGGCCTATCGAGTCACACACAAAAATGCGCTTTGGGCTGGATATAATATTAATATTAGATATTAATATTTATTATTATTATTATTTTCATTTATATATATATTATTAGATAATATATTCAGAATCCTAATTAGATTTGGATTCTGAATTTGACTTACCTTATCCAATTATATATATTATTAGATAATATATTCAGAATCCTAATTAGATTTGAATTCTGAATTTGACTTACCTTATCCAATTTCAAATTGGATTCTGGAGTGATTATATTCACTCCAGACGTTAAGTCTTTACAGGGGTAACTTTAGAAAATAAAAAGAGAACGAAAAAGAAACCCTAATACGTTTTTTAGAGAAAACGTTTTTCAGCCTTCGCCGTTGCAGAGAGCTAGCACTCCAGACGGTAGCATTCGTATGGATACGCGATAGAGGGTGTTTCACGATCGAGGCATCTCTTCCAAACTGTGATTTCGAATCATCAACAGGTTAGTTCTTTGAACACTTTTGTAGAATTAAACGAACAACATGAATCCTGATGGAAAATCAAAGATCAAAATTTTTTTTTTCCGCTGCGTGTTTTGTTTGCAGTGATCTCCTTGATTTCCTAACAGATGGCCCTATGAAGGTGGAGGACGTTTATGGTGTGGTGGTGGCTGCTTGTACCATAGTCGAGGAAGACCATTTTCATGGTTTAAATGGTCTGCCGCTTTATGTGGTGTGACATCTCTCTCATCACTAGATCTGTTGATAGTAGCAAAAGGAGCATTGCCTTCAACTAAAACCACTACTACTAGCAAATTAACACAAAAGGCAAGCACTTTCATTGTGAAAGAGATTTCATCAGTAATCCTAAAGCGCAGAGCGCAAAATAGAAGATCAAATTACGGTTTATAAAGATCTAAGAGCACCTTTGTCATTTACGAGCACCTTTGCCATTTACTTTAGTTTTCAGCTATTTTGGCGCTTAGGCAAATACAAAACATGCAAAGGTGGTAAGGCTTTTTGCTTCCACGTTTATTCAAGAGTAATGAAAGCTGGCAACTAGGCCTTAATTCTTAAATACACTTGACATGAGAATGGCTTTTCATTCAAGGGCTCTAAATGCAAGAAAGATTTATGGAAGAAAAGGACAACGGAGATTGGAGGTTTTGTACATACAGCACTACCTTATACATGCCGTGCATGCGCTTCTTTGAAGAAGAAAGATCAAACAAAATCTTGAGTTAAAAGAGACTTGCCCTGGTATAGGAAATTTGATGACTAGCTTTAGACCAATAACCCATAATCCAACACATCAAAATGGAAACAGAACCTAACATGCCATTTTCAGGATCTGTCAAAAAATATTTCTTGTGAAAAAGAAATCTTTCAATGGTGTATCACTGCATTTACAGCAAAAAATGTATTCACACCACCATCATAATTTCCGTGAGAGAAATCCAGAAATCAAAAGAAAAGAAAATTCTGGCCTTTACGCTGCACTAGAGCAGTTAGCATGACTAAGAATTAGGAGAGTGCTCCTCCAAAACACAATACTTTCAATAATGACTCCTACTCTCAACATGGGATACATTACCCTCTTCGCAGCACTAAGTTGCGATGCCAGGATTTAAATCTTCAAATGCTTCTCCTCGTACACATGGACAGAAGAAAGCTCTGAAAGGTCAGTGTTAACAAATCAGCAAAATCACAAGTAAATGAATGCTGACTCTATAAATGCGAACAGAAAATTATTATAATCTCTTTCCAGATAAAAATTACCATGGGTGTTTCCGCAACATCACTTTTGCAGATATCCAATTCTGCACGTCCTTTTATAATTTTGTAGGTACTTTTATTACAAACATATAAAATACTGCTGCTACCAAACTCTCTTTCCACAAATAATATTAAAAAAAAAACAAAACAAAACAAAACAGACAAGCATTAAAACTAGAGTTTGAGAATTAATTTCTGCCTTGCCATTTAATAGCCAAAGTTACAATACGACTGTCGAATAACTGACAATTTATTTGCCTATAACCTAACCACTGCTTAGAATTGTACCGATCTTGTATTTTGTGCAATTCCGCTCCTTTTTATTATTGAGCGGCATAATTTTACATTTTATATTGCGTTTTCATTTATTTTCTCATTGGCTATGAATAAAATGAGTTTTGAATGGATTTTTTTTTGTTTAAAATGAGAGTTTTGAGTAAATAGTAATGATATCCCAATAAAAACAAAATTTATGTTTCACAATGATTCTTGACATATAATTTTGGTTTTCTAAATAAAGCAATTCTTCAAAACTGCCTTTTAGCCAACCACCATTAGCCAAATACCCATTTGTCTCAAATTATCAAGCATTAAGCTGCCAAAGCCATCCTACTTACTCCAAACACTTTCTACAATTTACGTTGGAGAAAATTTTTGTTGTAAATAAGAGTCACTTTTGCAACAGAATATTGCTTGATAATTTACCACAAATGCACATTTGGTTAGTGATTGGCTAAAAAACTCATATGAAAAATTACTTCATAAAAGAAAACCAAATTTATATGCCTAGCATTATAATGAAACATTGAAATTGTGTTTTTATTGGAATATCATTGCTATTCTTTATATTTACTTAAAAATTTCACAATAAAAAAATAAAAAATAAAAAATTCATTCAGCATGTATTTCATTCATAGCCAACAAGAAAAAAATGAAAAAATAATATAAAAAGAAAAATCACGCAGCTCAATAATAAAAAAGTGCAGAAACACACAAAATACAAGACTGGCACAGTTCTAATGCATCGAAAAAAAATAATTATTTATCTATATTGCTACATAGAAAGGAAAACACTTTAATCTTTCAAAAGTCACTAAATAAAATAGATTTTGTGTTATACAAGTTGAAAATCATTTACCATCAACGAGCACCAAGTAAATAAAGAAAAATCCATTGCTTTACACTTACGTTAGTAATTCTAAGCCAGAATCATGATAGAAAACATGTCCTTCTCACATGAATTTGGACTTCCGATCTGCAGGCTTAAGTATTTGGAAAGAGCACATTAAGGTCTCATCAACACTCATCATTGCACCAGCATTATCAAATTCACCACAATAGTTGGGAGCAGAAAATACTGTAACAAGCTGCCTGTCTGCAAAGAATTCATATCCATCCTCAACAACCTGAAAAAAAAAAAAAGAAAAAAAAAGTTATTATTGGTAAACTGATTGAGCTATAAAAATGATTAAAGCATCACCAACCTGATGGGCACGACAAACAAGGTCCATATCATTAGTTGTTAAGAATTCCGACACCTTATCTGGGCCAAAGGTGTATGACACCCCTCGGTCATTCATTCCCCAACCTTTAACATCCCTACTAGGATCAGACCAAAGTAAATCACAAAGCAACCCAGAATCCGGAACATCAGTTGGACGGGGCAAGTTTCTAATTTGATCCAAATTTGTTAAATCCGGGGAAAGCCCTCCATGCATGCACAATATTTTGTCATCTATAAGAGCAGCAACCGGCAGACAGTTAAAACAGTCAGTAAAGGTTTTCCAAAGTCTCACATTGAAGCGGCGTTTACATTCGTCATAAAATCCATAAATTCGATTAATAGACGCGGACTCATGATTTCCTCTTAAAAGAAAGAAGTTCTCAGGGTACTTGATCTTGTAGGCAAGTAAAAGGCATATTGTTTCCAAACTTTGCTTGCCACGGTCTACATAATCACCTAGGAATAAATAATTAGCACTAGGAGGAAAACCCCCATATTCAAAAAGCCTTAAGAGATCAGAATATTGCCCATGAATGTCACCTGGAAATTAAAAAAAAAAAACTCCTTATTGAGGTCAACTAGAAAAAACAACTCAAACATATATATATATACACATACATATATGCACTCTTTTCATACATGCAATGATGCAAAAGGTGAGAATTGCAGTTCCGCATATAATTATTATGATATATTTAAATCACACCAAAAACTAAGTGGTTCCTCATTCTAGGAAAACATTTAACAGCAATAATAAAGTCATACCTAACACATGAAGCAGTGAATTCCAACGAAGCACTAAAACCACACGGTTAAAATTTTATTTTGAAACTACTATTACAACACATCATCAGGAATCTTGGCAAATTAGGATTTCTTATTAAAGGAACCCTAAGAAATTAACCAAAGATATGATGCAGCACCAATGATTACCAGAAATTTTCTCCCTCACAGTGATCTCCATGCCATTGTCCATGCTCTTCCTTTCCAAAACCTATGGGCAAACGTTTTGACAATTTTAGAGGTAACATACATCAAAAATTGATGTTTACCTGTTAAGTGAAATCTTTAGCAGGATGATGTGGATCTTATTGCAACTACTGTTCAATAGCTAGCAACCTATGGCAATAACGGTTAGTGTCCATTTGAATAGATGGTCATTTAAAATGATGATTTTCTTTTTATCTTTTAAGTGCAATATCATAAACAAATATAAGTGTCAAATCCAAATATTCAATTCTTTCAAATGACTAGCTATCCAAATGAACCAGCAGGAAATTCTGAAATTTACTCATGCTTATCAAGAATTTGTAGGATTCAACTTCCCCAACACACATCCCATATGCTTTATGCCAGGCCCTCTACTTCTGTCTCAAATCTATTGTTGTCATCGTGATCAGTTTCCACACAAATAAGCCATTGCCATAATCTATTTGATAGAATTCAAACCATCAAGAACCAAAATTGCACTACCAATACAAAGGAAAACCTCAAGGTGGTTGCAATAGGGCAAGCCCCTCAATGACAAATATATATCCATATACCTAGCTTCCTTAAAATATTTTGAACTGCAAACTTCATTAGGGAGCTGGATTATTAGCGGTGACTTATTTTGGGTAGTTTGGCTTAGTTATCTAGTCTTTGTTTTTGTATTAAGTGGTCTACGGGTTGAGGAATGAATCAAGCAGAATTTTCAATGAGGTTTGAGTTTCTAAAGCTCAAAGATTGTACTCTAAAAGATTGTAGCAAGCCGTAATTCTAATTTTAGGTTCAATTAAATAGCTCATAACTATATCATAAGCTTGAGACCATAAGATTTGTCACTGGAGCCAATCATTATAGGTGGCTTTTATGGGTTGTAGCAACAGTTTAAGACCTTCATGGTAATGTATCAAGAAGATTAGGAGACAAAGCAAGGATAAAGCCGAATGGGAAAAGGTAGATTGTTTTGAGACTGGACATCAGGAATTATTTAAAGCGGTTGCCAATGATTTGACACCCTCTAGATAGGAAGGACAGGACACATGATAACCTGCATTAATTAGAGCTAGAAAGACCAACAAGTAGGGAAAGAGAATGTGAAAAGAGGAAATTGTGTACCTCAATGCTCTAAGTTGGAGTTGCCTAGTTGCTTAATTGTTGTAAACACTTTTTTCAACATCAACATACTTCTAAAGATGAGAAGGTCAGGTTGACTTCTTTTCAATTGGAAGTCAATGTGCAGTTATGTGTCCTTAAACAGAAATGGGATCTACCAAATTTACTCAGGAAAGATTTTAAAACAGCAATCTAATTTGTGTTTTGATACTCCACACAAAGCAATAAATCAAGTAGAAAATTGTCAATTTTGGAAGGAGTTGATGAAAATCAACAAATGAAAGAAGTAGAATTTCAAACAAAGTTTGAGCTCCTACAACAACAACAACTAAGCCTTAGTCCCAAATAAGTTGGGGTCGACTGTATGGATCCTCAACAAAATAAGCTCAAAAGACACCAAAAAAGATACTCCAGCCTTAGGCCCCTTCCAAGACACGGATTTTACGTCTCCATTCAAGTCTGTCATTAATCAAATCCGCATCAAGATCTAAGGCACGTAAGTCTCTTGCTATCAAACATAAAAAACCCTAATTCTATTTTTCTATTCAATCAAATAAAAAATAACAAAATCATAAGCTCTAGATTATAGCAATCAAAATCAAAGCCAACCATCATTTTTTCTCAATCGCAGTCATGTGGTGTGGATGGTAAAATTGGAGTTGCAATGTTTGCTTGAGGCTAGGAAAGGCTGGGTGCTAGTCCGCATCCTGCCTTTGTGGGAGCTAGGGCTACTAATCGTAGTGGGATGTTATGATCCTAAGTGCAAGGTATGGGCCTTGGATATGGATTTCAATATGGGGCTTCTATGGATTTGGATTCTCTATTTTCTTGAACTAGTCTTTGGGATATGGTTCTCCCGAAGTTCACATTACACTGCATATTTCAACACTTCAAGATCACCTCAACAAACCAGCAACATATTTTGAATTAACTTTTGACAGACTGCAACAATAAATTCCCAAGCAAACAAGTACGCAATGATACATAGATATATTTGGGAGGTTGTTGCAAAATCTAATGAACATCAACTAAGAATCTAATAAGAAATAACTACACGCCAATCCCATGAGACAAAACATGAGCCTTTTGACAAACTAAATTTATAACATCCTAGACTACAGTACCAGAACACAATTGAACTATAGCTAGCTTATATTCATCATATAATCATTTCTACAGAAATTTAATAAGATGTGGCTCCAAACAGCAAAGAATATGGCAAGGAAAAGCAAATAATTGGATGCAAGTTCCCAGGGACATCACCATTTTCATCTCTATCTCTCTCACCTCATCATACCTGTGAAGACTCATCTAAGCTGATTCCCCAGCTGTCATTGCATAGAGATTCCCTATCTCCTATGCTACCTCCTTCCCTCTCCAACCAATTCCATTGTATACATTACTTTCTCTAAATCCTTCCTATTATGTATACTAATTTAACACCTTGAAAAATAATAAAAAGCCATCACTCAGTAGTGGGCACACCGAAGGAGGAGCCTATAAAGGGGAACTTGAGTTGCAGTCTTACCCTTCAAAATTTTCCATTATGCTTCTTGCCTGCAGCTGTTCACAAGCTTTAGTAAAGACTGACAGCCTGCCCTGACTCTTGCCATTACATAATTGCATAGTCAAGGCATCAACAATACTTTTTCTTTTTTAACAAACCAAAACTTCAGTTTTCACCACCTATAAAAACACCAGTGATCCATCTTTTCTATTATGTGCATCAATTGCCACAGAAAGTTTTGGATTCTCCCTACAAAAACACATAGGACAACCCTCAATAACTGCTAATTTCAATTACTTCCCATTATCCCAAAATGAATCCATAATTTTTCTGTTATTAACAAGACACGTCTCACCATCCAAAATAAAAGTCACTTCCCAATCTTAAAGACTCAAAATTCATCAAGAGAAATACCAAAACATCCCAAACAAAAGTCTTTCCCAATGCCAAATGCTCAAAATTTATCAAAAATTTTAACCTTTCCTATCTAAATCTCTACCAGAGAGCCGAGAGAAAAAAATATACCCACAAACTGAAACCAATTAAAGAATCAAGTTCGCAATAAAGAAGAACAAAAAGAAACAAGCAAGTGAAAAGAAAGATGTACCGCAGATCTTGATAGGGGCTTCAAGCTCGAGAAGATTGGGCTGTTGAAGAAAAATTTCTCTAGAAACAGTACATAGTTGACGGATCTCATTCTCAGTTAGCTGAACCTGCTGTTGTTTGGCTGCTCTTGTTTGCCTAAAATCCAACAGACGACTGATAATATCTTCCAAAACGGCAGCGTCTATGGACGTCTGGCCTTGCTGAGCCATTCAAAACGGATCTCAAACAATAAGAAATCGCTCAAGATTTTCAAGAAATGGCAGCCAATAATAAGAGCTTTCTTTGTTTCTTTCTTTTGAACCTTCTTCTTTCTGTGCTTTCCTTTTATTTAAAAAAAAAATTCTTGATTTTGAATTGGGTTGGTGCCTGGTGGTGGCTTCTTTTGAGAGAGAGAGAGAAAACAAAAACAAAAGAGGAAAAAAAAGAAAGTGAGTTTTGATTTCTTTTTTATTTATTACAAAGTACAAACAATAAATTCTAAGTCTACTCAGAATAATATACATTTGTTACTAAATTATATTTCAATATATCATAAAAATAAAAATAGACACTTATTAATCATAGTTTTTAGTTTTTTATTTAACACTCTCCAAAATTTCATCTTATAATTTTAATAGAAAATCTCATTAATACTTAATGACAATATATATATACACATGCATACGTACCTACATATATATATACATCAAATGTGTTATGTCATTAAAAGCAAATTTTCTTTTAATTTTTTATATTTTTAAAAAAAATTCTTAAATATATATTATCCTAATAATATAACACATGTGATATAATATGAATATATATAATATAAATTAATAATTTTAAAAGTTTATTAGAAGTATTAAATAAAAATTTTAATTAAAATATTATTTAGTATAAAATATTTTTAAATATATTTAATTTATTTATAAATAGATAAAAATATTATTTTAGTATATAACTGAGTAAAAAAATATTCGATATCAATTCTTATTTTCATGTAAAATTAAAAGATGCATTTGTATTTTTTTTCTCTAATTAACTAAATAATTAACAACAGATAGTTTTTTATTAAGAGATTTGTTAATTTGTCAGATTTTTTTAAATTTTAGATATATAAATGAGTAAGAAAATTTAAGGATTAATCAGTACCATGGCATAAATTTTTAGACTCTTAATATAATTATTATCAATTTGTTAATATGTTTAATTATTATTAGATGTAAATATAAATACAAATATTTATTTTTTTAAAGAATAAATATTTATTTTCTTTTTAAAATATTAACTTTTTAATTATATGAATTTTTTAAAAAAAAGAAATAACTTTGCATTGAGCCAAATCATCAAATAAAACATTACAAAGGAATTCAACATGGGGACAAAATGCTCAAGTTAAATTATGAGAAACCTTGTTTATTGAACGCTTTACAAATTGAAAAGAAAAGTGCATAGACTCGATCAAGGCAACACAAATCATGGATAATAGCATCTAACAGAGTGATAATTTAGCAAGACGGGGTATGGATGTGAAATTAATAATTAATAATTTTGCAACACAATCAACTTGGTATTTTTCTAGTCTAATGGAATTAATAATTTGCAATCATGGTTCAAGCTTTTTATGCTCCTTTGGTGATTCCAGCAAAGTGGAAGCTGATCTTCTATTTTGTACCATCTATGGTGGAGTCATAATAGGTTGTTTTGGGAGAGAAAGATGCTGAATTCTTGGCAGGTTCTACATGAGGCGTCACTTTCTCTTTTTATCTTGGCAGTAAGCGCAGATTCCTCATCCTAATACTTCTCCTGGCCTGGTAGACTCCCATTGGTCTAAACCTGCAGTTGGATTCTTTAAGGCTAATGTTGATGGAGCAATGAGTTCGAGCCCTCCAAATAGAATGCATTTAAAACTTAAGAGAGAGTATTTTACTCTCTTAATAGGTCTACCAGATGCAAATTCAAATCAGTCTATAATATCTGAATTGTAGGATACTGAATACCCAAAAAAAATAAAAAAAAATAAAAAGTTTGAGGAACTTTTGCCAATGCGAGCTGGTATGGTATTGGAATGGTGATGAGAAATGACAGTAGGAGTCTGGTGGATGCTAAGATGCGACCATTTGAAGGCTTCCCGGATCCCACTTTGGTGGAGGCTCTAGCTTTTCCACAGATCTGCTTTTGGCTTCAAGAATTAAAATTTCAGCAGCCTGTAACTGAATCTGACTTGGCTACTGTTATTAGTGCATTAAAAGCACGTCATCGTTTCATTTTAAAATCCATTCCCTCGCTCATAAAAGCACGTCGTCGTTTTGAAAAAAAAATGAAGAGATGGAAATGGAGGCTTTCTCCTTCTCCTCCTTCCTCTTCTACCATGCATCTAAGGTTTATGGAGGCACAGAGACGAATTTAAAAGTTAGGCTAAAAGAAAAAGAGATTGATATTTATAGTAAACTGTAGCTGTAGACATTTCGACACTAATACATAGTCCTTGGCGCCAACACTTGGTGTATTTCAGCATTAAACAACACAAATATACAACAGCATGTCATATAACTACTAAGGTAACCATACAAGCACCTAAGAGAGGAAAGGAATGAACAAAAAAAAGAGCACTATCTAAAACAATATATAATACATTACAACTACTTTTTATACTCCCTCAACCAAATGTTAGAGCTAATAGAAAGTCACATATTTCAAACTTTTTTGCTTTTGGTGTAGTAGTGTCTAACTTTTGGTGTTGTCTCTTAGATATGCTTGACTATTATTTGGTGTAGAGTAATTATTTTCTTCAATTTCAGTTTCAAACAAATCCACCAGCGTAGATAGCGGATCGTCAGCTATTAAAATAATGCTTTTGAAAATTGAAGGGTCAAGTAGGGCTGGCAATCGGCCAAACATTTTTCGCACCTCATTGCGCAAGGTGTTGAACAAGTGTGTTCTATCCTCGTACAGCTTTTTGTATGCATCTGATGAAGGCATCATCTTCCCATCATCCCCATCTACAAAGCAACAGAACATACATTTTAGAGTTACTGAAAAAACCTCTCATTCCTTTTAGAGGCAACTTGATCACTATCGAGACGATTATTCTCTCAATATGCATAATTTTCACTGCTAATTCCTACTTGTGTGCATCAGTTGTCAAACAAAAAGTGACAAGGAAAGAGAAAAGTGAGATTTCTTAATATTTAATCTCTCTTCTTAGTTTTTGCACTTACTCAGAATTATTCTTCTTTCACTGTCAATATGATTTCTGCAATCTTTGCTTGCACATGTTGTATTCTCATGACCTCCACCTTCATGGACCATGGCACGAACACTCTTACATGGTTGAATACTGGCAATATCATTTATCTCAAGGTTCCTCTTTCGATGCTGAGCAATCACTCTGTGGTGCCTTGAGAGCTGTGATGAATAGGGGATTAGCTCATGGGTGTGCTGTAAAACTACTTTATTTACTTTCCACTGTCCATTTTGGCCTATTGATGCACAAACCCTGGCTGAGCATCCATTTCTTTTAGTTGGCCTAGGCTTTAGGCGATTCTTTCCATTATTACTTGCCTTCCCTGCTCGATCACAAGAAAAAGTTTGGTACTTAAGTTCTCCATTAAGTCCTTTGCCACATGATTGCTTAATCACGCCAAATCCTTCCTTCTCTGCAAATCTCCAGTAAAATTCATATAGCTCTTCTAGACTTCCAAATGTCATGCCCACTTTAGGTATATCACCTTTGTTTCCTGTATCTTCAGCATGTTGTAATTCCTTTGTGTTTTGTCCCAAATCCTCAGAGTCAACTTCAGTGTTTTGCGCTAGCTCCATTTCCCTGCCATCAAGTTCCAAATGGGATTCATCAAAGCAAATGGGGGCATCAGCATCTTCCTTATGAGTATTATCATTTACAGCCCCATAAGACATCTTAATTAATCTAGATTGCAGCACCACCGCCTAAAAATTTAACAAGAAGACACAATCAAACTTAAAAATACTATCATTTTTAACTAATTGATAGTAGACTGCTTCAAATAGTGCAGCTTTATTCAGCACCCCCAAGCCAATTTAACATATCTAATCAATTATATTTATGGCCTTAACCAAAAAGGAGAAACCATCCAAGTATGTCACTGCCAAATTTCAAAGTCCAGCATAAAGCATCAAATTAACATGTATAACAGAAAACACTGACGAAAAGGAAACTGAAAAAGGCAAGTTTAGACTAAGCCCAAAGCAATCAGATGCATGCTTAAAGAGTTCAATCACACAGAACAGTTAGCAAGGGAGGAGATTCTTGATAAGGAAAAAAACATATGCAAGGGGCTTTTAGGCAAGAAAAGAGAAAGGTTAAAAAAGAAATAAATCCACTTGAATAAACAAGAAGGAAACATTTTTAATTCTTCCCCTCTTTTATTCTTTAGTTAAAAAAGGAAGATGTTGCGGACCCTGAAGAGCTGAAAAAAGAGGATTAGGTAGAGCAAAAGATCTATTTTGAGAAGATAAGACAATTATTGCATTTGATACACAAGTAAAACAATACAAGAATATATTTATTTGTAAAAACAATACAAGAATGTATTTATTTGTAATGCATCCAGCTCCCATAGTTTTTAAAGGACCACTGAAACACAGGCGACGTTAATGAGGCATGCAACCAGGCAAGCATATGGGATATTTTATTGAACAACTGTCTTCTACTTTCTTGATAAAAAAAATGTCTTCTACTTCTCTTTTTCAATGTTATTCACCAGATATAACCATGCACGTAGTCTTTACCAGTATCCCATGCACACAAATTAAAAAATTTTAAAAGGAAATAAAAGGAAAAAAAAAAATGTTGCTCAATATCAGACAGAGACAATCTTCCAAGGGAACAAAATTGCATAAAGGTTTGTCTACAGCACAGAATCATGTTCATTCTCTCTATTCTCTATCTCTCCCTCCATCATCCATTTTCACTCTTAACTCTTCTATATATATGCTTTTGTTGATTTTATGCTCAAGTTTTATAGAAGAATTTACTGCTGCCCTTTAATCTAGCTTGCATAAATGGTTGTTAAGTTGCTAATATGACAAAAGAATTACAATTATGAAAAAATTTGTTAAATTATTTTTCAGGTGTAAATTATAAAAAATCAGCCTGAAGGCAAATCCTAATAAACATTCATTTCAAGTAACTATGAATTCAAATGGAAATAAGATTAACTGTTTTATTTTGTTTCTTTTATGTTTCACATCTCTCAGTGACATGCTCCTGGACTCTCAGACCCCCTTTGCACCTTTAAATAATGTCTTTGTTCACGGTTTTTTTTATGAAAGAGAAAAAGATAATTTGACAAAAGTAGTTTTTCTGTAAACATACACAAATTTGATCCCTATGGTTTGTCATTGACTCCATTATAGTATAATTTATCCTTGTATAAAATGATGAATCTTCCAAAACACTTATGGTCCCTAAAATTAACATTTTGTTGCACTTCAATCTCCAAATTGTAATTTTTTTTTCATTTATAATAACGGAGGGGCTAAAATTAATCATTTGGAAACTATAGAACAAGGTGTATAAAGAAAAAGTCTGTATAGGTTTATTCAAGGGGACCCGTAACACTACTGTGCATCATGGGCCATATAGTGTCCTCCATTACATAACTAAACTGAACATATAACTGAACTTCCCGAAAGTGGTCCCTCTCTCCTTTCACTACAGAGTGCTCATGTTCGTTAAATTAAGTGAATTTGGTTTGATAGGGTAAAATTGTGAGAATCATTTTATATTTTAAATAATAAAATATTGAAATTGAAAAAAAAGTATATATCTTTTAATATATTTTTAACTAACAATTTCCAACTTAAAAACCAAAATTACCAGGATTGGAGAAGCTGGCCAGTGATGGTTTGTGCAGTCGATAGGGCAGCGAAGATCCAGTGAAGCTCGAGTCCAACTGGTCTGGAATCACGAATGGCGACCACCTGGCCTTGATTGATCCTCGAATAGCGGGTGGCAGGTTTGGCTGTTGATGGTTCTGAAGCTCGTGGTCTGGATCTCGTGGACCATTGTCACGCAACTATACATCATACGGTCACTACACATGACCCATCCCACCAAAATCTTTCCTTCTTTCTTCGTCGCTAATTTAACTGCAAACCCAGAAAGAAAAACCACCAATTTTCGAATGCAACTGGTGTTTTGAGCCAATTTTGTTACTCTTTAGTTCTCGATAGTAGCAAGAACAGGAAGAAGAAGAAGAAGAAATGGCATGTGCATCACAGGTGATGATATCAGCAAACACATGCATATCAAATTGATCGACTCTGTTAATGCAATTTTACGGACTAAGTCCATTAAATGTTAATTTAATACCGAGAGCCAAATTAACAGAATTATCTCGTTGAAATCTACCCAAAAATCAATTCGGCGTCTTTCAATTGAGCTTTTGGCAATAATTCATGTGTCGGACATTCCCCAAACACCCACAGTAGAACTGAGGCTTTTCACGGGTCATTTCTCCTGATCACCATTAGCACTAAATAAAAACCCTTCTTCACTTCCAAAAAATTATAATAGCTAGCATAAAACGAAAAGCTAGCTAGGAAATGAATTTAACTATTTGTTTTAGCAGTTAATTTACGAATAATTAACAGCAAAGACAAATAATTAGATTCAATATCAAATAATTCAACAATGCAAGCAAGTGAAATCAGACTCTTACTGAAATTGAAGATATGATGACCAAAATTTATTCAATTTCTCGACTTAATATTCAAGATCTCCGAAATGAACAACCAATTTTATATCAAATATAAACAGAATCAGATTATAAGTCGAAAGTTTCTTTCACAAATGTGGAGACAGAAACAGAGGAAAACTACGATATCTTACTTGAGATTGAATATTGAAGAACTGTAACTGAAATTTCTTCAATTTCTGATCCGAATCTTTAAGAACAGTGAAAAGGCTTCATAACAGAGAGAAAAGAAAGGGAAATTTTAGGGATTTGGGGAGGGGAAACAGAAATAGTCGACTCACGGGATTTTTGGATGTCAATTTCCGAAACGATGGGTCCACGGGCCCGTGATGGACTTGTAAGCCAGCAACAAAGAAAATTTTACTTTAAAAATAAAATTTTTGACAAAAATATAAAAAAATTAAAAATAATTTTAAATTTATTATATTTATAAAATATTTATCAAAACATTAAAATTTATAAAATATTTATTAAAATATCATATTTTTATTAATTTATAAAAAATTTACATTAAATTTATAATAAATTTATCATAAATTGATAATAAATTTATAAATTTTAGACGATTTATAATGAGTTTATTAATTATTTATAATAAAATAATTAAAATATTTTTGATAAAAAGTTAAAAAATTTTAAAAATACAGTGAAGAGTATTATTTTTTCTTAAAAATATATAAAATGAATTGAGAAATTTACAAAAATACTTAAGAAGGTAAAATAAATAAAAATATTAAATAAAAAAATTTTATATAAAGTACGTAAATTTTTAATATATGTTAAGCATATATTCAATATATATTTTTATATATATTATAAAAATATTAAAAAAATAAAAAATAATATTTTTATAAAAATAGTACAAATGAACATTTGAAAAAAAATGTTATATACAATTTCCTCAAATAAATTTTATATTATTTTTTAATTATATGTAAAGATGGAAGATGTTCTGAATAATTATTAAATTTTAACTATAAAATTATTTTAATACATAGATATTAAATACTATGATATTTAAATTTAGTATTATATTGGTATTTTTTAAAATGGTTCGTGAAAATGCATGTGGACCTAAAAACCTAATTTGTTTTCTAAAATTTTATTAGTTTTCCATAATATCTTCCGAAAGAAGTTTATAAAGAAATTCTCAATAAATATAATTTATATTAATTAACTATCATCATTTTTGTAGTTAAAATGAAATAATTCTATAAATACTTATCAAAAAATAGTACTACGATTATAATTATTATTAGATGGGAAAGAATTAAATACTAAATTTATTATTCATGAAAAAATACTAAATTTATTATTTATGAAAAAATATATTTATGGCTAGATGCCGGGATGTGTAATAATCTATAGTTATTAAGTAGTTTTGTTGAAACTAAAATTTATTATTGTTGGAAATAAAATATTATTATTTCCATTCTAGTGAAATAGTTACTTTTGAAAAAAAAAATTATTATGCTAAAATTATCACTTTATATAGTAAAAAAATAAATAATTTTTTAAATATATTTTTATTATTAATAAATTAATTAGTTAATAAAATAAGAGTATGATATTTTAATATTAATGAGTTAATAAAATATATTTTAATTTATTCAAAATACTTTTACATAATATTAAAAAAATTTAATAATTTTTTAATAAATATATATGAGTTAAAGATATTACTTTTAAATGGCACTAGACTAACAGGTGAAACTAATTCAAAGAATTAGAGACTAATCTAATTTAAAAATACTAAAAAATATATATTTTAAAAAATTAGTTAGATTGAGCCGATATTTTTAATTTTTTTAATAAAATTCAAAGAAAAAATTTAAATTCATTTTTTATGTGTGTTATATTTAATGTGTGTATTTTTTTTGAATTGATAAATTTTATTTTTATTATTTTTTAATTTTTATTTTAAAACTTCTATAATTTTAATTTTTTTTTATTAATATCTATAAATAAAAAATTTATGACATTATTATATTATTGAATTCAAATCAACTCATTTGAACTTATTAAACCATAAATTAATTATTAATATTGTTTGATATTCGATTTGATTTTAAAAATATTAATTTAAGGTGAAAATTTTATTAGAATGAAATTAGAACTTATTAAATTATAAATTAATTATTAATATAGTTTGATATTCGATTTAATTTTAAAAATATTAATTTAAAGTGACAATTTTATTAAGATGAAGCTAGAATTTATTAAATTATAAATTAATTATCAATATAATTTAATATTGGGTATGATTTTAAAATATTGATTTAAGCCGGCAATTTTATTAAAAGGAGTTGGTAGATCTTATGACATATTTGTAATTGAAAATTTATTTATATTATTATATATTTTTACTAAAAAAAACGTGCTCTTATTATTTAATTATTCATTAGACCAAAGAGGGAGTCCGTCTGCAGACTGCAAATGAAATTTCTTGGCACGAAACGTTTGAAATATGCTTCTTCTGTTAAGTGTAACGGTTCTTGCCTGTTTGCTCGCTGGGCAGTGCCGGCCTGGCTTTTGAGTCGTGCCTTTTTGGGAAAGCAAGGCATAGGAGGAAAGTGGAAAGCATGAGAAAGAAGTTTGTTGGCTGAGATTTTTTGTATACTATATAATTTCTCAATCCTTCAAATTCTAACAGTTCCATTCTCTGCTCTCTCCTTGGTTTTACAGGTATAACCCATCGTCAATCTTCAGTTTTTGCACTGTTTTTTTATTCATTTTTGGATGTTTTGAAATGGAATTTTTATTGATTGTTCACGGACGATGAAAACATTGTCAAGTTATGAAATTTTATCTTTTTTTTTTTGCCTAAGGATGTAAATTTTAGGGTTTTAAGGTTGTTTTTTAAAATTAAAGGGAGGAACAATTGTTTGATCATCGAGAGATGGGTTTACCCTTTTAGTGGTTTATACAAGTTCATACCATATATGGTAGTTGATGAGAGTAATCTAACTGGGTATTGTTCTCTTTTGTTATTCGATTTATTGTTTTATTTGAGGTTGATCATTTGTACTGGAAAGAGTGTCTTTGGAGTCTTCTGTGATCTCATAATGGAAAGACAATCTGATCATATGGTTTTGACTACTTTCAAAACCAAATATAAGTGCTATCAGGATTAGAGGTATTAGTTCAATAAATGATTTTGTTATGTGCAATGGTAGTCACTACTCATTTGGGAGAGTTTATGCAATTTAGTTAAATGAGCAATTTGGACAAGAGGAAAGCTTCTTGAATTAAAGTTTGTCATGATACAGTGGAACGAAGGGTTAAAAATGAAGATTCAGCTAAAGGAGATTATTAATTCAAAAAGGTCTATATTCAATTTTGAATCTATGATTGGTCTGTGTAGAGGCTTTTCTGGGTTAAATATTGGGGAATGATAAGTTAGGATTATGAATTTATGTTTGTTGTGTAATCATGGATTACTAGAGAATATGATTTTTTGTTCTTTAACTTATTCAGGAGTGGATAGATATTTAATTTTGATCACCAAAAAGGACATTTTTAACAATTCTAGAATTTCTTTTGTGTACTCCTGTAAAGCCTGTGTTGAACACCGATCGTGCTTGAAGCTTGCAGAGATCATGAATCTATCCTGCTTTACAACTTTGATTATTCCAGGAAAAGGTTTTGCCCTTTTGGTGTGACATATTACCAATCTTTATACCATATCCCCATTACATTTCTTGGTTATGATATTTCACAAACCAATGATGGTCCAAACTCGTCAAATATTGCAATCAGACAATATCAATAGTGATTTTTATTTTCTTTCTGGTGGCCTTTCTAAAAGTTTAGATTCCATTTTTACTTGTGTAGCTTGTGGAATTGAAAGGCCCCTTTGATTTATCTGTTTTTGAAGCCAATGACAACCTTGCTTTTTGATTAACTTTGTTTAGATTTGGTTAATCTTCTTTTTTTTTTTTAAATATTCCTCTGAAGTAATAAGCATTTTCGGCAAGCAGATGGAACATGATGAAGTCCCCATTTTGCAATTGCAGCACCAGAACAATATTGAGATGACCATATCATCTGGGGAAAATGATGTTCCTCCTATCGCAGTACAGTTATCTTGCAATTCCATTTGCGCCTTCTCCAAACAACAAAATTATACTCTTGAATTGGAAGAACGATCGAAGTCGGCAATAAAACTTGTTGGGCTTATAATTTTCTACTTAATGGTTATGACAGTAGAAATTGTCGGTGGATTCAAAGCCCACAGCCTTGCGGTTCTTACAGATGCTGCCCATTTGCTGACTGATGTTGCTGGTTTTTCCGTCTCTCTTTTCACAGTCTGGGCTTCAGGTTGGGAAGCAACACCCCAACAATCTTTTGGATTTAGTCGCCTTGAAGTTTTAGGTGCCCTTTTATCCGTGCAGCTTATATGGCTGATATCCGGAAAATTAATTTATAAAGCAGTTAACAGAATCATTAACAACATTTCTGAGGTAAATGGAGAACTCATGTTTGCAATTGCTGCCTTTGGATTCATCGTAAACTTCATCATGGTAATATGGCTAGGCCATGATCATTCTCATCATGCTTGCCATGATAATAATCATCATCATATTCATAATCATGAAGGCGAACATAAATGTACAGCAACTGAAGAGGAGGCAACTAAGCTGGTATTACACTCACCAGCAAAGAGAAAAATATTGAACGTAAATATCCAAGCGGCCTACCTACATGTCATGGTTGATCTAATTCAATCTGCTGGCGTGATGATTGCTGGAGTGATCATATGGGCAAAGCCTGAATGGGTGGTGGTCGATCTAATATGCACTCTTATCTTCTCTGTTTTCGCGCTATGTACCACAATACGGGTTCTTAGAGATATTTGTGGCATACTAATGGAGAGGGCACCTCAAGAGATCAATGTTAGCAAGGTGGAGAGTGGACTAAAATGCATAGGAGGAGTTCAAGATATTCATGACCTGCATGTGTGGGCAATCACAGCAGGGAAGTTAGTGTTATCTTGCCATGTAGTAGCTAAGCCTGAAAATAGCTGTACTGAAATACTTAACAGGATTAGGGATTATTGTGAAAAAACATACAGGATTCGTCATGTAACCATACAAATTGAGCAGTAAGTTAATGATTTCTACAGCAGGGCTTTTGTTCAACATTTTTCCATTTTCCTTTTTTTTATTGCATTTATATGGATCAGAGTTTAGAACTATACTTGTACCAATAATAATCAAATTAGTGAGCTGTTTGATTACCTATCAAAGTTAACATCTCCATTCGCCTTTGGTTCAGTGATTCTGAAGTCGTCTTTAGGGACCCTAAGATCTCATATTGAGTTCCAATCATAGTTAAATTCATAAGATCTGACATAAATTCATGATCTGAAAAATGCATAATCATTCATTTCAGGCCTTGTTTGATTCCCTAGTAGCCTATCTGTTAAAGAATTTTAAATAGAACGTGGAGCTTTCTCCACGTAATGTATACTTGTCCAAATGAGATGGCAACCAATTTGCTTATTTGAACATGCTAATTAAATATGCAGCAATCCAGCTAATTTTCTTTGTTCAGCCAGCATAACCCTGTCTGATTATGTTAGGATTTGCTTTCCAGAATTTCTTTTATCACATCTAGGAAGATGCCAATCACCAGAAGTTGGTTTTAAAAAGATAATTGACCCAACACAAATCACTTTTAACATGTTCTCAAACCACCCAGAAAAGGGGGGAAAACAGGAATTATGACCAGTTTATTAGGAATCCCAGATTGGAATTTTCACTCAAAGACAAATACAAGTTGGTCTTAGCCAACAAAAATCAGGTGTCTGAATAAGGAATTCATGAAAAAAAAAAAAGATGGCCGCATGTATTTGCTGGAAAGAAAAGCCAAAATGGTAATAAGCTTTTAATACAAGTTAAGAAGTAGTTCAACAAACAAAACCCAGAACCAGTAATAAAAGCTGCCCCCTTCTATGGTTGTTCACCAATATTTCTCCCAGTCGATATATGATGAGATCTCACTCTACATTTAGGCTCTCAGTCAGTTCCAACTTTAAGCAACATACAATAAATAAACACAAAGAAAGGAAAGACCATCCTGATATTCTAACTATACTGTTTTCTTTTTCCAATTTCACAAGCTCAATTCCAGTAAAAAGGCGAGTAATCTACATGTCTCCCCTCTCAGGGAAAAATTGAGAACGAAAATTTTTTTGGACAAAATTAAAAATAATTTAAAGAAAAAAAAAGAGACCAGTTGCTAGCAATGCTTTTCCTTCCTCAAATTCGAGGTCAAGTAGAGCAGCAACCTCTCTTTGTATTTGCAGAGGCATCAGCAACATTAATTGTGGTTCCTTGACCAGGAAGTGTAGAATTGCCAGCTGCTTCCTGTGCTGCCAATGCCTTTTTGCTTATGATATGGTAGATCTCCGTCAATATGGTTTGGAATGCCTTCTCAACATTGGTTGCTTCCAGTGCTGATGTCTCAAGAAAAGAGAGACCTTCCTCCTCTGCCAAGCTCTGACCATCCTCCTCTGCAACAGCTCTGAGATGATTCAAGTCAGACTTATTTCCAGCCATCATGATGACAATGTTAGAATCTGCATGGTCCCTCAACTCACGGAGCCACCTTTGAACATTATCAAAAGTTTTCCTCTTGGTTATGTCATAGACAAGAAGGGCACCAACAGCTCCTCTATAATATGCACTAGTGATAGCTCTGTATCTCTCCTGACCTGCTGTATCCCAAATCTGAGCCTTTACTGTCTTTCCATCCACCTGTAGCAAAAAAGGTTATATATATAAAGAACATTTGCTGCATCAGAACCAAATTATACAAACAATCCACAAAATCATTGCATTTCATTTGAAGAATTATATATCAGCTATAACCCGGTTAGCACAAATCTGAACAACAATATATCCCATTCGAAGAATTCATCACCCGAACATCATATCTTAAAAGTTTGACAAAAAGTCAACTCAAAGTCTCATAGATAAACAGATCATAAATAGACATTTCTACTGATTAAATTGTTAAATATAAATATAGACATTAACATTTAGTAAAAATGTAAAATTCCAGTTTTGTCAAAAAGACCAGAGATTGACTCTTGGCCACAATATGCATATCCAAATCCCTTAAAACCTGTAGCTCATGACCATAATATTGACTCCTGGCCATTTTCATTAAAATTTAGTCGACATCACTTAAATCAACCAACTAATTAATTTCTAGCTAAGATACTGCTACATATACAAATCCCTTGAACAACAGGAATACACCAAAGCAGTTCAGGAAAAAAAAAATAATTTTAGTAAACAACTTATAACAACAAATTAAATAACTGATATTTCATTGCATACAAAAAAATAATTCAATAAAAACTGTGAAGCTCCCAAATTAAACAGTTAATTAATTTCACATTACTAATCTAAAAATGACTTCCAAGTCTCAATAAAAAATTACCAAAATCCTAACATCTAAGAAATTTAATATTTGTTCTTGATTACACTAACAGCGAATTAACAGATAACTGAACAACGATTATCAACAGATCGTCTTAGAATAACTACCTGAAGAGTTCTAGTAGCGAATTCGACACCAATAGTGGATTTGGATTCCAAGCAGAACTCATTTCTTGTAAACCTAGAAAGAATATTGGATTTTCCAACACCTGAATCACCAATCAAAACGATCTTGAACAGATAATCATATTCACGATCTACTCTATGCGCCATATCTTATGAACACTTATCTCTCCTCAGATCTCTCTAACCTGTCAGATACAATCAAGAACACAAATAATTAAGCAATCAATAACAGATCTGTAAAGAAAAATCAACAGAAAATCAGAAACTTACCCTAAGGCCAATCGATCGAGAAGAGATTTTTTTTGCTTTTTGTATTTTTGTGTTTGGATTGGTTTTATGCGGAAATGGAAATTTAATTTTTATAAATTGCAGGGAAAAAAAATGAAAAAAGAAAAAAATTGGGGAAATAAAACGCTGATTGAGGGAAGGGGTTTGAAACGGCCCGATAAATATACGTGTTTTTTCGAAGGGGGTTGCGGGTGGGTGTTGTGGTGATGCTTGAAACGGTGTCGTATTTTAGTATTTGAACTGACAGAAATTTTGAATGACGTCAGAAATAATATGAGATGGCAACTGACAGTGGCAGGCTGGCAAGGGGATGGTTAGTGATCTCCACGCCCCTTGACTATTGGGTTGTGCTTTTTTAAGGATTTAATCTAGTGTAGTTAAACTCATGATATTTTTTATGTATTTTTCCAATAAAAAATTGCCATGTCAGCTTAATAGCACATTGGCCCTTTTCAGAAATTTTTTAGACATAAAAACTTTTTTTGATTTACACTTTATATTTATGCATTTTTCAATTTATTTTATTTATTTATCTAATTTATTGAAATAAATACAAACATAAATATATTAATTATTTTGTCTATTATATTTATATATTTTATATTAAATAGATATATATAATGTTATTTTTATTTAAATATTTATTAAGTATAAAATAGATAAATATAAAAAATAAAATAATTAATATCTATATATAAGTATTTGTTAATATAAATTATATAAGTATAAAGTAAAGTGATAAATATATAAATTTTGAAATAAAATAATTAAAATAGATAAATATAAAAAGGGTGAGGATGCATTATGTTTTTGTTTTATGTTTAATGAGTCTTATCATTTAATTAGATATTTGAATGGGGTGAGATATTGTTAATTTTTATGGCATGTTAATAAATAATTAAAGTTTTTGGAAGGATGTTAATAAACAATTAAATATTGTACTTCTCATATCTTAAGTAAATATGAATTTTTTTTATTTATTTTAAATTGTAGTGTATTTATTATTTTAATAAATTAACTAATATGTTAAATTTTTATTATATTTATATTTAATTTTATTTATTAAAAATATTCAATAAATATATTTTATATTAAAATAAAAATATAACTAAAAATATATAAATATTTATATTTTTTAATAAAAATAATTATTCTTTGATTTATATAAAATAAAAAAAATACTTATTAATTCATAATATAGAAGTTGATTTATTGCTTATCTTAATAGACCTCACCATTCCCTATGACTACTTTAGAGAAGACATTTAAAATCAAGTAGATGTGATTGAATCACAATAAAGATAATTATTATGATGGGCAATCAAGCACATTAAAGTTATTATTTATTTATTTATTTATTTATTTTTATATACAGAAGAGTTATACTTTGGGTTATTGGTTACTTGGTTTAGTGATTAATAATTTCATGATATGAATCTAATTTTTTTAGTGAAAAATACTAATTGTTGGTGAGACCATTATGAGCCACTCATTTAATTTTATCGTAAGGCAGGCACCACTACCACTACCACTGCCACTGCCACTGGCACAAGCATATTTTTGTGCCCTTTAATGAAGGCTACAAATCTAATAATAGTAATAGGTAGATATCTGTTAAATCTATCATATTTAAATCTAAACTCATTTAAATTTTTAAAAAATATATATATTCAAACATATTTATAGTTTTAATTTTATTATCCTTCCTTATTATAAAATATATTCAATATTATTACTTATATGTTATTCGAATTCATTTAACTTCTTATTTAAATATAAAAAATTAAAAATATTATAAAAATTAAATTATAAAATTATAATTTTTAATTAAATAATTATAAAAAAATTTAATACAAATATAATTTTATTAAAATAATTTTATATTACTTAATTTTAAATTAAAATAATATATAATTAATATTTAATTATAACCAGATTTAAATAGCTGATATCTATAAATATATAAAAATCTTTACAAAAGATATTAAAAAAATAGAAAAAAATTAAATTTATCATATTTTTAAAATATTTTTAGATTTACTAAAATTTATAATTTTTTTATGGAAATACCAAAGTTAAATAATTTGTTATGAATTTATATAAATTTATTATGAGTTTATTATATATTTATTATAAATTTATTATGAGTTTATTGTAAAATAACTAAAATACTTCAAATAAAAATAAAATTTTATTATAAAACATAATAAAAAGTGTATTTTTTTAAATATATATCCAAACTTAATTTAAATTTATTACAAATAATAAAAATACTAATCGTACTTATTCAAATATATTTATAAACTATCCATATTTTAAACCATGTATTTATAAACCATCCCCAGCAATTTCTACTACTGGATTAAAATATTTGACTTCCACAAGTAAAGGTAATCATGAAAAGATTATTATTAATTAAGCTTGCTTTTTTCATTTTATGATAAATTATATTTCAAGTTTTATTATTATTAGAGCATTAGAACATGCTTCCGACTTTCTATGGTTGATATTAAATATTCTATATATAATCCATAAATTGTTTAATTGAGGATGACTTATTATAAGTTGATTCCAAACTTTTATCCATTTTTATAAATTTATGTATAGATATGGTGATAAGGAAATATCAATTATTATTTCTTTGTATTAATTTTTTATTTTTTTCTACAAAAGTAATTCATTGTAAATGATATTTTATTATTGATATGGGTTTTTATTAGGGTGGTGGATACCAAATGTTTTAAAAAATTTAATTTTTAACTATTATAATTATTTGCTCCTCCATTTTTTTTTCCAAATTAATCCCATCTCTCAAGCACAATATCATAAATTACAATGTTATTATCTTCTTTACATTGTTAAATTTGAATATTTTATTTTTTAATAGAAATTCAATTTTATATGAATAATATTCATACTTTCACTTGCTAGAATTATAATTAAATTTGAAATAAATTTCAATTGTTGATATTTAGAATAAACTAACCAAACAATTTGACATTTTAAATGCAATAATTAGTAAAAGCTCTCTATTATTTTAACCAAATGCTATGGATTGATAAAAAAAAAAAAGTCAATAATAAATATGGTTTATAGAAATTTTGTTTTTTTGGTAAATAAAAAACAACTGAATAAGTTTTTTTACAAAATTTAATGCCAATTTTCTCCCTTGAAAATTAATGAACATTTTATTAAAATCATTATGTGCATAAATACTATAAAAAGTGACAACTTTTTTAAATATATATATATATATATATGCATTTAAAAATACCTGTACACTTTTTTTAATTAAAAAATTTCCACTTTCAATTTGTTAACAGTTGATATATAAAAAATATATATACAACTACATGGCATTAGAGGTATGTATATGTAAAATAAGTTTATATTTAAATTTAAAAAGAATATTTTTTAAAATTTATAAAGTATTTTTGTAAAATTTTTAAAAATTACTCCATTCATCCCATTAAAATTGTCAATTTTATAAAAAAAAAATACATCAATTTCAAATTATCACTTTATATAATTAAAAAAATTAGTTAGTTTAATTTTAACTATATTTTTATTATCAATAACTTAATTAATAAAATAAAATTATAATTTTAATAAATTAATAAAAAATATTTTAGTTTATTTAAAATAATTTTATATAATATAAAAAATAATTTTTTAATTGATATATACAAGTTAAAGGCAATGACTTTAACGCGATGGAGGCGTAATATAGTAGAATTTTCTAAAAAAACAGAATTACTGGAAAATCTAATTCATGGGCTCGGAGAAAAGAAAACCCCTGGCCAAACAGGATCCAAGGCTCGGAGAGAGCGTGAAAGCCACTGTCGTGGCGCAGACAAATCCAACAATAAATATATTGAACACAAAGAATCGAAATTTTTCCATTTCAGTCTCTCAAATAATCATTGATTTGAAGAAGAAGATGAAAAAGGAAGATAAAGTGACGATGATTAGCGCCGAGGGCTTCGAGTTCGTTATTGACAAGGAAGCCGCTATGGTTTCGCAAACTATCCGCAACATGCTCACTTCTCCAGGTGCCTCTCTCTCTCTCTCTCTCTCAATTCTGAGTTTTGGGTTTGGATTATTCAAGTGTGTTCTTTATTTAATTGAGAATGATTGGCTTATTTAGGTTAAATTTTGTGCTTTTTGTGTTAATTGTTGCAAATCAAAATAGGAGCTAAAGATTTAGCTTAATTTTCAGTTTTTTATCGAGTTAAATTTATGAGTTTTTTTTTTGAAAATTAATACGGGGGATTTATTTTGAAAAAAATTAATTTGTTTGTGCCTTGTGGCAGGTAGCTTTTCTGAGACTCAGCTTGGACAAGTGACATTTCCAGAGATAAGCACAGTAATTCTAGAGAAGATCTGCCAATATTTCTACTGGGCCCTTCAATATGCCAAGTTCTGTTCTTTTCTCTTCCTCCTGTATTTTTCGAGCTTTTGATTATTTGCTTGTGTTGTGTTCATTTGTGATTCAATTTAAGTTAATTTGCTTAGTTTCTGCCTTAATTGTTGCATAAAACTTGTGTTTTGGCTGCTAACAAAAAGTTATGGAGTAATTTATCTTGCTACCTACCTGCTTTGAGATAAATGTTTCATTCTCTTCTGGCTAAGAGAATGACGATATCGAATTGTCATTCTGTTTGGTTTGGTTCTGAAATTGGTTAATTGAGGTAGACAGTAAGACTTAACTGCTTCTCTTGTCTCAATGAAATATTTTGTGTCTCTATTGACAGTAAAATGTTCTGTGCTTTTTGTCCCAATATTCAAGATTAAGCTAGTCAGGGGCACGCTTCATACTCGTTGTTTGAGGAGTTGAATGCATACTCATAAATCACGCTTTCTTGATGGTTTTATTCACATTCCTAATTGTACTTTCTGCACACTTTGAATTTCATGAGCTTATTATGCATCTTTATACACTTCTTTTTATGGGTATCTTTTGAACTAGAATCATTGACTTTTGGCTCTGTGTACTTGTTCTTTCTTATTTAATATGGTTTTCTTTCCTTGAATATCTAGGCTGAAGTTTTCACCTGCTTTGCCTTGCTAGCCATCCTAGAATTTGTGGGGCCGTAGTTCTTCCTTCCAATAAATTTTAGAATATATCTACTTTTGGATATTTTTTTCGTGAAACAATAGTTCCTAATAACTAAAAAGGAAATGGTTTGTCTAATCTGTATTCCTAATGTTTCCTGTCAATTTGTGAAATACAAGCGTGCTTCATATATGCTTGACAGTCTGTTATTTTGCCTCTATTTTTCAATGTGCTTGGTGCTTCTCTCGAAAAAAAAAATGTGCTTTGTGTAAACCTGATTGGCTAGAAAATAAGCAGGGACAAACAGGTGAGGCAACACCTTGTGGATGGTTTATGTTGTTGGGTTTTCACGTTGCCTCTGAGTTGTCAAGTTACAGTGGAAGAAATATTTAAGATTTTTTTATTTCATAACCAGTTTGGATCATTAAATGAACTCTTTACTCTTCAACCTTTTTGTATAAGCTTTCTCATGTATATCTGCTGGTTGCTGAAGGTTTTATTACATTTGATTTTCGGTTTTATCTCATCAAAATTTGAACATGCTATGCCCTGAATATTGTCTGCATTTTTATTTTCCGTTGACATGGAATTGCGGCTCTTCTGTCAGTGGAAAGGAGACTGAATTCCCAATTGAACCTGAACTGACTCTGGAGCTGATGATGGCTGCTAATTATCTCCATACTTGAACCAAATTACTTTACTTGTTTATTGGGTAAGTTGCAATTGGAAGTGTAAGCCTATTGCTTGTGATCACCTCCCTAGATAGAGTGTCAACATTATTTCTGTTCCAAACTGTCAGACGTGTTAAAGTCTTTAGTTTTAATTGTATTGCAAGTAATAAAATTATTTGCCTTGCAGGGAAGATATTAGATGACTTCGTTCCCCATGAAGGTTCATAAAATCATATGATTTCTGTACTTGTACCATGGATCAGAATTCAGGGCGACATTGCAAGGTGGTTTATTTGTTAACTTGTAATGTCATTGATTTGACTTTGAACACTTTTCAGACATTGTAGAAAATTGAATATGATTATTATTGAATGTACGTAACTTTGCTATGATACATTGATAAAGTATTAATCTTAAAAAGATAGATGACACATTTGGTGATGTGTTGGTCTTGTAGAAGTTGTGTATTTTGATGGGCGCTATGTTATAATATAATTATGTTTCTCACTAAATTAACTTCAATAAAAAAAAATTGCAGGAACTCTTCAAAATTTTGCACTTCTTTTATTATATGGTAACTCAAAAACTAAAATACATTATAGTTTTAAAATTTTGATGGTAAAAATATGAATTAATCTTAAGAAATGTAAGATTAATTAAAAAAAACTCATAAATAACTCAATCGATAATAAACTTCTTATTTTATTAATTAATCGTGATTTGAATTCTTAGCTTATTACTAAACTCTAGATGGAATCAAACTATTTAAATATACATATACAGAAAGGTGATAAATTATTACTAAAAAAAGGTTATAATTTATTGTAATTAGTAATAAATACTTTAGTACTTATTTATAATATTTAATTTTTCACTATATGTATATATATATATATATATATTTTAAATTTACTTCTAGACAAGAAGGTTAAACAAATGTTGTGGGCTTAATGTGAAATATGAAAAATCCATAAACAGCCTTTTCAAATTCTCTTATGGCGAGCATCACATGAAGACGATATCTGAATAGGTTGAAGCCATTTTATTGAAAGTTGATACTTTGGAAACGAACTATCAACTTTAATGGGCAACTTTCCAATTTCCAGTACAACTTTTAATTAATTTATTGAACAATGTGCTATTTACTAGGATGTATTCTAACCATTCATTCTGAATTCAACGGCCTGTAAATGATAGACCTTTCTCAACCATATATATGTGTGTGTAGGATTTATGAGCAATTCCAACTCTCAGTCTGTGTTTATCACATACAAGAATGGAAAGCAAAGGTATTAAATTGAAGGCATTGGTGGATAAGGAGAAGAACAGAGTAGTTCTTGCTGAATGTGATAATCCTTTCATTGATTCTCTGTTTGAGTTCCTGGTAAAACCAATGGGAGAGATAATGAATCACAACCGCAATCAGCCAAAACAACAAACAATTGGTTGCATGAACAACTTGTGCGCAAGTGTTGAGAATCTTGATGTTAATTCTTTCAGGACTGAAGCATGCAAGAACATGCTGCTACATGCTTCCAAGGATTGTGATGAATGGTACTATTATTGTGGGAAGTGGGATTGTATTTCTACGTATAAATTATTTAGTTATTACAAAGGTGCATTATGTAATTGTGGAAGATCAATGGAAACACTATTGAATCCTAGAGGGATTGCTTGGTCAAACAATGTGATTTTTCATACTCGAAATGGAGGAAAGTTTGTAAAAAGACAGACTCGATTGGTAATAAGTGATGAATTACGTCTGATTCCCCCATCATCTGCAATAAACTTTTCTCTGCTTTCTGAGCGTGGAGTCATGGATCTAAATACTATTGAGGAGAGGACATTTGACATTGGAGTAAATGAGGTAACTATAAAACTTTTTTTTTTTTCTTCAGTCTTTTGCTTAGATCAGATACGCACCTAACTATGCCTGCAACCATGCATTTACAATCATAAATTGTTGATGCAAGAATGGAATTTTCTTTTCTTTTCTTTTTTTTTTTTATAAAATTAAATACAGATTAAATTTTGTACTTCTTTTCACTAAATACTCCAAAGCAAGTTGAAGTAAAAAAGGTACGAGTTTTTAGGTATTTGGCATAACGCTTGGTTTTCAATTTGGAAATAATAAAAGTTGGTGCATCAATGTTTGCACTGTAAAAGTTCAAATGTTATCAAGAAACATGATATGTTAAGTTGTTTTTTTCATAATTTTAATGGCTTCATTTCTGTTTCAGGTTTTGAAATTGTTAAAGAGCTCATTGGTTTCAAGTACACCTTTGACAGATACTTTTTTGAACTGTCACGAATTATTACCTGAATCAAGCAAGCGAACTTGTGATCAAGGAAGTTGCTCCTTCAAACAAGAAATTGGAGAAACAGTAGATGGGAAGATTTGCCTGAGTCTTTTCTCAGCAAATCCAAGAAGACTGTTTATTATGCAGAAGTTGGTGAAGATTTTGTTAATTTACTCTTTGGTTTCCTTAGTATTCCCCTTGGTTATATAGCCAAGGAAATGCATGTTGTTCCATTTTCGAAAGGGTGCCTAAATAATCTTTATGATAGTGTTAAGAATGTTGAAGTTGAGAAATTCTGAGTCTAAGGAAGACAAAGAGCTTATAATTTCGCCCAAGATTGAAGTTGGTTTCAAATGTGAGAACCAGCTTCATGATTTGGATGAATTCGTTCAGGACAAACTGTATTACTGTAGTAACTATGACTATATGACAAGTATTTCTACCTGTATACCGTATGGCAGGGAATATGTTGCATTAGAAGTTAAGGATCCTAAATCAGTACCTTATAAGGATGCTATGAGCAGAGGAACAGGATTTATAAAGGGACCTGCAATGTTCACTGTAACAGATGATCTAATAGTTACGCCTATTTCTTTTGTCTCTGTTGTCTCTAACATGAACAAATTGAAGGTGCCTCTCAGTGATATTGAACAGTGTGTTGCATATGTTGGCAAAGAAGAGGTGAGTTAGGATTGTTCTGCTTTTTGAGTCTCGTAAAAAAATTGTCACATCTAAAATGGTAAACTTGTTTCATTTTGCAGGCATTGCGTCTCCTTGTGGCTTCTTGTATTTCTAAATCAGCATTAACTGACACTTTTCTCCATGAAAAGACAGAACAAGATTACTGAGGAACTGCTTATTTATTCTATTGTTGGAGTAAATGAAGAGAATGCGTTTATGATCATATGATAAAAGCTATGCTTTCAATGTTTATTTTCTTGATTTTTCCTTTAGAAAATGAACATTATTTTGTGATTTTGCTGCTGCTGTAAACATAAATGTTCTTCATTTTGAACAATTCTCTTCTTTATAATGCAATTGATAATTAATTATTTATTGGTCAAATTAGTGCTAAAGTAAATAATAATTTATATCTTAATGAAAACTGAATGAGAATATATTAAAAACATATATATTTACGTAATCATCCTTTGTAAAAACCAATGTCTATCTCTTACGGTCTTATATACTATTTTCAAATGCACAAGAAGCCAATGATTATGCTGCTGCAAAACAGCAGAACTTACAAGGATGATAGAACAAAGATCAAGCCAAATTCTGAGTAATGCGTCACTAAAATGCAGGAAAAATAACATATAGAGAAGGAATTTACAAGGATTTTAAGCTTCCTATTGAACAAAGAGGAGACTTTAATCTAATAACCTTTTAATTTTAAGCTTCCTATTGAACAAAGAAGTCATCAAATCTTCCCTGGCTTTAGAGGAATTAACATTTTAATCTAATAACCTTTTCTTTCATTTGTATTTTCTTTATGCATTCATTTTATTATAATTTTCTCAATATAGATTATTAGGAAATAATTTGTTATATATTTTATTCATTTTAATATTTATTTTTTATGCCTTTAATTGAAATTAGTTATTGATTAAAAAAATAAAAATAATTATTGACTATAAAAAATAAAAAATTTAAATTAAACATTAATTATAAAAATTAAAAATTAAAATTACTTATGAATTTTAATTAAAACTAATATCAATTTCAATTTGAGAGCATTCCAATTTTTTTTTGTTGCAACCATACCATACCATCAAACCAAACAAAAATATTCTAATTAGTCATATTATATCGTACTATTTATCCAAATATGACGTACAATACTATACCATGTAGTATCATACCATTAATTCAGCCATCCAAACAAAGTTTACTGGTTGGAAAGTTATTCTCTTTATTTAATGTAAAAGCAAGAAAGAAATGGGTGAACTTATTCTATACACAAACTTGACAAAGACAAGATCATGAGCTAAACATATAATCCATTGGAATGTCTCAATTCTTGTTTGGAGCTTCAGTTATGCTGTTTCCAAATTGAAAGAAGAAGCCATTCACTGTCGTACCACCATCAACACAAATAGTCTGCCCTGTTATGTAAGACGCTGCAGGTAGACACAGAAATGCTACTAAGGAAGATACCTCCTCGGGCTCTCCAACCCGTCCCATTGGAGTTCGAGAGGTAATGGAGTTCAATAATGTTTCATAACCCAGATCCTGCAAGCAACATAAAGAAATTTGTACTTTAGATTCTTGAAGAAAGTCTCATTTTACTTTTGGCAGCACAGAAATAACAAAGATCTTGTATGCCATATATTTGTTACAAATACTCAATAAATAGCATCAGAAATGGCAGAAACTAAATTGATATCACATGACCAAGAAAGTTATTCAGAATTCCATGCAGAAGACAATGGATAGATGGCGATAGTTGGTTTATGTTATTAGTTGGTTTATGTTAGTAGCATGCTGTATATTTGTTTCCGAAGAAGCATCATACAATTAGGATATATTTGGTTTGTTTTGGAAATGAAATGGAAAGAAATGGACCTCTAGACACAAAAATCCTATTCCTAATCTTAAATAGATGTCATCACCTAAATTCAAGTTATTCAAAATCCATAACAAGAATTGGATTCTTCATGTACAAGTAACAAAATCAAAATCCATTCGAAGAATTGTCTATTCCTATTTCCAAATTCAACAAAATATGGTCTTACAAGAGTCAAGTAATTATTTTAAGTTCCTACTGCTAATAACATACATCAATTGCATAATTGACAATTAGTTTTGAAAAATCGACGGTTATAATTCTAAGATAAAGCGAAAATATTAGAAAGGCTATTACAAGTTCTGTAAAAGGAGTTCTGATGAACCAAGGTGCAACAGAATTAGCCCTTATATTGTCTTTTGCCCATTCACAAGCCAAATTCTTGGCAAGCTGGTTCATTGCAGCTGCAAATGAGTTGAGAAAAAAATTCATGTCATTCAAGGCCACGTTTCGATTTTTAAAACAAAAGGGTGCAAAAGAAACATAGTATTTTCTGAGCAAATCACCTTTGGTAGCTCCATAGATGGAGCCTATACTTACTGATTCTACTCCACTAACTGAAGATAAAAAAACAATACTCCCTGCCCCAGAAGCTTTAAGAAGAGGGTGTGCAAGTTGGCACAAATGATAAGCAGACTCAAAATTGGTGCCCATTAGATATGAGAAATCATCAGCTGTATAATTCAAAGTAGGTTTTCCAATGTTCGTTCCGACATTGTTTATCTAAGTTCAGAAATTCACAACCTCAATATCTATAGTTGATAGAACAAAGATCAAGCCAAAATTTGAGAAATGTTACTAAAATGCAGGAAAATAACATATTGAGAGGGAACTTACAAGGATGTTAAGCTTCCCATTGAACAAAGAGGAGACTTTGCTCATCAAACCTTCCCTATTGGCTCTAGAGGATACATCACACAATGAACCAGTGATTTTAAAACCCTTAGCTTCCCATTCATGCATGCAATCATTAATCTGGGTTTCATTGCGAGAGCATATATGTACATTTGCCCCTAAACCAGCCAATTCCTCCACAATAGCACGCCTGAATATCCCAAATCTCCAAATATATTACCAACAAAAGGAAAGCAAAATATAATTTCTTGAACTTCCTCTGAACACAAATAATGTTGAGGATAAATTAATACATTTGAAAATCTCATTATATTGCAAGGTTAAAAGAAACATTTCTAATTTAATACATTAATTAGAATAAATAAGTTTTAACCCATATCAATAATTTAGCTTTGGTTAATTTGCCCCAATTCCATTCAATTGAAAAAAAATATATGAAATCTAAACCAACGAACCATGATAACGCCAGAAAAGAGTGAAAGAATCAATCAATCAATAAACAAATGAAGAGAGACTTGGATAAGAAGAAAAAGGGTACCCAATTCCTTTGGTTCCACCAGTAACAAGAGCTGTCATGCCTTGAAGATTCCATCTGCTACTTCTGCCGCCATGAAACTCCGCCATTTTCAATCTTTTGCTCTCTTCTTCTTCTTTCGAGGACTGCTAATTCGCAAGTATTCAAGAAATTCTCAGATAAGTACAGTACAGATTGCTGATAAAATGGACACAACTCAACAACAAGAAAACAAAAAACTGACTTTTCTACTGAATTTATATTCACGTTATCAAATTACATCTTTGACAATTCTTTTTTTTTTTTGAGCCACAATCTTTGATAATTCTTTTGATAATACGTCTTAGGCAACTTTGATTTGTCCTCTTATTTTTTTTTTTCTCTCAATTACTATTATCTTTGACCTTTTTTTTTCAAGTTACTATTATCTTTAACTTGGACCTAATACAATTGTGAATTTTCTTTGGGACATTTATAAAAATAACTGAAAAAAGTAAAAAATTTTAAAAATATTATACAAATAAAATTTTATCAAAATATCACCTAAATAAAAAATTTATAAAAATATTGTATATTTTTAATATACAATATTAAAAATATTGTAAAAATTTATAAAAATATTGTATATTTTTAATAAATGTGAATATATATTGAGTAAATTTTTTGAAAATGTTGTAAAAATATTTAAAAAAAAATAAAAAAAAGTATTATCGTAAGCTAAAAAAAAATAGCAAAAATGAAATTTTAAAGGAAAAGATAGTATTTCATATAATTTTCTCTCTTTTTTTTTAAATTACTATTTCTTTCATTTTTTATGTTTTATCATTTTTTTTTTATATAGGTGAAATTAATATATGTTCTTAGCCATCATACTACTACTATTTTTGAAATAAATAAATTTAAATTATAGAATTCATTTATAAATAAATTCTCATAATTTGTATGATAAAATTTAAAACAGATAATTCAATTGAATTTTATATAATTTTATTTGGAATAAATTTTAAATTAAAAATTTATTTATTTTTTTAAATATAATCTTATCATGATAATATTATATTTAAACTTATGCTCAAATAATGTCAAAAAAAAATTTTCTTTAGATTTATTACAATAAATTGATAATAATGTATTTCTCGATTAGATAATTATTGTATATGACTATTTTATTTTTTTATCTTAAAAAACTATATATTTTTTAGTTTATATGAATTTAATTGATTGAAACCATTATAATTTATTTGTAATAATTTTTATTTAAAGCAATATATTTTTAAAATAATTTTAGATAAAAAATATTCAAATTTAAAAATTTTATTTATTGGACTATTATTTACATTTATAGAAATATTTTTGTTTTAATAATAAATTTCACAAAAGGGTTTATATATATAATGAGCAATTTTTTTAAATTTTAAATGATTATTAAAAATAAAAATCTAATAAAATATTAAAATAAAATTATAACTATTGATAAAACTAAAAGAGAAGACATCCAAATTGGATATTTGGCTTTAAAAAATTAAAAATAAATGACATAATTTTATTAAAAATTAATTTTAAAATAGAAAAATAATAAATTTTATGAAATTAATATAGTAAAAAAGTGAAAAAATTGGAAGAGTATAGTAGAAGAAACAATTATAAGTTTATTGAGGGTAATTTTATAAAGAAAAATTGAGTTTATTAATTTATAAAATTCATTTGAAAATTTCACCTATTTTAATAGAATTTGGTTTACACTAATTGAATTCCATGAATTTGAATTCATAAAATTGAAATGAATAAAAGATTTCATTCCAAATAAGCAATTCTTGAAATTTAAATGAATTCTACAAAAATTTATGAAATTTATTTATTCCAAAAGGGGTATACATCTTGGTGGTTAAATAGAATTATTCATTAATTATTCTCTATTATATAAAAAACCGAAAATACACATCTTTTCATTTACTATAAAAGTAATGTAATAATAAGAAAATAATACTTAAAAACTTTTTTCTTCCAATCATGTCAAATAAAAATGAAAGAAAAAAGGTTAGATAAAATGAGATTAAGATAGTTTAGGTATTAAAGATGATGAAGATATTGGGAGACTTCAATTAGAAAAGTCAAGTACATCATGATGGAGAGGAGAGGAAGAAAATAAAAAGCATGGCAAACAAAAAATTTAATATAACTGGTTTTAATTAATTTTGGGCTGTAATAATAATATTATTCAACTATTTCATTATCACATTATCAATATTTTTTTTATTTCTTTGAATATCCCATCCCTTTTTTTTTAATTTTAATAAGCATAATACATTCAAAGCCCTTGTTATGATTTGTTATTTTGAACCATGCATTCATCGAGTAACCTCTTAGCCCCTTAATCTTGTTTATTTGCTTAACAAACTAATCTCTATTTTAGCATAAATAGAAAACAAAAAGCCGTGGAAAATACAGTCACTCTAACCCAACCAATACATTAGCGACATGCAAGAAAATTTTACACACATCACAACCCTAACCAGAAATCAATTTCTTTTAATTATCTCTCCCCCAAAATCAATTTTTTTGAGCTCTTTGATTTGAAACCCTTACCCTTACTAATCCAATGATCAATCCAAATAAGAAAACAAACACAAAAATAAGGGTAGTGATAAACATATTGGCCCAAAAATAGTTCTAAACCCCAAGAGCAGTGGCTATGAGACTACTAAACAATCCAAACAGTGACGGACGAAATACCCACATGAAAGTGAGCATTGCATCACCAATCGCTGCCTTTATTGCTCGCATCGGAAAGTGTGATATTGATAATGATGGGAATTGGTTAAGTAGGAGACGAAAGGCAGCAAACAATTAAGTTACGAGGCAAAAGAAAGAACTTTATTGATGAAGCGGACTTTACAAAATAGGTATTTTTGGAATTTATGAGGAATATGAATTTAATTTGAGAGTGATTGTGATTGTGATTTACCTAACTCCAAAGAACAACTTTGCGGTGGTGGCTGTGTGATTTGTCAAATTTTTTTCCAAGATTTTATATTTATCTTTCCTAATGATTCAAGACTCTTGATTTTCACTTTTAGTTTGGTCCATAATAGCAATCGGAACAACAAAATCACTTTGAGAAAGTTGCATTTAGAGAATTTGATGCTATTGTTTAGGTTGAGCAAAAATTAAAAGTTAGGGATTTAATTTTAATTTGGGAGAAATTAAGAAGAATGGTATGAAGAAATTGCGGATTCAATTTTATAATCCAGAGATGGGAAAGAAAAAAATAAGCCTTTATGCGAGACCAAGAGCATACATATTGTATGTGCTAAGAAGTTACTTGATAAATGCATAGGGCAAAATAAGAAACCGCATCAAGTATAAGGAGCCATGAATATTTTAATATTGAAAAATACATAGGAAAAAAAGTAAACACCATCATAATTGATTTATCCTCAACAATGATTAGTCAATAAAACATAATAGAATGATTGATGAATCGGTATGTAATACCCCTATACCTTATATACATATTGTACATTTTCTCCATATATGTTCAACATGCATATAAGACATAAGGATGCCACAATACAGTTCCATTTAAACCTTTTATTATCATATTTATACAAATATATAAATATATAAGAACATTTTTTTGTTATTGAGCCACATTCTCATTGAAAATACTATTTTCAAACCATTTATAAGATTCATTCGATTACATGTATACAAATATACATTTTCTTTTTCAAAATCCATTCATATCCATATATATATGGTCAAACTATAAAATAACCAAATGTACATGCATGCGCCATCTTCTAGTTGGTCTCTGGCACACTCTCAGTGTTCTCGTGGCACAACTATCTGACTCTCAGATCAGCAATCTACTTACCTGTGCGATTTACATAACCGCGCTAAGCTTCAAAGCTTAGTGGTACATATAAACAATATATTCATATACATACATAAATATTTCAAATACAATATATACATACAAATACATAAATACAAATATTGGGATTCACATCCCACTCACATATCATTATAATATTGGAAATCATATTCCATACTTGTACATAACTATTGGGATTCATATCCCACTCACACATCATTACAATTACTAAGTACAGCTGTCACACTATCAGTTTCTCGACCCAACTCTGCTCGGTTCTATTTTCAATTTTAATCATATGACCTAGCTCTGTTCAGGTCAACCATCATCTCAAACACATGACCCAGCTTTGCTAGGGTCAAAACCTAGCTCTCCTCAGGTCAACTGTCATTACAAACACATGATCCAGCTCTGCTCGGGTGAAGACCTAGCTCTGCTCAGGTCCATTTGCATATGCACCTCTGGGCCTAGCTCTGCTCAGGACCTCTCGTGCATATCCAATCAATCTCAATACAATTAGACAAGTAATGATATTGGTTTCATGTATATAACATCACTTTAGTTTATACTTTTTCAGTGATTATCACTAATCATAATCACATCACATTACCAGTTCACATCATTCATACATAAGTCACATTATTTCATTTCATCATTTCTCAGTATATCATCACAATATATCACATTTTATATTAAAGCACATTATCTAAATATCTTGGGTATCTTTGCATAATTCACATACTTATGCAATCTATCCATTGCCAATGGCTTTTTACAATATCTTTAATGTAAACACAACTAATCATATTACCCAAACACTTTGAGTCATTTCACATATTGCACATTTTTCACATTTTACTCAATTTAGCTATTATCAATGGCTTTTTACAATGTATTTAATGCATACATGACAAATTACATGCCATAGTACATTGTTTAATGTAGCAAATAACTTAACACATTTCCCTATCCAAAATACGTTAAGCCCAATGTAATGTAAACATAACCCAAACTCAAGCCAACTGCTTAACTCTTTACTTCCTCTAACTCTTCATAACTTGATCTTCCAATCAAGATATGAATAATCAAGTTATTAATAACATTAATCTATATATCTCAATTACATCACTCAAATCCCCTCTTTCCTTCTCAACTCATAACACTTAATTCAATACTCCATACTTTGGAGTCTCTCATTAACTAATACTATATAAAGTTTTCAAACTAATAATAATATCATATTCATCTCATCTTTATTATGTTCATTATTCATTAATAGTTCACACTTAACATCCAACCACATTTTTCATTTCATATTTTCATCATGCAAGCATAAGCCACACTCACCATATGACTCACCAACATACCAATATTTAGTATAATCAACATATTTTATCATAATTTTTTAAGTGACATACTTAACTTACATAAACTTTGACACACCCAGGGACATAGGCGTATCATTGCTCATATCCTTAATTCTGCCTTACAGTAGTTATGACATGTCCAGAGACATGAGCGTGTCACTGTCCGTGCTCTTAGTCCTATGTTACAGTAGCTACGATACGTCCATAAACATGGGTGTGTCACTACCTTTGTCTTTAATCCTGTATTACAGTGACTATGAGACGCCCAGAGACATGGGTGTGTCATACTAAACCTTTAGGTACGCCCATGACATCGCAATTTCACTCCATTTTCATCAATACAATACTCACATATCACATAAGAAACTCCAAATCATGTTAAATCAAATATATACAAACTCAAGGTCATATATATAAACTCAAAATCATGTGTATAAACCAAAGAGATTATGTACAAACCTTTGATTATTTCAAGTTTACTCTTCTTTACTTACTACTTGTTAATCTAAACACAAAGTCATAATAACAATCATCATATATTTCATTTATACCATCATTCATATATCAATTCACCCAATCCCCAACTCAACTTTACCAAACCCTTACTCTTTTCCTCAATTCCAACTACTCATCATTATCCCCAATATCTAACCATATTTACTTCATTTATGTATCAATTCAACATATATACACTTCAATATATCTTTGTCATCATATTATTCAATTAATTATCACTTTCTCTTACTAACTATATCATATATATATATAATCCATAAAATAAGCTCAAGAAGAAAGTACTTACTTGAATTCTTTGCTAAACCTTCAATATCCACCTTCAAACTTCTTAAAACTCTTATAAATTTAGTGTATCTATGAATAAAATCAAGCTCCTCTTACTCTCTCTCAATCTCACGTTCAAAGAGGAAGAAGAAGAAAGAAAACTCTTCTCTTCAACTTTCATCATTATCTCTAACAATATAATATTATATATTAATTACTTTAATTTACTCTCCACCAATCAACTACCTTCTCCTTTTGACTTTCTCCTCTTCACTTTATCATTATTATTATTAATTAAAATCAACTTTCTCACCACCAATATATACCTCATGCATATGCGTAGTATATGTTAGGTATATGTATATGTCTTATATATTCTATTTATATTTCTCATATATTTTAAATATATATATTATATATATAACATCCATCATAAATATCCATCTCATATTTTCTCTACCCATTACACTAATATGGTCTTCCGTATTTACTATTTTAATATACATCAAAAATTAGGATATTACACGGTATATATTATTTATTTAGATTAAGTCCAATATCTGAAATGTGGGGAGCTTCTCCAATAGATTGGAAAGTTATGGATTTGAAAATTTTCAATTAATATTTTTTAAATGAAAAACTTAAGATAAAAATAATTCAATTTCACTCCAATATCTTAATAATCAAGAATGATTTGATATTACAATTTATACATGTCCATGAATATTTAGACTTCACGAAAAATGAATACGAAAGTCATGAGCTTTTCACAAGAAAAATGTACATGGAACAGACTGCAAAAATCATGTTCTAGAAATATGCTTCACTGCTGAGGACTTGAAAGGAAGATGGTGTAAAGTGAGATTACCAAAACAAACTATTACACACATAAATCCATGCATGTCTATATATTATAGCATGCGATAGAAGTACACATGCACATAGTACATTGGGAAACAATAAAAATAATAAAAGAAAAAGGCATTTCAACTATCTGAATTAACAAGATATGCAATCTGAAACCATTTAAATGATCTACATGAACAAAAAACCATATTAGCAAGTGACAAGAAAATTACCTGTTCCACCATAGAGGTTTTGATGTACCAAGATGCAACAACAGTACTTCTTATGTTGTCTTTTGCCCACTTACAAGCCAAATTTTTAGTAAGTTGGTTGATTGTATGCTCCTGGAAAATGAAAAAGGAAACTTCAAAATTAATAAAATCTTTGAAATTACAATCCATAAAATGCAATAATATTGCAACAAGCACGAAAGACATTTTCATCATCTTTAGTTAATCTATGAACTGGCATAGATCTGAGTGAGACAAAACCAGAGTTGAAAGATTCTAATTTATCAAAAATATTTTTGAAAGATTCTAAACCAAAATCATTCTTCAGTATCTTTGAATTTTTTAAATTATAGAATGACTAAAAAACTGAAGTTTATTGGACGATATGGCTCATCCCTTAAGCAAGAGGTCGAGTGTTCGATTCTTGTGAATGGAGTCACTATTTACTAAGAGTACTTTATCCTTTAGTGAGCCGACTTGGTATGAACATAATTAATTCTAGCCTAGTAGGTTCAGGAATACCTGTGATTATATAAAAAAAAAATTACTTGTTAATAAAGTAAAATAATTTTTTATTTGACTTATATAAATTGTTGCCGGTTTAACATACTCAACGGACATATGATGTTAATAAGATAAAAAGATTTTAATTATTGTGAATAAAGTCACTATTTATTGGGAGCAGTTTATCTCTTAGTGGACCGATCTAATGCAAACATAATTAATTCTGGTAGAGTAGATTCAGGCATACCTATAGTTATACAAAAAAAAAAAATTTACTTGTTAATAAAGTAAAACAATTTTTTATTTGACTTAGTGTAAATTGTTTTTGGTTTAACAGACTCAACGGACATCTGATGGTAATAAGATCTAAAGATTCTAATTTAGATATGCTGTATCACCGATTCTTTACAAACTATGATACATTTATTTCTCAAATATTTACAATATATATTCCAAAGATCGCAAAATATATACGATTTATTAAGTTCGTTAGTTTCTTGTTATTTTCCCTATACTACTTTCTCCTCTACTCCATTTTCTTTTCTTTTTTTTTTCGAACCTCTGTTTCTCTCTGTTTCTTTCAAAACTACAAAAATCACTCAGTCCTTTTACGTTCTCCACAATGCAGCAGTTGGGGTTATCTCCAGGATTCAGATTCCATCCTACAGACTCAGAGTTGTTGGGTCATTACTTGCGCAAGAAGATTCCGGGTACTCTGTCACATATTAAAGAAGTCATGGCATGGTTTTAAATATTGGCTGTTTCATATCGGAAAAGTCGATATTTAACGAAAATGAGGGTTATCGATACGATTTTTTTATTTTTGTATGGAGTTTTGAGGATGCTGAAAATTACAAAGAATCAGCTTTAATTTAATATAGTAATTATGCGGTGGTTGGGTTTTTCTTTATTTTTTATTAATAAAAAATGTATTATAAAATGTGTTTAATTATAAAAATTATTTAATTGTTTATATGTATATATTTATTTTTGTATAATTTTTTATAATAATTAAAATTAAAATTATTATTATTTATTCTATTTTTTTGAGCCAATTATTTGTTCTAATTTAGTAATGTTGTAATGTAAAAAGTAAAAAATGTATTTAAAAAGTAATGTATTTAATTGTTTCCATATAAATAATTTTTGACAATAATTAAATTTTTATTATTATTATGGATTAGTTTTAATATTTATTATTAATTTATATATTTTAAAAATTATATATTTTTTATTCTTATATCGATCCGATTTATTTCTTTTCACCGATTCCGTTATTCGACTCGTCTTATTCCGTGATTCTAACTGCATTCATGAGAGCGGTAGCCGATTTAAGCCGTTTCATATTGATTCAGTCCGATTCTATTTCACTACGACCGATTTTGATTCCTCGACCGATTCCGCTATTTAAAACCATGAGCCATGGTTCCTTGCCGTGACTTATATGGCGATGAAGAGCCATGGAAAATGTGGGAAACATATGGTAGAAACAAATTATCTGAATTAGATGATCTTTACTTCTTTACTCAATTGAAGAAGAAACGCGACAAAGGGTCAAGAATTGATCGAACTGTTGGGTCTTTTGGTACATGGATGGGAGAAGATCATGGCGAAAAATTGAATATTCAAATCAGAATTGATGGCAGAATTCAGAGTCACTCCATGCCAGGCTTGAAGAAGAGGTTTAGTTATGAAAATTCAAAATACCAACAACATAATCGTGGTTGGATTTGGATTATGCATGAGTTTATATTTCCTGATATAAATACAGATTGGGTACTCTGTCGCTTGAGAAAGAATGGTCGCGCTTCATCTTCTACTGCTTAAACTCATTCGAAAAGGAAGAGGAAGCTTGAAATGGTTGAATTTTTAGAATGCCAATCTTTTCAAAATCAAGAAGCTCCTGGAAGAAAGCTTCAAAGAGTTGAAACTTTTGAGTGCCAATCTTCTCAAAATCAAGAAGCGTACGGAAGAGAGCCTAAAAGAGTTGGATCATTCGAGTCAGAATTTGCTCAAAATCAAGAAGACTCATATTTCAATTACTCTAGAGCTATAATGCATATTTCAATTACTCCAGAGCTATAATGGCAGAAACATAGGATACCTTTATTACTACTGAGTTTGACAATGGTTCTTGCGGTCTTTCAGTCACCGCTGACGACCAACTCCTTTCATTCACGGCTGACGACCAACTCCTTTCAGTCACCGCTGACAACCTGATAGAAGCGGGTATTAACAACGGAAACAAACCCGGATCGAAACAACATTTGAAGGCAAACTAAAACCATAATAATAACAACAATCAAGACTGACCTCTTGAAGCGCAGAATTGCTCACAGGTCTTCTTTTCTGAGATATTGGAATCACCCACGATCTTCTGTTGTGTTCCTCGATTATTCTCTTTGGAATAGTTTTCTGAGAGTGGGCAGAAACTGTACGTTCAACTCTATTTTATCCCTTAGAGTTTTATTCTATTTTAAATTCCTTAAAAATATCTCTTTGATGGGAAGATAATATTTTTAAATTTAAAATAAAACATCTGTATATATTCCAAATAATCAAGGCACAGCAGGGACCGCAGGAATAAAATTAATAAGGCTACTAATTATAATAAGACCACATACAGGACCAGTATATTCTTATTATAATTAATCATAAATTATTCCACTAAAAATTCATGATCGAACTCCTTATTAATATTACCATTCCATAACATAATATTCATGTTCCCCATGTTAAGATTACAGATGCTGCTACATTAAATAAATTACTGACAATTTATTTAAATAACAATATATCTTTAAGATTGTCGCTTAACTTATTTCATGTGTCGGATTAAAATCCACCTGCAGGGTTTACACTATGAAACCTTATAAGCTTACTTAAAGTGCATCATCAATCTCTAAACCGAGACATGGATTCTATCATTAACTTAATATTTCACAAATATAAAATGCCTTTGCTCAACTCACCGAGAAATATTATTCCATTAAATGAAACTCACTCTTTAATGAATCAAAGCACAAGACAATGTTTATTTGCTCATATTAATTAAATCAAAATTAAGAACACAAATCTTATTTCTAATGTCCTAGAGAATATGTTTTAATAGTCAGTATAAAACATCCATTCTCTACTTGGTCCAATCAAGTATATACACAATATACTAATACAATTATTATAACATTTTTATTTATTTAGTATAAATCTCCAATTAAATACAAAGAAATAATTGTTCCATAGAATGACAATAAAACTATACTATTACACATGCATGGTTAATAGTATAACTCCATCAATCTCCCACTTAGACTCATAACCATGCATCAACAATTTTAACTCCCATTCTTTCTACATGACTATCAAAAGTCTTAGCCGGTAAGCTATTTGTAAAAGGATCAGCCAGGTTGTTTTCCGATGCTATCTTTGTGACCACCACATCACCCCTTTGAACTATATCTCGTATCAAATGATACTTTCGCTCAATGTGCTTTGCCCTTTTATGGCTCCGTGGCTCTTTCGAATTTGCAACTGCCCCACTATTATCACAATAAAGTGTAATAGGCAATTGAACTGATGGAACCACACCCAGATCCATAAGGAAGTTTCTAAGCCATACAGCTTCTTTGGCTGCCTCAGAGGCTGCCACATATTCAGCTTCCATGGTAGAGTCAGCAACACAAGTTTGCTTAACACTCCTCCAACTAATGGCTCCACCTCCCAAAACAAAAACATATCCTGAGGTAGATTTTTGAGAATCCTTGTCAGATTGAAAATCTGAATCTGTATACCCAATGGGTATAAGATTTTCTGACTGGTAGACTAATATATAATCTCTAGTCCTTTTTAAGTACTTGATTATATGTTTAACTGCTGTCCAATGTTCTCGCCCTGGGCTAGACTGAAATCTACTAACCATGCCAACAACAAAGCAGATATCAGGTCTAGTGCACAACATTGCATACATGAGACTTCCTACTGCCGAAGCATAAGGAACTGCCTTCTTGTTCTCTATCTCTTCAGGAGTCTTAGGAGACTGATCCTTAGATAGAGTAATTCCATGTCTAAAAGGAAGAAAACCGTTCTTGGAATCCTGCATGTTGAAACGAGCAAGAATGGTATCAATATAAAGTGCTTGAGACAAGCCAATCATCCTCTTCTTGCGATCTCGCATAAGCTTGATCCCAAGAATATGAGCAACTTCTCCTAAGTCCTTCATATCAAAACGTTGAGATAGCCAAACCTTGACAGAAGTCAACATACCTACACGATTCCCTATAAGCAGAATGTCATCCACATATAGCACTAGAAAAACAACCTTACTACCATTCCACTTCTTATACACACAAGACTCGTCATGACACTGATCAAAACCAAAAGTTTTGATCTTCTGGTCAAAACAAGTATTCCATGACCTAGATGCTTGTTTAAGGCCATAAATGGACCTATTTAATTTGCATAGCAAATTTTCTTGTCCACAAGTTATGAAACCCTCTGGTTGCTTCATATAGATGCATTCAACAAGACTTCCATTTAGGAAAGTTGTCTTGACATCCATTTGCCAAATCTCATAATCAAAATGAGCTGCAATGGATAGAAGAGTTCTAATAGACTTAAGCATGGCCACTGGCGAAAAAGTTTCCTCATAATCGATCCCTTCTTTCTGAGTAAACCCTTTCGCAACAAGCCTTGCCTTATAAGTTTGCACTTTACCGTCTATACCCCTCTTTTTCTTATAGATCCACTTACATCCAATAGGTTTAACCCCTTCAGGTGATTCTACAAGTTCCCAGACTTGATTATAGTACATAGACTCCATCTCAGATTTCATAGCTATAAGCCACTTATCAGCATCTTTATCTTGTAGTGCTTCATCGTAACAACCAACTTATTTCATTGATTGCTGAAGACCAACTCCCTTCATTCACCACTGATGATCAACTTGGTTATCTTTAACCCCCAGGTTCCGAGGATGTCTTCTTCTTCTTCTTCTTCTGCTGCTGCTGCTGCTGCTTTGCAAGAATGGATGTCTAATATTTTTTGGAAAGATTTATGGAACAATTTTTAGTAATAATGTTTTTGGTGTTGTAATTTGTAGGCCGGTAGCTGATTAATTAATTTTGTAATTTTCTAGTTTAACATTGATGATTAAGACAAGTAATTGAACTCTGGGATTTATGTAATAGTTTCTCTCTTTATGTGTATTCCATGTTTCACCCCATTGTTGAAACATACAATTTTGATCTCTAGCTTTTTTCCATTACGTAGTTTTGTTTTTTGTTTTTTTTTCATTTTTGTACTCCAAATTTGAATTCTATTAAGATAGATACAGAAAGTTGAATTCTATTAACAATACTAGGCTGTGCAGTGGTGGGATTTTGCCGGAGTTGAGGATCCCATTGGTAGTGGATGCTTTGCTTGTGTGGATGAATAAACTGCTTTCAAAACAAAAATATCTTTATACTTTGTAAATGGCTCAATTCGAAGACTTTTTACATTTTAACCAGTATCACTACAAACAATAGTGTTCAATTAAAAACCAATCTTGTCTGCTGCAGTACGCGATCTTGTAATGTAGCTACTTGTTTATTTTCCAATCTCGTCTTCGATTCTATATTAATATTTTGATTCTTTTGTTGGTTATGGTTTTGGTTATATACGAAATTATTCACTACTGTGCTTTCATTTCAATTTGTATTGTTTCTTGTTTTAGCTATATATTAAGGTAGTTTTAACCAATAGCTTTTGAAATTACAATTAAAAGTTAATTTTTAGACAAAAATCAAAATTTGTAGTTTATGGCTTCAAAAAAGTTAGTTTTTAGCAAAAATAAAAAATAAAAGTAATTAAAATTTAAAATAATTGCGAAAATACTTATATTACAAAATAAATGAAATAAATATATACATCTTTATTTTAGTTTTAAATATTTTAAAATCTATATGCATTCATAAAATTAAACAAAAATTAATAGTTAGAGCTCGGGCTCGAGTGTTGTCTGTGTTTGAACTCCAACCTACAAGATAAATGAGAGAGACAGATCGAGCTCCGCTGGGGGAGGCTTCGATGCCTAAGTTAGAGCTCGGTTCGTTTGAATATAAAGAGAGTAAAGTGGAGAGAAGAGAAGAGAAGAGCCCCTTTACCTGTAGGGGTCTGCCCCTATATATAGATGGCACACGGGGAACAAAATCTGCATGTGTCAGAGAATATTTGAAAAGTCGTGATAGTGCGCCTATCACATATGGACTGTGTGCCTGCTGTGTCAAATGGTGTCCAGGGTGCTCGGTAGAACAAGGGTGCCCAGAGCCAAAATTGAGTCTTCTTGAGAGCCAGTCCAAGGGGCAACTAATCATGGAGCTCGGTCCAAGAGCTTGGTTAAAGCAGGGGTAGTATCACTAGACCCCCTCAAAGTTATTTGACATTTATATTAGATTCAGAGGTGCCATGCAAGGGAGCTCGGATGAGCTCAGATAATTATGCTGACTCATGATACAGAGAGGCTATACGATCTCATGTAGAACTAGTAAGAAGCTCGGTACATGAGCTAGGAAGGCGGGAATACTATCACTAGTCCCCCTTTGGTCATTTGAAATTTATGTCAAACTCGAATATATTATCTAGTAGTACCATTGGACTGCTTGAGAAGTCTTGGCATTTATGCCAAGGAGAGTTGGTGAAGATTCTAGAAGGACACATGTTAAGCGGAGGTGAGGTGACGCTTCAAAAACTAAGGTAATGGTTGGGCATGTACTAAAAAGACATAATTAGGTACATGGGCCGAAGTAGACTCTATAAATAGGGGGTGGTGGGACAACATTAGGTACATAATTCAAAAAAGAGAAACTCGGTTCATCTGACTAGTAAAGGCTTAAGAGCTCGGTTTCAGAGGTTAGTTTTGAGTTTCTGCTTTAAGTTTTGCATTTGAAAATTTAGTAGCAAAATGGTGCGAGCAACAATGAGTGCGGCATTGCCAAGAGTTGCAGGAGAACCCTGGCAGAGCAAGGCTCTCCGAGTGTTATGGGTGAGGGGACCTATCACAAGGAAAGGGCTCTTGTTAAGGCTAGGTCGGCTATGACCGAGCTCACCGAGCAAAATGTCATGAGACCCCTAACTCTACTGATAAGGAGGAAGAGGATGCCACTGAATTTCAACTAGTTAATCTGAGCTCAGAGAAGGCTCAGGTGAGGGACATCCGATCGTCAGTAATAGAAACTGACTTGGTGGGGGATCCGGAAGAAATATCAAATAGCAGAAGAGTACAAGATGCTAGTCTCTAGAGAGGATGTCCGAGCATACGACACACTGCCTGAAAATCAACTGACGATTTTCAAAGAGGACTTGAGATTGGGAGTGAGGTTCCACCTATGCCCCTTCCCTCGAGAGTTCCTGAACTATCACAGGATAGTTCCTAGCCAACTCAGCCCTAACGTATGGTGTGTTATCACAAGGTTTGAAATTATGTGTGGGTTACTTAGGGTAGCGCCTACCCTTCGAGTGCTGAGCGCATTCAGCATGCTCAAAATACACTCTGGAGCAGATAAAGATTTTCTATACTTACAAGGTTGGTCTGGGCTCTCTATATTCAAAGGAAAGCTAGACTCAATCAAGGCTTGGAAAGACCCATTTTTTATTTTGGAACACGAGGGGCTCGACTGTTAAATATTTGATACGTTAATCCAAATGATGAACAAGTGACCAGAGTGAGACTGAGCGACGACGAGCTCGTGATATTTACAACTATGGAGCAGGATATTCTAAAAGTAAAGAGGAATGTCATTGCCCTAATAAGGGAGTATTTCCCCCTTGGGAGGGCTCCGAAGGAAATTTAGCCAGAAAATCGAATATGTATACTCTATGTTCCAACACTTTGTTTTTGTTATTACTTGTTTTGAATATGTTGATGCACTAAATTTTTGCTCGGCTGTGCATAGTCATGCTCAGAATTAGCGGGCAGAGAGCTGAAATACTTGGTTGAAAGGGAAGCCAGAAGGAGTGCTCGAAAAAAAAGGCTAAGACGACTCATGGGCAATGGAATGAGCAAGGGACTGGGACTAGTACTGCTTGGGAGGAAGAGTCTATACTAGACTTGACTCTTCCTACAAAAGTAATACCCAAGATCGGGACACACATGGAGGCAGAAGACATCTTACCCCACAGAAGGGTAGAAGAGGTCTTACCCCAAACTGAGGTGTCGGAGGATCTATCAATGATAGAAATGGAAGAACCATTAGCCCGCCGACATAGCTTAATCCGGCTCGTAGAGGTAGTAAATGATAAATTAGCGGGCCCTCACAACACCATATACTCCTTGGTGGACGCCAGGCCTTAAAAAGTGCTTAAATAGATCTTTAAAGCTACCCCAAAAGAGAGGCACGAGAATGCGCTGAAGAGCTTAAAAGAAGTAGAAAAAGAAATGGTGACAATGTCTCACGTGGTAAGGGATAACTTGAATATTTGAAGTTAGACTCAATGTTCGGTACAAAGGCTAACTGAATAATACTATATAGGCCATGCAGCTTGCATGCACCATCGAGGACTGGGTGGCGGGCATAACAACCAACTTTAACCGAGCCCTCAAGGACTGTGATGAAGAAAAAACAAAATGTGTTGAGTTAGAGGAGCCTTTAAAGGCCAAAGATGAAGAGATGAAGCACGCTCAAGATGAGCTGAACCAAGCTCAAGAAGACTTAGAAAAGAAAACTAAAAAGGTGGGCTCGGCCAGAGAGACTATAAGAGTCAAAGATGAAGAGCTACACTCGATGAGGGAAGCTCTAAAATCCAAGGATGATGAGCTGCGCCTGGCAGAGGACACCCTTGAGCCCATCTAGCAAGGGCTGGTTGCTAAGCAGTCAAGGAGCAATAAGCGATATGCTCGGGTGTCTATGCCTATCAAAAGGCTGTGTTAGATTGATTGAAGCAGAAGAATCCGGGCATGTTAATGAAAAGTCTTACTTTTGAGCTCGAATTCAATACTTGTGTTTGACTTATTGTGTGATATGCTATGTGATTTACATACTTGGCTCGGTTGTCAACCAAACTTTTGGTATGCTGTGTGATGTTAACATATTTATGACATCTGTTCAATCTACTCAAGCATGAGATGCACCTAAGCATCTTATAACAATGCGCCCTAGGCGTAATTTTACTGAACCTGCTTGTAGCCCAGGTCTATGAGCACTCTCTTGTCGAGCAACTAAGTAAACTGTAAAATTAAAGAATAAAAAGAGTGAGCACCTGATTAAAGGCATGCTATACGTGATGTTTGACTGAACACAGGTGTTTCAGTGACTATTGGCTTGAGAGCTCAGTCAAGTTGCTCGAGCTTTGCACTCAACTAGGTTCTTGGTTTCTTCACGGTGCAAGGCATTCATCCGTGCTGTCAATGTGATCATAGTCGTGGGAGTAGGAAGCTCCTGCTTAATGAACTTGAATGCCAGTTCGGCTCTATACTCGGCTCTTGGGGATGCCTTTTCACAGATATCAGGGGTGTGAGTGCTTCCCTTTACTGGTTGGACATTGATGTTGATTTCAGAGGGCTGGCAAAGCGCCTATGTACATATATATGTCTCTCATACAACAATAAAGAATCATATAAGTGTGGCTCGGGAACACATATAGGGTGATGTTACATGAGCCCCCAAACTTACAAAATTGAATAGATGAATACAAATTGTTACATACAATGAGATCATTGATGCTCTGTTAGAGCATTGAAACTCGACCCTCCACAAGGGGCTATAACACAATGGTCGCGCAGGCGTTACAAGCGAGCTGATGCATGATAAAAAGGTAAATGATATGATATTGTAAATAAAACAAGACAAATGCATGTGAAGGAGCTAAGCAGCTCGGTATTATAAACAAAAGACTTTTTATATTGCTCAATTTTAGTTGAATTTATATATGTTATTACCTCATTTGCTCATGATGAGTTTGGTTCATTTAGTTAGATGTGTCAATGCATACATAATGGCATGACAAATAATAATTGATTGCTTGACTAATGAGCTATGATATGATGAAGGAGCTAAGAGCTTGGTGCGCGACTGGAGCATTGTAAGGAGTTAAGAGCTCAGTGTGCTACCAAGGCTCTATAAGATGCACGAATTGAGGTGCTGTAATCTTAGTGCACGACTAAGGTGCTAAATATACATGATTAAGATCTTTGAGCTTGGCTAGGGCGCGTTGATAGGCACCATGGGTGCTTAAGAGTTTGAGCGCAATGAGGGCGCTCTAATATGCACCATAAGTGCTTAAAGAGTTTGAGCACGACAAGGGTGCGTTGATATACACTGTAAGTGCTTAATGAGTTTGAGCCTGACAAGGGGGCTAAGGGGCTCGGTGTTTGAGGCACAACGAGATATAGTATATGTTAAGTATGCGCGAGGGCACTGTAATAACTCGGTGCACAAGAGGGCACCGAGATAGCATAGGGAACGTAGGGGGCCTTAGGAGCCAAAGGTGCAGGGCATTATAATATGAACCATTGAAATATCACATGATTAGGGTGTTTCCCTTGAGGGAGCTATGTGAAGTACCTGAGGCTCTACCACTTATATCGAAAAATAGCCAGTCCACACTCACCTCACCACTGATGCTGGGCCTACTTCAGGGTGGTCTGCCTAGCTCTGTGAGCTCAGGCTCGGGTATTGCCTGTGCTTGGGCTCCAACCTGTAAGACAAATGAGAGAGGCGGATCGAGCTCCACTAGGAGGGCTTCGATACCTAAGTCAGAGCTCGGTCTGTCTGAATATAAGGGAGTAAAGTAGAGAGAAGAGAAGAAAAGAGCCCATTTACCTGTGAGGTCTATCTCTATATATAGATGGTGCACAGGGGACAAAATCTATATGTATCAGAGAATATTTAAAAAGTCGTGATGGTACACGTCATATCGAAACTGTGCGCTTGCTGTGTCAGAGGATATCTAGGAAGCTCAGTAGGACAAGGGTACCCAGAGCCGAGGTTGAGTTTTCTTGAGAGCCCGTCCAAAGGGCAACTGGTCATGGAGCTCGGTCCAAGAGCTTGGTTAAAGAAGGGGTAGTATCACTTTAAAAAAAAAAAACAAAAGTCATCATAATTTCATTAAGGTGCTCATGGATGAGGAAGGGAAAAGAATTGAGGAGGATGATTTGTTGAGAGAACATGTTGTCGACTTGTTCTCTAAGTTATAATATAGAACCCCAACGTCATCACCTCTCTTAGTCAATAGGTGTTGTCTTTATTTCCCTTAGTATAAAAGATTTGGAATGCCTAAAAAAGGCTATTGACATGGCCACGACCTAGCTTGAAACTAGAAAAGAACTAGAACCAAACGATCAAAACCAAAACAAGGTCAAAATGGAAATTGTGGCCAAAGTGAAACCTATATCTTAATTTTTGCTTTAGTTCATGTTTTAGATTTTTTTAAAAATCATTAAAAGGTGGGTTTTATGGTTCAAACCACCAAAAATAGCAGTTAGGTATGGTGGGCTACTGCTACTTGGGATAGTTGGTACATTAAAGTTGAAAAATTTTGAATTAGTATATGTTGATGATATATTATTGTAGTTTTGCTTTTAAGCAAAGATCACATAATAGCTGCTTATTTGTTAAGAAGAATGGAGCATTGTTGGTAATTCTATTAGTATATGTTGACGTTATATTGTTAACTAGTTAGCAGTTCAAAAAAGGATATTCTACAAGTGAAACAATTGCATAATGAGTTCACCATCAATATATATATATATATATATTTTTTTAATATATATATATATAATATGTATTAATATATTATATATTAATATTATAACATTAAAACATATATTAATTTTTAATATATATATATTAAAAATTATATAATTTTTAATTGAAAATTAAAATCTTAGAGTTAATTTTTAAAATTTTTTTTCTTACACTTCAATTTCATTATTAAATATATAAAATTTTGTAGTTAAATAAATATATTTATAATGAAAAAATTATATTTGCAAAAATTTGTCATTATTATTACTATTATTATTATTTATTATTATTAATTATTATTGTTAATTTGTTATTATTTTTTAACAATTAATATTATTTAGTTTAAATTATATTATCAAATTTATGAGTTAGATTTTTAAATCTCATAAAAAATATTATCAATTATGGCTATTTTTATTTAAAAAATAAATTATTAAAATTAATTTGAACTAGCGGTTCAAACCGAAATCGAAATAGGAATCGACCCATCTTTTAAGAGCATGAACCTTAACCAAACAAGTTCTTGCTGGTTAAAATTTAAAAATTATGATTTTCATGAACTAAAACTGGTGGTTCCAAACTGTAGCCATAGTTATATACTATTTATCTCATATCGTTGCCTTCATATCGTTGGCGATTTCATAGGACTCGTCAATGTCGTAGCACAAAATTAAGAGAAGGTTTTTGTAGTGGATCATGATTCAAGCAGTTTTTGTGTGTATTTCAGAGTTAAAGCTTTGGTTAATTTTAGTGTGAGATTTCATCCTATAAATCCTTGGATGAAATTTTCTTAGATGCTAAAAGCAATTTATGGGGATGATTACTTTATATGCAGATTTAAGATTTAGCCCTATGAATTTTAAAAGAAAAACTATTTTTTGCATGAATTAATTTTGAATTTTTTTTTAATGTTTACCTATTGTTTTGGGCTAATTATTTTATTTAATTAGGATTATATGGATTAATTAGAAATTGGCGCCTTGCATTTAGCAACAGTATTAATTTTCGTCACTAATTAGCAATGGAACACCCTATCTATCTCTAATTTTATCTGAATTAGCGACGAACTATTCTGTCATTAATTTTTAATTATTTAAAAATGCAGGCAAAATTTTTTTGAGGGTCAATTAGCGACATAATTTATTTTCGTCGCTAATTTGTAGCTAATTAGCGACGAAATTATCTTCCGTCACTAATTTTAAATATTTTAAAGATTAGGTGGGATTTTTGTGAGGAATTTTTGCGATGGAACTTTTTTCGTCCTTAATTCTGTCGCTAATAATGAATTTTTAAAAATATGACCTCTTTAGTGACAAAACTTAATTTTGTTGCTAAAATCTAAATATTTATTCTTTCCAATTTTTTCCTTCATTTTTTCTTCTTCCTTCTTTCTCTCTTTCTCCTTTCTGTTCTTCTCCTTCTTCTTTCTTCTCTTTTCTTTCTTCTTTTCTTTCTTTCTTCTTTTTTTTTTTCTTTCTTCTTTCTCCTCTTTCTCTTCTTTTTTTTGTTCTTCCTCTTCCTCCCTTCTTCTCTTGCGTCTTGATTAAAAGTTTTATGGTTTTGCAAATTGATTGAATGTATGTATTGTTTAAATTGTTTATTTATTTACATTTTTATAATTAGTAATAATTTTTAGAATAAATATTATATTTTATTGAATAAATAATATTTAAAAATTATTTGGTAGAATTTTTTTTAGAAATTATTAGGTTGAATAATTTATTTTTAAATTGAATTAATTATTTGATTGAATAAATAATTTTTAAAATAAATTTTTTGAAATTAATTAATATATTGATTAATGTTTTAGATAAAAGTTAGAATTTTTTTTTGAAATTTATTTAGTAGAATAATTTATTTTTATATTTTAGATAAATGTTAGAATAAATTATTTCTTAGAGAAATTAGTTAAAAAATTATTTTTAGATATTATTTGATAAATAATTTAATTTTTATGTAAATAAATTATTTATTAGAATAAATTATTTCATAGAATAAATATTTTTAGGAATAAATTACTTTAGAAATTAAAAATAAAATAAATTATTTTTTTAAAAAATAAATTATTTCTAAAATAAATTATTTTATTTTTTAAAAATTGAATTAATAATTTAGCGACAAAAAAATTTATTTTTTTAATAAATTAATAATTTAGCCACGGATTTAGCGATAGATATTCTATTGCTAAATTTGTCTTCACTAAAAAAAGGCAAGATTAAGTAGTGACAGATTAGCGACGAAAAAACATGTTGCTAAATACCAACAGGAGTAAAAATTTCATCGCTATTTTTCAGCGACAACGTAAATAGCGACGGCATCAAAATCATCGCTAATGACTATTAGCGATGAATTTTTGAGAATTAGCGACGAATTTTGTTAATCACTAATTCTCATTTTTCCTGTAATGTCCATTCCATTTAAGTCTATGAGTGACAACATGTAGAATATCTTTGAAAATTCCCATATCTGAATTCAAACATATTTAAATTAAATTATCTGAATCTGAACTGACTCGATTATAATTATCATTTTATTATCTATATGGTACCTTAAACTTGTTTAACACTACTCGTTTATTATCAACACCTATTTAATTATTTATTTAAATATAAAAATATTATAAAATTTAAAATACAAATTATAGTTGTTTCAATTAAATAATTATAAATAAAAATTTAATACTAATACAATTTTATTAAAATAATTTTATATTATATAATTTTATAATTAAAGTAAAATATAATAAATATATAATTAAAATATAATAAATTATAATTAATATATATAATTAGGTCCAGGAAATGAGTGTTCAAAGGTTTATACAAGAACTCAACCTGAATTTGAACTCAAACGTCATCTAAATCTATTTATAAACTATTCATTTATTGGTGCATGTTAAAAATCTAAAAATACTAAACTCGTTCTCATTCCTAGTCAAGTCAATACGCCATGTAGACTCGGTCAACATTCAAACCTATGTTGGATAGAAAAGAAGCAAAATGACAAAAGTTTATCAATGATACAAAATAAAAATTAGCACTAAACTGAGAAAAATCGATATTTTAAGGATTAAACTAATGATTAGCCTAAAATATTTTGAAATGTAAAATTGATAAAATAAAAATTGGTAATTTTATAAATTACTACAGTGTTGGTTATTAATTGCAATAATTTATTGCCTTGATGTGTATATATGCATTCCATCTAGAGTTTAGTATAATAAGCTAATAATTCAAATCACGTTTAATGAAATGAATTTTTTTATCAATTGAATTAATTATTGATTGAGATTATTTTATATTTTTCATAAAAATAAATTTTAAAAAAAAATCGAGATAAAAACAAATTTTGTAATATGAAATATGAAAATCTATGAACAGCCCTTTGAAATTCTCTAATAGATTCAAGCCATTTTCTAGAAAGTTGATTCTTTGGAAACAAATTGAATAATATGCTAACCACTCTTTCTGAAATCAACGGCCTCTAAAAGATAATTTTGGTAGACATTTCTCCAATTGCAACTCTTACTAATTGTTTATTACAAAAAAGAATGGAAAGCAAACGTATTAAGTTGAAGGCCTTGGTGAACAAGGAGAAGGACAAAGTAATTCTTGCTGAATGCGATTATCTTTTAATTGATTTTCTGTTTGAGTTTTTAGTAAAGCCAATGGGAGAGATAACGAATCACAGCCGCAATCAGCAACAAGAAATAAGAATTGGTTGCATCAACAACTTATACGTAAGTGTTGAAAATCTTGATATTAGTTCTTTTAGGACTTAAGCATGCAAGACCAAGCTGCTGCACGTTTCCAAGAGTTGCAATGAATGGTTCTATTATTGCAACTCTCGGAAGAAATGAGGAGGTAACTATAAAATTTTAATTTTTTTTCCTGAGTCTTGTGCTTAGATCAGATATGCACCTAACTAAGCCCTTAAAGCTTGAAATGATAATAATAAATTAATGATGCAAAAATGGGGCTTACTTTTTTTTTTTTTAATAAAGTTTCATTTTTTTTATTCTTCTTTTCTGTAAGTGCTTTTCAGGGAGTTGGAAGTGAAAAATGTGTTAGTTTGGTGGTCTTTTTAAGGATTAGGCTGTCATGACCTCAAGGAATGGGAACTAGAAGATGGGCTTGAAGGATGGGACATTTGTAGTAGTAGCTGGAGCTTCAATAATTCAAGGATTCAAGGCCTAGGAGAATTCACAAAGATGAAGGAACCAAAGCTAAAATGGGCTAACAAAATTGATCATGACAGTTACTGCTAGATGGAGGGATATTATTAGTAATGTCAGAATCTGTGTGAGAGTGAAGAATTAGTTAGAATAGTCGTAGGCACAACTGGCATAACCAATTAATTTTAAATGATTGGTTACAAAGAATGAATTGTCAGCATATATCTATAGCAAAGTACTGAGAAGAATTACAGCAATGAATATTATAGATACAATTTCTCTCTAAATTTCTTACCCTCTGTTCTTCTTCTTCTTCTTCTTCTTCTTCTTCTTTTTGCTCTAATTCTCTATTCATCTTCTGCTCTCCTTCTCCTTCTTCTTCCTTTTCTTCTTCTCCTTCTCCTATCTCTCATCCTCTTCTCCTCTTTTGTCCAAATTCTTAATTCTTCTTTCTTTCTCTATTCTTTATCCAGGAACATGACAAAGTGGTATTAGAGCATCAGATAGTGATCCAACCCTTATTCAAATAGCCCAGATGGCTAGGAAGAACAGGGTTGTGGATACTGAGGGCCATCAACTGCAACAATTAAAAGAACGCATGAAGATCCTAGATCAAAGGAATCCAACCTTCATGAAAAAGGTTGCTGAGCAATTTGAACAGCAACATCAACAATTTAAGGAGCACCGAACTAAAAATTCCATACAAAAACAAATGGACCAGTTGACTGAATTGATGAAAACAATTTCATCACAACTGCAGTCTCAAATTTCAACCTAAGCCTCGTCAAACGCCAATCCATCAAACACCATTGTCCAAACTTCCACAAATACTACCCCTCAAAACACAACTACTCCATCATCACCAGATATTATTCTTCTGAACACAAATTTCTCCAACTCTTGTTGCTCAAAACATACCAGTGACCCAATCCCAAAATGCAACTGTAGCAAACACCCCTGCAAACAGAGTTATTCCAACTTAGTCAACCCTTCAAACGAACCCACACACAAGCCAAACCCATACCATTCATTACACACAACGCAACAAACAACCCAAACAAACACATCCCTATTTCAGTGAAGGCACTAGAAGTGCTGGAGTAGGTATTCTTTTCAATGCTCACACCTTCCATCAACCAAACCCAACTCAGACCTATCCCCAATAACCAGAAATAACTTAATGGTTTTTCTGAACAAACAAGAACAGATTGATGATGATGAGCTTTTGCAATGAGTGGAATTAGAGGTGCGTGAATTACTTCCTTATCATCAATTGATTGTTCTTGTGAGTTTAAAGGATGATGAGATTGAGAAGTGGAGAAGACAGAAAAAAAATTGAGGTTGTGCCTGATGGAAATGGGTGCCTTGAAGCTGTTTATAAAAATGCCAAATAGAATGAAACTAAATTTAAGCTAGTGGGAAGAAGGTGCAATGGACTACTGAATTACTAAGGTTGCAGAAAAATAGAAAGTTGAAGACTCATTCCTTCTTCCTCGAGGATGTTGTGGAAATTGGGCTTTTTCCACCGAATAATTTGTGAATTACTGTGATAAAAACTACACCAGGTAAATTCCCAGGAAAGTGGAGGAGTCACAAGCGGTCTCACTTAAAACCCACTTTTCTTAGACGTACGCGTCGTTTGACAGAATTTACCTAGACATGTAATCCCTTTTCACAATAACCACCAAAACAGAGTTTTGCCCAACAAATAGCTATTAAATAAATAAAAGAGAGAACACCAAAATTTAACGAGGTTCGGCCAAAATTTTGCCTACGTCCTCGGACACTACCAAATATATTTCACTAAAGAAATATTACAAAGGGAGAGAGAAGAGAGAAACTTGCTCCAAATTGATGAGAGGAAACAAGCTTGGGATGGTTTTCAAATGAAGGAGAAGGGCTCCTTTTATAGACAAAAATTGCCCACCTAAATTGACTAATTTAAGAGTTGTTTACAACTCATTTACAACTTGTAAATGTAAGACAACAACTACTTGCAAATATTTTCAAACCCTTAATTTAGCCACCAAAATTGAGCCATTATTTTTGACATTTTAGGTGGAAATGAGCCACCATTTTTGACAATCTCCACCTTGGCGAAAATTCCACAAATACAAATTTCTATTCTCTCTCGCAGCATTGTAGTGTCTCCAAATGCGCTTCGCAGCGCCAGCTTCAAATTTGGACAATATTAATCAAGTCCAAACAATGTTTGAACTTAACAGCTGTCACCACCTTTGTCAACATATCAGCAGGATTCTCAGCGGTCTGAATCTTCTGGAGCTTTACCTGATCTTCCTCCAGAATTTCTCTAACAAAATGGAATCGAACATCGATATGCTTTGTCCTTGCATGATAAACTTGGTTCTTTGCCAAATGAATAGCACTTTGGCTATCACAATGTACAACAATGTTGTTTTGCTTTATTCCCAATTCATCAAGCAATCCTTGAAACCAAATTGCCTCCTTAACAGCTTCAGTAACTGCCATATATTCCGCCTCTGTCGTAGAGAGCGCCACTGTTGACTGTAAAGTAGACTTCCAACTTACTGGTGCTTTTGCAAGCGTAAACACATAACCAGTAGTTGATCGACGTTTATCCAAATCACCAGCATAATCGGAATCACAATATCCAACTATGCGTTGACTATTCTCCTTATCCTGCTCAAAGACCAATCCAACATCCACGGTGTTCAGAAGATACCGTAGAATCCATTTCACAGCTTGCCAATGCTCCTTGCCAGGATCATGCATGTACCTGCTCACAACTCCAACTGCCTGTGAAATGTCAGGCCTCGTACACACCATAGCATACATCAAGCTACCAACAGCATTTTCATAAGGAACCTTTGACATGTATTCCCGTTCTGTATCATTCTTTGGTGACTGAGCTGCACTGAGTTTGAAATGAGGAGCAAGAGGTGTACTAACAGGTTTGGTCTTGTCATCCATACCAAAACGCTTTAGTACCTTTCTCAGATATTGCTTCTGAGACAGACAAAGTCTCCCCAATTCCCTATCTCTAGATATCTCCATACCGAGAATCTTCTTTGCTTCGCCCAGATCTTTCATTTCAAATTCTTGATTCAACTGGTTTTTCAGCTTCTCAATTTCTTCTTTATTCTTTGAGGCTATCAACATATCATCGACATAAAGAAGAAGATAAATGAAAGAACCGTCTTGTAGCTTGCGCAAATACACACAATGATCATATTTGCTTCTTGTGTACTTCTGCCCTTGCATAAACTTATCAAATCGCTTGTACCACTGCCTCGAAGACTGCTTCAATCCGTAAAGCGACTTTACAAGTTTGCATACCATATTTTCTTTTCCAGCAACTTTGAATCCCTCTGGCTGAGTCATATAGATTTCCTCTTCCAAATTTCCATGTAAAAATGCAGTTTTTACATCCAATTGAACTAGTTTCAAATCCAACTGTGCCACCAAAGCCAATAAAATCCGAATAGAGGAATGTTTTACAACTGGAGAAAACACTTCATTGTAATCAATTCCCTCCGTCTGAGCATAGCCTTTAGCTACCAATCTTGCTTTGAAGTGAACACTATCTCTGTCAGGAAATCCATCTTTCTTTGCAAATACCCATTTGCACCCAATCGCCTTCTTTCCCTTCGGCAGAATTGCTAGCTTCCATGTTTGATTCTTATGAAGGGACTGCATTTCATTATCCATAGCTTTCCTCCACTTTACTTCTTCTGAACTTTGGACAGCTTCTTTAAAAGTGGACGGAATGCTATCATCTGCAATTGAGAATGCATAGGCCACATATCATCATAACGAGCAGGTTTTCTTATAGCTCTTCGTGGCCTATCAACTGCAATTGATTCATGTTGCTGTGGAGGTTCTTGGATTTGAACCTCATCTTCATCTGACTCTCCTTCTACCTCAGGAGTGTCTGCAGTTTTAACATCTGCTGCTGGGATTTTTCTGTCAAACTCCACCTGTTTTGGAGTATTCTCCACCTGTTGTGGAGTACCATCTGACTGCTCTATTGTCACTTTTTTCAATAAGGTAGATTCATCAAAAGTGACATCTCTGCTAAAGATTATTTTCTTCGTTTCTGGACACCATAGCCGATATCCTTTAACACCTGAGCTTATCCCCATGAAAATGGCTTCCTTAGCTCTTGGATCTAGCTTTGATTCCTTAACGTGATAATATGCAGTGGAACCAAATACACGTAAGGAATCATAATCTTTAGCAGGTTTTCCCGACCATGCTTCCATAGGCGTTTTACCACCAATAGCAGTTGATGGAAGTCGATTAATGAGATGACATGCATATGTCAAAGCCTCAGCCCAAAATCGCTTGTCCAACCCAGCATTAGACAACATACACCGAACTTTCTCCAGTAACGTTCGGTTCATGCGTTCTGCCACCCCATTCTGCTGTGGTGTATGTCTAACTGTGAAGTGTCGAACAATGCCTTCATCTTCGCAGACTTTTATAAATGGATCATTCTTATATTCTCCTCCATTGTCTGTTCTGAGACATTTGATTCGTCTGCCAGTTTGAGTTTCCACCAATTTCTTCCATTTGAGGAAAACTCCTAACACTTCATCTTTTGACTTCAAAGTATACACCCATACCCTTCTAGAGAAATCGTCAACAAAGGTTAGATAATAGTGCTTGCCTCCTAAAGAAGGAGTTTTAGAAGGCCCCCACACATCTGAGTGAACATAGTCCAGAATACCCTTGGTATCATGGATTGCAGTACCAAATTTCACTCTTGTCTGCTTCCCTTTGATGCAATGCTCACAAAAAACTAACTTGCATGTTTTCACATTCTTCAATAATCCTTGATCAGCCAAACTTTTCAAGGATTTTTCACCTGCATGTCCCAAGCGCATGTGCCATAATCTGGTTGCTTCCAGATCTTTGTCATCACCAGAAACTGCTGCTGCTGTTGTTTCTATAATTGCATTACCTTCATAGTAATACAAATTATTCCTTCTTCGTAATCCTTTCATCATCACAAGTGCACCAGAGATGATCCTCATAACCCCATTTTCTGCAATAATTTTGAGCCCTTTTGATTCAAGGACTCCGACTGAAATGAGGTTCTTCGTCAAACAAGGTACATACCGAACATCAGTCAGGATCCTGATTGACCCATCATGATTCCTCAAGTGGATTGAACCAATCCCTTCAGTGAAACAAGGATTGTCATTTGCTGTATAGACAACTTCATGATCAAGTTCTTTGAAATCAAAAAACCATTCCCGAGTGGGACTCATATGATGGCTGCATCCGGAATCTAACAGCCATGCATTAGAAGAACTTGTCGAACATGCTACAGGAGTGTCTCCGAATGTCATGACTGCTAATGAGAAGGTTGATTCTGAATCATCACACTCAGCTACATTTGAATCAACAACAACTTTGCCCTTGCCTTTAAGCTTTGGACAATCTTTCTTCCAGTGACCTTTCTCATGACAAAAGGCACATTCATCTTTTTCAACTCTGGCTTTCGAACGAGATCTACTTTTCTTCCCCACTTTCTTTCGGCTTTGTGAACGGCCTCCAACTACCAGAGCTTCTGCCTCAGTTGTCCTTTCCTTCTTTTCTCTCTTTCTCAGCTCATGACTATATAGATCAGCACATACATCACTTAAAGTCACTTTCTTATTCCCGTGGAGTAGAGTCGTTGTAAGAAACTCAAACTCGTCAGGGAGAGATGCCAACAACAGCAGTGCCAAATCTTCGTCTTTAAAGACCACATCCAAATTAAACAGATCAGCCACCAACTGATTAAAATTTGTGATGTGTTCATTCATCGTGGTACCGGGAACATAATTGAAGCGAAACAGTCTCTTCTTCATAAAGAGTTTGTTCTGATTGTTTTTCTTCAAAAATTTCTCCTCCAATGACTTCCACAATTTGTTTGCTGAAGTTTCTTTCGATAAAGCATATTTTTGCTCTCTAGAAAGACAAGAACGAATTGTACCACATGCCAGACGATTGACAGTTTTCCACTCCGTCTCCTCCATTTCTTGGGGTTTCTCCTCTTCAATAGCAACATCTAGACCTTGCTGAAAAAGAGCATCTAGAAGTTCGCTTTGCCACATGCCGAAATGACCAGTGCCATCGAAAATCTCCACTGCAAATCTTGCATTTGTAACAGCATTCCTTACTAAAGTTGATGAGGACGATGCTGCAGTAACAGGTGTGGTATTTTTCTTGTTGTCTGTCATTTCTGCTACAAATATTTATTTAATAGCTATAAAACAAATTTTCAAAAATGCGGAACACAGCCAAGGAACGTTTTTTATGTGGAAGATCAGACTATGCTGCAACCACAGTGAATACTAAGTTACCTTGGCTCTGATACCAATTGTTGTGGAAATTGGGCTTTTTCCACCGAATAATTTGTGAATTACTGTGATAAAAACTACACCAGGTAAATTCCCAGGAAAGTGGAGGAGTCACAAGCGGTCTCACTTAAAACCCACTTTCCTTAGACGTACGCGTCGTTTGACAGAATTTACCTAGACATGTAATCCCTTTTCACAATAACCACCAAAACAGAGTTTTGCCCAACAAATAGCTATTAAATAAATAAAAGAGAGAACACCAAAATTTAACGAGGTTCTGCCAAAATTTTGCCTACGTCCTCGGACACTACCAAATATATTTCACTAAAGAAATATTACAAAGGGAGAGAGAAGAGAGAAACTTGCTCCAAATTGATGAGAGGAAACAAGCTTGGGATGGTTTTCAAATGAAGGAGAAGGGCTCCTTTTATAGGCAAAAATTGCCCACCTAAATTGACTAATTTAAGAGTTGTTTACAACTCATTTACAACTTGTAAATGTAAGACAACAACTACTTGCAAATATTTTCAAACCCTTAATTTAGCCACCAAAATTGAGCCATTATTTTTGACATTTTAGGTGGAAATGAGCCACCATTTTTGACAGAGGACAAGGAAGTTTTCAAAGGAAGGGGTATTGTCATGACCTCAAGGAATGGGAACTAGAAGATGGGCTTGAAGGATGGGACATCAGTAGCTGTAGCTGGAGCTTCAATAATTCAAGGATTCAAGGCCCAGGAGAATTCACAACAGATGAAGGAACCAAAGCTAAATCGGCTAACAAAATTGATGATGGCAGCCACTACCAGATGGAGGGATATTATTAGTTGTCTGAGAGTGAGGAATTAGTTAGAATAGTAGTAGGCACAACTGGCATAACCAATTAATTTTAAATGTGTCAATTTATATCTATAGCAATGTACTGAGAAGAATTATATCAATGAATATTACAAATACAATTTCTCTCTAAATTTCTTATCCTCTGTTCTTCTTCTTCTTCTTCTTCTTCTTTCTGCTTTAATTCTTTATTCATCTTATGCTCTCCTTCTCCTTCTCCTTCTTTTTCTTCTTCTCCTTCTCCTTCTCCTATCTCTCCTTCGTCTTCTTCTCCTCCTTTGTCCAAATTCTTAATTCTTCTTCTTCCTTTCTCTGTACTTTATCCAAGAACATGACATATGCATAACACTTGGTTTTCGTTGTGAAAATATTAAAAGTTTGGTGCTTCAATGTGATGTAAATGTTAAACTTTTACCTAGAAAATCATGATAATGTCATGACACTACTGCAAATAGACCAAGTTTTTACTGTAATCATTGGGTTACTAATGAGAAGAGTAGCCTATAATTCGATGAATGAGGATGATGATGTGTTGATGAACCAACCATTGTCTAGCTTGAAGAATTTGGTTGGAAGAAATGAGTCATAGTGTGCTATAATTGGTTCTTATGAGTTGTATAATATAAATCAAAAGTCAAAATTTGAATTTAATGTTTCTTGGGTTTGTCCAATAGAAAATGGGCAACGAGTCACACATTATTTTACTGTGATGTTTATTGTTTTTCGGCCAAATTTCAATATTTAGCATTTGAAAATGTATTTTTTTTTATTTATGATAACTTTTGGCAAATTATTTTTACTTGTTTATTTTTTTGGAGGAATATTGGACTATGGTGTCATTTGTAGCATTTTGTTTGTTTTATCCAATATTTTATTTTAAATGATATTTTATTATTTCCTTTTCGGCAGCATATTGCCTTTTTAATATTTTTTTTATTTAATGTGTTAGGGTTTCTAGAACCCTAAGCCATGTATGTAATAAGCCATGAAGAGGTAGTTTTTACGATAAAAGAAAAAATTCACAAGAGAATTCTTCTTTTTTCTTCCCAAGCTCTCATAACTCTTGGCTTATTGATTGCTTGACCTTATTTTCATAGATATTTATAGAATAAACATATTAATAAGAGATTTACTTCATTTGTATTTTACTTTCGCTACATCGCATGTAAATTTGAATCTATTAGATCGATCCAAAAAGTTGAATCTGAAAGGTTAATTTAATTATTATTTGGGACAGAGACTTACACTATAAGAAATTAAGCAAATAGTGATGTAAAAAAAATTCATTGCAAAATGTAGGAAATCCATTGCTAAATAAAATTAGTGATGGCCTTATGACGATCAGGAGGAAGTAGTTATTAATTTGGTTAGTAAGGATGTAGTGATAAATATTTCTAGTCATTGCTAATGTAACGACGGAAAGATACGTCCTTAAATTTTTTTTTTTTCCCATTCAACACTAAAAGAAGAAAAAAATTGGGTATTTGATAATAAAATCTGTGACAAGTTAGCAATACATATTCATCACAAAAATATTTGCAACAACCAGCAACCATCATTAAATTGTGTACATAATTTTGCGACGTTTTCATCAAGTCATTGTTACATTTACAGGGCATAAAAAATAAAATGAATAATTTAGCGACGGGGTGTTATCCATCGCTAATTTTTAATATGTAATTTTTGTTAAATTAACTAATAAAAGGTTATTAATATTTTTAAATATTTTATGTGAATATAATTAATACTAAAATATTGGAAGAAGATATAAATATATCCCTTAAATTTATATAAAGATACATATTAATCCCTAAATTAATTTCTGGCTCATTTATATTCTTAAACTTGAAAAAAGCTGTTATTTGGGCCCTTATTTTAACTGCCCTTAAATTTTCATTATATATCCGTTAGTTGATAAGTGACGTGATATTAAAATATTATTATTTTTTAATAAAACTAAGATTATTTTTATTAAAGCTTTAAGGGCTAAGAAATGTATCTTCCATTCTTTTTTACAAAACCTTTTTCTCTTTGCACAAGAATCAAACCCAGTAGCATCCTAATGGCCATTCATTAAAACTCCAGAAACAGAGACCTACTCCCACTCACTTTTCATACTTTAAATTCTTCAGCAAACAATCACCAACTTCCTCCTTACCTTTCTTTTTGGTTTATTATTAGCTGCATGCCCAATCGTCTTTCTTTTCTCTGTCTTTCTATATTCTTGATTTTTTATTCTTGATACTTGGTACTTTTGCAATTCTAGAAACATTCATATACCAAACAAAAACCATTAAAGATTTTTCAAGAAAAAGGGAAAATGGGCAAAACAAGAAGTATATATTACTTATGTCTTCATGGTGATTGTTCTTTTTACCAGTGGCTATGACTTCTAGCTAGAGCAACTAGTATCGGGGTTAATTGGGTGATCATGACAACCCACTTAAACCTGTCAGAAAAGGTTATACATATGATGAGAAAAAATGGGTTTCGAAGATTGAAGCTTTTTGAGGATGATGAGAGGATAATGGCTACTCTTTTTGATCCAGAAATTCAAGAGAGAAAAAAGAGCAGTGTGGCCGTTGTTGAGGTTGAAGAACGGATTTAGGAATTTTTTATTGGGAGATTTTTAATTGAAAAAGAGAAAGAAAATGTGGCTACGGTTTCAAACTACAGATCTTAAAAATTCTTACAATCCCCAAAGACCAATCATTTTCTTATCCTTCTCAAATATAGAAGACGACTGAGGTTTCTTAATCGAGATATCACCAAATCTAGGCTTGAAATGGAGCAGAACTTCTGATTTGTTTAATAAGAATTTCTGACTTGTTTAAAAAATATTATGAGTTTCGATTTGTTATGGGTTTTGATTGCAAAGACTAATTGGTGAGATTTTTCAGTTTATGTTTTGGATTTATCTGCTATGTGTGAGAGACAGCTTCTCTGACAATGGAGATCAAGGAGATTGAAAATAGGATTTTCGTATGAATTTTTTGTTTTATTTTCTTGTTTGGCTGCTAAGAAAATGAAGGAAAAGTGAAGCTTTTGGATTTTGATTTATTAGATTTTTAATTTTAGTTCTTTAATCTATAATCATCCCAAATAGTAAAAAATGATTTTATAGCTTTGAAATAAAAATTTTAGCTTATTTTTTAATAATGTTAATTTTTTTAAAAAAAATGTTATTTTATTTATTTTTAAATAACTAAATTCAATCTTAACGCCACTGTTAACTAACTGTTATTTATTTGGGTAAAGTAGTGGCAAAATTGAGCCAAAAACTAATTTAGAGGCTAATGTATACTTTTGCATGAATTTGAGGGGGTATATTTACACCTCCCCTAAAACATTAAATTAGAATGTAAAAATATGTCAAATACATAAATTAACAGCAGCCAAATATGTAAATAAACGTCAAATAGAAAGTACTTATATGTCAAATAATGTTCAAATATGAAAAAAAAAATACAAAGATCAAATATTATTGAATAAATCCAAATATATTTTATATATTATTCTTCAATGATTAGGAGGTGTGGTAGGAACATAAGATGAGTCCGCATGTTGGATCTAGGTCTGTTTTTGGCCTTGCTAGAGTAGTGTTAATTGGCGGTTGAAGTGATCTTGCATCTGTTGCATTTACTGCCTCATATATATCCTCTTGCATTTGCGTCCACATTTGCTTCATTTGTTGATTCAACTCGGACTGCATCTCATTGCATCCATTTTTTTTTATATATGCTTACTGGAGGATGAAGCCCGATAGAAGAGGAGGTGCCAAGTCTATAAATTATTGTTGTCTATGATCCCAATCCACATTCTTCGCCCTTCGAAGATCCACCAACAACATCAAAGAATAAACGAGACTCGTCTATGTTCTCATTATTCTGAGAAAGTTGCTCTCTCATGGAAAAAGTTATTATGAGAAAGTTGCTCTCACATGGAAAAAGTCATTCTTCTTAGATGTAATGGTTTATTTGTCAACTTGTAATGTCATTGATTTAACCTTGAGCAATTTTAAGACATTGTGGCAAATTGAATTTATGATTACTGAATGATATAACTTTGTTATTATATAACTCAAATATATATGGTCATTATGGAACCATCACTACCCACACTGGAATGAAGCATGTCCTCCAGCGAGCTTGGCAGAATAAGAAATGTTGCGAACGACAACCGAATGTGGGTATACTTTCGATGACAGTTTCAGTGATTCCAGCCTTTGTTTCCAATGATTTTAGTGCTCTGCCCCAACTTCATTTTTGTACCCATCACGCCACCTAAAACTTGCCGAAGAAGTTCGATAAGATTTCACATGGGTGAGCTTGGAACCTTTGATTCATTAATTTGAATTTAATTTTTGAAATGATTAAATTGGATAAATGTGTATTTGGGTTGTGTTTCTAAGGTGCCAAAAAAAATTTTAATTGTTGAGACATTATTATTATTATTATTATTATTAATTACTGTTAAAGTTGAGCCTCAATCCTAATTTATATCATTTTAACCTTTTCATGCATTTAAAATTTACATTAGAAATAAAATATAATTTGTTAATAAAAATAAATTTAGAAGTAAAAACATATTAATTAGATTAAACTTTATAAACTAAATAATTAATGATAAACATAATATAGTTCAAATTGATGTACCTTAAAAATTAGAATAAAATTGAAAAACTGATCTAAGTTCGGAATAAATATGATTTTTTTCTTTAGTTTTTTCATATTATCAATTAATTTATAATATTTAAAATCACATCATTATAATATGTTAGCAAATTCACATAGATAAGCGAAATTGGATAGATTTATAGCATAAAGTAAAGTTCATATACTAAGTTAATACAACTTTAGAATTAGTATATAATTGAAAAAGTGACCAATGTCGATGATAGGTGTAATGGTTTTCCTAAATATTTTCAAAGAGCAAGAAGAAGATAATTGTATATATTTATATATAGATAATAACATCTACCGAGTCGCCAGGTTAGTATATATTGACAATACAATAGAAAAAGAATTCAGTTATCTCCATCAGCTTGGCTTTTTAACTTTAAAACCTACCCTCTAAATGAAACAACTTAGTGACCTACTCAAACTCAATTTTTAAAAAATTGGAATTTAATTCAATTTTAATCCAACTTGTGTTAAAAAAAAATATAATTGTAGTACTGAATCAATTGGTTCGTGAGCATAATTTAATGTACTATTTTGTATAATTTGAAATGTATTTATTACACAATAATTAACATTAAAATTTTCTTATATTAATTTAATTTCAATAGAATGTTCGAATTTAGATCTTGTCCCTTCTAAAAACAGCTTAAATATTATTCAATTATAGCTCGTTTTCGTTTATTTTATTTTATTTTAAATTTTATTATATTTATTTATTTATTAATCAATCCGTTGACTAACCAAATAGACCACCAACCAAATTGTATATAGAAGAAAATTTGAAAAAATATGTATCTTTTTATTGATAAAGCCTCTTTTTTTTGTAGAAACAAGTGAACACAAGACAGACTTATTTTAACGTAATGAAACCTTAACTAATTTCCATAAGATTAGCTCTTTTGCTGGAGTTCATTTAGAAAACTACCATTTTGGTTTGAATTTGTTGCTTCCTAAATTATCTCATTACTCAAACTCTCTCCACTGATATAGGAGTTATTATGAGAGTTAGCCTTGTAGTGAAGATTTTTAGCCTTATCACTCCATTTAACCTTAACACTTAATTTGACTCTTAGCCTTATCACTCCGGTTGACTTTCACAACTGTTATTTCTGTTGGTGTTTATATTGCTAATATCCTCCCGCAAACTATAGTGGGGCTAGAGTCATAGTTTGATTCAAAAGAGATTGAGGGTAGCTTTAGATATTGGTTTGGTGAATACATATGCAACTTAAAGATTAGTAGAGATATGTCAAGTAACAAGCAATGCATTCACACACAAAACGATAATCTAGCTCAATGTATTTACTCCTTGCATGAAATACAAGATTATCTGTCATATGAAGGGCACTTAAATTATCAGAATAAAGTATTGGTGGAGATATAAGAGAGCTGCAAAGATCTTTGAGAATGAAGGTCATCCATGCAAGTTTAGCTGCAGTGTTGGCCATAGCTCTATATTTAGCTTCGGTGTTAAAGCGGGGAATTGTATGTTTATTTCTTTGCGCATAATGAGACAAGATCTTCCAAGAAAAAGTGCACTACCTAGTTGTAGAATGTCTAGTAGTGGCGAAGCTAGCCCAATCTACATCAAAGTAAGTACACAGATCAAGTGTAGTGTTGGAATTAAAATATAAACCAATATCAATGGTACCCTTAACATATTGTAGAATATGTCGAACAAGTTTCAAATGTGCAATTAAGCATGAATTGAGATACATAATTAGCATTGTAAGAGATATTTGGCCTTGTTAGTGTCAAATATTATAGAGCACCAACAAGTCCTCAGTAGTGACTGGGTTCTTCAAGCAAAGTGTCAGTGGAAGGAAGTTTTGTCTTAGATTCAAGTGGTGTACACATGGGCTTGCTATCTACCATATTAGACCATTCAAGTATGGTCAAAGCATAATACGACTTAGACAATGAAGACCATGAGATGTTCTAGTGGTTTTGATGCCAAAGAAGTGATGAACTTAGCCTAAATCTTTCATGGCAAATTCTTTGCTTAGGAGTTGAATGAATGTTGTGACAAGTTAGGAAGTAGATCTAGTAAGGAGTATATCATCTACATAAAGAAATAAAGTAAGTGAGCCATGATTATAATGGAAAATAAATAAAGACGGATCTTCTAAACTACAAAAAAAAACATAATTAAGAAGAAAGGTACTAAAATGGTAAAACCAACCACGAAGCTTGTTTAAGCTCGGGGTGCTTGTTTAAGAACATAAAGAGCTTTTTGAAGCTTGCACACGTATGTTAGATGTTGAGAATCTTTTATTCCCAACTGGAGACTGTTGCATATAAGCATATAAATGTTCTATGAAATTTGACCACCCAAGAAAGCATTTTTAACATCAAGCTGACAAATGGGCCATTGTTGAATGAGAGCTATAGTTAGGACCATAAGAATAGTTCTAGGTTTGATAATTGGAGAAAATTTCTCAATATAATCAACCCCATTGATTTAGTGGTATCATTTTGCTACAACTCAGGCCTTTAAGCAACCTAAAGAACCATCTAGCTTAAGTTTAGTCTTGAACATCCATTTTGAGCCAATTACGTGCATATCAGCAATGCACAGAATCAGTCCCCGTATTTGATTTTGAGCAGCATCAAGTTCTTATTTCATGGTTGCCTTCTAACTAGGATGAGCCAAAGTTAATCGGCTATTGTGAGCCTCACAAGGGATAGGGATAAATGTTGTAACAGTTAAGGCATACTTTGGATTAAGCTTAACAATCCCACTTTGAGCTTGAGTGGTCATAGGATGAAAGGGTGCAACCTGTGGTGGCTAAGGCAAGTCAAATTGTGATTGTGTATGTGTCACTTAGTATCAATGAATTATCATCAAAAGGGTTGATTAATAAGGATGCAAATTGTGAGTTCGTGACATGAGTAGCCACCAGTGGTAAGAGGCTTTGACATGGTGGTATAGTACTTTCTGAAGCATCACTTGGAAGAGGAGGGAAATTAGTATGTGATAGCCAAGAATCAAATATGCTAATGACATATGATTCAAAAGGAGTAGATTTGCATGCATATACATATGGGAAGCATAACTTATCAAAAACAACATGTCTATATATATATATATATTTGCTTAAAGAATGAAAGCATTTATAGCCCTTATATTGATCACCATATCCTATAAAAATGCAAGGAACGGTTTTGGGATCAAATTCATTAAATTGTGTGTCCTAAGTGTAAGAAAATCATTTTGAACCAAACATATGAAGTGAGGAATATACTGGATAAGTGCCACACAAAGTACAATATGGAGTGTTAAAATCTAATGCAAATGAAGGTAATTTATTAAAAAGATAAATAATAGTGGAAAAAGCTTCAACCCATAGAGATAGAGGCACACCATTGTGAAATAACATAGTCATTCCTAGTTCTCGTATTATTCTATGTCTCCTTTCAACTATACCTATCTGCTTAGGAGTGCAGGGACAAGATACGTGATGAATAATTCCTGTTGATAAAAAATGAGCAAATAGTTTGGAATTGATGAACTCACCTCTTCTATCTGATTGAAAGATTTTAATTTTTTTATTGAATTGTCTGGCTACACATTATTTGAACACAAGAAAGATATCAAAAAAAAAAAAGACTTGTGTTTTAGTGGCACAATCCATGTATACTTAGAAAAATCATCAAGAATACATGCATAAAATCTAACATTTTCAATAGATAAAATAGGAGCAGATCCCCATAAATCTTAATGATTTTTTTCAAAATAACCATTACTAGAATGTTCAGAATAATTAAAAGCTAATTTGCTAAGCTTCCCTAACTAACAACTATCATATAGCCGTTCAATTTTTGTTGATCCTAAAACATCAATTAACCCATTATTTTTTAACAATTGCAAAGCAAAAAAATGAGGATGTCCTAATTGCTGATGCCAAACTTCAACAGACCCAGACTTAAAAAGATAAGAAAAATGCAACTCTAATGAATGGGTAGAACATAGAGATCACCCTTGTGCCTCCCTATATTATTGGTTGCCCTTTTCCCATTCCTTAATATAAAAATGGACTTTAGTAAATTCATAGTTTGCAAGATATTTAGTAGTTGATTGACTTACAGAAAGTAAATTTTTTGTTAAGTTAGGCATAAGAAGAACATCATGGAGTGGTGGCGTTGTATTTTTTTTTATTTATAAAAAAGTCACCAATTCTAGTAATTGATAGAGGAGAGCCATCACCAGTAAGTATTGAATTAGTGCCAAAATATTTACAAATACTTGATAACATACCCTACTTACCTATCATATGATTGGAGGCTCTTGTATCTGAAGTTTATTTAGTATCCGTTATGGAATTGTCTAAAGTAAGAGCTGCTAGAGCTTATGGGATTTCATCATATTGTGTAGGCCTCTTTGGTACCCACCAACAAATTTTAGTTATATGTCCCATGACTCCGCAATATTGAAATTTTTCATCACGGTAGATGGTGGGTGTCAAATTCAATAAAAAATAAAAATTTCTACTCTCAAAATGTAATTTTCAAATAGTGATGAGTAGGGTCATCTCCACAGGAATTGGTTGATATATTCTTCTTAACAAGTATAAAAGAAAATATGGGAGATTTTATAAAATTAACTAAAATAAAAATTAAAAGAAAACAAGCAAAGAAAACTAAATTGAACCACTATTAAAACAACTTTCAGCCAAGGATACATATTAAACTTGATTCATAATTGATCATTAATATACCGGTTGATTTAATCTAAATTTTAGTAAATTGGTTCTAGTTACTAATAAGCTATAACAACCAACTTCTCTTTAATTTATTGTTAACCAACAGATGTTCTTTGATTAATTCTCTTATCAACAAACAACCTTAAACAAGCTCTTAAGATTTAATTTGTAATAGCAATAAGAATTAGAGAAGTCCAATTCTAATTAACAAATACACAAGCTTGGTTCATTTATGTTAGATGATGCATTCATGTAGCATAGAATATGCTATGTACCACTAATATTAGAACTATAAATAAGTATGGATTTAATGTTTTAGTTAGCAAATAAACATCATAAGCTATCAAATATAGGCCCTGTATTTGATAAAACCTGATAATTTATAATTAAAATAGACAACACATAAATACTCAAGAAGAAGAAACCAAAATTAAGCATAAATTAGATCTCACAATTGAATGAATCCAAGTCTTCAATTAAATCTTTGATTGAAAAATAAATTAGTTCTTCGTATTAAAAGAACACAAACAACAAAAATCCAGAGAAAAACCATAAAATCTAAGGTCTAAGATCTAAGATCGTCCCCCTCAATAAAATTTTTTCTTTTTATATTATATATGAGTCTTCTCTAAATAAGAATCCTAATTTAAAGGAAAATAAAATTCCAATAATAAAAACTAATGAATCCTAACCTAACAAGAATTCTTATCTAGTCATAATTCTTTCTAAAATATAAATAAATCCATCACAAAAGTATCAAGCAATAATGTTGAATCTTCTTTCTTAGTGATAGACACTAATAATTTCCATCAGCCTTCCATGCATACGACTTTTTTACATAATCAAGTTGTGTTCCTACTAAGACTAGGTTGTGCCTGACTTACATAGGAACCTTTACTGTCCTCTTAACTTGTAAACTTACTAAATAAAACCAAAATCCTGATTTTCGACTTTACCTTATTCTAAAGCTCCATTCACTACATAGAACACAAAATAGAATCAAAATCACTTCAAGTAATCATATCAAATGATCAAAACCAAGGATAAATTCTATAGATATGTAGTAATTTCTACACCTTAATAGTAAAGATCTCTCTCAATTTGAGTCATGCGATGTTCACCTAGTGGCGAAGGTCGTTTCTGTTGAGTGGTTAAGTTTTCCAACTTTTTTTACTATTGTTTCTAGGTTGTTGTGCCAGAAATCACGTCTAGTAGAAGTAAACTTTTTTATGTTTCCATTATGTCATTGTTACTAACCATACAATGTCACCTGATGACTGAACTGAGAGGTTGCATATATGTACGACTGGAGAACTAGCTACATCGTTGATCAAGATTTTGGAGTTGTGCAACTAACTCAGTATATATTAGTCTAAGAAGTTTCAACATAGTGGTAGTGAGTTCCGTATTGAGGACTAATGCTAGTGAGAAGATTAAACACATTTTTTTTTATCAGGAATTAACTTACCAATAGCAGCAAGGTTGTCACATAGACCTTTGAAGACACAAATATGTTCACAAATGGTTTTGTTAACTTCTTTGCAAAGATATGTTATTTGTTACCATATGTTCTTGCAAATCTTGAGCATAAGCATCTTTAAGAGCTTCCCAAACTCCATGAGCTGTATCTATCCCAATAACAAGTTTAAAAGCTTCTTTTGAAAGTGTTCCAATGATCCAACCCTGAAGAAGATAGTTAGATTTTTTCCATGTAATTAATTCATCTATTAATCTTGGTATGAAATTTTTCTACTTTTGTGGTTTTATTTGGATTTGGTAATGTGTATTTTATTGGATACGGTGTTTCATTGGTGAGATGATCGATAAGTTCTTGACTTTCAGTAAGATCCATTATGCGGTAATGTACAACTGTAGAGTTTTACGTATTTTAGGAAATAATGTTATATTAGGAAGTGTATATGGTGATTACGATTCCTAGGCACAAAATAATGAATTTAGTTTTTATTATAGTAGGGTTTTCTTGTTCCTTCAGAACTCTTGTACATATATGTATTATTTTAGCAATAAGAGATAAATTTCTCCTTAAACTCATATATTATCAGAGCCTGGTTTCACATCCTTGAACCGTGGCTGGCGAAACTAACAGAACAACTAAAGATGAAGTGGGAAAGGAATTCAAGAATGGCAAGGGTCTAAAAAATGATAATCGAACACGTCATCCTATTACTTGCATCCTTCTAATAATCCTGGGATGATCATCTTAACAATACAACTGAAAGGAGAGAATTATGAAGAGTGGGCGAGATCGATGCGTAATGCTCTTCAAGCAAAGAAAAAGCTTAGATTACTTAATGGAAGTATAGTTAGACCAGTTGATGATTCATCTAAAATTAAAGACTGGTGGATGGAGAACTCAATGCTGGTGGATTGGATATTTAATACCATTGAGCCTACCTTGCATTCTACCATAACATATATGGAGAATGTGAAAGACTTATGAGAGGATCTTCAGTAATGATTCTCTATAGGGAATGGACCTCGTGTCCGTCCATCAATTGAAGACTAATATTGTTGCGTGTAAGCAATTTGGACAGGCAATAGTAGAGTATTTTGGATGATTGAAGGTGAAGTGGGATGAATTGGTGAATTATGAGCCAATACCTAACTGTCGATATGGTAGGTGTCGGTGTGGAATTTCTACTGAGATTAAAAGAAAGCATGAATAAGAAAGGGTTCATCAATTTTCTGATGGGTTTGGATGATGTGGTATATGGGACTTTGCGTTCTAATATCTTGAGCATAGAGCCAATGCTGAATTTGAATAGGGTCTATGCTATGGTTATTCAAGAAGAGAGACATAGGAACATTATGCGAAGCAAAAAATAATAAGGGAATGTGATGGGTTTTGCGGCACAGGCAAGAGTACATGTTTCTATTATTGCTATGTGTAGACCCTTAATTTTGGTCCTAATAAGTTTAGTTTCAATTAAAAGGGTCAGGTTAAGTCCAAGAAACTTAAACTTAGTCTAGTATAATTTTGTAGGCTTAAACTTAGTCTTGTTAAATTTTTAAAAGCTTAATTAAGTTTGGTTTAATTTTAAAATGCCAAAATAAAGTTGGTTTAACTTTAAAAGTCCAAACTATATATGGACCAACTTTAAAAGAACCAAACCAAGTTGTTTTGGCCCAAACCAACTTGCTTTGAGCAAAAAAAAAAAAACCAAGGACATATCGAATTAGGCACTTGCCAATTCAACATGAGCCTTATTCATGTCAAATTGGTAAGCCAATTCAACATGGACAAGGCTCAATGTCTAATTAGCAAAGTCTTCCGCCCCATTTCAAACAATTTTAATTCTAATAGGACTGGGATTTGCTTGGGCTTTTCCAAAACAATTTAGGACTCTTGAACGGTTGCCCTAATTCTGCTTATAAATAGCCAATTAAACAAATAGAAGAAAAAGAGAATTATCAGAAATAAGAGCAAAACAAAGGAAAGTGACAAAAGCAACACATAAACAAAAAATAATTAAAGAGACAGCAGCAAACACAAAAGAAAGACAATAGCCAAAGGTTGATCCACGGATCATTAAACCTCCAACCAAAAGCCAATTGATTTAGGTAGTAAGATTAAAACCTTGATTCAATGTATTAAATTGGTGAAGATGACAAACACGGGTTTGATTTCTTTTAACTACCTCAATTCAATTATTTACTCTTACGAATTAATTTATTGCATTGTTCTATTAATAATTGGTGTTGTAAATGCCTTAGAGTAAGTCATAAGTTTGAATTAGAATTGGCAGTAGCATCAACGCATGTTTTGCCATTATTTCATAAATCCAAAGCCCTAGTCTTATCATATGGTATCTTAGTTTTAGTATCAAACCTTACTATTGCATGACCAAACCCTAATCTTATATGTTTTAGTCTAAATTATATATTGAACCTTGATGAGTTAATATTAAGATGTATTTGTTTATTTTTCTTTTTAATTATTCAATTATTTTCATATATGTTGTATTATTTTTCTTATTTTATTATTTTTCTTAGATTCATATATATTTTTAAAGGAAATTGTAAAAGGCATGTGTCCACACATGTGCGTGCCTTATTTATTTTGTTTGTGTAATTTAATTTATTTTAAGAATTTTGAGACTATTATAAGGGACATGTTTTCACCTATGGTGGGTGTTCTATTTTATTTATTTTATTTTCTTTGTGGACATTTGACATTATAAGGGCACATTTCTATCTAGTATGGGTGCCCATTTTATTTGGTTGCTTTTAATACAATGAACATTTATTTCTTTTAATTACATGTGTTATGGAATATATTATAATAAATTAAGAATTTAATAATATTTAGATCTGAAAAGGAGGTCATTTCTAATAAATCGAGCGTTATGGGAGTGTTGGGTCATTTTCACATTCTCTGCGTACCCAACTTTCTGAACCCAATAGGGGGTTGAAAATTTCTTAGAAATCGAGTCATCCACCCTTTTCTTTCTTTTTGGCCTGTCCGGGTGGCGACTCCTAATCTCCGAGTTTAGGCTAGTGTTCTCTAAGGCCCAGAGTCTAACAGTACCAAAGTCGCAATAACCATTCTACTGGGAGTGGGAGCAAAAATCTCATTCACACTGTGCATGTGAAAGACAAGAATGGAACTTATAGCCATTGTGGATGACCTGGTCATGAAGCCAAGGAATGTTTTCAGATCATTCGGTATTCAGAATGGTGGGGAAATAGACCTCGAGGGATAGGGAGAGGAACTGGTCATGGTCATAAAAGTAATGGCGGGTCTTCTACTGGTCGCGGATGTGGAAACAATGCTAAGGCTAATGCTATCTCTGTTATAGGAAGAACCTGATCACAGTGGGATTCTAGGATTAAGTGGGGAGTAGTGGTGGAAACTGCTTGAGTTGCTGAATGCAAGTAAAACAGGGAAAGTGGAACAACTCTCTAGTAAGACTAATATGAATGAATGGATTATGGACTCAGGGGCTTTACATCACATGACAGGGGATGTGAGCCTATTATCTAATGTTTGGGAAATCATACCAAGCCCAGTGGGACTTCGTAATGGAAAAAATATGGTGGCCTTGAAGGAAGGGAAATTGTGTTTGGGAAATAACAACTATGTGAATCATGTTCATTCTATTCCTAATATGAATTGCACTCTTATATTTGCTATAAAATTGTTACATGAATTGAATTGTATTGTCACTTTCACTGCTAAATTGTGTGTGATTCAGGATTGCACTTCGACGACTCTGATTGGAGCAGGTGACCAGTATGATGGGGTTTATTATCTTCGCTCAATGGCACCAGTGCAGGCAAATAAAGTTAATGCAATAAGTGAGAAGGATTTATGGCATCAATGGTTGGGACATCCTTTTACACAAGTTTTGTCTTTTGTTTCTCAAATTGAAAGTAGTAGTGGTAGGAATAGTGGAAATAAATCAAAACTGTGTGATATTTGTTATCGTGCTAAACAAAAGCTGAGATGTATTTCACCGAAGTGATAATAATGCTGATGATTATTTTTCCTTAATTCATTATGATTTTTAGGGACCTTACAAAGAACCTACGTCATGTGGTGCATTGTATTTCTTGACAATTGTAGATGATTTTTCACAAGCTATTTTGATTTATTTATTACTTTACAAGAAATAGGTTGGACAGACAATTAAGAATTTCTATGCTATGGCAGAGTGGCAATTTAAGAAGCAAGTTAAGATTGTTTGCAGTGACAATAGAATTGAATTCACATGTCTACAGTCTTACTTTAAAACACAAGGAATTCTATATCAAACTTCTTGTGTTGGAACACCTCAGCAGAATGGGCGGGTAGAGAGAAAACGCAGGCATATACTAAATGTGGTAAGAGCTTTATAGTTTTAGGCCAACTTGCCCATCCATTTTTGGGGTGAGTGTGTGTTGACATCTGGCTTTCTAATTAACAGAACTTCGTCTTCACTTATTGACAGAAAAGACCCCATATGAGGTATTGTTTGGAAAGGTGCCTCAGTATGAGTTTCTCAAAGTTTTTGGATGTCTTTTTTTTATGCATATCAGACACCACTTAATAAAGATAAATTTGGTGCAAGAAGTAAAATATGTATATTTGTGGGTTATCCATATGGCAAAAAGGGTTGGCATTTATATGATGTTGAAACTGGTGAATATTTTATTTCAAGAGATGTGAATTTTCCTTATGTTTAGAACATGAAGCGTGATTCTGAAGTCTCTACCCCACCAACTTCAGACATGGTAACTGATGATGATGATGGGTTGTTGGGACACACACATGTAGTTTCTTATGACATAGATTCAGCTTAAAGAATTGAGAATAATATAGTAAGGGGGAGTAATGAAGATAGTGAAGAGACATCACTGCACATGTTATCTAGTAGTGGTGCAAATGAAGTTTCAGACTTACCAGTCGAGAACTTAGGAAAGGGACATTGATAGCCCAAACCATCCATATTGTTAAAGGATTTTGTGACATATAATGCTTGGTGCCTAAAAGACCCCATCTGCGCTACACCCAACTCTGAGCAGAGCTCCTTAGGTATAACTTCTTATCCCATATCAACTTGTGTGACATGTACTAACTTTTCTAAGAAACATCAAAGTTACTTGGTTGTAGTTAATACTGGTGTTGAGCTTACACAGTTCTCTAAGGTAGTCTGTGATTCAAAGTGGCGAGAGGCCATGCAAAAGGAAATTTAAGCCTTGGAGGATAATGACACATGGATTGTTGTGACTTTGCCTATGGGTAAGAAGCCGATTGGATCTTTAAGATAAAGTATCGAGTAAATGGGATGATTGAATGATACAAGGCAAGATTGGTGATCCGGGGTAATAATTAAGTTGAAGGGATAGATTACACTGAAACATTTGCTCTAGTGGTGAAAATGGTTACCATTAGAATGGTTTTGGCAGTAACAACGGTGAAAAATTGAGAGCTTCATCAAATGGATGTCACCAATGCTTTTTTGCATGGTGATCTAGATGAGGAGGTCTACATGAAGCTACCTCTAGGATTTTCTTCCTTTAATCCAACAAAAGTTTGTAAGTTGAAGAAATCTATATATGGGTTGAGACAGGCTCCATGATGTTAGTTTGAAAAATTGGTAGCGACGCTGAAAGAGTATGGCTTTCTCCAATCTTATTCTGATTATTCATTATTTTCCTATTGCCAAAATTCTATTCAAGTAATAATATTAGTGTATGTTGATAATTTAATTATTGCTGGGAATGATTTTGGTGCTAGAGCAAAACTCAGGAGTTATCTTAATAGGTATTTTTTATATGAAAGATCTTAGAGAGCTTAAGTATTTTCTTAGCATTGAAGTGGCTCGTGGACCTGAAGGAATTTCTTTGTGCCAACGAAAGTATATTATTGCAGAAACTGGCTTGTTAGGAGCCAAGTCTACGTTAGTGCTAATGGAACCCAATCATCGGTTAGCCCTTGCTGATAGTCCTGTCATGGATGATCCCGAGAAGCATCTTCGGTTGGTGGGAAGGTTGATATATCTCACTATGACTAGACCTGGATTATCTTATAGTGTTCATGTTCTAACCCAATTCATATAGAGTCCACATCTAGATCACTGGAAAGCAGCCTTGTGCGTGGTGCGCTACTTAAAGGGCCATCCTAGACAAGGCATTTTTTTACGATCTGATAGTGACTTTGCACCTGTATGCTTATTATGATTTAGATCGGGCAAGTTGTCCTTTAACTCACCGTTCGTTGACTGGTTATGTGACATTGTTAGGTCATTCCCCTATCTCTTGGAAGACTAAGAAACAACATACTATCTCACATTCGCCTACAGAGGTTGAATATCGCTCTATGGCTACTACGAGTTGGGAGTTGAAGTGGTTGAAAGGTTTGTTAGCATGTTTAGGGGTGACTATTGATGCCCCTACATGTTTATTCTGTGATAGCTAGGCTGCTTTTCATATTGCTGCTAATCTTGTTTATCACGAAAGAACTAAATGCATTAAAATTGATTATCACTTTATTCGCAATGAGATCCAATGTGGGACTATTGTTACATCTCATGTGCGCACCTATGAACAACCGGCAAACATTTTGACTAAGGGTCTTAACAAAACTCAATTTGAGCTTCTTTTGTGCAAGTTGGGCATTTGAGATCTTCATGTGCCAACTTAAGGGGGAGTATGGGGTAATGTACAACTGCGAAGTTTTATGTATTTTAGGAAATAATGTTATATTAGGAAGTGTATATGGTGATTACGATTCCTAGGCACAAAATAAGGAATTTAGTTTTTATTGTAGTAGGGTTTTCTTGTTCCTTTAGAACTCTTGTGTATATATGTATTATTTCAGCAATAAGAGACATATTTCTCACTAAACTCATATTCATACCCTATTTACACCTTAAGGGATAATTGGAGGATGTATATTTGATTGTGATGAAATTGCCAACATTCAAAGATAATGAAGTCATGTTAAGAGCTGTGTCGTTTCTTGTGTTCACAACCTACTCTGATACCAAGAAGAAAAATTAAAAAATATATATCTTTTTTATTTATCAATTCTTTTTCTATACAAACAAATGAACACAAGGTAGACTTATTTAATGTAATGAAACCTTAACTAATTTCCATAAGATCATCTCTTTTACTAGAGTTCCCTTATTTAGAAAACCACTATTTGGTTTGAATTTGTTGCTTCCTGAATTATCTCATAACCTAAACTCTCTCCATTGATATAGGAACTATTAAAAGAGTTAGCTTTATGGTGAGGATTTTTAGCCTTATCACTCCATTTGACTTTTAGCCTTATCACTCCATTTAACCTATCACCCCATTTGACTCTTACAATTGTTATTGTTGCAAATGTCAATATTGATAACATATATATCAATTGAGAAAGATGGTGATCATTGTGTAACCCAATTAGAAATATATATATTAACATTGACTACAATTAGGAATGTTACATTTTCCTTGTGTAACTCAACTTTTACTTTTTATTCCTATTTAAACTTAAATAGGAATACATATGATGATGCTATACCTAAGTTGGGCTTCCCACACCAAGCCTCCAAAGATGAGCTGACTTATCTTATAAAACACAATAAACCTTTAACACCCGAGATTCTACTTGATGATGTAGATCATAATCTCCCTTTACCACCTTCTATATATAGAGGACATTCCCCCAAGGACCCGAGCCCTTCTCTTTTATCACAAGTTACCTCGAGCCCGATCAGATAAGAACACTTCGAGGTCCACTTGACATCAACTAGTCCCCAGCATCATAAATCAGTTGAAGGAGCTATAAGGAAAATGTTAGCAAAAAATAATATAATTATAAATATACACAGATAATGTAACAACTTACAACATGCTCAGCACCCGTTAAGTCACTGGATAAAGTAGGTGAGCTTTAGGAATGAAGTTCCTCTCTCTCTCGAGGAATGTTTTGCATAACATTCCAGAAGAACTTTCCTACACTGGCCTCCTTGATAGAATAATCTGGCCCATAATGACCATAGAATGCCATATGCACTTACCTAACTAGTGCATCATTATTGAGTTGTTGGGACAGATCCTCTCCTACCCATCAAAGTTAATCACTGTCACCTCCTCTAATTGAGGGGTCAAGGATGGGGTGGCTACTCCTTCGCTTGAGGGGCTAAAGGTAGGACTGAAATTAAGGTCCCAAAGGCTTGTTTGAAGTACCCCCAGTCATCAATGCCCTCTCTTGTGGACCGTTTGGATCCATGGCCTTCATTCGAACTATCTCTCAGTGCTCCGAGCCTCGGTAATCATCTTCTGTAATTTATCATACGCTAATCTCTTCCTAATGATTAATTTTGAGCTACTAAAAATTTCGCAATGTATAAAGTGATCACAAGTTCACCTCCATATTTATAGCCAAAGATATCAGAAAGCCAAATGATGCATTTAAGTCCTTAGCGGGAATCTTGAAACTCCCGTTCCTGCCACATACAAGTTTGGGACATCGACCCATCAATCATTTGAAAAGAGGCCACGTGCCCAAACAAATTAATAAGCTTTACCGAATTAATATTAGGCTCAACCTAGACAGGAAGTCTACCTCACCTATTACGAAAAAGGAGACAATCATCTCTATTAATGAACCACTAAACAAAAAGACAAAGTATAAAGCTCGATTAAAAATATGAAAAAAAAGAGTGAAAGCAACGCAAATAGGGAAATTTGAATACTTTATTCAATACAATCTCAAGTACATAGAAAAAGGGTTGATCTTTACATCAAGCAAACTGACCCTATAAACTGAAACATAAAAGGAGTGAGAAAGGGGAATTCCCAAAGGTCCAATAGCCCAAAAGACAATAGGACACTTCACTGTCTGCCATTGCCCCCATCTTTCTCGGGCTTATTGGCTAAATTGTTAATGTCAATCTCAGTCATTAAGGATAAATCAACCTCCAAATAATCCTTCTTTAGCTGACCATTCATTAACTGGATGCAGTGGTAGATACCCTGTGCATACCTCTCATCACCCACCTCTTCCAAGGCAGCTACTTTATGCTCAGTCTCAGCTCTAGCAGCAGTCAGGGCTTCTCGCTCAACTTTGAGAGCCTCCCTCTTAACCTTGAGTGCCTTTTCAACTTTCGCCCTTATTGCCTTTTCTTCTACTAAGGTTCGCCGGAGGGACTAAACTTTCGACGATTCCTTAATGAGATGGTCTCCTATATCGTGGCTCAGCTGGTTTAACTACAAAATAGCATATCATCAGCACAATAACTAAAAAAACTAATAATAAGCTCAGGTCGCATACCACATTAGAAGACCTCATCAGTTTAGCAGCAAGATCAGGCAAGCTCATCGCCTCATGCTCTCACCTCTCTCGGGGTATGCATGTTAATAAATTATGCATTATTTTTAGCACCCTACGATCGATCATAGAATATTCTATACCATGCCTGCCATCTATCTTCTCTATAAGCATGGTCATAATCTGCTGCAGGCTATAACGGCAAGCCGAGGACTCCTCAACTCCAGGAGCCATGCACAAGGCAAGAACATTGGTCATCTCCCTTTGGCCAAATGATAAAACTCCAACCTCAACTCTTCTAGCAGCTAATGTTTGGCCCTCAGCCAAGGAGGTTGTGGGACCAATCCTCGCCTTCTTCGAGGCAGCATCCGAGTCAACATCCTTGGCCATCCTTTTCAAACCAGAAATGGCAGTGCCTTTCCCCACATATGCATAAATGTATAAAATTTGAATACATAAGTGAAAGTCAGGCTGCTCAATTAAATTGAAAAAGGCTATACCCATCCAATCCTCAGGTTCGTAATCTGTAGGAGCCTCATTTAAGAGGAAATGTTCCCTTATCAATTCTATAACATTCCTCTTCTCCTTTTGAACATACGCATAAATTACATCAAAGATGGCACGTTCTTGGGAGTTAAGGTAGCCACTAGAGATGGAGGGCTTGCCATGTCTCAAATTAACTCCAACAACTAGGATAGGTAAAACCCTCTGCATGCCCAATAATGAAGAGTCGGTATTTCTAGTTCTTCATGGAGTCAAGCTTGCCACGAAATAGCCCTGACCGCGTTGCCCTTGTATTTTAAGTTTACTACAATTATATATACAGTAAGTTAACTACAATTAGTAATTTTTTGTTTTAATAGTTTAGCCCAACTTTTATTCTTTATTTTATTGTTTAGTAAATATCATTTTAAAATATAAAATAATATTTTATATGTATATTAAGTTTAGATCACCATCCGTGAAACCAAATTATAAACATAAATTATAAAATATATAGTTTACTACAATTAGAATTATGTGTATATATATTAAGGTTAATATATATTTAGTGTCAAAAAAGTTTAATATATATATTTTTATTATTTTATAAATAATAAATTAAACTAAAAATAATATTTTGTTAAAAATCATTCTTATATATTTTATTTTATTATTTTGGCCAACAAGTCAATATCTAGTTTCCTATATTTAAGCTTAACTGTATTGTTAGCCCAAGTAACAACATTTAATTTCCTATTTAAACTTAACTAGGAATACAGAGATGTATTATAGGTTTACTACAATTATATATATAACTACAATTATATATATTTTGTTTTCATAATCTAACCAAACTTTTATTCTTTATTTATTGTTTTATGAATATCATTTTAAAATAAAAAAATTATATTTTATATGTATATTAAGTTTAATCACCATCCACAAAACCAAATTATAAACATATATATATTATATATATATTAAGTTTAATATTTATATTTTATTATTTTATAAATACTAAATTAAACTAAAAATAATATTTTATTAAAAATATTCTTATATATTTTATTTATTATTTTAGCCAATGTAAAAATATAATAAAACAAAAAAAATTAAAAAGTTATGTTTGCTTTGCTTCTAAAATTGTTGATAGGTAAACTCGTGGTTCGGTTTTTATCATGCCTCACGGTTCGATTAACCAAACTATAAGGCATAAAAAAATGAACTATTAATTTTGATTTTAAAAAATTATAAATCAAAACTGAACTATAAACGAATGGTTAATTGGTTATTGATTAGCAGCATAAAATAGACAGTTAATCAATAATTTCAGTTTTTAACTGTCACTATATATTTAGAAAAAATTTAAAATTTAATAAATATAGTAAATTTTATACATAATGAAAATTTAAATTTATATTTTAAATTCAAATATAATATACTAAAATAAATAAATAATAATCATAATATAAACACATAATAAAAATACATAAAAATTAATTAAAATACTAATATATTCTAAATACAATATAATAATTCAAATATACTATATTAAAATAAATAAAAAATAATCATAACATTATTAAAATAAAAACACAATAAAATAAATACTTAATATTTATTGAAGTATATTTATTTAAAAAACATTATTGATGTATTATTTAATCCTTCTCGGAAAGCCTTCTTCCTTCTCTTTCTCCCTTATTATTTTCTTCCTCGCTACTGTTTCTCTGATTCTATAAGCTCAAGCGCTAAACCAAAAAGGAAGACGTGCTAAACCTGCGAAATAAAAAGTCTGAGACTTTGTAACCACTCGCCGCCTTTGCCAATTGTAGCCGAAGCCGTGACATCAGTGGAGAAGAAGAGCAAAATACTGATAACTAGGGCAACTGGTAATTTAGTGTACCATTTAGCTCTCACTTTATTTTTTTAATGGGTTTTTTTTTCTATTTAATTTTGATGGTGCAAAGATTTAATTTTTTTTTCCTAATATTGTTGGGACTTTTAGGGGTCATTGGAGGATGAGAGGAGCATGTCGAGTCAGTGAAGCAAGTGGCAGATAATAAATCTCTTGGCACTACTTGGTATATTTTGCTGCCCAGAAACAAAAAGTTAAGTACAAGGATTGTGGTATGTTTCTTTCTTGAACTGTAACTTTTTGTTTGTATATTGTAATTTCTTGTTTTCTCCAATTGGGTACTTGAGCAATTATTTTCTTGTTATGTCTTCTATTTTGTATTGTAATTTCTGTTCATTGGTTTGCATTCATAATTATTTGTTGTTTTCAACTGAGATTAAACTTCTATTTTTTATTCTATAATTTTATTATAGTTGTTCGTACATGACCCTCTATATCAGATTTGTATATGTTTTGAAATTTAAGAGTTCATCTAGTATTACTTACGTTAATTGTTGATATGCTATAAAATTTACTTATTGATATGTATTTTTATCTTTTTGCTCTCTTTTTTTTCCTGCTTTGACAGATAAAATTCTTTTAGGTATTTGATTTTCTTAAAACAATATATTTATTGACTCAAATGGTAATGGTGATCAAGTTTCACCGTTAAGGAGAAATTCATATACAGTGACCAAATCTCCCTCTAGGTCATTTAGAGGACCTTCATCTTCTTCAGGGAGATTTGAGGAATTTGGACCCATTAAAGATGAGATCAATAAATATTTTTAAAAAAATTTACTTCCTGATGAGAAGCTAAAACAAATTTTGTAGGGTTAATGTGAAATATGAAATCCATCAGCAGCCTTTTGAAAATCTCTTATAGTGAGCATCGTAAAGTCCATTTACTAGTTCTTGATAGGATCAAGCAATTTTCTTGAAAGTTGATACTTGGGAAAGAAACTATCAACTTTAAATGTGAACTTTCCACTTTCCAATATAACTTTTTAATTAATTAATTGAATAATATGCTAACCATTCAATCTGAGATCAATGGCCTGTAAAGTGGGAATGCTGATAGACCTTTCTCCACTTGCTTCACCAGATATATATATATATATATATATATATATTTGTTGGATTTAAAAGCAATGCCAACTCTCCCTCATTGTTTATCACAGAAAAGAATGGAAAGCAAATGTTTTAAGTTGAAGGCGTTGGTGGACAAGAAGAAGAACAGAGTAATTCTTGCTGAATGTGATAATCATTTTCTTGATTCATTCTTTGAGTTTTTACGAATGCCAATGGGAGAGATAATGAATCAAAACCGCAATCAGCCACGAGAAATAACAATAGGTTGTATAAACAACTTGTACGCAAGTGTTGAAAATCTTGATGTTAGTTCTTTCAGGACTGAGGCATGCAAGAACATGCTGCTACATGCTTTCAAGAGTTGTGAGGAACTGTACTATTATTGTGGCTCTTGGGAGTGCATTTGTAAGTATAAATTATTTAGTTATTTCAGAGGTGCCATATGTAATTGTGGAAAACCAATGGAAACACTATTGTTTTCTCATACTCGAAATGCATGGAATTATGTAAAAAGTCAGACTCGATTAATGATAACTGATAAATTACAAATGGTACCCCCATCATCTGCAATAAGCTTTTCTTTGCTTTCTGAGCTTGGAGTCAGTGATCTAAACACCATTGAGGAGAGGACAATTGACATTGGAGTAAATGAGGTAACAATTGAACTTTCTTTTTCCTGAGTCTTTTTCTCAGATCAGATATGCACCAAAGTAAGCATACTGGAGAGTAACTATAATAATAAATTGAAGATACAAAAATGGGATATTTCTGTTTTTTTTAAAATAAATATAGTTTCAATTTTGTACTTCTATTCTCTAAATGCTCTTCAGCAAGTTGAAGTTAAAAAGGTACTGGTTTTCAATGTGGAAACAATATGAGTTTGGTGCTTCAATGTGAAGCAATATAAAAGTTTAAATGTTTCTTAGAAAATCATATTATGTTGAGATATATCAAGATGTTTTTTTTCTTAAATTTTTATGGCTTGATTCCTGCTGTTTCAGGTTTTGGCATTGTTGACGAGTTCATTGGTATCAAATACACCTTTAACAGATAATTTTTTGAATCGTCATGAATTACCTGAATCAAGCAAACGGACTCGCTATCAGATAAGTTGCTCCTTCCTGCAACAAGAAATTGGAGAAAAGGGAGATGGGAAGATTCGCTTGATACTTGTACTCAGCAAATCCAAGAAAACTGTATATTATGCCGAAGCTGGTGAAGATTTTGTTAATTTACTCTTCAGTTTCCTTAGTATTCCACTTGCATATATAGCCAAGGAAATGAAAGTTGTTGAATTTTCAAAAGGACGCCTAAATCATCTATATGAAAGTGTTAAGAATCTTGAAGTTGAGAAATACTTTGTGACTAATGAAGACAAAGAGTTTATAGTTTCTCCCAGTATCGAAACGGGTTACAAATATGAGAACCAGCTTCTTGATTTAGAGGAAGTCGTTGACGACAATGAGTATTACATTTTAAGAAATGATTCGACTAGAAGAAAAATGTATATTGGTGAACCTCGTAAAAGCACATCTGCCATTGCAGTAAAACCTAATGATCCTAAATCAGAACCTTACGAGGAAGGTGAAAGCAGAGGATCAGGATTTGTAAAGGGACCTGCAATGTTCACTGTAACAGATGATCTGATCGTCACTCCCATTTCCTTTGTCTCTGTTGTCTCTAACCTGAAAAAATTGAAGGTGCCTCTTAGTGATATTGAGCAACGTGTTGCATATGTTGGCAAAGAAGAGGTGAGTTGGTCTTGTTCATGTTATTGACTCTCGTAAAAAGATCATCACTTGTATGAAAGTTGAAATCCTGATAATTAGTAAACTTGTTTCAATTTGCAGGCATTGCGTCTCCTTATGGCTTCTTGTTTCTCCAAATCAGCATTAACTGATACTTTTCTCTACAAAAAGCCAAAAAAAGAACGCTCATAAATCATAGGATTTCTGTATTTGTACCATGGATCGGATTTCAGGGTGATATTGCAATATCGTTGTCTTAACTTTGAACAGTTTCCAGACATTGTAGCAAATTGAACATTAGTGAATGCATCATTTCTATGATATATTGATAAAGTGTTAAATTAAAGCAACAGAATTTTCAAGTTTTCATCAGTCAATGGAGTCTAAGAGAGACTATGAAAATTTTGTTTATATAAACTACGAATGCCAAAAGAATCTTGAAGTAAGGTTAATAACGTTTTTAAGATTTTTTTTTTGAACAATAAGTAGTAGAAAATTCATTCAGTGAATTTGAGCATCATAACGTTTTTAAGATTTTGTTCTACATAAAATCCAACTGTATTCTCTATCTTTTTAAAATTAACACTTCATCAATATATCACAGGAATGATGCATTCACTAATATATAAATGGGAAAAAGGAATTTTGGATTTTTTAATTATATTTTTATAACTAATGAGTTAATTAATAAAGTTAGTATATTTAAAATAAATTTATATAATATTTAAAAATTTAATTATTTTTTATTAAGTATATATGAGTCATCGATGATTATTTAATGAAATGGGAGGAGTAATAAAGCTAAAAATGTCTTCTTCTTTTTTATACCAGAGGAAGGCCGAGGCCTTGAGGATCTTTCACTATCAGTCAAAACTGACCAACTCCTATGATATCTTTATTGAGCAGAGGTCTCAGATCTGAAGGAGGTTCTCGAAGAAAATGAACTCCGACAGGATATCTTGCCGCGTGAGAAGCTAACCAATTAGTTGCGCCATTGGCTTCTCTGTACGTGTGGTTGGTTTGCACCAGCCAACCCAAGTTAAGAAGTCGTTTGATGTTAAGTATCAGTGAGGCATTGCTACAATTACGAACTTGATCTTGTTGTAACATAGTAAGTACGCTCGAGCTGTCCACTTCCAGCAAAACGTTCCTGAAACCCATCTGCCACGCCATGCTTAGCCCTTGATAAACCCCCCATAGCTCAACTCTAGTTATAGCACAACAGCCAATGTTCATATGAAACCCGCCTAGCCACCTGCCACAATGGTCACCAAGGAGGCCACCAGCTAGTGCAGTTTTTGTTGAACCTTTAAATGCACTATTCGTATTGAGTTTGATCCACTCTGAAGGGAGAGGGGACCAATTGATGAGTTTTGAATTCTTCCTTGAGTCGACCCCATAAATATTGCACCTTGAACTGCTGAATGGAACTGGAGCACCAAGCTTTGAATATTTCCCAATAGCTTTTTCACCGAGCCTATCTTGCTTTCGAATATAAATTCATTTCGAGCCTTCCATAAGCACCAGCAAGTAACTGAGAAGACCATGCTCCACTGAATTTCGTAACCTGTAACATGAGTCAAAGACAAATTGTTAATAATCCATTGGTTTAAGTTCAAAGAGGAAATTTTCACAGGGGTTAGAATTTCTTAAAGCCATCCATCCAAACACTCCCTGCCAAGTAGCAATCCCTCAATACATGCATCTCATCTTCAATAACTGCCTTGCATCTTGGACAGCTCCCATCATGTCAGTTTCCTTTTGATTCTCTTCATTAGTCAATAACTTTCCTTTAAAAGCGAGCCAAAGGAAAGTATTAAGTCTGAAGGGTCCATGGTTTCTCCATATTATCTTCCAATTAGAATGGCTATCTCTCCAATCCTGATCAAATAGTGATTCATATGCAGTCTTGACTGAGAATTTTCCACTATTCGTGTACTTCCAGTAGTGCTCATCACCGCTGCCATTATTTCCTGGGGGAATGATAGCTGCTATCTGTAAAACGGTGTAATTAGGGAGGCAATGAGCAAATTCCTCCCGTTTCCATCCCTTTTGAGGATTCACATACTCAATCACCGTTCAGTTCATATGAGTTTTAGGTATAACAACTAGCGAATGGTCAACAATAGCACACCCATCATCCATCTGTCAGTCTGGAATTTAACTCGTTCTCCTGAATTGACAGCCAAAGTAATTCCCTTCAAAGGTTGGTTCCAACATTTACCCATTGCCTTCCAAAGCGGTGAGCCATATTTCATTTTTAAAGTCTATCTCCGGGATTCCTTCATCCCCATACCCATACTTAGCTTTAAGCACTTGGACCCATAGATGACCTTCATCAGATAAAAGTTGCCAATTAAGTTTCATCATGAAGGCTGTGTTCATGCCTCTGATGTCCTTAAAGCCTAACCCTCCTCTATCCTTAGGAGTGCAAACCTCTTTCCAATTCACCAGACTAATAGCTTTACCATCATTCTCCTTTTTCCAAATGAATCTCCTACAAATTTGCTCGATACTAGAGCATGTACTAACAGGAAGGTATGCAGATCGCACGGAATAGAAAGGCATTGTATTAAGAACGTGCTTAGCTAATGTAACCCTTCCCGCTAGAGAAAGATTAGTGTTCTTCCAATCATTTTAATTTTCTGCTTCTTTCTTCACAATATCCCTGTAAGTCTGCTTGTTAATACGCTGGTGGATCAAGGGCACTCCGAGATAATTACCTAGGTCATCAGTGGGAGAGATACCCAACTCTCTAGCCAATTCTCCTTTGAGAGATGAATTAACATTTTTAGAAAAATAAATTTTAGATTTTGCAAGATTGACTGATTGCCCAGAACTATCACAAAATTTTTTGAGAATCTGCTTGATAAGTCGTCCTTGCTGCAAAGTTGCCTCACGGAAAAGAAGAATGTCATCAGTAAAAAAAGATGAGATATAGGAGGTCCCTGTTTTCCCAAGGTGATCGGCCTCCAGCTCCCTTGCTTCAGGTTATGCTGAATTAATTGAGCCAACCTCACCATGCAAAGTACAAAGATGTAAGGTGATAAGGGGTCTCCTTCGCGGACCCCTCTCGTAGCTTTGAATGCCTCAGTTAATTCCCATTCCAAATGATACGCATATTAGCAGTTTCCAGGCATTGCATGATAAACAAGATCAGTTTTGGAGGGAAGCCCGCTTGTAAGATTGTGTCACGGATAAAAGCCCAGTTCAATTTGTCATAAGCCTTCTCTAAATCCAACTTCAAAATCATAAATCCTTTTTTGCCTTCCATTCTTCTCATTGAATGGACCACCTCTTGCGCAATCATAATGTTTTCCACAATATGCTCACCGGGGACAAAGCTAACTTGATATGGACTAATAAGCAAAGGGAGAATGGTTTTAAGCCTATTAGTAACAACTCTGGTAGCGAGTTTCATAATGACATTACACAAACTAATAATGATAACTATTAGTCGTTATCTTGAGCTACTTGAGGACAACAGTATTTCATATAACCTTGTGTTCTCTCCATTCGCTTCCTCTACATGATCTGCAGCTCCTTCTATTTAAGTATCTATCTTTCAAGATTTGCCAATATTTTCAAGATTATATTTACAAGTATTCATATTTATGCTGGACATGCGATGATGATGTTGAGGCGGCTGCTAGGTTAGAAAAGAAAAAGAGATTTTGGTTATATGATTGTAGGCTTCATTATTTTATAAAATAATAATAAGAATAAAAAATAAAACAAATATTAAATATATTTAATTTACATAAATCAAAAGAAAAGAAGAGACGTGAGATAGAAATTTAAAAATATTAAATTTTTAAAAATTTAATCTATTCAGTTATGTATAGTTATCTTTCTTTCTTTCTTTTTTCTATTCAATATATATAGTTATATTTCAATTATGCTGATCAATTAATAAATAGTTGTAATAAATTGGGAGTCTATTACTTTAAGCACGGGATTTTGTCTAACTGAAATGTCACTATTATGTGAAATTATTATTACTTTTTCTCAATTTTTTTATTTATGCTTTTTTATTTTTAATGTTTAAATTAATTTAATTTTTTAATTCTTGAAACTCTAATTATTTTACCTCACACACACACACACATATATATATATATATATCATATTAAAAACTATAGAATATCTAAACATACAGATGAATATTTTTCATCTAATATATTCTATTCTTTATCAATTATATTGTACAAAAAATAAATATGTGTATAATGTTCATTATATAAAAAATTTGTAATATTCTTTATTGATTATGCATTTTGACTAGAATATTTATATTATGCATTATTAAAATATTTTTATTTGTAGTATGAAGTATATTTCAAAAAGATTAATTTTCTATGTATGTACTATAATTTTATATTATTAATTAAATAAGTATTAACTATGAATATATATTTTTAATTAATTAAATTGAATTATTATGTATTAATGATTTATTATCAATTAATTATTTCACTCACTTGTTTATTTTTATATAGGCTTTATTATTTTAATTTTAGTTCCCTGTTATGAATGAGAAATAAACTAAGGACAAAAAAAATATTAGTCCCCTATATAATTATATATTTTTTAATTTCCATAAAAATTATCTCTTATTCTAAAAAAGATTAATTTCGGATAATAAATATATTGGTCTCCATAATATGGAGAAAAGATTACTTGAGGACAATAAAAGAAAAAATTGTCCTCAAAAGTTGTCCCCTTAATCTAAGTTAACTAAGTAGAACAGAATGGTTTTTGACAAAAAAAAAAATAAAAATAAAAAATAAAAAAAGGCACACATTCACCAGTACTCCACCTTGGCATTTTTTCATGAAAATGGAGGGCTTCAAATTAGTTCTAGTCTCCAGAAACTCTTCTCAAATTTTCAGCTTTTTCTTAAACCACAGCAGCAACAAATTTCCATCTTCATCAACCACAACAACAACATTTGACTACAATAATAACAAATTTTCACTTTGTAGTTTTTGGACTTGCTAAGGTCCCTTTAAATATTTGCAGTTTATTGACATAATGGTCTCTTCAATTTTTTTGGCAGTTTCTAAACTTATAGGTCTCTTCTATATATCATCTTTGTTGTTTTGAGACATGTTGATCTCTTTAACATCTTAAATTTTTTATGTAGTTTTCAGACATGCTGGTATCTTTCATATATTCAAATATGCTTTGCAGTTTTGAAGCATGTTGGTCTCCTTATCATCTTCAAATTTTCTTTGTAGTTCTAGCACATGCTAGTCTCTTCCAACATCTTTGAATTTTGTAGTTGAACACTACAAGAAAAATATAAATTAGTGATGAAAATTAGTAATAGATAAAAATTTATCGCTAATTTAGCTACAGATTAGGGATAAAAAATTATTAGCGGTAAATTAACGATAAATTAGCTATGAATTTAGCGACAAATAAAATTATCGCTAATATTAATTTTTGAATATAAAGCTCATCTTTCTTACGATGAAATTAATCATTGCTAAAAACTTAATATTTATTCTTCTCAACTTTTTTTTCTTCATTTCTTTTTTTTTTTTTCATTCTTTCTTTATCTCTTTCTCCTTCTTCTTTCTTCCTTCCTTTTTCTTCTCTTTTCTTTTTTCTTTCTTTCTTCCTTTTTTTTTCTTCTTTCTCTTCTCTCTCTTTTTTTCTTTTTCTTCTTCCTCTTCCTCCTCTTTCTCTTTTCTTCTGTTGCATTTAAATTGAAGGTATGCATTTTTTTTGTTTATTTATTTATTTATATTTTTGTAATTAATATTAATTTTTAGAATAAATATTATATTTTATTGAATAAATAATATTTAGAAAATTTTTTTTAGAAATTATTTGGTAGACTAATTTTTAGAAATTATTAGGTTAAATAATTTATTTTTAGATTAAATAATTAATTTTATTTTTAGATTGAATTAATTATTTGATTGAATAAATAATATTTATAATAAATTTTTTAAAATTATTTGATAGAATGATTTATATTTTAGAGAAATGTTAGAATAAATATTTTTTTAGAAATTATTTAGTGGAATAATTTATTTTTATATTGAATAAATTATTTCTTACAATAATACTTTTTAAAATGAATAAATTATTTGATTGAACAATTATTTTATTAATTAAATAATTTTTAAAATAAATTATTTCTTAGAGAAATTAGTTAAAAAAATAAATTATTTTTAGAAACTATTTGAAAAATAATTTAATTTTATGTAAATAAATTATTTATTAAAATAAATATTTTTTAGAATAAATTATTTAATAGAATAAATTATTTTTGGGAATAAATTATTTTAGAAATAGAAAATAAAATAAATTATTTTTAACAAAATAAAATAATTTTTTTAAAAAATAAAATAAATTATTTTTTAAAAATAAAATAAATTGATGATTTTTTGCCGCTAAATTTATCGCTAAATATATAATTAGTAATGGAAAAATTCGTAGCTATAAGCGACAACATGAATAGCTACAAATGATATTTTGTCGCTATTTTCATCGCTAATAACTATTAGCGATAGATTTTATCCGTCGCTAATTCTCATTTTTTTTGTATTGGATGGGCTTGCTAATTAAGTATTCTTCAATCGTTCTCTTTTACTCATGTCCTTAAGGAGGGCAATTTTGGCACCTGACTCCTTTGCAAAGGTTGGTGTAACTAGGTTTTCGAATTTCATAGCTTGGTTGTGATGTATTATAACTTCTTTAGGTTGGTCCTTTGTTTTTTTTTTTTTTATAGAAAGGATAATTATTATTTATATCGAATGTAGAGCGAACCCATACAGTCAGAATGTCTTTAAAAAAACTAGGTAAAGAATCAAATATATTAAAAATTCGAGATACATGGTTTAATCTACTGTAAAGAGCAAAATAGTGGGCCGCTTGATTCCTTTCTCTGAAGGTGTGCTGGATAGAAGATGAACTGCTATTAAGAAGGGATTTAAGATGAGCAATGGCAGGGTTTGAAACTTGAGTGGAACTGGAAAGAAGAGCAACTAGAGTCTGAGAATCACTTTCAACTTGATTGTTTAGAAGATAATGGGGAAAGAGAGACCGATTATGAACGAAGCCGCATCGCGAAGGACTGCTCCTCCAGTGGAATGAGATGAAGTAAAAGAGGCGTCTTTGTTGAGCTTCAAGAAACCCGGTGGAAGTTTGTTCTAATAATTAGGATTTAATTGTCTTTGATGAAACTTGTAGAAGAATGTCTCAGCTTAGCCACAGCAATTTCTGTAATTTTACCCATTTTCTGTATTTTCTCCCTGTTTCACCCTTCAATTATTAGAAGAATTTCGTGTAGCAAAAAAAAAAAAGGTTGGTCCTTTGTTTTTATTTGTTGCTTTTCTCCTTTTGTTGTAATTGTGTCTTTGATTTGATTTTGGGTTTGGTCTTCCTTTATACTATATTTTTCCCAATTTTCAATAAATATGGCTTATGCAATCAAGAGAAATGGTCTGCTAGTCTACTTCTGTTGCTTCTATTGGCCTGGCTCGTGGTTTCAGGTTTACTGGTCTGCTTGTGCATTATGGCCCGCTTTTCTACTCCCGCTGCTTTCGCTGGCTTGGCTCATGGTTTTTGGTTTGTTTGTGCGTTATAGCCTGTTTGGTGTAATTTTGCTGGTCTGCTGGTTTGTTGGTCTTAATTGTACATTATGGGTCTGTTTGCTGGTTAATTTGCTCTTATGCTTATTTCAAGGGGTTTTTACAAAAATATTAGAAAAAATAAAAAATAAATCAAATTTACTATATTTTTGAAAATATATTCAGATTTATAAGAATTTATGATTTTTTTTATAAAAATATTATATTTATATAATTTATTATGTGTTTATAAATTTATATAGTTTATTATGAATTTATTATAAAATGACTAAAATACTGCTCGTAAAAAATAAAAGCTTTATAGAGGAGAATGTATTTTTTTTCTCATTCCAATGTGTAATGGGTTTTGCTTAGCGGTTTTAGGGGTTTTTATGAAATTAACCATAAAAATAAATTTTATTTCAAAAATATTTAGACTTTTAGAAAAAAATTAAAGTAAATTTTTAAAAATATATTACTTCACACTAAAACAAAGCTTCTTTTTTTTTTTAAAAAATATATTTTCTCTCCCTATAAATAATATTTTATTTTATTTTTATCTTTTATTTCAAATTTTACTATTAAATAAATATATTATAATAAAATAATAAAATTAACATCTTAAATTATATCTTCAACATATAAAATGAATTAATATTTTAAGAAAAACTTTAATATTAATTAGAAATAACAAATAACGCCTAAAAAAATTAAAAAAAACAAATCTATAAAAATATTTTAATAAAAATCATTTAATTCATTTTTAAACACATTTTATATATTATAGACATAAAAAATAAAAGTTAAAAAAATATTAATTTCATTGTATAGATGCTTGATAAATATTTTGTGTATGTCAGTAAATGTTGTAGATATTTTGTAGATATTTTGTATAAATTATATATTCGTTGTTTATCTTGTGTATATTTTATGTAGATGTGTAGATGCTGTGTAAATATAAAATTAAAAAAATAAAATTAAAAATATTAAAAATATTATGTAAATGTTTGATATATATTTAGTATATATTGCGTATATGTTATTATTTATTGTGTGTATATTTTATATATATTATGTATATATTTATTTATTTTTGTGTATATTGAGAATATGACTATAAAAAATTATTTATAAATAAAAAAATATAAATAAAAAAATATAAAAAAATAAAAATAACATTACTTAAGAAAGTAAAAATGAAAAAAAAAAGCATGTGTCCAGTGGTTTTAAAAAAAGTCATAAAAATGGAAAGAGACAACAAATTACGCGTAAACACCGTAATTTCCTCGTGGTTTTATGATGTAAGGGGCTTTTCGAAATTTCAAATTATTTATCGAATTCTCTTAGACTAAGGGGGTGTTTGGTTTAGCTGTTTGATGCAGCTGATAGAGGTTTGAACCCCAAACAGCAGCTATTTGGTAAAATTTGATGTTTGGTAAAATTTTAAAACAGCAGCTGATAGTTGTTAGGAACCCCAAACAGCTGCTGTTTCAATAAGCTCCTACTCGGAGCTTTTTCATATTAGCTGATAGCTGATTCATATTAAGACTATATTAACCCTATTAAAATAAAATAAAAATTAATATTTATTAGATAATGATATGCTTATTGGTAATTTTACATTCAAACTGCAACAGCTATTGTATTTTTACCAAACACTAACCCGAATTAGCTACCAGCTATCCGCCACCAGCTATCAGCTATCAGTAACCGCTATCGGCTACCAGCTGCTATGAACAGCTAAACTAAACAGACCCTAAAGCTGTTTGAGGTCGTTTTAGCCAATAGGGTTGTACTTCATCCTGAACATTGAAGAAACTTTGCAGTTCAAGCCGAATATCGGAGAAAAATTATAGCTTTTTTCGTACTCAACTTTTTTTTTTCGTAATCATAAAATAAAAACAAAGAAAACTATGTAACTGTTTTCTAAATTTCAATAATTATGTAAATAAAATAATTTAATTTTCAAATTTGAAACGAAATAAAAATAAAAATAAAAAAATTAATTCTTTATCACTAGACCATAAGTGACGTGAAGTTGTTAGAATCCCTAAGGTCAAAGGAATACATAACACTTAAATCAATAATATTAAACAACCTTTTGTTTTTCTTAAATTTTCACATTCGCGCTGTTTCTAAATAAATAGGCGTCTTCAAATCCTTAGACAACTTGATTTGCTTAGTGTCGTTTTTTTTATCGCTTAATACTTCTGCTTGATATGGTAAGAACACTATGTCAAGACTTCTACCGGAGATAATTGCTGATATTCTGCATCGGCTTCCAGTGAAAACTCTTCTACGTCTCCGAGCTAGTTCCAAATTTCTATGCTCAGAAATTGACAGTCTAAATTTCATCAAGTCTCATCTGAAAAGATCAATTCAAACCAAAACCCACAAGAAACTGATCCTCTGTCTGGCAACCCACATGGGAGTTAAGTTGTGCGTAACAATTTGCGACGATGGGTTCAAAGAAATAGTGGAGCTCAGTTTACCATTTAAGTTGCAGTTTTATTTGAGAGGCATAGGTTCTTGCAACGGTATGCTTCTCTTGTCTGAAACAAGGGATACAAAGCACATAATATGGAATCCATCCACTAACAAGCCTAAGATATTTCCAATTCCCATAATCTATGATCATCATACACTCTGTGGACTATGGTATGATGATTCTAGTCATGACTACAAGGTTGTGAGGTTTCAGCGTCAGATTCATAGCCATGCTAGCCATGAAACTTGGGCATATAGTTTGAGATCTAATTCTTGGACAAGAATTAAAGACACTCCTTGCAATTATAAACTTGACGTTTTGTGCTTAAAATCAATGGGGAAACTTATTAATGGTTATTTGTATTGGTTATGCTATTGGAAATACAATGTAGGGATGATTATTGCTTTTAATATTGCGATAGAGAAGCTCGAGGTACTCCCGTTGCCTAGTCACCCATCGAATATTGAGGATTTGGAAGTGCATGTTTTTGAAGGAAAACTATGGTTGAGTTCAAGCAGCTTCCTTTATGGTAATAATTCATCGAAAATTGATTTATATGTTGGCTGGACGCATGAGGATGGATTAAACTAGAGCAAAATAGGGACGATTACATATCCTGGAATTTGAGATCAGCATTTCAAACCTTTGTCCTATTATGAAGCGGGGGACAAGGTTTTGGTGAGTATCAGTGGTAATAACATTATTTGTTATAACCTTGACAAACAAGAGGTAAGAGAAATTGTTGAAATTCCTGCTAGAACTTATTGGGATAGTCACTTTTATTATTCAAAAAATTGCTGGGAAAGTCTTGTTTCTATTAGGGATTAATTGCCTGGAGAGAACATGAGTAGGAGTAGGTTATGTTAAATGTTTTTTTTGGTCAATGAAATTAAAATTTTACAACCAAAAAAGCAAATTATCTGTACAGTATAATCCAACAAAAAAAAACAATATGCAATACTCACTACTGCCAACCTAACTACCTGCACAAAATCTATCCTCTACACAGCAAAAAGAATTCAAATAACAATTCCGAGACAGAAACTTCTTAGTGAAGCCCACACTTCTCAAGCAGCTGAGGGAGCACAAATGAGAGAGTGTGCAACTTTCATATATGCCAGGTTTACAATGTGTCATTTGATTTTTTTCCCAAGTATTGTTTTGTTGAACATTATATATGTATGTGTAAATTTTGAAATGCTAATGATATGTGTCTCAAGTTCTAACAGAATGTATTAATTGCAAAGAAGAAATGCATTTTTTTTAGCTTTAAAAGTGTTGGCTCTGAATATAGGCTTTTGTTTTATAATAGTGAGATCACAATGTGTAATATACTCCATGTATTTGTGTTTGATTGGATTAAGTCGAGAATGGATATTATCTTTATCATAATTATTAATGCTGGACATGAAAACGAGCTAGAAAGTACTATATATGAAATTTGTGACAAAATGAATGGTTAGTAAGAAATTTTCTTTGAACCATTAATGCTCTAAAATGAGTTTAATCATATAGTTTAATATATGAAATTGTGAGCAGTCACTTCTTGAGTTTGAGATCTAATTATTGGAAAAAGAATCGAATATTTCCCTTTTATTTTGTTGAAGTTTTTCAGAATGGATTCCACAGAATGTTTCTTAACTTATATGTATATTGGATTTGTTATGTCAAGAGAAGTTTAAATTAGGATTTGGTGAGCATGGGGAAATATATACAAAATAAGATGAAATTGTTGCTTTTAATGTTGGAAGGAGAAGTTTCAGCCATTGCCATAACCTGATTACTCTACGCGGGACATTTTCAATACATGTTGAATTGTAATTAAAAAAAATAAAAAAAGAAAACTGACATATGATGTTCTGCAAGGACTTGAAGTCGTTAAGAACTTCACTAAATAATTTGGGAATTGACAAGGAATCATTTATGTAGGACTCAAACTTGCTAGCTGTTAATCAACAATTATTAAGTTACTAATTAAATAATTTGTTTTCAAAATTAAGAAGAGACGACAATTTTTAATTTTTATAATTTGATCATAATTTACATGAAATACAACCATAGAAGCCAATAAAAAAATATGTAATTGTTTTTTTAAATTATAAAAATAAGTAAATAAAATAAATTAATTTAACTTTTATATGAAACAAAAAATATAAAATATTTACATTTTTAAATCAATTAAAATATCCTCATTTAAAAAGATAAGCATCTCTTTATCACTAGATCATCAGTCACCTGATGTTGTTGGAATCCTTAAGGTTAAAAGGAATATATACTATCCTTTATCAATAATGTTAAATAGTCATTTTATCTTTAATTTTCAAATCCGACTTGATACGCTTAGTGTCGTTTTATGGCTTAACACTCTGCTTGGTTTGGTGTTCTGTTGATGATAATCTCATCTTTGATCTTAAATTGTAATTGAAAATAGCTCATTTAATGGTGTTCTTTGTGGAAACTTTGCCTATTTTGATGAGGTTGTGTTTGTTTTGTTAGGATGATGGGAAGATTGCATGGATGAGCAAAAATAGAACAATTAAAGGCTTAAAAGGTGAAAAATACAGTAATGTGGATGACCACTTGCATAGTCATGCGTTCGCGCATATACATCTTTGCCTTTCAAAACTTTGTGAAGATAAATTCTAACTTTGATACACATAACCACCTACATGGTCATGTGTTGGTCATACGTTATTCATGCATACTTCTATCTCTCAAAACTTTGAAAAAAAATTCCAGCAGTAGTGCATATAATCATTCGCATGGTCATACGTCTACTTAATTTTTTATGTTGAGGTGGCAAATCTTCATTAAACCTTAGGGGTATTTTTGAAAAGTGGGAAGATACTATAAAAGCATCTTTTGTGGAAAATTTCAGCAGCCATCATTAGCCGCCCTAGAGTTTATCCTTTTCCATCTCCATTCTCTCTCAAAAACCTTCATCCACCATTAGAGAAGAAGAAAAGAAGAGGAGGCTTTTGCTTTTGGGAGGATTCAACCACTTCTAAGAAGATTCATCTACCAAGATAAAACAATTATTTTCGGTTTAGAATTTCAATTTACATTTCTTTGATTTCTTTGTTATTCCATTAATTTGAATATTCAAGTTGTGTATTCTATGTTTAAATTCTTCATTTCTATTGCTTTTATATTTAATTTTGCCATGAGTAACTAATCTCCTTAGTGAGATTATGTGAATTTAGAATATATGGATGATGAGTATTAAATTAAATTGATAGATTGAATAATTTCTTGAATTAATATTTTGTTGATTTTGTTCTTAATGCTTATAATTGATTGGCCACCAATTATCTATTTTATTGAAATCATATCAACTTTAGAAATTCATTTTAGAGATAAAAGATTTTCTAGAAACCATTAAAATTCCTTTGAGTTTAGAATAGTTAAAGATTATTTCTCATGAGAATAGAGAAGATAATATTTAGCCATTAAGGTTTTCTTGCTTGAGAAAGAAGATTGAATTTAGAGAATTGATAACCTTGATTCAGGAAATGTTAAAATTAATTTGAAAATCAATTTTTACCCATTCGAAATAATTCTAATGAAATCTAATCCTACTCTTTTATTATTGATTAACTAACATTTAAATTAAAGCAATTACTTGATTTAGTTTAATTAGGTGTTTGAATTATTAAAATTTGATTATTTCTAGATAATAGTTTAATTGAATTGAAATTATTCAAAATAAACATTCCCTGTGGATACGACACTTGTACTCTCACTCTACTATGTGTTACGATGCCGTGTACTTGTGGTATTATTTCTAGCATACATATAGTAAGATCACCATTAAACACACATTACATCCCACGAAATACAATAAGTTTTTGGCGCCGTTGTCGGAGAAGGAAATAGTTTGATAACATTATAATTTAAAAAGACTATTAAGTTGAAATTCATTTTAATTATTTTTCATTTACTTTTTTTTTGCAAGAATTATATGCATAGCAACCGAGAAGCAGTGTTAGAAGAATATAATTCTGAGATTGAAAAGTAGTATAAAGCAAACAGCCGAGCGAGAAAGGAGAGACTTCACTTAGAAAGAGAAGAAAGAGAACATCTCTAGGCACAAGAATCTCAAAAAGAAGAGGATTGAGTTAAAGTGCAAGAAACCAGTGATAGAGAAGTAAATATGGCAGATCTACAAAACCAGCAACTTCAATCGAGAAACCTCACTTTGAGGGAACATGCCATGCCCAATCCTCTAATTGGATTAAGCATCACTTGACCTACAGTGCTCAACAACAATTTTCGATGGGTTAGACCATGAAGATAATATTGCTCATTTAGCAAATTTTCTAGAAATTTGCGATACAATTAAGATGAATGGAGTCAATAATGATATAATTAGGCTACGCCTTTTTCCTTTCTAATTGAAAGATAAGGCAAAAGCATGGTTGTAAGGTCAAGCGGCTAGAAGTTTCACTACTTGGAATGACCTTTCAAAATGATTTTTGGCTAAGTATTTTCCTAATGAGAAAACCGTAAAATTCAGAAATAATATTACTAGCTTTGTGCAGTATGATGGAGAATCACTTTATGAAGCTTGGAAAAGATTTAAAGAACTTTAAAGAAAATGTCTTCGCCATGGAATTCCAGATTGGTTAGTTGTTCAAACCTTCTATAATAGGATAACAGGACCATCGAGGAGTACAATAGATGTAGCTGCTAGAGGTGTCCTTATGAACAAAAACATAGCTGAACCATTAGAATTGCTTGAGTCCATGGCAGTAAATAGTTACCATTGATCTAGTAAGAGGTCTTTGCCTAAGAAAATAGCTAGTGTGCATGAAGTATATGTCATTTCAGTACTTTACACTAAGGTTGATGCAATAGCTAGGAAGTTAGAACATATTAATCTTGCTACAACAGGTTGTGAAGGGTGTGGTGGCAACCACAAATCTTATGAGTGCCCAGCTCATGAATAAGTGCAATTTGCAGGAAATTAAAATCGAGCTCAACAGTTGCCTTTTGGAAACACATACAACCCTAGTTAGAGAAATCACATAAATCTATGTTAGGGTGAAAATCAAAGCAACCAAGGAAGTTAAGAGAACCAATTCAACCAAAGAAGGTTGTATCAACCGCCACTCGAAATAGAAATCAAGGACAAATGCATTACCAAGACAATAAATGACATATGAAGCGACTTTAGAGAAATTCATCACTGTATCTAGCGAAAGACTTAACAAAATAGACAAACAATATGATCGGTTAGAAGCAAGAATGGACCAAATAGCTAGTCAAAATAAAAGTCTTGAAATGCAAATTGGGCAAATTGCGAGCTCATCAAATTCAAGACGTTAAGGAGCTCTTTCTAGTAAAACAGAAGTAAATCTCATGGAGCATTGCAAAGAAGTTACATTTAAAAGTGGGAAGCAGTTACAAGAGGTGGTTCCAAAGAAGGTTGAAGCAAAAAGAGAAGACAATGGAGTTCAAGAAGAAGTACAAAACAAAAAGGCTGAGAAAGAAAATGAGGATGTGAGACACTTTCCCCTAAGAAGGATGTGGAGCCTTATGTACCACTTGTTCCATTTCCTCAAAGGCTTTAAAAACAAAAGTTAGAAAAGTAGTATGAAACGTTTCTTGAAGTGTTCAGGCAATTGAAAATTAACATACCTTTTGCAAATGCTCTAGCTCAAATGCCTTCGTATGTCAAATTTTTAAGGAGATTCTTTTCAACAAGAGATATATTGAAGAAAATGCAATAATTACTTTCACTGAAGAGCGTAGTGCTGTGATATTCAATAAACTTCCTTCCAAATTGAAAGATCCAGTGAGTTTTTCTATACCTTGCACTATTGGTGACTTTGACTTTAATAAAGCTTTATGTAATTTAGGTGCATGTGTAAGTCTAATGCCAAATTTAATTTGCAGGAAGCTTGGATTCACATATTCGAAGCCCACAAGGATGACACTTTAATTGGCAGATCGTTCGATGAAATTCCCATTGAAAATTATAGAAAATGTGTTGGTTAAAGTCGATAAGTATTATATTCATGTTGATTTTGTTATTCTTGAAATGGAAGAAGATATTAAAATTCTTCTAATCTTAGGACGACCATTCTTGGCTACTGCAAGGGCTATGATGGATGTTAAGGATGAAAAATTAACTTTGCAAGTAGGTGATGAGAAAGTCGAATTCAACCTTAGTGAGTCAATGAAAGAACCAAGTTTTATGGATAATTTCTTTAGGGTTGATATTCTTGATGAGTTTGTTCATGAAGTTTATGAAAAAGAGTCTAGAAAGGACCCTTTAGAGGCTTGTTTGATCCTTAGTGCAACTCAAGAAGATAATAATTAAGAGATTACAGCTTACGCTTATTCCTTGTAAATGACACCACCAGTATCTTTTAGGAGATTTGAAGATATAGGAAAATCCATACCTTTACCATCCCCCCCCCCCCCCCCCCAATTGAAAAAACTCTCACTGCTTGAGTTGAAACCATTGCCTTTTTATTTGAAATATGTCTTTTTAGGACCTAATGAAAGCCTACCTATAATTGTGAATGCTCGATTATCTGAGGACCAGTTAGAACAAGCCTTAAGTGTGATTAGGTAATTTAAGAAGGCTATTGGTTAGATCATTTTTGATATTAAGAGGATTAGCCCATTTTTATGTATGCATCAAATTTTAATGAGGATTATTGTAAACCTACAGTGGATGCACAAAGGAGGTTAAATCCTAACATGAAGGAAGTAGTTAAGGCAGAGATTACTAAGTTGTTAGATGCATGAATCACTTACCCAATTTTAGATAACCCTTGAGTAAGTCCGGTACATGTTATATCAAAGAAGGGAGGGATGACAGCTATAAAAAATAAAAAACATGAGTTGATTCCATCTAAGACAGTTACAGGTTGGAGAATGTGTATTGATTATAGAAACTAAATAAGTCTACTTGTAAGGATCATTTTCCATTACCTTTTATTGATCAAATGTTGGAGCAGTTGGTCAGTAATTCTTTCTTTTGTTTATTAGATGGATCCTCTGGGTATTTTCAGATACCTATAGCTCCAGAAGATCAAGATAAGATAATCTTTACTTGTCCATTTGATACTTTTGCTTATAGGAGGATACCTTTCAGTTTATTTAATGCACCTACTACGTTTCAACGTTGTATAATGGCTATTTTTAGTGATTTTGTAGAAAATTTTATGAAAATTTTTTATGGATGATTTCACTATCTATGGTAATTCTTTTGAAATTTATTTGTATAATTTAGCAAAGGTACTTCGAATGTGCGAAAAAATAAATTTGGTACTTAATTGGGAGAAATGACATTTTATTATTGAAAAGGGGATAATCCTTGGGCATAACGTTTTACAAGCTGGGATTGAGGTGGACAAAGCAAAAATTTAAGTGATTGAGAAGTTGATTCCACCAACAAACATTAAAGGAATTCGGAGTTTTCCTAGATATGCTGGATTTTATAGACTTTTTATTAAATATTTTTCTAAAATTTCAAAGTCTTTATGTGATTTATTGAGTAAAGATGTTGATTTTTATTTTTCTAATGATTGTCTCATTGCATTTGGTAAGTTGAAGAAGGTGTTAACCATGGCTCCGGTTATTGCAACTCCTGATTGGACCTTACCTTTTGAAATCACGTGTGATGCCAGTGAGTTTGCAATAGGAGCTGCACTTTTTCAAAAGAAGGATAAAATATGTGATGCCCCTATTGTGCGTACAGTTCATCCTTAGGCAAATTTCACATCGGTTAAGTGCATGGTGAGGTAGCAACATTTAAGTCTGGGGCAAGCTTTGACTGGTGCGATCCATTATGGGCTCAGAGGTAAGTCTAGGCTCAAGAATAAATCTGTGCCAGCCGAAGACTCAAGGCGGATAATATAGTACTAGTCAGGCTGTCAACTTGGTATCAAAGCCAAGAGAACTGCTCCTCTGGCCGGTGGTGGGACAAACCTCAGCGAGGACACTGAGTCCCTTGGAGAGAGAATTGTGATGCCCCTATGGCTCATACTGTTCATCCTTGGGCAAATCTCACATCAGTTAAATGAGGGTGAGGAAGCAGTATTTAAGTTTGGGGCACGCTTTGACTAGTACGATGTGTTTTCAGCTCAGAGGTAAGTCTGAGTGTGAGAACAAATCCGTGTGGGCCTAAGGCTCAAAGTGGACAATATTATGCCAGTCAGGATGTCACAAAATATGCTATATATTTATTATGCTAGTAGGTTGCTTGATGATGCTCAATTTAATCTTTGGATAAGTTTTGATCTTACATTATTGGGTCGAAGGTGATTGTGTATACTGACCATGCTGCCATCAAGATTCTTATGAACAAAAAGGAGGCAAAGTAACGTTTATTCATTGGGTACTTTTGATTCAAGAATTTAATATGGAGATTAGAGACAAGAAAGATCTAGAGAATGTTGTTGCTGACCATCTCTCTAGATTGGAGTTGGAGACAATTGACAAGAAGGAGACCTCAATCAATAAAACTTTTCTAGATAAGCAACTTTATTTATCAAAAGGGAATTTTGCTTGGTATGCAGATATTGTCAACTACCTGATAAGTAAAATTGTGTCTCCTGATTTTAATGCTAATCAAAAGAAGAAATTTTTCTTCGAAGTGAAGCATTACATGTTAGAGGATCCTCTATTGTTCAAGTATTATAGCGAAGGGTTTTACAGATGTGTTCTAGAAGAAGAGTTCTAATAAATACTCGAGTTCTGTCATTCTAGAGAGTATGGAGGACATGTTAGTTCCTCCGAGACAATAGCTAAGATATGACAAACAGAATTCTTTTGGCCAACAATGTATTGGGATTAGCATAATTTTTTTAAGAGATGTGATTATTGCCGGCGGGTAGGAAATATTTCAAGAATGGATGATATGCCTTTGAATCCCATTTTAGATTAAATTATTTGATGTTTGGGGCATTGATTTTATGGGGCCACTTCCTTCTTCTTTGAGCAATCAATATATTCTTGTAGTAGTTGACTATATCTCAAAATTGGTGGAAGTAATTGCTAGTTCAACTAATGATTCTAAGGTAGTGATTCATTTTCTTAAGAAATTCATTTTCTCTAGGTTAGGTATACCAAGAGTTATTATTAGTGATGTAGGTTCACATTTTTGCAATAAACTTTTGAAACTCTTCTTAAGAAGTATAGAGCTCAAAGAAGTGTAGAGTTCATCACAAGATAGCTACACTTTATCATCCACAAATAAATGGTCATGTAGAGATTTCTAATAGAGAAATTAAGTGAATGCTGGAGAAGACTGTGGGAAGCTTTAGGAAAGATTGGACACTAAAATTGGATGACTCTTTATAGGTTTATCGGACTACTTTTAAGACATCCATTGGAATGTCTCCATACAGGTTGATTTTTGGTAAGGCTTATCATCTTCCAGTGAAGTTAGAACATAGGGCTTATTGGGAAATCAGGCAATTAAATTTTGATATGAAAACAACATGTGAAAAGAGGTTACTTGAGTTAAGTTAACTTGAGGAAATACACCTTAGTTCATATGAAAATGCTAAGTTATATAAAGAACGAACCAAGGCATGGCATGACAAGCATATTACAGAGCAAAATTTTTATAAAGGCCAATTGGTGTTATTGTTCAAATCTAGACTTAATCTTTTTCCTCAAAAACTTAAGTCTAGATGGTCAGAGCAATTTAAGATAGTGAAAGTTCATCCTTCAGGGGCGGTGGATATTCAAAATAGCTCAAATCAAGTTTTTACAGTAAATGGAAAAATATTGAAGCCATATATAGTTGGTGAACCAATTGATAAGGCTTTAGTTTGTTATTTTAATGTTTAAGCTTTAAAGGTAAAGTCAAGCTAAAGACTTTAAATGCACTTTTGGGAGGCAACATTTTCTTGCTTTAATTTAATTTCAATGTTTGAGTATTTTTTCTTATATTTCTTTATTTTAAGTTTTAATAATAATCTTGTTTAAGTGAGTCTGTGGTATAGTGCTTTAATTGTTTTGCAGGAACTTAGAACCCAAAAATTCAAAGAGGCAGTGAATAAAAATTCAACATAACTTTAATTAACAATACCTCCAAGAATGAAGTCTATTGCTCCAAAGAAAACAAATCCAAAAAGGAAGGGTGAATCTCTTCAATAGGCGCTCTTCACCTCCACCTTCTTGCCTAACTGATGAGATGTGATTTTCCCTCAGACATTGAGGACAATGTCTATTCTAAGTTTGGGGAAATTCATATCGTGAAGTTTTCTAAATTTTGAACAGTATTTTTTATTACCTTTTTATTCCTTTTCAGTTAGTTGAGAATATTTTGGTTTGCTTTTTTTGTTCAGTTTGTTTTACTTTTATGGGATGATGATTGGATGGCTGGTCTTTATGGTTGGTTTGGATTTTGGGTATCGGATATTGATGATTATGTTTGGTTTATTTGTTTTTCAAACTTGTTGAGATGATATGATATGATATAAGACTTTTGTTTGCTTGTTTGAATTGCATTGTGCTATAACTAATTTTGTTGTGGACTGTTTTCAGTGATGATAAATATTTTAATCTAAATTTATCTAAGTGGTATAAATTTCTATGTACTTTTTAATTGATAGACTTTGAGGAGAAAGGAAGTACATCTTTTATTATAGTTTTCACCTTTAGTATATTTAATTCATGGTTTTAAGGGTGTATGCTTATTTAGAGAAGGTTCCTACTCATTTAATCTTGTTAATAATCTTTAATATTTTGCGTGAATCTAGAACATTCTTAGAATGGTTTTTTGAGGAAAAATAGGACTCTTGCTAAGGATAGGAGAAGATGATTTAGGCATTTTTTGCTAGCTCAATCCGTATATCCACCTAATTTTAAAATTTTTTACTAGTTTACCCTTTGACCTTAAATTTTATTTCGGCTTGCGTTTCTTTGATATGTATAAAGCCTTAAAATTCTACCCTATCATATGCGAACTTTTTAAGGACCATTAGTCATGCAATTGTGGAAGAGTGATAGATGTGTTGAAATTTTTCCTGAAGTCATTGAATTTAAATGAAAATTCTCTAGTATTAACAAATGTCTGAGTTTCGAAAAAAATCTAAAATAAAAATCTTTATGCCCCAACTAAATTAAATTCAAAGTTGTGGAGGATTAGCAAGTAAGAAGAGAAATAGTGTAGCAATTCTTGAGCTAATTGAAGAATCACTCAAGTTGAGTACTAGTTGTCCTTTAAAAGTTTATTTTTGCTAAAAAATTTTAGCTTCACTTTAGCCTAAACCCTTTTTGCCACATTATAAGCTTATAAAGACCTAATGATTCTTCTAGAATTAGCAAGAAAGATTAATGGAGAAGACTTTATAAGCATGCATATGAGACATCCCTTGTTCTTAAAGAACTAGGTATTCTTAGTAAGAGGCAGGAGTTTGTGCCTATATGAAGTACAACCGCTTTAGCTCTTGAATTTTATATACCATTGGAGAAAATTTTGTAATGTGGGATGTATGACCGGATGAATTGAGGAATGCATATTGAGTGCACATTATGAAATTTCTTTTTGAATCAAAAATTTGAGAAAAGAGTCCATAATTTCTTGAAATTGAATATGGCATATTACTTGAGGACAAGTAATATTCTAAGTTTGAAAAAGTTAATAATCTCATGTTTGATCTTAAATTGTAATTGAAAATAGCTAATTTAATGATTTTCTTTGTGGAAACTATGCCTATTTTGAAGAGATTATGTTTGTTTTGTTAGGATGGTGGTAAGATGGCATGGATGAGCAAAAATAGAGCAATTAAAGGCTTAAAAGGTGAAAAATATAGTGATGCACATGACCGCTCGTATGGTCATGCGTTTGCCCCTGCACATCTCTGCCTTTCAAAACTTTGTGATGATAAATTCTTAATTTGATGCATATGACCACCTATATGGTCATGCGGTGGTCATGCGTCATCCATGCATACTTCTTCCCCTTAAAATTTTGAAAAGAAATTTCAGCAGTAGTGCGTATGATCATTCACAAGGTCATGCGTCTGCTTAATTTTTTATGCTGAGGTGGCAACTCTTCACTAAAATCCTAGGAGTATTTTTGGGAAGTGGAAAGACACTATAAAAGCATCTTTTGTGGAAAATTTTAGCAACCAACATTAGCTACCCTAGAGTTTATCCTTCTCCATCTCCATTCTCTCTCAAAAACCTTCATCCACCATTAGAGAAGAAGAAGAGAAGAAGATGCTTTTACTTTTGGGAGGATTCAACCACTTATAAGAACATTCATCTACCAAGATCAAACAATTATTTTCTGTTTAGAATTTCAATTTATATTCCTTTGATTTCTTTGTTATTCCATTAATTTGAATATTAGAGTTATGGATTCTATGTTAAAATTTTTCATTTCTATTTCTTTTATGTTTAATTTTGCTATGAGTAACTAATCTCCTTAGTATGATTAAGTAGATTTAGAATTTATGGATGATGGCTATTAAATTAAATTGATAGATTGAATCATTTCTTGAATTAATATTTTATTGATTTTGTTCTTAATGTTTGTGATTGATTGGTCACTAATTACTTGTTTTATTGAAATTATATCATGAGTAAAAGCCATATATGATTTTAGATTGAAAAATCAACAACTTTAGAAATTCATTTTAGAGATACAAGATTTTCTAGAGACCATTAAAATTCCTTTGAGCTTAGAATGGTTAAAGATTATTTCTCATGAGAATAGAGAAGATAGTATTTAGTCATTAAGGTTTTCTTGCTTGAGAAAGAAGAAGATTGAATTTAGAGAATTGATAACCTTAAATCAAGAAAAGTTAGAATTAAGTTAAAAATTATTTTTTTATTTGAAATAATTCTAATAAAACCTAATCCTATTCTTTTATTATTGATTAACTAACATTTAAATTGAAGCAATTAGTTGATTTAGTTTAATTAGGCATTTTAATTATTAAAATTTGATTTTTTCTAAGTAATAGTTTAATTGAATTGAAGTTACTTAAAATAAAGCTTTCCTGTGGATACGATACTTGTACTCACTCTACTAGTTTTTACTATACCGTGTACTTACGGTATTATTTCTAGCATACACATAGTAAGATCACCATTAAACACACATTACACCTTACGAAACACAACAGCTGATGAACGCAGATGGCAAGAATTTTTTTGGAGATAATCGTAGATATTCTGATTCAGCTTCCCGTAAGAACTCTTCTACGTCTTAGAACTGGTTCCCAATTTCTTTGCTTAGTAATTGACAGCCTAAATTTCATCAAGGCTCATCTAAATAGACCAATTGAAACCAAAACCAACAAGAAACTAATAATCTGTCACTTCAACAAGTCGGAAGTTTAGTTATACGCTATGAGTTTTGACAATGGAAGTATCCTGAAAGTTGTAACTGTTTTGTCCTACTATGAAGAGGGAGACAAGGTTTTGGTGTATATCAATAGTTGCTACATTATTTGGTATAACCTTGACAAGCAAAGGGTCAGAGAAAGAGTTGAAATTTCTGGCAATAATGATTGGATTGAGTGTTCAACAATTTGTTGGGAAAGTCTTGTTTCTATTAGTGGTTAACTGCCTGCCAGAGAATATGAGTAGGAGTAGGTGATATTAATTTCATGACTTATACATTTAATTTTTTTCTAATGAGAGGGCACTCATATACTTTTTCATTCAATGTATTAATATTGGACAAATATTTACATTTAATATATGCAAGACTTATTCTAATTAGATAGAATACAATTGTAATTATATTTATGTACGGTATAAAATTATGAGTGTGCAACTTTCACAAATGTGAGGTGTACACAATAATATGTTCCTTTTCGACATATAATATTTTTTTCCTGTGGATTGATTTATTGAACATTCAGTGCATGTAAATTTTGATATGCCACAGTCTTGAGTTCTAACATAATATATTATTTGGACATTTACAAAATTACCTAAAAAAAAGTTTTATTCCAAAAGACACTGCAAAAAATAAAAATATTTACACTTACAAAAAGTTAAGAGAAAATTTTAAAAATACTTCACTCTGTTAATAAAATAATAATCTTTTTTTTTTCTAAAAATACCCCTTCTTTCACTATAATCTATATTTTATTTCAAATTCCATACTTTTTCTTTCAAACTTCACAATTAAATAAAATATTTTAATAAAGTAATAAAATTAATATTTAAAATTATATTTTCAACATAAAAATTTATTAAATTTTATAAAAGAAAAATTTTAATTACAAAAAAATAACACTTATAAAATAATAAAAAAGAAAAAATATTAATAAAAAATATTAATTTTATTTGTAAATAAATTTTACATATTATACATATAAAAAGTCTAAAAAAAATAGCAATTTTGTCATGTAGATGCTGCATGTATATTTTGTGTATACTATGTAGATATTGTAGATGTTTGGTAGATGTTGTGTGTATGTTATGCATTTGTTATGCATGTCAAGTGAATTTTATGTAGATGTTGTATAGATATTATATGAATATTGTATGAATGTTGTGTGGAAGTTGTGAAAATAAAAAAGTAAAAAAACTAAACAAATATTAAAAATATTATATAGATAATTAACAAATATTTAGTAGATATTTTGTGGATGTTCGGAAGATGTGGTAGATATTGTTTGTTTTATTGTGTGTGTATTTTGTATATATATGTATATATTATGTATATATTTATTTTTTATGTCTATATTTAGAATATGACATATTTTTTAAATAAAAAATATAAATAAAATAAAATAAAATAAAAAAGAATATCACATAAAAGTGAACTTGCATTTTTTACATTTAAAATTGTTGGTCATGAATATGATCTATCTTGTTTGATGACCATGAGATTACAATTCTTGGAAAAGAATGAAATATTTCCCTTTCTATATTGTTAAAGTTTTCTTAAAGGAATCTAACGAATTAGACATTGCTTTGCCTTCTTTTTGTGCATGAGATATCGGATGGTGGCGTGGTCAGTATATACTATTACCTTTGACCCAATAATGTAAGATCGAAACTTATCTAAAAAATAAACCACCGCAAATATCTCCTTTTTAGTAGTAGCATAGCTTACTTGTACTTCATCAAGCAATTTGCTGTCATAGTAAATGACATAGCACTTTTTATCCTTCCTTTAGCAAAGTACAACTCCTATTGCAAATTCATTGGCATCACACATGATTTCGAAAGGTAAGGCCCAATCAGAAGGTGTAATAATTGGAGCTATAGTTAATGCCTTCCTCAACCTATCAGAAGCAATAAGACAATCATTAAAAAAATAAAAATTAATATTTTTACTCAATAAATCACATAAAGGTTTTAAAATTTTAGAAAAATCTTTAATGAAATGTCTATAAAATTCAGCATGTCCAAGAAAACTCTGTATTCCTTTAACATTTGTTGGTGGAGGAAACTTTTCAATCACTTCAACTTTTGCTTTGTCCACCTCAATCTCAGCTTGTGAAACTTTATACCCAAAGATTATCCCCTCTTCAATCATAAAATGGTATTTCTTCCAATTAAATAGCAAATTTGTTTCTTCGCATTTTTGAAGCACCTTTGCTAAATTTCAAAATAAGTACTATAAATAGTGAAATCATCCATAAAATTTTTTATTAAATTTTCTACAAAATTACTAAAAATTGCCATCATACAACATTGAAACGTAGCAGGTGCATTACACAAACCGAAGGGCATCCTCCTATACGTAAAAGTACCAAATGAATAAGTAAAAGTCATCTTATCTTGATCTTCTAGAGCTATATGTATCTGAAAATACTCTCAATATCCATCTAGCAAAAAAAAAAAAAAAGAATTACCAGCTAACCCCTCCAACATTTATGAGTGGCCTTATTCAGTTTTCTATAATCAATACACACTCACCAACCTGTAACTGTCCTAGATGGATTCAACTCATCTTTTTTATTTTTTTACAACAGTCGTCCCCCCTTTTTTTGGTACTACATTTATCAGACTTATCCAAGAGCTATCCGAAATTGGATAAATAATCCCTGCATCTAACGACTTAGCAATTTAAGCTCTAACTACTTCCTTCATATTAGGATTTAACATTCTTTGTGCTTTTATAATAGGTTTACAATCATCCTCCATCAAAATTCTATGTATACATAAAGATGAGCTAACACCTTTGATATCAGAAATAGTCCAACTAATAGCCTTTTTAAATTACCTAATCACACCTAATATTTGTTCTAATTGGTCCTCAGATAATTTAGCACTTATAACTATTGGTAGGCTATCATTAGGCCCTAAAAAAATATATTTCAAATGGGAAGATAATTGTTTTAACTCAAGAATTGAGGGTCTCTTAATTGAAGGGGGTGGTAAAGGCGTAGACTTCTCTATCTCTTCAAATTCCCTAAAAGCTATGGGAGGTATCATTTGCAAGGCATGAGCACAAGCTACAATATTTTGATTGTCATCTTCTTGAGTTGCACTACAAATCAAACAAGCCTCTAAAAGGTCATCTCTAAACTTTTTTTCATAGACTTATTGAACTAACTCATCAATAACATCAATTCTAAAGCAATTATCCATAAAACTAGATTCTTTCATGGACTCACTAAGATTGAACTCTACTTTCTCTTCACTTACTTGCAAAGTTAGCTTACCACTCTTAACATCAATCATAGCCCCCCACAGTAGCAAAAAATGATCTTCCTAAAATTAGAAAAATTTCAATATCCTCTTCTATTTCAAGAACAACAAAATTAACAGATATAAAAAAATTATCCATTTTAACCAAAACGTTTTCAATAATTCCTAAAGAGAATTTCACTAAATGATCCACTAATTGAAGTGTCATCCTTATGGGCTTCAAGTCGGTGAATCTAAGCTTCCTGCAAATAGAATTTGGCATTAGACTTACGTTAGCACCCAAATCACATAAAACTTTATTAAAATTAAAATCACCAATAGTATAAGGTATAGAAAAACTCCCTAGATCCTTAAATTTGGATGGAAAGTTTATTTAAGATCACTGTACTACATTCCTCGGTGAGGGAAATTATTGCTTTTTCTTCAATGGATCTTTTATTGGAAAGAATCTTCTTTAAAAATTTGGCATATAATGACACTTGAGTAAGAGCATCCGCAAAAGGTATATTAATTCGAGCATTCGCAAAAGGTATATTGATTCTTAATTGCTTGAACACTTCAAGAAACTTATCATACTATTTCTCTACTTTTTGCTTTTGAAGCCTTTGAGAAAATAGTACAAGTGGCACATAAGGTTTCACTTCTTTCTTAGAAGGAAGAGTATCACTTTTCTCCTTTTCCTTCTAAATCTCTTTATTTTGCTCATCTTTTTTAACTTCACTTTATCTTTTTGATTCAACCTTCATTGGAACCATATATTGTAATTGTTTCCTGCTTCTAAGTATAATCGCTTTGCAATGTTCCTTGGGGTTTATTTCTGCTTTATTAGGCAAAGCCCCTTGGCTTCTTGAATTTGACGAACTAGCTATTTGCCCAATTTTCACTTCAAAGTTCCTAGTTTGACTTGCAATTTGATCCATTCTAGCTTCCAACCTATTATATTGCTTATCTAATTTGTCAAACCTCTCACCAGAAACAAAGATAAATTTTTCTAAAGCAACTTCATATCCCATCTTGTTGTCTTGGTAATTAGCTTGACCTTGACCCTGATTAGAAATGGTGATTGGTACATCCCCTTTTGGTTGAATTGGTTTTGTTGATTACCTTGGTTGCCTTAATTTTCACCCCCAAGATAAATTTGAGTGGTTTATCCAACTAGGGTTGTATGTGTTTCCATAAGGCAATTGTTAAGCTCTATTTTGATTCCCCACAAAATGCACTTTTCTTGAGCTGGACATTCAAAATATTGGTAATTTTCACCACACCCTTACGACCTATAGTAGCTAGATTCACAAGCTCCAATTTTCTTACTAAGGCATCAAACTTTGTAGAAAGTAGTGAATAGCATCTATTTCATGCACACCAGCCACCTTTTTAGGCAAAGATCTCTCACTAGACTAATGATAATTATTTATTGCCATGGATTCAAGCAATTTCAATGCTTCAGTTGTATTTTTATTCATAAGAGCACCTCCAACAATTGCATCTATTGAACTCCTCAATGGTCCTGTTATCACATTATAAAAGGTTTGAACAATTAGCCAATCTGAAATTTCATGGTGAGGCCACTTTCTTTGAAGGTCTTTAAATCTTTTCCATGTTTCATAAAATGATTCACCATCAAACTACATAAAACTAGTTATATCATTCCTGAATTTTGCAATTTTTTCAAGAGGAAAAATTTCTCCAAGAATCCTTTAAAAAGATCATCCTAAGTGGTGAAAGTTCCAGCAGCTTGATCTTGTAACCAAGTTTTTGCCTTGTCCTTCAATGAGAAATGAAAAAGGCATAGCCTAATTGCATCATCACTTATTCTATTCATCTTGATTGTGCCACAAATTTTCAAAAAATTTGCCAAGTGAGCAATAGCATCTTCCTGGTCTAACCCATAGAAAAGCTGTTGTTAAGCCATATTAATAAGAGCTAATTTAAGTTCAAAATTGTTGCCATTCACTGCAGGTCGAGTAATGCTTGATCCAATATGAGCATTAAGCACAATATGTTCTCTTAAAGTGAGGTTTCTTGGTTGAATTTAATCTTATGTGTCACCCATATTTACTTCTTCGTCACTAGCTTCACCCGCTTCAACCATACTTTCTTCTTCTAGAGAGTTTTGTACACGAATTTGTTTCTTTTCTTCTCTTTCTAAATGAAGATGATCTGGCCTTTTCTCCCTCACGGTTTTATTCTTAGGCCCAGACTTACCTTCGAGCCCAAAATGAGTTGTACAATTCAAAGCGTGCCCACCCTTATATACTGCTTCCTTACCCTGCACTTATCCGATATGAGATTTGCCTAAGGATAAAAAGTACGTGCTATAGGGACGTCACAATTCTCCCCCCTAAGGAACTCAACGTCCTCGTTGAGGTTTGCTCCACCATCGGACAGAGGAGCAAGGCTTGGCTTTGATACCAAGTTGTAACAGCCCGGCCTGTACAATATTATTCACTTTAGGGTTACGGCCCAGCCTTTTCATCCTCACAGTTTTATTCTCAATCCAGACTTACCTTTAGGCCTAAAACGTGTTGTACAAGTCAAAGCGTGTCCACTCTTATATATTGCTTCTTCACCTTGCACTTATCTGATATGAGATTTACTTAAAGATGAACAGTACGTATCATAAGAGCGTCACATCTATTTTAATTTAAACTAAAATAATAATTAAAATTTATTACAATTTAATAGTTATTATTATATTAAAATAATAATAAAGTATTGTCATAATATATATAAACATGGAAAGCATTATTGAAAAAATAAAAAATACATATAAAAAAGTGCAAAGCAAAACAAGCCTTAAATGGGTTGGCTCCGTCCAACAAGTTTGTGGTAAGTTTTGGCTTTTTACAAAGGGACATTTACAAAATTATTTTACAAAAATAAATTTTATTTTAAAAATACTATAAAAAAGTAAAAATATTCACCATTTTAGAAAAATTGAAGTACAATTTTAAAAATATCGCACTCATTACTAGAATAAGGATTTTTTTTTTCAAAAATACATCTTCTTTTACTACAATTAATATTTTATTTATATTTTTATTATTTTTTAAACTTAACTATTAATTAAAAATATTCTAATAAAATAATAAAAATTAATATTTTAAATTTTATTTTTAGTATATAAAATTTATTAATTTTTATAAAAGAAAAAATTTTAATTTTAATTATAAAAGATAAATTACGCTCACCAAAATAAAAAAAATAAAATATATAAAAATATATTAATAAAAATATTAAATTTATTTTAAATAAAATTTATATATTATACACATAAAAGTAATTTAAAAAAAATATTAATTTCATTATATAGATGTTGTGTAGATGTTGTATATATATTCTATGTATTTATTATATATATTGTGTGTATTTTATATTGATGTTATATGTATATTGTGTGAATTTTGTGTTAACGTCATGAGAATAAAAGATTAAAAAATATTAAAGATATTATGCAGATATTTGGTAGATATTCAATAAATATTTGGTAGATATTTAGCCGATGCTATAAATATTATTTATTTTATTGTGTTATATTTCATATATATTTATGTATATATTGTGTATAAATTATGCATATATTTATTTTTTTATGAGTATATTAAAATATGATACTAAATAAATTATTTCTAAATAAAACAACATAAATAAAAACTAAATAAAATAAACAAAAATACCATTAAAAACAAAAAAATCCTTGCATCTTAATTTTGAAAACAAAAACTTACTTCCGTAAAATTGAAAACCAGACCATTGAATTGCGTGTTGAATTTAAATTTCCCTTTTACAAATTTGCTAAGAAAAACCTTTAATACTGTATATTTACAAATTTGAAAAAACTTTATCAAATATATCTCAATTTTAATTTATTATAATTTAAATTATAATAAATTATTATTAAATTAAAATAATAACTAAAATTAATAATAAATCATATATTTATTTATTTTGATTATAATTGAATGTGATATATTTAAATATTCAGTTGATATAGTTTTAAATATATAAAAATAATTATTTTAATAAAATTGAAATATAATTTAAATGTCAAAATTTTTAGTTTAAATAGTTAATAATAAAAAATTGACTAATTTAGATAAAAAAAATATATTATAAAAATAAATATTAATCAATTCTTCAGCAATGATAAAAGACACCAATCACCTTTTGAAAAACTACAGTAAAAATCACTTATTATTTATGTTTTTAATAAATTTGGATTGCTGATGTGATATTTTGATATAAAATAATGTTATATGCTGATGTGGCATACTATTAATGGGTTACATTAGGGACATGTTGATGTGGCATGTTAAGAGTATCTCCAATGCTGTTAATAAATGAGGTCCAATGCCACTTCTACAAAGAAGTAGGACTACCCATTAAGCAAGCCCCATACTAAAATGAGGAAAAATGGATCCAAATATGAAAGACGACTAATATAAAAAATAAATTTGAGAGACAATAATAGTTATTAATGAATTATTGAGAAATGACATATGAAAATTATCCATTATTTTTTTAATAGTATAAAGTAACAATTTAAATAGATTATTATTTTTAATAAAAATGATAATTCAACTGCAATGAATAATGAATCCAATTGATAGAAATTATTATAGTTTCATTTTTAATAATTTTTATTCAAAAAATAAAATTTTTAAATAAAATTTTAGATAAAATTCGAATTTAAAAATTTTTATTTACTGGACTATTATTTATATTTATAGAAATATCTTTTGTTTTGATAATTAATTTCATAAAAGGGTTTATATATATAATGAACAATTTTTTAAAATTTTAAATAATTATTAAAATGAAATTTAATAAAATATTAAGATAAAATATAATTATTGATGAAACTAAAAGGATAAATATTTAAATTGGATATTTGACTTTAAAAAAAATTAAAAATTAATAACATAGTTTTGTTAAAAAATATTTTTAAAATTTTAAAATAGGAGGAATAATAAATTTCGTAGAATTAGCAAGATGAAAAAAAGAAAAAATTGAAAGTACATAATAAGAGAAAGATAGATAGATATATATATATATATATAGAGTAATTTTATAAAAAAAAAGAGTTCGTTAATTCGTAAAATTTATTTGTAAATTTTTTTATTTTAATAAAATTTGTTTTACATTAATGAAATTTTATATATTTAAATTTATATGATTAAAATAAATAAAAAAATATATTTCAAATAAATAATTTTTAAATTTTAAATAAATTTTATAATATTTTGTGGAATATATTTTTTTTAATAGAACTATATGTATTTCTGAATGTATAGGGTTATGGTTAATTCTTTCACATTTTTTTTTAAAATTTCACTTTGTAACATTATTTATTTATAAAAATAAAAGTGGGATTATGTGTGAGACTTTGCCCCATACTATTAAGGATGCTCTAACATCAAATGCCACATCAACTTAGAGATGTTACATTATCTGTCGTTAATGGCTATAACAGATGAGGAAAAATAGATGCAAATATGAAAGATGATTAATATAAAAATAAATTTGAGAGACGATAATAGTTATTAATAAATTATTGAGAAATGACAGATGAAAATTATCTATTAATTTTTTAATAGTATAAAGTAATAATTTAAATAGATTAATTTTTTTTTATAAAAATGATAATTCAACAGCAATGAATAATGAATCCAATTGATAGAAATTATTATAGTTTCATTTTTAATAATTTTTATTCAAAAAAATAAAATTTTTAAATAAAATTTTAGATGAAAAATATTCAAATTTAAAAATTTTTATTTATTGAACTATTATTTATATTTATAGAAATATCTTTTATTTTGATAATTAATTTTATAAAAGGGTTTATATATATAATGGGCAATTTTTTAAAATTTTAAATGATTATTAAAATAAAATTCAATAGAATATTAAGATAAAATATAATTATTGGTGAAACTAAAAGGATAAACATTCAAATTAGATATTTTGATTTTAAAAAAAAATTAAAAATCAATAACATAATTTTATTAAAAATTAATTTTAAAATTTTAAAATAAGAGAAATAATAAATTTTATAAAATTAGCAAGATAGAAAAAAAAATTAAAAGTATGTAATAAGAGAAATAGATATATATATAGTAATTTTGTAAAAAAAAAAAGAGTTGGTTGGCTCATAAAATTTATTTGTAAATTTACTTATTTTAATAGAATTTATTTTACATTAATTAAATTTTATGTATTTAAATTTATATGATTAAAATAAATAAATAATTATATTTTAAATAAATAATTTTTAAATTTTAAATAAATTTTATAATATTTTGTGGAATATATATATTTTTAATATAATTATATGTATTTTTAAACATATGGAATCAGAATTAATTCTGTTTGTATTGAATCAGTTCATTAATAAATAAAGTCCTTATAATAAATGATTACTTTATTCAAGTAAAAAAATTTAATTTGTCACTTATTGCTTAAGAAATAAGACCACTCACGCCCACCAATTTTATTTATTTTAACTGTTGCGTAAGAGTCAAGATTTGAAAAGGAATAATAATATCTTAAACGGGAAGCTTTTTGACTTGTGAAGTCTCAAATGCTTTTTCCAAAGATAGGGTGTAACCGCCGATCGCTTATGATAAACGGATGTGAAGACTTCAAATCAATCTGCACAATGAAGCTTTCTTCTCAACGAAGGTGTTAATGGGAGTAGTTGTGCATACTATATACATCTATATATGTACACATTTCATTTTCATCAGTCCTCTACTTGCAAAGTTTGCTTCTTTTCTGAGATTCAGAGGAATTGTATGCTTATCAGGTACAAGCTCATTTCAACTTGAATTTATGTCAATAGAAGTAGTTGTATTTGCATTTTATTTTCTAAAATTTATGCTTCTCTACCTTGCTCAAACGTTCAGATACTGTGGTTCTGATATAATCTGAGATTTTTTTAAAAAAATTTTCAATTTTGAAACACAGGTCTGCTTGTCAAATGACGTAATGCAATGTTATGTAATATAATCAAATCTATTTTTAGAATAGCATAATGTTTATCTTCAGTTTCTTTTGGTTTAATTGCTTTTGTTGTGATTCTTTAGATATAAACAAGAATGAGCCAGTCTATTAAGCTGAAGGTGTTGGTGAACAAGGAGAAAACAGAGTAATATTTGCTGAATCTGATAAGGATTTTGTTCAAATTCTCTTCAGTTTTTTGACAATGTCTATGGGATCAATCATCACACTCATTACTTCGAAGAATTCAGCAGACACAAACTACTGCAATAGGTTGCTTCAACAACTTGTACACAAATGTTGACAATCTTGATTTTAGTTATTTCATGTCTAGATCATGTAAAGGCATGATGCTACGGCCTCGACATGGGGCTTTACCTCAGTACAAAGGTCTAAAACTGAGATTTGATTATGGTGAGTGCGAATGCTTCTATTATGGTGGGAGCCAAGACTGTGTCAGTTCTAATTACAAATTACTGTGTCATTATGGTGGTTTCCTATGTGGTTGTGGAGAACCAATGACTGATATGATAGATCTTAAGATTAAGGATACTGATTCTGGAGATGGAGGTGTGTTTCTTAAAGGGCGATCTCCATTCTTGGTGAGTGATGATTTACAGGTGATGCCTTCATCAACTGCTGCTAGCTTTTATTTGTTTGCCAAGTTTGGAGTCATGGATGCGAGCTCTGTTGAGGAAAGGACATATAATATTGGAGTAGAGGAGGTAATTAACTTAACTGATAAATAGGTAAGTTGTGACAGATTGACTTATATATTGTTTAACAATCTTTATTGACTTATATGTTGTTTAACAATCTTTGGTTCTGTTTCTTGTTTCAGGTTTGGAATTTGTTGAAAAGCTCATTTGAATCAAAGATGCCTTTGACTGAGACTTTGTTGAAGCTACAAGAACTACCTGAGTTGAGTGATGACAGCGAAACTTATTGTCAAGATAGTCTTTCCATTAAACAAGAACTAGGAGGAAAAGAAAATGGAGATATTTGTTTGAGGCTTTTTTCTTTGCAAATCTAAGAAGATGGCATGTTATGCAGAAGTGAATGAAGATTTTGTTGATTTGCTCTTTAGCTTCCTTACTGTTCCACTTGGCTATATATGCAAAGAAATGCAAGGTGCTACTTCAAAAGGATGCTTTAATAATTTATATCACAGTGTTAAAGATTTGGATGCTAAGAAATACTTCAACACAAATGACCTCAAAGAGGGCTTACTTAATCCAAAGATTCCAACTGGTTTCGGCTATGAGAAACATCTATTAAATGTTGAGGAAGTTAACCAGCAGTTGTACTACTTGCAAACAGCTCATGGTGGCTGTGTTTCCGTAGATACACCTTCTGGTGATCGAGCCATTGCTTTAATAGTAAAAGATTCTAAGGAAGCTGCAAGCAATGGAGAATTTGTGATGGGACATGCAACACTCATAGTCACTGATGATTTGGTTGTAACACCTATATCTTCTATCTCAGGCATGTCTGTTTTCAAGAAATTGAAGGTTACTTTCAGTGACATAGAGGAGAGGGTCGTGCAAGTGGGCAATGAGGAGGTAATTTGATTATGTTAATAAAACATCATGAATTTTGGACAATCTTTAGTTCTTATTTTAGCATTATTAATCATTTGACATATTTGTGGACTTTGATAAATTTTTACCATGCATATGTTGTTAGTTTGTTGGAGATTTTAACAAGTGGAGAAAATTCTTTGACTGGTTTTATCAAAAAAATTTCATAGCAAGAGCATTATGTTGACTTTTGGCACCATTTTTTTATCCCACATCGATGGGATAAGAAATTTGGGGAGAGAATAAGAGTTATTTAAGAACTCTACCCTCCTCCCATTTGTATCATCTCAATGATATACTCTTCTCCCACATATAAATAAAAGTGGGTTATTTGAGTGGTGGTCGGAGACTAGACACATTTGGCCGAAGTCTATTATTAAATTTTCGAGTGTGTTCTTTTCTTATCTCTTTTATTTATTCCGTATTTATTTATTATTGTTGTTGTTTCTTTTCAATTATAGTATAATATTCAATATTATTTATCGGGTTTATTTGCAGTGTTTTATACGATTTATTTGAGTGTATTTTACTATTCGTGTGTATTGTTTTGTTTGTATACACGGGTCTAAGTTATGAAAATATATCATGCATGTAAATTATGTCCAGGATACTGGATTTTAAGTGGGACCGTTTGTGACTCCTCTAGTCTTTTATGAAAATTTACTTGGAATGGTAATTCTGTCTATACGACTATTGTAGCCTATCCTGAGAATTACCGAATTGGTTAAATTCAATAGATATTTGTTTTAAAGGGAAAATTACCCGATTTTTTCAACAAGTGCTATCAAAGCCGAAGGTTCATCCTTAGTTTTTTTGTAATTTTTGTTATGTTGAATACTATATTGTGAGTCTATAATGGCAATTGATGATCAAGAAACAAAGGAAACTACTTCAAATATAACACCAAGAACATCGGCTTCCTCCGTCATCATGGTCGAGAATTCCGTTATCAATTTTGAAATTGTCGATGGAGATATTTGACGGTACTGGCCATTTCGGCATGTGGCAAGGGGAGGTCTTGGACTCCCTTTTCCAGCAGGGTATTGATATTGCCATGAAGAAAAGAAACCGGGAGACGTTGAAGATAAGGATTAGAGTATCATAAATCGGTTGGCGTGCAGAACAATTTGGTCTTGTCTATCCAAAGAGCAGAAGTATGCTTTCAAGAACGAGACTTCTGCACACAAATTGTTGAAGGCATTGGAGGATAAATTTCTAAAAAAGAGTGGTCAGAATAAACTCCTTATGAAGAAAAGGTTATTCCGATTTGATTACCAACCATGTACTACTATGAATGAACACATCACTTTGTTTAATCAATTAGTAGTAGACCTGTTGAATTTAGATGTAAAATTTGAAGATGAAGATTTGACTTTGATATTGTTATCATCTCTTCCCGATGAATTTGAACATTGAGAAACTACTTTACTTCATGGGAAGGAAAATGTATCTTTAGATGTTGTATATTCTGCTTTATATATTCATGAATTAAGAAAATAAGATAAAAATAAAAACAAAGTAGCTACAGCAGATGAGGCATTAGTGGCAAGAGGCCATCAGCAAAGCCAGTCAAAGGGGAGAAGAGGAAGATCTAAATTAAAAGGAAGAGTTGCCAAAGATGAGTGTGATTTTTGTCATGAGAAAGGGCACTAGAAGAAAGACTGTCCAAAGTTGAAGAAGAAAGGGAAGGCTCCGCAAGATGTAAATGTTGCAGAGTACAAAAGTGATGCAGAATCAGATATTTCTTTGGTGGTTTCACCTTTAACATCCCATCCAGACGAGTAAACTTTGGATTCAGGTTGTACCTACCATATGTCTCCCATACGAGAGTGGTTCTTTGACTTTGAAGAACTTGATGGCGGGGTTGTTTACATGGGTAATGATAATCCATGTAAAATAGTCGGGATAGGTTCAATTAAGCTGCGGAATTATGATGGATCCACCAGAATTTTGAAGAATGTGCGGTACATGTTAAATTTAAAGAAGAATCTTATCTCTTTGGGGGCCTTAAAATCAAAAGGCCTAGTTGGAATGATACGAGATGGAATTCTAAAAGCAACTTTAGGAGTAGTGGTGATGTTGAAAAGCATGAGGAAGAACAATCTGTATTACTACCAAGGTAATACAGTGATTGGGACAGTAGCAGCAACAACTTCAAGTAGCAAGAAGGATGCAGAGGCAACAAAGTTGTGGCATATGCGGTTGGAACACGCTGGTGAAAAATTCTTGCAAACTGTAGCCAAGCAAAGATTTTTGAAAGGTACAAAGAATTGCAAATTAAAATTTTGTGAGCATTGTGTTCTGGGAAAACAACGAAGAGTGAAATTTGGCACTACGATCCACAATACTAAGTATTTTGGACTATGTGAATTCAGATGTGTGTGGACCTACCAAAACTCCATCACTTGGAGGTAGGCATTATTTTATCACCTTTGTTGATGATTTTTTCAGAAGAGTGTGGGTGTTTACTATGAAGTACAAAGATAATGTGCTTGGGATTTTCCTTAAGTGGAAAACTCAAGTTGAAAATCAGACGGAAAGGAAGATTAAAGTTCTCCGAACAGACAACGGTGGAGAATACATGAGTGATCCTTTCTTGAAAATATGCCAAGAGTGTGGTATAGTTCAGCACTTCACAATAAGAAGAATACAACATCAGAATGGGGTGTCAGAGCGTATGAATAAGACACTAATGGAGAAAGTTTATTGCATGTTGTCTAATGCTGGATTAGGTGGAAAATTATGGGCTGAGGCTGTGACATGCGCTCAACATCTCATTAATCACTTGCCATCATCTACTATAGGTGGCAAGACTCCTTTAGAGGTATGGTCCGAGAAACCTGCAACAAATTATGATTCTTTTCGTATTTTTAGTTATACTGCATATTATTATATGAATGAATCAAAGTTGGATCCACGAGCAAAGAAGGCTCTATTTATGGGCTTCAATGTTGGAGTTAAGGGATACCGTTTGTGGTGTCTAGAGACAAAGAAGACAATTATCAACAGGGATGTTACCTTTGATGAATCTTCCATGTTGGATAAGGTAAATCCATAAAGGGCCTAAGGTACTCCACAGCAGGTGGAGTGTAAGCTGAAGTAGATGGAGTTTGAACAGACAATGATGATTCCAGCAAAAAGCACCACTAGTGATTCTCCCATGCCAGAAGAAGAGTCAGATGAGGAAGAGATTTCTACCCAAGAGCCTCCGTAGTAATCAGAGTCAATTACAGCTAGAAGGACGAGACGAGAAATTCAAAAACCTGGTCGTTTTACCGACATGGTGGCTTATGCACTTCCAGTTGTGGATAATGTTCCATCCACCTTTCCAGAAGCCATTCGAAGTTAAGAAAGTGGTAGATGAAAAGGTGCAATGGAAGAAGAAATGCAATCTCTTCAGAAGAATAAGACATGGAAGTTGACACGACTACCAAAGGGCAAGAAGGAAATTAGATGCAAATGGGTATTTGCAAAGAAAAAAGGATTTCCTAACAAAGATGATGTTCGCTACAAGGCAAGATTGGTAGCTAAAGGCTACGCTCAGAAGGAGAGAGTTGATTATAAAGAGGTATTTTCTCCAATTGTTAAACATTCCTCCATTAGAATTTTGTTGGCCTTAGTAGCACAGTTGAATTTAGAGCTAGCTCAACTTGATGTGAAGACCGCATTTTTACATGGTGACTTGAAGGAGAAAATCTATATGACTCAACCAGATGGATACAAGATTGCTGGTAAAGAAAATTTTGCAAATTGAACAAATTGTTTTACTGATTGAAGCAATCTCCAAGACAGTGGTACAAACGATTTAACCAGTTTATGAAGGTTCAGAAGTGCATAAGAAGCAAATACGATCACTGTGTATATTTGTATAGACTTCGAGATGGTTCCTACATCTTCCTACTCTTGTACGTTGATGATATGTTGATAGTAGAAAATAGCCAAGTTGAGATTGACAGATTGAAGGCTCAGTTGAGTAAAGAATTCGAGATGAAGGATTTAGGAGAAGCTAAGAAGATTCTCGGCATTGAGATAAGCAGGGATAGAGAGAGTGGCAAGCTTTGGCTAACACAGAAGCAGTATTTGAAGAAGGTACTACAACGTTTTGCTATGAATGAAGATTTAAAACCTATAAGTACCCCGCTTGCTCCTCATTTGAAATTAAGTAGCCGATTATCTCCAAAGACAGATGAATAGTGAGAATACATGGCAAAAGTCCCATATGCTAATGCAGTTGGAAGCTTGATATATGCAATGGTGTGCACGAGATCAGATATTTCATAGACTGTTAGTGTTGTGAGCAGATATATGTATGATCCAGGCAAGAGTCATTGGCAAGCCTTGAAATGGATTCTACTGTATATCCAAGATACCATAAATGTTGGTTTATCATTTGAGCGGGATGAATCACTTGGTCAATGCATAGTTGGATATTGTGATTCTGACTATACAGGTGACTTGGATAAGTGACGGTCTACAACTGACTATTTGTTTACTTTAGCAAAGGCACCGGTTAGTTGAAAGTCTACTTTATAGTCAATAGTGGCTTTGTCTACAATAGAGGTAGTGCATATTGTGATTACAGAAGTTGTGAAGGAGGTAATTTGGCTTCATGGGTTGCTTAAAGACTTGGGAATTGGGCAGAAACAACTTGAGGTATATTCTGACAGTCAGAGTGCTATTCATTTAGCAAAGAATTAAGTCTTTCATGCAAGGACAAAGCATATTGATGTTCGTTATCACTTTGTACGGGAAATTCTCGAAGAAGAGGAGATACTTCTCCAGAAGATTCAAACTACGAAAAATTCTGCAAATATGCTGACCAAGGTGGTTACAAGAGCCAAGTTTGAATATTGTTTAGACTTAGTTAATATTCTGCACATTTGAGTTGGTGCCTGACAGCGCAAATTTGAAGCACTGTAAGGACCGTTTAATTTTTTGTTTGATTGAGAATATTTGTATTTGGTAGGACTAGAAATTGTGCCAAGGTGGAGATTTGTTGACTTTTAGCACCACTTCTTTATCCCACATCGATGAGATAAGAAATTTGGGGGGAGATTGAGAGTTATTTAAGAACTCCTCCCTCCTCCCATTTGTATTATCTCAATGGTATACTCTTCTCCCACATATAAATAAAAGCAGGATATTTGAGTGGTGCTCGGAGACTAGGTATATTTGGCCGAACTCCATTATCAAATTTCCGGATGTGTTCTTTTCTTATCTCTTTTATTTATTCTGTATTTATTTATTATTATTATTTCTTTTCAATTTTAGTATAGTATTCAATATTATTTGTCGGGTTTATTTGTAGTATTTTATACGATTCATTTGGGTGTATTTTACTATTTGTGTGTATTATTCTGTTTGTGTACACGAGTCTAAGTTGTAAAAATATACCATGCATGTAAGTTCTATCTAGGAGATTAAATTGCAAGTGGAACCGTTTATGACCCCTTCAGTCTTTTTTAGGAATTTACTTGAAATGGTAATTCTGTCTAGGAGACTATTGTAGCCTATCCTGAAAATTGCCGAATCGGTTAAATTTACTAGTTATTTGTTTTAAATGAAAATAACATGATGTTCCCGACACATTATTGATCATTAATTCTAGTTAAATCTCAGTAATTGCCTCCAAATGCTAAAACAATCTAAAATTGTTGCTATTCTCTACATCATCAATGTGGTTTCAGAAAGGTGAAACGTTTCAAAATTTTTGAGCCTTATTTGTATTCTGAACTTCTGAATTTAAGAACTTTTTGCTCAAATAATTAATGTAGCAGAAAGGAATTCTTATACAAGGAGAGTTTACAATGTTACGAGATATCGGCGGATTTCTAAAAGTGGATTCAATTTACCATTTTGTTAATCTCTTGTGAACGTGTCTCATATTGCAGGCTTTGCATCTCCTTGTAGCTTCTTTCATTTCTAAATCTGCTATATCTGATACATTTATCTCCAAAATGCTAAAACATGAATGATGAGACATGGAAGACAATTCTCAAATCACAAGCTGTTTTGGTCCTATATTTTTGGGTGTAAGAAACTGTTGGACTCCATGGATTATAGTTGAAGTGTTGGACTTGCATTGGATGGGTTTCAACTATGGCTTTCCTTTTTGTCTTGGCCATCTCCACATGATGAGCCTTTTTTGCTTCTTTGTTTCTGCAGAATGTAGGATTATCCCACTAACACTTTAGTATTGCCCTATATGTTATATATAGCTTGTGAAGATGCTTGCCCATGAGATCTTTTGTTGCAAGGATGATAACTATTTAGTTTGCTTTAGACTATAAATATTATTATTACTTTAATACTTTTTATTGAATTCTGCCATAAGATTTACAGTATTAATAATATACTATAAATAAACAAGTTAGAATGTTTTTCATTACAACTACTTATTGACAAATGTGGAACTCCACCTATCAAAATTTAAACTCGTACTGTTTTTGTTTGTTTGTTTTTTTTTTCAAATATTTATAAAATATGATAAAAAGAATTTAAACTGCATATTGTTTAAATAAAATTCGAACAAGTAGTTATGAAATAGTTACAAAATTTGATAAGAGGAATGTAAGCAAGCAGAAATAAAATTCTTATCAAAATTTTCCCTTGTATTCTCAAGACTCAGAACAAACTAGTGCTAATAATTTTTGTTGAATTTTCTTGTTACTATATGTGTGTGTGTGTGACAAGGCCTAGCAGATCGACGGCGTACAATCTGAATTTCCGATTTTCAAAATTATCTTTCCTAATAAATTCTCCAAAAGAAAATTGACCATTTAGTAAAATGGAGTGAACTTTGCAATTTCCGATAAGAGGTGACCCTTCAATTTTAGTGAGCATTTAAAATTGCAAGCAAGAAAATCCGTCAACAGCCTTCTGAAATTCTCTTATAGTGAGCGTCACGGAGTCCATTTATGATAATACTTGGAAACGAGATATCAACTTTAAATAGGGCAAATTTCCACTTTCCAGAATAACTTTTAACTTATTTTAATTAATTAAATTATATTTATTTACTATGATGTTTTCTAACCATTTATTCTGAAATCCACCCAACCTGCAAACGATATATATATTCCAACTATCACTCTGTCTATCACATTTAATAATTTAAATATATTAAAATTATTAACCAAAATTAACTGATTTCATATAAGCACTCTAAGTGGCCACCACCATTAAACCAAATAGGACGTTAGTTTAAAGGACATGTCATGTGATGTATCCACACTTTCATTGTCGATTTGCTCCATCAAACTTCAAAGTGGAAAAAATCTTAGATTGATAACTTTTTTTTACCATAAATAATTGGAAAATTTCCTCAAACAAGGAAATTGTTATTTTCATTTTTCTTTTAATTAAAAGGAGATTTGTTTAAAGAAAATCTCTGTGTCAAAACTCATATATTTTAGTAATTTAATCCATAATTTCTCTATTGTAAATTAGATATAAACATACTCCCTCCATCTCAAATAGATTGAAATGTGTGTAAAAAAATCACACATACTCAGTTTTAATTTCATATAACTAGCTAACAAATTCCTTATAAATAAATCAAATATGACAATTGTGTAAATTAACAAGATAATAACATGTAATTTTCACTTGAAATTAATTAATTAAATAACATTCCAAATTAACCAAGTTTCAATTTTTTTTCTGAGAAAAAACAAAGGTGAGAACCTAAACCTACATCCCCTCGCTGTTACCACTCCATACTCCGACCACTTGAAATCTAGACACCCCCCCCCCCACTACAACCGTCTACCAGTCAAAAGCAAACCCACGACATCGGAAACTGAGTGGAGAAAACGTTTTGTATCTGTATTCATTGACTACCTACCTCTTAATGCAACCGCTAAAGATATCCATCCTTTTTTCTGCCTGTACGGGAAGATTTTCTACATCTTCATTCCCAGTAAACTGAGGAATAAATCATTGCATCGATATGTTTTGTGCGATATAAACACATCAATGAAGCACGCAATGCTGTTCATTATCTAAAAGGGTCCTTCATGCCCAATCGGAAAATTATAGTAAAACTAGCAGATGATTTCAGTTAAGCTTATCATGCAAAACCACTGGAACCTCAGCTTAGGCATGACATCCCCTCTTACCATAATATGCTGTCAACAAGAAAGGTCACAACTTTCAACAACATGGAGAGTAAAAATATGCAGAATCCTGGGGAAAAAATATGTGACTTCTCTTTTATGCCAAATGAAATTGATTTCAACTGGCGGCCTTGTCAGTGAAGTCATCTCCATTGAATGTATCTCGAGTCTAGATGATTTTTTCACAAAAAATGGATTTAAGCCCTGCAAACTGTCATCTATGGGTGGAAGGCTAGTCTTCATTTTCTTCGAGTCTGTGGATACTGCAGTCAACGTTATCTCGCAAGGTTCAGGTTGGTTGCAAAGTATATTCAACTCCATCAAGCAATGGGAACCAAAGGATGTTGCCTTTGACAGAGTGGTTTGGTTGAGATGCTAATACTTACCATTCACGCCTGGAATTTAAAATTCTTCTCTAAGATTTCATGCAAGTGCGGAAATTTCATTGCAGTTGATGAGGATACCAAAAATCGAAATCGGTTTGATGTTGCTAGATTTCCGATAACCACTTCCTTTTAAAAAGTACATCTCAGAAACTATCTCCATAAATATTAATGGAGATCATTTTGATATCAAAATCAATAAAGACTTCAGTTCATCACTAGACTTCTCCACTACATGTTAGGTCCCTGCAGTAAAATTACAAAAATAATTACGGTAATAGAATAATAAAAATAAGACACAGTAATTAACGTAGTTCACCTTTCACTTGTTAGGCTACATCCACGAGACAAACTCCGAATAAATTTTCCACTATTAAAAATAGTAGGCTTACAAAGAGATTATTACAAAATAGTGGCACTCACAGTGTTTTTTTTAAAGCACCCCAAAATTATAATCCTCACTATTTTTTCTCTTTCCAAATTTTAGAAGCCTTCTTCTAAAATTATAATCTTCACAGAATTCTTATTTGTGGTTTTCTTTCTTTTTTCACTTTTTTAATTCTGCTCATTCTTACAATTTGTAATTACATTTATATAATAAAACTATTTACTAAAAATAGAAATCTAATTCTTCAACGAATTCTTTTAATAATAATAACCAGAAACATTTTTAATGGTTATTATTTTATTTTCCTAAATTTCTATTACTAAAAATAGCTAATTATTTGTTGGCAAAAAAACTTTTGTCCACTTGATACACACGACCAACAAATCTCCCCCGTGGACTTCAAGTGGGATATTAGTTGTACTCTTTGTCATCCCTGCAGCTAATCGATAAAATTCAAATTTGTCCTTTGGAAGAATCTTTGTCAACATGTCTGATCCATTCTCATCTGTATGGATCTTTTCAAGCAGTAACTGCTTCATCTCCAATACATCTCTGATCCAGTGATATCTAACATCGATATGCTTTGATCTTGAATGAAAGGAAGAATTCTTCCCCAGATGGATCGCACTCTGACTGTCGCAGTATATCAAATATCATTCCTAATGAATTCCGAGTTCATTCAAGAACTTTTTCATCCATAATAAATCTTTGCACGCTTCTGTCAAGGCTATAAAATCTGCTTTTGTTGATGAAAGAGCAACACACTTTTATAATCTTGATTGCCATGACACCGCTCCGCCTGCAAATGTGATTAGATAACCAGATGTAGACTTTCTAGAGTCAACATCACCAGCCATATCTGCATCAGTATAACCAACTAATACTGGCTTATCATCTCCAAAACATGTTTATGTTTTGGTTGTACCTTTAAGATACCTAAATATTCATTTTACTGCAGCCCAATGTTCCTTTCCTGGATTTGAAAGAAATCGACTCACTATTCCAACTGAGTGAGTAATATCTGGTCGTGTACAAACCATGACATACATTAAACTTCCAACTGCTGAGGCATATGGAACCTTTTCCATTTCTTCCTTCTCTCTATCTGTAGAAGGGCACTGTTTGGAACTCAATCTAAAGTGATTGGCAAGAGGACAACTAACCGCTTTAGCATTTTTCCATGTAAAACCTTTGAAGTACTTTTTCCATGTACTTTTCTTGTGATAACCATAATTTCTTGGCACTTCGATTCCTCATAATTTTCATGCCAAGAATTTGTTTTGCTGGTCCCAAGTTTTTCATAGCAAAATACTTATTTAATTGTTTCTTCAAGCTATTAATTCTGGCAAAATTCTGACCAACAATCAACATATCATCCACATAGAGCAAAAGAATAATGTAATAATCATCAGAGAATTTCTTCACAAAAACACAGTGATCTGAAGTGGTTTTGCTGTAGCCTTGCTCTCCCATAACAGACTCAAACTTCTTATATCACTGTCGCGGCGCCTGTTTCAGGCCATACAAGCTCTTTTTCAACTTGTATACATATTCCTCTTTTCCTTTCTCAATGAAACCCTCTGGCTGCTCCATGTATATCTCTTCTTCTAAATCACCATGTAGGAAGGCAGTCTTCACATCCATTTGCTTGATTTTCATATCGAAATTGGCGGCCAATCCGAGCACTGACAAAATGGATGTCATTTTCACGACAGGTGAAAATATCTCATCAAAGTCAATACCCTTTCGTTGACTGAATCCTTTCACGACTAATCTAGCTTTAAATCGTGGCTGGGAGCTATGTTCATCCTGCTTGATCTTGAACACCCACTTGTTCTTCAAAGCTTTCTTGCCTGTAGGCAACTTCACTAGCTCAAATGTTTGATTCTCATGCAAGGATTTCATTTCATCTTGTATGGCTTCAATCCAATTCCTTTTATGTTCATTTTCCATTGCTTCTTCAAAGCATTCAGGTTCTCCCCCATCAGTAAGTAATACATACTCACTTGCTAGATATCTAGTAGATGGTTGTCTAATTCTACTTGATCTTCCTAATACTTGAGAACCTTCTGGTGCTGGTGGTTGAACATGAACATCATCAAAATCATTATTTAGTTCATTTGGATTATGAACTTCTGGATTTTCTAACTCTGGCACTTGTTCTCGTGGAACATTTTCTTCATCTCCAACTTGTCTTTGTTTTGTTGTTGGAGGAATAAGCTGCACTTTTGTTGAATCATCATCAGAACTATCAGCAGTCTGCTTTTAAAGCTTTTCAATATCTTCAATAGTCTGATCTTCAATAAATACAACATCTATGCTTCTAATCATCCTTTTCTGGATTGGATCATAAAACCTATAGCCAAATTGATCTTGGCCATAGCCAACAAATACACATTGTCGCGTCTTGATATCAAGCTTAGTCCTTTCGTCCTTTGGAATATGGACAAAAGCTTTGCAACCAAACACCCCAAATGATCATAGGAAACATCTTTTCCTGACCATACTCTTTCTGGAGTATCAAACTGCAGAGGAACACAAGGTGAACGATTTAAAAGATGAACTGCTGTAAGAAGAGCTTCACCCCAAAATCGTTTAGACAATTTTGCATGTGAGAGTAAACATCTAACTCTCTCCATCAAAGTTCTATTCATCCTCTCAGGCAAACCATTCAGTTGCGGCGTCTTGGAAGGTGTCGTTTGATGCCGAATACCATGCTCTTTACAAAAAAAATCAAATGGTCCAGTGTATTCTCCACCATTATCTGTTCTGACGCACTTCAACTTCTTCCCTGTCTGTCTTTCCACCAGGGTTAAAAATTGTTTGAAAACTTCTAACACTTGGTCTTTAGACTTTAAAGTGTATACCCAGGTCTTCCTAGAATGGTCATCAATAAATGTTACGAAGTATCGATTTCCACCATATGACATCATCAATGGTCCACACAAATCTGAATGTACCAGATCTAACATATTCTTCATTCTGGAAGGAGGGGTAATCTTGAAAGCAACTCTGTTTTGCTTTCCCGCCATACAATCAGAACACTTCTCTAAATGAATTTTATCCAATCCGGATAACATGTTTTTTCTCACTAGAGTTGTCATGCCTTTCTCATTCATGTGGCCAAGTCGTTTATGCCACATATCAACTGTACTTTCCTTCTCTGCTACATTAATAATGTCTTCGGAGATCTTCCCATGCATTATGTACAGTTTTGGATCTAGCTTACCTCTAGCTATTACCAATGAACCTTTCGTAAGCTTCCATTTACCATCATTGAAGATGTTACAAAACCTTCAATGTCAAGCCTACGAACCGAGATTAGGTTTGAACGCATGTCAGGTACATGCACAACATCTTTTAGCACTAATCTCATTTCACTTATCGTTTCTAAACAAACATCTCCCTTGCCAACGACTTTCAACAATTTGCCATCTGCTATCTTTACCACACCTAGATTGCCTGATGTGTAAGATGATAAATTTTCTCTTCGAGATGTTGTATGAAGAGTGGCCCCACTATTAATTACCCAACTAGTCTCTTGGGTTGCAAGATTGATAGTGTCTTCAGTAAAGATTTGAAACTCAGCAATGACATTAGCCTCGTCATCATTGCTTTCTTCCTTCTTTGCCTTGCCTTTATTTTTCTCCTGGTCACTTTTGAACTTTCTGCAATATCTTTTGATGTGCCCCTTTTTCCCACAATGGTGACACAAAATATTAGCATATTTATTTGATTTACCTCTGCTCTTATCTCTTGTATTTAAACTCCTAAATTGGTTCCTTCCTCTATGCTGGTTACTTCCTTTAGCATCTGCTACAAGGATGTCTGATGAGGATGATGAGAAACTTTGTGCTCTACGTCTCATCTCCTCATTTAAAACAGCATTTTTGACAAATTCCCAGCTAACTCCGCTATCTGGTGTAGAGTTGTAACTGAGATCTTCAAAGTCTCCCATGACTCTGCAAGGTAGCGAGCACCATAAGGCCGAGGATTTTATCATCAAACTTTATGCCCATACTTGACAACTGATGAATGATTTCCTGTATTTCACTTATGTGACCTGCTATAGAAGTACCTTCTCGATATTTAAAATTCATCAACTTTGTTAAATAAAATAACTGATTATTGCTGGTCTTTGAGGCATATAACTCCTAAAGTTTATTCCATAGTGTTCGAGCGTGAGTCTCGTCAGAAATGTGATTGTACACATTATCATCAACAAATTGCCGAATATAGCCATAAACTTGCTGATGCTCGAACTCCCAATCTTCATTAGTCTTATCTTCAGGTTTACTTGTTCTAAACACTGGCTCGTGCAGTTTTGTTACCATAAGGAGATTTCTCATTTTGCTTCTCCATATATGATAATTTCTGCCATTTAGACTGATCATCTTGCTTGTCTTAGCCTCCATTATTTATTTATGAAAATTTAATAAATAGTAATCTTACGTATAAATAGTGACCGTGTACAATTTTTCAAATTGATTGCGGCAAAAAAATTCATCGTAATTTTCTCATCGTCGTAATATATTTATTTTCAAAAAATATATTCACGGATCCGATATTACTATTTGACCAGCTGGACCAACCGAAACTTTCGGCTCTGATACCACTTTGTTAGGTCTCCGCAATAAAATTATGAGAATAATTACGATAATAGAATAATAAAAATGAGACACAGTAATTAACGCGGTTCACCTTTCACTTGTTAGGCTACATCCACAGGATAAACTCCGAATAAATTTTTCATTATTAAAAATAGTAGGCTTACAAAGAGATTATTACAAAATAGTGGCACTCACAGTGTTTTTTTTTAAAAACACCCCAAAATTATAATCCTCACTATTTTTTCTCTTCCCAAATTTTAGAAGCCTTCTTATAAAATTATAATCTTCACATAATTCTTATATGTGGTTTTCTTTCTTTTTTCACTTTTTTAATTCTGCTTATTTTTATAATTTGTAATTACATTTATATAATAAAACTATTTACTAAAAATAGAAATCTAATTCTTCAACGAATTCTTTTAATAACCAGAAATATTTTTAATGGTTATTATTTTATTTTTTTAAATTTCTATTACTAAAAATAGCTAATTATTTGTTGGCAAAAAAATTTTTTGTCCACTTGATGGACACGACCAACACTACACTCAACTCCGGCGACACCCTCAACACCAACACTAGCACACCGGCCGCTAACTCTGCACAGAAATCAGAGAATTCTCACGCGTCCCCGACAGTGTTGGAAAATGTTTCCATCACTTTTCCTAAGGCCCATACCTCTTGTCTATCCTATGCTAGGTTGTCAAGCACAAACCAAACAACAATACCAGCTTTAATTCCTTGAAGCAATAATCAGCCTCAAACCCACCAAAAATGGGACCCAACATCTCAGAAAGTGAAAAAATTGACCATGAAACTCCCACAAAACATTCTTTGGGCCTAAACCAACAAAAAGCCCACTCTGAGCCCATCACCCATCTTCAACCCACCCACCAAATCAAATCAAGCCATCTTACTCTGGGCCTGCTGGCCTGACTCTTATCCTTATAAAACCACCCATTTGTGCAAGGGATACGGATCTAATGCTGCTGTTGAAGTCGACACTAAGCAGCCAAGTGAGGGACCTGTGAACTTAACAGGTACGGATGGTTGGCGAAAAAGGAAGAAAAAATTCTTGAGATTGAAACCCTTTGATCTCACCACTACTCGAAAGAGGAAAACCAAGAAGAAGCCCCCGTCAACATCTGCCCTCTACAGTCGAAGATTTAGATGATTCAATTACTGATAGTGGGATCGGCAATATGAACAGAATCATATCAATAAACCTTTTAAAATCATCTACTGGGAAACCAGACAACCCAGATGAACACAGGAATCCACTCCACCTGCTAACCCAACAAATCAAGAAGCGGAACAAACCTGACAAACCGGTAAGTCTTTGGGACTCTTCTCTGAACAGAATAAGGACACAGTTTGTAATCAGTTAGCAACAATAATCAGCAAAGAAGCAGAATTCAGGCCAGGAAAAGTAAAATGAACCTCCTTTGCTGGAACACTAGAGGACTTGATGCCCCGGCCAAAAAAAAGGTTGTAAAGCGCTGGGTTTTAAAGAAAAACATAGACTTCTTAGGTGTTATCGAATCCAAACTAGAGGAAGTTCATAATTCAATAGTTAAACAGATTTGGGGAAATTAGGACGTAAGATTGAACTCATCTGGGGGTATTTTAATTTCCTGGAACAAAACAAATTTTTAATGCTTGAGAATTGAAAAGGGCAGAAGTTGGTTAGCAGTTGAAGGAATATGGACAAACCTGAGATTTGAATGTTCGATCATTGTTCTATATGGACCAAGTTCTGAGGAAGAGAGAAATAGATTATGGATAGAAATTGTTTCCTTATCCAATGTCATCCACGAGCCTTGGCTACTTATTGGAGATTTCAATGAGGTTTTATGCAGGTAAGAGAGAAGTTCTGGGTCTTTCTCATCCATCGGAGCTACAAAATTACACGATATGAACAAGCCTGTAACTTAATCGACTTACCCCCCATAGGAAACAAATATACCTGGGGAAATCTTAGATGCTCAAGTAGAATTGACAGAGCCCTAGTGCAGCACCCCTGGCTGGTTCAATTCCCATCGATCAAATTATGGTCACTCTGTAGAGGTTTGTCTGATCATAATCCCTTATTCTTGGAAGCAGATAATGTTAATTGGGGTCCCAAACCATTCTGGTTTCTTGATTGTTGGTTATCTCACTCAAAATTCGATGATTGTATCAAGCTTTGGTGGGCGGAGGCTACTCGTTGCCATACAGGTCCGAGAAATCTGCTTAAAAAGTTGGACTTTTTGAAGAAAAAACTTGTTGAATGGAACAAGAATGTTTTCAAGAACATTGAGTCTGAAATCTTAAAACTAGAAGAAAATATTAATGAGTTTGTAACCTCCATAAATTTTATAAATTAAATAAAATAAATTAAAAATAAATTAAATAAATAATTTAAATGAAAAGTTGAAGGATTAGAAATAAGAAAGTAGAATATAAATGTGAAATATATATTAAATATATATAATATATATAAAATCAACACTTTATGAAGAAAAGTTAAAAGTTAAGTGGTAAAATTATAAATATACTTTGTAAAATTAAAATTATTTAAATAAATTATTTTTAGATGGACGAGATAAAATATAATTTTTAAAATAAATAAATAAATAATTATTAAAATATAATAAAATAATATATATACAAGGTCATTTTTAAAAGTGGAAGGAGAGAGAAATTCAAAAGTTGTCTTCATCTTCTTCTTCTTCCTTAGGAGGCCGAACCTCCATGGTTACCCAATGGAGTTTTTTTCTTCTTTCAAGCTTCATCAATTGAAAGAATTTTAAGAATTCAAGTAAAGTTTTGGTGATTTTCTCTTGAAATAGTAAGTTTTTCAACTTATTTCTTTGAAATTTCATGAAATTGTGAATATGTTGAATTTGAATTTTTATAGTAGCATGATTTAGTGGCTTGTATGGATATTTATGAAGTTATTTTGATTAGTTATTAATGATTCTTAAGTTGGATTGAAGAAATAATTAAGTTTGAGTTGAGTTTGGTTGAAGAGAGAGAATGGATTATGTAAAATTGGACTTTTGGAACCATGTATTTTAATTATGCAAATTGATTCCAAATGTGTTATTTTGATACATAAACAAGTATTTTAAAGTCAAATGATGAGTTTAACCAAGTTTAGTTGGAGATTGGATAAGGTAGTGTTGAATTTAGGATTTTGGAAAGAGAATTTTTTAAACTATTGGTGTTTGTTTGATTTTAATGATTAAATCATGTTATTTAATGATATTAGTGATGTAAATAAGCTTGGATTAATAATTAGAATGAGTTGGAATAAAGAACCTTAATTGATGAAGGTTATGACATTTTAGAATTTTATATAAGAGTATGTATTTAATTAATGTGAATGATTAAAACATGTTATAATATGTTTGTAATGATGTAAATAAACTTAAAACACAAATTTAAATGAATTCAAATAGATTTTTAATGTTAAAATAAGGTTAGGCATAATTTTAAAAATTTATAGGAGTGATGTTTAATTAGAGTTTAATATTAAAAATGTCTTAAAATGTGATATTAAATGATTGTATTTGATCAAATTTTGTATAGGCATTAAGAAGAAGTAAATTGTCCAACTCTAGTATTGAAGGAAAAGTTGAAAGTGAAGGTTGGTGGGATATTTTTAGCTTGTATTTTAGTGCTCTTTGAGGTATGTACAAACTCTTGATAAATGAAGTGTAATTGCATTATATTTGAACTAACACGTTTTAGATGAAAAATGGCTACTTAGTAGTTTAAACATTCATGAATATTATGTTATGATATGTGAATTATTATGTATGATTTATATGTATTATGAAAAGCTATTATTAATAGCTAAATTGAATAAAATGTGATTTATTTGTATTATGTGAGAATGACCCAAAAATATTTGGGTAATGTGATTTTAATGTGAAATGAGATACATTGTGATGAAATGATGAGATATGATAAGTTAAAATGAGTTGACATTGATATTAATGAGAAAATGAGGCAATGTGAAGAGAAAAATAAAAAAATGAAATAATGTGATGAGAAAAGTTGATTATGGAAAAAAATAAATTATTTGTGTACCTAGTATGTTATTTAATTTTCAGAGTTCTGTGTTTGACGGCATGCCTATGAGGTTATCCTCATTATTTGTCTTTGGGACTAGACGCTGGACGTCAGTGATATATGATTTACCTTCGGGGCTATACGCTAGGTGTTACTGATATATGATTTGCCTTCGGGGCTAGACGCTAGGTGTTACTGATATATGATTTACTTTCGGGGCTCGACACTTGATATCAATATGGACCAAAATGGTAACTATAAGATTTGAATAATATATTAGTTTGTTGGGCCCATGCTTGTGTATGTGTTTATGTAAATTATAAAAAGATTAAAGATTATGTTTTAAAGTAGAATTGTATGTCACATTGTGACATAACATACAAAAGCATTATGCATTGACATTGTATTAAAGTTTTGTTATTATCAAAATTTATACCACTAGGCTTTTATCTTAGAGCGATTATAATTTATCGTGCAGGTGACATGGTGATCTGGTAGATCCAGAGACCTGGTAGAGTCTAGCTTTGTGGTGATTTTGCTACTTCAAGATCGAGTCAGTTGCCATCATGTATATATTTTTTATTATAGTACATTTTATTATTTTGTATATTATGGTTATATTTTTTAGTACATTATAAATTATAAAGAATATTTTGGATAAATTGTATAATATAAGATTTTATATGTGTTTGATATATATATATATGTATATATATAAATATTTTGAGAAAATATGGAGAAATTAAGAAGTTGAGGTGAAAATGTGTGATTATTTTTATTAGGAGTGTGTTTTTGCTGGTTGTGAAATTGTTAAATATTTGAGATGTCCAAATTACAGATAAAACTCTAACGAATTTTATTAAGAGATTTTTATAAAAATGCTTATTTTAAAACTTATAATTTATAAAGAATATTTTATTTACTATTTAAATATACATTTTAAAGTGTTTGAGATTTTAAATTAGAAATGTGAAAATTTTTATTTTACAGGATTGTAACATTTTTATACCGTATGCGCATATTTTATATATAATAAGTGTATATATTATATGTATATATAATATATGGGTGTTATATTTATTTTAATATCAGAGCCTAGGTTTGAGGTTCTCGGTCTAAGTGGGTTGTTAGAAAGAGAAAATGAGGATTTTAAATATGATTTTAAATTGTAATACATTTATTGACACTGACAATTAATCTGATCTTTGATGTGGTAATTTCTACTGTATTTGTAGATATAGGTAGTTATGGCATCTAGGACGCACCGATCTGCAGAGGGTAGTGCAGAGAGTGTAGCCCCTGATGAGGGTAGAGTTGAAGCTGGTGTTGAGACTGCTGGAGAGACATTTGCTTTTGTGCCAATTAGACCAGCAGCTGAGGAGGTTCCATCGGGCTGGGTATGACAGATGGTGGAGTTGTTGAAATATACTTCGGTTCAGGCCACAGCAGCCACCATAGCCACATCCACCACTATAGCCACAGCCGCAGTAGCAGTTGCCGACTCGAAAATATGACAAGTTGAGAAGGTTTGGAGCCACATATTTTATTGGCACTACAGACCTGGCTGCAAAAAAGCATTGGTTGAACATGGTCCAGAGAATGTTCATTCAGTTGTAGGCTAGTTCAGAGGAGAATTTTGATTTTGCTAGATCTCTTCTGCAGGGGGATGCGTATGAGTGGTCAAGCCTTACAAGGGGCTCTAGGAACTCTGAATAGTTGTTTGACCAATGAGTTACATTTACGTACCATTAATGCAAATCTTGGCATGATTCGTTCTCAATAGCCATGAGATGATCATCTTAGGGTGATCCTTTTGTCGACGGATGCTCCTATTACATTCGTAGCCTCTGAAGGATGAGAACCAACTATGTAGCATCTACAACGAGAATTTAAGTATTGTATATGTCATTAGTCTGATCTTTTGTAGGAGCTACCCGTAATAACAAACTTGAAAAATGTCTGTCATTGTCGTAGCCCCTCACTTTCATTACATCGATGTGGATTACCTCGCGTTAAGCAATAGATAAATAGACACATCCCATTGCACTGATCAGGGAAGTTCGTAGTGACTGAGGGGGTCGAAAATTAAGAAGTGAGTTATTTATCAGCCAAACATTCTTCTTACGGCTAGATCCGGCGAAGTTTCGTAAAAACCACCGCCTTCCTTAAAATATCATGAACCGTTCCTGTAGGTTAAGTGCTTTTTTCGAGAAAATATAGAATAACAGGAAAATTAAATAGGTTTAATTTTTTATCGGATCATAAAAACCCACTTTCCGAAGATCTCTTCCTTCTCTTCAGGATCTCTTCCGTTCCTGTAAGATGAGTGCTCTCCTATTCCAACTTCCCCAGAACCTTCGGTAGCACAGCCAAGACAGCGATGGGTTCTCTGCCCCTGCGGGGATGGAGTGATAGAAATTTTGAGAATTCAAGAGAAGGTCACGCCTCCGAATATTCGAGTCTTGGATTAGGAATTAGTCTCAATATTTTTTTTTTGGAATATGAATTATGAATAGAGAAAAGAGGATAAAGTATTATGATTATTAAGAACTCAACGGGATCCCCTAGAATCAAACAGAGAAAAGAGGAGGTCCACTACACAATCATCTTATACCATCACACAAACATATACTTTCCTTTCTCAAGAACTACTCGATTACACTGACGTAATAGATATAAGAATCATAGCCAAATTTGGCCGATCAATTTGGTAGTCCGACCTATATATATTACCCATCATAAATCATCCAAAACCATAGCTCCGTCAACAAGATTGTTACACGCATTATGAGCAAACAAAATTTCAGACTCAATACTTTCACAACTCATCACAGGAATACTTCAGGCAAATACAACAAAACCCTTTGAAAGAAAATCCAAAGATTATTGAAGTGAGATTATTGAATATCATCACCATCCAAGACTGCAGCCATGGCTTTTACCAAGATTATCTACTGGTCTTTGGAGACCAAGTTAATAGGCTTCTTTGATTCCTTGAAACTAATCAAAATTGAAAATACAAAATCCAAAGATTCAGCATTTGAGATATCCTGACACCCTATAAGAAATAGATTTCTCCAAATTGGAAGAACCACCAGATAAGACTAATCCTGCAAAGAAACGAATTCCACTTTTTTTGTGATAAATCTTAGGAAGAATTTCATGTAATTTTTTTATTGTATGAAAGATAAGGAAGTCCGGGCATTAGCTAGTTTTGCTCACGAGTTTGAATCGGTGGAAGCTTAGATTAATTTGTGGACTAGAGATCTAGAGAAGTAAATGTAAGTTAAATTCTCAATTCATTTAATTTCAGTTTAAATTATGTATATAACTTATGTGTTGTGGATTGTTTTTATTTAAATCTACTGTGTTGTGACAAATAAGTGTTAGATTTTTCTTAAAATATTTTTCCTATTTTTTAAAAAAATTAGAAAAAATTGATTTATTTTTATAAATGTCAAAATAAAAATTATAAAAAATTAATTTTTTAAATTTATCTATTTAAACACAATATGTTTTAAGAAATTTTAAAATTTTATTATTATATTTTTAGAAATTTTTTAGTAAATAAAAATATTTTAGGGTGTTTTATGATTTTTTAAAAAAATTAGCAAAAATTTATTTATTTTGATAAATTTTAGAATAAAAATAATTTTTTTCACTTTTTAATTAAATAGAATATGTTTTAGGAAATTTTGTTTTTTTTATATTTTTAAATTTTTTTTTGGTAAATAGAAATATTTTAGGGTGTTAGATTTTTTTAGGGTATTTTTTTTAATTTTTAAAAAATTTTAGGTAAATTTGGTTTCAAAATTTTAATTATAAAAATAAACTAACAAAAAATTTATTTTTTTTATATTTTCTATATGTAATACCGACAAAATTTTCATACGGTAATATAACATAATTTTCTATCGAAAATTACCGACAGAATTTTCTCTAGGTATTACCAACAAAATTTTCTGTCTGTATTACAGACAAAAAAAATTTCTCTCGGTAATTTATCGATATATATTTATTTTCATCAGTATTTTTATTACCGATAAAGAAAATAATTATAGAAATTTTTTGTCTATAAATCTAATTACTGACAAAAAAATAAGAATTACCGATGAATTTTTTCGTCGGTAATCCGGTACATTCTTGTAGTGAAATGAATAACAATATATAAAAAATAAATAGCAAAATATAATAATAATTCAGACATCAAATAATAATAATAACAACAACAATAACAATAAAATAATAATTGAACTACGAGAACTTTGATTCCATCAAGCGGATATGCAGGCATTCGAAATTAAGTTTCGAATTCAAGTCCATTTTAATAATATATATATATACCATTTTAAAAAAAATTATATTAAAAAAATTTTAATTAACGAATTGCAAAAAAAAATATTTAATTAAAAAAATAAAAAAATTGAAATAGTTTTGTCCTAGGAGTGGACATTTAACAAATATTAAGCAATCTAATAGTATAAAATTTTTATATTCAGATAGTAAGCCATCAATTAATAAATAAAAAATATATATACAGAGGTGATAAAACTAAAAAAATAATAAAAATAATAAACAAAATTTTTTGTCCAAATAATTGATATAATAATAAAAAAAATACAAGAATAATAAAAAAATAAAATAATAATTAGGATTTTATATTCAGACAGTGAATATAATATCTCCTATAGGTAAAAAAATAAAAAATTACAATTATAGTACCAAATTTGGGCATTGTAGAGTGTTTTTCTTTCCATACATGTAATCAACCTTCAAATTTTATCTCTAAAAAATGCAGTTCACTAATAGATAGATGTCTAATCAAATCTTATAATTGATTGGTGACAATTCCTAACACATAAAAAATAATAACAATTAAAAACAAGCTGACTTAAAATGAAACCAAATTTATAATTCACTAGCTCTTTTATCACCACATGTGCGACAATAATTTATATACACTCTTGTTATAAACTCGCCTTATTGCACCTTGATAACAGATATTTATATAAATTTAATGATATAATAAATTTATCATTTGGCCGGGGTAAATGCTCTGTATATGTGTATAGAAATTATTTTTCTTTGGGCTTGCAAGATAAGCCATTATGCCCCCTTAGGTTGAAGTTGGATCAGTAAGGAATTATATTTGAATATATGTAAAAGATGATTAATTTGAATTATTTCTGAATTTTTTGAGAATTATGGAGTTGTTTGTAACACCTCTTCCCGACCTATAAATAAGCCGAGGAGGAATGCTACATCGGAATACGAGCTCTGGTTATGTCAGCTTACTTAATGTTCCTTATAAAAATTTTTAGAAAATTTTTATAAGGAACATTAAGTAAGCTGACATAACCAGAGCTCGTATTCCGATGTAGCATTCCCTCCTCGGCTTATTCATAGGTCGGGAAGGGGTGTTACAATTTGTGGTATCAGAGCATTGGTTTAGTCAATTCTGGAAGATAGGTAGTAAGTAAGTAACTATGTGTGCCATGTAAGATAAAGTAAGGAGAAAGTTATATGATAAATAGGTAGATGTACATGCCAGATAGGAATTGATAATCGAGTTATATGTTGATGAATTAAGCAGATAGCTATTGATGTCAATGTAGGATGTCTCTAGATTCGTGGCAAGCTATGGAACAGGAAACAGAATCCCAAGCCTCCGCACCAATAGGTGTTGAGGAAGCCCATGGACCAGGACTAGGGCCAGCAATGTATTTACATGTATGAATAAGTAAGTTTCGGGGCGAAACTTAAATTAAGGGAGGTAGAACTGTCACATCCCAAAGTTTAGGTAGTCGAGTATTAGGCAAGAATGACATAAATAAGTGGTCAAATAGAGGCTCGAGATAGTCAAAACAAAATCGGAGTGCAAAGCGACGGGACCTAAAGGTAATTTTTCAAAAGGCCGAGGACCTAAGTGAAAATTTCTCAAAAATTAGGGGCAACTATATAAACTTAAAAATTAAGTGTCGGAAGTTCTTAATAGTGCCCATATCCAACCCCGAAAGAATATTCTCGAGATTAATCGGGTCATAACTGTGGGTTTCAATTTTTCCCGAAAACGCACAGTTTAAAAGTTACAATCGATTAATCGCTGGAGGGTATTTTGATATTTTCACACCCTAGACTATAAAATTATAGCACAAGAAAGTTGAGGGGGTCAAAATATGAATAAAAGGAAGCCTAATGGCTTGCCAAATAAATAAATAAAAGAAAGAGACATTTGGCTTCCTTTTATTCATATTTTGACCCCCTCAGTTTTCTTGTGCTATAATTTTATACTCTAGGGTGTGAAAATATCAAAATACCCTTCATTGATTAATCGATTGTAACTTTTAAACCGTGCATTTTCAAAAAAAATTAAAATCCACAGTTATGACCCGATTAATCTCGAGAATATTCTTCCGGGGTCGGATATGAGCACTATTAAGAATTTCCGACACTTAATTTTTAAGTTTACATAGTTGCCCCTAACTTTTGAGAAATTTTCACTTAGGTCCTCGGCCTTTCGAAAAATTACCTTTAGGTCCCGTCGACTTCACGGGCCTCTTTTGCACTCCGATTTTATTTTTGACTATCTCGAGCCTCTATTTGGGCACTTATTTATATCCTTATTGCCTAATACTCGACTACCTAAACTTTGGGATGCGACATTGTTTGAGATTTAAATTATATTTATCTAGTTGAGCTACAGATGATATATATTATGTATTATTTAACATTATTTATTCTCCATTGTTATATATTTATCTATTTATTGAATAGTTGGACTCATCCCTTTAATATATAAATATTTCAAATCTTGAAGGATAAGTCAATAGAATCCCTATAGTACATTTTCTCATCATAGCATAGAGGAGATTGGACCAACATATTAGTAATTATTGTATGATGTTATTTAAGAATTAATTATATTATTGTGTTAGACAATAATGAAGATGTATTTAAAAATATTAGTATTTCTTGGATGATATAGATGTGTATACTTGAAGGATATTAAATAATTAAATTATGAGTGATGATCTTCTAGCAAAAGTAATATTATGCTATAATCACATAAGAGATTGTAAAATATTTAGTTAAATTACAAAATAAGTTCATCTTTAGAATTAAAAGAATGAAGTGTGTCAACAAAACACCATATTACATACTGAAGTGAATTTTATCAAAATTATATGATCATCACTTCAAAACAATTAGAATGCAAACTAATTTGAAGTGACTTTGTAGCTCCGATACCATATTAAATAATTCAAAGAAAGAAAAGAGAAATACAAAAGTAATAAAATGAGGACCTTACTGTTTCATAATATATTATAAATACAAAGAGATTAACAGGGAAAATATTCAATGATGCAGATAAAATACCAAAATAATGCCTCGATCTAAAATTTTTACCAAAAATAAATAAAAAAAATAAAAATATGCCAAAAGTTACAATAAATAGAAAAAGATATTTTCAAATGTTGAAAAATTTTGCCAAAAAGAGACAGACCAAACTATAAAACAGTGACTTTGACCCGTTAGCCTATTTTCCATTGGGCTAGGCCGTTAAAACATTTAGTTTACAACTTCAACTTTTGATAAAAAAAAATTTATTGAACTATTACTAAAGTGGTTTTCAATCAAACTGTTTGTTCCGCTTCAAGGAGGTTACAAAATAGTAGTTAGATGACTCTTGTTAGGGCTGGGCACGAGTCGAGTTCGGTCGGATTAAAGACATTTTTCAATCTGACTAACCGATCTCTTCATCAAAATTCACACCCGAAATCGATCGAAGAAACAACAAATTTCGATCGACCCACCTAACTTCAGGTTCAGTCGGTTAAAATTGGATGAATTCAGATTGACAGTCAAACATTGATGCTTGCAAGCATATACAAGCAGAAGAGAGAAATAAAGAGCAGAGCATGAACAAAGAGGTGAAAAAGTTAAAGAAATTGAAACAATAATTTTCTTATATCAATATCGAAAAACATTGTTCTGCTTTAATTTACAAAACAATTCACTATTAACACAACTAAAAAAATACCCAAATCAAGAAAATACCAAAAGTAACATAACTATAAAAAAACCACTGCTTATTATATTGCTTTACAAAATAATTTACTATTAACACAACTAAAAATACCCAAAGTAAAAAAAAAATCTTTTGATTAAGTATGCGTAGAAAAAAAAATATAAAGCTAAAATTAGTATTGCCTCTGAAACAAATGTAATATAGAAAAAAAAAGTATTAATCGATGAACTTAAGAAAATTTTTGAAAGAAGATCTTAAATAAAGCCCAAAAATATAAATCTCAATAGCCAAGATCCCAAATAAAGCTCAAAAAATATAAATCCCAATAGCCAACAGGAACACAAAAACAAAACTCCCTAACACTCAAATAAAAAAATTAAAAAGCCAAAAAGAAATTTGAAAACTTACCAAAAAAATTTGAAAACTCACAAAAGTGTTCTAAATCAATGTAGAGTTAGAAGAAGCCCATGGAGAATTAGATGACATCATGGAGGATTAAAAGAAATCAATGGAAGAAACTAAGATTTGGAAGAGTAAATATCGGTGAAGAAATCAGAAAGAAAGAAATTGAGAGAGAGGAACCAGATTTGAGAGACAGAGGAAATATCTAGGAAGAAAAGAGAGAGAGAGAGAGAGAGTGAAATTATTAGTGCAGCTGCTGGGTTTTCTTCTAGGGATAAGGGTATATTTTAATAATATATAATCATAATTATAATTATAATATGACATATTTTTTAAAGGTTTTGGTCGATTTCAGATTTGTGCAAAAATTTAAATCCTTAACCGACCAACCATTTTAATCCAAAAAATTTTAAAAGTTATCACCCGTATTTGTATCTTAATTCAACTGAACCCGCTTAAATTGCTTTGGATAGGATGAGTTCGGTCGAACATTAAAATTTTGCACAGCCCTACCTCTTGTGAGTTTGGTCCCAACTTCTATTCATCCTTGAAAACATATAAAATGCAATATTATGAGTCTTGCATGATATTATCTATATTTAGACAACAAAAATTCAAATAATGGGTGTATAATATTATTATATTACGAAATAAAACATTTTCATTTATTTTGGCTTTTTTCAAGGTTGTTTAAATATATATTTATGATCTTATAGACAATTTCAGGATGATTTTACAACTATTAAAATATATCAATAAAATTTAAAACCTTATGAATTACTGGAAGCAGTCTATGTTGGATTTTTCAAAGTAAAAATCACATTGAAGCTTCATTTATAATATAGTATTATGTTAAGATTTAATACAGTTTGACGTGCAGTTTGGGAAAAAAAATTGACGAGTATAATATCAAACATAGAGAAGAAAGACCAAAGAATTCAAAAGCAGGCTCACTACACAGACAAAAGGATACTTCCAAATCTGAAACATTCCAATATAGGGTTTAGTATGTTATTATTATTTTTTTATCTATGCATCCTTCATTTTTGTTATTTAATTAATTTGATTGATTATTTTATAAAATTTGCAACATTAATCAAGCTTTGTAGTGCAAATATAAATTTACTTCTATGAGACTAAGTACAATATTAATATTACAGAATTTGGACAAACTATTGGCAGGGGCAAAGCTAGAAGTTGAAAAGAAAGGGGGCGAATTTTTCTTTGTAAAGTCCTAACATCACCCTTATTAAAGAAAAAATATTAAATAATTTATTTATTTTCTTAAAAAATAGTTGAATAAAAAATTATATCGCAATATTAAAAGTATAAAAAGGGCAGCTTAGTGCACGAATACTCCCGCAATGAGATCACGAATACTCCCTCATTGGGTTTTTGTACGCGGCCTTCCCTTGCAATTAATTGCAATAGGCCGTTTTCATGACTCGAACCCGTGACCTCAGGTCACACGGCGACAGCACTTACCGCTGCGCCAAGGCTCCCATTCACAATATTAAAAGTATAAATAATAAAATAAAAATAAAAAATAAAAATTATAACCTTTTATTTTTTTATAATCTTTTTTTCTTTTTATTGTACTTTTAATTTTTTTCTTAGATTTTTGATTTATGGAATGAGTTCAAATTAATTTAATTTTTACATTTTAAAATTATCAATTTTTCTAGAAGAAAAACATATTTAATTGTGAAAGGAATAATTTATTGATTTTTTTTTTGCATAAGCTAAATGATATGAGACAATTTAAAATTTTGAAAAAAAAAACAAATAAGTAATTCTAATAATTTTTATAACTATATACATATAAATTATTTTTTTTTCTCAAAAAAAAAAAGGGGGTAGTTGCCCCCCTTCCTCTCAATGTGGCTTCGCCACTGGCTATTGGAGTAGCCAGCTAGTAGCTTGAGCACATATTGCTACTTAGCAAAGGAAATAAACATTTTCTCTTTTATTATTAAAATCACAACAAGAAGAGGAAACTCTTTCATCAATAGCAAATACTTAAGAGTTAAAGAAATTAAAGATTTTAAATCTTAACATTCTATTGTTTCTTTATTTACATTTTTTAACTTATTATTGTTCAATTTTATATTATTTATAGTTATGATTTGTATTAGATCTAATATTCACTCGCTTGTAAGTTCTCAAATTATTTTATTTTATTATTATTCGATATGGATCACTTTCTAATATTTTAAAAGAGAACATGTTTTTTTTCCTCCTCAATCTCCCAACTTGAAAATTTAACTAAAAGCAAAATCAAAATCCTAAAGGATAGGGTTTGTTCATAGAATGGGATAGGAAAATTGCTCAAGTAGCAAATTCACTTCAAGTATATAATTACTCTTATTTTTAAGTGAGTTTGTTAGATTGCACTTCAAGTAATTTTTTTTTTGAATATTACATTGGGGAAGGGAGAAATCGAATCCGAATCTATTAACTTCAAAGGAGTTACATTTACGGCTAGGTTATACCACTTCAAGTAATAATTGATAACCTATAATCTAAACGTAGCAAATGCAAGTCAAAAATTGCCCAAAAATTTGGACCCAGCAACGCATGGAATTTTCTGAAGTAGAGTCGACGTTGATTTATTGACTGACCCAGAAAATGTTTTGTAAGTAATATATACTACTTCAACATTTATATGATTATATTATTACAACCCTTTCATAACTTTCTTACATATAAAATGAGAGAGAGTACATGTCAGTAAAACTCAACAAAGAGAATTGCTCTCAACCTTGATTAATTCAAGCCCTTTAAAGCTTTTTTTTTTCTTTTATCGATAAATCGAAAGCCCTTTAAAGCTTTCGATAAACAGAAAATGAAGGCAGTCGCAAGATATTGGGAAGAAGATGCCTTTACATGGCCACCAAAATCTTATTTATGCAATTTTTGTGGAAGAGAATTTGGATCTGCTCAAGCCTTAGGTGGTCATATGAATGTCCACAGAAGAGAGAGAGCAAAGCTCAGGCAATCTCAACCTCACTTTCATAATCTTCCTCATCATCATTTTTATCAAAATCCTCATAAAATTGTTCGGTCTGAATATCCTTATAACTTGGTTTACAATCCTAAAACTAGGGTTTTTGATTCACCACCCCTTTCTTCTTCCCCTTCTGCCGGAATTATTTCAATTCCGTTCACCGGAGATAATTGCCATAAACCTTATGATTCAGAAAGTTCTGATCAGAAGAAGGAGAATGTTACTTGTAAAAATTGTAGAAATCATCATCAACTATCTATCAAGAAAGGTAACCCTCAAGCGGAGATCAAGGATATAAGTCAACTTGCAAACCGAGGCTTAGATCTTGAACTTAGACTCGGTTGATCCCTTCTTTAATTTCCATTTTTTTCCTAAATTTTTCTATATTTGTAATAAATTTAATTTTGAATGAAATTCGAATTCAAAAATCTTATAATCTTAAAAATAATTATAATATCACTAAACAAAAAAAAAATAATTGTCTGATTAAACTAGCCCTTCCATCTTGTCAATATTAGTCTGTTTTTTTTTTTTTAAATAATGCAATTCTGTTTTATCGATTTTAATTTTTTTTCTTAATTTTATGGATTTTTTTGGTGAAAATAATTTTGTTGATTTAATGTTTTTAATTTTAAAACACGATACGAGTTAAAATAACCATATATTGAATTATATGATAAAGGTATCTCTCTTTTTATTTATTTTATTTTTGAACTGGCTCTTTTTATTATTTATAATAATTAAACAGACATTTGAATGCAACTGACAAATGAGTATGCCATTTTGCACGCCAAATAATCAGCGGTCAATGCATTATTTAATAGTTTACTTTAAATGGGATAGAAATTTACAATTCATTATTTCGTTCATTTTTTTATGGGAGAAGAAGAATTTTAAATAATGAATTTATCAGTTTATGATGATTAAAAAAATCAACACATATATAAATTTCAATATCTTTTCTAACTTTTAAAATGCTACTTTACAAATTATCACTCCCTCCATCCTCCTGAAATTATTTCTTTTAATTTATGCATAATTATTAAGAAAGATATTAAAATTTTTAAATATTATACAAAAATATTTTAAGTAGAATAAAATATTATCTATTAATTCATTAATAATACACTCTCACTTCATTAATTAAGTTATTAATTATAAGTATATTGTTAGAAAAAAAAAATTAAATAAATTTTTTATTGTATAAAATGATAATTTTTGAGGAATATTTTTTTTTTATAAAAGTGATAATTTTAGTGTGACGGAAAAAAATAGCAAAATATCCAATTTAGTATATGAATAATTTCCAAATGCCGAATCAGAGAGCTTTTATTTTTTCTTTTTTTCTTTGTGAAGGATTGAGAGCTTTAATTTAAGCTTTCCATAATTTAATCAACATATACCTTGAACTTCTAATTTGAGTCAATATGAGTTTTCTCTGTTCATTATGTCAGTTATATTTGGTAAAATGAAAAAGTTCGATCCATTTCATATTTTTAAAAAATAAGAAATATTAATATTTTAAATAAAAATCAAATTTTTAAATAATAAAAAAATTCTAGAAAAACAAAAAAAAAATTCTCTCTGTTGTGGCAGCAGCTACTGATAGTGAAATTAAGGTGAAACATTTTTAGTTTTAGTGTGCAGAAACTATCATCATTTTGAGGTTTCATTTTTCCAAAGAATACTATGTTTTAATTTTTAAATTATAGTAATAGAATTAAAAAATAATCATCAATAACTTTCTGAATTTCAGCTTTCCCGACAGCCAAGCAACTTTGTCATTTCTCATGGCATCATTTAAAACTTGCTTTACACTAAAATTATAATCTGTCTTCTAGAAAATTTCAAATATGAGTAAAATGGCTGGTAATTACCCCTACAAAACCAATAACAAGATAAAATAATTAACAATTGATTAGATTAAATTAATTTAAATTTTCACTCTTAGTCTTTTACTGTTTTAGTATATTCAATTGGTTTGACTCATAAATAAAAAGTCGGTCAAATGTAATTTAAAAACAAGAAAAAAAAAATAACATCAAAATATGTTTGATCTAATGTGTTTTAAATTATGAACAGATTAATTTATGCATTGAATTTGATCATCCAATAATTTCATGTTAAATTCAAGTGGCTTTTGCTATTCTTAAATAAGATCATATTGTATTTCCAAAATTATTTATATTCTTATTTTAAATCAAACAATCATATTTTAAATCAAATTGAGTGAATATATTGAAATAGAATTAACTAAGTACTAATAAGTACGAATTTAATTTCCAATTTCTCTCAAAATAACCAAAAATAAATTTAATTTTGAGAGAAATTGGAAATTAAATTCGTACTTATTAGTACTTTGTTAATTCTATTTCAATGTATTCACTCCCCGAATTTAATCTGCCTCAAATCTGATTTTCAAAAATTGCTGCTTCTGTTTTTCCAATCCTCTTTTTTTGGCTTTATTTTTGGTTTCTCTTATTCTTCCTGGAAAAGAAGGGAAAACAAAAAGATTGGAGAAGAAGATTTCGGAGTATAATATACTAAAAATTTGATGTGGACAAATATGATATAGGTGATAGTGTCATTGAAAGAGACAATAATTAAATTAAATTATTCTGTTCAAATTGTTGTATTAATTAATATATGGATTCATTTGACACGTTATTAATCACTTTAAAAGAAGTCAAAAATTCATTTTCAAAGTAAAACATTATATATTTGACAATATGATGCACTATTTAATATTAAAATATTTTAGTTTTTTTTTTAATTTTAAGTTATTTAATATTGATTATTTTCAAACTTAACCTAACAAAATTTTAGTTACAAATTAATTAGAATCAACTATATATATTATCTTTTTATATTTAATGGACTATATTTTTGAAGAGATATAAAGCTGTAAGATTATTTTAAAACGTATTTATTTAAATTAGTTTAAGCCTATAAGTGGCAGGTAGGATCATTGTTGTTGAATGAAAACATTATTGTGGCAGGTAGGATCAAAAAGAGAGCAAGAATCCAAGTTAGAATCAGAAATAGAGTATCTACATGAACACCTTGAAGTTAGTACGGATTGTGAAACATCATCTGGAAAATCCTGCGAAAATGGTTTAGTGCAGAAAGAGTTTCTAGTGAAAGACAAATAAGGGCAAGGAACTGTGGGAACCCTATCCATCTTTAGTTTTCATGTAGCTGCATTAGAATCGGCTGACTTAAAGGGTATCAAAATGGATCTTCCTCAAGTATTTGTTGGTTCTTGTTATTAATCCCCTTAATGATTTGGAACATGATATCTTTGCAATTGTTCTACAGTTGTTCCCAAGCTCAACATTAACTATCCTATCTTTGTTGGACCTTCTAAGGGCCTGTATGGTGAATAAGCACCCTTGAGCTTTTATATTTGTAACCAGGTGGGTAGAGAACCATGAGAGAAAATCCTTGTGAGAACCCCTCAAACCCTTGGCCCTTACCTTCCCTCCCCACCAAACCAATACCCGACCCTCTTCTTGACTGCATGTCAATCCTAACCTAAAATCTTTATCCTTCAAAAAGGACCTCATTGGTGATAGAAATAGGAACGTTAATCATAGCTTGGGTACCTTATGGCGAAAGAGAATCATCTCTCTTTTTGTGGATTTTCTTTCATTGGATGTTACTGCAAATGATCTAATCCATCGATTTGATAAATTTGGCGAAGTATATGATGTGTTTATCCCCAAGAAACTGAGAAGAAACTCGGATGTTAAATATGGTTTCGTTAGATATAAAGACATTCATGAAGTCGATAGTGCAATACTTGGGACAAATGGAACCTTCTTCAGAAGCAACAGAATTTGGGTAAAATTTACGAATAAGTTTCAGATTAACTCAATTTATAGAGGCATGAACTCATCTGTTCTGCATAGGCCTGCTCGTTCATTCACAGACATTATTAAAGCTGGAAAGAGTCACGATGCTGAAGGCATGGCTAAGATACCAAATGAGCGGATCCCTTCTTTCTCGTCTAAGGATATCGATAATTCTTGGCTCCATGCCTCTATGATTAGGGAGGTCATCTCCTTTGATCATTTGGTGAATCTATAGGAATTCTTTAATGACAATTGCAAAGTGAAGTGTAGAATTGCGCCTTTGGGTGGGAAAAATGTCCTTGTATCATTCGACAATAAGCATGTATTGGATGATTTTCTTGGTCATGATCATGGCTGGCTTCTTGACATATTCAACACTATTAAAAGATGGGAAAAGATATTTATGCCAGGTGAAAGATTCACATGGCAAAGGTTGGACTATGTGCCACTTCGTGCTTGGAATGAAAATTTCTTCTCTCTGATTGCTAATCGATGGGGTTTTTATGTTAAAATGGATTCTGCCACTGCAAATCGAGTAAGATATGACAGTGCTAGAATATTGATTTGCACTGACAAAAAAATCACTTCTAAATCATTACAGGTAAATATTGATGATGAGGCTTATTACATCAATTTAACCGAGGAGATCCCCTCCATTGATGATTTGATGGCTTCTAAATCGTGTTCTATAATCCCATACCAATCCAACCACCTTTCTGCCTCAAGTAGTTCGAATGACCGGTTGTTGCAGTCTTCGCCCCCAATATTCTACGGTGAATTTAACGATGTTGCTCCATCTCACCAGCACATGTCTCCTTGTATTAAGGAGGCAAGCTTTATTCTGCATGGCAACTTTATTCCTCTACAGCCGACAGATGCACAGATTGCCACTCTTTTGCTTCCACCGTCCAATATCGAGACTTCACACCTTAAAACTTTTGAGACAGCCAGCAAGGGGACACACTAGTGTCTGTACCCGACTTTAGACCTCCCAATAATGACTTGGCTCCTTGCCCAATTGTCAACCAAACTTGCAAGAACGCAGAAGCTCATTCTTCATTTGATGGATCCATTCCCTTGGCTCTTCTCTATAATAAACGACCCACACCTATCCCCTTACCCGATGAAAATGTTTTTGAATCAGAAGATGTGGAACTTCTTAAAATGACTGTGTGTTCCTTGTTCAAGGTTAAACGTGGACAAAAGAAGAAAAAATTAGCAATCATGAGTAAATTTTCCATTGTCAGAGTGCCTCCCAAAAATAAAAAACACCCTTCCAAATCAAACTCCATCCCTTCTGATTTATCCCTAGACAATAATCTTGAGAACTTTATCTTAGATTCAAATATCAAAAGCATGAACAAAGTGAACACCTTAAGGCAGTCTCGTGCTGCATCTAAATCCAAATTTGGTGGTGCTGCGAAATTGAGCAATCATGAGCAAAGTGGTACAGATACTGCAGTGGACCTGGAATTGGAGGTTGGCAAAACCTGGGAAGTGGGAGAATGCATGGGATTGTATAAAAAATTGGATAAGGAAAAAACATGTCATGGGTTGAGTGATATTATTAGCAAAGAAATACTTGAGGTTGTGGGTTCTAACAAAAAATGACGATGATGTTCTGGTATACTAGGTTTTGGCGCCAAGGTCAAGAGAATTGCTATTAGAAATTGGGTACGCAAGAAAAAAATTAGAATTAGTGGCAATTGCTGTGGCAAAGATTAATATTATGGACTCCTCCATCTGTAAGTCTATCTAGGGGTCTCATGAAGTTGAGTGGATCTCTTCAGAAGTTGTAACACGGATTCTCATTGCTATACCTACTGCTATATGTTGATCTGGCTCTATCTAATTGTATTTTGACTGCAACATGAAGGACAAAAGTGATCAGTGTCATGTGGGATTGTATCTAAAGTATCTGAGTCTCCTTATTGTTTGTTACCATGGAGACCTAATCTCATTGGCGGAACCACAGGGGGGTTGGAGGGTCAATTGCCCCCCCCCCCCCCCCCCCCCCCCCCCCCCGGTTTCCACACATGTGTATGTGTGTATATATATATATAAATTAACTTTTGATTATTAATTATTTTAAAAATTTTAAATTAGTTTTTAATTTATTATTTTTATAATATTATTGAATATTATAATTATTTATAATTATTTTTTAATTTAAAATTTAATTTATAGGTTTTAGTTTATTATTTTAATGATTAGATAAATTATTTAGAATTTGATTATAAATTTAGATTTGAGGTTTTAATGATTAGGTTAATTATTTTATAATATAATTGAGAATTTAAGATTTTATTATTAGGTTAATTATTTTACAATTTAATTATGAATTAAGTTTAGGATTTTGTGATTAAGTTGATTATTTTACAAAATATATTATATCATATAAATTTATTAAAAAAATAATTAATTTATATATTTTTTTAAAATGTATCAAAAAATATATATGAATATTATTTAAAAAAATAATATATTATGTAATTTTTTAAAGTAATATTTTAAATATTAAAATAAAAATAATAGGAATTAAAATATTTTAAATATTTAATATGAAGATAAAATTGAATATAAATATTAATATCAACTATTTATATTAATTTTTTAATATAAAAATAAAATTAAATATAAATTCGTCTATAATTTTTTTGTATGAAAATTTTGGCTCCCTTCATCTAAATCATGGCTTGGCCACTGCCCAAGCTGTAAGCTTATTTCAACTCATCTAAACCAGTATTGCTTGGAATTAAAGGATTTTTACTGATCACCTCGCTAAGTCTGGTGTGGTGCAATATGATAATTTTATAACGTGGTTCTACTTTGAAGGAGGTATTTTCTCTGCTGTAAACTTAAGGTCCCTGCCTATTCCTTAGTTCAATGAATTACGATGGTAAAGTAATATTCTGTGGTCTCTAACAATTTTATAATGCAGCGATATTTTGTTGATGTTATGTTTGTGAGAAAGACTTCTCTGATGTAGTGCCAAAAACCATGAATATGAGAATAGGTGTAGCTCCTATAGTGATTGTGTGCATGGATATGAGTTCTCTGCTAACTGAAGGCTGCTGCTTTTTAACTCGTGCTACTAACCTTTTGTGCAGCTACAATATTTATTTGTGTTATGACATTATGCTCCATGACATGTTGTTACCTTAACACTATGTTAGTTTAAGCACCAAGTTTTATGTTGCTCATCTGTACAGCTGAGTAAATTTGCTCAAGTAGACTAATTCATCACGCTACAAGTTGATTAGTTGATTTGCTGTAGAGTCTTTTCGGATTGTAAGCAGATGTGTTAAGATTTTAGTGAAAATCTCTTTAATTTTGTTCTGTAATATAATCTTAGTTGTACTAAAGTTTTATCTTGAGTATGGGGTTTTTTAACATGAGTTGGAGATACCTTAGTTGAGGGTGTAATTGAAAAAGCCTATTGGCTTGGGTAATTTACATCCCAAAACATGTTTTTTTTTTTCAATTTAAATTATTATTAATAATATTAATCCTTTTCTATCAAAAAAAAATATATCCTTGTCTTAACTTTTTTTTTTACTTTTTCTAACAAATGCATTATTAGATTTTCGTTTTATATTATCAAACTATCTCAATTTATATTTTTTTATTAAAAGTCACCTTTACTTTTTTTTTTTACCAATGCACTCGTTAAAATTTTATTCATTCTAATATATTTATCTTAGCATTTTTATTTTAGTAATATATATATCTTATGTACTGTCATTTATTTTTGTATGTTTTTATTTTTGATAAAATTACGAATCTGTTTTTTACTAATTAATACTTGATCATTCATATTGAAATAAAATAAAATATAAAAGAAATACTCTTTTATTTTAGAATCCCAAAAATAAAATTCTGATTAATAAATTTTAAAGTTTAATTTTAATTAATTAGTAAGAAAAAAACTCTTACTAAATAAATCAACCTTACCACTATTCATTTAATTTATATAATTACATTTTTATCATATAATATTTATCCATGAGTTATTTATAAATTATAAATTAAATTTTTATCTTAAAATTTTTTATGAGTCTTATATAAATCAATCATTTATTGATCAAATATTTATTTTAATGGATTTGATATTTTATTATTTAAAAAATAATTTAATAAAAAAGAAAGAAGAAAATCAAAATTCCTACCCTTGCTAGTTAATTAATTAATAAATTTAGTTGATTAATTAGATACATGATGACATCTTATGGAGGATTTTTTAGCTTCCACGTGGCAAGATTAAGGATGTGATCGTTGTTAATTAGCTGCCAAACAGCCAAAATTTTACTCTGGAACATCCTTCAGGTTTTTTTTTTTTTTTTTTTTTGAGCAATGGAACATCCTACACGTTACTACCACGGGTTTGGCTGTCAATTACTGTATTTTAGTTATCAGGGGGCGGCCAAAAAAATAAATTATTTTTTCAAGATTATTATTATATTAAATAGATGAATATATTAAAAGCTTATTTTTTGAAAAAAAAAATTAATATTCATCCATTATTGTTTGATAATTTTGATATTATAATAATACAAATATTTTGAAATGGGATTACAATGCTTGCAATTTAAAGCTTTATGCAATATTTTGAGCATATACATACATAAATATATTCATATATATATTTTTTATTTTTTTTTATTTTTTATTTAATTTGGGGGAGAGGGGAGGTGTCGAACCCGGATCCCGTATATCCCGACCATAAACTCAACCACTCGGCTAAAGATTCTTGACACACACACACATATATATAGATAAATAGATAGATAGATAGATATTACAATGTTTCTCTTTGGTTTTCATCACTGCTTTTATTCTGTATCTTTTTTTCCTGATAAAAGAAGGAAAATTGAGTTTTTTTTTAGCCATTTTATTTTTATAATACTTCTAATCGCATACTAATCTCATGGAATCAATCACATTCTCATATAAGAACTTAAGATAGTGCAAGTTGATGAATTTTTTTCTTTTTTTAAACTATTCATGGATTAAATTTCATTACAACGTACAAAAACAAATAATTAATATGTTTAATTTTCAAATCGCTGAAATTATAAATTAATTATCTTCTCTCCAATATTTTAAAAAAATAAAGAACATATAAAAACATTAATTTTATATATTAGCATTTGATACACAGTCACTTATACAAGCTAGTGAAAAAAATAATAATACATTTATATAATTCAAATTTAATTTCATCCCATTAACTTCTATGAAAATTAAATTTTCCACTAAATTCTAAAAATATAAAATTCACACTTATTTTATTCATTCAGAAATTATAACTTCAATACTGAAAAAATAATTATTGTTTCGATTTGTAACAAATTCAAATAGTTTGCACCCAAAATAATATTTCGGACTAAATGGAAGCAGTTATTAAGAGTGGATGTTGTATGGAGATAGTAGGACTAAACAACACTACCCTTAAGGTGTAGCTTGGCAGACATAATATATATTTATTATGTTGATTGAAATTTTGAGTTTGTGGTCTGAGTGTTATTTTCCTAACATGTAACTAATAAAAAATGCTGGCACTATCTGTATTTTTTAGAACATTCACAAATTTAATTTAAATCAAAAGTCAGAAATTATAAAATCACAGCAAACATCGATGGATGATTAAAATTGTAAACCACAAACATTCCACCTTCTAGAAATTGAATAAAAATAAAATATAAGAAAATTTAATTAATTAATTTAGTTCCTTGGAGAAAAGCAAATTATAAGTGTATGCCAGAAACATGAACAATTTTTCTATGGCCATGCTTGTCCTCTTGTAGCCATAACAAAATTCATTATTAATTCTTTTAATGGCAGGCCTTATAGTCTCCGTCAACAAAATAACACATTTCACTTGAATCCAAGTTGACCTCTCTCTCTCTTTCTTTCCTTCTTTCCTTCTCTTCTCTGACTGAAACAATTATAGCTTTGTAATAATGGAAAAAGGTGTTGGATCAAAGAAAGAAATCCCAGAACAAGAAAACAAAGAAGAAAAAGAAGAAGAAATATTAATAACAAGCAGCCATGTTAGATCTTATGAGTGTATTTTTTGCAAAAGAGGTTTTTCTAATGCACAAGCCCTAGGAGGTCATATGAACATTCATCGTAAACACAAAGCTAAGTTAAAGCATCATTCTTCTTCTTCTTCTTTTTCAAATGAACTTCAACAATCTAATTTAGATATCTCTAAGATGATCTCTCCTTCATTAATGGAAGATTTTCATCATCATCAAATTAGAAGCTCCATCAATTGGCCGCCTTGGGATATTCTTGATAATAAAGAAAAAACAACTATTGATGACGAATTTGATCGCACAAGAATCCACCAACTCTCTTTGTTTGTTGATAAACCATACAGTCAAGAAGATGAAGCAGAAAAAAATGAAGAAAAGGATGGTGTGTCAAGTTCAGATCAGTTAGACCTTGAACTTAGACTAGGTCCTGAGCCTCAAGAATCATCGCCTGCAACTAGTACAAAAAGGTTCTTTTGAATTTCTATTTATGTAATGCAATAACTATATATTTTCAATTGCCTAATAATTATTTGAATGTATTATGTAAATTCTTGCATGTGGTTTCTACATATATATGTTTATTTGATTTTCTTGTTTTAGCATATATGGAATTTGATTAATTCCATGGTTTTAATTATTAATTACTTGTTTGGATTATGTTTAAATTGTGGGATTTTGTTTTAACATGTCGTGTTTGGTCATCAAGGTTGATTTTTGTAGGTTTATGGCCGAATTATATGTTTTTTTATGGAAGAAGCCATCCTATAATATGTCAAAAACTATATATAGTTACTAACCCTATTAATCACTAAAGGGAAATTTCTTTTATTGGACATATTACATGAAATTTTCAAACGAGCAAATAAGTGCATTTGAAAAAAGCCTAATTTAATTCGTAGTTTGAGATTAAATTTCATGTGTGTGTGTGTTTGAGATTAAAGTTCATTAATTCCCGAATTCTATAAGAGACTGCTTTTGGTATGTTCTCTTTGATTTACTTATTTTTCTAAATTTGGCTTCCACTTAATGCTTGAATTTTAAACCTCTGAACCCCTAGAACGACTCCATCAAACCAAAAACTCATCGATAATTGTTATTCTTCTAAGGGTTGCTTTTTTTTTTTTTTTGCCCTTTCGCTTCAATTGTATTTATCTTCCTATTGAAAGCACCCATTAACCCTAGATTAATTGTAATATATTTATTCCCAAATTCTATAAGTGACTTCATTAAGAATTATTAATATTTGGTGTATTATCCTAGGCTTGCTTTTTGTTGGCTTTTTGCTTCACTCTTATTTATTTTGTTATTCATTTCTAGTGATTAACCATCACAACTTAATTTAAAGAAAAAATTGAGACAAACATATACTAACCTTTCCATGTTTTTCCCCGTTCTAATATTAAATTTACTTCTTTATTAAAAAAAAAACCTAGATCATCATAGTTATCATTTCTCTTTTTTTATGTGGATTTTGATTGATTCATCAGAATGTTAAATTAATTACATCAAATCTCTATTTTGATAACTATTTTTACCCCTAAACCTTGCAGGATTTGAATTTGAAACATCCTAATGAACATTTTCAAATCCTCTTTATAAATGGTTAAGTAATTGAGAGTACTAGCTAATTCGCGTAGAAGAAAAAACTCTGTACTGATATATACTTAACCAATGTGACAATAATACCATATGAATTGCAAATAAGAATATTATGTAGTTTCACTTATAGCAAAAAAAAAAAAATAGATATAAGGGTAATTTCAATTAACAGTTTCTTTCAAATGATATTTACACATTGGTTGAACATATGAGTTAAAAATGTAAACTCGAAAAATAGGCACAAATTTTCTAGTAATAGAATTATTAAACAGATTCATTTATGAGCAATGCAATTTTTACAAGTACCTTATTCTCATTAATATTGTTGAGAACCCATCATGATACTGCAATAGAATTTTTAAAATATATATATATATAAGAAAAATAATGATTTTGTAGAGATTGTCCAAAATAATGAATTTGTTTTTCTTTTATTAATTGAACAACTTTACTGCACTATTTAGTGGTGGTGATCAGAGAGGGAAATCATAATAACAACAAACACGTACTTGAAACCAGAGCTTACTGATAAATTTCCAGGGTTAATTTGTACACTTTGAATCTATACATACATTGAATAATCACCAAGGAATTGAATTTCCTATCAAATGGAAACTTTTCAAATAATTTTCTAGATCGTCCTAAATTAGAAAGAAAAGTCCTTCTGAACAGTGATGAGCATGCAGTTCTTTTTTTTTCCTGTACTGTGATGGTGCTTTATCTGACAGTTTGCCTGAATCAATAGGCCTTGGAGTACATATATTATGGTTGAAAATATATATATATATATATATGTGTGTGTGTGTGTGTGTGTGTGTGTGTGTGTGTGTGAGAAAGAGAGAGGGTTGAAGCCAGGATTTCAAAAGAAGATGGGCAAAATTTTTTTTTAAAGTTCTTGTTTCAACTTAATTAGTTTGGTTGGATTATTCTTTTGTTATAGGCCCATTATATTTTATGTAATTATGAGATGTGTAGCTATGGAGTTTAACACATAATTTATAATATATTATATATAGATAGTGTACAATGGCGGAATTAGCGACTTACCAAGTGGAAAATAAAATTTTTACCGTTGCAGCGGCTCTACAACCAAAGAGGGCTCTGTTGCAGCGGACGGCCAGAGCGAGAGAGTCATGCTTTTGGCTTATATATGCTAGCTTTCGATTGGCTAGCCAGGAAGGATCGTGCGACCCCACACAACTCCATCAAATCCCACCACTTCCATAGTGCAATATGTTACAATGCAAGAGATTAGGAGGCTAATAGACAAAATATGATAACGTTGAAATGTGTTTTTATCTTATTTGTCATGTCAAAGTTTATTATTAGATTAATCATGCTTATAGTAAATTAATTTTTATTTTTTTATCTTGTAGTGATTCAACTTATCACTAAATTTTGCAAGGTTACTTAATTTTAGTTGTGCCAATTAACTCACTCAAATTTGATTGACTTTGCTTTAATATTTGGCTAACATTTTGATACTTGATTATAAATTTGCAAATTTTATATCCAAATCAACAGAATTTGCAAATGAATTTTAAATTTAACAATTCAAGGGCTATTAATTATAACTAATAACTAGAAATATTAAACAACATATTAAAATGAATTATATAGCTAATATCAACACACAAAAATTAACTTTATAAATGAGTTTTTTTTTATGAAAATCGTTTGCAAAAAATGTAAATTTCCCATATGTACATTCTGTTCAAAATCAATATGTTTCTTGAATCATAATGTATATTTACTCATACGGACTGTATAATTGCATGAGCTAATATTGTAAAATAACTATAGATATTGGGCGAGGCCATCTTATAGAGAAGGGGGCATGCCCCCCTTTTCTTTTGAAAAAAAAAATATTATATATATTCATTAAAATTTTAAGAATTTTTTATTTATTCTCTTTTAAAATTTTAAATTATCCTCTATTATTTAGTTTATACAAATTATTTTTTCCCCAAGAAAATATATTTTTTCTGAAAAAATTTACAAAAAGAATAGTACTATTTAAATGCAAAAAAAGGAAGAAAAAGAAAATTAATCACAAACCTCAACTAAATTAATTTGAATTCAACTAATGAATCAAGAGATTAAGAAGAAATTGAAAAAATAAAAAAAAATTGAGAAAAAGATTTGAATTTTATTTTTTTTTCAATTTATTATTCCTACTTCTAATATTTTGTTTGATTAATTTAATTTTTATGACAAATAAAAATGATCTCTTAATAGATTATAAATTTATAAATAGTGACTATATGAAAAATACAATGGGTATTAAAACAAAAATAAAAAATCACAATCATCTACGTTATTTATGTTATAAAAAATAACTTGTTATTATAAGTTTAATATATCCTACTTTTATCTGAAATACTGTAAATAACAGACTATTATTATACAACAGACTTTTTTTTTTTAAAGTTCGATCCCCGAAATACGGTTTTTATGAGGATCGAACTCCTGCTCTCTCAATTGAGAATAACAATAGGTGGTCAGCTGAAAATACGGTTTTTACAGACTTATTTTTTGAAAATAAAATAAAATTATTAGTGGATAATCAGAATGCATATATCCAACCATTGAATTATGTTATAAAAAAAAAAAAAGTTGTTCCTTACGAGCCAGATATCTTTATAAATTTAATAATTAATTAAAATTTTATTTTTTTTTAATTCTCAGCATCTTTAATTATCAAACCAAAATTAGAGTATTAAGGATGTCAAGCCAAAATTAGAGTACTAGGATAACCGAGGCATAGTTTAATAATAAGTGTCTTTCCTTGTAATAGATCCATAATTGATTTTACCCTCTTCAATACATGCAATATTTAAAAAAAAGGATAATTCTATATTAATTAAGAATATATATATATATATGATAAGAGTTTATCACCTGCTAGACATTTTATTTGCAAATATTGAGATTCAGCTAAGCTTCCTTCCATTGCTGCAAATTTGATATTATCATATTGAAAATTCCAGATATAAAATAATAAATAAATAATACTCAAAAAGTCATGGTTGGACTGTAATAAAATATATTTCATATATTAGAGGTAAATATTTATGATACCAATAAAATCAAATTTATCTAATCATTTTAAATAAAAGTACAAAATATAATTGGGGTGATACTAACCTACTAATTATAATGTTACGCATTCTAGCTATATTGTGTTTGTCAATTTTTCTTTTTTATCAAATATCAATAATGCAAAATCTATATTAAATTCTCTAACTATCTATTTTCCAATATATACAAATAAATGTTTAATAAAATGATAAAAAAATTTATTTCTATTTTATTGTATAATTTTGTTTTAACAATCTTCATTGTAAAAAGTACATGTATTGTTGTATAATATACATAAGTTAGTATAACATTATAAGTTTAACTAATCTATCAAATAGTAAATATTAATTAACTTTCTTAATTATTTTTTGTGTAGAAAAATAATTGAACTTTCAAATAGTAAATAAGAAAAATTATAATTGAACTTCTAAATATAAATTTTTTTATTCAAAGTACTTTATTTAAAATTAGCAAGTTATAATTTAATGACTAAGAATATATGTTGGTCCCGCTTAAATTTAAAATAATTCAAATTTTAAGTGTTCCTCCTACTTATATCTAATTAATAAAAAAAATAAGTTCATCCAATGAATTTTAATTGTAAGCAAATAGATTTTTCAATATTAAATTTCTTATAATTATTATTATTTGCCAGTTAATCGTTGGCTTTTTTGTCGTTAGTTAATCGTTTGTTCTGTTGGTGTCGTTGTTATCCATGTTTGTCAATGTTTGTCATTCTTTCAAGTTAATTGTTTCTTTTATATATCTTGGTGACAAATACTTGCTTTGCCATTCGTTGAAGTACCAATGACACCAAATAATGGGATTTCAATTCTTTATCAGATCAAAGGGATTGTTAAGAATATATTGTGGTAAAAAAAAGTCTCAAATCAATTAAATATAAGTGTACAAAGGAATTAATATAAAAATAGAGTCTTCAATTTTAATAATTAATTTTTAAAATTAATAATTCCAAATTTTCTAATGATGAATTTCCAATCTTTTGGTGTAAATTTCAAAAATTCTCTTTTGGTATAAATTTCAAAAATTCTCTCCAAGTTGATATTTCTAAATTTATATTTAAAAAAAATCAACAAAAATTATGGCGATTTTAATAATTCTGGTGTTGGATAATATTTTTTAAATAAATCACAACAAAATTAATTCATAAAGTGCAAAATTGTATTAACTTATTACAACTGTCAAAAAAAAAAAAAGCAAAATGCTGATCAAATAAGTATTTCTAGCATTTAGGTGGTGTATATATATATATATATATATATAAACTTTAGTTAATAAGATTAATTAAATTACTCATATAAAGTATTATTGGGAGATTATGTAGTGGTCATATTCTAATTTCTTAATTTCTTATAATTAATCACTAACAATTTGCTGCTGGAGATTTTGTGAAGCAAACCATATACCTGGTTAATATTGTTTTGATATTAATTTTGATGAATTATGCTATAGTACAATTTAATAATTATATACTACTCTATTTCACCAATTAATGAATATATAATTTTATCTCAAAAAAATAAAAAATTAAAATACGGAGGGAGGATATTAAGGCATGATTTGGTGAAAAATAATCTAAGGCAATTTTACGAGACAAACTTTTAGTTGGTTGTTTTATTGAATGAAAATTTATTAATAAAATAAAAAATGGTAAAAAAAATGTAAAATTTAAGGAAAATTTTAAAAAATAATAATAATTTTAAGTACAAACATAAAATTGCAAATAAACGGAAAAAAAAAAGTAAAATAATTTTGACGTAAAATTTAAAAATTATTAACAAAATATAAAAGGAAAAGGATATTTAAAAAAAAAAGACTGGAAGAAGCTTGTCAATATTCCTGTGGGTTATGGACAGACCAGGCTTCTGCTGAACCACTGATAATTGGTTTCTTTGTACAAAGTTAACCATTTTATTATATATCATGGAGAAAATTATTAGAAAGGCATAGAAAACAATACACAATTTTGGTTTACACTTCATAATCATTACAAACTTGAAATGAAATCTCTGCATCAGAGTAGCTCAAAAGACAAGATATGGGTTACAAAACAAATGATCATTATATATAGATATATATCTTAATCATCATCAACATATATAGTTTCTTGCTCAAACAGCCCACCAAACAGTTTCTTGACTTCTGTCTTTTGTTCAGTCTCTTTAGCCTTTGCTTTTGGCTTAGGTTCTTCTTTTGGTTTCAAAGATGGAAATTTTGGCTTAGGCCGTTTAACAACAGCTTTCTGACTGGGAAGCGAACGAGCCTTCACTTGTCCTCTTACGGTAGCAATCTGGACATTCAATTTTCCATTTGTTGTTTGAACTGCAGTTGATAACTGGGAACTAAGTTTCTCCCAAGAAAAGCCCGCACTTATGTCTTTCGCTTTACTTAACAGGTTATCCACTGAAGTTCCTGCAGCCTCTGCTTTTTCTTGGGCTTCTGCAGCTAGATTTGCTGCTTTAGCTCCTTGTTCTGAAAGCTTTTTCACTTCTTCTTCGAGCTTCTTCGCTTTATTAGCTGCTTCTTGAGCTCTCTCAGCAGCTTCCCTTGCTTCTTCCTCAGCTTTCGCCTTAGCGATAGTTTCTGCATAAGCTTTTCTCCTTCCATCTTCAGGTATGGCACTAAATGTGATCATCATTAACAAGATTAGCAAAAATTATTGTTTTGTGTAATACAATAAGTTGCAATCCATAGCTAAGAGTTTCACATTGAGGTTGAAACTTTTCTGACATATGTTAAAAATATTTCGACCTGAATTTGTAAAATTTACCTTAAAAACAAAAATTAGAAATCTCTCAACACTTTCAGCATTGTATTTTCTCAACAGCAGTTCAAAGAATAATGGCAAACAAACTCTAAAAGAAAATAATCATAGCTAAAATTTACCTGAAAAGCTCATTCACAGACTTTGAAGGTGCTGATGGACTAGTAAAAACCTCAACTACCTATTTTAGAATGCAAATATAAAGCCAAACACAAATTTCAATTCATTTCACAATCAGCAAAAATTGAAACATCTCAGCTGCAAAATAATTGTACCTTATTTTCTGCAACTGCTGTATTTGAGAAAACATCTGCCACTAATGATGCTATCTGAGATTTTGCTACCTAAAAATGACAATTCAAAGCATGAAGAAGGATAAGGAACATTAAGAAAAGCAAAATACATACATATATATGTGCAACAAGAAAAATAGAGAGTTCAAATGAATCAATGAAACAGAAATAATTGCATACATTACATTACTTTGTCGTTTGAACCGATGCTTCCTTCAGCTGACACGACAACATTATAAGACCGTTCTGGCAAAAAATCTTCTGTCAAACTTGTCTTGATGAAAGTATAGCTAACATCTGTTTGGATTACTTTCTGCAGGAACTCAGGTATGCTCATTGGCTGAGATTGCGAAAACAAGCTGTTAAACAATGAAGTGAAGCCATCTAGAACATTATAAGTCGAAGAGCTTGCAGCGTTGGAATCATAGATTATTGCAACATGACCAACTCCTGATAGCTGAGCAGCTTGAATTACTTGCAAGGCATCAGATGCAGAGACCTCAGAAGTAGGACCATTCTCTGTAGGACCAATTGTGACCACAACTTTGCTTGCATTACCAATTGCTTTTGCAATTGATTCTGCATCATTGAAAGAGGATTGAACAGCATTCAGGCGCCTTGACTCTTCTTTCGATATGATCTGTGATATGCATATCCATTTAGCAGCAATAAGTTTTCTACATGAACTCTGCTATGCATATTCCATTTATATAACAGAAACACCTTTTTTATCAAATACAGAGAAAAAACAATGGGACTAACCTTATACTCCACGGCGAAACGAGCCAAATTCTGAGCAGCTTCAAGCTCGGGCACTCCAGCTCTAACACTGAAACCTTCACGCAGCAATGATTGTGCAATCCGAATACCTGCCTGACCGGTAGCACCAGCCACAAACACAGTACCTGGATCCTTTCTTCTAGGAAATGATAATCCTGAAGCTGGTTTACTCACAACAGGTATCAAAGACTTCATATCAGGTGCCTTTCCAAAAATGAAATTAAAAGGATTTGAATTTCCTGAACCATCAGATTGGTTCCCTTCTGAGGAAGCACTGTCATCTTTAGATTTGCCAAGCTGAAATGGAGAGAAAGGTCCAGCTCTTTTAGCAAAGACTCTGAGCCTTGAATGGGGGGCGGTGGTTAAAAGAAATGAATTGGAGGTGAGAGCTGAAGCCATGAAAGAAAGGCAAAACAGAAGTTCCCAACAATCGTGAGACACTCTCTCTCTCTCCCCACCAAGTCTCTGTTGCTTTGATATCCTTTCAGCTATCACACTATATCCATTTGTCTTACAATTGCTGCCTCTGAGCAATGGCAATTGCAGCAATTTTTTTGTATGGATGTTATCCAGATGTGGAGGTAAGAGACCGCTAGCAAATGGGATATAGCCACGTACCCATAAGTTATCTACTTGAAAGAGTTGGAGACCAAACATTTTTCTGAGCGTAATTTAGTGTTTCAACCTCCCAGAAAATGACATAAAGGAGTGTTGATTGAAGTAGATATGCTTAATTTTAGCTTTTTTTTTCTTAAAATCTTGAATAAGATTTCTATTAATAATGATAATTGTTGATTTTTCTTAATTCGCATAGATAGGATTAAATACAATACAATAGTTCCACTCAGTATTGTTATCAGCATCAAATTTTGGCTTTAAGATTGAAAAATGTTCACTCTTTTATTGCTTCTCATTAACTCAGTAACAACAACCTTAACAGAAAGCTATGGTATATTAAAATTTGCTTAGATTTTTGTTGAAACTGCTTCGAAAAAGCCTCATTCTACTATAGATTTTAGTTGAAATTAGTTGAGAAAAAAGCATATCAGGAACTATTTCACTTAGTTGACACTTTTACTATTATAAGATATAAAATTCATTATAAAAACAAATTTTTAAGGAATAATTATACTATGCACATTTGAAAATATTTCCTTTTTAAAAAATACTGTACAGGCAATTTTTTTCATTTTTACCTTTTAGACGCTGTTTTTTCTTTTTTTTCTTTTGTAATTTTGTAATTTTTGTTTTTTAATTTAATTTAATTTATATTTTTTTATTTAAAAAAATTAATATCATCTTTTTAATATACACACAAAATATATACATAATATATATACATCATATACAAAATACACACTAAACAATACAAATTATATTTACAGCTATAATATATCTATAACATATAGATAATATTTTTAATATTTATTTAATTACTTTTTTAATTTTTTATTCTTACAATACTCAATTAACATTCACTGAATATATAATAATTTTTATATAAAATACAAACAACTTAAACAATAAAAATATAATATACACATATCTACAATATTTACAACACATCTCATAACAAAATTAAATATATTTTTTATTTTTTATATGTATAATATATAAAATTTATTTAAAAATAAATTTAATAATTTTTATTAATATATATTTATATATTTTACTTTTATTTTTTTATTATTTATTGTTTAAATTAAAATTAAAATTCTCTTAAAAATATATATAATTTTTATGTGATGAAAAATAGTTTAAATTATTAACTATTATTATCTTATTAAAATATTTTTATTTAATGATAAAATTTAAAAAAAATAAATTTAAAATAAAATATTAATTATAGTAAAAAATATGCATTTTTAAAAAAATTTATTTTAGTAAATAATAAGATATTTTTAAAATTTTACTTTATTTTTTTATAAAAATAAATATTTTTAACTTCTATAGTATTTTTCAAATAACAGTTATTTATTTAAGTATTCATGTAAATGCCCCAATTTTTAATGATTAAGTTGATATCAAACAAGGGTACAAATATCTCACCCATAATACTATAACTAATTGTTAAAAGATTTTTTCTAAACAAATTTTAATATAACACAGACCGCAATTGTTGCCCTTAGCTCAGGCCACCAGCACACTTGACACCTGCTTTACACTACAAAGTCAGTCTCTTTGTCCGTCCTGCTCGAATAAAAGCATGTCAAATTTTAATGGAAAACACAAATATCAGAATTGTTGCTTCCCCAACCTGAACAACAGAGATGTCAAAAACCAAACCAACAATACTGAAAGTTGGCAATCATCTGAAAACCATAATTTGACAAAAGAAGGTGCTAGAAATTATGTTCGAACACTGCAGCCATATTACAAACACAATCCAAGCAAATCCATCCAAGGTTAACTGAAGTTTTCTGCCTCGTTTAGAAATAATGTTAAGTTTCTGTAGTAACACCAAACCCAGGCGTCAAGAACGAGCAGAAAATCTGACTCGAATTTATAATTGAACAGAAATAATACAGTTCCTAAAAATTCTTACATTTCACCAAGTTAACATTGCATATCACACCATAAACTTGATTGATGACCATGGTGAAAAACAAGAACCCCATTCAGCGCAGGCATATAAATCATGCGTAGAAGCACCCAATTGAACAAAATTAAAGACAAATAAAAATGGAAATTTTGTCTGAGCATAAGTTGCCAGCTTCTGTAAGTATACCAATAGAGCAATTTAACAATACAATTCCAAAGTACATGTTAGACCCTACCTAAACGATAACAAAACGTAAAAACTAATCAGTATGAACTTAGCATATTATTGAGTATTGCCTGACAAAATGTTTGCCAAAATACAAAGATCTGAAACAAAACCCTTGTGATGAGCAATAGTAAAAAGAACCAAAATTACAAATCACAGAGAAAAAAATATGACGACTAGCAATTAAAATGGCTCTAAAACCACCAAAACTCAGCAAGCAATACACACCAAAAGTCAACACCAGTGCACATGAATAAGCTATAACAATAGCACCATCAATATTTCATTCATATGGCAGCTCCAATAAAATCTAGCATTGCTCAACCAAATCCCGTAAATCAGTCTCAAATTCTTCCATTCCAAATAAATTTTATGGCACTCGAGTACATTACGCACATAATGAACTATTATTGACCTCACCAGAAACGAGAGGAACAAGGCAATGTCACTGAAAAGCAGATCTGGTCAGCTAAACCCAAAACCTAACAGACATGTTGGTCTACAACCATAAATTATGATCACTTCCAATATTTATAGCTAGCAACAGAAAATTACAAGAAAAAGAAATATATTAGATAGTCCTATGTAACCAACTCTCTATCTTCAAATATTTCCATGCACCAAGATGGTCAAAACAAATAGCTAATTCAAAAGTCAATGATCAACACCTTAAATTGCCAAGAGGTAATAAACACACAATCTCAGAGAGATATAGCTGTTGCATTTCCAGCATACAAACATGAGAATGCCATCAAATAAACTCTGCAGATATCAGGATAAGACGACCACCAGAACAATAGCACCATGGAGAATTTTAGAAAACAAAGTTCCAGGAACAACCTCAAGCTGCCAAACATAAAGAAGTTAAACCAAAATAAAGTGAGAAACCAACCATTCAAAACCAAGCAGATTCACCAATAGAGAGTTACAGAGGAGGAGATGGTAAATAATGAGAACACTTCACCTGAATTAATGTTCAAAAGGAAGATCTGCACATTGTCTGCTCAAGCAAGTCATCTAGTTGACAATAATTTCATCTACCAATTGGACCAGAAAGCCAATTTCAGTATCAACCATATATTAGGTAATGACTAGACCTGTAGGCTTAATATTTGCAGTGAGAAACAAAGCTTACTTAATATCACAGACCTGATTCCCATATTACAGAAACCCATATATTGCTACAGAGAAGCTAATAAGATGTTACATTAATAAATGCAATAACAATAAAGACAAATTACAAAAAGCAAGCATCACCAAGGTAAGATGCTTCAACATCCACACGTCCCTGTCAATAGTTGTTTTCATAATTTCAAAAATAATAAAATAAGATTCCCAACTAAGGGAAAACAATTATTACCAGAAAATCTAGCAGCAAGATCTGCATAAAGTTGCACTCATGAGATTAGCTCAGGAAATCCTCATTTATCCATTTCAGCTGCCAGCAGTAAACAGACTACATTAAAAATAGGTACCAATATGAAACAACTCCCATTCAAAACAAAAGTTCCTAGAAAACACGTAAAGAACAATTTAAAAAATAAAATGATAACATTCATTGCAGGCAACAATTTAGTGACTAAAGCCCTTCTTTGCTTTAAGGGATTCAAGAGCCTTCTTCCTCAACTCAATCTCCAGTTTCTTTTGCTCAGAATGTGCATCTTCACTGTCACTTGGATGAGAATTCCTCCTCCTAGCTTGTTCACCATCAGAAGAATTATCACTTAGATCTTTCAATTTGAGTTTCTCTGCACGCCGTTCTTCCTTTCTAAGTCGTCGTGCCTCACGCCGTCGATGCTTTTCCTCCTTGCGAAGTTTCTTTTCTTCCTTCCTCCTCCTCTTGGCTTCTTTCCTTTCCTCAATTTCAGAATCATAGCTATCATCATCATCTGAAGCCACCTTTTCCCTATGTGATCTTTTATGTTTTCGTTTTTCCTTATAATCAGTTTTGCGCTTTTCACTTTCCTCAGAACCAAAATCAATGGGACCACCACCATTACTGTGATCAGCTTTTTCAACTGACACTCGTGTGGTGTCTGATTTATGGCGTCTATGACTGTCCTTAACATTCTTTATATGAGACCGTTTCTTCTCATCAGATATTTGGCCCTCTCCTGCATGAGATACTTGTGATCTCTCCCCCAGTAGATGATCCTTGTGCCCCTCCCGCTCAGGAGTTTCAGGATAAGCCCCCTTTCGAGAACCCTTCTCACTGTCAGGAACATGTTGAAATGTAAAATCTGTCAGGTAATATATACACAATTGATACAACAGGTAGGAAAGATGTGAACCTAGAAGAAAAATGAAAATGAAATTGAAAAAGAATAGAAAAAGAAAAAGGAAAAAAAGAGATGATAGAATACAACTTTCTTTGCCACTCAGAGTTCAGAACATCACAAGCTACCCTAGCAAAAGAAGGCCAAAAGCAACCTCATCAAAAGACCCAATCTCAAAAAGATTTGAAACCGAAAAGGAAAATGGCAAAATGACTAAAGTACAATGCTTTAAAAACCCTTGACCCATATTGTCAATCCAAAGTCTTGGTCATCATTCTAGAAACCTAGCCAAACAGTTGAAAGACCTAGTCAAAACCTTTTCTTGATAAAATTATACCTCTTTATATCCTGGTCTTTCTTCCTTGACTCCATAATATCAAGACGGCTCCGAGATTCAGCATCCCGACAACCTACCACTCTTTCAGGAGAGTTCTCATCCTTGGAATGGACACAGACAGGAGAACCTTTCTGCTTACTGATGATGGATGAATGCATAGATCGCTTAAGTGAAGACCTGGATTTATAATCTCTAGTCTCCCATAGGAAAAAAAAAAAACAGATAATAAAAAACCACAGAGAAAGCAAATTAATCAGAACAATTGACTTGCAAACAAAGACCAAAACAATTTTAAGAATCATTAGAAATTGTCAAATCAATTCTAACCTAGCAAGATCAGTTTCTTCCTCTTTGCTAGATTCAGGACTTCTTCGATGAGATTTCTGCTCCCTTGGCTTCTGTGGAGAACTTAAGCTTTCATCATGTGCAATTTTCCCCCTTATTTGCCTCACAGGGCTTGCAGATGGACTTAAAGACCTGAAACAGCAGCCCAAATGAGTTCATATACATGGTACAGGTATCCAAAAAGAGATCAAAGATTATTGAGAGCATCAAATGTCTCATGTATCGAGTGAACAATTAAAGCACCTTCTGTCTTACCTATTTCTTCTCCCTCTTCTTTGCCTAACAGGGCTCTCATACGAACTTGTTAACCTTCAATATCAGCTCAAAATGTGTAAACATATATATTTTGGACATTCAAATAGTGAATAGAATAAGCTTATAGGAGGTGAATATTGAGTTAAATTATAAGTACCTCCTGCCCTCACTAGAATTTTGAGTCCTTGTAAGCAGTAGAGATTCTGCCTGAACTGGAGACCTCACTGGTGAAGGAGAAAGAGATGACAATTTTTCACGCAAATCCTTCCGATCCTTAGCATCTCTTTGTCGCGACCTAAAAGAACTAGAGGGTCGAAGTGGCAAAGGAGGTGATTTATCCTGCACACTGTAATACAAAATTTGCACCAAAATACTGTCAATGTACTGGGTTCCAGATGTAAATAAAATTAGATAAGGGTCAATTCCTAATAGGGTTATTAACATACCTAACTCTTTCATCAGGAGATTGCACAAGTGACCTCCCATGCTCATTTGAAGACCTCCTTACAGGTGAAGGGGACCTATGCTGGACAGGAGAAAGAGAACTTGATTCACAAGGTGAAGGAGATCTCCTACAGGCAGGAACGGGTGATCTCCTGCGGGCAGGAATTGGTGATCTATATCTTGGAGATGGAGAATGTTGGCGCGGAGTTGATGGCGATCTTTGATACCTTCGGCGATATGAAGAGGGGGATCTACGTCGTGGAGGGGGCGACCTATGATGCATGGGTGAGGAAGATCTGCCGCGTACAGGTGAAGGAGATCTGCCGCGTACAAATAAGGGAGATCTACTACGTACGGGTGAGGGAGATCTGCGTCGTATAGGCAAGGGAGATCTACGACGTATAGGCAAGGGAGAATATCTGCGCCGTACAAGCAAGGGAGATTTGCGTCGTACAGGTGAGGGAGATCTTTGCCTCACATGTGGTGATCGATGCCTCAAAGGTGAGGGTGATCTCCGGCGTCGAAGGAGTGAAGGAGATCTACGGCGTCGAATTGAAGGTGATCTACGACGCCAAACAGGTGAAGGTGATCTACGGCGTCGAACAGGTGAAGGTGATCGGCGTCGATATGGAGAATGCAATCTACGCCGTACTGGAGATGGTGATCTATGATGTGAAGATGATCTAGATCTTCGCCTTGAATACGATGATCTCCTCCTCATGGGAGAAAGGGAGCCACGAGAATACCTCCAACGAGGGGTAGACCTTTTTTCTGGGGAGTGGTACACTCTATCAGAAGAAATGGATTGTCTTCTTGCTTCTGGTGATCTCGATAGACTTGACTTGTGTCTGAGATAGATAAAAACTGCATAAGGTGCTACAATTTAAAAAATAAAGAAACAAATAATCACAAACGTACAAGTGATTCCTACAATTCCCCACTGAATGTGATGTTTAGAAAGTTTTATCTAATTTGCTAGATGATCAAAGGCAATTCAATATGCAACCCCAGTACCATGATAAATAAATAGGTAAAAAGTTTAAACTACTAGTCAAAAGAAATGAATGATAAAAATTGGATATCACTATTAGAGCATATGTGACACACGCCAAAGACTTCTTGAATTTGAAAATGACTTCCTATTCCGAGAAGGTGTGCGTATGCAAAAGACACCAAAAATATAGTAACCAAGCATGTTCAACATAACCCAAAGGTGCAATCGACCTTTACTATACAAGAAAAATTACCTTGGAGATGATGAAGAACGATCAACTGAATGGGGAGATCTAGAAGACCTGCAAGGCTTTAATCATTAAGTGAAAATGGAACTCAAAACATTTCCTACATCCCAATAAGAAAATGTCAACACGCGAAGTACTAGCATGATAAACTTCAATCTAATGGAGCTTACTTTATTTTTTAAAACAATTATAACCAACACAAGTCTCATGCTTGACTCTAACCACTTTGATTTAAATATTTAATGGACAAAACTTTTCGAATATTTTGTGTGGGTAGATGTAGTGTAGCACCATTAATTAAGCAGTGGTTGAATCACTTCACAGATGTCTCACAGCATGCAGGTCATATATTTTCTATTTTTTAAGGCAGGTTGCATAGATTTAACATAATCAGACCACTCCATTTGATGAAGAGATACCAATCAAAGGGTGGTCCTGAGGAGAAGTAGGACTATGGTCCTGTAAAATGTAGAAATACTGGCTGCTCCAATTTGGATGTCGAGCAGCTATAGCAGAGGAAACAGTCAACTAAACTGTTAAAAGACTAACATGAATGTAAACCATTTCAAAATTATGAACTGAACTCAAACTTAACAAAGAGAAAATCAGGCGATTGCTTACAGATGGGAGATAATCCAGATCCATAATCCGTTTTTCCATAAAATACCAAAATCATACCATGTTGAATGTTGATATAAACATAAACAGAGCATGCATTCCTAACCAAAAATACATGCCTAATTCCAACCAAGCATAATATGCTTGTTTTCTACATTGTCATTTGGAAGCATTCATAGTTGGCAGTATTGTTGATCCTAGACAAATATTTTGCTGCATTTTTAACAGATACTGTGACCAAGTATTTAACATGTTCCTGAACCACCTTATGCCCCCTTGTCCAGATATCAGTCTACCAACCTATTAAAGAAGTCTTTCAGGTCTTGAATTAATCAATTAGGAAAAATGGGAAAAGCAGGCAGTGCTACAACAAATCCAAAAGGAGAACAACAAACCCGTTCCTTCCTTTCATGCCGTTCCTGTTTTCAGTTACTCTCTCATCTTCAATATAGCCAGTTGAAACCTTTGGCATACGCTTTGAAGCTGGATCCACAGCAGCAACATTGGCCATTGTTTCAGCCCCACCGTCCTACAGTAGTTTGAGGTAAAGGACATGAACCCAAATAATTGCAGAAGCTAGCTGAATGCCATGAAAACACAATGTTAAAACCGAAAACACAAGTCTAGCTAATCTAACTCCGGCATGAATAAGTTAGTATTACCATCTCCGTCCACCTCATCAGCTCATGTTCTTTACTCTCCTTCTCTTTCTTCTTCTGAATTTCATTTGTTATCCTATCCACCTCAGCCTGCAAGCCACATTTTATCATTATTAAAGAAGAACACTCCCACACTAATAAGAGCTATATCATGACTTCAGAATATTCTGAACCTGCTTCTTTCGGGTTTCCTCTTCTTTGGCATCCAAGAACTGCTGAGGAACGCCACTTTCATTTTTCTGTGCACTCAGAAGAAGCGTCCAAAGCTCTTTCATAAACTTCCCAGTGCTTTTCTCCATGAATCCTGTAAGGGATATTTGAACCTCCTTCCCATTCACTTCCTGCGTGAGAATAGAAAACACACCACACTTAAAACACAACTATACCATGCAAATTAAGTCAATTTCTAAAGGAAAGTACAAGTACAACTATATCAGTAAAGAACAGAGAAAACAATAAGGTCTCATATTCAACAAATACACCATTTCTGAAAACCAAAAACACCAAACTTAAGTATTGAAGTTTAATACCTTAGCATCAAGAAGACCATAAATGAAGTTGATAAGGACTTCATCTTCAAACCCAAGAAGTTCTGTCACCCTAGTAGCAATCCATGGTCTAATAATATCCATCTTCACTTTCCTCATATCCACCTAATAAGCCAACACACAAAATTCATAATAACAAATAAGACAACCCCAAAAGAAGCTCAGCCCAATCTCTAACAAAACCCAGCTCAAATTTCAAATAAAAAATCATTAAGAACAAAATTAAACTACAAACGAACCAGATGTTCCAATTCAGGAGCAAACTTCTGCGATTTCAACAACTTAGCTTGCTTGTTCGAGAATCGAGTGTCTTGATCGGCAGAAGTACCCTAAAAACACACAATTCGAAATCGAGATCTATATCTTAAAAATTCGAGTTTAGATCGAACAAGAAAACGACAATTTCTCATAAGAAAGAGACTTACCCGGAAAAACCCACCCGACATTTTTTAGGGTTTTGACGAAAGATGATGTGAATTATGAAAGAAATGATGTAGCACGAAAGGGAGAGTGACTCTGAGAGGTATAATTATGAAAACTGAAGAATAATTTGGAAGTTACGCCATTTTATCGAGGTTTACAAGCTAAATTAGTGTAGTTACGCCATTTTATCGAGGTATAATCAGCTCTACGTATGACTATTTTACCCTAATGCCTTTTGTCATAAACGTGAAATTTAATTACCAATTTATCCATGATTCCTGCTTATAAGCTAGGGTTTTCCATGAAAATTAAAGAAAAAAATTACATTATATATTTTTTTAAATTTAAAAAAAATTAAATATTTTGATATATTTTTAATATATTAAATATATATATACTAGATATATTTTTAGTATAAGACATTGATATTTTTAGTATAATACATTGTATATAGACCTCTAAAAGAAATATTTTTAAAATTAAAAAATTGAAATTGAAAATTAAAAATGGATTTTTTTAAAATAAAAAATAAATATTTTTTAAAATAATTTTATTTTTTAAAATATTTTTATTGAGAAATTCTTAAAACTAAATGCTAAAAAATTTAAGAGTATGTAATAATAATATCAAAAAAAAAAATTTTAATATGTAACAATAATATCAAAAAATAAATTTAAGTAAAGCCACTCGTAAAAGCTTGTTGATAAAAAAATATTTTGCTCGTTAAAAAGAAAAATTCTTTTTTTTCTTAATTTAATAAATTCATATAATAAGAAAAATATGAATATACATTTATTAATCTTTCATTATCAACCACCTAGCATTAGCATAATTTTTATTATTTTTATGACTTTTTTCTTGTATTTAATAATAAATAAATAAAGTTTTATAAATTTAAATATTTTGTAATCGTGTGAAATTAAATTTTATAATATTTACTTATTAATATTTTCTAAAAGAAAAATATGTATTTCTGCCCTTAATGTTTTAAGCAAATGAACATATTTATCCTTAAACAAATTTTTAGCTCAAATATACATAGATTTTTCTAAAATCAACAATCTTAGCCCCCTCATTAACGGAATTCACCAACGTCTTTTTCTTCTCCGTCAACATTAGATGACATGACAAAAATATATTTTTTTCATTTCTTTTCTAATAGTATTTACAACTCTTCCATTTTCACATTTTACATTTCATATTCTTCAAGAACCCTAGAAATTAAAAATCAAACTTAATCCATGAAAAGAGGGAGAAATTGCTTGCCTTTCTTGTTTTGTTTATTCTAAGTTTTGGTTTTCTTTTTTTTTTTTTTTGTTTACTTCTTGTCTTCTATTTCTTATTTTGACTTCCCAAATGCCCAAATAAATCCCTCAAACACCACTACTTCATCCAACTTCAAAGAATCCACATCAAATTTCACATATTCTTCTCTTCTTCTCCTTTTCTCTTTAAATAATGTGATTTCACATCTTCCAATTGGCAAATTTCAATCTTAACTGCAACTTTAGCTTTTAATTTCAGCAACACTTTGCCATCAAGCTTAATTTCATATCACCGCTAGCAGTAGTCCATGCAAATTAGCCACTCCTAATGTAGCTTGCCTTCCTTCGTTATCGCCTATAGATCTAATAGTCATTGCCATTGTTGTGATTGAGAGATAAAAGAAAATCTTTAATTTTGTGGTTTGATAAATAATGAAACCCAAATTGGGTTTTTAAATTTTTATTTCTTTTTTCAATTTTAACATTGTTTATTATTTAAAATATGAAATTAGTGAATTCTCTCAATTGCTCAACAACACTTTCTGTTTTATCAACTGAATGAGATATAATATTTTTATGTTAAAGAAATAGAGAGAAAGAGAGTGTTCTTCCTTTTCCTTTTTTTTCCTCTTAAAATTTAATTGGGTTGTATTATACATTTACTTCTCTTAAGGTATGCTCCAAGTTTTTTTGTACTGCATTGTTTGTTCTTCTTCCTTTTTTTACCTTAGAATTTTAATATTAAACAAGATAAACTGAATATTCTCTTTTATTTATTGTTCTTTATCGATTTAAAATATAAAGGAAAACCTCATTAATCAGAGTGCACACTACCTGTTTATGTAAATGCTTGTGAGAAATATATACATTTTTTCTACTATATTTTTGTCAATTATCTTTTGTTGTGTGCTTGGTTAGATTCAGCTATTAATGTTCAAACATTAAATCTTAGTCATAATTTGCTATTTCTGATTCAAAGACATTTTTTATAACCATAGGCGAGCAGTGACTACTCTAAATAATAATTTTCATTTACATTCATTCTCAATGAGAAAAAAAAAAATTAAGCTTGATTTCAGAAAACAAATTCAAATTTAAAAGAAAAACTCATCTCGCCATTTTTAGGTTTTTAATTTTTTATTTCATTTATTATTTGAAGATATTTTTTTTTAATTTTAAGAACGTAAAAAATAAAAATATTCAACATATATGTAGGCCAATTAATATTATATATGTAGGCTCCATTATTGTTATTTAACAAATGAATTCAGCCACATCAGCAGGTATTTTAACGATGTTAAAATTATTGTTAAGTGAGGGGTTAAAATAGTTAAATTTAATATTGTTAAGCGAGAAATTTGTATATATTTAAGCCAAAATTTTGGTTAAGGGCAAATTTATTCCTATGCTTAAATATGAGGGGTAAAAATATATCTTCTCCCTTTCTAAATACAAATTACTTTTTTCACTAAATAAATAAGACTCAACTAAGTGCGAATGAAGACTTTAAAGTCAATGGGACTTATTTTTTATTAAACTTATTTTTTTTAGAATTTTTATTAGTTACGACTCTTATAAAATATTTTTTAATTATGAAATAATAACTCTCATTAATAAATTGAAATGAATTTTTCTTATTGTTACATATATATATATATATGTGTGTGTGTGTGCAAAAAGAATGTTATCCCACGCTTTGACTATTTTTATCCAAACTTTTTTTCTTTTTTTGTGTTCTATACTAAATCTAATTTATATATCTTAAAATAAAAAAATAAAAAAATAAAAATAAAATAAAATTTTAAAATTTATGAAAAAGCTTTTATATCCCTTTGAAAACTATACAGAAAAAAATATAAATAAAAGAAAAGAAAATTAACTAAAAAAAATTTTAAGTATATTTTATATAAAAAAATTGATTAAAAAAAGAGAGAAGAAATTTTATTGAAAAAGGAGAAACATAGAAAAAAATTTTTTTAAAAATACTATTTGAATGATATTTTTTTTCATGGTATGAGTGTCAATTGAACTAAAAATAAATTTTATATAAATACAATTTTTTGTCAACTCAAAAGAATTAACTTTTATGAATTAATAAAAATTAAATTTAAAATTATATATATTTAAATTTAAATGTCTAATATAATACTTTAATATATATTGGTTTCAGAACTCATATATATTAGTATATTTATTTGTTAATATGCAAAATTAAAATAGCAGCACAAAACTATAACAGGTTCTACAAATATGTATAATATGCATGGGGCCAAGTGAAGGGCTTCCCACAATTGTAGCCAAATAATAGCAAATTTTGCTATAACATATATATATAATATATACATATATATATATACATATATATATATATATGTCATATATCGGATTCAACAATAAACTATATTTGATATAAATTTTACTTACCATTTCAAATATTTTAAAATTTATTTGATACTTTTGGAATATGTGTTACTTAAACATGGTCATGGTTTCAAAATGGTCACTCCAAGGTTTGTGCTCATTCCAAATAGATGCCGGATGTGGATTTCGATTTTGATCTCAAATCACTTGTTTTAATATTTTCTAATAAAAAATTTATGTTGTATTGATTCATGGAAAATTAGAGTAATAGAAAATAAAAATTTAAACGGAGAAAGTGCAAAAATGCCTTTGAAATTTACGCATAAAAAAACTCGAAGTAAATCATAAAGAAGAGTGAAGATTGTATTCACATGTATGAATCAATTGTACATTATCTACTGTTTTATATGCAGTTGTATGTAACTAACCATCCAACATCACCAACTAACTGAGTATTAGCTACTTAACTAACTAGCTAACTGAATAAGATAAATATGCTTACATCTCCCCCTCAAGTTAGAGTTTACAAGAATTGCAGCAAACCTAACTTGAACAAATTGCTTTTAAAGGGAGGATTTGATGAGGACTTTATGAGGATGTCAGCCAACTGGGAGTGGCTAGAAACATGCATAAGCTTTATCAGACCAAATTTGTACTTCTCCCTCACAAGATGGTAATTAATGTCCAGGTGTTTTGTGTGTTCATGGAATATTGGATTCTAGGTGATGTATATTGCAACCTGGCAGTTGTAAACAATTTGATTGGCAGAGAAATGCTAAGCTTGAAGTCTCGCAACAGATAAACTAGCCAATGAATTTCCCAGCATGTTGACCCTAAACTTTTGTACTATGCTTCAGTAAAGGACCTGGAGATGGTAGTATGTTTATTGGACTTCCAAGAAACTAAAGATTGTCCTAAGAAGATACAATAGCCACTTATTGATCTTTTTGTATCTTTTCAAGCCGCCCAATCCACATAGTTGTAGGCTTCAAGGAAAGTTATATTGTTTGCTAGATAAAACAATCCAGTAGCAGGTGGAGCTTTCAAATACTTAAGAACATCAATTGTTGTATTCCAATGGTTGTCCCTTGGTGCCTGCACACACTGGCTAAACTGATGAACACAGTATGTAATATCTAGTCTTATAAAAGTGAGATTCAAAAGTCAATCCATTAGCTTCCTATATAAAAATGTGTCAGGTAACAATTCACCTTTGTCAACAACAAGAACTAATCTCCAAGTAATCCAGTGTCACCCAATAAATCAAGAACATATTTTCTTTGGCATATATATACATATTTTCTTTGCACATATATATATATATATATAGATATTGTAGACCTGGCAATTTCTAAACTAAGAAAATATTTTGCAAATCTCATATCATTAATCGTAAAGGTACAATGTAAGGATGCTTTAACATCTTCAATCAAAGCAACTGAAGTTCCAATTATCAAAATGTCATCAACATATACAATCAATCCTAGAAACTCTTAACTCCTAGTAAGAGTAAATAAGTAAGGATTTGCTGTGGATTGTGCAAAACCCATGTTAGTTAAATGATTAGTGAACTCAACATTCCACTTATGAGAGGCCTACTTCAATCCATATATTTGTCTAGGTTTGGCAACATCACAACCATATAAAGGCAACATATAGATGTCTTCTTCAAGATATCCATGGAGAAATGCATTGTTGATGTCCAATGAAAAGATTGGCCAAGAGTTTTGAGGCCGCTATTGAAAAGAAAATTCTAATGGTGACATTCTTGGCAACAAGGGTGAAATAATCTATGTAATCAATACCTTCAATTTGATTGTAGCCTTTTGCTACAAGTCTCACCTTAAAATGATCGATGGAACCATCTGGTTTAAGTTTCATTTTGTAAACCATTTTGAGCTGATGGGTCTTTTTCTCTGGTGGGTCAGTTAAAACCCTTGTCTTGTTCTTTTCTAATGCAGAGAGTTCAGAATTCACAGCTTCGACCCACTAAAGTGATAGTTTAGCTTCATAGTATTCTTTGATTCACAAATATGATCAATATTGGTGAGAAAAGCAAGATGAGAACTAGAGAAACAATTTGGATTTGTAAAAATATAAGCCGGAACAACAGTTGAAGTGGAAGTAGATGAAATAAAAGAAGGTTTAGGGTTTACAACATCAACAGTGGTGTTGGATACAAAATCAGAACCAATTCGGGGGTTTTCAAATTCTTGTGCTTTGCCTTGTGTGTTGTTGATTCTATGTAGGTTGAGAATCCAAAGGATTCATATTGGGCATGGAAATAGAGGGAATCAAAGGTGTGGAAACTTAGCATGCTGTGGAGATGAAGAGAGAATAAAGGGTTGAGCTGAAGAAGTTATTAGTGTAGAATGATTATGGATTTGAGCAGATAAAGGGAAGTGTGAATGAACATTAGGTTTAGAGTTAACATCTTTTGCTAGAATGGGCATGGATGTTGGAGAGAAAGGAGTGGTCAAAGCAAAGGCATAAACCACTTCTTCGAAAGACACATCTCTACTTATAAAAGTTTGCTGTGAAATCAAAGAATGAAGTCTATAGGCTTTCATACAAGGATGGTATCTCAAGAACACAGAAGGAATAGCTCTAGGACTGAGTTTATTCTTGTGAGAATGAACATCAGTAGCATAAGATAAGTAGCGAAAAGTCCTCAACAATGAGTAATCTGGAGGTTTATAATGAAGAACTTCAAATGAGGTCTTCCATCTAAGCAATCTTGTAGGTAATTTGTTGATCAAGAAAGCAGCATATAGGAGGGCTTCTCCCCAGAACATAGCTGGCAGACTTTATTAAAACAATAAGGATTTAGTTATCTATAGTAAGTGCCTGTGTTTTCTCTTCATAACACCTTTTTGTTATGGTTTGTAAGCACAGGTACGTTAGTGTTGGACGCTAAGATAAATCAACATATTATAGAACTGGGAATATATGAATTCTCCACCATTATTAGTACGCACCATTTTCACAGTAGTATTGAACTGATTTTGTACCAATTTAATGAAAATTAGAGAGTAAAGCAGTTGTCTGGCTTTTGTGTTGCATTAAAAACACCTAGGTGAACCTGCTAAAATCCACCACTGTAAAAAATATTGGGCTCCTAAGAGAGAGGGCAATTTATATGAACCCCACACATCAATATGTAGCAATTCAAGTACTCTTAAACTATGAATGATACTCATTGGAAATGAAAACCTTGTTTGTTTTGCTAAAGGATAAACGATGCATACACCATCTTAACAACAATTGTTAGATAACAAGGGAAGATGTTTCAAAACTCCATCACTTGGGTGGTCTTAGTCTAGAATGCCATAAAGAGATAGAACCCACAGATTTATTAATGATATTCATAGATGTACAAAGAGTGCCACTACAGGGAGTAACAGTGTTTTGCCTAGAAATATTATACCTGGAATTATTCAAACTAGTTTGAGCATTGAGAATCATTATATCTGCAATAAACTTCATTAAAACATCAGCAAAAAAAGAATGAGTATCCAAGAAGTAGAGGTTGCCATATACCCTTCCAACGGTAGGGACCTTTTACTCCTTAGGTCCTGTAAAACAAACTTGTTAGCATAAAGTGTGAAGAAAACCGAATTAAACTTGCAAAGCTTGTGGACTGAAAGAAGATTGTAATGAAATGATGGTGTGAACAGAACTTCTTCAAGTAACAGACTGCTTGATAATTGAATTTCATCCACTTAAGTCACATGCTTGGTTGAACAATCTGGCAAATGTACTAAACCTTCTATTGACAAAGGATGCAATGTTGAAAAATAAGAGGAATTAGCACAAACATGATTTAAAGCTCCTATATCTACTATCCATATTTAAGGAATGAAATTTATTAGTTGTCATACCCGCAAATTCTACCAATTGAGCAAAATTGACAAAATTGTTAGTGATAGATTCTGTCTTAGAAGAATTTGGGCATCCCTTGCCTAATAAAATCAAACATCCATTATTGCAGGGTTTCTTCATTCTTGCCTTTATCATCATGTAACTACTGCCATGTGCATCTGTGTCTTTTTTGACTCATTCTCTTTTTGAGCCTCTAATTCCTTGTACTAATCAGGGTAACCTGTAATCTTGAAACAAGAATCTCTAGTATGGTCGTTAATTTTGCAATAATCACAATAACGCTCTTCTCTCTTATCTAGATAGCCATTTAGTGTGTAACAAAATCCTTAGTATGACCTATGATTTTGCAATAATCACAGTATTTGTTTCTCTTTTTGTTGCATCTCTCTTTCTTGGATTATTTTTAGTATGAGTTACAATGAGTAGAGTACTCATAAAAATTGGCCTACCTGAACACAAATCCTTTTAATTTTTAAACTATCAAAATCCGTTTAAACTTAATTATAATTATATTTTTAACCATTCTAAATGTGTTTAATACTACCTATTTACTATCCGAACCCGTTTAATTATAAAAATTTAAAAATATTATAAAATTTAAATTATAAAAATATACTTATCTCAATTAAATAATTACAAATAAATATTTAATATTGATATAATTTTATTAAAATAATTTCATACTAGACAATGTCATAATTAAAATAAAATTTAATAAATATATAATTAAAATTTAATAAAATATTATTAAAATATATAACCATGTTCAAATAACGGGTATCCAATCATAAATATCCGAACCCGATTCGAACTCATCGCGGGTAGTAAAAACATTATTTGTACCCTCCTAAACCCATTTATAAACTATAAATATTCTATACAAAATAATCGAGACGGATTGGATACTCAAAAATAATCGAATTATTGCCGTCCCTAGTTTTTAGTTCCATATGCCCCTTTTACTAACATCACAATATTGTCAACAGTGTCTTCAAAAATTTATTGCACCTACCTTTGTGATTCAATAGTTTGAATCATTGAAAATGCTTTGTTCACACTAGTCAAGGGATCTAACATTGATATCTGGTTCTTTACAGCATCATAAGAATCATTAAAACCCATCAAGAATTGTGTAAGTTTGTTTGTAGCCTCCAAATTTCCCAATTTTGATTGATATCACAGGTGCATTTCTAACATTCACAATAGGACAACAATTTCAACCTATTGAAATCATCCCAGAGCTTGCAAAGTTTGTTAAAATGGCTGGTGAGATTAGTGTTACCTTGCTCAATTGAATTAGTTTGTCTTTGTGTCTGATAAAACCTTGGCCATTACTTACTCCAAACATTTCATTCAATTGGTCTTAAAGAGCTTTTGCAGTTAGACAATAAAGGAAATTTTCTGCCAGTTCCTTCGATAAAGACCCAAGAATCCATGATTGCACCATATAATCTAACGTCCTCCATTTATGAAATTCTGTGCTACTTTCATATGGTTTGCTTACTATTCCATCAATGTACCCTAGTTTATCCTTAGCTTATAGGGAAATCTAAATTGTTATGCTCCATGTCAAATAATTACTACTAGCGAGAGGTGTTGTTACTAGTGAAAACCCTTGATTATCCAAATTATAAATCAATGTTAATTATTCAATAGTAGTCGTAGTTGAATTTATTCTCTCTGTATTGGTGCTTTTTATGAAAACAGAGTATCCTCAGTCTTGAAGAAAACAATCTTAGATCAAAAATAGTAATTGAGAAATAATTGCAAAACAGTAGAGACAATGAAAAAAAAACGAATCAAGTAATCTGTTTGGAAGGAAAGAAATCGATCGATAAAATTTTGCAGAAAATTAAGCATCAAGATCACAACTTGATGCTCTGATACCATGAAGAAACTCAGAGTAAACCAATAAAGAAGAGGGAAAATTCAGAAAAATTGTATTCACGTATATGAATCAGCTAAACACTATCTACTGTTTATATACAATTGTCTGTAACTAACTATCCAGCATCATCAACTAATTGAGCATTAGTTACTGTAACTAACTAGCTAACTGGATAAAATAAATTGTTTCATAAAAGTAAAAAAACAATTAAAATCTAAGTGAGTAAATAAATTTTAATTTTATATACATCTCAAAAATCATATGAAATTCTATATTTTTGCCATGGGTAGTGATTATTACATACTTCGATCATTTTGCATTCATTTGTAAGTCATAAAAAATTATGATTTACAATGGAAATATAAATTTTTGAACAATTTCAAGTCATTATACATATAAGTTGTATTTTTGTGTTTTGGAGATATTTTATTAACTTTGTCATATCAAATTATTTTTAACATAGCAAATAGTTAGTTCATGATTAATTTCGTGTTTACATCATATGTTGCATGATTATTGGGATTATGATGGATTATACCATAACTTGGACTACCATATATATAAACTCATACTTAACACATAATAAAATTTTTAATGTTTGTTGAAAAAATATTTAATCATGTACTTTTATAACTTAAAAAGAAGTGAAGTAACTTCTTAATATAATAGTAAACTAGTCATTGTCCCGTGCAATATACCAAAGTGATTTTATTATTTGATCATGAGCATGATTAATTTTTTTTACACTCATATTTTTTTCCACAAAATAATTAATAAATTAGATTAATAAACTAAAAAATTAAACAAAAAAGTACATGAAGAAATAATTAAAAAATTTAAAAAATTATTTTACTATATATATCATAATAAACCCATCACATATTAAATATAATATATTATATTATGAGAGAGATCATTATTTACTATGACATAATATATATAGAAAATTCAAATAATATTGATAAACTATGTTGGATTAATTTCTACCACTTATCCGTTATATATATATAAATCTTTCATTTGTCACACAAAAAAAAGTAACCATATGCTACCAAAAAAAAGAAAATTCTAAACATTTTCTATAATTCCAAACTAACTGTTATTAAATATATAATTTTTGAGTGCAATGTTGATACAACATTATTCCCTTAGGAAGGTAAATTTTATTTAGGCTTTATTTTTAGGGATGTTATAGGTATGTTTCAAGTTTTTTTCTCTTTCTTATTTGATGGTTCTCATTCTTTTATGGTTGTTGATGCTCTGATTTTTAGAGAGGAGGTAAGCTAGGTAAAAGATCATGGTTTTTCCAATACTATCTTTGAGATGGATTACCTTTAGATGATTCTGTCATTTAGTCTCCCTCTTTAAATAATTCTATTTTTGGTTTAATTATTGTTGATTTTAAGTCTCTCCTTCATTATAGTGTTGAAATTAAAGTTGCTTTTGTTAAACACTCTTTGAACCGGTGGCTCATAGGCCAACAAAAGTTGTTGGTTCTTTATCTGAGCTTGTCACATGGGTAAAGGATCCTCCAATGGCTATTGTTGATGTTCTTGTTTCAAATTTGCAGTAATGAATTTCCATTTGGAATTTTAAAAAAGAAAATGGAAAAATAAAAATAATTTAATTATAAATTTATTTTAAATATAAAAATATAAAATTATATAAAATTAAATATTTATTCATAAATAAATTTCACATTACAAGAAATTGACAATTTAGAAATGAAAATTAGAAATAGACACTAATCCGTTTCTAAATAGAAACCATTTTAAAATGGAATTGTAACATATGAAAATTGAGTAATTTTACAACGAATTAGAAACAGATTAGAAATAAAATATAGAAACGGATTTATTCCATTTCTAAATAGTTTTTATATTTCAAGGAAATAAATAGCAGAAAATATAAAAACGGAATTAAAACCACTTAGAAACAAAAAATTTTGAAACCAATTTTATCTGCTTCTAATAGTTAGCGAAAAATTTAGACGCTTAAAATTATATTCAAAATTAGAAATGAATTTAGATTTCATTTCTAAATAGCATAATGGTTTGATATTTAAAAACGGATTCACTATCTGTTTCTGATTTAGAAACGGATAGTAAATCTGCTTCTAATTTAGAAACAAATTTAGGAATAGTTTCTAATTCTGTTTCGAAATCAAAAATAGATTCACTATCTATTTCTAAATCTGTTTCTAAATTTTAAATATATAAAAACTCATACTTCCCTTTCTTTTTTCTTCTCTCTCACCTTACCATACTTTTACAGCATCATTAACCACCCAAACACTCTCAACCAGGAAATTTTAATACCCATCACTATCTCCATTAGTTTTTAAACATATCTATTGTCTCTCTCCTTTTATTTTCTCTCTATAATGGAGCATTTTTTTCTATTCTTGAAGATTCAAAGTATGAAATTGAAGAAATTTTGATTGTAATTCTTTAATCACAAGAAAGAAATTCTCTATTTTTGTTTGCACAATTTTTATAAAAGAAACTTTCAAACTATAATTTAATTTTCTTTTTATTTGATAGGAAAATACTTGTTAATTTCAAAAATCTTGAAGATTAAGTTAAGAAATTGAAGAATTATTGGTAATCATATCTTTAATTTTAATTAGTAAGATATTTGTTTCACTTGCATTTATTTTTAAATTATTATTTGATTTGAATCTATTTATTTATTTTTGTTGTTAACTATTTGTAAATAAACTACTAAAATAAATATATATATGCTTGAAGATTCAAGATGAACAAATATATATGTGTATATGAACAAATAAGTTTGATTTTAACTTTGTATTATAATATTTATACGAAGAGTTAGGATGAACAAATATATATTTGAGTATGTATATACATATTTTTCTTTATATTCTTTAACTTTAGTGTTAGGATTATTTTTGAGAGATGAAATTATGAGGAGTTATTTATAAAGATCTTACTTTTAGATTAATTGAAAAAACAATCCCAACATTTGTGTTTGTACTTGATGATGCTTATTGGTGTTTTGATGTATTATCAGATATATACAACTAAGGATGGTAAATTTAAAACTTTGAATTGCTCATAATATGGTTTGGTTGAACTTGCAATCCTAGTCTTTTATGGGTAGCTATTTCACTTCTAAAAATATTTATATGTTTTATAAAAAGCTATATGAACACTATTATAATATCTTTTTTTATTTATTAAAAATTTTTAATTATTGCAAGCATTTTTACACTAATTATTGAAGCATTTTAACTTATTTATAGAAGATCAATTGTAACAAAATAAAATTAAAAAAGATTGAAATCTTTTTGTGAAAATAAAATTTTCATTATATAATAACAATTTTTTTAGCTAATAACATATGTTGCTTATTCTATAAATTTGCATTAAATTATGATGTTAATTTTTATTTAACTAAAAATGTGATAATATGTTAGACTTAGATTTTAGGTCGAGTATGCTCTAGTTTATACCGAAATCCTATCAAAAATTTTTTAAAAAATATAAGAAATTATACTGATAAAATGTATTTCATTATTTGTATTTATTTTAAGCTAAGAAGTGCGAATATGAGCAATGCCAATGAATGGACTGAATGGATGCGCTGATGAAATAGTTCTAGCATCCATCATCCACTCGTCCTCCTATAAATGATGTTGCTTTTGATTAGAACTATGTCCCTAATGATCAAACTCTAAATTTATTTATAGTTTTCTTGTATTTTTTTATTTGTGTATATTGACTATTTTATAGATACATTTGACATTTATATTTATGTACATTATTTCAATAATGTTATGTAAATATAATTATATTATATTTTTTATTTTTTTATTTTTTTCAGTTTCTACTTAAATTCATAAACAAAAAAATAACTAATATCAATAAAAAAAATTAAAAATATACATAAAATTAAAAATATATAAATAAAATTTAAAAATAAATAATAAAATTTAGAAACGGATATTTTTGTTTCTAAATTTTTTAGCTCGTTTCTAATATAAATAAATTTTGTCAACAAATAGAAACAAATTTTTTGTTTCTATTAAAAACGGAGGTTGGTTCTCAAAATAATTTCAAATTAGAAATGGATTTTATTTTCTGTTTTAAAATAAAAACAGAATTTTTGTTTTAAATTCGTTCCAAATTAGAAATGAGATTTTTTTTCTGTATCAAACTGATTAGAAACGAGGCTTTTAAAAATAAAAAAAAAATTTCGTTTCAAATCCGTTTCAAAATTGTATTAGAAACCGATTTTTTCATTTTAGAAACTGAAAAGTTTGCTTCTAAACAGTCAAATTCTTATAGTGTCAGATAAAATTTATTCATAAATGAATTTCACACTTATTATTTCTTTAAATTAAAGGGTTTGCCCAAGGTAGACCTAGACATAGGCAAGCTAGGGCTTGAAAATACAAAAGTTTTCTAAGGCTTGGTCCATCCACCCATAATTTTCTTCCCTTATTGAGGCCTGAAGCTCAGCTCGTGATCATGTATGATGCTAGATTTTTTTGAGGTGAAAGTTTCTTTTGTCTTGCCCTAGCTCTCAGTGCGGTGCAAGTTTTTCATTTCATCTGATTCTCCAGTTTATTTTCACTAATTTCTCTCATTGACTAGCTTCCGACATATATAAGCAAGGAGAACTCTTTGGAATCCTTGTATGATCGAATCACCTTACAAGACGAGACGAGGAGGTTATAGGATTGGATCTAACTAAGGAAGGAGGGACTGACAGAGTGGTTGAAATATACAAATGGTGCCATGTTAGAAGATTGTCATTAATAGACTTGTGAATCTCACAACAGTGAAAAACACACTAGCATCCATTTTAAAAACTTATGAAGGGAGTATGTATTATAAAGATAGCTTAAAATCTCATTACTTTTCAATTCTACCATGAACTGGATCCTAAACGAGTAGTAGATGATGGCTCGTGGTCTTTTGACCATAAGCTATTGGTTTTTACGAAGCTGGAGCAAAGGATGATGCCAACCAGAGTTTTCCTAGATGAATTTGTTTTCTAAATACAAATTTATGACCTCTACTTAGGCTTTATGTCTAAAAGAATTTGATCATCTATAGGCAATTTTATTGGAAAATATGTGTGCTTTGACTCAAATAATTTTGAAGGTCCTTGGTATAACTATATGTGAATCCGTGTGTCTATAGATTTCGAGTAGCCATTGAAGAGGAAAATAAAGATTAAACATACTAGGGATGAGTGATTCTTGGTTCTTTTCAAGTATGAAGAGCTACCTTTATTTTATTTCTACTATATAATTGTCGGTCAAGTATATAATTTTTGTGAGAATAGATTTAATGATGGGTGACCATAAAGGACAGAGCTTATGGTAGCTAGCTAAGAGCCCCACCTAAAAGAGCAACTAACACACGAGGTGACCAAAGATCATGGTTGGGGATTGGAGGAAGGAAGGCAGGGGAAAGCTTAAATGGTAAAAGGCCAAGTAAGAAGGATTCTTATATGGACAAATTAACAACTATATCTACGTGAATATCACGTAATTGCATGGATCATGCAAGTACCAAAAAAGGATAACTTTCAAATTCAAAGAGGTTATCATTGATGAGATAAAACGATAAAGAGTCTTTGAAGAAAATAATATAGTAGTTGTAGTAAGCTAGATGGAACAAGCCCATTAGATATAGAAGTGGAAGGGAAGGTTTAAAAATGATTTTACAGTGGGTAATAGTTCCCATGCCCACTAAGAGCCATGAGTACCCTAAGTTGAAACTATCATGGGCTAGGCAACCTATGAATAATAAATGTCCTTAAGGACATGGTTAAAGAATGACATCTCATCTTTAATTATTTTCCTTATGGAAACTAAAGTAACTAGGGAAAAAGTTGAGCAAATTCAAAGGAAGCTAGATTACGAGGGTAGTTTCATAGTTGATAAAGTGGGTTTGGGTGGGAGCTTAGCCCTGTTCTAGAAATGTAAAGGAATAGTTAAACTACTAAGCTATTTCTATAATCATATTGACGTCCTTGTTATAAGAGAGAATGAAAGTTTTTGGTGATTTACAAACCTCTATTTACATCTAAGCACAAGAAGAATAAAAAAGTTTCTTCTAGTTGCAGGGGTTCAATGACTTACTCTGCTCTGGTTGCACAAATTGAACCAGCCAACCTCATAAGTAATCTGATTTTCATTCTTTACATATGCAGAGTCTAAGATGGTGCTAAGATCAAATGAGTTTTCTCATTCGCAGGCTCCAAGTTCATAGAGGATCAAATGAATAAAACCCAAGCTACATTTTGTATTCATTAAATATTGCAGACTGATAACTTGTTAGCCATGGTGGTCATCTTGGTAGTTGCAATTTCTTTTTCTTATTCAGTTGCAAAATGAAAAAGAAAAAGAATGAAAATCTGAAACATTTAAATTAATAATCATAATAATTATAAAATAAAAAAAAAAGAAGAATAAAAAATTTCCAGTTTTTGGTGATTTACAAGAAGAAGAGAATTAAGGAATTTGTTGAGAAAAATCAAATCAAAATCTCAGTAGTCATGGTGTTTCATAGGGGATTATAATGACATCCTCCGCAGATCAAAGAAAACAAAAGGAGATGGTACACTAAATTGAGTTATTTAGGGCTTTAGGGAACAACAAAGGATTGTGGCTTATGTTATTTGGTTATTAGAGATTATCAGTGCACTTGGGAAAAACGCAGAGGTATAAAAAACTGGATGGAAGAACGACTAGACAGGCTCTTGTTTCAAGTGACTCAAGGGATAGATGTTGGCAAGCTTCTGTTGATAATACACGAGGGGTGTCAAAATAAGTTAGCGAGTTGGGTTAGCTCACTAAGATGACACGATTAAAGTTAATATAAACACAGCCCATTTATTAATTATATTGACACGAATATGGCATAAAATTTGACGGGTTACACAAATATAATACATATAATATGTTTATTTAAATGAATTATATGCAGGGTTGTATAACCTAACATGACCCGTTTAATTCATATAATATTTGTTATCTAAAATAATTTTATATTCTTAAATAATCAATTAAAAAATTATCATATAACAAAATTATGAATAAAATAATTTTAAAAATGTAAATATATTAAAAATTCTTAAAAATACACAAAAAAAATATAATACAATTAATATGAAATAAATGATGAGTGTGTACTATATTTAAGTTTTAAAACTTAGTAATAAAAAAAATTAAGGAAATAATATATAGTTGCCAATAAAAATTTTGCAATAAATTTCTTTAACTTTTTTATTTTCTATTCTATTTTCTTTTTATAAATTATATTTTAAATTTTAAATTAAAAAAGTTATTTGATATAAAATATAAAAAAATTATATTATTTAAATCATAAAAATTATTTAATTTTAACATTTGATTTAGAAAATGATTTTTAAAAATTATAAAGAATTAAATTTAAATTAATTAATAATTAAATTAATAAAATAATTAAAAATTATTTAGCAATGAGAATAATTTAATAAATTTTTAATAAGAAAAATTAAATAAATTAAATAAATTATTTCTAAATAAAATAATAATACAATATATAATAATAGAATTATAATAATATAAAAAAGATATAAGATTTATTTTTATTCTTTTAGAGCAAATAATAATAAAATAATTCAGTTTTGAGTTGCATTAAAACTATGTCATTTTAGTTAAATAGATTATAGCGAGTTCACGTGTCATTTTATTATATGACTCATTTAAAGTTATATCATAAATGGATTGATTCAACACTAACACTTTAAAAAACAATCTTAACTTGTTAATTTTACTTGTTTCGCATACCGTGTTCGCTTGTTATGGCTTATTTTGACACACCTAACAAGGATCAACTTTAAACCATTCCATAATCTTCTTGAATGTAGAAGTCAATAATAAAATGCACCAAATGCTTTTTCGTTTTGAAAATGTTTGGTTGAAGGATAGAGAGCACATTATTTAGGAGAGCTAGAGTGGTGAAAGAAAACTTAAGTATTCTGAATTATATTGAGAGATGTGGCCTTGCACTTCAAGCATGGGATGGGGGTTTTTTAAAAAGAGCTAAACAAAGAACGAAATTGCTAAAAGAGAGAATAACTCAACTAAGAGGCATGACCTAACATTTATTACACTACTACAAGAGGCAATGTATGAATACCAGCAAGTGCTTTAAGAAATGGAGATATTTTTGTCTCAATAGGCCAAATAATTTTAGCTTAAGAAAGGGAATGAAACTTCTCTCTTTTTTCATATTTATGCTTCAATAAGGAAGAACAAGAGTTCAACTACAAAGCTAACGGTTGAACAAGGTCGATGGTGTTATAAGGATAATGGCATACATGGCATTATGGTTAATTATTTTTGAAAAATCTTCAAGTTAGAAAGCTTAAAGTAGAAAGATTAACCTCTCAAGTTCTGCTTAAATGCATCACAACTAAGGTTTCTAGGTAGAATTAAGAGTTTCTTGACTCAAATTTTACAAAGGAAGAAGTTAAGAAAGCCATCATTTTGATGCATCATGAGAAATCCTTTGGAATAGATCGATTAAACCTTACTTTATTTTAGAATCATTGGGACATTATTGTTAGAGAAATCACAAAAACATGTCTGTCATACCTTAATGAAACTCATATCCCAGTGGAGCTAAATGAAATGACAATAATCATTATCCCTAAAAAATGTAATTTTAAAGCCATTCAGGGGTACATCTCATAGCCCCTTATAATGAATGTTTTTTACAAAATTGTCTCTAAAATGTTAGCTAATTGTTTAAAAAGGGTTTTACCAACCCTTATCTTCGAAACACAAAATGTCTTTGTCCTTGGGAGGTTTACCACTCATAACATAGTAGTAGCTTTTGAAATTATACACCATATTGGGAAAGAATAAGGTAGGCATGGAATTGGGATCTTACGCTCAATATGAGCAAAGCATATGATAGAATGGAGTGAAGCTAGATCAAAATATTTATGATGTACATCATGTTAGGATAGATTAAATCAGATAGAAGATTGAGGCAAGGTGATCCACTATCACCTTACCTTTTCATAATTGTTGTTGAGAATCTCACTATAATGCTATATGATAAGGGAGGGAAAGTACCACCACATGGTTATCAAATTGTTAGGGGAGCACCGAAGGTCACCCATCTTCTCTTTGCCAATGATAGTTATATATTCTTTAGTGCAGTTGACAATGGTTGGCAACAGGTTCATGATTGCTTAAAGAGGTACGAAAGAGCCGTCGGACAATTTGTTAATGTTCAGAAATCCTCTGTAGTGTTCAATAAGAATATAACACCACCAACCATTAAGAAGATTAACGTGCTTCACTCAACTAGCCTAAGTAAATATTTGGAGCTCCCTTCATTAGCTGGAAGAAAACAAGAGGGAGGTATTTTCATTTATCAAAAACAAAGTTTGGAGCATATTACAAAACTAGAAAAAAAAAAAAAAAAAAAAAAAAAAAAAAGGAGCTATTTTCAAGAGCAAGCAGATACATCTAAAATTAGTGGCTCAAGCCATCCTTACATTTATCGTAAGTGTCTTTATTCTTCCCTAAGAGCTCTTTGGTGAGATAAAGAACGTTATAAATGGATTTCATAGGGTAGCAGTGTAATACCCCGGTTAAAAATAGATCACGACTATAAGATACATAGTAATATTTAGTTAAAGGGACAAATTATTAATTAAAATTAATAATTAGGAATTTACGGAAACGAGGAGAAACTAAGAGAATATATTTTACAAATTAAATTACTGGAGTATATAAGTATTTAGGCTGGATGAATTAAGTGTGTAAAATGAAACTTACGAATCTATTAAATTTAGAAACCAAGTTCAATGCATAAAGTCTAAGATTTTGAGCCAAAATCTATTAATAATTAGAAAAATGACGCCCTCCATCATATTTTTAAAATTTTTACTTTTTTACCAAAGGTATTTTAGTTATTTTATTATAAATTTATAATAAACTCATTATAAACTCTGTAAAATTTATAAATTCATTATAAACTCTTGATAAACTCATTATAAACTCACTATAAACTCTTTGTAAACTAATAAAAATCTGGTATTTTGATAAATATTTTATAAATTCTGATATTTTAGTAAATATTTTATAAATATAGTAAATTTAAAATTATTTTTAATTTTTTTATATTTTTATCAAAAGCCCTTAATAATTCTAAATGGGCCCAAGATTATACCGATTGAATAAATAATTGTCACCAAAGTTCGCTTACAAAGTAAAAGCTAATGTGTCATTAAATTATAAGAGAGGAGTTAATGTGTCATTAAAAGATTATGTATGTGATAAATGTGTTTGTTGTACCGGACGTTAATAACACGCAAATTATTTACTATTATATAAGTAAATAGTATATAAATTATTGTACTAAAAAAGTTTTTAAAAAATTCTCAGAAAATGTTGGAGGGGATACAGACGGTCCCACTTAAAACCTAGTCTCCTTAGATAGAATTTCACTCGGATAATTAATAGCACAATATAATAAAATAACTATACTTGATAATAACTATAAAATTGAGATAAAATAGTACACCAGATTTAACGTGGTTCACTCTTTTACTTTGGGCTACATCCACGGGACAAACTTCAAAAAATAATCTTTCACTATTAAAAATAGTAGGATTATGAAAGAGACTTCTCTAGAAATATTTCTAGAGGTACAATTATTACAATTGAGATAAACCCAAAATAGTGACACTCAAGTGTTTCTCAAACACCCCAAAATAAAATCTCACTATTTTGTCACTACTTAAATAATTCACTCTTTCAATTTTCACTTAACTTATCAAAGCAACTTTGCTTTGGCTTACACAATTCCTCATCACCAATTTTTCTTCTCTCAATTCTTGTCATTAAATTGGAGGAGGAAAGGGCTAAAGGCCTGTCCCTTTAACTACATCTCTCTCTCTTTTTTGTTGTCTTTTTAGTGATATTTTGGTGTGTCTTTAGTTTTTTGAGTGTGTCTTAGAAGAGGAAGGAAAAACCATATATATAGGTTTTCCTATATGATTGTTGGCCTAACTAATTAGGTAATTTAATATTCAACAATGGTGGCTTCAAAATGGTGGTTTGTGATAGCTTCAAAAATAGTAGCTGATTAATCTAATTGTCAAAAATGGTGTCTTATTTATCATGTGGTTAGGTATCACCTTTTAGTGTTAAGATGAAATTAGAAAAAGAAAAACAACAAAAGAAGCAAAAGCCAATTCAAATAACAAATGTAACGTGTAAGAGCTAAAGATATTAGCAACCAAAGTAGTCTTACAAATGGCAATAATACCAATAAAGGGATTGACACATATTGGTGATGATAATGTTTGATAATGTTAGTTTATGAAAATAATAATAATAATATTAAAAAAATCTAAAATAAAGCCAATTTAAGTGTAACATCCAAACAATCATAACAAAAGCTAAAGATTACTGAATTTTGCTAGTATAAAAAAAAGTTCTTCATGTAACTTAAAAGAAAAAAATAATAATAACTCACATATACATACTATTTTGAGCTGAAAGAAATTGAGAAAGCAAGCTTAAGAAAAAGATTCTTGCCTTGGGTTTGGACAGGACAAGACAACAATAGCTTTTGTTAAAAATTTATCCATTTAAGGTGAGCAGAGACGGACGTAGGGGGATCATGTAGGGGCAAACGAGCTCTCCTCACCAGCTGCTAGAAGCACATATAGGAGGGTGCTTTTGGCCACCAGTGCTCGTTTTGTCAGTTGCCCAGTCGAATTTGCAGAGGGTGAGAGGAGGCGAGGGTTATAGCTTTTTTTTATTATATAATGACTGAAACGACGTTGATTCAGTAAGACTGAAATGGCATTATTTCAGTATCACATATTTAAAAAAAAAAAAAAGAGGGCTACGTTGTATTTCACATAGCAGCCCTAGCCTCGTCCAAATGAAAGACAGAGAGAAGGGAAGAGAGGAACGGCCGACTGAGCTGCTAGTAGGGAAGGACGGACGAGTAAGAGGCTTAGCTCGCCAGCGACACACCACACCAGACAACCACCGCACTGGCCCATTGAAGTTCCGGTATTTATTTCTGTTTTTTTAGGGTTTTTGTAAAATGTTTGTGATTGTGAATTTTTCATTAGGATTAGGTAAAAAATGGTGATTTTTAAAAAATATATATATATGAAATGTAGTTTTTTTGAAGCTCAATGAAATACTTTGATTTATTTCAAATGATTTGTTATGTGTTTTTGATTAATTAATTTATATTAATTTGTATTATTTACTTGTTTGTGATTAGGGTTTTAGGTGAATTTTATAATTTTATTTTTTATTATAAAATGTGATTTATTTTAAGATTAATCAAGTATAATAATTTATTTAAAAATGATTTATGTTTAGATTAATAAAATTTAAACTATAAATTATGATTAGGTTAATTAAAATTTAAACTATAAATTGTAATTAGGTATTTAGATTAATAACATCAGAACTATAAATTTATAACAACTTATTAACTAAATAAATTATAAATTGAACCTAAAATAATTATATTTTGAACCTAAACAAATTAGTTTATATTATGAATATAAACTAATTATTAGTTAAATATAAATTGAATATAAACTAACTAATTATAAATTTAATATATACTAATTATAAAATGAAAAATATGAACTAAACTCTAAATTTAACCAAAATTAAACTAATTATATTTAGAATAAAAATTAAAACAGACATGGATAAATTTATGATCAAGACTAAGGGACCACGGAATGAATGTGGTGAATTTTCGAATATTCCGACTCCGACACCGATCCGAAATGAAAGTAGTCATGCAAATGTTAGAAAAATCAGTGATACAATAGGGCATCCGGAGTGTAATTTTGATGATATTGTGATTGATCCAGCATTGCGTAAACCAATTGATCTGTTTGATGTTGGGATTAGGGATGATGTTAGAAGACAGTGTGTGGCTAAAGGACCTTACCAACCATATGGCCATAATTTTTCTCAAACATATATTTGGTTCTCTAAATTTGAATGGTTGGAATATAGTATCTACAAAGATGCAATATTTTATCTATGGTGTTATTTTTTTAATTCAAATAGAGGATCTAAGAGAGGAGATAATGTCTTCACAGAAATTAAATTTTGCAATTGGAAAAAAAGCCACGGAGAAGTTTAATGAACATGTTAGCCATCCAAGTAGTCTACACAATAATACTAGAATGTTATATGTTGGTTTCAAAAATTAAAGATAAGGTGTGTCTCATGCTTTATCTTCTCATAGACAAGAGCAAGAGGCTTGTTATCGGACACGTTTAATAGCTATTATTGACTGTATTCATTTTATTTTAGCAAATAGGTTGGCTTTTCGAGAAAATAATGAGTCGAAAAAGTTACTTAGCCGGGGTAATTTTTTTGAACTTCTCAATTGGTAGTCAACGAGGTATTGAAGTTGAGAATGTAGTTAATTCAAATGCTCCTAAGAATAATCAACTCACTTCTCTATGTATCCAAAAGCAAATAGTTAGTGCTTGTGCTTTGGAGATGACACTAGCTATTATTAAGGATATTAGAGATGAGTTTTATTCTCTATTAATCGATGAGACTCGAACCAATTCAGTAAAAGAATAAATGGTTGTGGTATTGAGATATGTTAACAAGTTAGGACAGGTAGTTGAGCGATTAATTGGAGCGGTACATGTGAGTGATACATCTGTTTTGTCTTTTAAAAGTGCACTGATGATTTCTTAGTGAAACATGGGTTATCATTGACTAGAGTTAGAGGTCAAGGATATGATAGAGCTTCTAATATGCGAGGTGAATTCAACGGGTTAAAAACCCTCATTTTAAATGAAAATATCTCGGCAAAGTATATTTATTATTTCGCTAATCAACTCCAATTAGTGCTTGTTGCAACAGCTAGGAACAATAGATTTGTGAGTAATTGTTTTTATTACGTTGCGATGATTGCGAATATTGTTGGAGTTTCATATAAAAGGAGAGATGCTCTCCGTCAAAAACAGTATGATGAAGTAGTTCAGCGCCTACAAAGTGATGATTTTCAAATTGGAAGAGGATTGTATCAAGAAATAAGTTTAGCTCGACCTGGCGACACACGTTGAGGTTCTCATTATAAAATAATTGTTCGTCTTCTCTCTATGTGGTTACCTGTAAAAGAGGTTCTTGAGAACATTTATGAGGATGGTTCTGATCTTAGAAATCGAGAGACAGTTGTGGGCTTGATTGATAAAATGAGAAGTTATAAATTTATTTTCATTGCTTTCTTAATGAAGAAACTTTTAGGAATGACAAATAATTTATCTCAAGTCTTACAAAGAAATGGTTAAAATATTGGTAATACAATTCATTTGATTGCAACAGTTAAACAAGAATTGAAAAGCTTTAGGGAGAATGGATGAGATAAATTATGGAAAGTTATTAATGACTTTTGAATAGATCATGATTCCGCGGTGCCTAATATGAAAGATAATGCAAGTTATCTACATTCTAAGTATGTTTGTTATCCTGTCACTTATTACTACTACTTTTGAGTGAAAATATTTTGTCAGGTACCCTTTTTTCATAATAATATACTTAACTATTTATTATGCTACAACCTAATTTTCTTTCATTCAATTCTAGGTTATTGATTTCATTACTCAATAAACAAAAAATCACTTTACAGAATCAAATACGAAATTACTTTTATGTATTGATTGTCTTTCTCCTATAAATTCATTCTCTAACTTCCAGCTATTCAAATTACTTCAACTTACTAAACTATATCCATATGATTTCTCTCCATCACCGATCGGATGATACTTGAAGATCAACTTGAAACTTATATTGCTTATGTAAGAAGAAGTGTAGCTATCTCTGATCTTGATGACAATGGAACTCTTGCTTAAAAAATGGTTGAGACATGTTATGATAATATGTTTCATTTAGTATATGTGCTTATCAAGTTAGTTTTAGTTTTACCCGTTGTAACTGCCACTGTCGAAAGAGCTTTTTCAACCATGAACATTATCAAGATGGATTTGTGTAATAAGATAGGAGATGATTTTCTGACCGACTGTTTGGTGTGTTATGTGGAGAAATTTTTTTTTTAAACATTGAAAATGAGGCTATTATACAACATTTTTAAAAAATGCAAACTCGTAAAATACAATTATCATCTTTTAGTTGTAGTCAATCTAATAGCACGAATTAATTATTCAACTATCATAATATTAAATATTCAATTTTATAGTGAACTCTTCTGTATTTTTTTTCTGTATAAATTTTGCTCTCCTCGTTAAATTTTTGGTCCCGTCGCTACTTGATTTGAAGTAGAAAAGGTTATGGATGATACAATATATAGACCACATATGCATAAATATGCATGAAATATAAATGTATATATGAAATTTACATAATATATACACAATAGACACACCCTGAATTGATAATGATAATATGAAACTTATATGCATGGAAAGAGCTAATTAAAAGAAACTAAACAATCATCTTAGAATTCAATTTTAATGTGTAGAATGGAAGATATGAGTTTATGAAGATGAATTTGTTAATAGTTTAGAGATGGCCACCTTGTTCCAGAATTTGAAATTTTATGTTATGCGTGTTGTATGCGACGATTGGATGAAATAAAGTAAAATAAAAGTAAGTTTAGGAAACTTGCATATTGGAGTAATTTAATTGTGGAAATCTATGACAGTCATTATAAAATGATATGAGAAGACTATAATTATGGGCCACATTGAATTTGTTTCTTGTACATTTTGTTGTCTAATATATGAATATGAGAATATATAATGATATGTATGTGATGTGATGATTGAATATAAAGTAATAATATATATATATATATATGTTTAGCATACATATTAAAATTCGGTTAAATAACAAAAATAATAATAATAATAATGAAGGAAATGATTTAATTGGTAGAAAATTTTTAAATGGATTTTTATATTCTCCAACACGGAAGTATATATGTATGTGTATATATATATATATATATATATATATTCATATTCATATGTATATAAATCGTGGTTTTTTCCCTTCTCTACAAGATGTAATTATTTATTCTAAAGCTTGTGCAACCTTTGACCTCCCAGTTCATGTTGCTAGAGACATCAAAGATGTTATTGCAAATCCACAGGAGCTAATGCATCACATTGGCCTATACATGGCCAAAGGAAGGGGAGCCAAGGTAGTCTCTGAGGTGTCTTTTTAGACTCTTAATCTTTGCCCATCCGCAAATTCCAGCAGTGAAGGTTTCTCATACTTGGAGAGATGAAATTATAGATATATTCTCTCTAATGTTGTTTATTTAGGGGACTGTTAAAATGTTTTGTTGACAGTGGCGGAACGACTATGGGATCGTGGGGGGTCACACGACCCCCCTCACCGGCCTTCAGACGTGGAGGATACTGCTTGCCGGCCCGTGCTCTGAAACTCAGCCCCCGCTGAGTTTCAGAGCAAATTGCAGCGAGGGGTAGACGAACCCCTCGCTGCAATTTAAAAAAAAAAATTTTATAAAACGACCCCTGGCCAGGGGTTTAATAAAAAAAAATAAACCGGCCCAAGCGAAACGACGCCGTTTCGCTTGGGTCGGTTCAAAAAATAAAAGGGTTGCGTTAAAACACAGCCCTTCCTTCTTCTTCTTCAGTTTCTGCCCGCCCCCTCTCCCTGTCTCAGCCTCTCCCCCCCACTGCCAGCAGCAGCACCACAGCCAGGCGCACCGCAGCACCGCCGCACCACAGCCACCCACCGCACCGGCCGCCCGCAGCACTGCCGCCCACCAGCAGGTATTTTTTATTTTGTCTAATTTTTTTTATAATTTTTTTATTTTTGTCAAATTTTTTTATAATATTTTTTTTAATGAAATATTAATTTTGTGTGTTGTTTAATTGTTGTAATGTGATTTGTGATTTTTTTTATTTAATTAGATTGATGTTTATTTTTGTGTATTTTTAATTTTATTTATTAATTAGATTTATTAAAAATTATCTATAATTTATTTAATAATTGTTGATTTTTTATTTGATTTAATTTATGTAATTTGAGAGTTTTTTTAGAAATATTTAATAGGATTAGATTAATTAAAATTTATTATTGTAATTTGATTATTTTGTTTTATTTAATTGTTGATTATTTAATTTTGGTTTGTTTTGATTTTAATATTGTAATTTGAGATTTTATTAGAAATATATAATAGAATAAAAATAATTAAAAATAATATATAGTTTATTTATTGATTATTTAATTTTGTTTTATTTGATTTAATTAATGTAATTTGAGATTTGTTTTAGAAATATATAATAGGATAAAACTTATTAAAAATTATATATATTTTATTTATTTATTATTTAATTTTGATTTTATTTGATTTTAATATTGTAATTTGAGATTTTATTAGAAATATATAATAGAATAAAATAATTAAAAATGATATAAAGTTTATTTATTGATTATTTAATTTTTATTTTATTTGATTTAATTAATGTAATTTGAGATTTGTTTTAGAAATATATAATAGGATAAAATTTATTAAAAATTATATATATTTTATTTATTGATTATTTAATTTTGATTTTATTTGATTTTAATATTGTAATTTGAGATTTTATTAGATATATATAATAGAATAAAATAATTAAAAATGATATATAGTTTATTTATTGATTATTTAATTTTTGTTTTATTTGATTTAATTAATGTAATTTGAGATTTGTTTTAGAAAAATATAATAGGATGAAATTTATTAAAAATTATATATATTTTATTTATTGATTATTTAATTTTGATTTTATTTCATTTTATTATTGCAATTTGAGATTTCCTTATAAATTTGATTTAATATATACTGATTATATATTATAACAGAAATGGATAAATTTTTAATCAAGACAAAGAGAGTGCGGAATGAATGTGGTGAATCTTCAAATATTCCCAAACCAATTTTAACATCAAGTAGTCATGTAATTGGCGAAGAAACTAGCAATAAAAAAGGACGTCAAGAGTTAAATTTAGATGATATTATTAGCGATCCCGCATTGCGTAAACCCATTGACGAGTTTGATGTTGGGATTAGAGATGATGTTAGGAGACAATATGTGATTAAAGGACCTTGTCAACCAATTGGGCATAATTTTCCACAAACAAATTTTTCAAAAATTATGAGAAGTTTTAGAGATCACTGGTTCTCTAAATATGAGTGGTTGGAATATAGTATTAGTAAAGATGCGACTTTTTATTTTTGGTGTTATCTTTTTAGATCAAATAGAGGCTCCAAGCATGGGGATAATGTCTTCACAGATATTGGATTTCGCAATTGGAAAAAAGCAATGGAGAGGTTTAATGAACATGTTGGGGGTCCAAATAGTCCACACAATTATGCTAGAATGCAATATGTTGGTTTTAAAAACCAGAGACAAAGCGTGTCTCATGTCTTGTCTTCTCATAGTCATGAGATTGAGATTACTTACCGCACTCGTTTGACCGCTATTGTTGATTGCATTCGTTTTCTTCTAGTTCAAGGGTTGGCTTTTCGCGGGCATGATGAGTCAGTGAATTCAACAAATCGGGGTAATTTTCTTTCACTTCTTAGTTGGTACAGTGAACGCAATGTTGATGTTGGTAATTTAGTTAACTCAAATGCTCCTGGTAATAATCAACTCACTTCTCCATTAATCCAGAAGCAAATAGTTAGTGCTTGTACTTTGAAGACGACACAAGTCATTGTTAATGATATTGGAGATGACTTCTACTCCTTATTAATTGATGAGGCTCGTGATAATTCGGTAAAGGAGCAAATGGTTGTGGTATTGAGATATGTTAACAAATTGGGAGAAGTGGTTGAGCGATTAATTGGAGTAGTACACGTGAGTGATACATCTGCTTTGTCTTTGAAAAGTGCACTTGATGATTTCTTGGCAAAACATGGGTTATCAATAAGCAGAGTTAGAGGTCAGGGTTATGATGGAGCTTCCAATATGTGAGGTGAATTCAACGGATTAAAAACTCTCATTTTAAATGAAAATCCTTCGGCAAGGTACATTCATTGTTTCGCTCATCAGCTCCAATTAGTACTTGTTGCAAAAGCAAGGAGCAATAGATTTGTAAGTAATTTTTTTTTATTATGTTGCAATGATTGCAAACATTGTTGGAGTTTCATGTAAAAGGAGGGATGCTCTCCGTCAAAAACAACATGATGAAGTAGTTCAGCGTCTAGAAAGTGGTGATATTCAAACTGGAAGAGGTTTGCATCAAGAAACAAATTTAGCTCGACCTGGTGACACGCGATGGGGTTCTCATTATAAAACAATTGTGCGTCTTCTCTCAATGTGGTCTCCTGTGAAAGAGATTCTTGAGAATATTTTTGAAAATGGTTCTGATCTGAGAAATCGAGGGGCAGTTGTGGGCTTGCTTGATAAAATGGGAAGTTATGAATTCATTTTCATTGCTTTCTTGATGAGAAAACTTTTAGGAATGACAAATGATTTATCTCAAGCCTTACAAAGAAATGATTAAAATATTGTTAATGCAATTCATTTAATTGCAACTGTTAAACAAGCATTGCAGAGCTTCAGGGAGGATGGATGGAATAAATTACTGGACGTTGTTAATGATTTTTGTATAGATCATGATATCGCAGTGCCTAATATGGAAGATAATGCAGGTTATCTAAGATTTAAGCGTGTTGGTACTCCAGTTACTTATTACCACCACTTTCGAGTAGAAATATTTTGTCAGGTACTATTTTATTAATTAATAATATATTTAACTTTTTATTATGCTATTACCTAATATTATTTCATCCAAATTTCAGGTTATTGATTTCATTGCTCAAGAAATGGAAAATCGTTTTACAGAATCAAGTACATAATTGCTTTCATGCATTGCTTGTCTTTCTCCTAGAAACTCATTCTCCAGCTTCCAGGTATCTAAATTACTTCATCTCGCTGAACTATATCCATATGATTTCACGATTACTGATCGGATGGTACTTGAAGATCAACTTGAGACTTACATTGCTGATGTAAGAAGAAATATAGTTTTCTCTGATCTAGATGATATTGGAGCTCTTGCTGAGAAAATGGTTGAGACAGGTTATGACACTATGTTTTCTTTGGTATATCTGCTTATCAAGTTGGCGTTAGTCTTACCTGTTGCAACTGCTACTGTCGAAAGAGCTTTTTCAGCAATGAACATTATCAAGACGGGTTTGCGCAATAAGATGGGAGATGAATTTTTGAGCGACTGTTTGATTTGTTATGTGGAGAGAGAAATTTTTTTAAAAATTGAAAATGAGCCTGTTATGCAACGTTTTCAAAAAATGCAGACTCGTAGGATACAATTATTGTCTCTTAGTCGTAGTCAACCTAATAGCACAAATTAATTTTTGAACTACTGATACTGTAATATTAAATATTTAATTTTATTGTGAACTCGTCTGTAATTTTTATTCTGTATAAATTTTGACCCCCTCGAAAAATTTCTGGTTCCGCCACTGTTTGCTGATGTAAGGTATTATTAAAATATTTAATGACAATTTCCACCATAGGTGTTCTGTTTTTCAGTCAATTAGAAAAGGGAAATTTCCTTTAATCTGTATAAATGAATGCATGAATATACATAATAGATATTTTCATAAAAAAAAAATTGTATATAAATAGTGGTAGTAAATAAGGAGATGATGTTTGTTTAAGAGCTTGTTTGCGAAGAGAAATTGTTTGAAAAAAAAAAATAGATTTACATGGTAATATAGTAGTTTCGGATCTTAAGTCAATGGAGATTGAAAGTAAAATGATGATAAAAAAGAGACTTGAGATTAAGGCTTGCATGTAAAAGAGATGTAGTTGGATTCAAACTTAATTATAATCATTATTTTATGCTAAGAAATAGGAGTAGACACGGGTCGAATTTGATTGGATTTAAATAATTTTTAAATTCTATCGAATTCGATTTAATAAAAAGAAATTTTTATCTGAAATTGACCAAACTAGAATTATTTTTAATCGACCCGCTTAAATTCAGTTTTGGTCGAGTTAAAATGGGTTGATTCGGATTAGGCCTATGAAATAAATTGTTTATTGGGCTTAATGATTCAGTCCGTAAATTATAAGTCTAAAACTTTATACCCATATTTGAACCTAGAAATTAATTGATTCAGTTCTGCAATAAAGCCAACTTTTATATATAAAAAATATAATGGCTACTGTAATTTTTTTCTTTGACTTAAATTTTTATTTTTCACTATAAATGCTGCTGTAATTTTTTTCTCTGACTTAAAATTTTATTTTTCACTATAAATGAGATTAATTTTGCTGTCAATAATAAAAATGAGAACCCTTTAATAATTTTCCCACTGTTATAAAAATTAAGTAATTATTATTTTAAGCAAAAATTATAAAAAATGTAAGCCTTCTTAATTTTGTTATATATTACTGGTTTCAGGATTTACTTGTGGATCCAGCTTCTGTGCAGTATATTTCATAGTAATATTTTTCTTAGTTTAGTTTTATGGAATGCTTATTATTTTAAAATATATATAAAGCCAAAATATTATTTTTGTATAATAAAAAATTAAAAAATGAAAATACAGCAAAATCGATCCAGTTCTGAAATTTTTAGGAAGGTCAAAAATCACAAATAAAAATATTTTAAAAATGCAAATTATATAAAACAACAAAGTAACACAAATAATATAATAAATGATTTTGACTCATAAAAAAACTCCAATAATAGAAACGTCAAAAAAACACAAATAATAAAAACATCAAAATGAGAAATAAAAAACAAATAATTAAGATTTTGCACATGCAGAGGCAGATCCAGCCATAATAAGTATTGATCTAAAGAATTCTAAATCAATTAAAACATGCATATGCAAATCTATACATAAACATTGAAATATTTAAAAAAAATTAATATATTACCAAATCTATAAGAACCATAATAGCCTGTGTTTGGTTGAATGTAAATGGAGGTAAAGGAGGAGAAAGTAAATTTAATTTTTCTTACTTTCTCTTATTTAGTATAAGAAATAATAGGATAAAAATGAGTAAAAGAGAGTAAATTTAATATAAATTTAATTTCTCCTCTCATTTACCCTCCTTTCCTTTATTAAAGTAAATTTAATTTTTTTCTCAAATTTACCCCTATCCAAACATAGCCTAAAACTAAAGACAACAAATCAAAACAGAGTAATGATTTTACAAATCAGAACCATCATAAGTTATAAAATCTTAAATCAAAACCATAAAACTAAAATCTCAAATCAAATCCACAAGAAACTCGGTGTAGTTAAGAAACAAATAAACAAATAAAAATCATAAAACTAAAAACTACAGCCTATTACACAAACATAGTCACATAGAGGCTTTGAAAAATGAATACTCCTAACAAATTTCAAAACTCACAAAAAATACAAACCTAAAATTAAAAATCACAAATAAAAACTCACAAACAAGGCAACAAAATTTGAAAACATCCACTAAAATAATTAAATCGGTGGATATGTGGAAGAAATTTATAGAGAAATAGAATAATTTTTGATATTTGAAGAGACAGATTGGTTGAATGGTAGAGATACTTGAAAGAAAATCTCAGAGAAAGAGAGAGAGAGGCGAAGAGTTGAGAAAAAATTTTGAAGAGAGGGAGAGAGTAAATGAAAATATGCGGCTGATTTTTTTAGGCTAAAGGTAAAGAGACTTATATATACAATTGAAATGTCATTGTTTTATATATATAAATATTATATTATATATGCATTATTTTACTCGGTCGGTTTCGGATTTGAATGAAAATTCCAAGCTTAATCCGATCGACCGCTACAAACCTAGTTTTTTTTTTTAAATTGACACTTGCTGTCGACCGAGACCTTGAGAAGAATCGACCAGATTCAATTTTATACTGTCGAAATGGGTGGGTTCGGTCGGATGTCAATTTTTTGCACAGCCCTACCGAGAAGGATAGAAGAAATATCTCTAAGTTTAAGTAGCTTTATTAGCCAGTAGTAATCGTAAAAGAAGCAGAAAAAAAATATATGTTGAGAATGCATAAAAAAAAGGTTCATAAGTGGTAAGATATACACTCCATATATATGAGATATACATAGAATATAATTTCTTGCACTTTCATCATAATTCACAAAATTCATATAGATGAGAAGAACTACTCATGTAGATTTAGATTATCAAATTTAAATCTCATTTTAGCGTAAAGTTTGAAAGTTATAAGCTGGAGAAAATTGAATCGTTGTTGATTAATTAAATGAAATGGCCGTCTTGGTATTATTTCTAGAATATTTTATTATATATGTGATGTTATATTGTTATGTGATATGTAGTGAATGTTCAAAAAATCAGGTAATTTTCTCTTTAAAATAAATAATTAGTGAATTTAATAAATTCGGTAATTTTTAGGATAGGCTACAATAGTTTTTTAGGGAGAATTACCATTTCAATTAAATTCTCAGGAAAGACTAGAGGGGTCGTAAATGGTCCCACTTAAAATTCAATCTTCTAGACAGAACTTACATGCACGGTATATTTTCACAACTTAGACCCGTATATACAAACAAAATAATACACACGAATAGTAAAATATACTCAAATAAATCATATAAAACACTACAAATAAACCCGATAAATAATATTGAATACTATATTATAATTAAAAAGAAACAACAACAATAATAAATAAATGCGGAATAAATAAAAAAGATAAGAAAAGAACGTAACTGAAAATTTGATAACGGAGTTCGTTTAAATATACCTAGTCTCCGAGCACTACTCAAACAATCCGTTTTTATTTATATGCGGGAGAAGAATATACAATTAGAATGATACAAATGGGTGGAGGAAGGAGTTCTTAAATAACTCTCATTATCCCCTCCAAATTTCTTATCCCATCAATGTGGGATAAAAAAAATGACACCAAAAGTCAATAGTAAATAGTAAAAATAATGTTTAGCATGTATTAAGCATGCATGTGGAATTGTATGTATCATGAAAAGTTATATGTTGTAGTAATTTTCTTTTACAACATGAATTATGTGAAGGACAAAAGTTGTCTTTTCTTTGAAATATACGATGAAGACATAAGAGTAACGATGAAAAAAAATATATATATATATATATATATACACATATAACATATGTTTACTTGTATTAGTAATAATACAAGTAAGAAAGATACTAATACATAAGATAAAGTAATAAAGATATTGTAAAGATAATGAAGAGAAATTATAGGTCATTTAAGTATTAATAAAATGTATAAATGATAGTTAGAACTTATATGATTAACGATGGATGTGATAAAATAAAAGCTCATTAAAGTTGTTTTAAAGGCTGTAAATAGGCCAAGTGAATTTAAGTTCCATGATCGCGATGAAGTGTTTAAATTGTTATAGAAAATTAAAATGATTTAATTAGTATATAACCGAAAAAAAATAGAAAGGAAATAAACCAAAATAAAAAGGATAAGTAGAATTATGATAGTAATTCTTGAATATAAATTGTTTACTTAGAGTTTAAAATCGACCGACTAAATTACTTTATTAATTTATAAGTAAAACTTGAATATATGTGGTAATAATATGGTATAAGTAAAGCCAATATGATTGATTATGACCTTTCAGGTGAGTCTTTTGAGACTAATCCGATGATCGAACCCAATATTATGATAATCATGTCGACAGAGCCCAACTCTAGTGGAGGTTAAACGACTAGGTAATGTATACTGATATTCTGAAATGTGCATAAGGAGGAAGTTATCGCCCTAACAATTCAGCCTCTGGCTACCCCTGTTTATAGTCTTTGAACTGCCTATGTTCTATACTATCATATGATTTCCAAAGTTATTCTGTTTTATATATTCAAGTTGAATATAAATACCTACTCTGACCAAGTAAATTTGATATATGTGTGAATTGAGAGTACTAAAATAAAATTCAAATTTAGTACAATTACAATGATAAATTATGAGAAACTCTATCTAAACTGATATACTCAAGTAAAGTGAAATATTTATTCTGTTATAAGTATATTATTACAACCGAGAGTTATATATATTAATCAAATTTTCTATCATAAAGTAAATATTAAACACTAATAATTTAATAACGAATATTACTGTTAAATACAGTAAGAGAATAATATAGTCCTGACTTCTAATACACGTATATTATATAACCTAAAGGTCAAATATAATATATACATCTGAATTCTCATATTGAGAATAAATAAAAAGGCAATGATAATTGGATAATTAGTATTATATGTTAAGAGTTATATAAAGAAATATTATAGATTCATCTTAGACCTACTTAAATTACCTAAAATTGGGCAATCTATCTTTATGAAAAAGTCTATAAAGTTAGACTAATAAATAGTAAGCATTGGAATGAGTTAGTATCAATATATATGAGTTTACGAAAATCACATGTTAAAGTTTTAGGTTGTTATGATTTTACCTTAAAAATATATGTTGTGATTCTGTTACAATTATTATTTGTTGAACCTGCCATGAATGGTTGTTGCTATAGAATCATGATTGTATTGTATCCTAGTGTTTAAATTGCTATTATTATGAATTTGCAATGAATATAAATGTGTTATGTGATTCTAAATATGTAATAGCATACTAGTATTCTAAATTAAACCACGAAAGTCTTATAAGCTTTAATAAGATATTTAACTGGTTAACAACGTAAAAAATAATACTAAAAGTCACATTAAAAAGCAATAACACTTACTGAATTGCAACTCACCTCTCGCATTATTATTATTTTCAGTATTATTTTACAGGTAGTATAACTCCGGCGATAACGACACTGTGATATCCGAAAATAGCAAAAAGAAAGACAACTAGGAAAATTTTGGTTATATGTAATGTACAGAAACCTAGATATGAAAATATTTATAAAAAATAACTTAGTGAAATCTCATTTTATGTTCTATTCTGACAAAGGTTCTACGTGGTTCCGACATATTATACCGTCCCGAACCCTATAACCGTCCACTCCAAATCTGGGGTGTAACAAGTAGTGGAAGTAATACGAGATCAATTAGATGGTTAAGATGAAAAAGAATGTGCAAGCCTAAAAGACATATGAGCTTAAACTTTCGTCGAATATTTGAGTACAATGTGGCCATACTTGTCAAATAAGGCTGGAGATTTTTAACATGTCCCAATTCCTTGATGGCTTGATTATACAGGCAAAATATTATTGCAATTCAAAATTTTTAAATACTTCCTTATGAAACAATCCAAGCTATGTATAACAAAGTCCACTAGCTGCCCTAGAGTTGTTAAAGAATGGATGTAAGTGAAGAGTCGGTGATGGATCTAAGGTAGATATCTGGAAAGCATCATGGCTACCAAATGAGAACCAACCAAAGATCACTATGATAGAAAAAGAAGACTCCAAGAGACTAAATATCCTCATGGCGAGTGATTCAATAGTTCTTATAAAATCTATTTTGAGTCTTGAAATAATTGGTTCCCATGCAAAGCTATGGGCCTTATACACATATAGCCCAACAATATAATCTAATCTAAGTGCAAACATATAAAAAATCCAGCAACATGTTTAATTACTAAATAACAAGTGAAATATAGTATTTTGATTCGAAAGCACAATTAACCGAATTGATGCTCTTGGACAAAGTAAAGGTGAACTAAATCATGATTTGGCTAAGAAGTCCAACCTTTTAGTTGAAGCCCTTCCTACGTTCTTCAATGGGCTAGATCACTCCAAATGCAACATTGTCAACCAAGGCCCATATCTAATTTCAAGACTAAATATCCTGTAATTTAATAATTTTTGTAAGCTAACAATTTTTTATAAAAAAAATTAAAATATTGATTGTCAAAATTTTGAGATTTTAATTAATTTTTAAAACTAAAAATATTATTTCATTAATTAAATTAAATTAGGTAATAATATAAAAAATCACATGTATAATTATTTTTAATCAAATTGAGGAGTATACTGTCCAAATTTTTTTTATTTTTTACTATTTTTTTTTTTGCAGCTTTCAATATTTATAACTTTGGCTTCTCCTTCGAGATTATGAAATTGATAGTTATGATTTCAAACTTACGAAAGTTATTAATGAAGATAAAAAAAATTAATAATTTTTGTTGATTTGTTAATTTTATTTAAAGTGACTATTTTTGTGTAAATAAATTATAAATATTTGAGCTAAGTTTTTTTTAATCTAGTATTTTTTTAAGAAAATAATCTTTAAAATTTTAAAAATATAAAATATAAAAATTGAAGAAAATTAAAAAAATAAATTATAATTTTTTTAAAATTATAAATTATAAATTATTAATTTTTTGTTAAAATTATTATAAATCATGATATTATAAAAATTATTTATTTAATATTATGAATTATTAATATTAAAGATTTATTTGTTAATAAATAATTTTTAAAAATATTATATTAATATTAATAAATTATAAAACGTTTAATTTGGACTCTAATATTTAACTGTTGTCCAGATTGGACCATGTCATTAGTTTAGTTAATAGTTTCATTAAAAAAGTTTTAATTTGACCCGAATTTGAAAAAAAAAATTTAGTTTGGTTCAAAAATTAAAACTTTAAGGGTCAATCTGGCCTACACGCTATAATATACGGTCCAAATTGGATATTTATGCTAACTTATTTTAACGTATCTTGAACATTGTAATGAGCTTCTTTTTTTTTTTTCTTTTGAATTGCATAAAATTTCAAAACTTTTGTTCTTGAGAGAGTTTGATATCTGTCATCCTGATTCTTATTTGAATCAATCAAAACACAAATAATTAATTACTTGAGTATTATAATACCAAGGTTCTCTCCTACATTGTTAGGTTTGAATCAAGGTCTTGGAAAAAGAATCTGATTTATCTTTTTAAAGAGTTGATTCTAAGTGTAAAGGTGTTGGGTTTCAAGTCACTACTTATGGGCTTGCATCAATGTGTTCCTCAATTGTTCAATGGCCCAAAGTTGTTTATAAATGGCTTTCCCTTCATTACATATGGATACCCATGCAAACTTTTTTCTATAATGAGCACTTGTCGAATAGAAACAACAATGTTAAGTATGATCTTACATGGCTTATAGAAGAACGTAAATCACTTTATTTGGAATGGGAAGGGTATTTCTTCAAAGAATTTAGTTTGTATAGCTCAAAATTATCTCAAAACTTAGTAAGAAGCAAAGAATAGCTCAAGTTTTCCAAATAATGAGTCTAGCAATCAAAGCATAAAGAACTCTCAAGGTGGAAAAAACTAGAAAGAGGTGGGTCAAATTCAACATCATTAGCCATTGTGATCAAGAATGGAATACAAGACTGAGTTAGGTGTCAAGGGACCACATAGGTCGTTTTGTGGCAGTTGGGAATAAAATGATGTGTGGTATCCTCTCTTTTGATGTAGCAAAAGCTTTGAGCTTTCGAGAAGCTCTAAGCTGGGTGAAGAAAAAGGGACTCTAAAAGATTAGGTTTAAAGCAAACCCCTAAGTAATAGTTCAAGATATCAAAACAACAAGAGTTGATAAATCATATTTTGGTTTAATTGTAGAAGAATGTATTCAATCTTGCAACCGGCTAAGGAATAGCTCTATTCAATTTGTTAAAAAGTGAATGAACACAATTGTATATAATCTAGCTAAGGTAGTTGTTTCTCTAGCTGATATACATGAGTAATGTGTCAATCCTCCTTTTTTTTTGTTGCAATCTTTATCATTTGATTTGAATGATATCTAAAGTTATTTTCCTATAAAAAAAAATAAAATGGTAATCATTGTAACTATTAAACTTATCTCTACCCCACTTTTTTTTATCTTTAGCTAGATAGCATATAGCAACTTATTTTTAATCAAATTGAGGAGTAGACCTTTAGTCCTCACTTTGCCTACCCCACACCTAATATAATTGGAATTCAAAGACTAATTTGAGATAGTAAAGGCATGTGATGAGTACGAGAAGTTGATAGCCCAACTACCAAAATATTACATAGGGAAAGTTGATTACCTCAATCTCATTGTCAAAGTCATATGTGAATCAACTAAGAGATCAATGAAAGAGAAGAAAATCCATATCGGTCCACAGAGAAAGAGAAGCTTCATGCAAATGAAATGCATTTAAAATACTAAAAAGTTTACTAGAAGCAAGTAACAAAGAAAAGGAGCATTATTGTTTTTGATATATACAAAAGAAAATTTTGACTTATCTATTTTTTGGGTTTGGCTTTCTATATACTAAAAATCTAATAACATTTTTTGGGTTTGGCCATTTATATACAAAAAGAAAGTTTTTACATCTTGTGGGTCATTCAAGTAGCAATTGAAAGGAAAGTTTTTGCCCTCAATCCTCAACCCATCCCAAAAAACCAAAAAATAAAAAAATTAATATATATATATATATATCGAACTCGTAGCACGACCTAGCCCAAGCTAGCTAGGCCTAATCGGGGTGAGGTTCGGGCCGCGAACAGTGTTTCCTAGCCTAAAAAATCTTGAGTTGGGTCGCTAACTAGGGATAAATCAGGCCAACCTTGCCCGAGAACACCCCTACTTTCTTATTTGATGGTTCTCCTTCTCCTATGGTCAATGAGGCTCTAAGTTTTAGAGAGGTATTAAGCTAGATAAAAGATCATGGTTGGTCTAATGATATCTTTGAGAAAGATTACCTTCAAGTGATTTTGTAACACCCTTATACTCTATATATGTATAATATATACACTCCGTAAATATAAAATATATATATATAAGACAATAGTATTATAATAATTAACAGTAGAAAATTTTATATACATTACAAAAAATAATATAACTTTAAAAGGATAAATTTATTAAACAATTATATATTTAATAAACAAGATTAATATGTGTAAAAATATATAGGAAAAATTTGCTAGAGTTTTGTCTGTAAATTAGATAAATTTCAAAATAATAAACACAACTTTTGAAGGAAAAAGGCACTCCTAATATCACAGTTCATTCCAAATCTCCTTCTTCAGTAATTTACATCCAAATTTCCATAATTAAAAAAAAACATTACTCGTCTTAAATATACATATATATACATAATATCTCCAAAACTTGTTTAAGAAACACACGTTGTTATTTAAATTTACAAACCAAAATATGCAATAATCAAAATAATACATAAATGCATCACTATCAAGGTTGATCTCATGGCAAACTAAAACTACAATTGTCAACCACAATTTAGTCATGATCAGTTTTACTTGATATATTATTGATAAATGAGATATATGTTATGATATGCATAATGTTGAATGATGTGATGAGATATGTGAAAATATAATGGAACAAATTGATATTCATATAAAAGAGAAGAATGAGAAAAGATAAGAAAAATGATGATATAATAAGGCAATGAACCTAGTTTGATTATGAGAAATGAAATGAGAAATGAATTGTGAAAGAGATTGATAATGAGATAAATGAATTAATTGTGTGTCTAGTATGTTATTCAATTTTCAGAGTTCTGGATTTGGCGGCATGCCTATGAATCGCTGGGCAGGTGAAAAGACCGAGTCTTAAGCCGAGCCCAGCTGAAAAATGTGAAATGTGATGTTTTTGAGGTGAAAAAACCGGGTCGTAAGTCTCAAAAAACTATAACAGTCTAGCCGGGTTGAGGACAAAGATATTGGGGCCCTAGGGTCTAGCCGAGTTGAGATCCAAGAGACTGGGTCTGTTACATTATCCATGGATAAATAAATATCGCCTACGAGCTTGATGAATGTGTTTATAGACCAAAGCAGTAACTCTGAACTTTAAATAACATATTAGATCCTTTTTGGGGCCCATGCTTATCTTTGCTTAAATTTGAATCATGAATGATGAAATAATTGAATAATATAATAAAATGTAATGTTATGAAATATGATGTTCTTGTGAATTGTTTATAATATTTGAAAGTATGACATTTGCATTACATTAAAGCATATTGTTATCATGGTTTATACCACTAAGCCGTTGGCTTAGCGCGATTGTGGTTTATCGCACAGGTGACAGGTTAGATCCAGTTGAACCGGAGAGTTCAGCTAGACCGAGTCGAGTCTAGGCTTATGAAGTGTTGATTGTGGTTTTCAAGATCAGAGACGAACTGCCAAACATGTATAAACTTTATTTTTGTAAATATTGATTTTAATATATATGTATGTAATACCGTTACATATTCCGCTGCTTAATAAATAAATGGTTTTATGATAACATGTAAATCCAACACGTTTTTATTGATTATAATATGCTGATTTGTGTTAATTGTGCTTAAAAGAGGAGTTTTTAGTTGGATTCTTGTTTTTGTGTTAGGATATACTGGATATGGTGAGAATGAAGCTAAAAGGAGTAGATTCTGAAGATATTTTTGGGAAGCAGTAGCTGCTGGATTCTGTTTGGAAAATATGAAGCTGTCAAGTCCTTAGCCTTGGGCAAGACTAAGCAACAAGCGAACAGATGCGGACTGATTTATATGAGTTGCTAACCTGCGACTTATTGGGACTGTTTCCAGCGTGTTTTAGAGCAGAGAAAGAATACTAAACACTGTTTAGTGGGCCCCTTTTATTGTATTATGTTTTGGCCCCACTTTTAGGAGTATATAAGTTAAAATTAGGTTTTTAAATGGACACTTTTTGATTACGTAAAGGGAGATACGAATTTCAGCCTTCTTTGACAGATTTTACAATGTTTTCTTCCATAGCCATGCGTGGCTAATCATCTTGTTCAGTTAAGGCTTAATCCAAGGTAGAAGTTTGATCATGATTGTGAGATTGAATTGAACTTAATAGAATTCTTTGATTTACATTGCATTTATATTCTTTATGTGGTTTATTGGGAAAATATATCCCTTAGTGAAATTCTATTGAATGATTTAACAGGGCCCGTTATTTGTTTGATAGCAATTTCCATGACTATTCAATTGAATCAAATCTGTAATTATTTGATTAGATTGATGTAGTAGTGATTGGTATAATTTAATTGGGTAGAACCTTTTAGGTTATATTAAGAAAGAATATAATCTGATTTAAATGGATGCTCGTAGTTTCTGTTAATTAGGGCAAGGTCTTACTAGATTTTAAGGCTGTTAACGGTTAAATCCTTCGTCGTACTTAGGATTGCTAGTTAATTAGGGGTTGTTATTAGATTGTATCTTAGCAACCTATTAATACGATAGGATTAGTTGGGTCGATGTTCTTCCTAACTATAACTTGTCTGTAATCTGAATTAAAGGATTATTCTTGAATCAATGATCAATCAGTTTAAACTTCGAACCTCGGTATGCCTTGACTGAATTCTTCCCCATCGTTTCAGGTTTTATATTATTTTTGTTGCTTTCGTTTTTAATTTTAATTAATCTCGTTCCAATTTTAAATCCCCCGTTTTAATTTTTAGTTTTATTTTCAGTTCTGGTTAACTTTCGGCAAGCTAGTCCCTCGGGTTCGACCCTTCTCACCCTATTTACAAGTTTTCTTTTGTAGGAAGAGCAGGTTATTAATTTTGGTGGATTCGACACTCATCAAATTTTGGCGCCGCTGCCGGGGACTAGTTAACTTTATTGTTTGTTGTCTTTTTGGATGACCAGGTCTGAAAATTTGCCTATAGAATTTGATCCAGAGATAGAAAAGACAGCCCGTGTATTAAAGAAGAAAACTAAGGAACGAAGGTGGGCAGAAGCAACTTCCACATCTGATTTGGAAGGAGCAGCTGCTGATTTGGTTGATAATCCCATAGAAATTGAAGAAGGAAGTCTAGTGCAAGAAGATTCCTCAACAGATTCTGATAGAGAAGAAGTGATGGCTGATAACCGCACAGTTAGAGAGCTACAGGCTGCCCCTGTAGAGCAGCAGCCTATGTGCATCACTTATCCGAATTTGGAGGTGCCTTTTGAGCTGAAATCGGGTTTGATTCATAAGCTACCTACCTTCCATGGAATGAAGACCGAGAACCCACACAACTTTTTGAAAGAATTCCATGGAGTTTGCTCTAGTATGAAGCCTCAAGGTGTTACGGAGGAGCAAATTAAGTTGAGAGCATTCCCGTTTTCTCTCAAAGATACTGCTAAAGAATGGTTGCTTAACCTACCACCGGGTTCTATAACAACATGGCCCGAAATGGCTCGTGTATTTTTGGAGAAGTATTTCCCCGCTTCTAGGGCTGCCATTATTCGAAGGGAAATATGTGGTATTAAGCAACGAGTTGGAGAGAGCCTTTATGATTACTGGGAGAGATTTAAGAGGTTATGTGCAGCTTGCCCGCAACACGGGATGTCAGATCAGTCTTTGATCCAGTACTTTTATGAAGGAATGGTAGATATGGAGAGGAAAATGGTTGATGCTGCAAGTGGGGGAGCAATTGTGAATAAAACTCCAGCCCAAGCTAGAGAGATCATAACTACTATGGCAGCAAATTCACAGCAATTCGGGCAAACTGAAGAGCCTTCAAGAAAAGTCTACCAGGTAAGTAATTCTTCTGTAGATGATAGACTTAATGAACTAACATCTATGTTTAAAACCTTTACTGCAGGATTCAATGCTCGTGCAAATGTGTGTGGATTGTGCAATTCGCCTGATCACCCGACAGACTTGTGTTATCAAATACAAGATGATCAGGAACAAGTCAATGCAATGGGTGAATTTTTCGGGCTGCCCCGAAGGCCATTCCCTAATTCATCTAATGAAGGATGGAGAAATCAACAGAATTATGGCTATGGGAATAGGCAGAATTTCCAGCAAGCTAGACCGCCTCCTCAACAAGCTTCCAACTTAAGTATGTCTTTGGAAGACATTGTTAAAGCTCTTGCCACTAGTACGGCCACATTTCAGCAAGAAACTAGGAGGGAATTGAGCGGGATTACCACCAACATGAATGCCTTACAACAAGAAACAAAGAGGAGCTTGCAAAACTTGGAGACCCAAGTCAGCCAACTTGCCTCTTCCGTGAGCAGGTTGGAGAATCAAGGAAAGTTACCATCTCAAACTGTTGTCAACCCGAGAGAGAACGTAAGTGCTATCACTTTACGTAGTGGAAAAGAGCTAAATACAACAGCTCCGAAGAGAGACAGCAGTAGGTCGAAGAAAGAAGCTGAAAAAGAGGTAGAAATTCAGCAAAAGGAGGTTCCCAAGCAAGTTGAAAAGCGGCAGCCCGAGACGTTTGTTATGCCGCCTCCTTTTCCCGAAAGGTTGAGGCAATGCAAGAGGGAAAAAGAAGAGAAAATCCTTGATATTTTTTGCAAGGTTGAGGTAAATATTTCTTTGCTCGATTTAATTAAGCAAATACCTCGATATGCAAAGATTTTGAAGGAATTTTGTGTAAGTAAGAAGAGACAAGCTGAGTTTGAAATGGTAAGTGTGGGGGAGAATGTCTCCGCTATTTTGCAAAGAAAACTTCCCCCAAAATGCAAGGATGAAGGTATGTTTTCTATCCCTTGTAGAATAGGCAATGTGCAAATTAAGAAAGCTATGTGTGATTTAGGCGCTTCAATTAATGTTATGCCATTGTCTATTTTCTCTTCTTTGAATATAGGTCCTTTAAAGAAAACTAGCATTTGCATTGAATTGGCGGATAAGTCCGTAATCTACCCGGAAGGGATGCTAGAGGATGTGTTGGTAAAAGGATAATAGGACAGTGACAGAGTATGAGATAGAGTTCATCCGGTTGAGTCATTATGCTAGTGGAATTATTTCAGATGAGATAGATCAGTGCAGGAGATTTGAGGAGGGGTTGAGGCCCTCTATTATGTGTATTGTTGTTGGTTTCCAGTATCAGGATCTTTCCCAGCTTGTTGCAGTGGCCCGGAGTGTTGAGAGAGCGCAGGCTATTGCAGCAGCTACTACTGAGTAGGAGACCAGAGTTAAGAGGCTCCAGTTTGAGGCAAGGTCTTCATCTGCAAAGAGAGGCTGACGAGGTCATTTTCAAAGGTTCAGTAAGGGCCAGAGGCAGACTGTTAGGTCAGTCCCACATTAGAGGCAGAGATCGAGACCTACAGTTTCTGTGGCTAGTGCACCAACCCCAGTGGCTCAGAGGTCTACTCCACCTACATGTGTCCATTATGGTAGGATACATGGGGGTGTTTGTTGGATAATTGGTGAATCAGCTATATGTTTTAGATGCGGATTTTCTGATCATTTCATCAGAGATTGTCCCAAGCTACAGGAGGATAGACAGACAAATTTTGCAGTTTCTCGACCTAGTATGAGAGGAGGTCGAAGTGGCAGAGGTTTCAGTAGAGGTGGTAGATCTGGGTTTAGTCAGAGAGGAGGCTCTTCATCCAGAGGTAGTAGGCCAGAGGAGGCTGGGTCTTCTCAGTGAGTGTATGTGATGCAGCGGCAGCCGGATGCTTCAGTCGTCATTGCGGGTATATTTTCTTTATTTGGCATTTCAGTTCTTGCTCTAATTGATCCAGGATCTACTCATTCATATATAAGTGCATCCATCTTGCCTGTGACTGAATTGCATACAGAGTTCCTAGGATTTGATGTCTTGGTGACAAATCCTTTAGGAAATAGTGTGGTAGTTAGCAAAGTGCACCTAGATAGTTCAGTTGTGGTGCAAGATGAGGAGTTCTTGGGTGATTTGATTGAAATGCCTTTTAAGGAGTATGATCTGATCTTAGGCATGGATTGGTTGTCTAAGCATGAGGCTGTAGTAGACTGTCAAAAGAAGTGTGTTACCCTGAGAACCAGTGATGGTAGAAGTGTAATGGTATCTAGTGAGCAGAGACATATTGCATCCTTGTTTGTTTCAGCTGTTGTAGCTAGGAAGTTGATTCGAAAAGGGTGTGATGCTTATCTTGCTCATGTTGTGGATACTGGAGTAGTGAGTTCCCAGCTTGATAGTATACCCACAGTTGCTGAATTTCTAGATATTTTTCTCAAGGAGTTACTAGGGATACCCCCTGAGAGAGAGGTTGAGTTTGGTATCGATTTGTTGCCTGGTACCACTCCTATCTCTATTACTCCCTATCGAATGGCACCCGCTGAGTTGAGAGAGTTGAAGGTGCAGTTGCAGGAGTTGTTGGATAAAGGGTTTGTTCGTCCTAGTGTGTCTCTGTGGGGAGCGCCTGTTTTGTTTGTAAAAAAAAAGGATGGTACTTTGAGACTGTGCATCGATTATAGACAATTGAATAAGGTGACTATCAAGAATAAGTATCCTTTGCCTAGAATAGATGATCTCTTCGATCAGTTGAAGGGAGCAGCAGTGTTTTCCAAGATTGATTTGAGATCAGGGTATCATCAGTTGAGAGTCAGAGCTGAAGATGTTCCTAAGATAGCTTTCCGCACAAGGTATGGGCATTACGAGTTCTTGGTGATGCCTTTTGGGTTAACGAATGCACTAGCAGCTTTAATGGATTTGATGAATAGGGTGTTTAGACCCTATCTAGATTAGTTTGTGGTGGTTTTTATCGATGATATTTTGGTGTATTAGCATCATAAGGAGGAGCATGACAAGCATTTGCGGATTGTGTTGCAGGCTTTGAGAGAGAAGCAATTGTATGCTAAGCTGTCTAAGTGTGAATTTTGGATTAATCAAGTGACTTTTCTCGGTCATGTGGTGTCAGCGGATGGTATAAGAGTTGATCCGAGTAAAGTTGATGCCATTTTGAATTGGAGTTCACCAAAGTCAGTGACTGAAGTTAGAAGTTTTCTGGGTTTGGTAGGCTATTATCGACGTTTTATGAAGGGTTTTTCTTTAATAGCTACTCCACTCACCAGATTACTTCAGAAGGGAGTTAGATTTGTGTGGTTAGATCAGTGTCAAGCAAGCTTTGAGCAGTTGAAGGAGATGTTAACTCAAGCTCCTGTTCTTACGTTGTCTATGGAAGATAAACCATATGTGATTTACAGTGATGCTTCACATAGTAGTTTAGGTTGTGTTTTGATGCAAGAGGGTAGAGTCATAGCTTATGCTTCTCAGCAGTTGAAGCCACATGAGCTTAATTATCCGACGCATGATTTAGAGTTGGCAGCTATAGTTTTTGCTTTGAAGATTTGGCGACACTATGTGTATGGGGAGAAGTGTTTCATCTATACGGATCATAAGAGTTTGAAATACTTGGGGGTTCAGAGAGAGCTGAATCTTTGGCAAAGACAGTGATTGGAGTTGATCAAAGACTACGACTGTTTGATTGATTATCATCCTGGTAAGGCAAATGTTGTAGCAGATGCCTTGAGTCGGAAGTCTTTAGCAGGTTTGACTGCTTATTCGCTCTCGTTGCTTGTTGAGTTGAGACGAGAGCGTTGCATGTTAGTTTTGAATCATGTGATGATGGTGCTTTGTTAGCTCAGTTGCAGTTGAGACCGGTGTTGTTGGATCATATTAAGGAGTTTCAGTTGGCTGATGAGAAAATTCAAAAAGTTGTATCGGATTGCCAAAAAGGAGAGAGCAGAGATTTTATTGTGAGAGATGATGGTAATCTTTGGTATAAAGATAGATTGTGTGTTCCTGATGATGCAAGATTGAGAAAGACTATTTTAGAGGAAGCATATCAATCGGTTTTTGCTATGTACCCTGGAAATACCAAGATGTATCATGATTTGAAGCAACATTATTGGTGGTCAGGTATGAAGAGGGACACAGCGGAGTTTGTATCCAAATGTCTCACTTGTCAAAGAGTGAAGGCCGAGCATCAATTTTCAATAGGGTTGCTCCAACCTTTATCAGTGCCTAAATGGAAATGGGAACGTCTAATGATGGATTTTATGACTGGTTTACCGATGACTCAGAAGAAGCATGATGCCATCTGGGTGATTGTTGATCAATTGATGAAGATAGCTCATTTTCTTCCGATTAGAATGGACTATTCTCTGGAGAAGTTGGCTGAACTGTATATCAGTGAAATAGTGAAGTTACATGGAGTCCCGATTTCATTGGTGTCCGACCGAGATCCCCGGTTCACTTCGAGGTTTTGGAAGAGTTTGCATGCTGCTTTGGGTTCTCGAATGCACTTTAGTACTGTTTTCCATCCTCAGACAGATGGGCAGTCAGAGAGAGTGATACAGATTATAGAGAACATGTTAAGAAGCTGTGTCATTGATTTCTCTGAAAGTTGGGACAGATTTTTGCCATTGATGAAATTTGCTTATAACAACAGTCATCAGTCCAGTATTAAAATGGCACCTTATGAGGCATTGTATGGTAGAAGATGCAGGACGCCCCTATGTTGGGATGAAGTTGAAGAAGGTAAATTGTTTGGTCCCGATTTGATTAAAGAAACGGAAGAGAAAGTGAAGATAATTCAGGATCGGTTGAAAGTAGCTTCAGATCGACAAAAATCTTACTCAGATTTGAAGAGGAGAGACATAGAGTTCAATGTTGGAGATAAAGTATTTTTGAAAGTATCTTCTTGGAAGAAGATTTTAAGATTTGGCCACAAAGGGAAGCTGAGTCCTCGTTTTATTGGACCTTATGAGGTATTGGAGAGAGTTGGACCAGTTGCTTATCAACTTGGATAGAAGAACCAGTTGAATCCATATCAATTGAGTCCTCGTCCTGTCAGTTGAATCTATTGAGGTGAGTCCAGATCTGACTTTTGAAGAAGAACCAGTTGCTATTTTGGCACATGAAGTGAAAGAGTTGAGAAATAAGAAAGTGTCACTTGTGAAGGTTCTTTGGAAGAATCATGGTAAGAAAGAGGCAACTTGGGAGAGTGAACAAGTGATGCGAGAACATTATCCCCAGTTGTTTCAGATTTGAGATCAGGTAATTTCAATGACGAAATTTATTTATAGAGGGGGAGAATTGTAATATCCCAAACTATACCCTAAAATTTTTGGAATACTTATTGTTGTATTTGGATTAAGTGTTATAATTGTATATATGTTTAAGTGGGAAGATATGAAAGGATAGAGAATGTGTATATGTTGTATATATAGAGATATATACAACATATACAAGTCAACATTTATTAAGGTCAAAGGAGATATTTTGATAATTTTATAAATGAAAATTTAATTAAGTGGAAGATGACATTTATGATTATTTTAATATTTAAACTGCTTGGTGGATATTAAAAGAAGGCTTTAGTGGTTAAGAGAGGTTGTGAATGGTTGACTTTCATTTTCTATCATCTTCTTCTTCTTTCTTTGTTTTGGTTGGTTATCAACATAGTAAGAGAAAAAAGAGAGATTTTGCTCTTCCAAACTCAAGATTGAAGGGTGTTTCAAGTGATCAAGTTGGAATTCTAAGGGTTTTCATCACTTTTGGTAAGTTTTCATCTTGATTCTTTGGTTTTTTTTTTGAGTTTGTGAATTGAGGTTGTTGATTGGTTTTTGTTGATATGTGTATGTTTGATTGTGGTGTGTTTGAGAGTGTTTGGTCTTATTGGCTTTGATTTTGGAGTTGGTTTGAAGGAAAGGTTAAGTTTGGTGATGGAAAGCAAGTGTTGTGTATTGTGTAGGTGTTGAGTTGTGATGATGATTATGATTGGTGTTTGATGCTTGTTTTGGGTGTTTATGCAAGTTTAGTATGGTTTATTGATGTGTTTGGTTAAGTTTGTTTGGAGTGAAAGATGGTAAAAGAAAGAGGTTTGTTGGATGTGAAGTTGTTGTTTCGGAATCAGGATTTTGGCCTGACACGCCAATAAAAATACTCATACCAAAGTCATACTAACTCATACCAATAATTTTACACTCATACCAAACTCATACTAACTCATACCAATAATTTTACACTCATACCAAACCCATACTAACTCATATCAATAAAAATATACTCATACCAAACTCATACTAACTCATATCAATAAAAATACACTCATACCAAACTCATACTAACTCATACCTATAATTTTACACTCATACGAAACCCATACTAACTCATACCAGTAATCTTACACTCATACTAACTCATACCAATAATTTTATACTCATACCAAAGTCATACTAACTCATACTAATAAAAATACACTAATACCAAACTCATACTAACTCATACCAATAAAAATACACTCATATCAAACTCATAATAACTCATACCTATAATTTTACACTCATACCAAACTCATACTAACTCATACCAATAAAAATACACTCATACCAAACTCATACTAACTTATACCAATAATTTTATACTCATACCAAACTCATACTAACCCATACCAATAATTTTATACTCATACCAAACTCATTCTAACTCATACCAATAAAAATACCCATACCAAAGTCATACTAACGTATATCATTTAAAATAATCTCGTATCAATAACATAATAAAATCAGCCTTAGAAATTTATCTGCGCCAACAATCTCAATTTGTAAGAAATTATCAATTTATTCTAAAGTTTGGATCATTTTTTATCAAATCAACATTACAAATAATAAATTTATTAAAGAAATAATTCTAGGATGTGAAGATGAATATTGTTTCTATTTGTTATCTGTCGATGCTCCCTAGCCACTGTGCAAAGGAATGAGATTTTGGCAAGTAGATCTATTGTGACCACCCTCGTGACAGCAGCTGCACCTCGGATGAGTTTTATCCTCACCTAGTGAAGGAATTCTGCATTTTTTTCGCCTCTCAGTTAAGGTGCGCACATCTGGAGGTAAAAGAGTGATGGTGCGAATGTGATTTGGGATAGACCAATCACTGATATGAGGAATTGGGTTTATGGCTTTTTTATATGCTTGAAATCAATACTCACGCGAGTAACATGGAGAACACAACTTATAAGTATCATAGCTGCTATTTCTAAAAACCACAAGAGCATGAACATATGGGATTTGATCCAATTGAAACTTCCTGCTACAACAAGTTCTCTTACCTTTGTCAACAACATAATTTTTTTATCAATGTCCCTAACGTCGTATTTGTTGTTATTAGCAGGTTTCATCTGCGATATAAAAATAATGATATAACATGACAATATCATAAATAATGACAATTGATGTATCAAAATTAAAAATCATGACACTTTAAAAAATAAAGAACTTGCATTCATTTTTTGTGCTTTCATCATTCTATTTCTTAATTTTTTTCTACATTTATTGACATTTTATTCATGGACTGCTTTGCCTTGATTCGACGTTCATAAAATCATCTTTAGCACATCTTTCTGACTTCATCAACAAAAGCAATTATAGGAAGCTCTCTCGCCTTTACGAGCGCTGCATTGACTAATTCGGATATGTTAGTCATCATGATGTTATATCTCCTTCTAGCCCAACATGATGTTAAGCAATTACATGTTCGACCGCATCTACCTATCCAGCCCAACATATTCTAGATATTCTTTAGCACCGGAAATACTAATGTAAAATCCGCCAAATAGTTTAGTGAAATCATTTATTGTGTAGGCTTTAGAGTGCTTCTCAAGGTCCTTGGTTATGTTTTTAAATTTACACTTCAAGTTATTTAACAAGTGATACATGCAAATCCCATGGAATGCATTTGGAAAAATCTCTGCTACAGCCTTCTGAATGCTTAGGTGTCTATCAGATATAATAACATTATTCGGTATTTCATCGAAAGCTTCCTTCAACCTCATAAGAAACCACGTCCATGAGGTATAATTTTTAGAATCGCCAATTCCGAATGCCAAAGAAAATATCTGTTGATTTGCATCGTGACAAACGACAGTGAAAAGCATACCTCGATACTTTCCTTTCAAATGAGTACCATTAATACTAATTACAGGTATGCAATTTTAGAAACCTTTTATAGCAGCATTAAAAGCAAAGAAAAGATACTCAAATCGATCATCATCTGTGCATTGTGGATGCATAACTGTACCTAGATTAGTTTCTCCCATCATATGCAAATAGGCTGGTAGAATTGAGAAAGATTGTTCTAGCGTCCCAAGTATGAGATTCTCATATGCATGCTCTCGTCCCCTCCATGCCACAAAATAACTAATCTCAACCCTAAATTTATTATGCATGTCTTCGATAATATCCTTAGGTTTGAAAACTCTCCCAGGATTTATGAATTGCTTCTTAACACACTCCGCAACAACCTAACTAGTTGCTTGTCTGTGTCTACTCTGACCAAAATCGGTCGAACATGTATGTTGAGTGACATATTTTATCACCATCAAATAATCTTTCGAGTCTCCAAGGCTTCTCACTCTCAATCTTCATATACAACTTTTATCAATACACCGCACAACAAAGAAAGAAGTATTGGACTTGAATACCTAAAACTGGAATTTCTCCCTAATTGCAATGAGGGACACATTTGTCTTAATATCATCCATTGAATTAAATATTTTTTCCTCCTCAATTGTTTTAGATATATAACTTTCGCCTAACAATTCTGGAAAGCTCCTGCATGCTAACAAGTTTGTCACCATTTCTTCATTGTCAATAGTCACATTTTTTGCCTCATTATTGCAATTAAAATGCAACTCATCACTGTGAGCTACCCTAGTATGCTGAAACTCTAGCCCAGGTTCAGTTTTAAAATATTTCGGTGCTACATGGATAGATTAAGGGCCTGTTTGGTTTAGTTGTTCATAGCAGCTGGTAGCTGATAGCGGTTGCTGATAGCTGATAGCTGGTGGCGGATAGCTGGTAGCTGATTCGGGTTAGTATTTGGTAAAAATACAATAGTTGTTGCAGTTTGAATGTAAAATTACCAATAAGCATATCATTATCTAAAAATTATTAATTTTTATTTTATTTTAATAGGGTTAATATAGTCTTAATATGAATCAGCTATCAGCTGATATGAAAAAGCTCCGAGTAGGAGCTTATTGAAACAGCAGCTGTTTGGGGTTCCTAACAGCTATCAGCTGCTGTTTTAAAATTTTACCAAACATCAAATTTTACCAAACAGCTGCTGTTTGAGGTTCAAACCTCTATCAGCTGCATCAAACAGCTAAACCAAACACCCCCTAAGTAATTGGTGCAACCATTGCATATGCATCTTCTAGTTCTGAGCAAAAACCCGGAGCCTCTACTTGGACAATTTTTTTTTCACCGATAAGATCATTACTATCATGTCCGAATTTATTAGCTCCTTCTTCAACACTAACAATCAATGGATGCTTAAGTCTATCCTTCATTGCAATGTCCATGAATATCCTAAGTGACCTATCATCTACTACATCATAAAGAGGATATGGGTCATTACTAGTAATAAATTTGAATTCCATATGTGAGGTGTTGTCAATATGAAGCGCCTCTTATACTGAGTTCTTAAGTTTGTTGAAGTCAGCCATTCTATTCAGGAAAACATATTCAGTACCACCGCCAACATATTTTCCAATGCTGACATCAAATGTTCCACCATAATATATGAGAATAATTATTCTGTCCATAAATTGGATTCGTCCTCTAATACCTTTCACGCTATCCATAAATATCCTGCAGTCAGAACTATCAATATCAAACTTATATCAACCACATATAATAAAAATATCAGTGTTTTTACACATATCAAACTCATATGTAACTAATATCAACTCATATCAATGATAACAACTAATATCACATGTATTTCAATTAAAATATCCTATACCAACCTCATACCATTTATACTAAGTCATAAAAACTCATATTAAAACTCATACTAACCTAACCAACCAATATCTATACTCATACCAAACTCATACAAACTCATATCAATAATAAAAGCTGATTCTAACTCATATCCACTCATACTAAAATCATACCAACTAATTATACACTCATGCCAAGGTCATACTAACTCATACCAAAATCATTCCAACTCGTATTAAACTCATACCAATTATACTAACTCATATCAATAATATTTCAAACTCATAAGAGCAATAAAAACTCATATTAAACTCAAATCAATAATACAAACTCATATTAAACTCATACTAATTAAAATAACTCATAACAACTCATATCAAAAGCCATATCAATAATACAAACTCATATCAGACTTATTCAAACTCATAACAGCTAATGGTAACCTATATCAAACTGATTTCAACTCATACCAAGCTCATACCAACTAATTTCTAACTCAAATCAACACTTACTAACTCATATCAATCTCATACCAACTCATATCAAACTCATACCAATTAAACTAACTCATCAAAACTCATATCAATAATACAAACTCATATCAGACTCATACCAACTTATAACAACTAATAGTAACCCATATCAAATTGATTCCAACTCATATCAAGCTCATACCAACTAATTTCTAACTCAAATCAATACTTACTAACTCATACCAACTCATACCAAACTCATATCAAACTCATACCAATTAAACTAACTCATAACAACTCATATCAAAACTTATATCAATAATACAAACTCATATTAGACTCATACCAACTTATACTAACTGATTGCAACTCATACCATCTCATACCAACTCATACCAACTTATCATCAACTCATATAAACCCATACTAACTAATTTCAAATTTATATCAACTCATACCAACTCATGACAAACTCATACCAGCTTATATCAAGTCATGCCAACTCATACCAGCTTATATCAAGTCATGCCAACTCATACCAACTCATATCAACTTAAGACAAACTCATACCAACTCATATCAAACTCATATTAACTCATATCAAACTCATACCAATTAAACTAGCTCATATCCAACTCATACCAACTCATACCAAAATCATACCAATTAAACTCATAACAACTCATATCAAAACTCATATCAATAATATAAACTCATATCATACTCATACCAACTCATACTAACTCATATCAACTCATATACACTCATACCAAACACATACCAACTCATATCAACTCATACCAACTCATATCAACTCGAGACAAACTCATATCAAACTTATACCAACTCATACCAAACTCATATAAAACTCATACCAATTATATTAACTCGTATCAATAATATTTCAAACTCATAACAGTAATACAAACTCATATCAAACTCAAATCATTTATACAAACTCATACCAAAATGATACCAACTCATACTAACTCATAACAACTCATACCAACGTATACCAACTAATTTCAAGCTTATATCAAATCATACTAACACATATCAACCTCATACCAACTCATAACAAACTCATATTAGCCTCATACCAATTATACTAACTCATATATCAAAACTCATACTAACTCATATCAATAATACAAACTCATACCCAACTCATACTACCTCATATCAACTCATACCAACTAATTTCAAACTCATACTAACTTATGTCAAACTCATACCAAACTTATTTCTGCATCATACCAATTATACTAAGTCTTAACAAATCATATCAAAACTCATACTAACCCAAACTAACTAATATCAATAAAAATATACTCATTTCAATCTCATATCAATAACACTATCAATAACACTAACTCATATCATAATGTTATTGATAATACTGACTCTTTTTCAAACTCTTATAAAACTAGTATCAGCTCATATCTACTCATATCAGTAACACTACCTCATGTCAAACTCGTATCGATGAAAATATACTCATATTATACTAAAAATATACTCATTTCAATTATACTAACATCAAACTGATACCAACTCATATCAAATTTATATCCTCTCCAAAAATAACTCATATATATAAATAACGGAAACATAGGAAGAATGAATGAAGGATGAGGACAAAGATCTGTCATACCATTGTTTAAAAAAATAACATAATTATTATATTACTGTTCAAGTATGCGCCAATATTTTTTTTGACACCCAACTTCTGAATATTAGCTCGACATATTTTTTTTAAGAAAAACAAGAACTAACTTGATTTATCTTTTTACTTGAGTGAGATAACGTAAATCGGTCGTTAATAAATGGACTCATAGAGAACATAAAATATCGACATTGCGAAAGATAGAGATGAGATCGACAAAGAGAAATAGAGAGAAGTGATCGAATAAGAAAAAGATAAAGGGTAGATCGAAAAATAAAAGAGAAAGAAAGAAACACAGTGAGCGAAAAGAAAAAAAGAGTCCAGAAGAGAGAAAATATTTTACTATATATATTTTTTTAAGGGATTGAGAGAGATATTTTTATTAAATAAAATCTAGTTAAAATTATTAAAATCTATAATTTATTAATATAATGATCAAAGATATTTTTTTTTATCAAATTCTCTTTAGTTAAATATCAAAATTTCAATCTACCATGTTCAGGAAATAAAAAAAGACAAACTAAAAATAGAATGACACAAAATGCATTATTATTATTATTTTGGAAAAGTGCATAAATCCATGGACAAAATAAACAGAAAATTTTATAAAGATCAAGGCCGTTGAAAATAATAAGGACCCACGGAACGAACACATGTAGTTGGCGATGACCAATTAGATTAGTATAAGTAGCAAGTGTGCTGATAACACAACATTATACGATCAAAACAATCGGAGTAAGCAAAGGAAAATAGGCCAACACCTTTTAGTACCCTCGCCTCTTTTGGGCAAAAAAATTTAGACCACTGCAGATCTTGACACGTGGACCCACTCTATATAATCGGATGCAAACCTATTTATATTCCACTCTCTGTTATTCTTTCTGCTCCGCTCCCCTTTCTGTCTTTCTCCGATCTCCTTCTTTAGCCGTTCTCTCTCTCTCTGTCTCTCTGTAACAGGCCCAAACCCTAGACTTCTCCTCTAATAATCTCTCTCTGTTTTCGATTTATATGTTATATGAATATATTGGATTTTCCTTTTTCCCTAGAAAATAAGAAGGAAAATTAATAATTTGTCGAATTGAAATTTTGTTTTTTTTTTCTTTTGACGGAGGAGAGAATTGAGGAAATGGCGACATTGTCGTCCACTAGCACCGTCTATATCCATGTCATCGAAGACGTAATCAACAAAGTACGCGATGAGTTCATCAACAACGGCGATCCCGGTGATACTGTTCTTAATGAGCTTCAAGCAGTAAGCAAAGCAACTCTTTGCATTTCCTCTCTTTATTTTTGTTACTAATATTTTATTATTATTATTATTTTTATGTTAGGGTTTTTGTGATTTTTTATTTTTTTTTGGATGGGATGTATTGTTTTGGATCTAATATTGAGTTCTAGGGTTTTGTTGTTGATTTTTGGAGTTTTAGAGAAGCTGACGTTTTCTTTTATTTTGGTTAGATTTGGGAGATGAAAATGATGCAAGCAGGTGTGATATTGGGTCCAATAGATAGATCATCAGCTGCTAAGCCTGTACCTGGCGGTCCTATTACTCCAGTGCACGACCTTAATGTACCGTATGAAGGGACTGAGGAGTATGAGACCCCCACTGCTGAGATTCTTTTCCCTCCTGTAAGTAGACAATTGTGAAATCTTATCAATTAGATGAGTTGATTAAGCTTTTGGATACTGTTTCTTCAAGTTTTTGTTTGTTTTTCCTTGGTTTGATAATTGATGTATTTATAGAATGATTAATTGAACAGCTTGAACGTGTATGTTTTATGGGGTTTGTTTTAATTTTTCATCTCGTGATCATTCTGCCTCGGATGGTTGTGATATCTATTTATTTTATGTGACTATTGAAGTGAATTCCATCTTCAGCGAGTATGGCTCTTTTCTAATTTGATATGGGCTTTTGGATTTGTAGACACCGCTTCCAACTCCCATTCAGACACCACTACCAGGAAATGTGCAAACACCTTTACCAGGAAATGTGCAGACACCATTACCTGGAAGTTCAGACAACTCCTCTATGTATAACATTCCTACTGGACCTACTAGTGAATATCCTACTGCTGCAAGTGATACTGGAGGCAGTATTGAGACAAAAACAGGGAGGCCTAGCCCCTACATGGTAGGAACTAACTTCTCATCCCCATTCCAGTCTTTCAAAGCATTTATTTTACGGGGTCTTTGTTCCACAATATTAGAAGCCAGAAGCTTGCTTCCTAATTGTACTTTTGTGAGTTAATGGTGGATGTGGTTGATTTTTCTCTCCTGTTGTCTTTCCTGCAGCAACCTCCTTCTCCTTGGATGAATCAAAGGCCACCTCTCGATGTTAATGTTGGTAAGTTTGATAGTATGGTAGCCAGTTGTTTCTATTAAATAGTTCTTAACTAATGAAAGTGTTATTATTGTAGCTTATGAGGAAGGACGAGAAGAGGCAGATAGAGGAAACTCTCAGCAACCACTGACTCAGGTATATTGAGTTTATGGAGTGTAGTTCATTGCTTGAAGATATTGAAACTGCATTATGCAGTTCTGTGCTTTGAGGAAAATTCCCGTTCAAAAAGATTTGAGTATTAAATTGTTTATGACTGTACTTTTAAAATATTTCCCATGGCTCTTTTTAGCTTACTGTTGTTACTATAGACTATAGTTGGTTGCTTGGCTATCAGTTTTAATAATTTGAAAAAAATTCAGGACTTCTTCATGATGTCTTCTGGAAAACGCAAGCGTGAAGATTTTGCTCCTCAATATAACAATGGTGGATTCATACCTCAGCAGGATGGAGCTGGGGATACCCCTTCTGAGGCTTTGCAGGTTGAGTTGCATCTTCATCATGTATTTTTGATATGGGCATTATGCTGTCTTTTATTCATTAAGAAGCTGTATCAACTTCCTGCTTTTTCCCTATTTGTGTATTTTGTTTATTGACGTGCTATTGCTTTGCAGTTAAAACCTTAACTGTTGGGCACAAGGGTGTTTTTACATATGAGGTTTTACAAGTTGAGTGGCATATTTGCTCCTATTTATTAATTTGTCGGATATGCCATTGTTATAGTAAGTTCATACTGTTGTTTTTTGCTCAGTTTATCTATTTTCCACCACACATATGCTGCATTGTGCTTTTAAAATGGAATTTGTTGGTGGATTGATATTTTAATTATGAAGCTTTTGATCTGTCAGAAGTAGAAAATAACTACCTTAGCTTTTTCTAAGATACATTAAACTTTTCTGACCACTAGCCTCTGCATTATATAGTACCTTCTGATCTTTTGAGCCCTTTTTTTCTATTCATTGTGGGAGCCTTTGGATCCACGATAAAATTTATCATTTATGGATGAAGTATTTGAATGTTGGATCATCTTCAGGGCCGTCTAACACCATGTGCAACAAGTTCAATAGCACAGGGCCTCAAAAAATTATGGGGCCCAATAATATAAATCCAAACATGTGATTTTCATATTAGGGGCCTAAATTTCACTGTAAGAACAGGGCCTCTTTTATTTTTGCAAATGTTTAAGACGGCCCTGATCATCTTATAAGCGTAAATTGGAAGATGACAAGATTGCATCATATGCCAAAGGTGCATATACGTTTTGCCAACCAGCAAGTGGTGAGTTTTAAGTAGTCCTCATGATCTCATCCAAACTTCATCCATAGAAGGAGAACATTTCTAGTACATATCATCTGCATATCAATTTGGGTTGTTTGTTTCCACGTGGATTCTTGCTTAATTCTTTTCTTGAATTCATTTCATTGTGTTTCTATTTTATTATCTGTTCTTTATATCCATCTTCATTCATATGGTGATGAGCAGATCATGGAATTTCCTGTTTTGCAAAATGCCATTGTTACAAATTATTTCTAGGTTAACCTAGGATTTTTTTTGGATTTCTGTTGAATCAATGCCAACAGTTATGCAGTGGTGTCAAGTTAATGGTGATGATCAATTGGGACGGTGACCATAATGGGGCTGTAAGACCTGTTAGACCTTCATTTGTTAGACCTTCATTTCACTACCTGACTAATTTCTTTAAAGCACTTGTATGGTCCTTGAGACCCATCCTTCTAATAGAAGGATTAAAGATAGTGGTGGTATGCAACTATAAGCAACTACATTATTCTGTACTTGATTATGTTCTGCCATAATAAGTCCTACTTTTGAAGTGGTAGATCGTTATAGACTAGATTTTTGTACTTGTTTATGCACGTTGGACTATTAGGTTGAGGGAACTGAGGTGCAAAGAGAGCAGGAATTATTAAAAGGCAACTTTATGAGAATGAATGAATGATTATTATACGTGTATTATTTTCCCGTCGTTTCTTGCTAATGACAATTCGATATTTCATAACTTTGCATATAGCCTTAAAGTTGTTGGTGTTGAGTCCATCATATCATTTCAATGACTAATTTTAATAGTTCATTGCACCAAGTGTTCTAACTGCTGTAAGTTTGGAGCTGTTAAACCATTGGTGCAGCCATCTTCCACCAAGCACAGCAGATTAATAGTGATCTTTGGACCACTTATTTCACCATCCAGATGTGGATTTTCTGATTTATTTGAGAATTTTGTTGTTACTATCTGTTCTTCTGTGAGAGTTGGAAAATGTTTTGTCTGTCTTCTTTCTAAATTGTTGGTGCTTCTAAGTGTAATTTTTGCTGCTTGATAATTACAGAGGACTACAGGTGGTATCTGTTGTCTGTTACAGGGACTTTGTGTGCATGCTATGTTTTGGGGGGATGTTGCATCAAATCATTATTATTTTGAGTTTGTACATGGATATACTAGACTCTACCTACTTTGAATGCACTGTTTTTTCTGGTGTGGACATGTTAGGCTAATTTTGATTGTGAGCTCATCCTCAGTTTGTTGTTCTGTTCCTGTTTTTTTATTTATTTTTATTTTTTTTATAATGAGCTCATTTTCCTAATTGGTTTGATTTCGAGCAAAAGTTTGGGTTCATATGAAGTGCAATGTTTTTTGTTTCCTCACGAAACATGCATATGCTTGAAACAAAATATGAAGTTCTGTTCAAGTTTTCCTTCACCCATGTATAGATTCCACTGGTTCCATCACCTCTGTTACCATGATCTCCTCATTGTTATCATAATGATAAAAATTATATTAGGAATTGCTATAGGTAGGAAAATTCACAGTTTTTAAAGGTGTCTCAAATCTTAAAATGCAGGAAATGTTATTGATGTGCAAGGCGTGTGCCTCTGCTACCTTTTCACTTTAAGATTAAAAAATATGAAAAGGAGAATGTCAAACTATGCCAATTGATTGGGGCAAATCATGCTCTTGTCATCTCCCAAATTTAAGATGATTACCATATATGTGTAGGACTCAAATCTTTCCCCAGTCAACCAATCGATTTGGGCATCCTGAATCTTAGGATTATTACCGCATGTTTTATGCATATACTTCTATCTTCTCCTAATTGATCAATTGATTGGGCAAATTATATTCCCATAGTTATTAAAGACGCAAGGTGCAAAGGGGTCCTGCAGCTTAGGTACAAGTGCACAATAAATAAAAGAAGATGCCAAATCCTATATATGACTATTATTCATGCTAATAACATAAAACATTTAAAACTGTATCATCATATTTTTGGGTTCACTTCCAAACATAAATTGAGCTAAAGATGTTAAAAGGTCTAGCATCAGAGTTGCAAACAAGATATTCTGTCTTTCGGGCAAAGCTAATTAATGTAATTTCACTGGGTCTTTCTTAAAATTTACATCTAGAAGCACCAGACCTATCTCTATCACGATGAAAGAGCTGGAAAAAAGTACAGTACATATTTTTGTGTTAGAATTCAGTTGTAGTCAATTAAAATTTTGCTTAATTCACATTACAGCTAAGATTACAATAAGTAGCAGAGGATGTAGGTCCAAGATGGCCAGGCCCTTTGAGGAGAAAGGAAAGAGGAAAAGAAAAATTGAAGTAGAGAACGATAGGGGTTGGGGGCGGGGCCCAGGGGGACAGGGAGAGAAAGAGCCTGAGATGTGATGCTGAAAGCCCTGGGCTGAAACTTCCCTATTGTCCTTGTTTGAAGGGGAGAATTGGCTTTTCTTTTTGCATATGTGGCAGTTTTACTTGTGTGTGCAGTGAAATGTGCTAAGCTTATGAATTATATTAGATGAATGATCCAAATTTGACCTTTGCACCATAAAAATGGGGCGGAATGGGAAAAGTCACCGAGCCATGTGTCTCATGTCTGTGCCGTATGTGTAACTTCACCCATCTTCAGGGTTTTTAGAGGCTGGGATCTGTGCCTCTTGCATGTTGTACCTGAGGCATGCCTTTGACAACTGTGCATTCCCAAATCTTAGGACGATTCCATATATTTATAACATACAATTCCTCTGGCATCTTTATAAATACATGTACATGAGTTCAATATTAAATTAATTTGCTAACTATTCCAAACCATGCTGGGCACACAAATGGTTCCAATACAGTCTGTTTTGTTTTATACAATAAGGTCTCTGTTTGGAGCTCTAGTATCATTTTTAAATTGTTGTTTACATAGTTCTGGTTTTGATTTTCATTTCTGAAACAATAACATGTTTGATAAAATGCAAAAACACAACTAAAAAATTGGAAACTCCAGGTGGCTGTGCTTAAATCACCTGGTCCTTCAGGTCAATGATTCTAGCCTTCTAATGACAGCATTTGGTTGGGAGTTGGCAAATTCTGGCTATTGGCAAATGATATTTGTTTGAAATGGATGGTGATATTATCTAAGGGGATAAAATTGTAGTTTTTTGTTTTCTAAAGGATGTGAAAACTTTTGGTAGCTCATCATAAACCAAAACTAAATCTCTGTAGAATGTTGACTTGCCCAAAAACGTTGGAACCAGGAATGAGACATCAGACAGTTTCTTTGTTTTTATAGTATGATGGACCTTTGTTGCTAATAACCAAACTGATTTATACTATCTTGAGTAAAAGCTGAGTGTTATCTTTTGAATATGTACATCTGGTTTCAATTCAGTTGTCTTTCCGTGTTAACAAAGAATTAAGATAGACATAGTGTGCATGTAGGGAGAGTTTGTGGAAATGCAGGGTGACTTGAGGTTATTGAAGTTGAACATACTGTAGCTGCTGTGATAGATGACATGAATGTACTGTAAATAAGAATTTGAGAAGGATTTCAATTATGAGAAGGATTTCAATTCGGGTGATATAGCTGATCAGACTCTTGTGATGTTTTAAAATTTATGTAAATTAAATTACATTACTGTCAATTCTACGTATCCAAGTTGGTGGTGTTATCAGAAGATTTAGGTAAATGATAATTGTCACTGTCAGTTCCATGTTTGAAATGATTCATTATTCAACTTTTGGTTCCTCAATTGCGATGCAACCTTGAAAGTTGATTATAGTCTATTTGTTTTATTTTTGGTGTTTTTCCTTTTTTTTTTTTGTTTTTTGGAGTGTTCTTTATTTTCTTGTGCTTGGATTGTGGCAATTGCATTATCCCTTTTCTCTGCCTCTCTGAAAATTAATGGAAAAAAAGATCTGTACCAGTTTGAAATTTGCATTTTTTAGGTTGTGTAAACTTTTTATCTCTTCTAAGAGGCCTGCTTAATTTGAGAAGCTTCCTTATCTATTGATCATATAATGGTAACTTTCAGGCAAGCCAAGGGAATGGTTCCCTAGGTAGATGCAACAAAATCACCACTGCAAATATAGAGATTTTATCGCATGTCACAAGGCAAGCTTTGAAGATTCCTCAATTGGATGGGCCCATACCTGATCCTTATGATGATATGCTCTCAACTCCCAATGTAAGTAATTGTACTCGCCGAACTTTCCCTAAAATACCAAGATGATTCATTATTCATATTCTGTATTTTTAACAAGTTAGTGTATTAGTAGAAGAGCTACTGTGCATCCTTGCATTTACCTGTTTGTCTAATCATCTATATTTCCTGATCCATAACAGAAGAGGCAAGTAGTGCTTGTCCTGCTGTTGCAGGGTCTCATATTTCGCAATCCTTATATCCTGTAACATTTGCCCTAATGTTCTATAAAACACAAAAAGAAAAGGAAACACCCTTGGTGTTCCATTCCTTCTGATCAAGTTACCTATAAGATCTTTTCTGCCATCATTTTAACTCATTTGAAGTTTGCTCTTGGTCACATGGTTACCGAAATGCACGCAAACGTCCTCTCCTCTTTTTTACTGGCACCCATACACAATTTACTGTTGAAAGCTGGAATGAAATGAGTATTCTTAAATGTGCTGAGCTAGAAAAACTTTCAGGCTTCCCTTGAAGGATGCTGAGCAATTCACGATCTATATGTTGTATACTGTTTCTTTGTGCACCAAGTTTCTAGAAGTTTGACTAGGAGATTTAGTATATTCATTTGCTAACCAAGTGGTCTTTTCTCTTTTTTCTTTTCAAACATTTCTTTCTTTAAGATATACAATTATCAAGGAGTTGTTAGTGAAGACTATAACATTACAAACACACCAACTCCTAATGGTAAGTTGGTGAAATAGTCATTGAACGTTAAGTTTCTTTTCCAATGGTGAATTTAGCCCCTTTATTTTGTGTGTAAGAGATATAATTGAGCTGTACTTTTGGTTTTACAATCTTCTGTCTTCCCAGACATACAAGCAAGCACTCCTGCTATTGTCCCTCAAAATGATGCTGTAGATGACGACGACGATGAGCCTTTGAATGAAGATGATGATGAAGATGATTTGGATGATGTGGAGCAAGCAGAGGATATGAACACACAGCATTTGGTTTTAGCTCAATTTGATAAGGTAGAATTAGTAATCTTCTCTGTTGTTCCTTACTGGGTTGTTGGTTGGGGCAGAACTAGAATTTCAAAATGACAATGAAAAACTTGCAATCTTAAAAGAGTTGATGAAATTTATAGGTTTTTAGCTGATGAAAATTTATTGGTTTTGGGATTAAAAGTAGTGGTAACTATGGAAAAAATGCAGAATTTTCAGATTTTAAGAGACCAAACATAAAGATTACTTTGATAAGAAAATCTCAAAGATGTCCAAGGTTGTAAATAATTAACTAGTCTCATTATGTTGATATTGTAATTTACGTTGATAGGTGACTCGGACCAAGAGCAGATGGAAATGCACACTCAAGGATGGCATTATGCACATAAACAACAAAGACATTCTCTTTAATAAGGTGAAATTTCAAGTGAACATATTTAAAGGTTTTCTTCTACTACTGATATCATATTCAAATACCGATTTTCCATTACCGTACTATCTTTATTTGCAGGCAACAGGAGAATTCAACTTCTGATTTTGTTAGAGAAATGTCGCTCTTGTCAATCAAGTAGCAAATTCTGAGATTTCATTGGGTATTCCATAAATTTTCTATAATCGTTGTTGAGTGAGCTCAGGGGAAGTTTTAAAAATGCTTGGTTTTTAGTATCTTCTAAATGTCTGGGTTGGATGGTTGGCGTATTGTACATAAAGGAAGGGCTTTTTCAGCCTTAAAATGGATGGGAACTTGAGGAGTCTCTCTTGAAGTTTAACATTTCTCTAATGAAATTTGTAATTTTATTTATACTATACACTTGGACATAAAATTTAGGAATTACATATTTTTATTTTTGTCTTAAATTCTGATGCTTATTTTTCTTCTGTTTGAGATGTGAAACAACTTTGTGCTTGATTCTGGTAAACTCGTATTATTGGCTAGCAAATACTAGGACTGTGTTGAAAAGATGCTCAAAATTTTTGCTCCATTAACCTAATCTTAATATAGATTTATTCATATTTACAGACTAATGAACATAGATTTTTATGTGGAGTTAAATCATTAAATTCTACTTCATTTGAACGCCTTCAACATGACAAAACAATTTGTATGTATCTTCCATTTGAAATGTTGAATTGTCGTTGTCAGAAAATTATACTTTTATTATCTTAATTATTTTTGGGTATTTGCGTTCTATTTAATTATTTGGCAAGCCGGAAGACTAACATGGCGGCAAGTGTAATTTTTTTTGAACAAGTTCAGGTTTAATTCCCCCTTTCCATATTATAATACTAAAAAAAACGTTCACATGAATTCATTTGGCATTGCTGTTTAATCTGCAAAATGTTGAAAGTTATAATCGTAAAAATTTTTAAACCGACAAATATTAATCCAAAGAGTTCGTTTCAATAACAATTTATTTTGCACTTCAGGAGAAAAACAGTTCTAAAAGGGAACCTGAATTCTTCTCCCTGCTGTGGATATCAATATCACCAGTTATTATAGGGAACCTGAATTCTTCTCCCTGCTGTGGAGATGGTGGTGGTGATACAATGAGTGGTGATAGAAGAGGGATTGGAGTAAGAGGAGATTTTTTCTCTTTTACAGGCACATGAATAATATTGTTGCCATTATCAAGTAAAAGATTTGCAGGTGCTTTTGTTTGTAGCCTTGTTGGAGGCTTCCCTACTTTTGTTTTAGTCTTGGCTATTATAACTTGTGCTGCTTTTGGAATATATTTTCTTCATTTCATCCATTCTTGAACCTCTAATATGCAATTTGTAAACTTGCAAGACTCTTCTTTAGTTTTCTTATCCTTTTTGTTTTGGTAAATTCAAGAGTTTTTGATTCTGTATTCTCTCAATCCATTTTCCTTTAATTCTTCTCTTTTTTCACACGCTCACAATCACATAAGAAAGAAAAATGATAATTGGGTTATGTCTCAATTTTAAAAAGATCTTGTGTGTTTGGAAGGTCAAAGAAAATGGATTGGCTGTAAATTTGGTTAGTTAATAACTTTCATTTGCTCAAAATGAAATTTAGACATGGTGTTACTTAATTTTTGTATGGCTCATAAATACTTTCCCTTACAGTTCCATCTATTTGGATGGTCAAAAATCTTAACTATTGGTTATAATTATTTTAGGCTTTTTATTTTTATTTTGTTTCTTTGGGGGGATAAAAATTAAAAAGAATAAATTTAATTTCTTTTATTAAACATGCTTGACCTTTTTTTTTTAAGAGATATTGTTTTTTGTTCCTTTCAGATTAATTTAGTCAAGAACTAATGCATAAAAACCGGTTATAATGTAACAAAATTAGTTGGACAAATGACACACACACACACATTCAGAAAAGTTTGTTTACTGAAATTTTATATTTTTTTCTATGTTTAGCCAATTATTATTGTTTAATTCCAATGCTTGTATATATATATATATATTCAGTTTATAGTTAAATTACATTTTATATATATTCAGTTTATAGGTAAATTACATTCACTTCTTAGATTTTATCAATATTGAGATTTCAAATATGAGTAAAATCGCATATTACAAAAAAAAAAGAAGAAGGATTTTAAATGTGAATGAAAATATATATTTAAAATAAATTATATAACGAGAAAAAGTGCAAAGGGACCTATAAATTCAATGTATTAAAGTTTTAGAATCTACAAATATATTCTTTCAATATTGGTCTCTTCGCTATATTATTGTTTTATTTTTCCGTTTACATGAATTTTTTTTTATTTTTAGTTCAACTTTATATTAGTGGGAGGGGTTAAATATTATATGGTTAATATTGCTAATTTTTTTAATGGTTAATTCCAAAAATATGTTTAAACTTCATATCAAAAATTTAAAAATTAAATGGATGATAAATAAGGTAATTAAAGCATTTAGTAAGGGTAGAATTAATAATTTGAATAGGAATAAAATTATAATAATCTTGTATATATATATACACATAGTAGGGCATGGTAAATATCAGATTGTGGACTCGCGGATTTGAAAAGCCGCTTGAAACATGTGGCGAGTCTAATTCGGGGAAAATGACGCTCTCTGGCATGTTTTATAATTTTTTTTTGTTAAAGATATTTTAATTATTTTATAATAAATATATAATAAATTTAAAATAAATTTAAAATAAATTATTTAAATTTAATATTTTTATAAAAAAATATAAATTTTAATAAATTTAAAAATATTTTTAAAAATATGATAAATTAATTTTTTTTAGTATTTTTGTAAAAATCCCTTTAATTAGATAGTGCTCGTGTGAGAGTACCTTAACTAACAAGGTAGGATAAGTCGTTTAGGCACATGATAGCTAGCTATACAAGGTAGGATAAGTTGTTTAAGCACATGCTAGCTAGCTATTATTGGCGAAGAAGATGATAATTGATATACAAGGCCCCAAAAAAGAAGCATATGGCATATATATATATATGAAATTGATGGAATATGAAGATGAAAAATAGGATTCTTCCTTGAGGCAATTACTTTTTCATGGTTTCCATACCAAAACTTAAAAGTTATATCTAAATCTTTTGAGTTTATTTTATTTTAGATGGGTAAAAATTTAATGAAAATTGTTTAAATTCCAAAGTATCTTAATCTTGCTATATATTAATATTTTTACAAGTGATTATTAGTTGATATCATGAGATATATATTTGGAATTTAATTTTTGCTATAAATAAATGAATATAAATGTTAAAGTTGTGATAGGGATTTTTGACTCTTAAAATTAATTTGATATATCTCAATTTATAGTTAAAGGTGGAATTTTGATATTATGTTATCAAACAACATATTGTAAATTTGGTAGTTTTTTATGATTTTAAAATTTTGTCTTTTGAAATATTATTAATAAAATTTTTCTTATATATAATTTTTAATTTTTGTAATATATATATATACATATATTAATTATATGAGAAATTATATAATATGATAGTGATTTCAATTAGGAATTTTAATTGAAATTATAAATTATTTGCACTTGATATGTAATTTCTTCAATTTTTAAAAAATTTAATACCTCCAATCTATCTTGATATATAAATATTTATATATATATTTTATATTTTATAAGGATTGTATTATACAATTTCATCAATTATTTCATTGCAATTCCAAAAACATCCAATTTGGACCGCGTTGAAAAGTTGGGGGGTGTAATACACCACAAATGCCTCACACACAACAAGATAATGGAGACTGGGAAGGCAGGAACGCAATAATTGCCAACCGTCTGATCCATGATGATCCATCTCGCCATGGCTTCCACTGCCTTAACTTCACCGACTCTGAAACTCTCACAATTTAATCCTCCATTATTTAACATACCCAAATGCAATTCTCACTCTATCTTCGTCAATGCCTTCAATAGTCGAAACCCAAGAGTCAAAAAAGCTTCTTTTCGTTTCAAGCCCAGGTTTCCCATGTCATCAAAAGAACCATTGCTTTCTATGTCCAAGCTTCAATTCAGTGTTAGTTCGAACTTATATAAATATTCTTTTCTGTTTTTAAAATGCGATTGAGATGTTGGGTTTTATTTAGATTCTTTTTTTTGTGGGTAGATTGAGTGTTCTGCTAGAGAGGAAGCAGAGTCGCTGATACCTGACGCTACACTGCAGGAGGCTTTTTCATGGTCTTCTGTGATTTTGCCGTGAGTTATTATTATTGTTTCTTTTTTTTTTTACTTAGTGTTTGAAAAATGGATTCTTGAATAAATTGCAATGTGCAAGTGTCTGATTATTTGTTATCTGCACTTTTACCGAGCCAGTTGGTAGAAGTTCAGTAGAAGATTCAGTAAGTTAATGTGACATATAATTGGGAATTTTGTTGAAGTAAAAAAGCATGTTGAAGAGGCTTCTCTTTTTATCTTTGTTTTGGAAGTGTAGGGAGGGGTCAATGTCGTTTATGTGCTATAATTTATACGCAAATTGTTTTTTGTGCCTGTGAAGTTTTCACTGAAAGTGTTTTGGATATGTGGCGCTTTTTGTTTCGTGGGATTTTAGGTTTTTGTTCCCTGCTTTAGGAGGATTGCTATTTGGATATGACATTGGTGCCACTTCTGGTGCTACCATATCATTAAAGGTGCTTCATGACTTGGTGGTTTCTCTATAATTTTACCGTGCACCTTCCATTTCAGAACATAACTTTGGCTCATTATTGACATACTAATCTGTCTTTGGTAAATCTGTTTCTTTATCTTTCAATTTTTCAGTCAGCTGAGCTCAGTGGGACAACATGGTTCAACCTTTCATCTGTTCAGCTTGGTCTTGTGGTATGCTTCAAGTGCACTAATAACTTGTTCAGCTTTTCTTATTAATGCATGTCCCCTTTGTTAAATTAGATTGCTTTGAATGTAGGTTAGTGGTTCTCTTTATGGAGCTCTTCTTGGTTCTCTCCTTGTCTACCCGATTGCAGACTTTCTGGGTACATCAGCAAGCTATTAGATTTATCCCTGGATTTCTGAAAATCTTACTGAATGTTCTTACCTAATTTTTTGGATTTATGTATAAAGGAAGGAGGAGGGAACTTATTGTAGCAGCTCTACTCTATATGCTTGGTGGTCTGATCACTGCTTATGCTCCAGCCCTTGGGGTACTCTTAGGAGGACGCCTTCTCTATGGTCTCGGCATCGGCTTGGTTAGCCACTTCTCGCTTACTATCATTTGTAAGGCAGAGTTTGCTGATAGTACGATGTGCATTTACCTGTTCTAGTAATCTGTATTCTAATATGACAGGCCATGCATGGTGCTCCTCTCTATATTGCAGAAACTTGCCCATCACAGATCCGTGGAACTTTAATATCTCTAAAGGAACTCTTCATAGTTCTGGGGATTTTGGTATTTTAAAAATGGATTTATGTTTTGTCATCATTTTTACCTTATTTTGGAAAAAAAAAACTAAGTAATGAAATATTTTGTAGTTGGGATATTTTGTCGGAAGTATCCAAATTAATGCTGTTGGGGGTTGGCGTTACATGTATGGACTTGGCGTCCCAGTTGCATTTCTTATGGGGCTAGGAATGTGGGGTCTCCCATCCTCTCCCAGGTGGTTACTTCTCAGGGCAATTCAAGGTAAAGAATCTTTACAAGACAATAAAGAGAAGGCCATATTTTCCATGAGCAAACTAAGGGGCCGACCTCCTGGTGACAAAGAATCTGAGAAGCAAATAGAGGGTACCCTTGTCTCGCTGAAGTCTGCCTATTCAGAGGAGGAATCTGAGGGCAGTATCTTGGAGGTGTTTCAGGGACCAAGTTTGAAAGCCTTCATCATTGGTGGAGGTTTGGTGCTTTTCCAACAGGTGCTTCTTCCTTTCTCTTGTTTATGAATTGCTTAAAATGGAGAGAGAGAGAGAGAGAGAGAGAGAGAGAGAGAGAGAAGTTGGAAATATCATGCTTGTTAGCTGACATTTGGCATGATTGTTATAGATAACTGGGCAGCCAAGTGTTCTATATTATGCAGGTCCAATTCTTCAGGTACTTGATAATTAAAGTCGAGCCTTTCTGAGTGTTGAAGTACATGATATGCCTTGATCTCATTTGAGTCCATTTAATATATTTTATTGTGTTGTACAAGAGTGCTGGATTCTCTGCAGCGGCTGATGCTACCCGAGTTTCTGTTATTATTGGTTTGTTCAAGGTACATTGTTCTCTCTTCCTGCATAGTTTGATCCTATTGCTGACGAAATTTGTAATTGATGCCTATTGATCTGCAGTTGTTAATGACATGGATAGCTGTCCTAAAAGTTGATGACCTTGGAAGAAGACCCCTCTTGATTGGAGGTGTCGGTGGGATTGTATGCTATGCTGTTAACTTATTAACATTTTATTTTGAGTTTTTTATTTTGTTCTTTTCTCCCTTAAAAATATAAAGGTAATCTGTTATCTCCATACATTACAGGCTCTTTCCTTATTTTTGCTTTCTGCTTATTATAAAGTTCTTGGAGGCTTTCCCATTGTTGCTGTTGCAGCTCTGCTTCTCTATGTTGGTTGCTACCAGGCAAGTGAATTTCCTTGTGGCTGTTGGCAAATTGTTCTTTTTTTTTTTTCACATCTCTGTTGGATTACACTCTTATAGTACTTTACAAAAAACTTGTGGGCATACTATATTAACAAGCTGTAGGCATCATAAATGAGTTCCCAGAAAAAAAAAGGGGAAATTAATACATGGCCTGTATCTATCATGACAAATAACACATGTTCCGTCTTCCCCAAACATAATTGACTTTGGGAGAAAATTTTCTTGCAACATTATCTTGTTTCTGTCAGATCAAAGTAAAGGTTGATCCTGAAAGTTCTGGTATCTACTTGCCCATTTCAGATATCATTTGGGCCTATCAGTTGGCTAATGGTGTCGGAGATTTTCCCACTTCGCACTAGAGGAAAAGGAATAAGTCTTGCAGTTCTTACTAACTTTGGTTCCAATGCCATTGTAACCTTTGCATTCTCACCATTAAAGGTATTAGTTTGACTCTATTATTCCTTTCAGTGTGATTTTCCCCTCCTAGTTGCTCGATGATAAAACATTTTTCTATCCTTGTCTTCATTCTGCAGGAGTTACTTGGAGCTGAAAACCTTTTTCTTCTTTTCTGTGCTATAGCTTTGTTGTCACTCTTATTTACCATATTTGTCGTCCCAGAAACTAAAGGTTTGAGCTTGGAAGAAATTGAATCTAAAATCTTGAAGTGAAAGCTAAAAACTGTTGTAACCTTTTGTCATGTCCTTTTAGTGGACAAAGGTTATGAGTTTGTCAAGATATCTTGGTGTTGTATTGAAGGTGATTTAATTGCAACCTCAACAATATATTTGTAAATATTTTGAGGAAATAATGTATCTTAGAAGCTGATTGGTGAATAATACACGTTGGATGTTGTGTGGGTATTATGGCTCTCTCAGTGGATGTAATTCTTGAATAAGAATATATCTTGGTGCTTTTCCCCTCCTCTCTCTCTCTCTCTCTTGAATAAGAACAAAATTATGCAGTTCTAACATATTTTTTTGAGCTTGGTATGAAATAAGTTGCATTCCCTTAGCTATTAGCAAGCACTTAACGAGAAATTCTTAACCCTCAAAAAAGCCTAACATTTTAGGAGAACTAAGAGGCATGAAGTTCTCCTTGCTAGCTCATTATCCTTTTGTGTAGGACTTACTGCCCTGATGCTGGTGTTTCTCTGACTTTTCCTAGTTTAAGCAATCGAGTGTGAAATGTAAAGTCAACTGCTACTCTAAAATCTAGTATCAATGATGTTAAACTCGTTGAAACTTGAAAAAGAAAATAATGATTATTGGCTTTTCAGTTTGGAGAAATATCAGCCTGATTGTCTTAATAGAAAGTTCTGTGTAGGCATACACATTCAATTGAAAGAGGTTGTATGAACATGAAAACCATGTATCTGCAGGAGTAGCTTTAGATAGGCCAATGACTAGGAAGATGATTCAATTGCAATCAAACTAGAGCTGAACAACGTTCAGATGTGCAAATTGGAAGAAAGAAGAGAGACAGGTCTACGAATCCGAGTGCAGTTACAGATCAAGTTACTCTTTGTGGCCTCATTTGTCCACAGGTATGGAGTTATTGCTGTTTCTATCAACAAATTTAAAGGTATTTTAATATGGCACCTATTATAAGTGAACTTTTACTTTCCTGCTAACAGCTATTAACATCTTTGAACCTTTTATATAAGACTACTGATGATTCAGGTTTGATTGTTATAAATCTGTTCTGTTTTAACCTGGCAAAAAAGAAATGGCACCGTGTTTATTTAGCATTGGAAAAAAAAAAAAACTAAAGACTGGTTTCCTAATGTGAAGGAAGAGCTATTAGAATGCAGTAACATGCCTGACATATAATAAAATAAAGAGAGTTCAATTGAAAGAGAAGTTCAGTGGGATAGCTTTGGGAATACATGCGAGGATGCCATAAACAGAGGAGATTTTTTTTTGGGTTAGCTTCCTTATCATAGAGTCATTAAATGTGTAGTCAGAGTTGGAATACATATGGTATTGTTTTAATATCCTAGGATTATGAGATGCAGGCTAGGCAGCAAATGAGTGAATCTGAGGTTCCGACTGGTGACGATGTCCCTTCTGCGACGAAGTTTGAGCCACCATCTAGTAAGGATTGACAATCTATGTCTAGCTTTTGAGGTAATGTGCTTTCTATAAATCTCTTAAAAGTAAGAAAAAATATTGTTTGTTTTATTTTTATTATTTAGAATGAAAGAGAGATCAATTTTTCCATTATCAATTGTCTAGCTATGTACCCTTAATCTTTGATTTTTTTTTCTTAATTGGCTCTTTTGTTCTTTCATGTTGAGTTGCCGACGATACTATTGTATTACATTTTATGTGCTCTCGAATCTTAATTATTAGTTGTAATATTTAAATTGTTTTATGCTAATAGGTCTAAACTTGTTTATATGATAATATGCACATAGTAGCAAAATTGTACATTATCACAATTTCCTTCCTAGTGCCCGATTTCACTAGCGTTGTGTAAAAAACCACTCAGGCAGCTATATTATAGGGAAACTACACTCCAAGTTAATTGGTGACTGGGATTTTCCACATTCTTAGACCGACAAGAGGCCCTTACATGAAAACTGTTCCATAAATTCTCACAAGACCAGATTAACCTTTTGTAATAACACATACAGCTAATTTGACTATCATATACATTCCAGAAATTTACACATCCAGAGCTCTATGATTATTCATCAAGTTTCTTCTGCACCTCTCCACCATGATTTAGCTATAAGTTTTGCACGTCCCTGGTTAATTTCTTGAAAGCTCCAGGATGTGTTGTACTCATTGCATGATATGTTACTGATTCAATGAGAATTGAATCCATGGTTTATGAGGAACAGCCAAATCTATTCCTAACAGAGGAAGGAAATGGCATGGCAAAGTCAGATAATAATTTTTCGTTATTATCCATGTAACTGACTAATCTAATACAGCTGCGAATGGTAACTATTATGCAGGAATAACAAACTCTCAACAACTGAATTAAACATGAGTCCTAATACACTCGATCAGTTCCTTTTAGCAATTCTCATATCCCAGCTGCTACTCAACCCAGCGTGCACCATCTTGCTCTCTTCCTTTGCTGATTTGGGCCACTCGAGCCCACCTCTTTTTTCTTTTTCTTCATATTTGATCCAAACTCTCTTGAGGTGCAATCCTTGCTGAATGCAGGTCTTGACAACTTGAGAACAACCAGTTGTATTTGTAAATACTTGTCTGCACTTCAAGTTCTTCAAAGTGCAATTGACCCTTAAAAGGACCAAATTCAATAGAAAAGACAACTCGATTAATGGATTGCATTCCTGGTATTGAAATTCAGAGTTCCAACGTGCCAAATCAGGTCTCCAACTGCGCAAAGTCCTCTCTTGATTCGTTATGTATTCTTCTCCCGAGATCAATAACTAATTTTCAGTTGGTTCGATACTTGAATTTGTAATTAAGAGCTGGTTCTTCTGCAATGCAGTGTCAAATTGTTAATGCTAGTGTTTCATGAAGGAGACACAAAGACCTTACCTTATTTCAAAGCCATATACTGCAATAGTTGGAGCTTGAAAGTGCTGCAATATTCATCATATTGTAATAACAATATGCCAGTGAAAGTCACATTGTAACAGTATGCGATGAAATCTTATCTTGGCTTTCTGTTGCAATTCAAAGACGCCATTCATTTCTAAAATCCAAAATCCTTCATTTGTGTATATATTGTAGAAAATGGAAATTGATTCAAAGAAAACTAGGGTTACAGGATGAACACAGAGAAGAGAAAAAAGAAAGAGTAATCTGGAAGTTGTGTCTAGATTCTTCTGATTACAGGTAGAAAAGTTTGTATATGTATATGTACAAAAGTCAAATTACTAGAATGTCCTCTAACTAAAATGGAAATACAATACTAACCATACAATAAATTACAATTCCTCCCTCTCCCTTCCACCCAACCAATTCTTTAAGATGGAGGTTCGTGATGAACTTGGACAATAACAAATTATGAGCTCTGACACTAGGGATTTGGTAAAGAGATCTGCCAACATGACTCTTTGAAGGCACAAACACAGTAGCAATGAATTACTCCTTGACTTTGTTTCTGACCAAGTGATAACGTATATTCAAATACTTGGTTCTTTTATGGAAGACTGAGTTGGCAACTATAGGCATGGTTGCCTGGTTATTACAGAACAGAGAAACATGCAGTTGCATAGAAATTTGAAAATATAGAAGCAAGCAGGAGACAAATAGAACTTCACAAATAGTAGAAGCCATGCATTATTTTGACACAGTAACTAGGGATGAATACTGTCCAATTGAGAAATCTCTAAAATTGAACCAAATGTCTAAGATTTTCAAAATGCCATCTCCGTAATCGAACTGAAATTAAAAAATCTCCGAAATGTATTTCTATGATTTTTTGGAGTAATTTAGTTTGGAGATTATATTTTAAATTTTAAATATGTAAAAAGAATTAATAACTTATATTTTATTTTTATTCATTTATCTTTAAATCAGGTTAAAAAGTTATTTTGATTAGTAATAAATTAATATATATTTAATTACTTTAATTACATATAATTTAACCATTATTTATATTTTTATTCATATTTATACTTTTTTTTGTAATTAAATTAGAAAAATGATTATTTAATTGCATTTTTTATTTACTTATTTTAAAATTAATATTTATGATTAAAAATATAGTTTTCATAATTTAGAAATGAGTATTGTAGAAATATTTTTGTGAGGTTTGTATATTTAATTAATAAAATAAAAAAAATTAAAGTGTGCGTGTGTGTATATATAATGATAGAAATATTAAAGTGAGTATATTATATAATATAATATGAAAAATGATTTTAATACATCTTATAAAATGTTAACAATTTATCATATTTATATCTAAATTAGTATTTATATTATTCATATTATTTTGAAATCCATTTACAATTTATTTTTCTCCACAATCACTTGTGCTATTAATTATTATTAATATTTGTACTCATCATTTTTATTAAAAATTACTAATATTATTAAAAAGAATTATTTGGTAGCAATCATTTATATAAACATTAAATGCCAATTTAATTTAAAATATTTAATTAATAATTTATTGACAATTAAAGTTTTTTAAATTTAATTTATATTTTATTAATTTAATAATATTGTAAAATATGTAATTAATATTGATTATGTGACAAATTAAAAAATTATATATAACCATTTAATCTTATTTATATTTATATTTACTTTAGTTACAACTCAACTCAATAAAGCCTTAATAGCAAGTTAATTAGAGTCGGCTATAAAAATATTAAATATTATTATATTAAATATTAAGTAATAAATTAATATAATAAAATATAATTTTATATTATTAGTAATAAATTAATTTTTATTTTGGTTATTTGGTTCGATATGGTTCAATTCGGTTCAATACGGTCCTCAGTCCAGATATAACCTTATCTCGAGAATCACTCCATATTATAAAAATCGGTACAATTAATTTTAGAGAAAATCAAAAGTTAACGAGTATTTTTGGTTCTGGATATTTGGATCGATTTGAGAATATCCAAGATACGTGCTTAGCCTTAATAATACCTTGCTTCTTAGTCTTCCAAGAAATGATATTAGGCCCCAGAAATAAACAATAACCAGTAAAAAAATTTTTGGTTTGAGTACATGCCCCCCAATATGAATCTGAATAGGCGGACAATTGAAGAGAACTAGTTGAAGGAAAAAAAGACCAGTGGAAGAAGATCCTTTTAAGTACCTCACTAAATGTAGTGTAACATCCCTGTGATATTGCTTAGGATCAGCCATATGCTAACTAAATTGTTAGGTAGAATATGATAAGTATGGTCTAGTGAGGTTCAAATATAACAAATGCACAACCAAACTTCTGAACTTATAAGGATCAAAATATAGAAGAGAAGAAGAATCAAAAAGTTTTATACCACCAGGAATAGGGATTTTGACAAGTTTACAAGCAACCATACCAGTGTCTTCTAACATATCCAGAACATACTTTCTTTGATTAATGTATAAGCCAACTGTGATTCTATGAATCTCAAATCCTTGAAGTATTTAGCAAAACCAAGATCATTAATAGAAAATGTGGCATTAAGAAAATCTTCGACATCAAGAATTTGAACCTCATTGGTTCTAGTTATGAGTGGTTTTTTATATGGATGGAATTTATGAACAAGGGAAATAAAAGAATGATTAGGGACCTAGTTATGAGAAAACCTTAATTTCACCATAAAGACCCATTTACAACTTATAGGTTTCTTCCCAAGAGGCAAATGAGTAAGAACCCAAGTGTTTTTCTTTTCTAAAGTAGCCAACTCCTTATTCATAGCCTCAACCCAATGTGGATTTGTCTTAGCTTGACTATATGTAGTAGTTTCTTTACTAGTAGATACAAAAGCTACAAAATGCATATGAGTAAGATCTAAGTAAGGTTGCTATGGATAAACAATTGAAGGTTGAGATAAACTACTGGATTTATGAACAAGGGAAATAAAAGAATGATTAGGGACTAAAATGGTTGAAACAAAGTATCGTAACCATTTTAGTTTGGATGTGATCTTTGTACTATGTCTAAGTGGGACAACATTAGTGGTATCATTGCTGGAGGAAAGATTGGAATTATGTAATGTTTGAGAAGAAGAATAAGTGGAAGAATTAAAAGAACTAGAAGGAATAACTGGAGATGAAGTATTATGTAAATAAGAAGAAGGAGAAGCAAAAGTAGGAGAAGAAGGAGAAAAATCAAACTCAACAACAAGAGACACAAGAGGCAAAATAGGAGGAGAACCATAACTGTTAGATTGAGACCGAAAAGGAAAAATATGCTCAAAGAATTGAACATCTCTAGAATTGAATAAAGAATGAGAATCTAAATTGTATAGCTTGTAAGATTTTTGTTTAACCACGTAACCAACAAAAACATATTTAAAAGCTTTAGGATCAAACTTATCCTTAGAAGGTTTGGTATTAGTAGCACAACAAAGACATCCAAAAGTTCTAAGAAAGCTATAATCATGTTTTCTATCATGCAACAATTAATAAGGAGTTTGCCAATTGAGAACAGAAGTTGAAAGTCTATTGATGATATATGTGGCAGTAAGAATAAAATCTCCCTAAAATTTCTTAGGAAGACCAGATAGAAACATTAGAGCCCTAGTAGTTTCTAAAATATGCTTATGTTTCATCTCTACAATGCCATTATGTTAGGGAGTATAGGGAGTGGTTTTTTTGATGTAATAGACCATGATGTAAGAACATATTTTGGCAAGACGTATTGAAAAACTCAGTCTCATTATCTATTCTTATACATTTGATGCTTGAGGAAAACTGAGTGTGAGCCATAGAAATAAAATGTTGTAAGTATCGATAAGTGTCAATTTTGTGAGTTAAAAGAAAGGTTCGGGTAGCTTTACTAAAATCATCAACAATAGTGAGAATATAATGAGCTTCAGAGATCGTAGGTTGATGATATGGACCCTAGAGATCAATATGAAGAAGATCAAAAACAAAAGCAGACTTAGTTTGGTTAGAAGGAAAAGGAAATCTATGCTGCTTAGACAAAGGATGTATAGAACAAACTAAAGAGGCAAGAGAATCAAACAAAATAGAAACATCTAAATGCTCAATCCTAGTTTTAGAGGTATGATCTAATCTCTTATGAATTAAGTCAAAAGAAATAACAAAATAAGAAATATAAATAAAATTTGTAGTTTTATTAACAACTAAAACTATACAAGAATTAAGAACTTTATTAGCAGAAACAACATTCAAAACAGTAGAAGTTCTATTTTGAAAAGAAGTGATAACATGATAAAAAAAAATAGAGTTATCTAGAATATAAAGTTGATAACATGCAAATCTAACATGTTCTTGTTCCTAATTTTATGCTGAAATTGTCATTATTTGTGCTTAAAATAGAGTTTTTATTTGGTTTATTATTTTTATGCTAGGAAATGTTGGATTTGGTGAAAAGGAAGCAAATAGGAGCATAATGGAAGAGTTTTGGAGCGAGGATGCAACTGCTGGAATTTCAGAGTGGAAAATCAAGACTGCCAGGCCTTACTCTTGGGCAAGACTAAGTGCAAAGGAGCTGTTGACGGGCAGCATTTAATTGGACAGCTGGCCCACACGTTTTAATCACGTTTTATACTTATTTTGGAGCGGAGGAAGATGTAAAAACACTGTGTTTTGGGTCTTTATGTGATATATTTAGTTTGGCCCCACTTTTAGCAATATATAAGTTAAAAATTAGGTTTTGAGAAGACACTTTTTGGCCACCCTGGGGATTATTACGAATTTCAGTTTCTTTTTACAGATATTACGATGTTTTCTTCAGTAGCCATGCGTGGCTAATCATCTTGTTCAGTTAAGGCTTAATCCAAGGTAGAAGTTTGATCATGATTGTGAGATTGAATTGAACTTAATGGAATTCTTTGATTTACATTGCATTTATATTCTTTCTGTGGTTTATCGGGAAAAATATATCCCTTAGTGAAATTCTATTGAATGATTTAACAGGGCCCGTTATTTGTTTGATAGCAATTTCCATGACTATTCAATTGAATCAAATCCGTAATTGTTTGATTAGATTGATGTAGTAGTGATTGGTATAATTTAATTGGGTAGAACCTTTTAGGTTATATTAAGAAAGAATATAATCTGATTTAAATGGATGCTCGTAGTTTCTGTTAATTAGGGCAAGGTCTTACTAGATTTTAAGGCTGTTAACGGTTAAATCCTTCGTCGTACTTAGGATTGCTAGTTAATTATGGGTTGTTATTAGATCGTATCTTAGCAACCTATTAATATGGTAGGATTAGTTGGGTCGATGTTCTTCCTAACTATAACTTGTCTGCAATCTGAATTAAAGGATTATTCTTGAATCAATGATCAATCAGTTTAAACTTCGAACCGCGGTATGCCTTGACTGAATTCGCTCTTCATCGTTTCAGGTTTTACATTTAATTTTGTTGCTTTTGCTTTTAATTTTAATTAATCTCGTTCCAATTTTAAATCCTCCATTTTAATTTTTAGTTTTATTTTCAGTTCTGGTTAACTTTCGACAAGCTAGTCCCTTGGGTTCGACCCTTCTCACCCTATTTATAAGTTTTCTTTTGTAGGAAGAGCAGGTTTATTATTTTTGGTGGATTCGACACCCATCAAATTTTGGCGCCGCTGCCGGGGACTAGTTAACTTTATTGTTTGTTGTCTTTTTGGATGACCATGTCTGAAAATTTGCCTATAGAATTTGATCCAGAGATAGAAAAGACAGCCCGTGCATTAAAGAAGAAAACTAAGGAACGAAGGTGGGCAGAAGCAACTTCCATATCTGGTTTGGAAGGAGCAGCTGCTGATTTGGTTGATAATCCCACAGAAATTGAAGAAGGAAGTCTAGTACAAGAAGATTCCTCAACAGATTATGATAGAGAAGAAGTGATGGCTGATAACCGCACAGTTAGAGAGCTACAGGCTGCCCCTGTGGAGCAGCAGCCTATGTGCATCACTTATCCGAATTTGGAGGTGCCTTTTGAGCAGAAATCGAGTTTAATTCATCAGCTACCTACCTTCCATGGAATGAAGACCGAGAACCCACACAACTTTTTGAAAGAATTCCATGGAGTTTGCTCTAGTATGAAGCCTCAAGGGGTGACGGAAGAGCAAATTAAGTTGAGAGCATTTCCATTTTCACTTAAAGACGCTGCTAAAGAATGGTTGCTTAACCTACCACCGGGTTCTATAACAACATGGCCTGAAAGGGCTCGTGTATTTTTGGAGAAGTATTTCCCCGCTTCTAGGGCTGCCATTATTCGAAGGGAAATATGTGGTATTAAGCAACGAGTTGGAGAGAGCCTTTATGATTACTGGGAGAGATTCAAGAGGTTATGTGCAGCTTGCCCACAACACGGGATGTCAGATCAGTCTTTGATCCAGTACTTTTATGAAGGAATGATAGATATGGAGAGGAAAATGGTTGATGCTGCAAGTGGGGGAGAAATTGTGAATAAAACTCCAGCCTAAGCTAGAGAGATCATAACTACTATGGCAGCAAATTCACAGCAATTCGGGCAAACTGAAGAGCCTTCAAGAAAAGTCTACCAGGTAAGTAATTCTTCTGTAGATGATAGACTTAATGAACTAACATCTATGTTTAAAACCTTTACTGCAGGATTCAATGCTCGTGCAAATGTGTGTGGATTGTGCAATTCGCCTGATCACCCGACAGACTTGTGTTATCAAATACAAGATGATCAAGAACAAGTCAATGCAATGGGTGGATTTTCCGGGCAGCCCCGAAGGCCTTTTCCTAATTCATCTAATGAAGGATGGAGAAATCAGCAGAATTATGGCTATGAGAATAGGCAGAATTTTCAGCAAGCTAGACCGCCTCCTCAACAAGCTTCCAACTCTAGTATGTCTTTGGAAGACATTGTTAAATCTCTTGCTACTAGTACGGCCACATTTCAGCAAGAAACTAGAAGGGAATTGAGCGGGATTACCACCAACATGAATGCCTTACAACAAGAAACAAAGAGGAGCTTGCAAAACTTGGAGACCCAAGTCAGCCAGCTTGCCTCTTCAGTGAGCAGGTTGGAGAATCAAGGAAAGTTACCCTCTCAAACAGTTGTAAATCCAAAAGAAAATCTAAGTGCAATCACTTTGAGAAGTGGTAAAGAGCTAGATACACCAGCCCTAAAGAAAGGCAGCAGTGGGCCCAAGAAAGAGGCTGAAAAAGAGGTGGAAATTGAGCAAAAGGAGGCCTCCAAGCAATCTGAAGTTGAACAACCCCGAACTTATACTATCCAGCCTCCTTTCCCCGAGAGATTGGCTAAGACAAGAAGAGAAAGTGAGGAGAAGGATATTTTGGAGACTTTCCGCAAGGTGGAGGTGAACATTCCATTGCTTGATGCCATAAAGCAAATACCCCGGTATGCGAAGTTTCTCAAGGAACTTTGTACCAACAAGAGGAAGCTAGATAGTGTAGAGAAGGTGGAGATGGGTGAAGTTTGTTCCGCCATGATTCAAAGAAAGGAGCTTCCCAAAAAATGCAAGGATCGAGGTATGTTTGCTATTCCTTGTAAGATAGGCAATGTAGGAATTAAGAGAGCTATGTGTGACTTAGGAGCTTCTATAAATGTCATGCCTTTATCTATTTACTCATCTTTCAAGGGTAGCCCCTTGAAAGAAACCCGCATTTGTATTCAATTGGCGGACAGGTCTATTGTCTACCCCGTGGGTTTGCTAGAGGATGTCTTGGTCTAGGTAGGTGATTTAATTTTTCCAGCTGATTTTTATGTGCTTAATATGGAGGACGATAAATCCTCGAATACAGCTGATTTGTTGCTTGGGAGACCTTTCCTTCGCACTGCAAGAACAAAAATAGATGCTTATGAAGGAACATTATCTATGGAGTTTGATGGTGAGACAGTCCAATTTAATGTTTATGAGGCTATGAAGTACCCATATGATGTGTCTAATATAAGCTGTATTGATGTAATTGACCCCTTAGCACAAGAAGTTTTTGAATTAGATGCTATTGATGAGCTTGATTTGGTGCTTTGCAGGGATATTAATATGGACAGCATTAAAAAGCTTGAGGAAGTTTTCTTACTTGATGAAAAAGTGCAGGAAATTGTAGGAGAATTGGAGGCAAATCAGCCCCTGAAGAACGGCCACAGCCGTGCCATGTTGCCTTCTCACCATGAGAAAATCTTACCATCTGTTTTGCAGCCCCCAAAGTTAGAATTAAAGCCGTTGCCCGGCCATTTACAGTACGTGTTTTTGGGAGATGGAGATACACTACCTGTAATTATCTCCAACAAACTCAGCAAGATGGAAGAGGAGGGCTTGATTCGAGTTCTTAAAGAGTTTAAAGAGGCAATAGGGTGGACAATAGCTGATATTAAAGGATTGAGTCCATCGACTTGCATGCATAGGATTCTTTTGGAAGAAGGCAGCAAGCCCAAAAGAGAGGCTCAAAGACGTTTGAATCCACCTATGATGGAGGTGGTGAAGAAGGAGATACTGAAGTTGTTAGATGCCGACATGATCTATCCAATTTCGGATAGTAAGTGGGTGAGCCCGGTGCAAGTAGTGCCAAAGAAGACCGGAATTACTGTGGTGGAGAATGCGGAAGGAGAGTTAGTGCCTACAAGTGTCCAAAATGGGTGGAGAGTGTGTATAGATTATAGGAAGTTGAATGCAGCCACGAGAAAAGACCACTTCCCACTTCCTTTTATTGACCAAATATTGGAAAGATTGGCTGGCCGTAGTCATTATTGTTGTCTTGATGGTTTTTCAGGTTTCTTTCAAATACCGGTGGCACCCGAGGACCAGGAAAAGACGACTTTCACTTGCCCTTTTGGAACATTTGCCTATCGACGGATGCCGTTCGGCCTTTGCAACGCACCAGCCACGTTCCAAAGGTGTATGGTAAGTATATTCTCAGACTTTGTAGAGGAAATAATAGAGGTATTTATGGATGACTTTACCGTTTACGGTAATAGCTTTGATGAATGCCTATCTAATCTTGAGAAAGTTTTGAAAAGGTGTATAGAGTCAAACCTGGTGCTAAATTATGAAAAATGCCATTTTATGGTGGATCAAGGTTTGATTCTAGGACACATTGTTTCATCTAAGGGCATTGAGGTTGATAAAGCTAAAATTGATGTGATTAAATCCTTACCTTACCCCACAAGTGTGCGGGAGATTCGTTCTTTTCTTGGCCATGCAGGTTTTTACAAGCGCTTTATTAAGGATTTTTCAAAGATAGCTCAACCACTTTGCAAGCTTTCGCAAAAGGATGTGCCATTCGAATTCACAGAGGAGTGTAGAGAAGCATTTGATATGCTGAAAGAGAAGCTGATCTCTGCACCAATAGTCCAGCCACCGAATTGGAATTATCCTTTTGAGATCATGTGTGATGCGAGTAACTATGCGGTAGGAGCTGTTCTCGCGCAGCGGATTGAGAAGAACCCCCATGTTATATACTATGCATCAAGGACCTTGGACAATGCCCAATGCAATTACTCTACCACGGAGAAAGAGCTTTTGGCCATTGTCTTTGCATTGGAGAAGTTCAGGTCATATTTATTGGGAACTAAGGTGATAGTGTTTTCTGACCATGCAGCCTTGAGATATTTAATTAAGAAGAAGGAGTCAAAGCCAAGGCTGATTTGTTGGATCCTTTTGCTTCAAGAGTTCAATATGGAGATTAGAGATAAAAAGGGGTCCGAGAATCTTGTAGCTGATCACCTTAGTCGGTTGGTTTTGAATGAAAAGCCAACGCAATTGGATGATGATTTCCCAGATGAGCGGCTTTTTAGTTTCCAAAAAGTCGTTCCATGGTATGCTGATATAGTCAACTATCTAGTTGTTGGGACTTTATCGGGAGATTTGAAAAGAGCTGAGAAGGAGAAGATCAAGAGGGATGCTAAGTATTATGTTTGGGATGACCCTTATTTGTAAAAGTTTTGTTCTGACCAGGTTATAAGAAGATGTGTTATGGATGTGGAAGTATAGTCCATTTTAAGATTCTGCCATTCATTGGCATATGGGGGTCACTTTGGTCCTCAAAGAACAGTTCGCAAGATCTTGGAGAGTGGACTATACTGGCCCACCATGTTTAGAGATTCATATGTTCATTGCAAATCTTGTGAGAATTGTCAAAAGACTGGTAATTTGAGTCGCCGAGATCAAATGCCCCTAACCTCTATTTTAGTGTGTGAAATATTCGATGTATGGGGTATAGACTTCATGGGACCATTCCCATCGTCATCTGGAAACAACTACATTTTATTGGTAGTTGACTATGTTTCCAAATGGGTTGAAGCTAAGGCAACCCGGACTGATGATGCTAAGACGGTGGTGAATTTTGTGAAGACTCATATTTTTACTAGATTTGGGATTCCAAGAGCGATTATAAGTGATCGAGGAACTCATTTTTGCAACAAGGTTATGGAGAATCTTTTCAGAAAATATGGTGTTACACATCGTATCTCCACAGCCTATCATCCGCAGACGAGTGGACAAGCTGAAATTTCAAATAGGGAAGTGAAGTCCGTCCTCGAAAAGACAGTGAACCCCAATAGGAAAGATTGGAGTAGTAAGCTGGAAGATGCTTTATGGGCTTATAGGACAGCTTACAAGACCCCCATTGGCATGTCGCCTTATCGCTTAGTTTATGGCAAACCATGTCATTTGCCGGTAGAAGTGGAGCACCGAGCTTTTTGGGCAATTAAACACTGTAATATGGAGCTGGAGACAGTGGGAGAGCAAAGGAAATTGCAGTTACAGGAGCTTGAAGAAATTCGCAATGAGGCCTAAGAAAGTTCCAAAATTTACAAAGAGAAGACTAAGGCTTTCCATGATCGCATGATATCTAGGAAAAATTTTGTAATTGGGTAAAAAGTTATACTTTTTTATTCTAAATTGAAGTTATTTCCTGGTAAATTAAGGTCCAGATGGATTGGACCATTTGTTGTTATTAATGTGTTTGCTCATGGTGCAATGGAGATTCAAAGCCTTGAAACTAATAAAATTTTCAAGGTTAATGGGCATCGTTTGAAACCGTTTTATGAAGGTTTGGAGGTTCCTCAAATAGAGAGTTTGACACTTGAGGAACCAAGGAAGTCCAACTGAGAGCTTAGAAACGTCTAGCCGGAGACGTTAAACTATGGCGCTTACTGGGAGGCAACCCAGCACATGCTTGCTAAGTTTGAATTTTTGTTATATTTGTTTATTTTATTTTATTTAAAAAAAAATCTTGATGAACAGTGTCATCTTCTTCCTTGGGTTTAATTTCTGGTTATGAAAATTCTGGGTATGAAAGGTGAAAAATGGTGTTTTAATGATTGAGAGCAATGAGAGGTGAAAGGTGAAAAATGGTGTTTTAATGATTGAGAGCAATGAGAGGTGAAAGGTGTTTTAATGGTGTTTTAATGTTTTAATGGTGTTTTAAAGGTGAAAGGTGAAAAATGGTGTTTTAAAGGTGAAAAATTCTGGGTATGGTGTTTTAATGGGTTTTAGTTATGTTCTACCATGTAAAAAGAAATGAGAAGGGGTATATAACTTTGAATTTTTTTTATATACGTGGGTTTATTTGAGTATGTGAGTTTATTTATTTATTTATTTATTTTGTTTTTTGTTTTTTTTAAGCTGAGAAAAGGGTTAAAATAAACAAATCACTTTCCCCCTTCTCACAACAAACCGATTCAGCTTCCATCGCAGCCCACCACCAGAAATCGCAGCCCCGATCGCAGCTCACTGCTGCGTCTCCACCAGAAATCGCAACAGCCCCACAAAACAGCCCCTCGATTTCGATCTCCACCAGAAATCCCAACCCAGCATCTCTCTCTTTCCCTCTCAATTTTGAAATCCACCAGAAAATGCACCCAGCAATCGAAACAACCCAGAAATCTCCACCAGAAATTGCAACAGCCCCAAAATCGCAAACCACCCAGAAAAACGCAACCCAGAAAAACGCAGACCCAGAAATCGCAAAACCACCAGCAGCCTCTCAAACCCAGAAATCGCAAATCCAGCATATCTCTCTCTCTCTCTCTCTCTCTCTCTCAATTTCGAAACCCAGCATATCTCTCTCTCTCTCTCTCTCCCTCAAAATCGCAAACCACCAGCAATCTCAAACCCAGAAATCGCAACCCATTCCCTCTTCTTCTTCGGCCTCCCTTCCACCATCTCATCTCCATTTCTCTTTTTAATTTAAGGTTTGAATTAAATTCATAGAGGTTACTTTCTAATTCCTCAAACCAGGCATTCCGAAAAATGGCTCGAACCAGATTTAAAAAGTGCAAGCAGCCCACTGCTTCTGCGTTGGCTCCACCGACACAGCCCGAACCACAACCCATTCTTTTACTCCCACAACCTGAACCTGTTGCACCCTCCTCACCAGGATCTCCACCCATAGGACGTCTACCATACCAGATTATCGAGGAAATGATCGACATTCTGCAACACCACAACATTTCATTAGCTCGTCGACTGCAACGAGACAGCCCATCCCACGCTATACAAGAACCGGAGGAAGTTTCAACCTCCTGCCATGTAGCAGCTCCAATGAACTCCAACGAAACACACCAGCCTGCAGCTCCACAAAACAGCCTTCCAGAAGGGATTTTCGATGAAGACAATGAAGAAGAACCAGCTCTAGTGCATTCCGATCCTGAGCAGCCACCTCACAGCCCTCAAAATAGCCTACCAGAGAGGATTTTTGAAGACATTCCTGAGGAGGAACAAGAGGTGGCAGAACCAGCCCCTAAAAAGAGAAGAAGGGCAAGAATTTGCAACGGTAAGAGTACCTATCCGCCTGCTACAGATATAACACCCCCACATCCAATACACGCACACTACAAACCCCACAATGTAACATACGTGCACTGAACATAGGGATGCTACGGATTTTATTAACATTCAAAACATTTTAAATGATACTAGAAGCTTTCTCATTATACATTAGAGAAAATAAGTCATTAACTTATTATATAAAACAAATATATATATATATATATATTTATACCGTTACTAAATACGCAGCGGAATATAGAAAATATTTACATATATGAAAACATTTAATTCCATATTTACAAATATACACATATGTACATTAAAATCTTTACTTTACAAAATATAAAAGAGTTATACATGATTGGAAAGTCTCCTCTGATCTTTAAGTTCCCAAAATCAACTCTTCACTGTCTACTCTCACTCGGTCTCGAAGAGCTCTCGGGTTCAACCCTATTACCTGCGCGATCAAACACTATCGCGCTAAGCCAACGGCTTAGTAAGACAAAATGTGCTAATGTTATGCTTCAGTGCAATGCAATGCCAATTCTCAATCCATATTATACATGTAATATCATATATGCAAGGCTAACAACATACCTTTGCATTTCATATGCCTCATTAGTTATTCATTTAACCATTCATGAACAACATTAAACAAATCATGACTCACATTAACAAAGACAAGCATTGGGCCCAAGACACACTAATATGCCATTCAATTTTCAGAGTTAATGCTTTGGTTTTATCACATTTATCATTATCATATATACCCAACTAGGCTTCAAGGATAAGGTTCAACCAAGCTTCAAGGGGAACAAAGCATGCTAAGTCTCAACCCAACTTGGCTTCAAGAACCAAACCCAACCTAGCTTCAAGGGTTGTAACATCTCAATTAGGCTTCAAGGACTAGACCCAACCAAGCTTCAAGGGGAGTAAAACATGTTAAACTTCAACCCAACTTGACTTCAAGGATCAAGCCCAACCTAACTTCAAGAGATTGTTACTATCATTAGGCATGCCACCAACAACAAACTCTGCAAATGGAATAACACATTAGCCACACAACTCATTTATTAATTTGTTATCAATTTCATTCTCAAATGAATCAATCTAGCCAATCACAATGGCTCTATATTCCATTTCATCTCAATTCACAACATAACATTTCAATCTTTCATAAACACATTCATTTGCATCATCATGTCATTCACATTATTCATATATATATATATCATCATTGATATAAACATAACAATACACATTGCTCAAATAAATTAACAATGTAGTAATGCCACATTTGAACTTACACACAATCACATAGGTTTTGTACTTACCTCAAAAACAAATCACACCACTCTTAACACTACCTTGTTCAAGATCCTTCTACCTCTTAAATCAATGATTAATCACTATCTTCAAGACCTAAATCAAAAGTAATAGCATATACTTGTTTAGGGATACATAAGAGATAATCCAATTAGGAATTAATTAGGGCAAACCCTAACCCTGACACGCTCACCCACACGGGCGTGTCCATGACCGTGCCCTAACTCCACAACACAGAAGTATTTACACGCTCAACAACATGGGCGTGTTCCTGGGCGTGTAAATTCTCAAATCTCACAGTAGCTATGACACGCTCAATAACACGGGCGTGCTACTGGTCGTGTCAAACCTACTGCCTCCAACACAATTGACATGCCTAAAGACCCTGGACGTGCTCATGGGTGTGTCCGGCCACAAAACAAGATTCCGACCAAAACAACCAAACACTCAACAAAACACTTTTATCCAACAACATCCACTTCACACCATTTTAACAAAACATACTCAAAACTCATCTAAAACTTGCAACACACCAAAACAAGCCAAACACACATCAAGCACAAAACACAAAATCATCACAAAACCCTCACCACATATACAACATCATCTCTTCCAACCACTTACTCTTTTCTTCAATCCATACTCAACATCCATCATCCAATCACTCAAACACTTCTCACATCTCAAAATCAACCAACACACTCTTAAAAATCTATCAAACTCAAATATCATTTCAAATAAACACAAAGATCACAAGAGAACTTACCAAAGTTATAAGACTTCTTGTATCACCCACTAGATCACTTCAATCTTCCATCAATTTGAGCTTAACACATCAAGATCTTCACTTTGTCTCTTGTTTTCCTTTGTCTATGAAGGAGCCGGCCACACAAAGAAGAAAGAAGAAATGAACCACAAAAATAAAGTCAACTCTTCTTTTAATCTCCACCAAGTGTTCCAATTCAAACAATTACCAAAACACCCTTATATCATTTGTTTTAGCTTTCTTTTTAATCCAATGCCCTTAATAGTCATTTCACCAATAACCAAATAAATATCTCTACCCCCTTGACTCTTCATTTGACCAATTTATATGTTATATATATCATCATATACACAACATATACCATTCTCTCTAAACCCTATTTTCTTTCCCAATTTCTTTTCTCTTGCAATTAACACATATATTCAATCCAATATAACAACAACAACATAATCAAAACTTCTAGAGCATATATGAGGATATTACAATTCTCCCCCTCTAAAAAGAAAATTTCGTCCTCGAAATTACTTGATATCAAAGCTGAAACAACTGAGGATATTGCTCTCGCATGGATTGTTCACTTTCCCAAGTTGCTTCTTCTTTTGCATGATTCTTCTATAGAACCTTCACAAGTGGCACTCTCTTATTTCTCAATTCTTTCACATCACATGCCAAGATAGCAACTGGTTCCTCTTCAAATGTCAAATCTTGATTTACCTCGATAGATTCAATCGGCAACACATGAGATGGATTCGATCTGTATCTCCTCAACATAGAAACATGAAATACATTATGAATACGATCCAACTCAGGTGGCAAAGCAAGTCGATAAGCAACTGGCCCAATCCTTTCTAGAACTTCATACGGTCCAATGAAACGAGGACTCAATTTCCCTTTCTGACCGAACCTCAATATCTTCTTCCAAGGAGACACTTTCAAAAATACCTTATCTCCCACATCAAACTCTATGTCTCTCCTCTTCAGATCTGCATAAGACTTCTGTCGGTCTGAAGCTGCTTTCAACTTGCCTCGAATCAATTTCACTTTTTCTTCAGTTTCTTGAATCAAATCAGGACCAACCAACTTACTTTCACCAAGTTCACTCCAACAAAGAGGTGTCCTACACCGTCTGCCATACAATGCTTCAAACGGTGCCATACCAATGCTAGATTGGTGACTGTTGTTGTAAGCAAACTCCACAAGAGGTAAGAATCTATCCCAACTTCCAGAGAAATCAATGACACAACTTCTCAACATATCCTCAATAATCTGTATCACCCTCTCTGACTGTCCATCTGTCTGCGGATGGAAAGCCGTGCTGAAGTGCAGTCGAGAATCCAAAGCACTATTCAAACTCTTCCAAAATCTTGAAGTAAATCGGGGATCTCGATCAGACACTAAAGAAGTTGGAACTCCATGCAACTTAACAATCTCATGGATATACAGCTCAGCTAATCTCTCCAAAGAGTAATCCATCCGAACCGGAAGGAAATGAGCTGTCTTAGTCAATCTATCAACAATCACCCAAATAACATCATGCTTTCTTTGTGTTAATGGCAGACCAGATACGAAATCCATGGTTACTCTATCCCATTTCCATTCAGGCACTGCTAAAGGTTGAAGTAACCCAGTTGAAACTTGATGCTCTGCTTTAACCTTCTGACAGGTGAGACATTTTGACACAAAATCTGCAATATCTCTCTTCAAACCAATCCACCAGTAATGCTGTCTCAAATCATGATACATCTTTGTATTACCCGGATGCATAGCAAACACTGACTGATGTGCTTCTTCTAAAATGACTCTTTTCAAATCAACATCATCGGGTACACACAATCGGTTCTTAAACCAGAGACTCCCATCACCTTTCACAATAAAATCTCTAGTCTTCCCATTCTTGCAATCTGAAATAATCTTTTGAATCTTCATATCAGTCAACTGAGCCTCTTTGATCTGATCCAATAAAATTGGTTTCAAATGCAATTGTGTCAACAATGCACCATCATCACAAGGTACAAAACTGGCATGCAAAGCTCTCAACTCAACAAGCAACGAGAGCGAGTAAACAGTTAAATCAGCTAAAGACTTCCGACTCAAGGCATCAGCAACAAAATTTGCTTTACCTGGATGATAATCAATCAAACAGTCGTAGTCTTTAATCAATTCCAACCATCTCCTCTGTCGAAGATTAAGTTCTTTATGAACACCCAAATATTTCAAGCTTTTGTGATCAGTGTAGATGAAACATTTCTCCCCAAACAAATAGTGTCACCAAATCTTCAATGCGAACACAATTGCTGCTAACTCTAAATCATGGGTCGGATAATTAAGCTCATGCGGTTTCAACTGTCTAGAAGCATAAGCTATAACTTTACCTTCTTGCATTAGCACACACCCCAAACCACTATGTGAAGCATCACTGTAGATCACATATGGTTTGCCTTCCACAGGTAAAGTAAGAACAGGCGCTTGAGTCAATATATCTCTCAACTGTTCAAAGCTAGTCTGACACTGATCTGTCCACACAAATCTCACTCCCTTACGAAGCAATCTGGTGAGTGGAGTAGCTATCAAAGAAAACCCTTTCACAAACCGTCGGTAATAGCCTGCCAAACCCAGAAAACTTCTAACTTCAGTCACAGACTTAGGTGGACTCCAATTCAATATAGCTTCAACTTTGCTCGGATCAACTCTAATGCCTTCTGCTGAAACAATATGACCAAGAAAAGCTACTTGATCCAACCAGAACTCACACTTCGACAATTTGGCAAACAACTGCTTCTCTCTCAAAATCTGCAACACAATCCGCAGATGCATATCATGTTCCTCTTCATTCCGCGAATACACCAGAATGTCATCGATGAAGACCACTACAAACTGATCCAGATAGGGTCTGAACACCCTATTCATCAAATCTATAAAAGCTGCAGGTGCATTCGTTAGACCAAAAGGCATAACTAAAAATTCATAATGCCCATACCTGGTCCGAAAGGCGGTCTTGGAAATGTCTTCAGCTTTAACTCTCAATTGATGGTACCCAGATCTCAAATCAATTTTAGAAAACACAGCTGCACCCTTCAATTGATCAAAGAGATAATCGATTCTAGGAAAAGGATATTTATTTTTAATAGTCACCTTGTTCAATTGCCTATAATCGATACACAACCTCATAGTACCATCTTTCTTCTTCACAAATAGCACAGGAGCTCCCCAAGGAGAAACACTGGGGCGAATAAATCCTTTATCCAACAACTCCTGTAATTGCACTTTCAATTCCCTCAATTCTGCTGATGCCATTCTATAAGGAGTAATAGAGATAGGAGTAGTACCAGGCAACAATTCAATACCAAACTCCACCTCTCTCTCAGGAGGTAACCCTGGCAACTCCTCTGGAAATACATCTGGGAACTCTGCAACTGTGGCAATACTATCAATGGGAGAACCCTTCACTCTAGTATCTATCACATGAGCAAGATAGGCTTCACACCCTTTTCTAATCAATCTCCTGGCTGCAACAGCTGAAACAAAAAAGGAGGCTAGCTGTTCTTGCTCATTAGATACTATCACCTCTCTACCATCAACAGTTCTCAAAGAAACAATTTTCCTTTTACAGTCTACCACAGCTCCATGTCTAGATAGCCAGTCCATACCTAGAATCACATCATATTCCTTAAATGGCATCTCAATCAAGTCTCCAAGGAACTCCTCACCTTGCACCCTCACTGCACTATCTCGGTGCACCTTACTCACAACCACACTATGCCCTAACGGATTTGTCACCAACACATCAAATCCTAGGGACTCAGCATGCATATCAGACACAGGCAAAACAGATGCACTAATATAAGAATGTGTGGAACCCGGATCAATCAAAGCAAGTACTAAAGTATCAAATAAAGAAAAAGTACCAGCTATGACTGCCGATGCATCTGGTTGTCTCTGCATAACATATATCCTCTGGGAAGACCCAACCTCCTCTGGTCTACTCTCTCTGGATGTAGAACCTCCTCTAGCACTGAACCCAGATCTGCCTCCCCGGCTGCTACCTCTGCCTGCTCGACCTCCCCTCACACTAGGTCGAGAAGCTGCAGTATCAACTGACATCTGTTCTTGCCTCTCAGGACAATCTCTCACAAAGTGATCTGGTGATCCACATCTGAAACAAACCCCTGCTACACCCGTCTTCCAGCAAGGACCACCATGTGGCCTACCACAATGAATACAGATGGGTAGGGTGGATCTTTGAATCATAGGGGTCGGAGCACTTGCCACTGAAGCTGCAGGTCTAAATCTCTGCCTCTGTAACTGCACTGACCTACCAGCTGACCTCTGACTCCTACTAACTCTAGGAACAAAGCTTCCTTTACCTCTCTTCGCAGAAGAAGACCCTGCCTCCAACTGGGGTCTTCCAACCCTAATCTCTTCCTCTGAAGCAGCTGCAAATAACTTGAGCTCGCTCCACACTCTGAGCTGCTGCCACAAGCTGGGAAAAATCATGATATCTAGATCCAGCCACTAGACACATGATAGAGGGCCTCAATCCTTCCTCAAATCTCCTGCATCTATCTATCTCATCAGCTATAATGCCCCCAGCATAATGGCTCAATCTAATAAACTCAACTTCATATTCAGTTACAGTCCTGCTGTCTTGCTTCAAGCTCAAAAACTCCATCTTCTTCATGTCTTTGTACTCCCTAGGAGTATACTTCAATTCAAATTCTCTTAGAAAATCCGCATATGACAAGGTTGGTGGATCATCCATAGAATGGGATACTGTCCTCCACCAGTCGTATGCATCCTTCTGTAGCAATGATCTTGCATAATCAAACTTTTCCTCTGGGGTGGCTTGCAACTGAATAAAGATCCTTTGTACTTTGTCAAGCCACTGTTCTGCTACAGCTGGATCAGTAGTACCAAGGAAATTCTCCGCTCCATACTTCCTTAGTTTATCATAGTGCCTCACTGATACCACAGGCTGAGGGGGTGGCGGCGGCGGTTGCACTGGTGCTTGTCTCAAAGCCTCTATCACATGCCTAAGCCAACCTGGCGGAACCTCCTCACCAAGTGGTCTTCCCGACACCGAAGCAGGTGCCTCCCCAGCACTATCAACTCTAACTCTATCCTCCGGAGCTACACTCTCCTCACTACCCTCAACTGACTGACGCAAATGAGGATCCATCACAACCTATTTCTGCAAACACAGCAGAATACATCTTATTAAACATCAGAGATTGCCAATCCCAAACATATATGTTATTCAAAAACCACTTTTTAAGTAAAAATATTCTTTTTCTTACATTTTACCTAGGTTGAGAATCTCAAACCTAGGCTCTGATACCAAAACAACTGTAACACCCCCACATCCAATACACGCACACTACAAACCCCACAATGTAACATACGTGCACTGAACATAGGGATGCTACGGATTTTATTAACATTCAAAATATTTTAAATGATACTAGAAGCTTTCTCATTATACATTAGAGAAAATAAGTCATTAACTTATTATATAAAACAAATATATATATATATATATTTATACCGTTACTAAATACGCAGCGGAATATAGAAAATATTTACATATATGAAAACATTTAATTCCATATTTACAAATATACACATATGTACATTAAAATCTTTACTTTACAAAATATAAAAGAGTTATACATGATTGGCAAGTCTCCTCTGATCTTTAAATTCCCAAAATCAACTCTTCACTGTCTACTCTCACTCGGTCTCGAAGAGCTCTCGGGTTCAACCCTATTACCTGCGCGATCAAACACTATCGCGCTAAGCCAACGGCTTAGTAAGACAAAATGTGCTAATGTTATGCTTCAGTGCAATGCAATGCCAATTCTCAGTCCATATTATACATGTAATATCATATATGCAAGGCTAACAACATACCTTTGCATTTCATATGCCTCATTAGTTATTCATTTAACCATTCATGAACAACATTAAACAAATCATGACTCACATTAACAAAGACAAGCATTGGGCCCAAGACACACTAATATGCCATTCAATTTTCAGAGTTAATGCTTTGGTTTTATCACATTTATCATTATCATATATACCCAACTAGGCTTCAAGGATAAGGTTCAACCAAGCTTCAAGGGGAACAAAGCATGCTAAGTCTCAACCCAACTTGGCTTCAAGAACCAAACCCAACCTAGCTTCAAGGGTTGTAACATCTCAATTAGGCTTCAAGGACTAGACCCAACCAAGCTTCAAGGGGAGTAAAACATGTTAAACTTCAACCCAACTTGACTTCAAGGATCAAGCCCAACCTAACTTCAAGAGATTGTTACTATCATTAGGCATGCCACCAACAACAAACTCTGCAAATGGAATAACACATTAGCCACACAACTCATTTATTAATTTGTTATCAATTTCATTCTCAAATGAATCAATATAGCCAATCACAATGGCTCTATATTCCATTTCATCTCAATTCACAACATAACATTTCAATCTTTCATAAACACATTCATTTGCATCATCATGTCATTCACATTATTCATATATATATATATCATCATTGATATAAACATAACAATACACATTGCTCAAATAAATTAACAATGTAGTAATGCCACATTTGAACTTACACACAATCACATAGGTTTTGTACTTACCTCAAAAACAAATCACACCACTCTTAACACTTCCTTGTTCAAGATCCTTCTACCTCTTAAATCAATGATTAATCACTATCTTCAAGACCTAAATCAAAAGTAATAGCATATACTTGTTTAGGGATACATAAGAGATAATCCAATTAGGAATTAATTAGGGCAAACCCTAACCCTGACACGCTCACCCACACGGGCGTGTCTATGACCGTGCCCTAACTCCACAACACAGAAGTATTTACACGCTCAACAACATGGGCGTGTTCCTGGGCGTGTAAATTCTCAAATCTCACAGTAGCTATGACACGCTCAATAACACGGGCGTGCTACTGGTCGTGTCAAACCTACTGCCTCCAACACAATTGACACGCCTAAAGACCCTGGACGTGCTCATGGGCGTGTCCGGCCACAAAACAAGATTCCGACCAAAACAACCAAACACTCAACAAAACACTTTTATCCAACAACATCCACTTCACACCATCTTAACAAAACATACTCAAAACTCATCTAAAACTTGCAACACACCAAAACAAGCCAAACACACATCAAGCACAAAACACAAAATCATCACAAAACCCTCACCACATATACAACATCATCTCTTCCAACCACTTACTCTTTTCTTCAATCCATACTCAACATCCATCATCCAATCACTCAAACACTTCTCACATCTCAAAATCAACCAACACACTCTTAAAAATCTATCAAACTCAAATATCATTTCAAATAAACACAAAGATCACAAGAGAACTTACCAAAGTTATAAGACTTCTTGTATCACCCACTAGATCACTTCAATCTTCCATCAATTTGAGCTTAACACATCAAGATCTTCACTTTGTCTCTTGTTTTCCTTTGTCTATGAAGGAGCCGGCCACACAAAGAAGAAAGAAGAAATGAACCACAAAAATAAAGTCAACTCTTCTTTTAATCTCCACCAAGTGTTCCAATTCAAACAATTACCAAAACACCCTTATATCATTTGTTTTAGCTTTCTTTTTAATCCAATGCCCTTAATAGTCATTTCACCAATAACCAAATAAATATCTCTACCCCCTTGACTCTTCATTTGACCAATTTATATGTTATATATATCATCATATACACAACATATACCATTCTCTCTAAACCCTATTTTCTTTCCCAATTTCTTTTCTCTTGCAATTAACACATATATTCAATCCAATATAACAACAACAACAATAACAACAACATAATCAAAACTTCTAGAGCATATATGAGGATATTACAATAGAGGCACTTCACGGCCATCTGCACTTCAGAAAACGTGAACACAGGAAAAGGTATGACTTTTACCAAAGTCGCTTCATAATGCCTGCTAAATCTATACATGTTGCAACTTTAGAAAAACTGAATTTATATGCTGAATTTGAGGAATTGGTTGCAAATATAGGTTGACAAGCATATTTTGCATTAGACTTACCTTCTTTCACTGAACTAACTAGGGAGTTTTATGCTACATTCAAGTTTGACTATAAAAAGAAAAATTTCAGCATATCTACTCCGGGCACCATTCATTTTAGGTTGATGGGATGCATGCATCATTACTCTATTAATGATTTAAATTTAGCTTTGGGCCTTGTTACACATGATAGCATATTGAGCAATGACTACATAAATGCATATTGTGATTATCATGTAGATGAATTTGACCAAATCAATGCATTTAGAGCACTCATTGCACTTGAACATGAGGTTTTTAACCCTGGGCATTCTAAAGCCTATCTTCTTCAGAGTGGTGCTCTTAGGTACTGTAATATCCTCATGTATGCCCTAGAAGTTTTGACTATGTTGTTGTTGTTGTTGTTGTTGTTGTTGTTTTAAATTGGATTGAATGTATATGTTATGTGAGAAGAAAAGAATTTGAGAAGAGAATGGTTATGTATATGTGTTTTGGGAAAGAAAATAGGGTTTAGAGAAAAGTGTATATGTTGTTTATATGTTAATATATATAACATATAAGTTGGTCAAATGCAAGGTCAATGGAAGAGAGATATTTTTATGGGATATGTGAAATCACATATATGGGCATGCAAGGGACAAAAGCTAGAACAAATGGTTAAGGGTATTTTGGTAATTTTCCTTGTAGGAATTGCATGGTGGAGATTAAAAGAAGAAGAAGTGGTTGACTTGAGTTTATTTTCTTGTCTTTTCTCATGTGTGTGCCGGCCATTGAAGAAGAGAAAGAGCTAGAGAGGGCTTGAAGTTCTAAACTCAATTTGAAAGGAGATTCAAGGAATTAAGTGGAAGATTTGTGAAATTCATCAACTTTGGTAAGTCCTTTCTCTTGATTTTCTTTTGTTCTTTTGAAGTGGAGTTGGAAATGAATTTTTGGTTTGTTGAGATGATGATTAAATGTGTTTGTAATGAGTTTTTAAATGTTGTTTTTGATTTTAAGTGAAGAAGTTTAAGAGGTGTTGTTGTTGGAGGTGTTGGAGTTGATATTGTTTTAGAGTTTTGAAGTGTTACATGATGTTTTCCTTGTGTTTGCTTCATTATTTTCAAAGATCTTCTTGTGGTTGGTGTTTGTTGGAATTTTGGACTTGGAAATGGGATTTTGGCTGAGGGCAGTAGCCTTCTGGATGCCACGCCCGTGGCCTTGATTGGCCATGGCCGTGGCCATTGGTAGGCTTTTGGTGCCATGGCCGTGGAGGATGGAAGCTTGAGTGGCAGAATTGTTTTGTACCCCACGCCCGTGGTGGTTATGGTGGCCACGACTGTGGTCTATAATGAATGATGTTGAAGTGTAATTTTGTGATTTAAGGTTTAAGATGAAGTTATTAAGTGATTAAATGGTATTGGAATTGATGGATTGTATCATTCTTTGGATTAGGGTTTGATAGAAGGTGATTTGCCCTAATTTGGGAAGTGAAGAACTTTGCAAGAAGGAAGGTGTTTAGAGTTGTGTGACTTGTGATTGAGGTAAGTACAAATCTTGTGTTGATACATACATGTGACATTGCATTGATGATGCATATGAAGTTGAGCTTGATCATTATATGATGATAATGGTAATGCATATGATACTATGTGATATTTCATGTATTGTGACTTATGTGATGAGTAATGTGTTTTGTTATGTTTATATCAATAATGCTATATGTATAATGTGATGGATATGTTGAGGATATGATGGTGTATTTGAAAGATGAAGTATTGTAATGTGATTTGAAATGTGATGTAAAGCCATTGTGATTGGCTATGATGATACAATTGAATGATGTATGGCATATTTGCCTAATTGATGAGGAAGATTGAGAAAGAGTTTGATAAAGAGAATAAAGAAATAAGTGTATGCTTAATATGATATTCAGTTTCAGAGTTCTGGTTTTTGGAGGCATGCCTATTTAATGAAAGGTAACAGTCTTGCCGGGTTGAGGATCTCTTCAAATTGAATTGAATTGAGGTCCAAGAGACTGGGTCTGTTACACAATGATAATTGATATTATGAGATATTTGATTTGTAACAGTCTTGCCGGGTTGAGGATCTCCTCGAGTTAGACGAGTTGATGATCCAAGAGACTGGGTCTGTTACGCTATCCATGGATAGAGATATATATGTATTTGTTGCCTACGGGCTTGATAATTGTGTTTATGAACCAAAGCAGTAACTCTGAATTCTGAATATCGTATTAAATACTTGATGGGCCCATAGGTGTCTAGGTTTTATGTATATCATAAATGATGTTCTAATGTAATGAAATGTTAATATTACTTAAATGATGAAACGGACTATTCACGGAATATTGTCTGTTGAATATGATCTTTATTGATTGAGTGTGTATCATTGATGTTGATTTGTTAATACATTTATGAAACATTGCATTGCATTAAAGCATAACATTAGCATGATTTGTCTTACTAAGCCGTTGGCTTAGCGCGATAGTGTTAATCGCGCAGGTGATAGAGTTGAACCCGAGAGCTCTTCGAAACCTAGTGAGAGTAGACATTGAGGTGTTGATTTTGGACTTAAAGATCAGAGCAGACTTGCCAATCAAGTATAACTTCTTTATGTTTTGTAAAATATTGTTTATAATGTAAATATATGTATATTTGTAAATACAGATTTAAATGTTTTCATATATGTAAATAATTTTATAACTTCCGCTGTGTAATAATTAAATGTATGTATATATTGAATATATTTTATACTACAATTTAATGACTTCTTTTCTATAATGTATAATGATAAAGATTATGGTAGTATATAAAATGTTTTGAATGTTAAGAAAATCTGTAGCATCCCTATGTTTATTGCATGTATGTTACATTGTGGTATTGTAGTGTGCATGTAATGGATGTGGGGGTGTTACAGTTGTTTTGGTATCAGAGCCTAGGTTTGAGATTCTCAACCTAGGTAAAATGTAAGAAAAAGACTATTTTGATTTTAAAAAAATGGTTTTTGAATAACATATATGTTTGGGATTGGCAATCTCTGATCTTTAATAAGATGTAATCTGCTGTGTTTGCAGACTTAGGTTGTGATGGATCCTCATTCGCGTCAGTCAGTTGAGGAAAGTGCGGAGAGTGTTGCTTCTGAGGATGGAGCTAGAGTTGATAGTGTTGGAGAGGCATCTGCTTCGGTGTCGGGTAGACCAGCTGGGGAGGAGGTTCCGCCAGCTTGGATTAGGCATGTGGTTGAAGCTTTGATGCAAGCACCAGTGCAACCACAGCCACCACCCCCTCAGCCTTTGGTATCTGTGAGGCACTATGACAAACTGAGGAAGTATGGAGCTGAAGATTTTATAGGTACTACTGATCCAGCAGTGGCTGAGCAGTGGTTAGACAAAGTACAGAGAATATTTGTTCAGTTGCAAGCCACTCCAGAGGAAAAGTTTGATTATGCAAGATCCTTGTTGCAGAAGGATGCATATAGTTGGTGGAAGACAGTGCCCCATTCTATGGATGATCCACCTACTTTATCCTATACAGATTTTCTGAGAGAGTTTGAATCGAAGTATACTCCAAGGGAGTATAAAGATGGGAAGAAAAGAGAGTTTCTAGATTTGAAGCAAGATCACCGGACCGTAACGGAATATGAGATTGAGTTTATTCGATTAAGTCAGTATGCTGGGGGCATAATATCAGATGAGATAGATAGATGCAGGAGATTTGAGGAGGGATTGAGGCCCTCTATCATGTGCTTAGTGGCTGGATCTAGATATCACGATTTCTCCCAGCTAGTGGCAGCAGCTCGAAGTGTAGAGCGAGCTCAAGTTATTGCAGATGCTTCAGAGGAAGAGGTTAGGGTTAGGAGGCCCCAGTTTGAGGCAGGGTCTTCTTCTGTTAAGAGAGGTAAGGGAAGTTTTGCTCCTCGGGCCAGTAGGAGTCAGAGGTCAGTTGGTAGGTCAGTGCAGTTTCAGAGACAGAGATTTAGACCTACAGCTTCAGTGGCGAGTGCTCCGACCCCAGTGACTCAGAGATCCGCTCTACCTGTGTGTGTTCAGTGTGGTGGATCACATAGGGGTGCTTGTTGGAGGTATAGTGGGTCAGCTGTATGCTTCAGGTGTGGATCGCCTGATCATTTTATTAGAGATTGTCCAGAGACGCGGGAACAGAGGTCAGTTGATTCCACAGCTTCTCGACCTAATGCGAGGGGAGGTCGAGCAGGTAGAGGTGTTAGCAGAGGAGGCAGACCGGGGTTTAGTTCTAGAGGAGGTGCTACATCCAGGGAGAGTAGACCAGAGGAGGTTGGATCTTCCCAGAGGATGTATGTTATGCAGAGGCAGCCAGATGCTTCGGCAGTCATAGCTGGTACTTTTTCTTTATTTGATACTTCAGTACTTGCTTTGATTGATCCGGGTTCCACACATTCATATATTAGTGCATCTGTTTTGCCTGTGTCTGATATGCATGCTGAGTCCCTATGATTTGATGTGTTGGTGACAAATCCGTTAGGGCATAGTGTGATTGTTAGCAAGGTGCACCGAGATAGTGTAGTAGTGGTGCAGGGTGAGGAGTTCCTTGGGGATTTAATTGAGATGCCTTTTAAGGAATATGAAGTGATTTTGGGCATCGATTGGCTATCTCGACATGGAGCTGTGGTGGATTGTAAAAAGAAAATTGTTTCTTTGAGAATTGGTGATGATAGAGAGGTGATAGTATCTAGTGAGCAAGGACAGCTAGCCTCCTTATTTGTTTCAGCTGTTGCAGCTAGGAGGTTGATTAGAAAAGGATGTGAAGCCTATCTTGCTCATGTGGTAGATACTAGAGTAAGAGGTTCTCCTATTGATAGCATTGCCACAGTTGTAGAGTTCCCAGATGTATTCTCAGAGGAATTGCCAGGATTGCCTCCTGAGAGAGAGGTGGAGTTTGGTATTGAATTGTTGCCTGGTACCACTCCTATCTCTATTACTTCGTATAGAATGGCACCAGCAGAATTGAGGGAGTTAAAAGTGCAATTACAAGAGTTGTTGGATAAAGGATTTATTCGCCCCAGTGTTTCTCCTTGGGGAGCTCCTGTGTTATTTGTGAAGAAGAAAGATGGTACTATGAGATTGTGCATCGATTATAGGCAATTGAACAAGGTGACCATTAAAAATAAATATCATTTGCCTAGAATTGATGATCTCTTTGATCAATTGAAAGGAGCATCAGTGTTCTCCAAGATTGATTTGAGATCTGGGTACCATCAGTTAAGGGTCAAAGCTGAAGATGTTCCGAAGACAGCTTTTCGGACCAGGTATGGGCATTATGAATTTTTAGTTATGCCTTTTGGTCTGACGAATGCACCTGCAGCTTTTATGGATTTGATGAATAGGGTGTTTAGGCCCTATCTGGATCAGTTTGTAGTGGTCTTCATCGATGATATATTGGTGAATTCGCGGAATGAGGAGGAACATGACATGCATCTGCGGATTGTGTTGCAGATTTTGAGAGAGAAGCAGTTGTTTGCCAAATTGTCGAAGTGTGAGTTCTGGTTGGATCAAGTCGCTTTTCTTGGTCATATAGTTTCAGCAGAAGGCATTAGAGTTGATCCGAGTAAAGTTGAAGCTATTTTGAATTGGAGTCCACCCAAGTCTGTGACAGAAGTTAGAAGTTTTCTGGGTTTGGCAGGCTATTACCGACGGTTTGTGAAAGGATTTTCTTTGATAGCTACTCCACTCACCAGATTGCTTCGTAAGGGAGTGAGATTTGTGTGGACGGATCAGTGTCAGGCTAGCTTTGAACAGTTGAGAGATATGCTGACTCAAGCGCCTGTCCTTACTTTACCTGTGGAAGGCAAACCATATGTGATTTTCAGTGATGCTTCACATAATGGTTTGGGGTGTGTGCTAATGCAGGAAGGTAAAGTTATAGCTTATGCATCTAGACAGTTGAAACCGCATGAGCTTAACTATCCAACCCATGATTTGGAATTGGCAGCCATTGTGTTTGCATTGAAGATTTGACGCCATTATCTGTTTGGGGAGAAATGTTTCATTTACACTGATCACAAGAGTTTGAAATATTTGGGTGTCCAAAAAGAGCTCAATCTTCGACAGAGGAGATGGTTGGAATTGATTAAAGACTACGACTGTTTGATTGATTATCATCCAGGTAAAGCAAATGTTGTTGCTGATGCCTTGAGTCGGAAGTCTTTAGCAGGTTTGACTATTTATTCGCTCTCGTTGTTTGTTGAGTTGAGAGCATTGCATGCTAGTTTTGTACCTTGTGATGATGGTGCATTGTTGGCACAGTTACATTTGAAACCAGTTTTGTTGGATCAGATTAAAGAGGCTCAGTTGGCTGATAAGAAGATTCAGAAGATTATTTCAGATTGTCAGAATGGAAAGAGTAGAGATTTTGTTGTGAAAAGTGATGGGAGCCTCTGGTTTAAGAATAGATTGTGTGTACCCGATGATGCTAATTTGAAAAGGATCATTTTAGAAGAAGCACATCAGTCAGTGTTTGCTATGCATCCGGGCAATACAAAGATGTATCATGATTTGAGACAGCATTATTGGTGGTTTGGTTTGAAGAGAGACATTGCTGAGTTTGTATCAAAATGTCTCACATGTCAGAAGGTAAAAGCAGAGCATCAAGTTCCAACTGGGTTGCTTCAACCGTTGTCAGTGCCTGAATGGAAATGGGATAGAGTAACAATGGATTTTGTGTCTGGTTTACCATTGACACAAAGAAAGCATGATGCTATTTGGGTGATTGTGGATAGATTGACCAAGACAGCTCATTTCCTTCCGGTTCGGATGGATTACTCTTTGGAAAGGTTAGCTGAGTTGTATATCCATGAGATTGTGAAGTTGCATGGTGTTCCAACTTCTTTGGTGTCTGATCGAGATCCCAGGTTTACTTCAAGATTTTGGAAGAGTTTGCATGGAGCTTTGGGTTCTCGACTGCATTTCAGCACTGCTTTTCATCCACAAACGGATGGACAGTCAGAGAGGGTGATACAGATTATTGAGGACATGTTGAGAAGCTGTGTTATCGATTTCTCTGGAAGTTGGGACAAATTTCTACCACTTGTGGAGCTTGCTTACAACAACAGTCACCAATCTAGCATTGGTATGGCACCATTTGAAGCATTGTATGGCAGACGGTGTAGGACACCTCTTTGTTGGAGTGTACTTGGGGAAGGTAAGTTAATTGGTCCTGATGTGATTCAAGAAACTGAAGAGAAAGTGAAGTTGATTCGAGGGAGGTTGAAAGCAGCTTCGGACCGGCAGAAGTCTTATGCAGATCTGAAAAGGAGAGACATAGAATTTGATGTTGGAGATAAGGTATTCTTGAAGGTATCTCCTTGGAAGAAGATATTGAGGTTCGGTCGGAAAGGGAAATTAAGTCCTCGTTTCATTGGACCGTATGAAGTGTTGGAAAAAGTTGGGCCAGTTGCGTATCGACTTGCTTTACCACCTGAGTTGGATCGTATTCATAATGTATTCCATGTTTCTATGTTGAGGAAGTACAGATCGGATCCATCTCATGTGTTGTCAATTGAATCAATTGAAGTGAATCCAGATTTGACGTTTGAAGAGGAACCAGTTGCTATCTTGGCACGTGATGTGAAAGAGTTAAGAAACAAACAAGTGCCACTTGTGAAGATTTTGTGGAAGAATCATGGACAAGAAGAAGCAACTTGGGAAAGTGAGCAAACCATGCGAGATCAATATCCTCAGTTGTTTCAGAGTTAATACCAGGTAATTTCGAGGACGAAATTTCTTTTTAGAGGGGGATAATTGTAATATCCTCATGTATGCCCTAGAAGTTTTGACTATGTTGTTGTTGTTTTAAATTGGATTGAATGTATATGTTATGTGAGAAGAAAAGAATTTGAGAAGAGAATGGTTATGTATATGTGTTTTGGGAAAGAAAATAGGGTTTAGAGAAAAGTGTATATGTTGTTTATATGTTAATATATATAACATATAAGTTGGTCAAATGCAAGGTCAATGGAAGAGAGATATTTTTATGGGATATGTGAAATCACATATATGGGCATGCAAGGGACAAAAGCTAGAACAAATGGTTAAGGGTATTTTGGTAATTTTCCTTGTAGGAATTGCATGGTGGAGATTAAAAGAAGAAGAAGTGGTTGACTTGAGTTTATTTTCTTGTCTTTTCTCATGTGTGTGCCGGCCATTGAAGAAGAGAAAGAGCTAGAGAGGGCTTGAAGTTCTAAACTCAATTTGAAAGGAGATTCAAGGAATTAAGTGGAAGATTTGTGAAATTCATCAACTTTGGTAAGTCCTTTCTCTTGATTTTCTTTTGTTCTTTTGAAGTGGAGTTGGAAATGAATTTTTGGTTTGTTGAGATGATGATTAAATGTGTTTGTAATGAGTTTTTAAATGTTGTTTTTGATTTTAAGTGAAGAAGTTTAAGAGGTGTTGTTGTTGGAGGTGTTGGAGTTGATATTGTTTTAGAGTTTTGAAGTGTTACATGATGTTTTCCTTGTGTTTGCTTCATTATTTTCAAAGATCTTCTTGTGGTTGGTGTTTGTTGGAATTTTGGACTTGGAAATGGGATTTTGGCCGAGGGCAGTAGCCTTCTGGATGCCACGCCCGTGGCCTTGATTGGCCATGGCCGTGGCCATTGGTAGGCTTTTGGTGCCATGGCCATGGAGGATGGAAGCTTGAGTGGCAGAATTGTTTTGTACCCCACGCCCGTGGTGGTTATGGTGGCCACGACCGTGGTCTATAATGAATGATGTTGAAGTGTAATTTTGTGATTTAAGGTTTAAGATGAAGTTATTAAGTGATTAAATGGTATTGGAATTGATGGATTGTATCATTCTTTAGATTAGGGTTTGATAGAAGGTGATTTGCCCTAATTTGGGAAGTGAAGAACTTTGCAAGAAGGAAGGTGTTTAGAGTTGTGTGACTTGTGATTGAGGTAAGTACAAATCTTGTGTTGATACATACATGTGACATTGCATTGATGATGCATATGAAGTTGAGCTTGATCATATATATGATGATAATGGTAATGCATATGATACTATGTGATATTTCATGTATTGTGACTTATGTGATGAGTAATGTGTTTTGTTATGTTTATATCAATAATGCTATATGTATAATGTGATGGATATGTTGAGGATATGATGGTGTATTTGAAAGATGAAGTATTGTAATGTGATTTGAAATGTGATGTAAAGCCATTGTGATTGGCTATGATGATACAATTGAATGATGTATGGCATATTTGCCTAATTGATGAGGAAGATTGAGAAAGAGTTTGATAAAGAGAATAAAGAAATAAGTGTATGCTTAATATGATATTCAGTTTCAGAGTTCTGGTTTTTGGAGGCATGCCTATTTAATGAAAGGTAACAGTCTTGCCGGGTTGAGGATCTCTTCAAATTGAATTGAATTGAGGTCCAAGAGACTGGGTCTGTTACACAATGATAATTGATATTATGAGATATTTGATTTGTAACAGTCTTGCCGGGTTGAGGATCTCCTCGAGTTAGACGAGTTGATGATCCAAGAGACTGGGTCTGTTACGCTATCCATGGATAGAGATATATATGTATTTGTTGCCTACGGGCTTGATAATTGTGTTTATGAACCAAAGCAGTAACTCTGAATTCTGAATATCGTATTAAATACTTGATGGGCCCATAGGTGTCTAGGTTTTATGTATATCATAAATGATGTTCTAATGTAATGAAATGTTAATATTACTTAAATGATGAAACGGACTATTCACGGAATATTGTCTGTTGAATATGATCTTTATTGATTGAGTGTGTATCATTGATGTTGATTTGTTAATACATATATGAAACATTGCATTACATTAAAGCATAACATTAGCATGATTTGTCTTACTAAGCCGTTGGCTTAGCGCGATAGTGTTAATCGCGCAGGTGATAGAGTTGAACCCGAGAGCTCTTCGAAACCTAGTGAGAGTAGACATTGAGGTGTTGATTTTGGACTTAAAGATCAGAGCAGACTTGCCAATCAAGTATAACTTCTTTATGTTTTGTAAAATATTGTTTATAATGTAAATATATGTATATTTGTAAATACAGATTTAAATGTTTTCATATATGTAAATAATTTTATAACTTCCGCTGTGTAATAATTAAATGTATGTATATATTGAATATATTTTATACTACAATTTAATGACTTCTTTTCTATAATGTATAATGATAAAGATTATGGTAGTATATAAAATGTTTTGAATGTTAAGAAAATCCGTAGCATCCCTATGTTTATTGCATGTATGTTACATTGTGGTATTGTAGTGTGCATGTAATGGATGTGGGGGTGTTACAGGTACATTCATAGGTTCATTGCTTATTCCATTTTTGGTTGTAACAATGACTCCACAGTACTTTCAAAGTCTGAATTGTTCATTTTATGGTGTATGGTAGAGAAAAAGAGGGTAAATCTAGGATTTTGGTTGGCCACCCAGTTTAAAAAGAACATAAGCGGTAAGAGGCACATGTCATTAGGATTTGTTGTCACAAAAATAGCATTGCATGAGAATCTCATTGCATTAGATAATGACTTGCACCTTGCATGTGGTATGGAGCCTCTTGACTTGGCTTGTTTAGATTGTATGCGCTTATTACGCCACGAGGAAGGTGGTGTTGTCTCTTTGATGCCTGCAGGTCAGTTAGCTGGGCCAACAACAAGGAATCCCCGTGTTGCTACTGCTGCCAATGCTGCCCCAACCTCTTCTACACCTGTTACAGCTGCCACACATGACCAAACAGCTAGGATACAGCTACTAGAGCAGCAACTAACAGCAATGCAAGCTATTTTACAGCATAACACTGAACTGTTGCAGTGCAACAATGAGTTGATACAGATTTTGTTGGAACAGTTAGGAGATAGCCGTCCCAATCATGCTTCCCACTGAGGTTTGGTAGTCTCTCCTCCAAACAGGGCAGTTTCTTTAACCCTTCTCTTATTTTCCGTTTTCTGCCTTGTGTCCACATTGAGGACAATGTGAGGAGTAAGTGTGGGGAGGTGGATATATATATATATATGTTGTTGCTGTGATTTGTGAAATTAGACATCATTTTTGCTATGTTTTTGCTGCAATTTTTGGGAATGATTTATATGATTGAGCAGGTGTAATTTTGATGTGATTTTGCTGAATTTGTGAGCTTTATATGTTATGTAGCTGCTACCATTGTGTTCTTTACTTGGTAATTTGCTCCTTTTTGGTCAACTTTTAAATATTTATTTATGGCATATATGCTGGAATCGTGAGTTTTAGTTGCTGCCATGTGTCCATTTTCAATTAAAATTGACCATTATGACAGTTTTTGATAGAGAATGCTTCTGAGTTTTAGTTTGGCACTTATCCCATGAAATTTTGAGTAAAATTTTTGAGCTTGTTGATGCTATTTGCTAATTTTGGGATTCACTCAATGGGTTTGTTGTGTCTTTAAACATGATTTTGACCTCTTAGGAAGTCTAGAGAGGAGGACTTTGCTATTGTTACTTAGTTTGACCGTTGTGAGAACCTTAGACGATAAGGCTTAGCGAGCGGAAACCATAACTTGAAATTGACCGTCATTGCACTCATGAGTCTTAATTTAAATTGTTTAAACTTTGAATTCTCAAAATGGTTTTCAAAACTTAGTTTCTTTGGATAGGTGTTTTTGAGAGCAATTTCCGAAGCTAAAAATTTAGAATAGCTTCCGAACACTAGAACTTTCTTATACGTTCCCTTGAGGCGAAATCCTAGGCGAGTCTCGACTTTGGAAATGATTTGGGCATTCCCTTGGCCGATTCATTAATCCTTTTATATTTTTCCCACCTTTACGTTACTGTTCTCTCACCCCCTTCTAGCCTACGAAGTATGCTAAACGCGTACTCTAAATTCTTTTCATAACCCACGATATAACCATATAACTGAAAAAGCCTTCGCCTACCACCCTTTTTGCGAGAAAATAGTCTTTTCAATTATTTGTTGAGCACATGCATATGTTAATAATTTGGGATTGACACAATTGCATTTTGTTTAGTTTTTAGAATTAGAGATCTTGTTACCCATGCTTATTAGATGTAAATTTTTCTTGGGTTCAATTATTGTTGTAAGCTGATTTTAAGGTGTTCTTTATTAAAAAAAATATTCAAAAAAAAAATAGAAAAGAAAAAAAATAGAAAAGTTGAGTTTGTATATAGAATTTTGTAAGTCTTGTTGTAGTTGTATTCGTAAAGAATTTTTATTTTGAGTCGCATTTGTAGTCATTTGAGCATTAATTAAGGGTAAATACATTGTGCATTGCTCGTTTGAGATTTAATATTGGAGACTTATTTTCTTGTTATTGTTTATTCTTACGTTATCCTTTCTTTTGTAACTGTCACCCTAGCTTAACCCGAGTAAAGACCTATTGATCCTTTATTGAGACTTGACATACATTAGTGGAGAGGAAATTTGGAGGAGAGCCTATGGTTGTTTATTGTTTGGTTTTCTTGAAGCTATGAAAATGTGTTTTATATGCTTTGTTAATTGCTCAATAAAATGCCTATCAATTCAAACTTCGTATGTGTGCGTGTGTGTTTTAAGAATTCTTAGTGTAACCTTTTTCGATTGAGTTCATGATGATGGAATGATTTTGACGGTTTGGTATCCAATTGCGATGTTAAGTTGTTTGTGGTTTTTGCATATGTTGGATTGAGTTTCATGGTGAAGTTGTGGTCTCCTATATGGATTGATTTTGAGCTTTGAATCATGCTTGAGGACAAGCATGGGATAAGTGTGGGGAAATTTGATAACATGCAAATCCAACATGTTCTTGTTCCTAATTTTATGCTGAAATTGTCATTATTTGTGCTTAAAATAGAGTTTTTATTTGGTTTATTATTTTTATGCTAGGAAATGTTGGATTTGGTGAAAATGAAGCAAATAAGAGCATAATAGAAGAGTTTTGGAGCGAGGATGCAACTGCTGGAATTTCAGAGTGGAAAATCAAGACTGCCAGGCCTTACTCTTGGGCAAGACTAAGTGCAAAGGAGCTGTTGACGGGCAGCATTTAATTGGACAGCTGGCCCACACGTTTTAATCATGTTTTATACTTATTTTGGAGCGGAGGAAGATGTAAAAACACTGTGTTTTGGGTCTTTATGTGATATATTTAGTTTGGCCCCACTTTTAGCAATATATAAGTTAAAAATTAGGTTTTGAGAAGACACTTTTTGGCCACCCTGGGGATTATTACGAATTTCAGTTTCTTTTTACAGATATTACGATGTTTTCTTCAGTAGCCATGCGTGGCTAATCATCTTATTCAGTTAAGGCTTAATCCAAGGTAGAAGTTTGATCATGATTGTGCGATTGAATTGAACTTAATGGAATTCTTTGCTTTACATTGCATTTATATTCTTTCTGTGGTTTATCGGGAAAAATATATCCCTTAGTGAAATTCTATCGAATGATTTAACAGGGCCCGTTATTTGTTTGATAGCAATTTCCATGACTATTCAATTGAATCAAATCCGTAATTGTTTGATTAGATTGATGTAGTAGTGATTGGTATAATTTAATTGGGTAGAACCTTTTAGGTTATATTAAGAAAGAATATAATCTGATTTAAATGGATGCTCGTAGTTTCTGTTAATTAGGGCAAGGTCTTACTAGATTTTAAGGCTGTTAACGGTTAAATCCTTCGTCGTACTTAGGATTGCTAGTTAATTAGGGGTTGTTATTAGATCGTATCTTAGCAACCTATTAATATGGTAGGATTAGTTGGGTCGATGTTCTTCCTAACTATAACTTGTCTACAATCTGAATTAAAGGATTATTCTTGAATCAATGATCAATCAGTTCAAACTTCGAACCGCGGTATGCCTTGACTGAATTCGCTCTTCATCGTTTCAGGTTTTACATTTAATTTTGTTGCTTTTGCTTTTAATTTTAATTAATCTCGTTCCAATTTTAAATCCCCCGTTTTAATTTTTAGTTTTATTTTCAGTTCTGGTTAACTTTCGGCAAGCTAGTCCCTTGGGTTCGACCCTTCTCACCCTATTTACAAGTTTTCTTTTGTAGGAAGAGCAGGTTTATTATTTTTGGTGGATTCGACACCCATCAAAAGTCCAACATGTAGTTTTCCCACAACAATGATTTCCTTAGTCAAGGGGTCTTGAAAGAAATAATGTGTTGGATAAAAATAACTTAGATATTCATATCTTGAGCAAGTCTATTTACAAAAAGTAGACTATATTCAAAGGTAGGGACAAGTAAAACTTTATGAATGGTAAGTTTAGGGTGTAAAATGATAGAGCCAATATAATGTATTAAAGTAGTAGTTTTATCAGGTAAATGAACAATAATAAAGGCACAAGATCAATCATGTACTTACATGCAAACCTCATATGATTAGTAGCTCTTGAATATATTATCCAGAAACTTCTAACATCACAATCAAATGTAGAAGACACAGAATAAGTAAGAGCAATAGTTATACCTGCAAAGTTGCTGTAATTCAAATAAGCATTAGCAATTGCAACATCTAGCACAATTTTACCCTTAAGGCACCTTTGTACTTCTTTTTTCAACCAAAGCAGCATTGTTAACGGACCAGTCACCCTGAGTTGAGTGGTCAGCAAAGTTAGAACCTCCCTCAACAACTAAATAACTTGGCCCACAAAGTATATGCAAGAACTCTCACAAGACAAGCAAGAGATAATAACCTAAATTTTAAATTATTTTAAAATTAAAAAAATGTAAAAAAATAAAAATAAAAATTGAAATATGTATATACATGTATTTATAAGAGAAAGAAAAAAAGAGAAGGAAACAAAAAAAGAAGAATAGAGGAAGAGAGAGAAAGAGCAAAAATGAGGAGAGAAAAAGTAAGAGGGAGAGAGGCGGATCAATTTTTCTCGGATTTACAGCCGTCCTGTAAATATTTTTTGACCTCCCACAACATTAAAAAGTCCATCATCGGACGAGTCCAACGTCACTAAGATTGCAGTCGTCCGACGCCGGAGCAGTCCGCATTCGCCATATGAAGTTGGTGCCTCCTGAGAGCTTTTGACGAAGATTTTGGCCGATTCCGACATCCTTTCCCAGCAAGATTAGTATTTTTGTAACATTCTCTTCATAAGCTTCATTTTGGTATATCATTTATAAATTTTAGACCACTTTTGAGTTTGGAAGGAATCTGATTACCGTTTTCTAGCGATGGTGATACTATTTTGACTACCGTTTTTCGGCGAGGGCTACACTATCCGGTAGATGGAGTTACTATTTCAGTGATTATAAAAAAATAAAAATATATAATAAATAATGAATAATTGAAGATTAATTATTATAAATTTATAGTATTTAATTGGTGAAAATTTATAATTAGATAATAAAATGAATTATGAGTTATGATAGTAATTTTAGATATATTTAAAGGAATAAATAAAATAATAAATATGTATAATTAATGATTGATAGTAAATATATTAAAATTTGGATATTTTGAAGGTGTTAATTTAAAACTAATTAAATATAAATATCTATAATTTAAATATTATAATTTTAATTGAGTTAATTATTAAATATTAAATAATTAAATAGAATACTAAGTAATTAAATTAAATGGTTAAAGTATTATATTTTTAAAAAAATTTAAAACTAATTACTTGATTAAAATTAGTATTTTTATAATTAAATTAATCAAGTTATTTTATAAAGTAAGGCAAATAAATTATATGGTAATTAATTATAATTGAACGATGATTATAAAATAATTTTCTAAGAATTATTTAAAATTGAATAAGCATATATCTTAAAATTTTAAGTGAATATTTTATTAATAAATTAAATAAATAAGATTAAAGTTGATATAATAAACTATTACTATTGTATTTGTGAGATATACGTTGAGCTTATATTTAAGTTATTGATAATTATAATAGTGATCCAGAAGTGACAATTGAATTGACGTTGACTATTGTGAATTTTTTTTTGAAGGGTGTTCTTATTTTATTTTAGGAAAAAATGTTATAGTTATAGAGGAGACTACCGAAATTTTGGCAAAATCTGTAGAGTCGTATTTGTCTATATTTTAATAGTTTTTATTATCGATTAAAAATGGTTTCAGGTGTCTTCTATTTCCAATCAAATGTTCCAAAGAGAATCGTTGAGTTTTCATAAATCTATGAGTTATATAGAATAATATAATACCTCGCTCCTCTAATTAATATTTATAATTGCATTTGCATAATACATTAACTGTTTGTACAATATATATACAGTTATTATTGTTATAAGCATAATGTGTGTTGAGTATGAGTTGGTTGTGCTTAATGCGTATAATATGTGATGTTGGATAGAGTTAGAATGATGTGAGACCATACATGATCGGAGATACATGTTATAATATGATGATATTATATGATGAGATTAGGACTGTTGTGACGGTGGGGTCATTTATATGTTAGTGCTGCTTGTCAGTCTGGCAGCGCTGCTTGGCTATGGCTGTGATAACAAACCCTATATATTGAATTCTAAGAGAAATATATGGACTAAGAGAGCTAGATAATGGGATAGGCTCTTCAGTTTGAGATTTAATGTGGTCTTATTGACTTACTTCTATCCTTGTTTGCTTATGTGATTTGTTGATTGATTATTATTTATATGAGCATATTATGCATGTGATAGTTATATTATATTAATTGTTGTATATCTCATTAAGTCGAATGTTCATTCCTATTCACCATTTTTCTCAGGTTGCATATTGAGCATAGGAGTATTGTTTATTTAGGTCATTCTGCCTTTTTATTTCTCAGTAGGAGTGTTAATTGTATATGTTTTATTGTATAATTATGTTATATTTATTTTCTAAAACTCCACATGATATTTCCTTTTTTTATCTATCTTCTTATTCATTTAGTTTCGCGGTTTAGTTAAATATATTTATTAATAAATGTCTGATGATGATAATGTGATGTTATATTAAAGTATAATATTAGTAGGTTAGTGAGTCTGGTTCACAGTCACTATCTATATTTATCGAAAAACTAGTTGTCAGGCTTACTATGGGTTCTGAAAGCCACGTGCTTTTTTCATTTTCTAGTGCCAGTCATGTGCTCTTGGGTTGAGTAGTGACAAAGTTAGTATCAAAGCAATAATTTTAAGGCCTGTACCATGTCTATGGTCGGAAGAGTTCTAGTTGGTCTAAGTTCTTATTTTAGGCGGAATATATGTTTCATTTTCGTCTTGATTGAGTTTTATTTGCTTCAAATTCAACGTTATTCGTGGGTGGTAATTTAATTATTATTATATATATGTGTGAATGTTATATGTGTTTATTAATGTGAGATATGAGTTATGCTATTTTTGTGGCTTTAAAGTGTTGATTGTATTAAATATTGTATATCGTAACATTATATATTTTTCCTTAAACGTGTAAAGTGCTAAACTCTCAATAGTCCTTTAAGCAGACCTAGTAAGTTAAAAAAAAAAATAAGATAATTGATTTAGGATAAATTTAAATTCTTACTTGAATGATGATTGGATACAAAAATAGAATCTAAGTGAAGGAAAACCAAATATGAAATATAACACACAACTCTACTCAATAATTTATGATTAATAACAATTATGTATTTAATATAAGTATTTTTTTTGCTCTTTTTTTTAAAATGGGTACATTTTATACTCTATCCCATTTTTATTTTTTTATGATGGATGCATTTTATGTCCATTTCACTTTTTTATCAACAACAAGTGCGTCTTATGCTTCATCTCGCCAGAAATTTTAATTTATTATTCATAATTTTCTTATCATCACTAATTTAATAATTGACTACCGTAGTGATACATCCTAACTCAAGAGTTTGTGGCATTACAATAAAAAAAAGACTATGATTCACCTGAAAACAATTATAATTATTCTAATAAAGAAGTATTCATGATTTGTAAGATTTTCAAGATCATAATCTTCTCTATTTCATGCGTTAAATTGAGAATAACCAAATATTATTTTAATTTGGTTAAAAAATTTCAATTATCAAGTTGAAATCTAAAATAAAAAAAATTAACACACTTAATAACAATTAAAAACAATTAAAGAACAAGTGAAGATCACAGTAATCAAGTAGATTGCAATGTAAGAGTAAAACAACTAAATAAATATATATTTTTTAACTAAAACAAATTAGATAAAAACATAAAAATTCACACAAGCAACATAAATTACAAAAGCAAATAGAACTAACTCTCCTTCCACACTTAATCTTTTCATTGTTCCCAATGAAAAATAATCTACCATAAATAAGATCACACATAAATAACAAGAAAAAGAAAATATAATAAGAAAAAGAGAAGAAATGAAAGCTTCCCTCTTTATGGAAAAATAATTCTTGAATATAGAGATAGAAATCTCTTACCTTCTTCTTCATTATACATTGAAAAATGAGCATTAAATTGTGAAGACAAATCTACCTCATTCCTTAAAGAGCTTGAAACTTTCTCATTGCTTTTCCTTGTTATTATTTTTCTTTCAATGATTTTTAATTTTGATGTCATGGGTGGAAGCTTAGAGTGATGGGTAAAGTGAATTTGGTAAAGATTTTGTGTGATTATAGAAGAAATTGATTGTATTTGGGAGGTTTATGGTTAGAGATTTGGGGAGAGAGATTGGATGTGTGAGAGAGATAAGAAGAAAAAGAAAAAAAAAGTGAGGAAGAAAAAGGTTGATCATGTGTTATTTAATTTTTTTTTTACGGAGAAGCCCGTCGCAATTAAGACAAACACTGGTCTCCAGCAATGCGATCACGCTGCATGTTAATTTTTTTTATTTGGGGTTCTGTCACGATCGTGATGTCTTTCGCGATTGCGACAGATGTTGCTCTGCCATTAACGCTCTCATGCAAGCTTACGCTAGCATGACAGTCCCTTTTTTGAAAAAAATAAATAAAAACCCGATTCAAACTCACCCTGCTTGTTCTTTCTTCTCCACCCTTTCTATTTGCTTAATAAACAAAAACAAGAATTCAATATTAAAGAACATAATATTAAAATACCAACCTGCAAAAACCAATAAACTAAATTAATAACTCCAATATTATATAAATCAATTATCAAAACATTAATCTTAACAAAATCAAATGAACCTAAACCACTAAAAAACAAAAAGATTGAATGGAAATAAAGGAATAGAAAATTGGTTTGCCTCCTAAAAGTACTTGTTTAAAGTATTTAGCTTGACTTTCCATTGGACCTCAAGGTGAAAAATCACAATGTACTTCCTTTTTCACCATATTGTTTATTGTTGTTGACTTGAAATTATTCTTCCTAAGTTCTTTATACCCTTCAATTTCTATTTGTGAACTTATATCCATAGGTGAAATGAAATGGATTGCTTTATAGTTTCCTTCCTTTTCCTTGGAGTTTAGTATTGGGCAAACTTTGAGCGAATCCTTTTTAATAAAATCTTTTTGAAGATATTTGTCACTTGCCTCCACTTAGGGAGTTCTGGAAGTATAATTCTTTAGAGATTCAATCATGTTAAACTCCACCTAATCATCCCCAATTTTTAAGGTGAGTTTGCCACTCTTCACATCAATTACAGCTCCAACGGTAGCTAGAAAGAGCCTCCTAAAAATCAGTGGAACATCTGCATCTTTATTTAAATCCATAACTATGAAATCGACAGGGATGTATAATTATTCCACGTTTACAAGAACATTTTCTACTAGGCTTTCAGGGTACTTGACTGATCCATCTGCAAGCTATAAAGTTATATTGGTAGGCGTCTTCTTTGTGAGTTTTAATTTCCTATAAACAAACAAAGGTATTAGATTAATACTAGCACCTGAATTAGATTATTAATTTTAAAAATTAAATCTACCAATTTGACAGGGAATAGAAAAACTTCCTGGATCATTAAGCTTAGAGGGAATTTTGTTTTGTAATAATGAGTTGCACTCTTTAGTAAGCACAACTGAGGCTATTTTTTCCATCTTTCCCTTCTTGGACAAGAGTTTCTTTAAAAACTTTGCATATGTTGGCATCTAAAAAGGAGTTTTATGAAAGATAAATTAATGCGAAGTTGCTTAAAAATTTCAAGAAACTTATTGTATTGTTCATTCCATTTATGTTGTATTAGCCACTTGGGAAAGGAAATGGGTGGCACATAATATTTTATCTCTTGTTTAACAGGTGCGTCCTCTTTTTCAGCTTCACTCTCTTTGGTTGTGGATTTAGAAGAAGAAATCTATAAAGCTGGAGTCTTCTGTGTTGAGTCTTCAAGCTGTATGCTACTTAGGAAAATAACATTGCAATATTCTCTTGGATTAATTTCAGTTTGACTTGGAAGCACTCCTTGTGGGTGATTATTGAGATAACTTTCTATTTGACCAACTTGAATCTCCAAATTCTTATTTTGAATTGCAATCTATTCTATTATTGATTCCAATTTGTCAAACCTTTAAGAAATAACTCCAATAAATTTCTCCAAAGCCAATTCTTAAGATGATTTACTTTCTTGTGGTTGTAATTAGTTTTGAATTTGGTTTCTCAAGAATGAAAGTTGATAAGGTGTCCTTTGGTTACCTTGAATACCACCCCAAGACAAGTTTAGATGGTTTCGCCGGCTAGGATTGTAGGTGTTTGTAAAAGGAGCTAGTGGTGTAAAATTTTGATTTCCCATAAACTTAATCTGCTCTTGAACTTGACACTCCATAGTCCGATGGCTTTCTCCACAATTTTCACAACTCACAATAGAAGCAAGATTCACTTGATCAAGTTTTCTAGCTAAACTTTGTTACTAAAAGAGATATCCCATCCACTTTATGAACTCTAGCTACCTTCTTAGACAAAAACATCTCACTAGACTAATGGTAATTATTTACTGCTATGGATTTAAGCACATCCAAAGCTTCAGCTGTATTTTTGTTCAATAGAGCACCTCCAGCAGCTGCATCTATTGTACTCTTTAATGGTCCTATTATTCCATTATAAAAGGTTTAAACAATTAGCCAATCTGGAATTCCATGGTGAGAGCATTTTCTTTGAAGGTCTTTAAATATTTCACATGCTTCATAAAGCGATTCACCATCAAATTACATAAAATTAGTTATATCATTTTTGAATTTTGCAGTTTTTTTAGGAGGAAAATATTTTGCCAAAAATCCTTTAGAAAGTTCATCCCAAGTGGTGAAAGTTCTGGCAACTTGTCCTTACAACCAAGCTTTTGTCTTGTCCTTTAATGAGAAAGAAAAAGACGTAGCCTAATTGCATCATCACTGACTCCATTCATTTTGCTCGTGTCATAAATTTCTAGAAAATTTACCAAGTGAGCAATAACATCTTCCTAGTTCAAGCTATAGAAAAGCCGTTGTTAAGCCATGTTGATGAAAGCATGTTTAAGTTCAAAATTATTAGCATTCACTACAGATCGAGTGATGCTTGACCCAATCTGAGCATTAGGCATGGAGTGTTCCCTCAAAGTGAGATTTCTTGGTTGAAGTTGATCTTGTGGATTCGCCATGTTAACTTCTCCGTCACTGGCTTTTTCTAGCTCAATTCTACTATCTATTTCTAGAGACTGCTGCGCTCGAATTTATTCCCTTCCTTCTCTTTTTAACCAAAGTTTTTCTCTTCTAGCTCTATTATTTTCTTTGTACTGCTTTTCAATCTCAGGATTATATTCTTCTAATACTGCTTATCGATTATTGTGCATATAATTCCTGCAGAAAAGCAAATAAAAATAATTAAAATAAATTTTAAATTAATAGTTTATTCAAACTTACTGTTATCAAATTATTATCTCATTCCCCGACAACGGCGCTAAAACTTGTTAGGGCCTAGTCTAGCTACTGCAAGTGCATAGGTCGTAACCAAGTAATAGAATAGTGAGTAGAGTATCGTTCCCACAGAGAAGGAGTACCTTGACTAACTAAATTCAAATAAACTCTTATCTAAAAACTAATTAATTAATTTTATCTTTTAAAAATTAAATACTTAATCATTAATTTAAAACTCAAAAATTAAATTCGAATTCAAAAATGAAATTAAACTAAGATAGTTTTCTATTAACTCAATTTAAAATTAAAATTAAAACTTATAAATTCAAATAATTGAGATAAATAAGTAGGATTATGTTTCATTAGAATTATTTCAAATGGGTAAAGACAACTTTTCAAACTAATTCAAATTTTTCTTGAATCAAAGTTATCAATTTCTTAGATATTAACTTTTCTCTTTCTCAAGCAAGAAAATTAATGATTAATGTAAATTATTAATTCTATTTTCATGAACAATAAATTTTAACAACCTATCAAGCTCAAAGAAACTATATTGGTCTTAAGATCATTAATTTATCTCTAAATAGAAATTTCTTAAGTTGTTGAATCTTTAATCTAAAATCATACCTAGCTTTCGCTCAACATACGATTTCAGTTGATCATGCAATTGGTGGCTAGTTAATCACAAGAACTAAGAACTTTTTCAACAAAACTTCAATGTTAAGAAATAAAGAAGTAATCAAATTAATCAATATCCATTATTCACAATCATAAATCCACTTAATTTCACTAATGTGATTAGTTACTCATGGCTAAATTAAACATAAAAATTAAGAAAATAAACATGATATTCATAATCCCAAAATTCAAATCAATAACAAAACAAAGACATGAATTAAAATATTAACCAAAATAGAGAGTTCAAACTAGATGGATGAATAATCTTGTAGAGATGATGAAGTTGTCCTCAAGCCCAATTTTTTTTTCTTCCTTTGAACTCCAATGGTGAAATACTAATCTCCTCTTCAAAAGATCAAGAAATGTTGGTTCTTAATCCTCACATATTGTATCCAAAATCAGCTCCTTCAAACTAGACTCCTACTTCCAAACAACTTCTGCATAATTCAAATTTCAAATTCAAACTTCAAACCCCATTTTCTATCAGAATGACATTATCATCCTCTGACTTCTTCATAAAATTGTAGTCCCATATGAGTAGATAATTTTAGGCTTTTGAATCATCTCATTCGGACTCCAGACGCCCCAGTTATGACCCAATTACTCTCAGTGGCTCGGACTGGACTTCTGTTTATGAAATTTAAGCCCAATTTTGAATTTTTAGTTGGAGGCTTAAAAAAATTCATAATTTGACAAACTAGACCTCTTTGAAAAGTTTGAGATGTCCTCTATCAACTTTATGAAGATCATGTTTCCAATCTTGCACTTTATCACCATTGAAATCTCACTTGAAGCTTTAAAAGTCAAATTCTGCCTAAAATTTCTGCTTATAGGAGTCATACAATAAATTAATTAAAACTAAGCTTAACTCAAAAGTATTGCAACTAGAACACATAATTAAGCTTAGAATAAATAAATTCAACTTAATTTCATATAAAAACTGATAGAAAAATGTATGGTCAATATGCACTTATCAGAGGAAAAATATTTTCCAATTAACAAAGTATTATCAATATATTTTCATGAAGACGCTCACATCTGATTCTTTAAAGGTTGTGGATGTCAAGTATTTAAAAAACAAACTTAACTCAGTGATTGCTTTAAATACATTAACATGTAGTAATTCCCTAAAAGCAATTGGAACAAGTCTTTGCATGAATACATGGCAATCATGGCTTTTTATTCCAAACAACCTATATTTTCTCATATCAACACATATTCGACATGTACCTATATGGAAACTTTAATTATTTTACCCACTGGCACAACACTTGCTTTTGATTACTTTAGGGTATTTCCCTATTCTTTTATCTTGTTGCAACTCTTGGCATCTATAAAATATCTTCAAATCGTCCCTAGAATCGACATTATCTTTAATTTTTTCCAGAACATTCATGATTGTACTAAACATATTATCGAAAATATTTTTCTCAATGTGAATCCATTTAGATTATGCCTAATTAGATTTGAACTCTCTAATAAGGCAAATCCAAAAAAATACTTCTTCTTTTTCTAACCGTTGTTCCTCCATCTCTGACCATTATTAATTTGTTGCTCATCAAAATCAATTACCTTTCTTAATTCCATCTCATTTAATTGATCCGAAATTTGTTCCCTGTTTAGATTGGTCGAGCTTTAGAAGAATCAATGATGCTTTTTTGAAAATAATTTTTGTCCCATCTAAAAGGATAATCAAGGCTAAGAAATTTCCTGTAATAATCAAACTAGCAAGTTTTTCTTCCATGAGGAAGTGTAAATGCCTGAATGTGCTCCATACAATATGGGCAAGCTAATCTCCTAGTTGTACTCCATCTAAACAACATAGTATAAGCTGGAAAATCATTGATTGTCCACATAAGTGCAACTCTCATATTAGAATTTTACTTTAATGAAATATCATACGTCTACACACCCACTTCCCACAATGTTATCAACTCTAAGATCAAAGGTTGAAGATACACATCAATATTGTGCTTTGGATTATTCAATCCCAAAACTATTACATTTAATAATAAAAATTGCTCTTTCATACTCATCCATGGAGGCAAATTATAAGGACTTATCATAATTAGCCAACACGGATATTATTCTCCCATTTGACCAAATGGTTGGAACCTATCTATATACAACCCAAGTCGAATATTTCTAACTTCTTATGCAAATTCAGGGTGTGTTTGATTAAAACATTTCCAGTCAATATAATCAAATGGATGGCAACCCAAATCCATGAACTAATCTTTTTGTATTATAGAAATTATCTGCCATTGTGTTATGATCTATTGAAAATATTTCTTGGATAAATTGCAGCCAATTATTATATCCCTTTTTCTGATATATGTTGCTCATATTTCAAATTCATAGAATGGGAAACTACAGACAGTTGAGAATGAGGTTCTCATCTAGGCCATAATTTAGTGTCCAAAGATCCCAATATGTTATAAAACTGTTGTGCATCCAAATTAGGAGGCTTCTTCTCCATGAAAGCTTGCCTAAAATCTTGACTCGATCCCTTAAATTATAAAAACTCGGACCAACAACACCATAATAATCTATTGATACAGATTTATAACTTCTACAACTAGCTTCGAAATAACTTCTTTAACTGGTTGCAGAATTACATATTTTTCTCCATGTTGATCCCACATATAGTAGTCTAGTAAAAACACATACTTCACTAGGTGAAATCTAACATCATCAATAGTTCAAAATGTCCGATGATGACACTTAATATATGGACATCAAATCTTGTCATCTCGCCTATTAGTAGTTTGACTAGATGCAAATTCAATAAATTCCTCTATGCCATGCACAAAACTCATATTAAAAGTGTGATAACTGTTAGGACGTTTATACATCCAAGAGCGATTTGAACTCATTTTTGCTTTAAAAAATAAATTGATAACATTAGTTTATAAATGTAAATTAAGTTCCTTAATTTATTTTAACATCTTAATTGACCATCTCCTCATAACACCTTCACTGAAAAAGGATAGGAACCTAACTCATTCAGAAATAACATTTTCTACATTACCGTATATATAAATTAGTAGAAAATCTGACAGCATTTCCCCTTAAATCTCTGAGTGCACAAATCCAAATATCATAAAAAAGTTGTTAAATTTGTTCTTTTAATGATATTTGATATGTATCCAGAGAAAATTTTGGGGTATATGCTACAGTTTCTACTAACGTATATATGATAATTAATTTGCAGACAATGTTATTTCCAAATTGTCCAACATGGACAATTCAATGCATTCTCAATAATATTGAGAAGTGCATCGAATGTGTACTAAGGTTAAAACCTTAAATAATTATTTCTCTAAATTATTATTTTCCTACAACATTGATTACATTCAACATTTATTATATATACAACAACAACAACAACTAAGCCTTAATCCCAAACAAGTTGGGGTCGGCTGTATGGATTCTCAACAAAATAAGCTCAAAAGATACCAAAAAAGATACTCCAGCCTTAGACCCCTTCCAAGACACGGATTTTACGTCTCCATTCAAGTCTGTCATTAATCAAATCCGCATCAAGATCTAAGGCACGTAAGTCTCTTGCTATCACCTCCTTCCACACAGTTCTAGGTCTGCCACGACCTCTAGCCCCCTCAATCAACAAATTCTCACACTTACGAACCGCAGCATTAGGAGGTCTTCTTAAAACATGCCCATACCATCTAAGTCTTCCTTCCCTTACCTTATCTCCGACGTCCGCTATTTGGACTTAAATGTTGAAATTATTTACACATAAATTTTATTAAATATATAATACTATAATTTTTCAAAAAATAAAATTTATTCAATATATAATTCCAACAGCAATAATTTTTCCAACAAATAATTCTAACAATAATCGCTATAAGAAAAACTCATATTAGAGACAAAAATTAGCGACGAAAAAAATGTCACTAAATAGCGACAGATTTGCAACGAATAACCATTATTGACTCATGATGGATTTGCAATAGATTAGCAATGGATTTAGCAACATAAGAAATTCATTACTAAATCTGAAGCTAATTTGGCTCCAATCATTGTTGTCATTTGTTGCTAAATTTGCAATTAAAAGTAGCGCTAATTGTTGGCGCTAGGCGTTTAGCAACAGAACTAAAAATGCGTCGCAAAAATTCTATGCTAATTTACTCCCTAATTAGCGACGAAAAATATATGTCGCTAATTATTAAAATAATTTAATTCTAAAAAAGAATTAGCGATAGATGAAACTATCGCTAATAATAAATATTTAATTTTAAATTAGAAAAAGATTTGCGACAAAAATTATAAAAATTTATATTTTAAAAGTAAAAGAATTAGCTCCATTGCCATTGGCAAATTATTTTAAAATTTTGAGCAGGATTTTAGGGACAAATTAAAATTGAATTTTCTAAAAAAAAGGGGAAATTTGACCGGGCTTTTAGCAACAAACTTATTTTCATCGCTGAAACCCGAAAAACTTTAATTAAAAACCCCATCAACCTTCTTTTTCTTTGTTTCTTTCTTTTTTCTTTTTTCTTCATCTCTTTCTCCTTCTTCTTTCTTTCGCCTTCTTCTCCTTTTTCTTTCTTTCTCCTTCATCTTTCTTCTTCTTCTTTCTCATTTTTCTTTCCCCTTTCTTTTTCTTTATTCTTTTTTTTTTTCATCTTTCCTTCTCCTCTTTCTCTTTTTGTTTCCCTTTTCTTTTTCTTTCTCTTTGTTTTCTTCTCTTGCTGCCGATCAAAATATTCACTAGTTGTCCATCCACCAATTGAATGTATGTATTTTTTAAACTTGTTTATTTATTTTTTAAACTAGTTATTATTTCCTTTTTGGTAAAATAAATAGTTTGACTGAATAAATAATTGTTAGAATAATTTTTTTTGAAATTATTTGATAGAAGACTTTATGTTTTAGAGAAATGTTAGAATAGATAATATTTGGAAATAATTTGGTAGAATAATTTATTTTTGGAATGAATAAATTATTTGATAGAATATATATATATATTATTTGGTTGAATAATTATTTTGTTGAATAAGTAATTTTTGGAATAAATAAATTTTACAAATTATATGGTAGAATAATTCATTTTTAGAAAGTTACAAAAATAATTTTTTAGATATTATTGACTATATAGTTTATTTTTTATATAAATAAATTATTTATTTGAGTAAAAATTTTTTTAGAATAATTTTATGAATTTTAAAAAATAAAATAAAGTATTATTAAAAATAAAATAAATTATTATAAAAAATAAAATAAATTATTATTAAAAAATAAAATAAATTATTTTTTAAAAATAAATTAAGTTAGTCAAAATAAATTATTTTATTTTTTTAGAAAAATTAAAAATTTAGAGACAAATTCAGCGACATATAAGCCAATGCTTAATTTGTCTCTAAATAAAGGACGACAAGAAAAAATATTGACAGTTCTTATATAATTAGCAATGAAAAATTTCATCGCTGAATACCCACGAATACAATATTTATCGCTAATTTTTCAGTGACTATAAATTATTACAAATATTATCCCGTCGCTAATCTGTTGCTCACAACTATTAGCCATGGATTTTTGAGAATTATTCATTGCTAATTTTCATTTTTCTTACAGTGAATAATTTTTCCAACAAAAATTTAATTTTAGTCACAATAATTCCCCCTACAAAAATTTAATTCCATCGACGATAATTTTCCCAACAAACATACTAATTTCAATAACAATAATTTTTCTAACAAAAAAATACTAATTCTAATAACAATAATTTTTCAATAACAAATATAATTTCAACAACAATCATTTTTTCAACAATACTATAATTCCAGCAACAATAATTTTTTCAATTAAAATATAATTCCAACAATAATAATTTTCTCAACAACACTATAATTCCAACAACAATAATTTTTTCAACAACTACTATAATTTCAACAACAGTTATTTTCTTAACAGTTGCGTACTATAATTCCGACAATAATTATTTTCTCAATGACTACTATAATTTCAACAATAATTATTTTTTCAACAAAAATTATAAATTCAACAACAGTAATTTTCACAATAAATACTATATATAATTCCAACAACAATTCATAAAAATATATAAACTATATATTATGTACCAAATTAGAACAACATTAACTTAAAAACTAACCATTTTAGCAAATAAAAATATACAATACAAGCACTTAAAACTTCAACTAATCAACCAAATACTCTTGAAATTTAAAGATTTTAGATATAATTGCAAGAGATTAGAGGAAAATGAGTAAAGGTAAAAAAAGTGGAGAGAAATAGAAGAAAAGAAGAAGCAAAAGGAGAAGTGTCTGTTGATAATTGCCAACAGAAAAGCTAATTTGTCAGTAAATTTGGTGCCTAAATAAATTTTACGGACAAAATACACAATCTGTCGGTATATTTTTCACCAAGCGCAAATTTTGCCGACTGAATGAGCAATCTCTTGAGAAAAGTGATGCCTAAACGTATTGCGAATTAGAAAAATTACCGAGGAAGAAGATAATCTCTCGAGAAAATTGGCGCCTAAAAATACTGCCAAAATGAAAATTTTCCGATGCCTCTTTATTTGTTGGTAATTTTTTTCTAAACAGGACAACAATATGACTTTTACCTAAGCAATTACCGATGGAATAAGGCATTTGTCGATAATATTTACCTATAGTTGTAGTAATCTCTCAATGTGTTTCTTATTGAAGAATGACGTACGGTAAATTTTCCACTCCAAATTTACTGACTAGTGAATAGATCTATCATGTTCTCAGTAAATTCAACATTGTTGATGTTATTGGAAAAGCAGTTTCAGAGGTATTGTCTGTCTATTTAGTTACATTTTGAAGTTTTTATGATTACAGTATCTAAAATTCACTTTTAAAAATAAAGTTGAATAAAATCTATTTAGTTATATTTGGAAGTTTTTATGATTACAAGATCTAAAATTCACTTTAAAAATGAAGTTCAATGATATCTAATCAATATTTTGAACATAATTTTTTTCTTCACAACAATATCAAATGGATCTTAACAACTATATGTATATGATCCTGCAGCATCTGTTACAAAGAAAGCTATAAAACAAGAACTAAAGAAAAAGCAATGACATCAAAACTCTCAAAAAGAAACTAACTAAATTTGTATTGGTGCATTTATGAAATCCAGCATCCTCCTATAACCGGCATGAAACAAACACAAACAGAAAGACCTGGCCGAGTTTCTATTCTCTTGCAGAGAAATTAAATTGTTTATTTGAAAAAAACTGTATGATGGAGAACGACTGGAGAAGACAATGGTGAACGACCGGCTTTCCGTAAAGCTTTCCGGTGGAGATAATGCAGAATTTGTTGTGTGTTCAGCAGAGAAGGGACTGACCACAGTAAAAGAAAAATGCAAATAAGGAAGAAGGGGCTGTTATTTTAGGGAATTTACTGACTTTTTGAGAGAATGTTATCGGGCCTAATCTGGCTGTCAAAATACAAAGGGGAATTTATACAAATTATAGCAATATGAATTTCCTTTTCAAATCTAGGGAACCGGATTTTTTTTTTTTCCAATTCTATGCATGTGTGCCTTTTTTTTTTTCATTTCTAAGTTTTTTCCAAGGTGTCTTTTAATTATTTTATTTTATTTTTAATTTTATATTATTTTTATTTTTTATTCATAAATATTTTTTTATCATATTCTCAACATACACACAAAAATCAAACATATACATAACATATATAAAATATATACACAGCAAATATATACATATACACAACATACACCAAATATATACAAAACATCTACATAATTTATTTAATAATTTTTAACTTTATTTTTTTAATTTTATATATACACAATATGTACATAACATACACAAAAATATAAAATATACTTATAACATTTACACAACATTTATATCCATATAATATACACACAATATCACATTAAAAATATATATATATACACACAACATATATGTAACATCTACACAATAAAATTAACATTTTTTAAATTTTATTTTTGTGTATATAATATATAAAATTTGATTAAAAATAAATTTAATAATTTTTATTAATATAGTTTTATATATTTTACTTTTTATATTTTTGAGTATTATTTATTATTTGTAATCAAAATTAATATTTTTTCTTTATAAAAATTAATATATTTTATATGTTAAAAATAAAATTTAAGATATTAATTTTTATTATTTGATTGAAATATATTTATTTAATAGTAAAGTTAAAAAAAGATAAAAAATGAAGTAAAATATTGATTGTAGTGAGAGAGAAGATATTTTTTGAAAAAAAAAAGAATATTATTTTAGTGTGAAGTAGGGTATTTTTAAAAATTTGCTATAACTTTTTTTTTTAAAAGTGTAAATATTTTTTTTATAGTATTTTTGAAAAAAGATTGTTTTCATGGGTAATTGTAAAAACCCCAAATACAAATGTTATTTCTTTTCTCCATCTTTTCAAAATTAACATCACTATTTAATATAAAATAGAAAATTTATATTAATTACATTAATTATATAATTAATAATATAATTAATAATTAACTTTTTTTCAAAATTATATTAATTCTTTTTATTTGTCATAAAAATAGAAAAGTTATATAAAATTTAATCTTCATTTAAAATAAGACAATTTAATTACTTTTTTTGTACATTGAAATATCAATCTACTATTAATGTGAAATGGATAAAGTAGTATTTAAAAAGAGTATTATCATTTATATATTAATATTTTTTTATTATTTATATAAAAATAATATATTTTTAATAAAAATATTATAATAGTGTTAGCAAGTAAAATAATTAATAAAAGTTTTATATATGCAAATAATTAATATATTTATATTATCCAAAATAGAATTGTAGAGTAATATACATTTAATAAATTTTAAATTTTAAGATATAATGTTTTGTTTTTCCCTCATATGGTACAAAGAGAAATAGTAAAAGAAAAGAAAAGAAAATCTAATAATTTCACAATGAACGATATGAAAATTTGAATTAAAAGATTATAGTTTTATCAATTTTTAAATAAAAATAGGATGAATTTCTTAATACATAAAAGTTTAAATCTCAATACTAATATAATTCAATTTCTAACAGGCAAATGGTTAGTTTAACATTTTTCATCTCTCTCTCTTTTTCTTTTCTAACTTTTCATGTTAAAAATATGTGATATATTTAGATTGACCATTTGTTAGTTCATTTACGAAAAAATTGGAGTCTATTATTCTCAAACATGGTGTGATTACTTTACAGTTTGAAATTATTTATATTATATCAATTAAATAAAATTAAAAATGGAATACATTGGAGAATGGTAAATATAATTTATACAAATTTCCTCATCACTCTAATTTCATGGTAAATATAATTTATCAAATTCAAGTATTCAATTGACTCAAATTTAAAGCAACGATTTGAAAAAAAAAATTATTAAGTTTTTGATCTTTTTTAAATGAATTTATTTCAACAATGCTTTTTTTTTTTTTCTTTTTAGGACTAAATAATGCATGGTTTTGATTTAGTTGGATTCAATTATACTAAATATGCATAAAACCCACACCATGTAAATACAAATTTATTTTTTAATATTTTTATTTTTCAGCAAATAGCTTTGGCATGTCCGTCGCTAATTAGCACCAGACAAAGCATTTGTTGCTATTTTTATATTAATTATTTGATATTTAAAATATTTAGCTTCAACCAGATCTGTCGCTAATTAGTGACGTACAATAGCGACGGACAATCTGTCGCTATGTTTTATATTATTACTTTTAAACAATTTAGCATCAACTAAATCTGCTGCTAATTAGCGACAAAACAATTCATAGCAACTTTTTGTTTTAGTAATTTTTTAAATTATTTAGGTTCAATCTATGTCGTCGCTAATTATTGGTAGAATATATCCGTCGCTAAATATAATTTTTTTTTCTATTTTATTTTTTAAAATATTTAGCTTCAACATTTTCAATGCCAATTAGCGACACTTCTTTTCTTAGGGAAATCCATTGCCAAAATTGACTCGATTTTGGAGCAAACCATTGGTACCATTGTTGTGCCATTTTTAGCAACGGATTTTACTGCAGAGTGCCTCCGTCGCTTAGTTGAAGAAAATCCACAGCAAAATGTTGTTTGTCGCAAATCCGTGGCTAAAAAGCATCAAATTTGAGGTTGTCGCTAAATTGAGCTTTTTTTCTAGCGAGTAGAAGTTACTGGAAAGTAATAAAATGCAACAAGGCACATATTAGAAAGTGTTTAAGGTTTAATTAAGAGGAGTACGGGGCATTAAATTGCAGATGACAATGTCTAATAAGAAGAACTAAAAATTTTAATATTTCTGTGTTGCTGTCCAAGATGCCAATTTGCAAATATTTTAAGATAATATTGCCAAGGTTCTGTAGAGGGATGCTGTCAAAGATGCATTGGACAAGCAAACTTGCAAATATTTTAAGTCCATCATCTCATTATGTTCAATGAGAGATAAATGAAGCATCACATAAAATGTTGCTTTAATTTTAATTTGTTTGATACTCTGTTCGGTGATATTGCCCTGTTAAAAACATTTTGTAATTTTTTTTGTTTGATTATCAATTCTATTGAAGAATTCTTGAAAATAAATGAAGTTTTAAATAATATTTTCCCCAAATTAAAAAACAAAAATTGTAATTAAATTCTTGAGAAAAGTAACTAGTTATTGTTATGTTCTAACTAAAGACTCTCCATCTTTTATTACTGTCTTCAAATGATGACCTTTTATTAAGAGAATCGATTTCTTTCCCCCCAAACTCCATGAATTCTTGTATATAATTTTGTCAAATTATATATTTAAATGATATGTTAAGAATAAATGTCGCCGTAGAAGATGTGTTGGACAAACCAAATTGCAAATAAGATATATCATATTATATAATATTGCCAACTGCCAAGGTTAGGTAGAGAAATTTCATGGAAAGGCAACAAAGTATTTTAAATGAAGTTTGCTTCACAGCACAATCTCAAGTCTGAACTAAACCCAAACTTCAGCAATGGAAATAGTCAACAACTTTCAACTATGAGTTGTTTTCTAATTAATATAATTCTTCTTTTTGGCCTTGTGGAAGGGTATTTGTGCATGAGTTTATTGCGTGAATCACATAAGACTATGCCTTGGTGTGCGGTTAAGACTCGTAAATTTAGTGTAAAATGACAGCAATTAAGAATAGTTATAATGTTTTGAATTTGTTAAATCTTAGTTATATTATATAGGCTTGCTACATACACCAGATTCTAGTTAATTTGTTTCCCAAAATTCTTATTATTTTTTTTAAATACTCTGTTCCAACTTGCAGTTTATTTGATGGTCTGTTCTGTGATAGAAAAGTCATCAGTTTGGGTTCTACATTTCTAATTCAAGTACAATAATTGTTGATGCTTTATCTCAATTTTTTTTAAACTGTAGTTCTTATTTAAGCTCTATGACATTCACGTAACCTTATTTCTTTAAAATGACTTAATTTTTTAAATTTACAATAATTGAATTCTACTAATAAGAATTGTCAAAAATAAAATAAAATACAATTGAATTGAATTATTTTTCAGAATTTCAAGTTTTCAAATACTATGATAATTGAGGTATGAGTACAGAACAGCCAGCTCATGAAACACTTGTTTAATAGAATCAAATAGAGAAATCCATGATTGAAGATATCTTTCACCCCAAAGAGAGAGGCATGGCAAGCGTCATCTTTATAGCCTACTCATCAATGTTCAGATGACAGTACTTTAGCTCAGAGGCATCTTGTTGGCTTGCTTTGATACATTTCTTGGGCTTTGAATTGCAAAGAACATAGATATAAATATATGCTCTATTTATCACTTAAAAAGATCACATTCAATAGAAAAGACAACTTGATTAGTCGATTTCGTCCCTGGCATGGCAATTCAGAGTTCCAACTTGCAAAATCAGGTCTCCGACTGCGCAGATTCTTCTCTTGTTTCATTATGTATTCATCTACAGAGATCAATATCTAATTTTCAGTTGGTTAGATACTTGAATTCGAAATTAAGAGCTGGTTCTTGTGCAATACATTGTCAAATTGTAAATGCTAGAGTTTGTAGAAGGAGACAAAGACCTTACCTCATTTCAAAGCCATATACTGCAACAATTAGAACTTGAAGGTGCTGCACAAGTGGCACCTGTTGCAATATTCATTATATTGTGGTTCTGCAAATCACAGTGTAACAATATGCTATTGAAAGTCACATTGTAACAATATACCATGAAATCTTATCTTGGCTTTCCGTTGCAATTCAAAAACCAGTCATTTCGCAAAAATACTTGCCTTCATAACTCTCAACTTGAGAAAAGCGGATATCCAACATGGTGCTGGACATCTTCAGTTAGCAGAATTCTCGTCCTTGGCCAATGTACCAAATAAAATATTGACGCCTGCAGAGGCAGAAATTTTCTGAGGACTGAAAGTATGTATAACATTTCTGAAAGTGTAGGCATTATTATTATTATATTTTTTGTGTGCATGTGGGAAATTATGTGTGAATCAGTTGAAGGCTTAATTTACTAATGATATTAACAGCTTCCTGTGAAACCACATACAAGCTCTTCATGTGTCACTATCTCTGAATTCTGCAGGCAAGAATATTTAGATGGTATTCACCAGACTTGAAAGAACTAAAAGGTTAATATAAAAGAAAATGAACAACAGATTGCCTGCAGAAGAGCTGATTAGAGCAGGGTTGTTACATTTTCTCCTAAAAGTCTTCAATCTTAACCGCTACTAGATACTAGCTGAAAGAGATCTTGTAGAGTAACATAAGAATGAGTTTTAAACTTGAGGAATAGAAAAAAAAAAAGTTGTTCATTATACAGTCAGTATATTGTTCGATGAAAGTAGAGTAATTACCAATTAACCATGTAAATATATAAGTCAAGAAAGCATAAGAATTTACTCTTAATTTGTTGGACCAAAACAATAAATTCACAGCACACACATTCGAGAGGGGGAAAAGAAAGGAAGGATACATTCACATGGCTCATAAATGCTTTCAAGAATCTGTGAGGTATTGAACCCTAAGCCAATCTCAACTGCTCTTCTTATTCATCTATGAAATGCAGAACCCAAATCAATATTGTTAAAGAAAAAAAAAGAAAAATCACAAAAAAGACATGTACTGGCTATGGATATTAATAACGAAATATCATTTCTCCAATGAAGCAAAAGAGATTGATTACCTTTGGAAGAACTAATTCCTGGAGAATGGTCATGAGGAAGTACACACACATGAATCAATTGTAGTTGTACCAGCCTTCTTTCATGTGTCAATTGTCAAAGAAATCAATTTTCTTTAGATCCTGTTTGCAAAAGAGTATAAATTGTGCTCACAACACTTGAAAGATCAAAAAAAAAAAAAATAAATAACAGACAAGAAATGTAGAAAACATATTACCTAAAAAGAAAGCAGCAAGAGCAGGGTTGTTAGATTCTATCCTAAAATTCTTCAATCCAAACTGCTGCGATATTTCATAAATGTATCTGCCAGATTCCTCCATTCTGCAGTTTCAAATCTGCATAAACATGTACATTGCATGACGATGAGAAATAGGAAAATAAATAAGAAAAAAACCTGAAGATACATTGACTCTAATGAAAGGTGAAACTATAGTCTAATTTTCATCTTCAACATAATCTTTAACAAGACAATGTGAGGAATTCCAAATTTTAAGGTGAGAAAGAAAGCGACTGCAGTTATCCCTCTTGAAACAAGCATTAGTTACCCAAGAGGGGAAGGACCTGAAAAAATTAAAAAAAAAAAATTCCGTTGACTGAGTGTATGGAAAATCATAAAACTTTCCAGGAGTCTTACTTGCAGTACTCTGTACATTTTGTGTTCTATTTCACCAGTCATTGAATTGAAGGACTCAATGGAAGTATACTTGAGTGATGTTGTCCAAAAGAATAAATTCAGCAAACAAGATAGACAGAGTTTCACTTTCATCATCTATAATTGAAGAACAGATATTTGCAAACTGAACAACAATTTGAAAGCACAAATATATTAAAATTATTATTTTGGGGAAAATAAGTGGCTTGAACTTCTTAAATATATACAGGAAAAGGAAAGTAAAGAGAAGCGCATACTTAAAGGAGTCTTAGGAATTCTTTGGATCAAAGTTTGTAGCAGCTGCGATATTGAATATCTCTACCATCAATGTCAATATTTGCAATGTAAGCAATCTTGGGCCAGTCAACACCTATGTTACTGTTACATCTTTCTGACAAATAAGTACATTTTCCAATCAGCAATTGTCGCAATTCTTTGAGGTTGGGCATCCACTCAGGCAAACACATCAAATTAGGACAACTTATGATGCAGAGTTTGTGGAGAGTGGGAACATGTTGAAGTCCGCTGGGGAGGGATACCAATTTGTCCATATTTTCAAATAGAAGAGCTTTGAGGCTTCTAAGGCACAGCCACAGCATAATGCCTCTGTTTCCATCATCTGAAAAATCAAGCTCATGACAATCACTTATGATAAGAACCTCAAGGGAGGTTATATGTTGTAAAGAACAAGGTAAAGTTGTTATTATTGGGCAATCAATGATATCAAGAAGTTGGAGGGAAGTGAGGTTTTACATACACTGCTCTGCCAAAGATTCTAAACCCTCCATTTTCTCGATATGCAAAATTTTCAATTGTGAGGGAATAGGGGAAAGTGAACAAGCAGAAGAGGGAAATTGTGATGTTGAAATCTTCATCTTCAGTATGTCCTCCAATGACTTCACGCTTGCATTTGTCACTACCAATGTCTAGACAGATGGAATCAATGGCATTGAAGTCAGGTTAGGGCAAGGCTTGATATCCAAATAAAAAAGACAGTGAAATTGGAGCAACTCATGCCTCCATCATCCCTTTAGATTAAGGCAATTTATGAGCCACAATTTCTTTAAGGATGGGAAGAATAATTTAGATTCTGACATTTGATTGTCAGCACTTTCTGTGTACTCCAAATCTGTCAACTTATGCATCGTTAAAGTTTTAAGAAAAGGGGATTGATCAAATGGTGGGAACATTGACATTTCATACAATTATCAATTCTGAGTTTCACCAAATTAGTAAGGTAAGAAACCCAACTTGGAAACTTCAATCTTCCGCATCCAAACAAAACTAGCCATTTCAGATTTAAGTGAGGACGTAGTTCTTCTATTGATATTTCCTCATTGTCATCATCACTTTTAACATCATTTGGATCGCTGTTTCATCATCATTGTATTCTTCTAATCTCCATGATAATACCATGGTCTAAAGGTGTTGATTCTGTTTCAAATTGGCTGCCTCATATTCAAATGCTTCATTTTTCACATAACACAGATTAAAGATTCCTAGATAGTCTCTCAAATTGTTTAAATCATCTCCCAAATTGTTTAAATCATGTAGTTCATCAAGTCCACCGCTTTGCATGGAGACACCATTATCTTTTGCCAATATAAACATTGAAAGATTCTGAAGGGAAGTCGATTGGCCAAGGCCAAGTGGCATATGAATCAAACTAACACATTCCCCATTGTAAAGATGCGTTGGATTAACCAACCTTTTCAAATGTTTAGGCAACTGCTTAATATAGTACCAAACAATCAAACTATTTATTATTTGAACAAAGGAGATTGAATCTAAAACTAAAGTAAATTAATTAAAACTAGAACTAAGTTGCTTCGGGTTTAACTCTAATACTTTTGAACTTAGGGTTAGACTACCTTAATTGATTAACTATGAATTTACTAAGGTATTAATTCATTTTTAGGTTTTTTATTATTGATTAGATTCTTCTAAATTAAGGTATAGTCTCTCTCAAACACTAAAACTAATATTGAACTTAAGCTTATGTCTACTCTCGTAATCATAAGTAATTAAGCCAATTCATTAAGATTTATAAGAATCTTATATCAAACTTCAAATTGTTTGCTTTATTTCTAAGTGAAAACTTAACTTAAAATTGTTATCTTTTTAGACTAATGTTATGCTTCCACTCTCGCTCCAGCATATAATATTTCAAATCAATTAATTATTGACAAGATAATTAATGCATTCAAATCAAAGATAATAGATAACCAAAAGGGTAAACTTGATTGAATCAAATAAGTATGAATTATTCTATAGTAAAATCAATATAGGAGCCTAAACATAATTTAAGGTTTAGTTACACATAATTAAAATAAAAACAAAAGAACTAAAGAAATAATAGAAGACATGATTAAAGTAAGAAAAATCAAACTTGTGAAGTCTTTGGATTTAATGAAACTCTTGATCTTGAATTTCTTTTTGAACCAAGCCTCCTTTTCTCTTTAAAGAATTCTTAAAAGATTAAGCAGCAAAATTTGCAAAAAGAATTTATTCCCCAATTGAGAAGGAGGCTTTTATATTTATAAGGGCTTGGAGGTCTTCTTTCTTAGTTGGAAAAGATCTAGGGTAGATTTAGAGAAGTTTCAACTGAATAAAAAGTCAAATCTTGAAAGATTTTCTCTTAAAATTGGATTTCCAGCTATCTTACACTCCCCATGGTCGTGGCCTTAGGATCCCACGACCGTGCTTAACTACACGTATTTGTCTCACAAAAAATCCTATTCCAAGTAATAACCAAATGGACTCTACGGTCGTGGTACTAAGGCTTTATAACTGTGGACTTGGATGAGCTACTAGATTCTTCAGTTCCTCTTTTCTTCTTATGGGGAAGTGGACAAATGGAGTACACAGCCATGGCTTCCAGATACCACGGGAGTGGACTTTTGCAGGCTTTTAGAACTTTGTCATTTTCTTTTTGCTTTTTTTGGACAGCTTCAAAATGAAGTCCAAAGGTATGGACTTTTATCCCATGGGCGTGGGATTGGATTCCTTTCTGCCATTTTCCCTTTTGCTTTAAATTTTGGCTAAAATGCAGCAAAAACTCATATTTTGCAACTTTTAACTCAAAATGGAGATTGATTCTATCTCATCAAAGAAAATTTATCAAATTCAATTTAAAGTAATAAAAATAAAGTTAGAATAATCTTAAATAATGAACAAAATATAGTTTTGTCAATATATAATTTCTATTGTTTTCATTAACAGAAAAAGAGATTAAAAAAAATTTATTATTAAAAATATAATTTTTAAAAAAAAAGTTAAGACAAAAATTAGGTTTTCATTAACCTAAATATAAAGAGTTTTTAAAAAAATACCAGAAAAAATAAAAAATTTTTAAATTTACAAGATTTTCAAAATATGTTCAAATTTACAAGAATTTGTTATTAGTTTACCAATTTACTATATTTACATAGTTTATTATGAGTTTATTATACACATGATAGTTTTTGTAAGTTTATTATGCATTTATTTTGAGTTTATTATATGCTTTTTATAAAATCAATAAAATACCCCTAAAAAACATTAAAGAATTTTATAAAAAATGGTAGAGGATGACATTATGTCAAATATAAAATAATATTTTTTAATTATATCACAGAATTAATTAAATCTAATTATATTAAAAATTCACTATCAATTTTGAATCATGTATATAATTAGGCATGTTTAAGTATTTTTGTTACTAAATTCATCTTTTGAATGAAAATTTAAAGAAGAAATTAAATTGTATGATATTTTTTTTTATTATTTCGTTTGGAAATTTGTTAGATAAATATCCTTCAATAAAATATTAATAAATTTTAGACCCTAGTATCCTTAATTAGACTCTTTTAAACAAAAATACCCTCTTAAATTTAAAAGCCCGCTAATATTTTTAGAATTAGTTTCCTTCTCTCCCCATTTTCAAATTTCATCTTTTCCTTCCTGTTCTCTAACGAAGCAAGAAATCCTCGCCAGTCATCTCAAGCATTTTCGATCATTTCTTCTCTCTATTTTTGTCCATTTTATCATTTTAAGGTCAAAGCTGCTGCCTTCTCCATTCTTCTCTAATAGCCGCTATTTCTTCATTGTTCCTTATGCCGATCTGAAGGTATTTTTCCTCTTAATTTCTCTCTTGATCTCTCTCTTCAAACTCGCTGTGCTTATTTTGATTGCGAGATTGGAAATGTGTTTGTGGAATGTTTGGTTTTCAAAGAAATTTATGATTTTAATTGGTGATTTTTGCTTTACTATTATGGTAATATAAACATTTTAGATGGAAGAACAAATTGTGTATATTACTTTCTTTACTAAAATATGCCATGCTTTTTTTTTTGTTAATGTCAACATGATATTATTATAATTAATAGAGATGATTTTCATATAAGTTATTATTGGGGATGAGTTTGGTATGATTTTGATCTGAGTTTGATACGAGTAAGTTTAAAAGCTAAAATTAGTTGTTTTAATCTTGGTATGAGTTTGATATGCGTTAGTATGTGTTGGTATGAGTTTGATATAAGTTTGTATTATAGTTATGAGTTTAAAATGAGTTGGTATGAGTTGATATGAGTATGATATGAGTTGATATGAGTTTGATATGATTTGGTATGAGTTTGTATTATTGATATGAGTTTGATATGATTTGGTATGATTTTGTATTATTGATATGAGTTGGTATAAGTTTGATATGAGTTTAATATGAGTTGGTATGAATATGATATGAGTTTGATCTGAGTTTATATTATTGATATGAGTTGGTATGAGTAAGTATTATTGGTATAAGTTTGATATGAGTTTTACATTAGTTGATATAAGTTAATATAAGTTGATATGAGTTTGAAATTAGTTGGTATGAGTTTGATATAAGTTAATATGAGTTGATATAAGTTTGAAATTAGTTGGTATGAGTTTGATATAAGTTAATATGAGTTGATATAAGTTTGATATACGTTATTAGGAGTTGATATGAGTTTGAAATTAGTATGATATGAGTTTGTATTATTGATAAGAGTTTGATATGAGTTGGTATTAGTTAGTATTATTGGTATGAGTTTGATATGAGTTGGTATGGGTTAGTATGAGTTTGATATGAGTTGGTATAAGTTAGTATTATTGGTATGAGTATGAGTTGGATATGAGTTAGTATGAGTTGATATGAGTTTGAAATTAGTTGGCATGAGTTTAATATGAGTTGGTATGAGTTGATATGAGTTTGATATGAGTTAGTATAAGTTGGTATGTGTTTGATATGAGTTTGTATTATTGATATGAGTTTGAAATGAGTTTGTATTATTGATATGAGTTTGATATGAGTTTGTATTATTGATATGAGTTTGAAATGAGTTTGTATTATTGATATGAGTTTGATATAAGTTTGTATTATTGATATGAGTTTGAAATATTATTGATATGAGTTTGATATGAGTTTGTATTATTGATATGAGTTTGAAATAAGTTAGTATGATTTTTATATGAGTTTGGTATGAGTTTTTATTATCGATATGAGTTTGAAATGAGTTGATATAAGTTTGATATGATTTGGTATGAGTTTATATTATTGGTATGAGTTTGATTTGAGTTAGTATAAGTTTGATATGAGTATGTATTATTGATATGAGTTGGTATGAGTTAGTATTATTGGTATGAGCTTGAAATGAGTTTGTATAAGTTGATATAATTTTGATATGAGTCTGATATGAGTTAGTATTATCAATATGAGTTTGATATGAGTTTGTATGAGTTAATATGAGTTTGATATGAGTTTGTATGAGTTAATATGAGTTTGATATGAGTTTGTATTATTAATATAAGCTTGAAATTAGTTTGTATGAGTTGGTATGAGTTTGATATGAGTTTGGTATAAGTTGATATGAGTTTGCATTATTAATATGAGTTTGAAATAAGTTGGTATGAGTTGGTAAGGTTTTCATATGAGTTTGGTATGAGTTTGTATTATAGATATGAGTTTGAAATGAGTTGGTATGAGTTAATATGAGTTAGTATTATCAATGAGTTTGATATGAGTCAGTATGAGTTGATATAAGTTTGATATGAGTTCGTATCAATGATAAAAATTTGATATGAGTTTATCTGATTTTGTTATGAGTTGTTTTGATGTTGACTTTGCAGTCTAAAAAATATAGGAAAAAATGGCAACAAGTGCTCATACTAGCCTATCTTCTTAAAGTGAGCAACCTCCCTTATATGGGGATTAGCCAACAACGCTCCATGCAAGTCCAGAAATAATGTTCTTAAACTCTCATAAGGGCTCCAAAATAAAAAGAAGAATGTCTTCTGAACCAGGTATTGTTGGTAAGTCAAAGAAGCCAAGATTCAAGGTGTTCTTTAGTGATGACATGCCCATTGATAAGAAGGAAGTGGGAGGTGAACAAGTCAATGAAGAATGCATCGGAGTAAGTAATTATCAAAAATTGTCTACTTCAGTCAACTTTATTTGAAAGTATAATTTGTGAATGATTGAGTAACTAATCAATAAAATATGTACCAGAATACTTATTATGTCATCCCTACAAGTGATTGGAGGTACCACTAGGTTAACAGGGTATGCTATGCATTGAAAACAATTCAGCTGATAAAGAACGTAATTAGTTCTAGCAAAGAAAAGGTTTGTATGATTTACAACATATGGCACATTGTGATTTATACTACTATTGTATTCAATCTTTTTTCATTTATTGATGATGCTTTTTTATTATTTTAGTGTAGATGGTTGTCTTTAAATGATACAATATCAGCCACCTTCTTGAGCTTGATGAAGAAAATTTTGATCATTGGTCTGAGCTCTTTCATTGGCTTTTCATACATCAAGTTCCAATTGAAAAGCCATATAAGCTTTCATTTAAATTTGGAAAGTCAGTCTTGAACTTTGGAATTGTTGAGTATTATAAATACTATTACCTAAAAGACATGGTTGGGGGGACCAAATTATTGGTTCATTGCTATGGTAGATCAACAGGGGAGAGATTTTTTGATGAATTTAAAAAGTGCAAGGATGCGAATTGCATATCAAATTAGGAGCATTTATGACATGTTGGTTTTGAGAAATGGTAAGACTACAATGGTAGATCGCAAAATATTAGCTCCTATAGACGATGTTGAGGTATTCAATGATGTCGCATAGGGAATTATGAGCTGAAAATTTCTGTACTCGAAGTTGAAGGAATCCCTAGAAAAATTGAAGAACTAAATGGTTGGTGGTTATTTTGTCATTGGTTTCTCTGATGCCTTGATCATTTTTGGAATGGAGGTTATTACGGATTTACAAGAGCTAGGCGTAGAAAGATACGGAAATGGATTTCCTCAATTGATGAACTCGAAAATATTTTCAAAATTTCCATATCTACAAATTTATTCGAAGTTATCGCTGTATGTATTTAACTTGATATGAGTTTGATAATTTGAGTTTTACCAATATCAATGTTATTATTCATTTACACAAATTGAATCAATACTATAATATATAGGAGCTAACTACTATGGAAATGAAAATACTATATGTTGAGGCTGAGTCTCCTAATCTATAAGGAATTTTTCAAAAGGAACACCAAAAACACTCAGAGAAGGAAATAATTACTAACCCTGAGGTATTACTTGCATTTCATTCCATTTCTGATATCATAATGCTTAACAATATTAGAGGTTTTTTATTCTAATTAGTATTTCATTTTTCAAGAAACTGGATTTTATAGCAAACCAGTTAGTGATACTGAAGAAAAAAGGTTCAAAATATTTGCATGCAGGAGCAAAAGGAAGGAAGATCCGAGTGTCATGTATCAAAGAAAAGTGCAAGTGGATGTAGATATAGAGAATAATAAAATGGAATTACACATATCGCAACTCTAACGTAGATATAGTGCATTAGAAAGTAAAAATGCATTGTACACTCAATTTAATAAAGAGCTAAATGCTATCATATCCAAGTCGACCGACAAAATTATAGCCTTGGAAGCAAATGAACATTAAAGGGACAGCAAAGAAAAGGAGGCAGCTATAAGCCAAAAGATGGAAAAAAAGGTCAAGAAATAATATAGACAATGAAGATGATCAGACAAAGGAAAAGGAATCAAAATATTATCAACAAATTGAGGCATTGGAAAGTAAAGACAAGGGTGCGGCAATTGAAATTGATGGATATAAAAAGGAAAAAAGAGGCAAAGGAAGAAAGGAAAAAGATTCATAAATAAAATGAAAGTAAAGATGAAGAAAAGGAAGAGGCTTTGGAAGAAAAGCAAATGAAAATTAAGCACTGGATTGGATTATACATTTTTACACCTCCTATTGAGTATGACAATTCTACTAAATCAAAGTTATTTATTGTAAAATTTTATAAATGTACTTATATCTGATCACTTAAAATATGAGAGATATCAATGGTGGCTAAGGACATGTTACAGCTCAGCCAGTCATTGGTTGAAATGACAAAGACCACGTATAAGGAATAAAGGAAGAAACGTTTACCCATGCCAAACTCTACATACATTGCTGATGAGTGGACTTTGGAATAAAGAGGTCAACACAGAAACAGGAACAAACATCTTCAAGTTCTTTGTCAAAAGATGGCGGTTGAAGTTACGTATGCACCTATTTTGTCCTTGGATCCTTTCTTCCCCCCTATTTATTGATCAGTGCTGATACAAAACAATTCTCTTCTCTCAAATTCTCTCTTTCTCTCTTCTCTTCTTCTTTTTCCTCTCATTTCTTCTTCTTTTTTTATCTTTCCTTTTATTTCTCTTACATTTACTTCCAATTTTACTGTTGACAAACACCAGGTCCTTAACAGTTGGTATCAGAGACAAACACTAATCCACCCTACTTTCAATAGCTCAAATAGCAAGGAGGAATCATTTTGTCATTGAAGCAAATCAGTTGCATCAAATGAGGGAACACATTCAAATTCTGGATTGTAGAAGCCAAGAATTCATTAGAGAAGTCTACAAAAGGTTGGAGAATAAACATGAACTATTTAAATAACAGCAGAATACTCAAAAGGCAATACAGAAACAAATGGATCAGATGATAAAAATGATGAGAACCCTTGCAGGACGCCTGCAATCAGCTCAAACAACACAAACTTCAAATAAATCACATGTTCACATCATCGGATCCTTTCCTACTCAATTGCCAAAAAACAATCCGAACACCCACCCAAACCCATCCCTACCTGTTGTTGCTGCTACTCTCAACCCTTTCCAATCCAAATTAAATCAAAAGGCAAAACATGTCAGTAATCAAATGGAGACTCCAAGAGTAGCAGATTTTAATCTTGTGATTTGAATTCAAGAGATAATTCATTGTTGCGATTTTAATACAACCACCTTTGGTTGTATCCAAACAAAGTTAGAAAAAGAATTTACCATCAATATGTAGCACAAGAGAGAGTTTATTAAGGAAGAAATTATGAATTTCCTTGATACTCTAGATGATGATGATGATAATGAACAAGAAAGAGTAGAAGAGTTACCACAGAATGCCAAAGAAGTTTCTGCAAATACAATTTGTTTTGTTGAGCAAAGAGAAGAAGAATTTAATGAATTTGAAATTAATGAAACTCCAACAGTGGCCAATGTAGAGAAACTTAAAGAATTTAGGAAAAACAGTGTTGAATACCTCAAAACTGTAAGATCCCTAATTTTTAAAAAATTAAATTAAATTAAATTAAATTAAATAAATAAATAATTTAAATGGAAAATTGAAGGTGGAAGTGAAAAAGTGAAGAGTATAAGTGATATGTATATTAAATATACATAACATATACAAAAGTCAACTCTTTAATAGAAAAGTCAAAAGTCAAGTGGCAAAATGGTAAATATACTTTACAAGATTAATATTATTTAAATAAATTAAAAATAAATTTTTTTTTGCTGGAAGAGGTAATTTTTGGTTTTTAATTAATTAATTAATTAAAAATATAATAAAATATATTATATATATGGTCAAATTGAAAGTGGAAAGAAAGAGAAAATTAAAAGGTCTTCTCCATCTTCTTCTTCTTCCTCTAGGATCGAGCCTCCATAGCCATCCAAGAGAGGTGTTTTTCATCTTCCAAGTTTCATCAATTGAAAGGATTTTAAGAATTCAAGTGGGATTTTGGTGATTTTCTCTTGAAATAGTAAGTTTTTCAACTTATTCTTTGGAATTCCATGGATATATGAATATGTTGAGTTTGGAATTTTCTATTAACATGATTTAATTTCTTGATTGGGTATGTATAAAGTTATTGTTATTAGTTATTAATAATTCTTAAGTTGGATTGAAGAAATTATTTAGTTTGAGTTGAGTTTGGTTGAAGAGAGAGAATTTAGTGTTATGGAACATATGGACTTTTGAATTCATGTGTTTAATTGTGTAAATTGATTCCAAATGTGTTATTTTTATACATAAACAAGAACTTTAAAGTCAAATGATGGATTTGGTTAAGTTTAGTTAAAGATTGGATAAGGTAGTGTTGAATTTAGGATTTTGAAAGGGAACTTTTAAAGAATGGTTGATTGTTTGATTTTAATATTTAAATCATGTTATTTAGTGATATAAGTGATGAAAATAAGCTTGGATTATTAATTGGAATGAGTTGGAATGAAGAACCTTAATTGGTGAAGGTTGTGGTATTTTAGTATTTTGTATAAAGAATGTGTGTTTATTGAATGTAATTGATTAAAACATATTATTATATATTTTTAATAATATAAATAAATGTAAAATACTAATTTAAATGGATTAACATAGATTTTCTAAGTTAAAGTAAGGTTAAACTTAATTGAAAATTTGTAGGAGTGATGTGTAATTAGGATTTAATGTTGGAAATGCCTTAAAATGTAATACTAAATGATGATATTTATTCACATTTTAAATAGGCATTAAGGAGAGGTGAATTGCCCAACCCTAGTGTTGAAGGGCAAGTTGGAAGTGAATGTTGGTGGGAGATTTTTAGCTTGCATTTGAGTACTTATTGAGGTATGTACAAACTTTTGATAAATTAGATATGTTTGCATTAATTTGGCCTAACATATTTTGGATGAAAAATATTTTAAACTACTTGGCATCTTGATCATACATAAACATTATGTTATGGTATGTGAATTGTTATGTATGCATTATGTGCATTATGAAAAGCCATTATTAATAGCTAAATTAAATAAAATGTGATTTATATGAATTATGTGAAAATAACCCAAAATAATTGGGTAATGTGATTTTGATGTAAAATGTCATACATTGTAATGAAATATGATGAATTAAAGTGAATTGATATTGATATGAATGAGAAAAATAAGAAAATGAGGCAAGGTACCTAGTTGATTATGAAAAAATGAGAAAAAGTTTATAATATAAAATATTAACTATTTGTGTGTCGGGTATATTATTCAATTTTTAGAGTTCTGTGTTTGACAGCATGCCTATGAGATTATCCTCATTATTTGCCTTCGGAGCTAGACGCTATGCTTCACTGATACATGATTTGCCTTCGGGAATAGATGCTAGGCGTCACTGATACATGATTTGTTTTCGAGGCTAGACGTTAGGCGTCACTAATATATGATTTGCCTTCGGGGCTAGACACTTTGTGTCAATATGGATCAAAATAGTAACTCTGAGATTTGAATGATATATTATTTTGTTTGAGCCTATATTTATATATGTGTTATTGTGAATTATAAAATGGTTAAAAATTATGTTTTAAATGGAATTGTATGCCACATTGTAAAATAATATGTAAATGCATTATGCATTGGCATTATATTAAAGTTTTATTATTATCAAAGTTTATACCGCTGGACTTTTAGCTTAGAGTGACTGTAATTCATCGCACAGGTGATATGGGTGATCTGGTAGATCCGGAGGGTTCTTCTAAACCTGGTAGGGTCTGGCTTTGAGGTTACATGAGTTGATTTTGCTACTTCGAGATCAAGTCAGTTGCCATCATGTATATATTTTATATTATAGTACATTTTGTTATTTTGTATATTATGTTTATGTTTTTTAGTATCTTGTAAATTATAAAGACTATTTTAGACAAATTGTATAATGTGGGTTGTATTTTTTTTTTTTATCTTTTTTTTCTTTTTTTTAAAAAATTTGACCCTCAGAAATACGTTTTTGAGGATCGAACCCCTACCCTCCCGTAGGAGTAACAACAGGTGGCCCGCTGGGCTAACCCCAGCGGGTTATTGTGGGTTGTATATATATATATATATATATATATATTGAGGAAATATGAAGAAATTGAGAAGTTGGAGTGAAAAATGTGATTTATTGCTTATTGGGAGTATGTTTTTACAGGTTATGTAATTGTTGAATTTTAAGATTTTTTAAATTACAGACAAAACTCTGACGAATTTTTCTAGGAGATTTTTATATAAAATATTATATTGGAACCTATAATTAATAAAGAATAATTTATTTGCTATTTAAATATGCATTTTTAAGTATTTGAGATTTTAAATTGGAAATGTGAAAATTTTTATTTTACCGGGTTGTGACATTTTTATATCATATATGCATATTTTACATATACTGGATATATATATATATATTATATGTATATAGGGTATAAGGATGTTACAAAAATGAGTAACAAAATTTTGTCTCCATTTGAATTGGGTAAGATCGAATTATCTGTTTTCTCTCGTGTAAGGCTGTGTTTGACAAAGCACTTTTTGATTTTACAAGTAAAGTGGGTTTTATGAATGGGAATGAGATAGAATTAAGAAATTGTAATGATTGTGGTTTGAGGTTTGAATCATGTTTTGTTATGAGTGATAAGGAGAAGGAATTTGAGAAGTGGAGAAGACAGAGGAAACAAATTGAAATTTTGCTTGAGAAGGATTGGTGTCTTAAAGGTGTTTGAGAAAAGTCAATTAGAAAACAAAAATTCAATTCTCTGTTCAAAGAGAATTTAAATCCTGCTATAGGAAAGGAGGGACAATTGGCTGCTAAATTGTTTGAGTTCCATCAAAATGATGAATTTAAGATTAAACTTTTACTCATTTTAGACCTTTTCCAGATCTTCAAGTCTCAATTTCTAGGCTACTTCCTTAAGGATAAGGAAGTTTCCAAAGGAAGGGGTAATGTCATGACACTTGAGGAGAAGACCAATGGCCTGGTATCTGTGATAAGCCCATTACCAGTCCAGGTTACTGTTGTTACTGCTGATGCAAAGGGGAAAGAAGCTAAGGTGGGTGAGATATCTGAGTTGGGCTTCAAGTAATGAGCTGGAGTGAATTAATGGACAGTTGGAAGCTTAGGATTGGAGTTATTAGTCATTAAGTGGTCATTATGATGTCACCAAAATTGTTAGTTGTTAGCCACTGAACAACACACCAGAGAAGAATGTTATTATTTTGAAAGAATAATTGGATATAAATATATGAGAAATGTTACAGAGGAATGATCAGAAAATTAAAGAATATAAAACAATTCTCTTCTCTTAAATTCTCTCTTTCTTTCTTCTCTTCTTCTTCTTCCTCTCATTTCTCCTTCTTCTTTGATCTTTCCTCTTACATTTACTTCCAATTTTACTACCAAACATCAAGTCCTTGACAATAGCTTAATGTTTAGTTATATTTATATACATATATATAATAATATTGCTATTGATAAAATTGTTAAATGCTTGTATTTTTACCGCTAAAAATATTTACATTAGAGCCTAAATAAAAAAAAAAGAGAGAAAAATCAATCTTGATCGCCCTTATTTTCTTATATCTTCTTCTTTTTATAATTTTTTATGCATTATATATATGATCATAATTTAAAATGATCCAAACAAGGTTCTAACAATTATTAAATCATATTTAGCTGCAAATGTTCTTAATAAATAATAAGAACATATAAATTATATATTTTTATTTTTATTTTATAATTTTATAAGTATTTGTTGTAACTTTATTTTCATAACTTTACTTTGGGACATTTACATAGTTACCTAAAAAACTTTTATTAAAAAAAATACTACAAAAACTAAAAATATTTACATTTCTATGAAAAGTTAGTGTAAAATTTCAAAAATACGTCATTTTTCACTAAAATAATTTTTTTTTGAACTTACTTTACTAAAATCAATATTTTACTTCATATTTTCATTTTTTTCAAACTTCACAATTAAATAAAAGCATTCTAATAAAATAATAAAAATTAATATTTTAAATTATTTTTCATCATATAAAAATCACAATTTTTTTATAAAAGAAAAAGAATTTTAATTTTAATTATAAAAAATAAATAACACTAAAAAAAACAAAACAAAATATATAAAAATATATTAATAAAAATCATTAAATTTATTTTTAAACAAATTTTACATATTATAAATATGAAAAATTAAAAAAATATATACATGATTTATGTTTGGTAGATGTGTGTTATGAGTTTCATAGAAATTGTAGATGTATTATAAATATTATATATATGTTATATATTTATTATCTAAGTTGTGTGTATTTTATATTAAAGTTATTGAATATTGTTTAAATATTTTGTGAATGTTGTGTGGATATTTTATGAATAAAAAATTAAAAAAAATAAAATTAAATAAATATTAAAAACATTATGTAAATGTGTTGTAGAATTATAGATGTGTTGTTGATGTATTGTAGATGTAGTTTATATTGTTGTGTAACACCCCAATACTCTATATAAATACTATAGATATACCAGGTATACATACAGTATGTATACAAAGTATAAGGATGTCACTTATCATTACAAATTAAATCCTTATCTTGAGTCCAAACCATATTGCATTAATAAAAAGAGCATTTACAAAATCATCATACTTTTAATGATCTTAAAAGTATATAGTAATCTTATCTTTATCAAAATTCATTTATACATATGAATACATTTTTGTCAGAAATACAGCATAATTAAAATTTTACATGTATGCATCACCCTCTAGTTGGTCTCAACAAACTCTTACTTTACTCGTGGCATAGAGAAAGACTTCAGATCTACCATCTACTCACCTGCGAGATTAAACATCCGCGCCAAGCCCGAGAGCTTAGTAGTACAACTATATATGATATAAACATACATTATAGAATTAATAACATATAATGATATATCAATTCAACTTACCATTAGTTTCATATCATGTTTCCCCTTTTTAATTACACCTGTCATATATCTCTACTATTCTCATATATTATATATATAACAAACACCAACCACAATTCCATCATTTATAATCACAACGAATATATCAATACACATATCACATATCATAATTCATAACATCAACCACAATTCCATCATTAATATTCACCATTCATGAATCACATTTACAACAAGACAACCATAGACTTCATTATTCATTTATTTCATCACTTATATATCACATAGAAAACAAAGACAGACTCGGGCCCAACAGACATTAATATGTTATTCAAAGTTCAGAGTTACTGCTTTGGTCTATAATCATAATCATCAAGCCCGTAGGCGATACATATATATATATATATATCTCTATCCATGGATAGGGTAACAGACCCAGTCTCTTGGACCATCAACTCAACATGCTTGAGGAGATCCTCAACCCGGCTAGACTGTTACCTGTAACAGACCCAGTCTCTTGGACCATCAACCCGACTAATCGAGGAGATCCTCAACCCGGCTAGACTGTTACTTTAATTCACATTTATCATTTCACATTTCTCATAGTGTAACAGACCCAGTCTCTTGGACCTCAATTCAACTCAATTTGAAGAGATCCTCAACCCGGCTAGACTGTTACTTTCATAGGCATGCCTGCCAAATTCAGAACTCTGAAACTTGAATCAACATATTAGACACAAAATCATTTTTTTACATTTCTTTCTCAATTCATTTCTCATTTCATTATCATCATTATAGCCAACACCCATGGCTTTATATCTCATTTAAATCATCATAGCCAATCACAATGGCTTCACATGTCATTTAACTCATATCTCAATTCACAATACAACACTTCATCATTCAAGTATACATAATCAATTTCATTAAACACATAGACAACATGTCCACTTATTTCATTTCAATCATTATTACCAACTATAATGATATCACATTTCATTACTTCTCAAGACACATTAATATAATTCCTCATTATAATATTTGTCACAACAAATTGCATTGCACATACCTTTTTGAATGATCACCATAGCTTTCACACTATACAATTAATAACATTAGTCACATTATATTAACCATATAATAAATTACTTAACATTGTTTTAGGTCTCAAACCATATAAAAGAATGCATCTTTGTAAGTTGTACTTACCTCAAGAGCTATTCCCAACGATCTATACCTTTCCTCTTCCAAGAATTCTCAACATTAAAGTTAATGCAACACAATCTCCTCAAAACCTAATCCAAAGATAATTATACCCATAAGAAAATAAGAATAATAACTAATTAGGGCAAACTCAACACTTGACACGCTCATTAACACGGGCGTGTCACTCATTCTGCCTCACAGAAACATTAACATGCCCAACAACACGGGCGTGTTCATGGCCGTGTCAATTACTCTTTCTCACAGTAGCAATAACACGCTCAGTAACATGGCCGTGCTAATGGTCGTGCCTCAAACGTTAAACTCAGTACCGACTACACGCCCAACCACACGGCCGTGTCACTGGTCGTGTCAGACCAGAAATCATGAATTCGAACTTTCATCCATGAAAACACCAACACTTCAAAACTCATATTTCATCACCCTTAATCAACATCTTGGTTATATTCATCAATTACCCATCTATTTAACACTTAAATAACTTCAATATATCATAATCATAAGCATAATATACCTCACCATGAATCAATTACTCAAATCCCCAAATCATCTATACTAAACCCTTACTCAACAATCTCAACAATTCATCATCATCCTCACATCTAACCATGTTATATCACAATTAATCATGTTATCATCAACTAAATACCAATTCCACACATATATATACTTCAATCTTTCATTAACATCATCATCATCATCATCAAATAACCATATCAAATCCAACTCAAACAATAGGAATCAAGACAAGCAATTGAATACTTACTTGGATAATATGTCAAATCTTCAATAACCATCTTCAATCCTCTCAAAATCCCTTTGGATTTGATGTAAATAGAGATGAAATCACCATCTCTCTCTCTCTCTCTCACTCTCTCTCTCTCGTGCAGCAGAAAAAGAAGAAGAAGAAGGGAAGAAGATTTTCTCTTCTCTTTCCCAACTTAACACATATATATATATATAATAATAAAATAAATATACCAAAAATCCTTCACCACATATCTTTCCCTTTGACTTTCTTTTCTTCTTTTTCTTTTATTATTATTATTAATAATTATATACACTTATTTTCTTACACCCATTTATACACTATGTATATGTTATATATATATCTATATATATATATATATCCAATATATACACTTTCTCTTTACTTCTTTCCACTTTCCATCATACAGGCACATTAAATCTAAATACAACAATAATGATTCCAAAACTTTTAGAGTGTATTTTGGGATATTACATGTTGAGTGTATATTTTATATATGTTGTGTATATATTATGTATGTTTATTTTTTTGTGTGTATACTAAAAATATGACATTAAAAAAATTTAAATAAAAAACATAAAAAATAAATTATAAAAAAATAAAAAATACCATGAAAAAAGTAAATTTGTAAAAAAAAAATCCCGTTGCCGTATTTATGAAAAGTAAACCTTTTGTTATGGCATAATTTTCCCCTTTACTTTGGGATAACCAAATATCGGCCCCGCTATATAGTCTGAAGCAACGACATGGTGCTATGCTATGCCCATTTGAATATTAAAATGCTAATTATTTAAAAAAAATTCCATGTTACATAGTTTAAAATAATACCAAAACAAATTTATAATGATATAATCAAATATCATGCCTCCTCCACCAACACCTATTAACAATATTTTGGAAGGAATAGAGATACTTTATGTTTTGGGATGAGTTATTCTCAAAGAAGTGAGAGTTCAAATAATATTTTGAAAGGAATAGGAACTGCATCAATGAGTTTAACAAAGTTCGTTACTGCCTTTGAAAACAATGTGGCCAGTATTCGCTCTAAAGAATTGGAGGTAGATTTTCAATGTGAACAAGGAGCTCCTCAAATAGCTGTAAGAAAGAGTGGAATTCTAATTCATGCATCAAAAGTTTACACTCATATTATTTATAGATTTTTTGAAAAATAATTTCTTGATAGTCTTGCAATGACATTGGTAGAAAAACCTATTGATGAACCACTTTCAACATTTCATGTCACTGAAGAAAGTAATGCAGCTGCAAATTATTTGAATCTAAAGGGATATTATGCTCTCATGCTTTATGGGTTTTGAATTGAAAATTCAAAACTGAAATTCCTGTGCAGTATGTCTTAAAAAGTTGGACAAAAGAAGCTAAAAAGGACTTTATGTCATTTGAGGAAAGTGTACCTTCCCATGTGAGTTCGCAACAAGCTAAATTAGTATGGTGTAATAGCATAATGCGCATTGCTTGCAACATCATAGATAAGAGCCAAAATGATGCAAGTATTAGACAACTTTGTCAAAAGAAGTTATTACAAGTAGAGGAAGAGGTTGAAAGAGCATATAAGAGATTGAAACTTAATGAAAATAACATTGAGAAAGAAGGTGGGGATTTGGAAAAGCAATGCTCCATTTTGGATGATAAAGTTTTGAATCCTTCATATGGAAGGACCAAAGGTGCACCAAGAAAAAGATTGAAGGGACATTTAGAAAAAACAAAGATAAAGGCACCTAAAGGACAAAATTCTAGTAAGAAGATTAACTGTTTATATCTTTATTTAATTTACTATAATATTGTTCATCAATTTTTTAATGTTTTATATTTTGTAAAAAATATTGTAGGGAGAAACAAAAACTAATTCAAGAAAATTGCGTACCAAGTGACCATCAGAATGAAGAACAATTACCTCATCAGGTTTATTTGAAATAGGTTTCTTATTTTTGCTCCTTTTGACTTGAACTTAACTTTTAAATTCTATGTAGTTCTTCTCTTCAATGAGCATGCTACTAGGAGTTATGCAGAATCAATCAATTGTTTCATTTAGGATGCCTACTCAAACAACTCATGTAAGTTATTCATTTTATTTAATTGTTAGATAAGTATATTGTTTATCTTAGGTTCTTAACTATATTTTTTCTATGCATTGCTTAGAATTCATTTTCAACTTGTAATTGGACTAATTCAAGTATTCCTTTTCTAAATGTTTTAAATGAAGAAAATGTTGTACGATTCGTGTGTATTGATTTTAACCACAAGTGTACAGCTCGTAACAAGTAATAAAGTTAAAGTAAAGGTCGATCTCACAGAGAATGAGTAATTTGATTAACTAAAATTCAAATAAATTATTATCTGAAAACTAATTAATTAATTTTATATTTTAAAAAATTAAACACTTAATTCCTAATTCAAATTAAAAGTTAAAATTAAATTCAAATTTAAAATGAAATTAAACCAAGATAATTATCTAATAATTCAAACTTAAAATTAAAATTTCAATAATTAAATTTAATTAATTAAAATAACAAGCAGAATTAGGTTTCATTAGAATTATTTCAAATGAGTAAAAATAACTTTTCAAACTAATTCAAACCTTTCTTCAATCAAAGTTACCAATTCCTTAAATTTTAATCTTCCACTTTCTTAAGCAAAAAAATTAATAATTGATGTAATTTATAAATTTCATTTTCATGAACAATAAATTAAAATAACCTATCAAGCTCAAATGAACTAAATTGGTCTTAAGATTATTTTTTTTATCTCTAAATAGAATTTTTTTAATTTGTTGATTCCTTAATCTAAAATCATACCTAACTTTCACTCAACATATAATTTCAATTAATCATGCAAAAAGTATCCAATCAATCACAAGCATTAAGATCAAAATTAACAAAACTTGAATTTCAAAAAATAAATAGTAATCAAATTAATTAGTACCCATAATTTACAATTATAAATCCACCTAATCTTACTATGGAGATTAGTTGCTCATAACTAATTTAAACATAATAACTATAGAAATTAAGAAACCAAACATAAAATTTATAATTCTAATATTCAAAATAAGAAAAGAACAAAGCATTTAATAAAATATAAACTTGAAAATATAAACTGAAAAGAGAATTCAAACTAGACGGATGAATAATCTTGTAGAGATGACGAAGTCTTTCTCCAGCACAATCTTCTTCTTCCTTTTGATTTCCAATGGTGAAAAGTTAATCTACTCTAAAAAAAATATGAAAAAGAGTATATGAAATTGCTAGGATGGCTGCCTTCTATTACTGTTCACGTCCCCCTTAGGTGTATCACATTCCACTCCCTCAAGCTAGACTCCTACTGCTCTTCCACTTCTGCCCAGAATTTGAATTCAAATTTCAAACTTGATTTTCTATCAGATAGAGTTCTTATCTACAATTTACTCCTTCATCAAAGTTATAGCCCCAGAAGAGTAAATAATTTTAGGGTTTTTAATTACCTCATTCAGACTTTAGAAGCCCCAAGTTATGGCCTAATTACTCTTAGTGACTCGGACTAAAATTCTGCTTTTAAAATTTAAGTCCAATTTTGAATTTTCATTTGGAGACCCAAACAAACTCAAAATTTTACAAACTAAACCTCTTTGAAAAGATAAAGATGTCCTCTATCAACTTTATGAAGACACTTTTTCAATATTGCATTTTATAACCATCAAAAGTTTATTTGAATCTCTGAAGATTCAATTCTGCCTAAAATTTTAATTTGCAAAAACATGCAAGAAATTAATTCAAAATAATCTTAATTCAAGAATAATGAAATAAAAGCATATAAATAAGTTTAAAATAGACTAATTCAAATCAATTATATGCTAAATCTGATAGAAAATATAAGGTCAATATGCACTTATCAAATTCTCACACACTTAAACTTTTGTTTATCCTCAAGCAAATTATCATCATTAAGTTAAATTGGAATAATCAATCAAACACAATCAACCAAAGAAAAATAATAATCATTTATTTTTAACTTAAAACACTAAACTTCAAAGAATAATGACATCAATTAACTTCACAAACTAAGCGCACTTATATATTAATGTGATTAACAAAAATGTTTTATAACAAATCATAGTTATAAGAAATTCACCATAACTCATTAATTCAATAATATAGTAAACATCGCTAAGTAGCCAATTTTTCATAACTATTTCGGATCAATAAGAACTATAAATTTATCATTATTATTATATATATTCAATGGGTGCATTTTATGCTCCATATCATTATTATTGTTATTTTCTCTTTTTTTCTTTTTTTTTATATATGGTGGATGCATTTTATGCTCCATTCCACCTTAATTATCTAAAACTATTGCGTTTTATGCTTCATCTAGCAAGAAATCTTAAATATAATAACTATATTAATTATGCATAATTCTCATATCATATCTCCATATAATCAAACAATTTACTTTATTAGTAATACATACTAATTCAAGAATCTATTATATTACAATGAACTAAAAAAACTAAAATAAAAAAAATCTTTAAAAATAGGTGCTCTTAATTTGTAAGATTTCTCAAGATCACAACCTCATATATTCCATGAGTTAAATTAAGAATAACCAATAATTATTTCAATCTAGCTAAAAGAATTCAATTATCAAGTTGAAATCTAAAATAACAATAATTAACTCACTTAATAATAAGTAAAGAACAAGTAGAAATCAACTAGATTGCAAAGTAGAAGTAGAACAAGTTTTATTATTTATTAAAAAAATTGAAATATAAATCTATTACAATTAAAAAGACATAAATAAGAAATAAAATAAAAGATAAACTAAAAAGAAATATTATTTAAATCAAACTAATAATAATAAGAGTTATTTTTAAACTTCTAAGTATCTCTCTCTTCTTTCTTAATGGTTACTGCATTTAACTGAATTTTTTTAGAAATATTGGGAGGTCTTCATCTTTTCTTTTTCTCCAATTTAGAAGGCTTACCTCTCTTCCTCTTTGTTGGTGATGGCTTAGGTTCATCATCTTCACTTGAGGTATCATCTAAAACTATTAAATCAAGTTGGGATCATACTTTCTCCCATGTTTTATCTAATTTTTCCCTCCCTACTATCTCATTGAGATCCATAGTGCATTCATAAGGATCAGAATATGTACGCCTAAAAACATAGTAGGTAGTGAGTTGCCCATGCATTTCTACGGGTGAATTCATAAAAGGTTTTTCAGGATCCTATGTTTATTCTCCATTCTAACCCTAAGTATATGAACTCTTTTTATTATCCATCTCTCTCTCTCTTCTAAGGTTATGCTAATAATATATTAAAGTGATAAGAACTTAACCTTATATAGAGAAGAAATAAAAACTAATCCTAAAACCATTCAACTAAAGGAATTCTAGTTAGACTCTTATTATTAAAGTTTATTAATTGAGAACAAACTCTTAGTTAACTAGGATAAAAAGTTAAATTCAAAATAAAAGATATAATCTTAATCCTAAATAAACTAAGATATCTAACTTAAATTTTAAATAAATAAATATTAATAATTTTTTATTTTTGTTATCGAAAAAACTGAATTTTTTTCATTTTAATTTTTTTATATTTTTTTATTGTTTAAATATATATATATTGAATTTTTTTAAATTAAAATTCACAGAATAAAAATTAAACAACAATACATAAAACAAAACATAAATTAAACCAAATAACAAAATAAAATAAATACTCCCCTCCCACACTTAAAATTCTCATTGTCCCTAATGAAAACAACGTAACCACAAATAAGAACACAACAAAACACAACAAATAACAAGAAAAAAATATAATAAGAAAAAGATAAAGGATGAAAGCTTCCTGAGTCATGGCGATGATGGAGGTGAGTGAGTCGGAGAAGGAACATACAATCCTGAAAGTTCAATATACTTCATTAGCTTGTAATTATGATATGTCTGACTCATTTCTATGTTGATAAGTCTATAATTTATGGACCCTAATTGATCACCATATTGTCTCTGTTGTGCCTCCATAACGTTCAGATGTGAGCTCATTTGTTTATTTGTTTCATCCATTTTATCGAGCACTTTAAAACATGTCACCATCCTTGCTCATCATTAGCATTAACATCACCTTCTTCATCATCACTTTCTTCTTCCTCATTGTCCTCTTCTTCATGAGCTTATTGATCACTTGATGCAGTACTACTAAAATCTGCTTGACTTAGATTCTTGAAGCACCTTTTTATTATGGAATCTCTTAAATTACTATCAGCATCCAAAATCTCGGAATGACATAAAGTATCAAATAAATATGGATCCCCACTAATGCATTCCATTGAGGTATTGTTAGGATCAACAATATTAAAATAGATTGCTAATCATATAACAATATGACCTAATGCAATTATGCACTTGGGGTATTGAGTAATAAATATTAAACTTTAAAAAATATGGTATGTTGTAGACACTTTTTTATTCTTATAAGCACAATACAAAATAAATAATTCTTGAATTGACATTTTATTACTTTTCTTTTTGCCAAATACAAAATGACATGTAAACTTATGCAATAACAGTAAACTATGATCACAAAGAAATCCATTATTTGCATTTTTTATGTTGAACAAATCAAACCCAGTTAATATTTTTCAGACTTTATCAACGTTAAATTTTTTAGAATGAGTACTAGCACCTCTTTTAGACAAGCCTAAAGCTTTAAACATAATATCATGATCAATTTCATAATTAACACTAAATATTCTACACTCTAAATTCTTATCTTTAGATTTAGACATTTTAAGGGTTATAAAGAATTTAAGAGTGAGTTCTTTATATGTGTCATATCTCTTTTGTACCAATTTTTTCCAACCTAATCTATCAAACAATTGTTTCATTTTAGCATCAAGACCTAAATGCTCAAAAATATCTTGGTTAAAATATCTACAATGAATAATATTTTTTAAACATAAAGAGGAAAATTTCTTACCTTCTTCTTGATTATATATGGGAAAAGGAGTGTCAAAATGAAAAGATATATTTACATAATCCCTTGAAGAGCTTGAAACTTTCTCCTTCCCTTTTCTTGAAGAAGCTTTCCTTGCACCATTCTTTATTCTTGAAACCATGTTTTGAGTGGTCTGAAGAATGGGTAAAGTAGATTTCGTAAGGATTTGTTGTATTAAGGAAGAAATTTAGTGGATTTTAGAGACATCTGAGTGGATTGGTTTTTGATTTTGGGGATTTAGTGTTAGTGATTTGGTAAGAGAGATTTGAGTTTTGAGAAAGAGTAGAAGAAGAAGAAGAAAAGTGAGGAAAGAGAAGGGGTTGCTTAGTTTTATTTGTACTTTTTTTTCATATCTACCCTGTCACGATCGAGACACCTGTCGTGATCGTGACAGGGGAGGCCAATTAGTGTTGATGCTCTCGTGAGGGAGGCGTTCTCCTCTGTTGTGATCACGCAGTATGTCACGCTCACGATAGAGGCTTCAGCTATTTTTTTCTTTTTTATATGTTTGTCTGTCACAATCGCAACAGATGCACGACATGCAGCAGCATGCTCGCGTGACCTGTGGCAGCCTTGCCTATCATGATAGGAATAGTTGTTGCTATCGTGACAGAAGCTCACACTTTTTTTTCAAATTAAATTAATTATAAAACTTCAGAATTACATTTTCTTGCCCTGTCTTCTCCACAATCACTCTTGCTTGACAATAAGAATAAAAATAAAAATTTTAAAGAACATAAAATTAACAATCAACCTGCAAAAATCAACAAACTAAATTAATAACTTCAATATTATATAAAACAATTATCCAAAATTCAAATGAACCTAAACTTCTAAAAACAAAAGATTAAACGGAAAGAAAATGATAGAAAATTGGATTGCCTCCTAAAAGCGCTTGCTTAAAGTCTTTAGCTTGACTTTTACTTTGAAGCTCAAACATTAAAATAATAAACTAAAGCCTTATCAATTGGTTCACCAATTATATATGGCTTTAATCTCTGGCTTAACTGTAAAAATTTAAATTGAGCTATTTTGAATGTCCACCGCCTCTGAAGGATGAACTTTAACTATCTTGAATGGCCCTGACCATCTAGAATTGAGTTTTCCTGAAAGAAACTTCAATATAGAGTTAAATAAAAAAACAAGCAGTCCTTCATGAAAGGTACGTGCTCGAATATGTCTGTCATGCCACACCTTAGTTTGTTCCTTATAGAATTTAACATTCTCTTACGAACTAAGGCGCAACTCCTTAAGTTGACTTAACTGAAGTAATCTCTTTTCACCTGATTTTTTTATATCAAAGTTTAATTGTTTAATTTCCCAATAGGCTCTATGTTCTAACTCTACTGGAAGATAACAAGTTTTTCCATAAACTAACCTATAAGGAGATATTCCAATAGGTGTCTTAAAAGCAGTCCTATAAGCCTATAAAGTATCATTCAATTTTAGTGCCCAATCTTTTCTAGAACTGCCAATAGTCTTCTCTAATATCCACTTAATTTCTCTATTAGAAATCTCTACCTGACCACTCATTTGTGGATGATAAGATGTAGCTATCCTATGATAAACTTCATACTTCCTAAGAAGAGTTTCAAAAGCTTTATTGCAAAAGTGTGAACCTTCATCATTAATAATAACCCTTGATACACCAAATCTAGAGAAAATAAATTTCTTAAAAAAATGAATCACTGCCTTAGAATCATTAGTTGGACTAGCAATTGCTTCTAACTATTTTGAGACATAATCAACAGCTACAAGAATATACTGGTTGCTCAAAGAAGAAGGAAATGATCTCATAAAATCAATTCCCCATACATCAAATAATTCAACTTCTAAAATAGGGTTTAAAAGCATATCATTTCTTCTTAAAATATTTCCTACCCTTTGGCAATGATCACATTTCTTAAAAAAATTATAAGCATCATGGTACATTATTGACCAAAAGAATCTCAATTGTCATACGTTAGCTATCATTTTGAAGGAACTAGCATGTCCTCCACACTCTCTAGAATGACACAAATCAAGTATGGATTGGAACTCTTCTTCTAGAGTATTTCTAGTGATCAATCTATCACTACAATGTTTGAACAATAGAGGATCCTCCCCACATGTAATGCTTCACTTCAGAGAAATTTTTTTTCTTTTGGTTAGCATTAAAATCAAAAGGCACAATTTTACTTACTAGATAATTCATAATGTCCGTATACCAGGGAGAAATCCCCTTCAATGAATAAAGTTGCTCATCTAAAAAAGTTTTATTGATTAGAATCTCCTCTATGGCCAATATCTCCAACTCTAGTGTAGAAAGATGATCCATAACAACGTTTTCTAACCCTGTATTGTCTCTAATCTCTATATTAAACTCTTAAATCAATAGTACCCAATGAATCAAATGTTGTTTTGCCTCCTTCTTGGTCATAAGATACTAATGACGGTATGGTTTGTGTACATAATTACTTTAGACCTAATAATGTAAGATTGAAACTTATCCAAAGAATATATCACCGCTAACATCTCTTTTTCCGTAGTAGCATAGTTTACTTGAGCATCATCAAGTAACTTGCTGGCATAGTAAATGGCAAACTCACTGACAAACTCATATTGCAAACTCACTGGCATCGCACATAATCTCAAAAGGTAAAGTCCAATCAGGAGGTGCAATAACTGGAGCCGTGATCAACGCTTTTTTCAACCCATCAAAAGTAATAAGACAATCATTAAAAAAGTAAAAATCAACATCTTTACTCAATAAAGCACATAAAGGTTTTGAAATTTTAGGAAAATCTTTAATAAAACATATATAAAATCCAGTATGTCTAAGAAAACTTCGGATTCCTTTGATGTTTATAGGTGGAGGCAACTTCTCAATTATTTCAACTTTTATTTTGTCCACCTCAATCCCTGCCTGTGAAACTTTATGCCCAAGGATTATTCTCTCTTCAACCATAAAATGACATTTCTCCTAACTAATCACCATATTTTTTTCTTCGTACCTTTGAAGCACCTTAGCTAAATTATATAAACAAATTTCAAAAGAAGTACCGTAAATGGTGAAATCATCCATAAAAATTTTCATAAATATTTCTGCAAAATTACTAAAGATTGTTATCATGCAATGTTGAAACGTAACAGGTGCCAAATAAATAAGTAAATGTTGTCTTATCTTGATCTTCTAGAGCTATAGATATTTAAAAATATCCCGAGTATCCATCTAACAAATAAAAGAAAGAATTACCAGCTAACCACTCCAATATTTGATCAATGAAATGTAAGGGGAAATGGTCTTTTCTAGTGACTTTATTTAACTTTCTATAATCAATACACACTCTCCAACATGTAGTTGTCCTAGATGGGATTAATTCACCTTTTTCATTTCTAACTAGAGTCATCTCTCCTTTCTTCAGTTCAAACTTATCCAAGGACTATCAGAAATTGGGTAAATAATACCAGCGTCCAATAACTTAGTAATTTCACCCTTAACCACCTCCTTCATATTAGGGTTCAACCTTCTTTGTGCATCCACAACAAGTTTACAGTCATCCTTCATCAAAATTCTACGCATACATAAAGATGGGCTAATAACCCTGATATCTGAAATAGTCCAACCTATATCCTTCTTAAATTGCCTAATCACACCTAATGTTTGTTCTAATTGGTTCTCAAATAATTAAACATTTATAATTATTGGAAGGTTTTCATTGGGTCCTAAAAAGACATATTTCAAATGAGAAGGCAATGGTTTCATCTCAAGAATGGGTGGTCTCTCAATTGAAAGGGGGTGGTAAAGGTGTTGATTTTCCTATCTTTTCAAATTTCCTAAAAGCTATGGGTGGTGAAATTTGTAAAGCATTAGCGTTAGCTGCTATCTCTTGATTGTCATCTTCTTAAGTTGCACTAAGAGTCAAAAAAACCTCTAAAAGGTCCTTTTTCCATATTTTTTCATAGACTTCTTGAATTAACTCATCAATTGCATCAACTCTAAAATAATCATCCATAAAGCTAGGTTCTTTTATGGACTCACTAAGATTGAACTCCACCTTCTCTTCAGCTACTTGTAAGGTCAACTTACCTCCCTTAACGTCTATCATACCCCCCCTGCAGTAGCTAAAAATGGTCTTCCTAAAATTAAAAATTTCAATATCTTTTTCCATTTCAAGAATAACAAAATCAACAGGTATAAAAAATTTATCAACTTTAATCAAAATATTTTCAATAATTCCTAAGGAAATTTCACTGAAAGATCAGCTAAATGCATTGTCATCCTTTTTAATTTTATGTCGGAGAGTCCAAGTTTTCTGCAAATGAAATTTGGCATTAGAATTACCCTTATACCCAAATCACATAAAGCTTTACTAAAATTAAAATCACAAATAGTGCAATGTATAGAAAAACTCCATAGATCCTTTAATTTAAATGAAAGTTTGTTTAGGATCACAACACTGCATTATTCGGTTAGGGTAACTCTTGTATGTTCTTCAATGGATCTCTTGTTAGAAAGAATCTCCTTCAAGAATTTGACATATGAAGGCATTCGAGCAAGAGCATCTATAAAAGAAATATTAATTCTTAATTGTTTAAACACTTCAAGAAATTTTTCATATTATTTTTTCACTTTTTATTTTTGAAGCCTTTGAGGAAATGGTACATGTGGTACATAAGGCTTCACTTCTGGTTTTGGTGGGAGTTTCTCACATTCCTCCTTTTCCTTCTCAATTTCTTTATTTTGATTATCATCTTTAACTACTTCATCATCTCCTTTTGATTCAACCTTCATTGGAACCACCTCCTGTAACTATTTGCCACTTCTAAGTGTAATTGCTTTGCAATATTCCATGGAATTTATTTCTATTTTACTAGGAAGAGCTCCTTGACTTCTTGAATTTGAAGAACTAGCTATTTTCCCAATTCGGACTTCAAGGTTCCTAGTTTGACTTACAATTTGATCCATCCTAACTTTCAACCGGTCATATTGCTTATCTAACTTGTCAAACCTCTTACTAGAAATAGTAATAAATTTTTCTAAAGCAGCTTCATATCCAGTCTTATTATCTTAGTAATTAGCTTGACCTTAACCCGATTAGAAAATGGTGGTTGGTACATTCCTGCTTGGTTGAATTGGTTTTCCTAATTTTCTTGATTTTCTTGGTTGCCTTGATTTTCACCCTAAGAAAAATTTAGATGATTTCTCCAACTAGGGTTGTATGTGTTTTCATAAGGCATTTGTTGAGCTCTATTTTGATTTCCCACAAAATATACTTATTCTTGAGCTTGACATTCAAAAGATCGGTGGTTTCTACCATACCCTTCACAACCTGTAGTGGCAAGATTAATATGTTCCAACTTCTTAGCTAAGGCATCAACATTAGCTGTAAGTAGTGAAATTCTATCTAGTTCATGCACACCAACTACCTTTTTAGGTAAAGACCTCTCATTAGACCAATAGTAATTGTTTGTTGCCATGGATTCAACCAGCTCCAAAGCTTTAACTGTATTTTTGTTCATTAGAGCACCTCCAGCAACTACATCAATTGTACTCCTTATTGGTCCTATTATCCCATTATAAAATATTTGTTCAATAAGCCATTTTAGAATTCCATGGTGAGGGTACCTCCTTTGAAGGTCTTTATCTTTTCCATGCTTCAAAAAGTGACTCTCCATCAAATTGCACAAAACTGGTGATGTCATTTCTGAGTTTTTCTAGTTTTCTCTGGTGAAAAATATTTTGCCAAAAATCCCTTAGAAAGTTCATCCCATGTGGTGAAAGTTCCAACAGCTTGACCTTTCAATCAAGCTTTTGCCTTGTCCTTTAATGAGAAAGGAAAAAGACATAGTCTAATTGCATCATCACTTACTCTATTAATCTTGATTGTGTCATAAATTTCTAGAAAATTTACCAAGTGTGTAATAGCATCTTCTTGGTTTAAGCCATAGAAAAGTTATTGTTGAGCTATGTTGATGAGAGTTGGTTTAAGTTTAAAATTTTTAGCATTCAGTGCAGGTCGAGTGATGTTTGACCCAATATGAGCATTAGGCATGGCATGTTCTTTCAGAGTGAAATTTCTTGGTTGAAGTTGATCTTGTGATTCAAAAACCTCGTTGTACGATTTGTGTGTTTCGATTTTAACCGCAAGTGCACTGCTCGTAACAAGTAATAAAGTGAAAGTAAAGGTCGATCTCACAGAGAATGAGTAATTTGATTAACTAAAATTTAAATAAATTATTATCTGAAAACTAATTAATTAATTTTATATTTTTAAAAATTAAATACTTAATCCCTAATTCAAATTAAAACTTAAAATTAAATTCAAATTTAAAATCAAATTAAACCAAGATAATTATCTAATAATTCAAACTTAAAATTCAAATTCAAATAATTAAATTTAATTAATTAAGATAACAAGCAAGATTAGATTTTATTAGAATTATTTCAAATGGGTAAAAAAAACTTTTCAAACTCAAACCTTTCTTGAATTAAAGTTACTAATTCCTTAAATTTTAATCTTCCCCTTTCTCGAGTAAGAAAATTAATGATTGATGTAATTTATAAATTCTATTTTTATGAACAATAAATTAAAATAATCTATCAAGCTCAAAGAAACTAAATTAGTCTTAAGATTATTCTTTATCTCTAAATATAATTTTCTTAATTTGTTAACTTCTTAATCTAAAATTATACCTAACTTTCACTCAACATATGATTTCAATTAATCATGCAAAAGGTGGCCAATCAATCACAAATATTAAGATCAAAATCAACAAAACTTGAACTTCAAAAAATAAATAGTAATCAAATTAATTAATACTCATAATCTATAATTTTGAATCCAGCTAATCCCACTGAGGAGATTAGTTACTTATAACTAATTTAAACATAATAACCATAGAAATTAAGAGACCAAACATAAAATTTGTCATTTTAATATTCAAAACAAGAAAAAAATAAAACATCAAATAAAATGTAAACTTGAAAATATAAACTGAAAAGAGAATTCAAACTAGACGGATGAAAAATCTTATAGAGACGACGAAGTCTTTCTCCAGTATAATCTTCTTCTTCCTTTTGATTTTCAATGGTAAAAAGCTAATCTACTCTAAAAATATATAAAAAAGTGTATATGAAATTCCTAGGATGGCTGCCCTCTGTTATTGTTCATTTCCCCTAAGGTGTATCACATTCAACTCCCTCAAGCTAGACTCCTACTCCTCTTCCACTTCTGTACAGAATTTGAATGCAAATGTTAAACTCGATTTTCTATCTGATATCATCCTTATCTCCAATTTACTCCTTCAGTAAAGTTATAGCTCCAAAAGAGTAGATGGTTTTAATCTTTTGAATCATCCCATTTGGACTTTAGACGCCTAAGTTATGGCCTAATTACTTTTAGTGGCTCGGACTGAAATTTTACTTCTGAAATTTAAGCCCAATTTCAAATTTTCATTCGGAGGCCCAAACGAACTCGAAATTTTACGAACAAGACCTCTTTGAAGATCTTAAGATGCCTTCATGAAGACCAATTTTTCAATCTTACATTTTATGACCATTAAAATTTTACTTGAAGCTCTGAAAGTACAATTCTACCTAAAATTTTAATTTGCACAAACATGCAAGAAATTAATTCAAACTAAACTTAATTCAAGAATAATGAAATAAAAACATATAAATAAACTTAAATAAACTAATTCAAATCAATTACATACTAAATCTGATAGAAAATATAAAGTAAATATGCACTTATCAGAAAATCAAGTAATTGAATCAGGTAAATTATCTTTTAACTATAAATGTATGTATTATTTCAAAAGTATAATTTCTAATGTCATATTTTACAGTAGGAGGGAGCTTCTTGGAGCAATCAAGATTTTTCAGGAAAAGAGATTACTTTTGCACAATGTGATATGTATTATTATATTTGGTTTCTACACGCTACTAGTTTTATTTTGATAAACAATTTTAATGTTAATTTCTTGTATAAAGAAGTTTAATTAAACGGATAGAAATTTTGAAATTAGGTTCTTTTATATATTTATTTGATATTTCTCTTTTAAATGTATAATTCTATTTTAAAATTTTTTAATATTTCGATTTGATCCGAATGTATTCAACTCGTGGACAATCCTAGTAGAAGTACAACAAATGTCTTCAATTCCTCTTAATTCTGCCAAGTCCAACAGGTAATAGAACAAATAATAACAACAACAACAACAACAACAACATGATTCCTTTCTTTTCTAATAAAATTATTATATAATAAATTTATGTCTTTTTTTAAATATTAATAATTTATAAAATAAAAAACTTGATTGAAAAATTGTAAAGATATGAATTGAATAAAAAAAAAGTTTGACACTTAAAAATAATAAAATAAAAATTACAGTGAAAATTGGAGAAACAAAAGTTTTCTTTTCCATTTCTTTCTTAAATTACCGAGATGAAAAAAAGTGATGACGTGAAACTAAGTAAACTTTCTTTTGTCTTTATTTAATCTGACTAGAATTTTTGGCTGTATTTTATTTATTGGACGTACCAGCTCATAGTGATTTGGCATTCCTGGCACAAGGAATAATTTCTCACAAGCTAGTTGTGGCGGGAATTAATATTATTATATAAAAAATAAAAAATAAATAATAATATATATTAAATAGTAATATATATTTAGTTTAAAAAAATAGTAATATATATAAAGCATATATAAAAATATAAAATATTTGTTTATATATTAAATATATAAAATATATAACAGTATACAAAATATATGCATATATGCAGATTATAACAACATATATAAAAATATATTTTTAAAATATATGATTTTTTAGAATATTCACTGTAAATTGCTTATAGCTCTTTTAATATATGTGTATATAATATAATAATATATAATATAATATATAATTTTTTTCATAAAATACTTTATCTATTCACATATATAAATTAATCTATAGTGATAAATTTTTTTTTATAAATAATTGTCACTATATAAAAATCAAGATTATTTATAACCTTTATTTCAAATATACCCCTCTATAATTTTCAAAAAAATTAAATTTAAAACCTCTATTTTTCTATGTTTCTATAATTTTTATTGAGTAATAAATTAAAAGAGAATGATAATTTAACAAAATGATTATACAAAAAAGATTATTATATAATTTTCTTAATTACTAGGCAAAAAATCTTAAAGTTACATGTATTTGTAAATGAAAAGAGTAACTAAAATTAATATAAGAATCATAAATAAAATTATCATAAAAACTAAAAATTAATTATTAAATTTATTCAAATAATTTAGCATTTAATGTACATATTATAATAAATACAGTAATTATCATCATACTATTAAATGATAATTTTAATTTATTAAATTAATTACTCAAAGTATGATAATTTTAAATTATTAAATTAATTACTCGAATTATTATTTAATATTTAATTGAGTGAAAATCAATTAAATTAAATAAAAAATAACATTTATCCTTGAAATGGAAACAAAAATTAAAAAAAAAGAGAAGTAAAATAAAAAGGAAACAAAAGCAAAAAAGCAAAAAATAATAAAATTCAAAATTAAAAAAAATGCTGGTTTTTTTGAATTTTACTATTTATTTTGGGAGGTGTTTTAGTATATATATAATATAATGTTAAATACTTCAAATATTAATAATACATAAAATAAATTATAAAAGTTCAAATATTATAATGTAAATTCCAAAATATATAATAAAAATAAGTCAGTATTTTTTCTTGTCATTTTATAATATAATAATCTAATTCTAATAGTTGAATTATCAAACACTTCATTATTAACTAAAATTACCAACAGCTAATCGTTGACTGCCTACAGTTAACAATGAATCACATAATTAAATTAAATATGTCTAATTATAAGATCTAACCATTAAAAATAAGAAGAAGATCCAAGTTGTAGTTGATGTAACTACAATATTTTAATAGATTAGTCATTATTAAATATCTAGTATTTAAAATAAATTAACTCTTATGTTTTTTTAGTTCTATGGATTGAGTTCTGTAACTTAATTCCAGAACAGCTTAAATGATTGTTTGATCGTTTTTAAGAATATGATTAGTATATATATTTTTAAGGATGTTTTAATTTAAAATATAATTGTATAACTCATCCTCTTTGATTGATTAAAATTCAAAATATTGCTTAATATAATTTTGTAATAGAGGTGGGGGTGTAACAATATTTTTTTGACTTTTTCTATATTTAGTGTTCAAGACTTACACTAGATATTGTTCTTAAGAATCTAATTTTGATTATCAGAGTAATGTGTTTTGAACCTCTCTCTTCCATTATCGTGGGAAACAAAATGCTTTTCGAAGCTTGTGCTCTACAAGATATAAGTTTTTATTAGATCTTAATGTAGAATCAAATTGATGATATATAACTACTTGTTGAAATTTCAAATGAGATAGGCGACCCCACATTGGAAATAGATGAGTTTAGGAATAAATGACAGGCAAATTCATTTTTTAATTAAAGTTTTAAATTGAAATGTGGTGTCAGGCTCATAATTATATTCCTTTTCACCAGGCCTATGAGAGAAATTGCCCAAAGGATAGCAAACATAAGTTCATGCATAGACCTAATTAGTGTTAGAAAATATAGAAGAAAATGAAATGATGACTTGCACTTCCTTAATAAGGTAGGAAATGTTGACTATATTGCAAGAAGATGGATGGCTTCTTGGAAATTAATAATAACATGATATCATGTTCATGGGTGGATGTTTGAACATGAAACTTTTGATTGCTTTGTTTGAAACCAAAATTCATAACTGATTTTGTTTTCATTGTCATCCACGCGTTTAAGAAATATAGACTTATGAAGTCCATTTGCTGTTAATTTAAGAAGGCTATAATTTTTTTGTCCTGTTCTGATGTAAGTATAGACAAATTATGAAGCAATATTAATGAGACATTTGGCATCCTTTGACAGGTCCAAATTTTAGGAAAGATATTATTAACAACATATAATAACAATAACAATAGACAAGGGCCAAGATTTACCATGGAAAATAGATTATTTAGTACAAAATCTAATGCTAAATAATTTTTATAATATATTTATCTTTGTAAGAATATATATAAATTAATAATATATTTATCTTTATAAAAGTATATATAAATTAAAATAATTTATTAAAATATTTATAAAATCAAAATAAATTATGTGTAACAAATATAAATAAAATTAAAATAAGTATGACTTAACAAATAATAAAGAAAAATATATATTAAGAAAAAATAAATAAATTATTTTATAATATCAAAGTAATTGACTAATATTTTTAGGATGAAAATATTAACAGAATTACTAAACAGTTTAATTTTTGAAAATTGAAGGATACAAAAATTAGATTTTGAAAATACAGGGACTGACTAGTGTAATATGCAAAACATCAGGGACTTTATAATTATTTAACCTTAATTATTTCTTGTCCAATTTGCCCCCTCTGAAAATTTTAATATGCTCCTATTTTTAGAATATGCAATAAGCCAGAGAAAATAAGTCTCAATTAATTATTTCTTGTCCAATTAAATATATTTCTTTTGTAAAAAATTAATTAAAAAATTGATACTCTTTAAAAAGAAAATTAGAAAGTGGACAAACTTTTCAATTAAATTATTTTGAATTTATCTAATGAATCAATGGATTAAAAATTTTAAATTTTTGTTACTAATTAGATTAAATAGCTACATTATTTCAGTATGATAAAAAATATTATGGTTAAATTTAAATTTATTGTCATAAATTTAAAATAATATAATAAGAATAATATAAGATAATTAATATATTTGCTACAAATAATTAGTTATATAACTAACCAATTTAACTAAATTATATAGTCATAAAATTTAATTTTTATAGTCAATATAAATTTTTAGCTACAAAAATCCATAGTTGTATATGAGATTTATTGTAATGACATAATAAAGAAGAAGGAAAATTAAGAAATAATACAATATTAAATTTTTAATAAGTTTTTATTTTTCAAAATTTCTTTTTTTTTATTTTTGATTTTTCATTTTATTATTTTTATTTTTAATATTATGTGATGATTTTTATTTTAATTTTTTAAGAAATTATATTTATAATTTAATATTTTTTCTTTATACTTTATATATTATCAAGTTAATTTAAATGTTACTACATATATATTTTAATATTTTATTTGATTAATTTATTTTTTTATAAATAAAATGGTCTATTAATAAATTGACAAATTTATATAATTGTATGGAATATGCAATCAGCGTGAAAACTGAAATAATGAGGAAATAATTAGAGATAAATTAGAATTATTAAAAGAATTTTTGTCTCTCTTCTTTAAAAAATTTTGTGTCCGCCCCTGATTGGGTTAGAAAGTATAAAAGAAAATGAAATGACCACTTGCACATCCCTATTACGTAGCAAATGTGGACCAAATTACAAGAAGACGAATGGCTTCTTGGAAATTAATGATAACATCATATCAAGTTCATGGGTGGATGTTTGAACATTATACTTTTGATTGCTATGTTTGAAACTAAAATCCATAACTGATTTTTTGTTTTCATTGTCATCCACGCGTTCAAGAAATACAGGCTTATGAAGTCCATTTGCTGTTAATTTAAGATGGCTATAATTTTTTTGTCCTGTTCTGATAAAAGTATAAACAAATTAAGAAGCAATATGAATGAGACATTTGACATCCTTTGACATGGCCAAATTTAAAAAAGATATTATTGATAACATACAATAACAATAACTATAGACAAGAGGCAAGATTTACAATGGAAAATAGATTAATTGGCACAAAATCTAATGCTAAATAATTTTGAATTACAAGCAGATTGCATAGAATCTTGCTGCTTTGTCAGTGTTCAATAACAAGAAGGATTTAATGTGTACATTACAGTTGATTCTTAAAATTCCGCTTCACCCTTCACCAATTTGAAATTTTGCATATTCAGCGGCCACCGCTGAGGATTGATTCAGTTATAGACAATGTAGAATGTACATTAGATGTTGGGAATGACAAACTGCAATCTCCAGTTGATTCCGGGCTAAATGTGACCAAACCCATACCAGGACCTGGACCATCTAATGGTATTTCTGGTAAGGTAGCCTTTCCATCTAGATACTGCGCCACTTGCCTCATAATAGGCCTGACTGCTGGTACAGGGTGAGCACAAAGCAGGCCTAGCTTCAATACCAATTCCATTTCCTCCACCATATATTTACCTTTCAATTTAGGATCACTTGTCTCAAGAATTACCCCTCGTTTCCAACATTCAAGAACCCAATCTACCAAAATAACTTCATGAGTTGGTCTTTCTGGGTCTAGAGGTCTCCTTCCACAGGCCACTTCAAGCACAAATGTCCCAAAAGAATAAACATCGCTACTGGTAGTGATCTTTCCTGTTTTTGTAACCTCTGGTGCAAGATATCCCACAGTTCCAACCACACGAGTTGTTTGGGGAATCGATCCACGATCACAAAACTTAGCCAGTCCAAAATCTCCTAATCTTGCATTAAGATCAGCATCTAACATAACATTTGAAGCTTTCAAGTCTCTATGCAACACAACTTCCTCCCAATCTTCATGGAGGTAAAGAAGAGCTGATGCAACTCCTTTCAAGATTTGATATCGCCGAACCCAGTTCAGGTTTGGTGTGTCATCTTGAAATAGGAATTTGTCAAGGCTTCCATTAGGCATATACTCATACACCAAGAGTAGCTCTCCCTTTCGCCTGCAATATCCTAGGAGCGGTACTAAGTTCCGATGCCTTAGCTTCTCCATACTAACAATCTCAGCTACAAATTCTTTCATTCCTTGCATAGAATCATGAGAGACTTTCTTGACAGCAACTTGTGCATTGGAAGAAGGTAACACTCCCTTGTAAACTCTTCCAAAACCCCCGAAACCCAGAAGTTCTTTATCTTTGAATCCCTTAGTTGCTTTATAGAGATCTCGATAAGAAAATCTTTGAGGACCATATTCTTTTTCCCAATCTTCTTGCAATTCTTCATATTTCTTCTTCCAAATTATATAAAAAGCTCCACAGATTATCAGCACAACACTTGCTGTTATTGATAGGACCATAATGGTTTTCTTACCTGAATTAGTCTGAGATGGAAGTGAAGGAAGTTTTGAGATATCAAGATTTTGAGCTGGCCCACTTTTGTTGAAGCTCCATCCAAGAATATAATGATAGCTTGCCATTGATCCTGTAGATGAAGAAAAACCGACGAACATAGAATCCAAAAGGACTAGGGAAAGATCAATAGTTGTTGACAAGAGAGGCTTTCCCGGTTTCATGATTGGTACAGGAGCTAGTGTTACATTTAGTAGCTTCTGCACATCATCATAATCTATCCACGCCTGCATTGGCTTTCCACTTATGAGCTGTGAGCTTTTATTTTCCCTTTCCTCGTTTGAATAATAGGCTGCTTCAGCTGATACATTAGATATCAAGCTGTTTATATCAATTCCAACATGATTGTTGTTGATGTCTCCAAAGTTAGAACTCCGTATTGTATCAAATTCAACAGCAAAAACATGGTTCCAAGGCAAGCCATTGCTTGTTTTATTTAAGAGTCCTAAGTAGTCTGTATCCCATGCACCTGTTAACTCCATAGATGGAGAGATAGTGAAGGCAAGTCCATGACCACCAAGAGCAGTCCACTTAGGAACAATGGCAAACACAAAAGTGGTAGAAAATGAGAGAGACTGAGAATTTTCTGATAAAGATTTATGGAACTTAAAAGGGAATGGAAAGAAAGCGTGGCCGACTTGTTGGACTGAAAAGTTTGTTAGCTCTAGCAGTCTATTATGTTGAATTCTTGAAAGCCCATTGAGATGCAGATCAGTTTCATTGAAGCCATGGTAGATGAACTGGCTTTTCTCTTGGTCTGCTGCTGCTAAGAAAAAGTGTTTCAAGAAAACAGAAATACACAGTAGAAAATGCGGCAATTTAAACACAGAAATCATTGAGAACAATAATTAGTGTCTTGCTCGCAACTAATTAATCAAAAAGTTTGTGCTGTGAATTATAATTAGTCCCTTTTTTCATACATATTTATTCCAACTTTTCATGGTCTACCAAATACTTTTCAGAGGCTGGTACAAGGTCAAGGGAAAAGTATTGTTATTTCTTTTATATTTAGAATCTTTTGATTTAAGTAAATTTATATATATTCATATAATAAGTGAGACAGAGAGTTATTATGACTAAAATTCATTATATATCATATCTTATATTTTAAAAATAAACTTGAAATGGCGTCTAGTGAAGGCATATAATCAAATTTCGATTAAAAAAATTATTTTAGAATTTTATTTTTAATGCAAATAATCATTAAAAAAATAATTAAGTTAACACCCTTGAAAAAATATGGAAAATGATTAAATCAATACGCAGTTTAAGAGACCCACGACCACTGGGATATAACTACTACTGAGAAATTTATCTAATCAAGTTGACAAATTCTTACATTATAAAACCATAAAAGGATTATGAAAGGATTGCTTGATACATAATCTTAATTGTATCTTATTAGGAGCTGAAGTTGACTGTATTACTATGAGAAGGATTCCACGTATTAAATTATCGACAATATGATGAATTTTAATAAATGATTGAAAATGATTTGGTTTTTTATTTGATTCCAAAATTTGCTATTTAATATCATAAACCCAACAATATAAGCCTTATTTATTGTGAATAGCCAAAATGCAATTGATTTTGATTTTTATGAAATATAGTCTTATCCTTATATTTATTCATTTTTAATGATACAAATTAGTTGTTTCTTGAAAGGCTTTTAAGTCTTTCCCCTGTGTTATATAAAGATATAGAAGTAAGATAGGGGAATTGAATTTCATTGATAAATGTACATGACAATAAAATTACATAAACATTGAGTATAGTTACCATCAATTAAACCTTTACAACTAGTCTAAACAACAAGGAGTCTTTTGATTGCTCTCAAAGAAAAAAGCATGAGCAGGACTTTTGGGGATCTGTTGACTTGAGTTTAGAAAAATAATTGTTGAAACATATAATAGTAGCAAGTGGCTAAACTTCCCTGAATGAGCGTATTAAGAGTATCTTAAAATATTATTCTTTTTTGTCTTAATAATTTGGCATAAACCATTACATTAGAATCTGCCTTCATCATGAAACATTTTAAGTAATTAATATTTTGCAAAAGCATAACCCAATTAATGAAACTACATTTAAGCGAACAATTGTGTCATCAGCAAGAACTTCATGTAAGTTGGAAGAGATTGGCCAGATTTATAATAGAACGAAAAATTGACATATCAAATTGATACGATTTCAAAAATATAATAGAATTAAAAAAATTTAATAAAGTTGTGGCTAAAATTGATGGTTTTCCCTTTTAGTATCGATTCCTATAGAACTATAAAAGTACAAAATTTGTGGCAAGCTCTATGTATATTAGTTGTGTGAAAAATACTTGAAATCAATATATTAATTGATGATCTTTAAACCTTTAAAAAAAGGTGATGGATCTCTTTTTGTATAATAAGCATATAATGGGGGCTAAGGTGGCTACTTGGAATAATAGTAAGACAAGTAAACAAGTATTAAAGGGTCAAGTCTAAACATAATAAGGCCTCTTCGACATCTAAGTTAGTGGCTTGATCCTTTAGGGTCGGTCCTCAAGGAAAAAGATGATCAATGGCAAGAGAAAATTTTTTAGTGAAAGAAAAAGATGATAAGTTATAGAATGAATTTGAGAACAATGATAAATGAGAATGTTTGTCTTATGTTATTAGTGTCAAGATAGTGTCTTGGTTAGGCATGCCAAAAATTAATCTACCCTCAATTTTAGTGTTGATAACCATATGTTCAGGCATGATTGAGCATGTAGAAGGCTTTAACTTTGCTCGGTGAAGTTAGTATGGAACCAATTAATGGACTATTCAAGTGATACTGTAGCGGGATACATTTTTTTTCAATTTCAAGTCCAATAAATTTACATATAAATTCTACTTTGGTCATATTCTGATTAATTCTAGTGGGTATTTATTTTTCTTTTATTTAAACTAATTAAACTATGATAAGATTTGTCATTTTAATTATAAACGAAAATTTCAGATATAATAATTAAATATATAAATATATAAAAACAATAAATCAAATGAGTAAAAAAAGCAAGAATTTTAACTTATAATTTGCAATTAATGATGATGATTGTATAATCTTATACAATTTTTAAGTTTAGCATTCTCCATTGCATCCCTTTTGAATCTAAAACCATCGAAATAATTAAAACGGATTAATTAAAAATAATTTTGTTTTCACATGGTGAAAAAAAAGAGTTCAATGGACAGAGAAAAGAGGTTCTAGAGGGACAATGGACCACACCTTTCCCCTTTCACCTATATATATATATATTTATAAATTATTATATAATTTATATAATTATATAAATTATATATATTTATATATAAATATAAATTATTGATACTTTTTTCATGATACTTGTTTTTTTTATTTTTAATTAATAAATATTTAAAATTTTACGATTAAATATTTATATTAATACTATAATTTTATAAGTTAACTATGAATTAAATAAAATATTTTTATTTAAAATAATATTTTTATAAAATTTAATATAATAAAATTTTTTAAATAAATTAATAAAATATGATAATTAAAATAAAAAGATAAATAAAAAATTTAATAGATATTTAAAATATAATAAATAATATAAAATAATAAAAATTTAAATTTTATTTTTAATGCATATAATTTTTTTTATTTAAATTTATTCTTCGCCATTTAATTCCTGATTTTCCATGTTACTAATTCTCGATTTTCCATGAAATCGAAATTGTAAGAAATTTGTTAATATGTCAACACTGATACAGCACCGATCACTTCCATATTCAAACACGTATCATCTTAATAATACTTCTCTCGATAATGTCTCATTTTTCAAATCATCTGCGTCGGTGCTCTGCATGGCTCTCTCTCTCTCTCTCTCGGAGACCGTTTCTTCATTTATTGCTTCGAGATAGTATAAGTCATCTTAATTGCGTTATTCTTTCCTCTTAGTTTTTTTTTTTTTTTTTTTTGATTTGCAATGTAACCGATATATATATATATATATATAAGTTTTCCTCTTAGTTTTTTTTAAAAAATTTTTTTTTATCTTTTCAAACGAAAATTCTTATTTTCATTTAAAATTATTTTATTTGCAAATGGTGAATTTAAAAATTTAAGAAGTTATTAACATTATATATTATATCCTTTGAAATATTTAGTTACTCTCAATAAGACTTGTCCCTTTTTTTATTGTAAAAACAGAATTAATTAATTGTTGGCAAATGAACTCAACAACTCAAGTTGAACAAGTAGACATGAATTCAGTAAGAAGAATGTTGAAAAAATTTCCACCGCTAAGATTGGACAAATTAAGAATATTGATTCTAAATATTTTCAATAAAGCTTTTAATATTGGTGCACTTATTTAAAGCAAGAAATGGTTGGATCAGTCAATTTTTGTTTTGCATTTTTCCAGGATGGCCAAGCCCATGGGCTCCTCACAGTGTGTTATCGGCAAAATTACATAATTAACCTTACATTCAAAATTATTTTTAAAAAATACACCTATCAAAAAGGAAGAAAATACATATGTGCTTTTAAAATTTTTGCAAAAGTATCTATTGAAGCCTAAAATAATTTTGGGAGCAATTAGACACTTTATCTTTTAAAAATCTACCATTTAAGCTCTTTGCACTAACAAAAAAAAATTAATATTCGATAACTCTTGATTAATATGACAATATTAAGTTATAAAAAAATAGAGATAAAATACAAATAAATACTTAAAATTTTTTTAAAAAAAGTATGAATTGACACTTAAGGTAATTAACAAAAAAATTATTTATAAAAATTAAAGTTAAAAAATTATGAATTAATATTCATATTTAAATTTCATTTTAACAAAAAAAAATCTTAATTTTATTTGAATCAAATCCATAAAATTAAATTATTGAATCTGAAAATAATTAACCTCAAATGTGCAGTATCACTATCAAATTTGATAGTGATATTGCTTTTGAATTTAATAGTGATATTCACATTCTTTTTTACGTGAATAAAAAAGAAAAAAAATGAAAAGAAAAAAAAGGCCATGTGCAAACTTTAAAAAAGAACCGAAAACGGAGATATATGGCGAAAACTGCTTATTCATAAATGACCTATTTATTGGCTCAGAGCAAAGTTCATCAAAACAATTAACAAATGGATCCAATTTTGTGCTGATGTCAATCATATGTTCATGTTAAATTTTGAGCAAATTATGCCACTTTTTTTTTTTTTCAAAAATATCATATAATATTTACATGCTTTGATCTTTTAGATGTATATCAAATATATACTTCTGAGTGTGAAATATATCTTTGATCAAATATTTTCTAAAATATTTTTATTTTGAAATATTTTTAAAGAAATTCCTTAAATTTTATCACGGCCAAAGTAATTGATCAAAAGCACCCTATGACAGGCATATTAACATTTCATACTCAAATCAGATTGGACAGCAAAGATTCATCAAAATTCAAAACCAGCATTACTGCCTTCATAAAGCTGCTGGACAAGTGAAAATGTTCATAACCCTTGCATTCTAGACATGTTCTAACATTATGTTATACTATACACTTCTATTTAATAACAGTTTGGTTTGGCTTCTTTGGTTGGTTATCATCAAAGATGAACATTTTGATCAAATAAATTAGAAGAGTCAAATAGAAGATCATAAATAACATAGGAAAAAAAAATAAACATATACATCTCGAGTTCTTAATTAATTCGTGCGAGCTTCAACGACCATTGAGGATCGAGTCCGTATCACAGAAGGAAAAGGAAGAAATGCTCTCTGCAGGAGCAAGAAAAGGCAGGCAAGCTCGAGTTGCTTCAGGACTACATGGAAATATACCAATACCTGCACCATGCAATGGTATATCAGGCAAGGTAGCATTTCCATCTAAATATTGCAGCACTTGCCTCATTTTCGGCCTAGAAGCTGGTGTTCTCTGTGCACAAAGCAAACCCAGCTTCAAAACCAACTCTATTTCTTCCACCGCATAGCTGCCTTCCAATCTTTGATCAACGGTACTAAGAATTGTCCCCTTTTTCCAGCATTCAAGAACCCAATCTACCAAAAATACCTGCTCCACCGATCTTTTAGACTCTACAGGCTTCCTTCCACATGCAACTTCAAGCATAAAAATCCCAAATCCAAAAACATCACTGCTAGTAGTAGGCTTACCAGTTGTAGTAAGTTCAGGTGCAAGGTATCCCACAGTTCCAACTAGAGATGTTGTTTGAGGAGTTGATCCATGATCATAAAACTTAGCAAGCCCAAAATCTCCTAATCTTCCATTAAAATCAGCATCTAATAAAACATTGCTAGCTTTCACATCTCTATGCAAAACAACTTGCTCCCATTCTTCATGGAGGTAGAAAAGAGCAGATGCTACTCCTTTAATGATCTGATATCGTTGAAACCAATCAAGATTCGGTTTTTCATTGCTGAATAGAAACTTATCAAAACTCCCATTAGTCATATGATCATAAACCAAGAAAAGCTCTCCCTTTCGCCTACAATACCCTAGGAGATGAACAAGGTTCCTATGCCTTAGCCTTCCTAAGCTAGCAATTTCAGCTACAAATTCTTTCATTCCTTGTGTTGAACCATGTGAGATTTTCTTTACAGCAACTTCAAGGTTTGATGAAAGTAAAGTTCCTCTATAAACCCTTCCAGAACCCCCAGATCCAAGTAGCTCTTTATCTTTAAAACCTTTAGTTGCTTTATAAAGATCCTTATAGGAAAATCTTTGAGGCCCATATTGCTGTTCCCAATCTTCGCGAATTTCTCCATATTTCTTCTTCCTTATTGCATAAATAGTTGCAGAGATAGTTATCAGAAAAATAATTACTGCAACCAATGGGAGAATAATTATTAGTTCTGATTTACGCTTTGATTTTCTTTCATGAGGGAGTGAAGGAAGCTTTGAAAGATCAAGACTTTGTGCTTGCCCACTGTTGTTGAAGCTCCATCCAAGAATATAATGGTTACTTGCAAGAGAACCAGTAGATGCAGAGAAACCAACATACATAGAATCCAAGAAAACTAAAGAAAGATCGATGCTTGTCGACAAGAGAGGCTTTTCTGGTTTCTTGCTTGTTATAGGAGCTACAATTACGTTGAGTAGCTTCTCCATTTGACTGTAATCTATCCATATCTGAATTGGTTTCCCACTGGTAAGCTGCAAGCTCCTATTTTCTCCTTCATTCTCCGAAAAATAGGTAACCGGAGCTGATTCAATGGAGGTTAAATTGTTAATATCTATACCAACATGATTGTCATTAATATCTCCAAATTCAGGATTCCATACAGTATCCAATTCAATTGCAAGCAAATGATTGGAAGACAAACCAATTGTAGTAGAGTTAAAGAGTCCAAGATACTGAGTTGCAATTGCCCCTTTGAACTCAACTGATGGTGAGATAGTAAAGGCCAAGCCATGGCCATATAGAGCATTATACTCAGGAATCATAGCAAAAACAAAGTTAGTAGAAAATGAAAGAGATGATTGAGAATTGTTAGATACAGAAGTGTTGAAATGAAATGGAAATGAAAAGAAAGCATGACCAATTTGTTGGTGTGAAGTGTTTGTAATCTCTAATAAACCATTGGTGTGTATTTTTGCTGCCCCATTGAGACTCAGATTAGCTCCTTTGAAGCCATTGTAAATGAACTGGTTTGTTTCTTGAGCTAAGGCAAGGTGTTTTGAATAAACAAAAAGTGCTAACAAAATTTCAAGTAATTTAAGCGATGTTGCCATTGTAGGAGAGTATAGCAGAAAAAAGAAGAAACAACATTTATGCTATGTTTTTTTTTTTTTTTTTTTTGTGCTTCTTATGAATTCCTGTTGGATTGAAATATTAACATTTTCAAATATTCCAGTGTCAATCTCTCAGACATGGAAAAAGAAAAAATGCATTTCGTAATCTCACAGCCAAGTTGCAGGGCTTTTTCCAGTTGAAGGTGGCTATGTAGGCCCAAAAGCTAAAAATCTAGAAAAAATTCTTGAATTACCGATCACTTTATGCAAATCCTACGAATAAAAGGTATATATTATTCAATCATTATGACACTTGCCAGATTTTTTTTCTAAAATAATAAATTAAAAGATTAATTCCAATAATGACATGGAATTATTTCATCTGTTTAATATGAACTTTGTATAAATTCAGGTTTGATAATGACATCTAATTTTTGGCTTTTTTCTTTTGCTTTCATTTGGTCAAGTTTTTCTGCAAATACAGGTATGTGGTGAAGTCCCTAAATTTGAATAGCAAATTTTGGTCCGCTTTGAAATCAATATAATATTTAACAGAGCAAGAATAACATGCAGATTTTGGGTGGCTATTTGACTTTTATTATATATAATTTATAAAGAACTTGATAAAATAGATATGGAAATATTACAGTGACTGCATAAAATTGATAGCTCTCGCTATATTTCAACCAATCATGATGAGGCTGCTTTCCACTAAAGTTATATATATATATATATATATATATATATATATCAATCTGTGGGAGTAGCTAGTAAATCCACAAAAATCCTATCCCAACTCAAATTCATTTAATTTTTAAATTATTCAAAACTGTTTAAATTCAATTATAGTTATGCTCATATTTATTTAAAACTTATTTAGGATAACTCATTTACTGTCTAAATCTATTTAATTACCTATTTAAATATAAAAATTTAAAATATAAATTATAATTTTTTTAATTAAATAATTATAAATAAATATTTAATATTAACATAATTTTATTAAAAAATAATTTCATATCACATAATTTTATAATTAAAATAAAATATAATAAATATATTATCAAATTTAAATAATCAATACAGATAATAAAAGTATTTCTCGTATACGCCTAAATTCATTTATAAATTACCATATTCTATATAAATAGATCGAAAAGGATAGAGTATTCAAAAATATTCAACCATTTGCCACCCCTAATCATGAGGCTATTATCATTTCATAAATATTTTTGCACCCATTTTTTAAAACATGAAATTATCATTTCATTAAAATTTGAGAAAATACAGGAAAATAAATAAAATATAATAATTTAGAGCAAAAATCCACAGAGAATAAAACCATTAAAAAGCGTGACCTCGAGTTTGAGTATTAGTCGTCCCTCTCTCCGATATATAATTAATAAAATAAATAAAATAAATTACAATTAGCACAAAAACTCATCGTTGTTTCAAGTTTGCATATCCTCCATGATAATTATATGCTATCAAAACGCATAGATAGACAGGTTTATCCATTTCAACGACAACTGACTTTTGCAAGGCCCCCGTTGAAGTTTTTTGGTTCTTTTATAATATATTTATTATATATACTATTTTTTTAAAATAAATAGGTTTTATACCATTTTTTTTAAAATAAATAGGTTTTGGCTCCTCACAATAATTTTTTTTTCTTTCACTTTTTCTTATCATTTCCTCTCATTTTTTCCTTTTTCTTAAATTTTGTTGTTAAATTTGAAGACAAGTCTTAAAACAAAAAGAGTTTTAGAAATGAAAGAAAGCTAATAAAGATATCTATAATTAGTAAAGTGAATTGATTAGGGTTTTTTTTTTTTTGTTTTCTATTTTTCCTTTAAAAATCTTGAGTTTCTTTTTATTCAAATCTGATTATTTTTTTTAGTTTTAGTTGTGGAACTGAATTCTAATGAAAATAAATCAGTATTTTAAAGTAAAAATTTTGCTAAAAATTTATTAGATTATCAAAAATCTTATTTAAAACACTAAATGTTTAATAGTAAGTTCTTAAATAATTTTCTTACTCCCATTGAATTTTATTTAAATTATACATATCTAGATGTTATGATTAAATATTTAAATATGAATTTTTAATTAATTATGGTGATTTTATATGACTGACCAAAAATTTTAAATGGAAACAAAATGAAATTATTGTAATATAAATTTAAATTTTACGTTATTTTTACAATTATATCAATAATAAAATAATAATAATAATTTAAAATTTATTTTATTAAAAATATAATATATTTCATCTTATTGGTTGAAATTCTTAATAGAATTAGAAAGAATTTTAATTGTGAATATTTATTAAAAATTTTGTATTATCAGTGCATAATTTATGGCCCTCGCAATATTTAATACTGGGTTCGCCCTTGATCTCACCATATAAAGGGAGAGAGACTCCATCACCAACAAATCTAAGACAAAATCCCCCACATCTAAGGAGGGCAAGAAATTATTTATGACATGTAAGAAAATAAAGACAAGAAGAAAAAAATGGTCTTCTGCCTTCTATTAGATGGCCAGCGGCAACCCTCTTCAAATGAGTACAGGCAATAAACGTATGAAAAAGGACAGACAAATAGACTGATTATTTCACATGACATAGTCCTCATAAAGAATATTGTTGAATATAAAATTTAAGAGTAAGGATTAAATATTGGAAAATTATTGCTCAAAAGATAAGTATATCCTTACCTGATACAACCAAATCAATGAATTAAAAATTGTTGGAATCTTGTGATTATGGTAAGCGAGGATTATTAGGAATTTTGTACTTTATTTGAACTCTTTCCTATTTTGTCAGTTTCCTGTTCTAGGATTAAACTATGTATATAAATTTTCTATTATAAAGGCTGTAAATATACAGCAGGAATAGGCAAGCCTTAAAATCTTAAATATTTTACCAGCCTCAAGGTAGCACAAATAGTAGAACTTAAAAATCTGAACTTTTGAGAGCAGTTCTAGGTTGCTTAGCTTACTATTGAATCAAAATGTATCCCTAATATCTACCTTATAATAAGATTCAGAAGTTCTAACTTTCTAAAGTCTCCAACATGAAAAGGTTCAAATTACGAGTTCTATGCATAAAATAAGGTTTTATGAACGTGATGCCTGATTACAAGAGATGATTAAAGTGGTAAAGTTCACTGAATTCTTCACCAAAAAGATTATTCATAGTGTAAACAGGATTTAAAGTTAAGTTAGGACCATATCCATTAGCACCACAAATATTAGTACCTCTATCATTGTTGTATAATCCTTTTTAAATTCTTTATTTTTCCAATAATTTGGCCAAATTCCACTTTAAAGTGACTTTCCATTACAAAACAGATTTATACCTGAAAAATCTTTTGCTCTGTATATAGCAGGTCAAGACAAACATATCAACAGCTAGTACAATAATTTTTTTTATCATGTGAACAGTTGAACAAAAGATTGATAAAAAAAAACAGTTAAACAAAAGCAAACTTGTATTTGCTCCTTTGGTTACTTATGATTCAGGAAGTACTCTTTAGAGGCAAAAATTTTGTTCTAAACACATCAGACATAAAAAGAATTAAAAGTTGATAGAAGTATTTAACTTAAAACAAACATTTACATTTCTTACCTCATTAAGCCACAAAAGATTCAACGACCATTAATGAGAACAGAATCTACATCAGATAGGCAATGGGAAGTAATAGCATTTGCAGATGTTAGAGAAGGCCAATCTCTAGATAGATCACGGCTACTTGGAACAAAGCTAACATCGGGCAATGTAACATTTCCATCCAAATACTGCACCACTTCCCTCATTGTGGGCCTAGCTTCTGGTGAATAGTGTGCACATAGCAGACCAAGTTTCAGAACCAACTCAACTTCCTCCTCCACATAATTACCTTCCAATCTTGGATCAATACATCCTAGAACAGCATCCCTTTTCCAGCAACCAAGCACCCATTCAATCAGAACCTCCTCTTCCGGCTGTCTTCTCGGGTCTACGGGCCTCCTTCCACAAGCCACTTCAAGCATAAAAGTCCCAAAAGCAAAAACATCACTGCTAGTAGTGGGCTTTCCAGTTCTTGCAACCTCTGGTGCTAGATATCCCACAGTTCCAACCACACAAGTTGTTTGAGGATTTTCTCCATGATCATAAAACTTAGAAAGCCCGAAATCTCCTATCCTTCCATTAAGATCAGCATCTAAAAGAACATTGCTAGCCTTTACATCTCTGTGGAGAACTACTTGTTCCCACCCCTCATGAAGGTATAGAAGAGCAGACGCTACTCCCTTGATGATTTGAAATCGATAAACCCAATCAAGATTAGGTTTTTCATTGCTAAATAGGAACTTGTCAAGGCTTCCATTAGGCATGTAATCATACACCAAGAAAAGCTCTCCCTTTCGCCTGCAGTACCCAAGGAGCTGCACCAAGTTCCTATGCCTTAACATTCCTGTGCTGACAATTTCTGCTATAAACTCCTTCATGCCCTGTTTTGAATCATGCGAGACTTTCTTGACTGCAACTTCCTCTTTGGAAGAAGGTAACACTCCTCTATAAACCTTTCCAAAACCTCCAGATCCAAGGAGCTCTTTATCATTGAAACCCTTAGTTGCTTTGCAAAGATCCTTGTAGGAAAATCTTCGAGGACCATATTGTTGTTCCCAATCTTCTGGTATTTCTTCATATTTCTTCCTCATTACATAAATAGTGGCAGAAATAATTATGAGCAAAATAATCACAGCCACTATTACCGATAGGAGAATAACTCTTAGGTTTACTTTACCACCATGAGGAAGTGAAGGAAGCTTCGAACGGGCAAGGTTTTGTGCTTGTCCACTTCTGTTGAAGCTCCACCCAAGAATATAATGGTCACTTGCCACTGAACCGGTGGATGCAGAGAAACCAACATACATAGACTTCAAGAAAATTACAGAAAGATCAATACTTTTTGACAAGAGAGGTTTTTCTGGCTTCATGCTTTTTAAGGGAGCTAGTGTCACATTGAGTAACTTCTCCATTTCATCATAGTCAATCCACACTTGCATTGGATTCCCACTCATGAGATCCAAGCTAATATTTTTCCCTTCATTTGCCGAGAAGTAAGAGGCTTGAGCTGATTGAATGGAAGTTAAGCTGTTGACATCTATCCCAACATGATTGTCATTGATATCTCCAAATTCACGGTTTCTAACAGTATCTAACTCAATTGCAAGCAAATGGCTTGAACTTGAGCCAACTGTTGTGGTGTTAAAGAGTCCAAGGTACTGAGTGTCTGTTGCTCCTGTGAGCTCTACAGATGGTGAGATAGTGAAGGCAATGCCATGGCCACCTCGTTCTGGCTGCTCAGGAACCATGGCAAATGCGAAATTGGTAGAAAATGACCAAGATGCATTAAAAAGCAGAGGGAATGGGAAGAAAGCATGACCAATTTCTTGGTGTGAAGTGTTTGTGAGCTGCAAAAGACCATTGTGATGGATTTTCGCAATCCCATTGATTTTCAAATTAGCTTCATTGAAGCCATTGTTGTAAATAAACTGCTCTGCTTCTTGACCTAAAACCAAAAATTTAGGGAACACAAAACAGGCTACCAAAATATAAAGTAATATAATCAATAGTCTTTCCATCAAACCAAAATAAAAAAAAATTTAAAAAAAAAGCAAAGGAAAGATGATTTTAACTTTGTTCTGCCTTTGTATTATAATTAAATTCCAACTTCATCACTTAAAGACAAATCAATTTTACTTAGTTTGTAGTTCAAAAAAATTATCATTTACTAGATTTCAACAGAATTTTAGCTGAAATTCTCAATTTTTTGGAAACCCCGGTTCAGTTAAAGCAGAAGATTCAATTTTTAAAATGGGTTACTGCAAGTGAAAGAAAACCCAGAATTACATCTATAAAGCAAAATGCTTAATGAAATTTAAATCTTTCAAATATTATGATCTCCCAAGAAAAAGCCTGAATTTGAAAAGAAAAAGAAAAAAGAAATCTCTGATTTGAACAGAAAGCTATAGAAAAAACTAAACAAATAGATCAATGGAAGGTAAACAAAATACATGCAATAATTCAAAAAATAATAATAAAGAACATTAGAAGAAGCACATGTTCAGATAAAATACCTGAAATTTTGGATAAAAAAATCTGACCTGAGATTCAAAAAATAAAGAATTTTGAAGGAAGAATCCATACTTTTTCACTGTTCTGTGAAGGACACTGTTGTATGAATGAGTAAAGTTGACAACTAAAGAGTGAGCAAGACAGTAAAAGCAAGAACCAAATAATTGAATAGAAACGACGTAGTTTCGACTTTTTAAGCTAACCCGTTTGGCAGGCTCGCCGGTTCGCGAGCTTTAAAATTCCGTCTATGTACTATTTATGTATACAAATATTTTTTTTAATTGCGTTTTACAAAATTATATTATTCTTTATTTTGTATCAATTCTGTCATAATTTTGAAATTTAATTATAACTCTATTCTAAGCAACTGCTCTTAAAAAAATAATGGATTATTTTAATCATATTCTCAATTTAAATTTTTAAAAATTTTAATTTTAACTTTTCAACTTTAAAAATTTGATTAATTAAATCATTAATTTGACTATTAATTATTTATTAAATTCACGAAATTAAAAAATAATTAATTCTATCAAAATTTAAAAATTAAATTAATTATATGATATAATATTTCTAAAACAATTTATTTTTTATTTAATATGAAAATATGTTTTTACTGTTTTCAATTTAGTCTTAGGATATAACTAATTAAGTTAATATTTTTACTATTTTTAATTTAATTTTATAATAGAACTGTAATTAAGTTTTCAAACTATATTATAAAAAATAAATATAATTACAAAATAATATAAAATGCAAGTTAATTTATCTATTAAATTATTTTTTTATTAACACGTAGATTAATGTGTTAGATTAATAATTAAAATGGATCTATAATATATATATATATTAAACACTTTGTAAACTGGTTCCCCAGGTTATTTTCTATAATACATGGAATGCTTATTGTTGTTATGTTTGGGGCTCTGAGAAATTTTTTCCCTGTTGAATTATAAATTTACAAGTTCATTTTCAGTTAGGGAGTATCTCATGCGGGAGATTGTTTCGCCGCCCCTCTTTCATATTTTGCAGATCATTTATCTTCTGTTTTTGGGCGTCGAAAGCCACGTCCTAAGTTGGTTGCATGGAGTAAGCCCTATAATCATTGTTTTAAACTAAATGTTGATGCCTCATTTTCTTTGCATTCTGTTTCTGGAGGCGCTGTCCTTCGTGACTCAGAAGGCTTTGTTATCGCTGCTGGAGCTTTCTTGATCAAGGCGAGGAACGTTTTGGAAGCTGAATTGACAGCCTTGGTTCATGCGCTTGAATGGGTGAATGCAGCTGGGTATACTTCGGTTCAGGTGGAGGTAGATTCTTTGGAGCTAGTTCAGTTGATGTCTTCGGTCTCTGATGTGTCACCGCAATTTAAGAGAGCAAGAGCTCTTTTGTCTTCAAATTTTCACTCTATTTCTCATGTTCATAGGGAGGCAAATCAAGTTGCACATTTTTTAGCCTATTACAGTAGATTGAATGGTGTTTCTAGGTGGTTTTTATCTTTTAACTCTTTGCCAAATTACATTAAAGGGATTGTATTGACTGATAGTATGGGTCTTCCATATATTAGATTTAATTAATAAAATCTGCGGTGGTTACGTCCACCTTTACCAAAATATATATATATTAAAAAATTTTGCACAGAAGTGGGTTCGATCCATGCATCAAGTCAAAAGTTTTTGTTTAATATACGTTGAGTGGGTAATCGTTGTGGTTGCCAATGTTTTTTTATTGTTTTTATTCTGCACGCGAATAAACTTCTTTTATTTCTACTAGCGCGTGAAATAAACTTTTGGCGTGCTTTGGCTTTGGATTCGTTCATAAGGAATGGTAATTTTATCCAATTCGACATACATCCGATTATATTAGATATGGTTATATTCAATTTCTTTATAATTAGGATAGGCATAGATTAAAAAAAACTATAGAAAAAATTATATTTTTTTATCATTTTTTATAAAAAAAATTTATTTTTTTAAAATTTTTTTAATTATTTTATAATAAACTCAAAACAAACTTATAATAAACTCATAATAAATACATAATAAATTATATAAATGATAAACTAACAATAAATTTTTATAAATTTAAATATATTTTAAATATATAGTAAATTTTAATTTTTTTTATTTTTCTGATATTTTTATCAAAATTTTTATGTATAATTTTATCTGAACTCGATCCTCATATATAATATATATATATATAATATTTAATTTTAAATATTATACCAATAAATTTTATACAATATTTATTTAATATTAATTTATTAAGACATGAACGTAAGATACATTCAATTTATTTATTTATTTATTTCATTATTTATTTAAATTTATTAATTTTATTAATTAATGATAATACTACTTATATTATGCTAAGAGATATTTATGATAATAAAGTCATATTTGATATCCAATTTTTTTTATGAAAAGAGCATACTACTATAATTATATTTTTTATGAATTTTTTTATTTGATTTATATATATACATATATATATATGTGTGTGTGTGTGTGTGAGCGTGTGTGTTTTATGATTCTATTTGATATATGACTCGGCCCTAAATGACAGGTAGAATATATCATTTCACTTATAGGGTAGAGTAAGAACTTTTAGAAATTTGATATATACTTCCGTTGTCATCTCTATCGTTCATAGTTATTATTACGATTGCCAAAAATTTATAAAATACATATAATTTTATTTTTATAAAAAATACTTTTATAGTTTGAATTAGGTTTAATATATATGATCAGACTGAATGTTTTTAGTTTGATTATGATTTAAAGATATATATAAAAAAAAAAAGAGAAAAAGAAAAAGAATTAAAATCAATATATGTATATGTAATGTATTTAATGATAATTTTATAGAGTTTTTTTTTTAAAATTTTATCAAGGCTAATGTTTCTAATTACATTTTTAATCTTGCTAATTTGATCTTTTACAATATAATATAAAACTTTTATATATAATATATTTTGAAAGAAATATAAGTTTTGACCTCTCATATATAAATTTGAGGTATAAATTTATATAATTATAATGCTTTAATTTTTATATGATCAAATCTCTTAATTTCTTTTAATGACTATTTGGATAAATAATTTTGAATATTTATGGTTCAAATATTTAAATATAAAAAAAATATCAGTATGATTAAAATTTAAATATTTAATCATTTTAAATGATTATTTATCTGAATATGCTTTTAAAATTATTAATATATAATTAAAACTGACTCTTTAAAAATTAAATAATATTAATTTAGGGTTCTATTATAGCTTCTTTTTTATTTGAATATAATTTTAGTTATTCACAATTCAATATAATTAATCTCACTAAAAATAAATTTTATTGGAAATATTTATCGTAAGTTAGCCGTCAATATTCTTAATTAATTATCAAGTGGTAGCTTGGTCATTCTTTGGCTCGAGCAATAATATTAATTCAAAAAGGATAAGCCTTTGGATTGAATAATTTTTCACCTTCGAACGATTGCAATTGAACTCAAGTTTTCAATGCCAAAATAATTTAATTTCTGCTGGTTATTATTAAAACTTTTTGAGTTTTTCTCCCAAAAAAAAAATTTCAAAATCTCAAATTTTATGACAAACCTCCAAATACTCATTTTTTAAGCAAAAGAAGGTAAAGAAAAAAATTGACGTAGTGAAAGCAAAGGAAAAACAAAATTAATTTACTATTAACCTATTTAATCTAGAAATTCTCATAAAAATAGATAATAAATTATCACTGGTTCAAAAAATACAATAAATTATTGTTGATGCAAAAAAAAAAATGGAAAGCTTAGAAAATAAAGAGAGAGGACTTCTCTATTAAAATTTTGCAAATCCAAAACTATATATATTTTAATTAATTATATGTGGAGGCAGGGGCGAAGTCAGACATTTTAGTGAAGAGGGGCAAAATAAAAATATCATATATTTTTTTTTAAATTTAAAGGGAGGCAATTAAGTATTTTAAAATTTTTTGTAATATATATACATATATTTATATATATATATATATATATAAATTTCAAAACAAAAAGGGGGGCAGCTGCCCACCTTCTAATATGGGTGGCCTCGCCACTGTGTGGAGGAAGAAAACACATAGACTCCAACTCAATACCTAAGTGAGAGAAATATACACTCTTAATCATCAGGCTACACATTGTTAATTCAAATCCAAATTTAAAATTGTCTAATCAATTTTAAAGCATACATTGTATATGGCTAAAAGTATTCAAGAAATCTTAATACATGAAATAAGGAAAATACAAAAAAGGTAATATGCTATTAAAAAGAAAATAAATAAAATATATATAATAAAATATTTGATGAGATAGATAAAATACGATAAACAGTCTTAATATGATATTTTTATAAAAAAAATAATTAAGAGAAAAGAAAGTTTATCAAAAGTTGTCATAAATAAAATGACATATTTTTAAAAGATTAAACAATGAATTTGATTAAAAAATGATAGATATCACTCCAAAATAGTATGTTTAACCATTGGCTCATTTTTCATTGGGTTAAGTTCAAAACACACAAAAATTCTAAATTTGGCTTTTGAGCTAAATTATTAAATTATTACTAGTGAATATTTCTGTCAAATTGCATCATAAATACTAAAGTTATACGTTTTACTTTTAGTTCTATGTCAAAAAGGGAGAGAAATAACTTTCTCTTTGTGCTATGAGTTCAATTTCTTGGCATGAAATATTAAAGCACCCCATTAATTAAGCTCTCAGTCTCTTGTGGAGCAAGTCCCACTAAAAGACTTGAAGGGGCCTTCTCAACTTATAGCTTATCCAATAATAGTTATGTGTATTGGTTAGATTCGGTAGGGTTTGAGATATATTTCAACCCAACTAAATTCAATTTACTATTAAAAAATAAAATCGATTTCGCTAGAAATTATATCTATTTTTTATCGACCCATATATTTTTGGATTCGATTACTTTCAGGCGGGTCAAATCGAGTTATACAATATATATATATATATATATATATTTATAATATCATATAAATTTTTGGGTTGGTCGGAGTTCAATCGGGTTAGGTCGATTCACATAATATATATTTATAATATATACATTTGTAGATCGGGTTTGGGTTCAAGCGAAAAAATAAATATCAACCCAACCATCTTACTGAACTCGAAATTTTTTTTAAAAAAAAAAAAACTCAATCTCACCCATATATATAATATAAACTAACCGAACCCGGCTATAATATATTTCGTTCGGTTGGATTAAAAATATTTGCACAACCCTATCCAATAAAGGGTTGCCAAATTATTAAAATAAAATAATCTTAATTAATGTTTTAAACAAAAATAATAATATTTTTTAAATAAAAATAATAATTTCTAATAAAAATAATAATTTTTTAATAGGAATAATATTTTTTAATAAAATAATAATTTTTGTAAATAAATTAATAGTTAAAATTTAATTATTAAAATTTAAAAAATAAATAATATAAATATAAAAAAATAAAACCCACTAAAATAGAACTTGGCCATTATCATTGGAGGATCAAGTTTCACTTCTAATTAAATTTAATTTTATACTTATATGGCATTAAATTGGGGCCCTCTTATAACATTTTTGAACCTAAACAAAAGAAAAATGATAACAATGAAGCATCTAGTGATGTTATTATTAGCATATTAATTTTACTATATTTTTTTGTATTTAGTTAAAAAAAATTCTTTTCAATATCATGAAAACAAATATTATGAAATTAGAATAGAATTAAATATATTTTTTTGGCATAAATAATTCTTTTGGAGTTAAGCCAGATAAGTTCACAAGGGCTGCAAAGCTCTTCTGACCAAATTTTAACGCAACTGTATATTCAAATAAGAGAACTCAAAATCTCTAGTTGAGAGAATTTTATATGTTTTAATTAAAATGAATTGTTTATTTAATCTAAACTATTCCGGTTATGGTCATGGAGCCGATGAATTTACAGAGTTATAAGGATAAAAATAGGGGGGCGGAGCCAAGGGAGGCATGGGAGTCTATTGCCATTTTTACATATACATATGTGTGTGTATATATGTATATTCATACATCTTTGACCCCAAAAAAATATATATATTTATATAAACATAAAATTAATAATACTTATATTTTTATAATATAAAATTAATTTATAATATAATATATATTTATATAATGTATAGTATTTATATATATTCGTGTGTGTATGCATATTTTTTCTTTAAAATTAATCTTTAAATATTAATTATTTTAAAATTTAAAATTAGTTTTTAATTTATTATTTTGATAATATTATTGAGTATTATAATTATTTATAATTATTATTTAATTTATAAGTTTTCGTTTATTGTTTTGATTATGAATTGAAATTTGAGTTTTGATGGTTAAGTTAATTATTTTGGAATTTGATTATTAATTGGAATTTGGATTTTGATGATTAGGTTAATTACTTTGGAATATGATTATGATATGAATTGAGAATTTGAGATTTTGTGATTAGATTAATTAATTTATAATTTGATCATGAATTAGGTTTAGGGTTTTGTAATTAGGTTAATTATTTTGTAAAAAATATTCTATTATATAAATTTATTAAGAAATAATTAATTTAAATGCTTTCTTTGAAATATCTCAAAAAATATATAAATATTATTTAAAAATAATAGATATCATGTAATTTCTCAAAGTAAAATTTAAATATTGAAATAAAAATAATAAAAATTTCAACATTTAGTTATTTAATATAAAAATAAATATAAATATAAATATTAATGTCACAAATTTGCATTAGTTTTTTAATGTTAAAATAAAATTAAATATAAATTCGTCTGATTTTTTTTTTAATTTTACCCCATCATCTCAATTATGATTCCGCCACTAGATAAAAATAATCCGGGGTAGAGGAATCATTTAAACTTTAGCTATGAAGCAAGAGCACCTAATCCCCAACAATTCCAGTCAAGGGCACCACCACAACAACCTCCACCACCACCACAAAAATCAGGTATGTCTTTTGACGACATGTTTAAAGCCTTTATGACTAATACACAATAATTTCAATAGAAAACTCGCTCAAGCATTCAAAATTTGGAGACCCAGATGAATCAGTTAGCTACGGAAGTTAGCAAGTTGGAGTCCCAAGGAAAATTACCTTCTCAAATGATAGTCAATCCAAAGCAAAATGCAAGTGTTATAACTTTAAGAAGCGGAAAGGAGCTACTGGATAAAAACCATCAGGGACTTACCCCTGGGTACGGCTTAGACAAAAGGACAGAATCTGAAATAATTATTCAAAGAAAAGAACCACCAGCCACAGTGAACTCAAATCAGCCCCAACCTCTGGTAATACCACCTCCTTTCCCATAAAGGCGTGCTAAATTTAAGAAGGAGAAGGAAGAAAATGAGATTTTGGAGACTTTTTGCAAAGTTGAGGTCAATATACCATTGTTAGATGCCATCAAGCAAGTACCTCAATATGCAAAGTTCTTAAAAGAATTGTGCACAAACAAAAAGAAACTCATTGGTAATGAAAAGGTAAGAGTAAGGGAGAACATATCTGATGTGATTAAAAGAAAGTTACCTCCAAAGTGTAAAGATCAAGATATGTTTGCAATTTCTTATAGAATATGTGATTTGGGCATAAAGAAAGCCATATGTGATTTAGGAGCTTCCATAAATATTATGTCATTGTCTATCTACACCTCTTTAAAGGCTGGTCCTTTGAAAAAAACTAGTGTGATTATTCAGTTAGCTAATAGGTCTGTAGTTTACCCTGAAGGGGTGTTAGAAGATGTTTTAATTTAGGTTAAATGATTAATTTTTTCAGTAGATTTTTATATACTTGATATGGAGGAGGATAAATCTTCTAATTACTATGATATTTTATTAAGGAGACCTTTTCTTAACACGGCTAGAATGAAAATTGATGTTCATGATGGTACATTAACTATGGAGTTTGATGGAGAAATTATAAAATTTAATATTTATGATGCTATGAAGCAGGGGCGGAACGACCATGGGGTCGTGTGGGGTCACATGACCCCCCCTCACAGGCGGCCAGAAGGAGAGATGCCAATGAAGGCGTGGAGCAGGTCACGGTGGAGCAAAACTCAGCCCCCCGTTGAAGGGGGCTGAGTTGAAGACGTTTGCAGCGAGGGGTAGACGAACCCCTCGCTGCAAATAATTTTATTTTTTTTATAAATTAGTCCCTGGCGAAACGGCGTCGTTTCGCCAATGACTAATTTTTTTTATAAAATGCCCCCTGGCGAAACGGTGCCTTTTCGCCAGGGGTTAATTAAAAAAAAAAACTAGCCCAGCGAAACGACACCGTTTCGCTTGGGCCGGTTCAAAAATAAAAAAGGGCTGCGTTTTAACGCATCCCTTTCTCTTCTTCCCCTCTCCTTCTTCCCTCTCCTCCTTCCCTCCCCAAGCCAAGTCAGCAGCAGGCAGTCCCACCACCGCCGGCCCATCGACCACCACTCGGAGCAGCCGCCGATCTGACCCACCCTCAGTAAATTCCTGGTTCTGCCACTGTTATGAAGTACCCTAGTGATGTATCATGTGTATATGGATTGAATGTCATAGATTCTTTATGTCAAGAAATTTTTTAGCTTAATGTTTCTGACAATTTAAACACTGTTATTTGCAAAAATCTTGATACAATTAGCTTAAAGAATCTAGATGACAAGTTTGTTGTAGGTGAAACTTCAAGAGGTGGTGTATGAACTGGAAGCCCTCAAAAATACGAAGGAAAGTGCACTCAGATCTGACTTACTAGCATCTCATACTAAAATTTTACCTTCTGTCATGCAGACACCAAGTCTGGAGTTGAAACCGTTGCATGAACATTTAAAATATGCATTTTTAGGAGAAGGAGAAAGCATACCAGTGATAATTTCCAACAAACTTAGCAGGAAAGGGTAAGAAGATCTTATTCGAATGCTTAGGGAGTATAAAGAAGCTATTGGGTGGACAATTACTGATATAAAAGGAATTTCGCCTTCAACTTGCATGCATAAAATTCTTATGGAGGAAGATAGCAAGCCAAAAAGAGAAGCACAAAGAAGATTGAATCCACCAATGATGGAGGTAGTCGAGAAAGAAATTTTAAAACTTCTTGATACATGTGTGATTTATCCCATTTCAGATAGCAAGTGGGTAAGTCCGGACCAGGTAGTGCCTAAAAAGACAGGTTTGATTGTGGTCAAGAATGCAGATGATGAGTTGGTCCCAACTCGTGTTCAAAATGGATGGAGAGTTTGCATTGATTACAGGAAAGCTAAATGCAGCTACAAGAAAGGACCACTTCCCCCTCCCATTTATAGATCAGATGCTGGAATGTCTCACACGTAAGACCCATTACTGTTGTCTTGATGGCTATTCAGGCTTTTATCAGATTCTAGTAGCACTATAGGATCAAGAAAAATACTACTTTCACTTACCCATTTGGAACCTTTGCCTATCGGCGAATGCCATTTGGTCTTTGTAATGCTCCAGCCACATTCAGAGGTGTATGGTAAGTATATTTTCTAAATATGTTGAGAACATTATAGAAGTTTTCATGAATGATTTCACCATGTATGGAAATTTCTTTGGTGAGTGTTTGTCTAACCTGACTAAAATTCTTGAAAGATACTTAAAGTCAAACCTTGTGTTAATTTATGAAAAGTGTCATTTATGGTTGATCAAGGATTGATTTTAGAGCATATTGTGTCAGAGAGAGAAATTGAAGTTGATAAGGCAAAGGTTGATGTAATTAAGTCTTTATCTTACCCCGCAAGTGTGCGGGAAGTTTGATCTTTCCTTGGCCATACAGGTTTCTACAGGCGCTTCATCAAGGATTTTTCAAAAATTGCCCAACCCTTGTGCCAGCTGCTGCAAAAAGAAGTGGAGTTTAATTTTGATGAATCTTACAAGAAAGCATTTGATATACTCAAAGACATGCTGATCTATGCCCCAATTATACAGCAATCAGATTGGAATTTACCCTTTGAAATAATGTGTGATGCTAGCAATCACGTTGTAGGAGCAGTGCTTGGGCAAAGAAGTGGAAGGGAACCTCATGTTATTTACTATGCGTCAAGGACTCTCGATGAAACCCAATCGAATTACTCCACTATAGAAAAAGAGCTTCTAGTTTTAGTTTTGCTTTAGAAAAATTTTGTTCTTATCTTCTTGGTATTAAAGTCATCATTTATTCTGACTGTGCAACTTTAAAATATCTACTTATGAAGAAAGATGCCAAGCCATGACTTATCCAGTGGGTACTCTTGCTGTAAGAGTTCGATTTGAAAATAGGAGATAAGAAGGGATTAAAAAATTCAGTAGTAGATCATCTCAGTCGTTTTCTAGTGAAGAAGGGACCAATTTAAATTAAGGATGAATTTTTGGATGAACACCTCTTTTCTGTCCAGCAATCGATGCCCTGGTACGCTAATATTGTAAATTTCTTGACTTTTAATATTTTTTCAAATGGTATTTCTAAAGTTGAGAAGGATAAAATCAAGAGGGAAGCTAGATATTATGTCTAGGATGATCCGTATTTGTGGAAGCATTATTCTGATCAGATAATTAGGAGACGTATCGATGAGAGCGAGATCCCTTCTATTTTAAATTTTGCTCATTCATATGCATGTGGAGGACACTTTGGTCCTAAGCGAACAACCCATAAAATATTAGAGTACGGTTTGTTTTGGCCTTCAATAATTCGTGATTCTTAAATGCATTGCAAGTCTTGTGAGAATTGTCAAAAGACTGGTACTTTGAGTCATAGAAATTAGATGTTTCTTATGCCTATTTTAAATTGTGAAATTTTTTATGTATGGGGCATTGATTTTATGGGTCTATTTTCTTCTTTTCTTTTGGCAATTATTATATTTTACTTGCGGTTGATTATGTTTTGAAATGGGTAGAAGCTAAAGCTACCCGAACTGACAATGATAAGGTTGTTATAGATTTTGTTAGATCACACATTTTTGTTAGGTTTGGAATTCTAAGAGTGTTTATCAGTGATAGAGGTATGCACTTCTATAACAAGGTAAATGGAAGCACTTCTTTGGAAATACAATATTGTTCATCGCACTTCAACAGCGTATCACCCATAGACCAATGGCTAAGCTGAAATTTCTAATCGAGAGATTAAGTCCATCCTTAAAAAGATAGTAAACCCTAATAGGAAGGATTGGAGCTCGCGTTTAGATGATGCATTGTGGGCCTATAGAACTGCTTATAAGATGCCAATCGGTATGTCTCCATATCCGTTAGTGTTCGGTAAACCTTGTCATTTACCTGTTGAGTTAGAGTACAGAGCATAATGGGCTATCAAGCAGTGTAATTTAAACTTAGAAGCAGCGGGAAGACAGAGAAAGTTGTAGCTTCAGGAGTTAGAAGAAATTAGGACTGAAGCCTATGAGAATTTATAATTTTATAAGACTAAAACAAAGGCTTTTCATAATCAGATGATTTCCAAGAAATAATTTATGATGGAAAAAAAAGTGTTACTCTATGATTCCAGGCTTAAATAGTTTCCTGGAAAATTAAGGACTAGATGGATAGGTCCCTTTGTCATCACCAACTTATTTCCTCACAGAGCAGTAGATATTAAAAGTGCAGACACTAGTAAAATTTATAAAGTCAACGGACATCGCTTGAAATCATTTTATAAAGGTTTTCGCTCATCTACTGTAGAGAACATGCAGCTGCAATGCCCTTTAGATGACACTTGAGTGGAGGATGAAAGTCTAGCCAAAGACTTTAAATGAAGGCGCTAATGGGAGGCAACCCATTTCTCTTTTCTCCTTCTGCATTTTTTTTCTCTGTTTTATTTCTTTTGCTTTCATTTTCATTAATTTAATTGGTTTTAGTTTTAGCTTTATATTAATTTTTTGCTTCTCCTTATTTTATTGCTTTTCCATTAATTTTTTGTTTTTTTTCTTTACTTTCATTCACGTATTTATAAAAAAATGATGATAAAAAAATTAATGTTCATCATCTTCCTCTTTAGGAGTTTGCTCACGTTACTTTTATTTTCTTTTTCAGGTTTATAATGGAGAGTGGAGAGTAAAGGAGCAAAGCTATTACACTTTACCATAAGAGGGAGCAACAGTTGTTTTTAAAATTATAAACGGAAAAGAACATTTAAACATGCAGGGGCATAATGGGCATTTGAGCATACACTAAACAAAACCATATTCACCACTTTTTATTCATTTTTTTCTTTCTTTTCTTTCACTTTTAGCCTCCACACCTCTCCCCACCATCTCCACTGAGCAAGCCTTCATCGCCCATCCCTCGTCACTACCCAGCAGTGCGAGACTCAGCTAGACCAAGCAGAATACCGAGCTAAGCAGCCCTCGCCACTACCCAGCAGCCCTCGCACTGAGTGATTGAACTGCCACAGCCCACAACAGTAATCAATTTCGAAGTTCTTTTTACTTGTTTAATTTCAATTTCTGTCCATTTTTGTTTAAATTTTTCAGCATTATTCTTTTCTAAATATATATATATATATATCAATATATATGTAAAAAGAGTAGCAGACTAATTAACATGAGGATCAAGTCGTGTGCAAGGCGTGGTGGCCCATACTTGAGTTCTTCGCCAAAACGACCTCGACTTTTTGGCGAGCATTCCGATGATGAATCTAATCACCACAGTGGGGATTCACAGAACTCACTCAACCCACATGCTACTGAATTCAGGAGCCGCTCACGTGTCAAGAAGGGGAGATTCTCTGGAGAAACTTCAGCAGCAATCCAAAATCAAAATTTAGAGTTTGATAATCCAAGTGAGCAACAACGGTATGAACAAGTAAGTACATTCTCCATACTTTCACAAAAATCTGTTCATTTTCCTTCTTTGGGTTCATTGAAAATTATGACTGAATGTGTTGATTTGATTAGAGGCATTGGGTAGGAATCATTTTTTATATTGGATAACCCAATTTTTACTTAGTTGACTAGAGAATTTTATGCAACAATTGATTTTGATAAAACTGATCAGTTTGATTTGACTACACTTAATTTGATTAAATTCAGATTAATGGGTCAACGATTTAGTTTATCTCTCATCGAGTTTAATAAGACCTTAGGCTTCAATAAAAATACTAGTGTTTGTAATTTTCTGACAATTTTAAAGCTCCTGATGTTTATTCTGCTTTATGTGAGAATTTGCCTGCTCCAAATGCCTCTAGCAAATCGAAAGATTTGTATTTTAGGGAGCCCAATCTTAAATATTTGCATAGATTCCCAGCATACTCATTTTTGGACAGAAAAGATGCACTGGGCTTGGTTTCAAAGACCAAACTATTTTTCTTATAGTGTATGACTAAACAAAGGAACGTAAATTTAGGCTTTTGGTTGACAATTCAATTTGTTAATGTTATTGCAGCCAAGAGGCCTTTGATCTTGGGCACTGTTATTGCCCAATTTGCAATTAATGCTCTTCTGCTTGATGTTGACACTACTGACTTGCATTTGTCTTGTAAGTCAATTCCATTGAATCTTCACACTTTGGATGAAATGGGACTGTTGCGAAAAAGAAAATAGTATTTTGTCTATGATTCCTGTAGGTCCCATTACTCCAAGAGACCAACGGATTTTTTAAAAAGCTTAATGGGCTACAACTCCTATCACTCCAGCTCTTGCTGCTACAACACATCCTTCTTCATCAGAACAAGCATTGTTGCGAACCATTCTTGAGATACTTGATCGAATAGAGAGGCGTCTAGATAATTTAGAAAAAAAACGACGGTGAGATTCGAAATCAAATCATGAAAATTGACCAGAGTCTTGTCAGATTATCCACGGACTTAGACTTTCGATATCCTCGACGTCACTGACTATTCCAGCAGCCTAGTCACCTTCACTAATATCAGGGGATTCCTCTATTTTTTAATTTTTTTTAATTTTTTTTCTTGATATATTTTTGCTACATTGAGGACAATGTAGATTCTAGGTGTGGGGAAGAATAATTCTAGGGCTGCCAATAAATTGGCTTAAATACCTTTTTAGTTCCCTAACCTATTTAGGAGAAATAAAAATAAAATAAAATATAAATAAAATATAATTTAACACCTAATAAAATTTCTCTTTAATGTCTACTAAATAAGAAAATAAATAAGTTATAATATCCCTGAAAATTAGCTAAAAAATCATAACTCAAATATCCCAAACAAATCAGGATTTGCAGTAAACTTATAAAATTTTCAAGTATCAGATACCCTTAAGCATAAGTCTTGCCCAAATGTTACACCTGAGGCTCTTTCCAGCAGTTTCATACAACTTTCTTCATTTTCTTCTTATTTCTTCTTTAAGTTATATCCTATGCAAAAAATATGCCAAGATCAATATAAATACCCAGCAAAAATTTAAATATCTTTGCAAAATATAAACTAATTTTACCCACTATCAGTGTGATGTGTTTGTGAGCTCTAACAACCCATTGGAATGGACTTTTGCAATCCCATCGAGTTTCAAATTGGCTTTGGCTTCATTGAAACCATTATTATATATGAAATTTTCTATGGCCTCTTGAGATAATAATAAGATTAAGGATTTATAGAACATTAAAAGAGCTGGTAAAATATGCAGTAACTTGAGAAATCTTGCCATTGTTATTGTAGGAAAGAAATTATCTTTTTAACTTTGCTTTGATTTATTAAATACTACTCTTATGATGCTTTTCTTGTTTTACCTTTAGATTTAAAAAATGGAGTGGGCCAATATACATATTAATATGTTATTGATCTGGTCTATGTTACGCTTGTGTAATTTGAATCGACAACTATCTATAATTTCTTTTAGGGTTAACCATATAATTTATCAATATAATTTATCCTTAAATATTCAATTCTATCCAAATTTTAATTTTTTTATAATTTGTTATATGGACATTTCAAATTGTAATAAATCTATCCTAAGTCTTTCAACACATCTAACCACGCCTAATTGGATTGCTTATATGGCGTTAATAAAAAAAAATATTGACATGAAAATGACGTGAAGTTTTGACAGATGATTTAATTATATCAAAACGTTACCGTTTTGTAATCCAACTAAACATGGTCATATGAGTTGAGAATCTTAGGATAAATTTGTTACCATTTAAAAAGTTCATATAATAAACTGAAAAAAAAACTTGGATAGAATTATAAATTTAACTTGAGTATAAATTAGATGATTAACCCTTTTTTTATACATTAGGAACGGGCTTCACCAATGATTTTTGTGCATCATAACGGATAAAATTTTAAAAATATTTAAATAGAATTATTTTTAGAAATTAAAAAAATTCATTTTTTGTATGATAATTTGAATTGACAACTATTAAATTTTTTTTTTCACATTTTAGTAAATGGTGGCAAAGAAGTTTCTTGTACAATTAATATGATAAATGGTTAAAAAACACTTATTTTTAAAGTCGAAAAACTCAATATTTAAAAGTTGCCTAAATATCAAAATAACATATTTTAAAAAGTTCAAATACCAATAATTTATCAAGTATAAATGAATCATTTAATGTATTATCAATGCATAATAAATAAATAAGGGAGAGTGTAAGAAGATTTTAAGAAAATGCACGTAGCAACTCCATTAACATTCTGTTATCTTATATTCAAATCAATTAGTGATGATATATTTTAGCTAATATAATTGTTTATGAATGAAAAAATATCAATATTCTTATTAATTGAATATATATTCTCTTATTCTGTTAAATTATCGTATACATAAAGTATGGTTAAACCCTACCCTGGAAAAGATAAACAAATTATTGTATACATAAAGTATGGATCAGCTAGCTGTATATGCCAGGAAAGTAAATGGGGAAAGTTCTGCTAAGACTCTCATCTTTATATTCTACTTTCTACACCACCTGGTTGATTTGGTCATTTATATTATATATTAATAAAATTACCTTTATAAAAAGCATGCATGCATGCAACTAAAAAGAAGAGCATTTTCATTTTTACATGTGAATTTTGACCAAGAATAGCATGTGGCTGCTAATCTATAAGCTTAATATGTTGTATTAGGGTGAAAACAAAAGGTTTGATTAAAACTTGAGACGTGTCAAAATAATATTGTTCTTAAAAATTAATTTACCTTTGAATATCGAATGCGAAAATTCCCGAAGATATAACAAGTTTCTCTGGAATTGAAATCCAGGAATAAAACAAGAAGCAGAAAATAAATTCCAAGCAGTATGTTTAAGAATAAGTTTTGTTTTGTGTGTTTATTTTCAATGTCTAGTATTAATATGCAGTGACAAGTTATCATTTAAAAATATAGTATTAATTTTTAAAAATAATTAATTTTTTTTAATTCTTGTGAAATAGAAAGTGAATCTATGAATTTAGGATATGTAAAGCATTTTTTAAAAAAATTCAGTGTATATAAGATAAAAAATTTCTTTCTCATTGGTTACCAGCTCATATTGCGATTTATGTAATTCCCAAACCTGTTCTTAATTTATGTAATTTAGAGAGAAAAAGCCAAAAAGGTTTGGGATTTATGGACTCAATTAATTAAATTTACAATATAACATATTCAATCAATTTGATCCAAAATTTAAAAATTAAATTGACAATATTATATAATAATTTAAAATTAATTTGGTTTTTAGCTTTTTTAATATAAGAAATATGTTAATGGGTGATATTGGCACATTTTAAGTAACAATAAATATTTTATTTTATTTTTATTAAGATGCATCTCATTTTTATTAGAATTTATTATAATAATTTTGAAATGTATGTTGTTTTCTCATCAATAACTTTAACAAATTCTAATATAAATGAAGCATATCTCGATAAAAAAAAAATGGCCAAACACTTATGTAGTCCTATGAATTTTACTCATTTACTCATTTACCTTTTAAACCTTTAATTTAGCTATATAGCCACTGAAATTATATTTTTTTAAAATTATAAATACAAATTTGGTGAGCTACGTTGGATCATGATAAGTCATATTTTTTCTTAATTTATAAATAATTTTTTTTTCTAAATTTCTTCTCATTTAGAATCTAATCCCTAAAATCTAATCCTTCAAATTAAATCTATAAACTTTCTTTCATATTTTCTTTTTCTTTTTTTTAATACTTTTATACCCTTTTGAAACTTTTATTGTCGGTTAAAATCAAATCCCTAAAATCAAATCTTTAAAATTAAATCTCTAAACTTTCTTTCATGTTTTCTTCTTCTTCTTTTTAATACTTTTATACCCTTTTAAAACTTTTGTTGTAGGTTTGGCGTTTCTTGAATTTTCCTTTTCAAAATGGAATTGATTTTTTTTTGTCCAATGTACACTATTCAAAGAAAATATATTTTAAGGATTAAATTTTAGGAATTAAATTTTAGATAGAAAGAAATCTAGAGAGAGAAAAAATATATTTATAAGTTTAAGAAAAATATAATTTAGTATGACTCTGTGTAACTCAACGAGTAAAAAAAATACAAAGTCAGGGGATTATATGCTTAAATTAAAAGTTCAAAAGCCAAACTTACCAAAAGAATAAAGTTTAATAGTTATATATTTATATATATATAACCATAAAAATAAAAATAAAATATTTTTTATTTTTTAAAGATGACAATACGACACCTGTTAAAGACCCTTAGCCTAACAATAGTAAGTTTTTTTCTTATAATTTAGGGTGAGTATGGTTCGATCCAATTTGGATATTCGAAAATCTCTAGAAACATTCCAAAAGTTAGAAATTTTAAAAATATAATATCTAAATCCATTTCATATACAAAAATCTTTGTATTGTATTACTCCATAATTTTTAGGATAATTCGGCTCTAAAATTCGGTACTAAATTTCATTAATCAATTTTTTTTAAATGAAAATTTATTAACTGAAATTTTTATATGGTAAAGGTATATTATAAAAAGATACAAATTTAATTCATAAAAATTTAAAAATTTAAAAATTTTTCAAACTAGTTATAAAATTCATTAATTTTCATAAATAAATGTAAGTTCACATATAGTGAAATATTAATAGAAAAGTATGATAATATAATTTTTTATATAAATTAAAAATTTTAATTTAATTTTTAACTTGTATGGGTTGTATATATTTATTCATGTATTTTTTAATAACATTATCCATATATTTTTGGATTTTTGGCTTTTAAGAATTATGCACACTAAAAATATTTTTAACGATAAGTAAATACTTTTTTATATTAATTATTGAGTATATAACAACTATAATGATGTTTCACAAATTATATATAATTAATATTAATTAAATTATTTTTAATATATTAATCTTTAAATGTTATTTCATATACTATATCCATTATATTGAAAAAACTAAAGTAAAAAGATGTAAAAAAAAATCAATTATTATTTTAATTATTCGATTCGAGATGATTCGAAATGTTTTTTGGTGCGGATATTGTATAAGATTCAAAACTGTTATATATTATAAATTCGGTATAATTCAATTTAAAAAAATTAAAAATTAATAAAATTTTTCTATTTTAAGTATTTTTAATTTAATTATTTAAATCTATTTGGAGATCTTTACATTCGTGCTCAATCCTGCTCCCAATTATGGTTGAGACTAGAATTACAATTAAATTTCTAAATTATGATAGAATTGACACAAAAGAAAAAAAAAATTATAAAAATATTTAAAACTTATGAGAAATTTATTTATTAAGCCAAGAAAGTATAAAAAGATAATGATTTGAAAATGTATCTAATTGATTGCTTAGAGGAAGAATGCCCTAAAAGTCCCATCGGCTACTGTCCATCTGCACGCGGATTTGGGAGACACTATTTGATTGTGAGAATATTCCCCAACAGCTCTTAAACATTCAAAAGGTAGCATATAAAATTGTCTTAATTTTTCAAAATTTTACAGTTGCTTCATTTTGATTATAACTAGTTCTAGAAGCATGTCTTCTGCAAATTTAAATCATAGTTTTTCAATTAATTTATTTATATATAAAATATTTTAATATATCTACATTATTATTTATCTTTTGATCATTTTAAATATTAATATGATAAAAGTATATAACCCAAGTTTGTTATATGTGTGGACTAATTGAAAAAATAATAAATAGATATTATATGTATTAGTCTATATAAATTTTAATTGGAATGTATAAAAATATAATTACAAAAAAAAAACAACTAGAATTAAGAAAGTAGACGAAACCATGAGTTTTTCTCCTCCCTATGGTGGCTTCTAGACCTCAATTAGTTTATGCAATTAAATTTTATTAAATTACATGCATGATTAACGCAATATATAATCACAATTTATATATATTCACAGCACCTATTTTTTTCTTTGGGTCTAATTTATAGATTGATAGTGATTAATGGCTCCTGTGATTGTCTTTGGGATTGATCTCATTATTGTTGGATGGGTGTGTACTGTATCTAATTCTGAAAGTGCACTGTATCGCAATAAGTAGTAAAGCAATAGTAAAATTATGATATCCACAAAGAAAAAACACTTTTGAGTAATTTAAATACAGATTAGCTATTAGCTGGAAATTAATTAAATGATTAATTGATTCTTCTAGTTATCTAATCAAGTTAAAAATTCAAATTTTAAACAATTAATAATAAGAATGCAGAATTAGGTTTCATTGAAATTTTTCAAATGGGTTTTAACTAATTTTTTCTTAATTAATTCTAAAATCTTGAATCAAGATACCAATTACCTTAAATTAAATCTTCTTCTTTTTCAAATAAGAAAATTATGATGGCTAAAATTTAAATTTCTATTTTTGTGAGAAATAAACAATACCAAATCTAAAGCTCAAAGATACAATCAAATTGTCTTTAAAAAACTATTTTATCTCTAAAATAAACTTTTTAAGTTGTTGATCCAAACAATCAAAATCATATTCAGTTCTCACATATTATATGATTCACTAAATCTAGTAATTGGTATTCAATCAATTATAAGCAATTAGAACATGATTAACAAATCAAAGATTCAAGAAATTTCTCGATCAATTTATTGATAACCCATAATCAAAATTCCAAATCTACCTAATCCCATTATGGGATTCGTTACCCATAGTTAAATAAAACATCAAAATAAAAAATCTTAGAAAACTAAACAAATATCCAATGGACTTCATTCTTGGAGGTATTGTTAATGGAGACTTCAAGGAAAATCAAAATAAGCAAGTATTAAGTCAAGAAAATCAATTGCAATCTTCGAAACCCAAACTCAATACTTTCAAACCAAGTAAAATCTTCAAAATTCTTAAAATAATCTTATTAAAGCAAAGAAAATCTTCAAAGATTAAGAAAAAATTATAAAACCCAAACAATATCACAACTCTTTGCAATTTCTCCAAAATACCCAAAAGTTCTTAGCAAATCCTCAAAATCTTCAAGTTTTGCTAAGTTAAATGGATGAAATATGGTTTTAAAGAGATGGATTTGTGAAATTTGAAGGAAAATTGAGAGATTTTGCTAGAAAATTGAAGAAAAATTTGTAGGAGAGGAAAGAAGAAGAATGGCGGCATGAGAATAGAGAGTGAGAAGTGTGTGAGGTGGGCTAGCTAGGTTTTTAAAGACAAAGAAAAAGGGCTATATATATAACAACCCAACACGAGCGTGCTGACATGCTTAAGCACGCCCGTGCTAGATTTTTAGGGGCTGCCAAATTTTCTCTTTTTTTTATGATTTTCAAAATTGTAAAACAGAACCCATTTTTCAGGCACGTGCGTGTTGAACTGGTGAACAAGCCCACTGTCACCGCCTCCAATTGGCTGCCAAATTGGCAAGGGTGATTGGCCATAAAAGGCCAAGGATGGAGGCAACAAGTTTAGATCATAATTAATAAAGTGATCCAGAGTACCCAACGGCGCAGCGTAGCGTCGGGCCCGTTAGTGCAGAAATTGGCCCGTAGACAAGTCGAGGAGAATTGATCGTGCAAAGTTAGCATTTGCTGGCCAAATACATTAGCATTGGGGTGCAAAGGAAGGCCAAATGAGTTCTTGGTGAAAAGCAAGTCAATTGGTGGCCGAACTTGGGTACTCTCCTCCTCGAACCCTAGTATTTCTCCTCCTCGGACAGCCAAGTTTGCTCCAGAAGCGTATATAAGGGAGGCCACGGTAGTACATATCGGCCCAATCTGGGAAAACAGTAGCAAGGGACACATTAGCAAGCCAAATGACTTGGGAAAGCCAAACATGATGGTGGAAAATTGCCAAGCTCTAAGGGCGTTGGTGGTTGGCCGATTTGGTGGAAGCCCGTAGGGGAGGTAGGCCTATTTGTGTGCGATTTTCCCAGCTAGTAGGCCAATTCGGTGGCAAATGTATGCTTGTCCCTCGTAGAAGTCTCTAGAGACTTGGGGAAGTCTCTAGGCAATTGTTGAGCAACGGTTGACAAAATTCTCTAGAATCTTGTAGAGAATTCTAGGACGAATGGCATGCCAAGGGTGGCAGCCAGCCCACCCATCATGGGTGGATCTGCGAGAGTTGCCTACGGAAGACTCTAGAGTGCGCTAGAGCTTGCTGGAACTCTGTGGAAGGCTGTGGACGATTGGGAGAGTCGGTGGAACTCTCTAGGCTAATCTGGAAGGCAGCAGCACGCAGTGGCTAGCCAACCAGCAGACACACTGGACCAGAACATTATAGAGTGTACTGTAACGCGGCAAAACCTCCCAGCAAGGGAAGAAACTGGAAAATTCTAGCTCCATCACATGGTAGGTCAGTGGAGCAAGCCAAAGTCGGTTTGTTAAGTCATTTGTAAATGTATTGAATGGCATTGTATGCTTGAGAGCTTGAGAGGCAAAAGCTAGGTTAGGGTGTCACCTAGTGCTCAAGTTTCCTTTGTAATCCTTCGTAATAGCATTGTAAAGCTATTCTTTATGTAATAAAATAACCCTTATTCGTTCAAACTCTCTAGTGTGTGTTGCTATTTCGTTAGCTAGGGTGGAAAGGCTGAACTTAGCCAGACTTTGGGGATAACGGTCTGCTAGGCGAAACACGGACAAGCGTGGTTGAGTCTTGCCCAGTGACACCACGCTCAATTTTTTGGACTTGACCCCTCTACTTAGTTTTGAAATTTTCAAACTCAATCCCATAATTTTAGACACGAGCGTGCCCATCGGATCTGGCAAGCCCGTGTGCAGTTTTTTCGATGCTACCAAAATTTCTTCTTTTCCAATTTTTATAAAACATACTTGAATTTTCCAGCACGAGTGTGTTCAACAAAATTAACAAACCTGTGATCATTTTTTTGCCACTGCACCTTGAACATTGTGTTATAAAAACTTGCCAACAATTAATGCAATCAATCAAAGACTCACATAAGCAAGAAAAGTAATTAAAATTCAACTTAAACTAATATAATTAATGAAAATGCTCAAAACACAAGAAGAAACTAAAACAAAATAATTATAAACTTGGGTTACCTCCCAAGAGTACTTGTTTAAAGTTATTAGCTTGACTTTTCTTTGAAGCTCAATTTCGGAGATAATAGACTAAAGCATTTTCAATTGGTTTACTAATTAGATATGGCTTCAATCGCTATTTATTGACCGTGAAAGTTTCATTTGAGCTATTTTGAATATCAATTGTTCTAGATGGATGAACTTTCACCAGCTTAAATGGCTCTAACCATCTAGACTTAAGTTTTCTAGAAAAAAGCTTTAATCTAGAGTTAAACAAAAGTACAAGCTGGCCTTTATGGAAAGTACAATCCCGAATGTGCTTGCCATGTCATGCCTTAGTTTATTCTTTATATAATTCAACATTTTCATATGAACTAAGATGAAGTTCCTCAAGTTGACTCAATTGAAAGTAGCCTCATCTCACCTGCTTCTTTCATAGTTCAAGTGTCATGTGGACCAATAAGCTCGATGTTCTAATTCAACTGGAAGATGACAAGCTTTTTCAAAGACTAATCTGCATGGAGACATCCCAATGGGTGTTTTAAAAGCAGTCTGATAAGCCTATAAAACATCATCCAATTTTTGTGCCCAATCCTTCCATAAATTACTTACTATCTTTTCCAAGATCCACTTGATCTCCCGATTTGAAATTTTTACTTGCTCACTCTTTAATGGTGTCAAACCCATCAAAAATAAAAATATATTCTTGGACAAAATAAAATTATAAAAGCGGTGAATAGGGATGAATCCTCCAAAAATTGATTACTTAAATTAATTTCTCTTGAGACCCTAAAGTGTATGCTAAATAAAATTAAATGGGAAGTTTTATGATTAAAGATTAAAATAAATTCAGAATTGAAAATTTAACACTAGAAATTAAATAGCAACAAAATTAAATTGGAAAATAATAATGATGAAGACTTTAGTCAAAGAGAGTAATCTTGGTTTCAATTCTTAAATCTGATCATTGATATAAAAATAATTTTCATTAATTTTTCAGTAAATTAGTTCTAGCTAACCAAGAAGCTCACATTAGTCAATCATTCCTTAGATAATAATTAGTTAAGAGACGCTCTATAACTAATCATTGTTATTGAATAACCCTATAGGGACGCCCTTTAGGATTTAACCCACGAATAGCTTTAAGATTTAGAAAGACTTAATTCTAATCAACAAATTCTACCATGAAATTTATTTAAATTAGATTGTGCAACTTCTTAATGCTACGCCTAATTGTCACAAGTATCAAAAATCTAAGAACAATCATGGATTCTTAGTTTTAAATGGTGATGTATTATTCAACTAATTAAGCAATAAATCCTATTATTTAACTAGTAAAATAATAATAATAATGAGCTACAGAATATATACAAATACTGAAATTAAAGAAAGTAAGTAAAGAGTTTATTAGATCTCACAACTCTTGACAAATTGAAAGCCTTGATTACCCCTTTAACTGAATACAGTTTAGTTACACATACTTTTTAGAAAAGAAAACTAAAAATATATTTCAATGGCTGCTGAAACATATAAACAGTACCAAAGGAGAAGAAGAAGAAGATCCATAAGGCTGCCAAAAGGTTGGCTTTAATACCCCCAAGTTTTCTACTCTAATTAGGAAAATAAAAATAAAAAAATACAAATAAATAATAATTAATCAGCTATTAAAATTTCTAATTAATATCTATATAATAAGGAAATAAATAATCATAATATCTTTGGAAATCTGCTCAAAAATCATATTTCAAGTGTCCCAAGCAAATCATGATTTACAACTGGCCTATGAAATATTTAAGTATCAGACCCCCTTGGGTACAAGCCTTGCCCAAGGGTTACACTCAAGGTTCTTTCTAGCCCTTTCCAGCAACTTCTTATAATTTTTCTTCAACTTGACTTTTGTTCCCTCTTTAAGTTATAACCTATGTAAGAATGTCTCAAATTCAGTAAAATTAAATAATCTCAGGCTGAATTATCCATGAAAATGTTAGCAAATTTCGCTTACTATCTCTCGCCCTATGGATGATAAAGAGTAGTTATCCTATGATGAACTCCATATTTTTCTAAGAAGTGCTTCAAAAGCCTTGTTACAAAAGTGTGAACCTCCATCACTTATGATAGCTCTTGGTATACTAAACCTGAAAAAAGATAAATTTCTTGATAAATCAAGTCACCGCTTTAAAGTCATTAGTCGGACTTGAAATTGCTTCTATCCATTTTGAGAAATAATCAACCCCCCATAATAATGTATTGGTTTCTTAGATAAGATGGAAATGGTCTTATAAAATTCAACTTCTAAGATATGATGCAAAGGCATATAATCTCTTCTTGAGATATTCCCCACCCATTGGCAAAGATTGTAACTTTTAAGAAAATTTTGTCCGTCTTTGTACATTTTTGGCCTAAAGAATCCTGATTATCATACCTTGGCAATTGTTTTTGAGAAACTTAAGTGTCACCACACTCTCTAAAATGATAAAATTCGAGTATGGCTTGGAATTATTCTTTTGAAACATATCTATAGACCACTCCATCACTACAATGCTTGAACAATAAAGAGTTCTCTCACATATAATGTTTTACTTCTAATAAAAACTTCTTCTTTAATTTGTATTAAATTTTGTTGGCACAACCTTGCTTACTAGATAGTTGACAACATTAGCATACCAAGGTAAATTCCCTCTCGAAGAATATAATTGCTCATCCAAAAAAGTTTCTTTGATTGGAATTTTTTTTTATCCTTTGTTCCCAACTCCAGTCTAGAGAGATGATTTGCAACAACATTCTCTAGTCCTTTCTTGTTTCTTATCTCCACATTGAATTCTTGAATTAGTAGGACCCAACGAATTAAACATTATTGCTTTGCTTCCTTTTTGCTCATAAGATATCGAATGACAGCATGATCGGTATAAATAATTACTTTCGATCTAATAATGTAAGATCAAAACTTGTCCAAAGAGTAGACCACCGCAAGCATCTCATTCTTTGTGGTAGCATAGTTAACTTGTGCTTCATCAAGCAACCTACTAACAAAATAAATGGCATATTATATTTTATCCTTCATTCGGAAAAGCATAACTCCTATAACATACTCACTAGCAAAATACATAATTTCAAAAGGTAAAGACTAGTTAGAAGCAGTAGTAATTGGAGTTGTTGTTAAAGCCCTCTTCAGAGTTGTTGTCAAAGCATTCTTCAACCTATCAAAAGCAATCAAGTATTTATCAGAAAAATAAAATTCTACATCTTTGCTCAATAAATCACACAAAGATTTAGAAATTTTAAAAGAATCTTTGATGAATAGTCTATAAAATTCAGCATGTCTAAGGAAACTCTAAATTCTCTTAACATTGGTTAGAGGAGGCAATTTCTCTATCACTTTTGTTAGCCAAATAATCTCAATTTTAATCTTTAGCACTCAAATTGAATCATGCATTTAATATGGTTTTGAAGATTCTTGATGTAGGAATGAAGTAATCAATATTGCCAGAACAGGATATAAACAGTGATCATCCTCAAGCCTTGGACGACCGCCCCTAAAGTTTGGAAAAAGAAATAGAATCATAGTAGTGTTCACGGTCAGATCTAAAAGTTCATGAAAGGGATGATCACTAAAAGTTCATGAGCGACTATCCACTTATATGGATGACCATACCTCAAGTGGTAAATATTTCAACATTTACAGTACAGGACGAGGTGATAGGTATGGTATAAAGAACGGTCACATGACAGAACGTCACGACCATCCTTGACTATTCACGATCGTCCGTATATTTTAAAGTTGAAATCATAAAGATTGGCAATAGAGTTTGGGATCTAAAGTGAGCTCAGAAGTTCGATGCGAGTCAACCAATTCAACAGCTATTCAAAAAAAGGGCAACTGTACCCTTCATATTTTGGCGGTAATTCTTTTCGACAAATAAATCAATAACACGTGGAATAGTTGTTAAAAGAGAAAATTTAAAATATGGAAAGGGAAACTATCCCTGGTCTCTAGGTGACCGTCTTAACAAACATAGGATGGCAAATGATGGGTAAAAATTTCTGTCTGAGCACTAACACTTAACTATTGTAGAATTTTCAAATGGAGCAATCGTCCATAACTAGCAGATGACCGCCAAAAGTACATGGGCGACCATTCATTATGCTTGGACGACCGCTACATGTGCCAGACATATTACGATTATTACAGCTAGTCAAATATAATTAGAACACACTTAAACATTATTAGTAACGACTAGTTGAACCAAAATTGGCTATAAATAACCAAGATCAACAACTTTCATTTCTTTGCATTAGAACTCTTTTTATACTTGTTTAAGTGTTGAGTGTGAGCATTAAACACCATTGTAAGTTTAAGTGTGAGCTTTAAAATACTTAGGTTTTAGAGTGAGTCTGGAAAAATTCTTATTTGGATTATGAGAAGATTCTCAAACCTTGTAAAAGTTCAGTGTGAACTCGTGAAAACACCAAGCTAGAGTTAAGCTTGTAAAAAACTCAAGATTAGTGGAATCTTAACAAATTGGTAAGGAAGTAGATGTAGGATTGAGGTAATTCGAACCACTATAAACTCTTTGTGTTTATTCTTCTCTACTCTTCTCTTGCTTTTTTTGCATTTCAATTTTCAATTTGCCATCATTTCATAAAAAAAACTAATTTATCCCTCCTCTTGGTTGTCATCTTGGGACAATAACTTTGACTTTTACTCTATCTACCTCTATTCATGCTTAAGAAACTTTATGCCTTAAGATAATTCCTTGTTCAACTATGAAATAACATTTTTCCTAATTGAGAACAAGACTGATCTCTTCGCACCTTTGTAGTACTCTTGCCAAGATTGATTTTTTCCTAATTGTACTTGTTTTGTAGTACTTCTTTATGAATCAACTACCAGTTTACAATCATCTTCCATTAATATTCTATGTATACACAAAGATGGGCTAATCCCTTTAATATCAGAAATTATTCAACCAATAACAGTCTTAAATTGCCTAATCACTCTTAAAGTTTGTTCTAATTGTGCCTTAGATAACTGAGCATTTACAATTACAGGTAGGCTATCATTAGGTCCCAAAAAGGCATATTTCAAATGAAAAGGTAATGGCTTCAACTCAGGGTGTAGATCTGCCTTTCTCTTCAAATCCCTTAAAAGCTATAAGTGTCATCATTTGCAAAGCCATAGGCATAAGTTGCAATGTCTTGGTTATCATCCTCTTATGTTACACTATGGATCAAACAAGCCTCTATAGGGTTCTCCTTAAATTCTTTTTCACAAACTTCCTAAAATTCATCAATAATGTCAATCCTAAAATAATCATCCATTTAACTTAGTTCTTTATTGACTCATTAATGTTGCACTCAACCTTCTCATCACCTACTTGTAAATTTAATTTCCCACCTTTTACATCCATCATTTCTCCCTGCTGTAGCTAAAAATGGTCTTCCTAAGATTAAAGTTATTTCAATATCCTCTTCCATCTCAAGAATCACAAAATCTCCAGGAATATAGAACTTATCTACTTTAACTAACACATTTACTATGATTCCCAAAGGTAACTTTACTTATCTATCAGCCAATTATAGCGTCATTCTTGCGGGCTTCAAGTCCATGAATCTGAGCTTCTTGCAAAGAGAATTTGGTATTAAACTCATATTTTCCCCTAAATCACACAAAGCTTTATTAAAATCAATATCACCAATAGTGCAGGGTATAGATAAACTCCCTAGTTATTTCACTTTGGATCAAAGTTTATTTTGAATCACTGCACTACACTCTTATGTGAGTGCAATTCTTGCATTATCTTCAATTGACCTCTTGATGGAAAGCAGCTCCTTCAATATTTTGACATATGATGGTATTTGTGCAAGAGTATTCGCAAAAGGTATGTTGATTCTTAATTACTTGAACACCTCAAGAATTTCTCATATTGCTTCTCTGAATTTTACTTTTGAAACCTTTGAGGAAGTGGAATGAATGGTACATAAGGCTTCACTTCTTTCTTAGAGGGAAGTGTCTCACTTTCCGCCTTTTTCTTTTCTCAACATCTTTGTTTATCTCTTCTACTTGAACTCCTTCATCTTCTCTTTTTGTTTCATCTTTTCTTGGAATCACCTCTTGTAATTGCTTCTTACTTCTAAGTGTAACCACTTTGCAATGCTCCCTGGGATTAACTTCAATTTTACTATGAAGAGCTCTTTGACTTCTTGAGTTTGAAGCTCAAAACTTCTAGTCCATCTGAGCTTCTAACCTATCATATTGCTTGTCCAATTAAATCTCTCACTGGATGCAGAAATGAATTTTTCTATAGTAGTCTCATATCCTAGTTTGTTGTCCTGATAATTAGCTTGACCTTGATCCCGATTTGAAAATGGTGATTGATACATTCCCCTTTAGTTGAATTGGTTTACTTGATTCCCTTGGTTTCCTTGGTACCCACCCCAAGATAAATTTGGATGGTTTCACCAACTAGGGTTGTATGTATTCCAAAAGGAAAGATGTTTTGCATGATTTTGAATCCCAAAAAACTGCATTAGTTCTTATACTGGATACTCAAAAGATTGATGGTTACCACCACACCCTTCACAACATGTTGTAACAAGATTAACATGTGCTAACTTCCTAGTTATGTCATTAAGTTTAGCTGCAAGAAGAGACATTCTATCTACTTCATGTACTCTAGTTACTTTTTTAAGCAAAGATCTGTCATTGGACCAGTGGTAATTATTGGTTGCCATGGAATCAAGCAATTGAAAAGTTTCAACTATGTTTTTGCTCATGAAAGCCCCTCTTATAGCTGCATTAATGGTGCTCCTTAAGGGTCATGTTATCTCGTTATAGAATGTTTGAACAATTAGCCAATCCAAGATTCCATGGTGGGGGCACTTTTGTTGAAGATCCTTAAATCTCTCTCATGCTTCATAAAGTGATTCCCCATCATATAACACGAAGCTGGTTATGTCATTCCTGAGCTTTGTTTTTTTACCTGAAGGAAAATACTTGGCCAAAAAGCCCTTAGAAAGGTCATCCTAAATAGTGAAACTTCCAGCAGCTTGATCTTGTAACCATGCTTTTGCCTTCTCCTTTAATGAAAAGGGGAAAATGTGTAGCCTAATTGCATTATCACTAACCCCATTCATCTTGATTGTATCATAGATTTTCAGAAAATTCACCAAATGTGTAATAGCATCCTCATGGTCTAAACCATAGAAAAGCTATTGTTGAGCCATGTTGATAAAATTTGGTTTAAGTTCAAAATTATTAACATTCACTGTAGTACGAATGATACTTGATCTAACTTATAGATTTGGCATGACATGTTCCCTTAGAGTAAGGGTTCTTTGTTGAAGTTATGGATTTCGAGGATCACCCATGTCTACTTCTTCGTCACTAAGTCCTTCTATTTCAACTCTAACTCCTTCCTCTTGAGATTCTTCCGCACATAATCATTCTCTTTCTTCTTTTTCTTAGCAAAGTGTCTCCTTCCTTTCCCTGTTATTTTCCCTACACTACTTTTCAATCTATGAATTATAATCTTTCAAGATTACGTGTCGATTGCTATGCATAAAAATCATGCATAAAAGGAAATTAAAAACATTTCAAATAATGCTCTAAATTAATAGTCACTTTGAATTTTAAAGTTATCAAAATAATCGTCTTCCCCAACAATGACACTAAAAACTTGTTAGATGGGTATGTGTCATACCTAATTCCGCAAGTGTACGATATCGCAACAAGTAGTAAAGTGAGAGTAAGATTATCATATCCAGAGAGAAGGAATATAATGCAGATCAGTTGGCGATGGAATTTATGGCCCGTTGGGACATAAATAACTGATAGTGAAGTTTGGTAAGGTTTCGGGCCACTTTCGGCAGTTTTCGGCAGACTGCAGCAGATTGTCAAAGTGGTGTTTTGGGCCTCGGGCCGACCCATTCTGAAGCGAAACGGGTCAACGAGCAAGACACACGGCTTTGCCGTGATGTCCGTCGCTTTTCGGCCAAATTCCTTCGTTTAGGGCCTCAAAATTGCGTTTTAATGTTTTTGTCGTTTTATTTTAGTAGTTTCAATCTGTTTTTGTTTTGGATTCCTTTTCCTATTGGGTTTAGGATTTTAGAGTTGTTTTAGGATTGTGAGAAGACTATAAATATATGGTTTTGTAGCCTTATTTGAGAGGTTTTTGAATTTATCAATAATATTCCATTTTTCTTCCAAATTTCAGATTTTCTCTGGATTCGATCTTTGTTGCCTATTTCCTGGGTATTCTTAGAATCAACAGGTTTAGAAGATCTCCTTGACAGCATTCGTTGAATCAACGGCTTGGAGATAGTTATTCCGCTGCATCAGTTGGTATCAGAGCGGGTTGCGATTTCCAGAACGAGCATGGCTCCGCGAAGACAGCAACCACAACAACGTGTTGTTGAAGAAATTTATGAACGTGATGAACAGAATAAGGTCGATCGTATGGAACAAGCGATTGATCAATTGAGACAAGATATGGCTCAAATAACGCAGGGCATGACGCTTCTCATGCAGGACAGAGAACGTACGCGGGCCGATCAGAATGTCAATCCGTTTCACCGGAATAGGCATGCTGATGATGAGGTTGAGAGTGATGACGAAGCAGAGGGTTTCCGTAGGCGTCCCAGGGCACCTCCTGTGCGTGGGGATGATGATAGGAGAAGGTGGGAAACAGGGATAAGAACTGAAATTCCTGAATTCCATGGGGGACTTCAGCCTGAGGAGTTTCTGGATTGGTTGGCTACGGTGGTTGAGATTCTGGAATTCAAGGAGGTTCCGGAGGATAAATGAGTTCCCTTGGTGGCAACCAGATTCCGGGGTAGGGCCACAGCCTGGTGGCAGCAGTTGAAATTGACAAGAAACAGAATGGGGAAGTCGAAAATTGTAGCATGGGAAAAGATGAAGAAACAGATGCGAGCTACCTTTCTATCTTATAATTTTCAGAGGCTGATGTACCAAAGATTGCAGAATTTGAGACAGGGAAACAAATCGGTTGATGAGTATACGATTGAATTCTACCAGCTGTTAGTTAGAAATGAGATACAGGAGACGGAAGAACAGCTTGTTGCACGGTACATTGGGCGCCTGAAATTACAGTTACGGGATGGCCTCAATCTGTTTGATCCTGTCACCATTGCTGAAGCTCATCAACGGGCATTAGTAATGGAGAGAACGAGTAGGCGAGGTAATAACGTGCCTTCAGTCATTATTGGGGCACAAAGCAGTAGTGGGGAAGGTAACCGAGGTAACTTTAACCCAGCAGCAGCAGGGGGCAGAACTAACGCACCCGGATCATCCAGACCCTCTAGTTCGGGAATCAAATGCTTCGGATGTGGTGAGACTGGGCATCGGCAGTCTGAGTGCAAGAAGATGGGAAAACGAGCAGTGTTTGTGGAGGCAGAGGAGGATGATGAAGAAGATGATGTGGCGGTGCACGAAAATCCTACTTTTGATGCTAGTGAAGGTAGCAATGGGGTTGAGGAGGAAGTGGTCGCCGGAGATGAGGGAATTGCATTGGTGGTGCGACGAACCTGTTTGTCACCGAAAGCCGAAAAAAAAGATTGGCTTCGAAATAACATATTTCAGTCAACTTGCACTATCTACGGAAAGGTATGTCGATTTGTAATTGATGGTGGTAGTTGTGAGAATATTGTATCTGTGGAAACAGCTAACAAATTGGGGATCCAAACAGAGAAGCACCCTAATCCGTACAAGTTGTCATGGTTGAAAAAAGGGGGAGAAGTAACAGTTTCTCTACGTGCTCATGTGACCTTTTCCATTGGGTCGAAGTACAAGGATTCTGTTTGGTGTGATGTGGTTACCATGGATGCGTGTCACTTGTTGTTAGGGCGGCCGTGGCAGTATGATAGGAAGGTGACTCATGATGGGCGTTCCAACACACACAGCTTTATGTTTAATAATACCAGAATTGTACTAGTGCCTAGCAAAAACGTCCAAGCAAAGGAAGAAAGGCCTAAGTTGTTGTCACTGGCCAGGTTTGAAGAAGAATTGCAGGAGACTGAATTTCTGTATGTACTAATCGGGAAGGAGACTATGGTGCAAGATGATGCTGCTGTCCCACCCGTAATCTGCCCAATCTTAGCAGAATATCGGGATGTATTTCCAGAGGAGCTTCCGACGGGTTTACCACCTTTAAGAGAGATACAACATCAAATTGATTTGGAGCCAGGTGCAGTGCTGCCAAATAGACCTCACTACCGAATGAGTCCAAATGAACATGAGGAATTGCGCAGACAAGTAGAGGAGCTTCTGGAAAAGGGACATATCAGGGAGAGTTTAAGTCCTTGTGCAATGCCGGCATTGTTGACACCAAAAAAAGATGGTACATGGCGTATGTGTGTGGACAGTCGCGCTATCAACAAAATAACAACTCGATACAGGTTTCCAATTCTCAGGCTGGACGATTTGCTTGATCAAATTAGTGGAGCTACCGTATTTACAAAACTGGACTTGAAGAGTGGGTACCATCAGATTTGGATTCGACAAGGAGACGAATGGAAGACTGCTTTCAAAATAAGAGAGGGACTGTTTGAGTGGCTGGTGATGCCATTTGGGTTATCCAACGCCCCTAGCACCTTTATGCGTGTCATGAACCAGGTTTTTAGACCTTTTATTGGCAAATTTGTTGTGGTTTATTTTGATGATATTTTGGTGTTTAGTCTTGACCCAACAGAACATCTGGAGCATCTCAAGACAGTTTTGGAGGTGTTGCGTAGAGAGAAGTTCTATGCAGCCATAAAGAAGTGCACGTTTATGGCACCTAAAGTGCTCTTTCTGGGTTTTGTGGTTTCGAAAGATGGACTGCAAGTAGATGAATCAAAGGTGGAAGCAGTGAGGCAGTGGCCACAACCAAAAACCTTGACTGATGTTCGATCTTTTCATGGCCTTGCATCTTTTTACCGGCGGTTCATTCCACACTTTAGTGACATCACAGCACCGATAACAGATTGCATGAAAGGTGGAAAATTTGTATGGACAAATGAGGCAGACAAAGCATTCCAAGCAATCAAGTCACGCCTTACGACCGGACCGATCTTGATTTTGCCAAATTTTTCATTACCTTTTGAATTACACTGTGATGCTTCGAAGAGTGGTATTGGGGCTGTTTTGAGTCAAAATAGCAGGCCCATAGCATACTTTAGTGAGAAGATATCTGGATCCAAAGCGAATTACAGCACTTATGATGTTGAATTTTATGCAGTTGTGCAGGCTGTCAAGCATTGGAGACATTATCTTTTCCAGCGGGAGTTTGTTCTATATACTGATTATGAGGCTTTGAAGCACTTACATCGCCAGGATAAAGTGTCACAACGCCATGCAAATTGGGCAGCCTACTTACAGCAATTCAACTTTGTTGTTAAACACAAAGCTGGGGTTACAAACAAGGTGGCTGATGGGTTGAGTCGAAGGAGCAATTTATTGAACATGATGCGAGTGGAGGTACCCGGTCTGAACTGTTTTCGAGATTTATATGACACTGATCCATATTTTTCTAATGTGATGGACACAGTTAAAGATGGGGGAAAATCAGACTTTTCCGAACATGAAGGGTTCTTGTTCAAAGGGAACCAGCTCTGCATTCCAGATTGCAGTTTGCGCCTGCAGATTATCCGGGAGCTACATGGAGAGGGGCATGTTGGCAGGGACAAAACCCTGCAGCTTGTTCAGTCATCTTATTTCTGGCCTACAGTTCGCAAGGAGGTGGAGAAATATGTACAGCGCTGTCGGGTGTGCCAAGTGTCTAAAGGGACTGCTTCTAATGCTGGGTTGTATATGCCTCTTCCTATTCCTACACAGCCTTGGGTAGATATCAGCATGGATTTCGTGTTGGGGCTACCAAGAACACAGCGAGGTAGTGATTCAATATTCGTGATTGTGGATCGTTTTTCTAAGATGGTTCATTTCATACCATGTAAGAAAACCACGGATGCAGTGAATGTGGCTCAACTGTTTTTTCGAGAAGTATACCGATTGCATGGGTTACCTACATCCATCGTATCTGATAGGGATACTCGATTCCTAAGCCACTTCTGGAGAAGCTTGTGGAAGATGGTGAATACTAAACTGAATTTCAGCAGCGCCTATCACCCTCAAACGGATGGGCAAACTGAAGTGGTCAACCGTTCATTGGGAAATCTGTTAAGATGCTTGGTCGGTGACAATGTGAAGAGCTGGGATCGACAGCTATGTCAAGCTGAGTTTGCTTATAGCCATTCTGTCAACAGAAGTTCGGGATATAGTCCTTTCCAGATAGTGTATTCTGTCTTGCCCCGTGGTCCTTTAGATTTAATCACACTACCGAGCAAGTCCAGAGTTCATGGAAAAGCAGCAGATTTTGTAGAGAGTCTGGTTGATGTCCATAAAGCAGTTCATGACAATCTGGTCAAAGCTAATGCTAAGTATAAAGAAGCTGCTGATCACAAGAGAAGATATGTTGAGTTTGATGTAGGGGATTTTGTGTGGGCCGTGTTAACTAAAGACAGGTTTTCTGCTGGAGACTACAACAAATTGGCTGCGAAGAAGATCGGACCAGTTGAGATAATTGAGAAGATCAATCCGAATGCTTACCGTCTTAAGTTGCCTAGCCATATTCGTACCTCTGATGTCTTTAATGTTAAACATCTAGTGCCATATGCAGGTGATTCATCAGATGAAGACGAGAATTCGAGGTCGAATTTTTTCCAACAAGGGGGGAATAATGCAGATTAGTTGGCGATGGAATTTATGGCCTGTTGGGACATAAATAACTGATAGTGAAGTTTGGTAAGGTTTCGGGCCACTTTCGGCAGTTTTCGACAGACTGCAGCAGATTGTCAAAGTGGTGTTTTGGGCCTCAGGCCAACCCATTCTAAAGAGAAACGGGTCAACGAGCAAGACTCACGGCTTCTCCGTGATGTCCGTCGCTTTTCGGCCAAATTCCTTCGTTTTGGGCCTCAAAATTGCGTTTTAATGTTTTTGCCGTTTTATTTTAGTAGTTTCAATCTGTTTTTGTTTTGGATTCCTTTTCCTATTGGGTTTAGGATTTTAGAGTTCTTTTAGGATTGTGAGAAGACTATAAATATATGGTTTTGTAGCCTTATTTGAGAGGTTTTTGAATTTATCAATAATATTCCGTTTTTCTTCCAAATTTTGGATTTTCTCTGGATTCGATATTTGTTGCCTATTTCCTGGGTATTCTTAGAATCAACAGGTTTAGAAGATCTCCTTAACGGCATTCGTTGAATCAACGGCTTGGAGATAGTTATTCCACTGCGTCAGAATACTTGAGTAATTTAAATTCAAATTTGCTATTATCTAGAAATTGATTAAATGGTTAATTGATTATTCTAGTAATCTAAAAATTTCAATTTTAAATAATTAATGATGAGAATGTAGGATTAGGTTTCATTGAAATTCTTCAAATGGGTTTTAACTAATTTTTTCTTAATTAATTATAAAATCTTGAATCAAAATACCAGTTACCTTAAATTAAATCTTCTTCTTTCTCAAGCAATAAATTTATGATGGCTAGAATTTAAATCTCTATTCTCATGAGAAATAAACAATACCAAATCTAAAGCTCAAAGGTATAATTAAATGGTTCTTGAAAAATTATTTTATCTTTAAAATGAACTTCTACAGTTGTTGATCCTAACAACCAAAATCATATTCAGTTCTCACATATTATATGATTCAATAAATCTAGTAATTGGTAGTCAATCAATTACAAACAATTAGAGCAAGATCAACAAATCAAAGATTCAAGAAATTCTCAATCAATTTATTGACAACCCATAATCAAAATTCCAAATTCCAAATTCACCTAATCCCACTATGGGATTAGTTATGCATGACTAAATAAAATATCAAAAATAAAAGATCTTGGAAAACTAAACAAAATATCCATCAAATCTAATATCAAACAAATGAAAGACCAAAAGAATTATGGAAATAAAAATGAAAGTTCTAAACCAAACAATTGATTTAAATCTTGCTAAATGAATCTCTATCCAAATAATATCAATAGAATATGCAAAATCTTCAATTCTTCCTTCTTGCCTATACCTTCTTCTCTTTCTTTTTCTTTTCTAAATCTAATTTTTAGAGAAAAATGATGAAAACTAAATTGGCTCCTCATTTTCTCTCAAAAGGATGTATTTCTATTGTGCTAAATATCTCCAAAATGTCCCTAGGGTTTTATGGAGCGTCGCCACCTCAAAATGTGTGCAAATAAGGTGGTCCAGACATGTGCGGGCATGCTTGATGAAATGGCATGCCCATGCTAGATTAAAACCTTCTATTTGTAGTGTTTCAGAAGTTACAGCCTCAAAAATTTTGGCATGGGCATGTTGGATATCTGGCATACCTGTGCTCAGCAAATCTCTTCTAGAAATTCTTCAAATTTTCTCCAGAGTTTCATTTTCATTTGCACAGGCATGCCTAGGCATTTGGTTTGCCTGTGTTGAGGTTTTCAACACAGAAGTCACTTTTTTCTTCGTTAAAATGCTCTACGTTTGCTCCATATACTATAATTTCCTTAACCTGCCATGAAAAAAACATTTTTCATTGTAAAATTTTATAAAATCAATGAAAATTAATACAAGATGAACTTCTTTCAATTCTAAATTCAAAGGTAAACACAAGTTCATCAATTATTTGCGACATTTCTGCAATTAGGAAAAACTTTAAAGAGTAGATTTTTGTAATTTGCTCTTAGATTTTGTAACAAAGTGGCAGATTGGATGGCTTCGATAGTTTTTAAAGCTACTTTAGATGTTAATTGGCTTTCTGCATATCCTCCTATGTTGGACTTTCTTATAAAGAATGATTTTACTTAATATATATTAGATGTTTTTGGCCAAAAAAAGAAACTATAGATTGATTAGTGATTAAAAGTTTATTTAAAGTCTTGGTCAAGATAGATAGACGTGCACAAAATTTAAACAATTTAATGTGTGAAATCCATTATATGATATTCATAAATAATTATATATTCAAAACAATAATTCAAAGTATTTTTCCTCATATATAGCTTAGCTTAGAGGGTGACTCTGTTCTTTTAAATATAGAATTCAGTTCTCACATATTCTATGTATTTGAAGAGTCATAATGATATGTAAATCTAATTTATGATTTTATCAAGTCCAGCTAGGTTCTTCAATTATTTATGATTTTTTTTTTCAAATTTATGGTGCAATAGTAAAGTTCTAATTTTATTACTTGATCAATTTACTTAATCATTCTTCATTTTTATTGACTAAATTAATTGGAGGCTTATTTTATATATTATAAAACTAGTCACAATTAAATTTGTGATTTTATTTTTTTTTTGAGTTAGTATTTTCTTAAAATTACTATTATTTTATTGAATTTAAATGTTATTTTATGATGATTTTAAATATTAAAATAAATAAAATATATGAACCAACTAAAAGAATGGTAACAAAATATCTAATATACTAGTTCGTATAAATTTTTATTAGAATTTACAAAAATATAATGATGTGGAGAAAAAAATTAATAAAATGACTTAGCTTTTGTTATATTGAAAATTTTAAAAGAATTACTTGACGCATAATTAAAAATTCTTAAAATAATTTTCACACTCAGCTATATATATATATATTACAATTATATTTAAATCTCTTAAAATATATAGATTAATTTGATACCATTTTAAATTTTAGTTGCAATAATAATTATCAACTAATTAATTCTTGAACTACTAATTCATTAGCACCAATGTATCTCAATTATTTTTAATGTTTATTTGAATCCTACTTTTAAAAACTATTAATTCTAATTTTTAATATGATCGGAGATATAATTTTTAAAACTCTGATCACGATTTATCATAGGTGATTGATCTGATACCATGTAAAATCATGGATTCAAGGATTTAGGTTTAGAACTCAAACATACAAAAAAAGGAGGCTAGAGTATTCTGTGAAATTATTCTAATTGAATGAAAGAGAAAATACATAGATAATGTTGCTTATATACACCATAGTAAAAGACTAAAATAGCCCTAGCAACAAACTAAACCCCCTAAAAATCAATTGTACATAAAGTAAAATCAATTACAATTAGTATTAAAACCTATTAAAGAAAATTAATTTATAACAAAATAAAATTGTGTTGATATTTTTTCTATAAAATTCCATTTAAATGAATTTGAGATTAATTAAAATATAATATGATTCAAAATGAATAATAATACATAACAATTTAATGGAAAATACACTTAATAATATCTCAAATTAAATTACGAAAAACTTCTTTATGCACTATATTTGTAGCTTCATTTGTAATTTGTCTATCATCATTATAAATTAAAATCTTCAATCCCTTTAAACCTTGAAAGAGCAACATAAAATTGTCCATGTATAAACACATGTCTCTTTAAAAATAATTCCATATGAGATAAAGATTGGCTTTGATTAATGGTCATGGAAAAAGATAATGTGATTAGAAACTGCATTCATTGAAATTTAAAAGGTATTCTTGCATTAGATAGAGCTAATGTCATTATTAGGATGAATACTTTTTCTCCAGCCACAAGTTTAAATAAAGCAGTTGCTTCAATAACACTATTCCCATCTTGTGATGATCAACATTGTGCCATTACATAATCTTGATGATAGATCTGTATTTTTTAGTAACATTTCAAGAACACCAATCTTCAATGCCATAAAGTGATTTGGAACTCTAGAACATTTACTATTGTTTAAGAATTCTAGTGTATGTACATGTTCTAAAGACCTGAAGGCCTTATCAAATATACAAATTGTATCAGAACTCAAATATAATTTCTTAGAACTATAATTAAGTGAAACCATATACTGATTGATTGATTCCGCCATGTCAATAGTAGGAGCAAAAATCGCTCTATGTTGGAGATAATCCATATCACTGGAATGACTAAAGAAATCAAGATATGTATTTTTGACAATTGCAGATATGGGATCATCACAATGATTTATGAGAAGATCATCAGGGATTTAAACTTTTTTAATGCCATCAATTCAATTTCCAATCCTTCCATCACCAATTGCCAAATCCAATAAAAAAATTTCTCAGCTCATCTAAATGTATGCCCAATTGATTTCCTTGCAACTTCATATTCTTTGTTAGTTTCAAAACTTGCCATAAATATGAAGAATTTATAGTAGCATGGACAATATCCTGCCTAGTACCTTTTGCAATGACAAACCAAATTTGTCTGAAATCACCTTTAAGAACCATTATTTTACCTCTAAATGGTTGATATAAATTGAATGCATTTTCAAATATGAGAATATCTCTAAGAGTTCAATCAAGGGCTTCAAAACAATATCTATGCATCATTGGTGCCTCATCCTAAATAATCAACTTTGTCTTGACAATAAGATTGGCTAGAGGACTACCTTGCTTTATATTTCATGTTGAATCTTCATTTATAGTGAGAGGAATTGCAAATCTCGAATGAGTTGTTTGACCTCCTGGTAGTAAAAGAGATGCAATACTACTTGATGCAACAGTTAATATAATATATCCTCTAGATCTTATTCCAGAAGATAGAGTCATCCAAATGAAAGTCTTGCAAGTACCATCATAACCATATAGCAATTTTAATTCGCCTTTGTCTTTATTCACTGCTATCATTATTTTATCATATACATATTTTTGTTCAACTGATAAATTCATTAAAAGCTGTTGATGTTTCTTTAATAATGTAACACCCCAATTTTTATGTACTTTGAAATAGCATATATGAGAGAGTAAAGAGTTGTGATGGATAGAGAAAATATAAGATATGTATGGTAGATGCAATATATATATATATATATATATGTTATATATATTTAAAATATATTTAAAATAAACATGACATATATAAGACATATACATATATCTAACATATACACCACATATACATAAGATATAATTGATTGTAGGAAAAGTTGATTTTAATTACTTAGTTAATTAATTAATTAATTAATAAAAATAATAAAGGTGAAGCACAAAGTCAAAAGAAAGAAGAAGATGAGTGGTGGAGAATTTAAGTGGGAATTATTTATAATATTTTATTTATATAAAGATAAGGATGAGTAAAGTAGAGACAAGTGCTCCTCCTCCTCCTCCTCCTCCTCCTCCTCCTTCTTCTTCAACGTGAGATAGAGAGAGAGTGGGAAGAGTGAAATATTTATGCTATATATCAAATTTTACAAGAGATTCAAGAGGGATTAAAGAAAAAGTGATGATTAATTAAATAATATGATGACAATGATATATTGAAGTATATATATGTTGAATTGATATATAGATGAAGTAAATATGGATAGATGTTGGGGATAATGATGAGTAGTTCGAATTGACGAAAAGAGTAAGGTTTTGGTAAAGTTGAGTTGGAAATTGGGTGAATTGATATATGGATGATGGTATCAATGAAATATATGATGATTGTTATTATGATTTTGTGTTTAGATTAACAAGAAGTAAAGAAAAGTAATCTTGGAATAACCAAAGGTTTGTACATATAACTTCTTTGGTTTGTATATATGATCTTGAGTTTATATATATTTTTTTGAGGTTGTACATATTTGATTTAACATGATTTGGAGTTGCTTATGTGATATAAGAGTATTGTATTGATGAAAATGGAGTGAAAGTGTATTTTTGCGATGTTGTGGGTGTACCCAAAGATTTAGCCTGACACGCCCATGTCTCTGGGCTTGTCATAGCTACTATGAGGCAGAATTAAGGACACAGGCAGTGACACACCCATGTGTCTGGGAGTGTCATAGCTAATGTAAAGTAGAATTAAGGACACGGGCAATGGTACGCCCATGTCTCTAGGCATGTCATAGCTACTGTAAGGCGGAATTAAGGACACGGTCAATGACACGCCCATATCTCTATTCATGTCATAACTACTGTAAGGCAGAATTAAAAACACGGGCAGTGATACGCCCATGTCTCTGAGAGTGTCATAACTACTGTAAGGCAGAATTAAAGACACGGCTTTGACACGCCCATGTCTCTGGGCGTGTCATAGCTACTATAAGGTAGAATTAAGGACATCAAAGTTTCTATAAGTTAAGTGTGTCACTTAAAGAATTATAATAAAAAATATTGATTATGCTAAATATTGGTATGTTGATGAGTCATATGGTGAGTGTGGCTTATGCTTGCATGATGAAAATATGAAATGGGAAAATGTGGTCGGATGTCAAGTGTGAATTATTAATGAATAATGAATATGATAAAGATGAGATGAATGTGATATTATTATTAGTTTGGAAACTTCATATAGTCTTAGTTAATGAGAAACTTCAAAGTATGGAGTATTGAATTAAGTGTTATGAGTTGAGAAGGAAAGAGAGGATTTGAGTGGTATAATTGAGATTTATAGATTGATGTTATTAATAACTTGATTATTCATATCTTAATTAGAAGATCAAGTTATGAAGACTTAAAGGAAATAAAGATTTAAGTAGTTGGCTTGAGTTTGGGTTATGTTTGCATTACATTGGGCTTAACACATTTTGGATGAAAAAATGTATTAAGTTATTTACTACATTGATATTGATGAACAATGTACTATGATATATGATTCGCCATATATGCATTAAATGTATTGTAAAAAGCCATTGATAATGGCTAAATTGAGTTAAAAGTAAAATATGTGCAATATGTCAAATAATCCAAAGTGTTTGGGTAATGTGGTTTGTTGTATATGCATTAAAGACAATGTGAAAAGCCATTAACAATTGCTAGATTGCATAAGTATGTGAATTAAGCGAAGATATCCAAAATATTTAGGTAATATGTTGTAATATATAATGTGATACACTGTGATGATATGCTGAGAAATGATGAAATAAAATGATATAACATTGAAATGATGAAACGAAATGATATGACATTGAAATGATGAAATGATATGATATGATATTGAAATGAATGAGAAAAATGAGAAATGAGGCAATGTGCCTAAATGATAATAAGAAATGAGGCAATGTGCCTAGATGATAATGAGAAAAGAGGCAATGTGCCTAATTGAATGTGAGAAAAAGTGAAAGAAATGGATAATGGAAAATATAAAATAATTGTGTGCCTAGTATGTTATTCAATTTTCAGAATTTTGTATTTGGCGGCATGTCTATGAGGTTATCCTCATTATTTGCCTTCGGGGTTAGCTTTTGAGCCATTATTTAATTTGCCTTCAGGCTAGACGTTAAAAGTCACTTGTTTTTAGGCTAGATGCTGGGCATCACTATAAACTTTTTTCGGACTAGACGTTGGGCGTCACTTGCCTTCGAGCTAGACACTAGATGTTAATATGGACCAAAATAATAACTCTAAGATTTGAATAATATATTAGATTATTTGAGCTCATGCTTGTGTTTGTTTTATATGAATTGTAAGATGATTGAAAAATATATCTAAAATAAAATAGTAGGTCACATAATGACATAATGTACATAAGCATTGTGCATTGGCATTACATGTAAATTGGTAAATGATAAAAGAATATGATGATAAATTATGTTGGTGTCGTGAATGTGATTTTATGTAATTATGTATTTACTATTTATAAGTACCACTAAACTTTTAATCTTAGCACGGTTGTATGAATTGCACAGGTGAGTAAAAGGTTGATCCGAGAATTGGAGAGTTGTGCTACAAGAGAACTAATGGTATTACGAGACCAACTAGAAGATGGTACATGCTTGTAAAATGTGTTATGTTGTATTTTAATCATATGTATATGTACATAAGTGAATTTTGGAGAGACAATGTATAAATGTATATACGTAATTAAATGAAAAGTTCAATGAATTATGAAAATGTTACTTTTAAAGAAAGAAATTTAATAATTAAAATGTTCTTTTATCAATTATTTAATTGATGTGAAATTAAGATAAAGGTTTAAACAACATTGTAACGTGACACATTTATATTTTATATGTGTATTATATGTATACGGGGTATATATATGGCACATATATAAAATATGAGATGTTATAAATAAAGAGTACCTATTATAACACAATTTATCAAAGATTAATCTATTACTAAAATCAACTTCTTCTTGATGGTAAATTGGTTTTGGCATTGTTGGAAAATCCCAAAAAGTTTTGTTGTAACCTTACAAAATTCTTTCCAATTTTTACAAACAACAATTTTTCACCTCATCATCCGTTAGCTCTGCCTCTAAAAGAATAAAATATTATAGAATTAGAAAAGAAATTATCTAAAAATAAAATATTTTAGATAATAAAAAATAAGCAAATGAAATAAATTATTTGCATAATATATTAAGAAGAGCATTAAATGAAACAAAAAAAAAATCTTAACATCACACTTGAAAGTTCTTAGGATATTAGGCATCACACCTAAGATGGAATTGCATAGCACAATTCAGAATAGCAAATATACTTGATAAAAATTTTTTACATGAAAACTACTAAGCAACCAATTTGAGCACTTAATAATGGAGTATTTACTTATCTAACATGTAAAAGTTAGACTTTCCAAAAATTGTCGTGATTTTCCAAGAGTTTCAAATCTCAAAACAAATTAAGATTCATGATATCTTAAACATGGAGTCATATGTAGCTAAAGATATCTGATTTTTTTTTTGTTCTAAGAAGGTTATATACTTTTAGAGTAGAATGTTGGATCAGAAGCTAATTTATTAACACAAATATGTCAATAAAAATCCATATTATCCACATAAATGAAGATCATAATTCTAAATTATCCAATATATAATTTGGTCACAATGACATCTTGTACTATTCCACCAAACTTAATTGCTACTTGATTTTGCATTGCATCATTATTATCTAGTCTTATTGGTATATGAATATCTCAAATCAAAGCAAATTCATTATTATAGTTTAAAAGCAAATAACGAAATTTACTATTTTTAAAAGTCAAAGACAACAATATGAAAGTCCAAGAAAATATCAAGATTTTACGTTGTTGTTGTTGTCGTCATTTCTGCTACTGCTTCTATTTCATTGATATTTTCCAGATTGATTTTATTTCCACTAATTCTATTACTATTAAGCTAATATGCAAACATTTAACTTTAGGAAACTATATAATAATAGAATTAATTAGAATTAGAAGCCCAAATTAATTAAATATTCAAATACTCCTCTTAATTAATAGTTAAGTGATATTTAACTTGATTAAGGTGTATAAGGTGTTTTTCTTCTTAATATGTTTGGCAATTGATTTTTAGACTGGGTAAGAATTTAATGATTGGTTTTATTTTTGTGATTATGTAATATGTGGTTCAATTGACTTACTATTATGACTTTCGAATCAACTTTTAGAATCCGGGCTGCTATAGAGTTAGTAAAAGTGGTATGTTATGTCTGTTAATTTGCTAGTTTTATAGGTATAGATGCGCATAAATTAATAGGAACTGTAGACTTGGTATGGAAATTTGCATCATGGGGTAGGCCTTATCTATTGAATTGAACATATTTGGACTAGAATTCACTTTTATAATTTAGGATTGCTGCTGTTTTTTCTCTTCTTTTTTTTTGTTATGGGAGTGATATATTTTAACTGAAAATTGATATGTTGGTTAATGTTTTAGCAATGCTAGTTGTTGGTTAAAATTGATATGTTGTTTAATGTTTCAGCAAATGTTTTATGATTTTTCAAATAGATTCAACTTAAAAAATTGCTAGTTTTGAAAATGGATATTATAAAACTAACAAAAAGTGATAAATCAATATTCAGAATATTTTTCAATTGCAAATTAAGCTAATATGAAAATATGCTTCTCCCACTAAATAGTAAATTCCATATGCAAATATACTTGTTTTTGTAAATCATTACTATTCTTTTGTCCAAATAGTACATGAATATTTCAAATCAAAGCAAATTCATCATTATATCTTAAAAGCAAACGATGGAATTTACTATTTTTCAATTCATCACCTCTTAACTTAGTATGTAAGAGTCAAAGATAAATATTATAAAATTAAAATAACAATTATGTAAAAATAAATCATATTATAACAAAAAAAAATAAAAGATTTATTTTGATACGTGAATTTTTCAATAATACTCTTTCTTCGTGGAGGAGATCATCTAACAACAATTGTCATATTTTCAGTTAAATGTATTTTGGTCGTGACAAAATTTGATAATAACAACATTGCCTAAGGTACAATGGCATCCCCTGTTGACTTGCCTCTTTATGACATCCATATATTCTTTATCATCATCTATTAAGTGCATAACATACATTTCTAAAAGTGTGATGTTTATAACCGTCGATTGTCTTAAGATCTTTATAGCATGCTGGACCTTTAATTACATTTAACAATAATCTCAAATAATATAGCTCGTTAGTTCTAGATAAAACAAAGAAAATCCTTCCAATAGAAAATCTCGAAGTTTTCCTTTCCTTTCATTTTTTCAAATTTTGTTTCCATACAAATTTAAGAGAAAATTCTATATAAGTTAATTCTTTCACTTCTTAAAATATTTTATTTGCTGCAAACTAAGCTAAAAACTTTGATTCATTTATGCTTGATCTAGCAATAACATCAATTAGATCATCATTAGAGAATATGACATTTTATTCATTTGGAAGATGAAACACTAATCTTTCCATAAAAGGTTCTCTATGGTGAATTGGAAAGCTAAATATTCTCCAAGCAGCTTTGTAAGGTGATATATATCGACAATCATGATACATATTAATTTCATCTACAACATTTGATGAACCTTCCTCTTGTGCACTTTGAGAAAAAGCAGCAGTAACCCGATCATGCCCTTTGTAATGGGTGTTGATTGATTGCACCATTCCACATTAATATGAGTACCATACTTTAATAACAAGAACCAATTGTGTGGCACTACATACATGTTATCCAATTTCACATCAAATACTTTAATAATAAGAATCAATTGTGCAATGCTATATACCTTGCTCTGGTGGATCACTATTTAAGTTAGGTAAATATGATCCTCCACTTTTTTTTGCTTGTTTTGTGCCATCAAAACATGAAATGTAGTTGTTATTGCATATTCTTCCATATAACAAAATGCAGTAGCCTCAAATTTTCTAATTCGATGTACACAAACCTAAATTTGAAATCATGCATAGACTTGTTGTTGAGAAATTTATGTTTTCTTTAAACATTGTATTGAAACTTTCATTCAATTTATTGCAAATATACAAACCTTTATTAAGTTAAAATAGATATTAAAAGTATTGTCGTATATCTTTATATTATTATATAAATACATATGGTTTTGTGCAAATGCTAGATTGTATTTATGTTGTTGGAAGTGTTTTGGTTTGTCGGGTACGCCTAAGATGTCTTTTTATTGGTTCAGTGGTTGTTGTGGTCTTTGAATTGTTCTTGTAGCTGCTAACTAAGAGGTGCAAATGGGGATGCCTGTCTTTGTTTTTTATTATTATCCTATGTTGGCTGTAAATTGATGGCTATTCTGTTTTTTTTTTTTTTGCCTGGGAGTAGCTGGTCTTTATTGCCCATATCAGGCCTGGCATTGTGTTGATGATGTTCCTGCTCTACTGCAACAAAGATGGGTTTGGCTTCCATTTTGTCTAGGGCTATTGATGATTTTTTGTTGTAGATTTTTGTTGTTGCCTATTTACAAATTGGTTGGATGTTTTGTTTGGTGGCTATTTTAAGTTGGTAGTGCTTGTGCTCTGTGTCGATTTAGATGCTGGCTTTAGATCTTTGATGTACATTTGTCTATTTTGGCAATAAAATAATACCGCATTGACAAATATATATATAATTAAAAAATTTTAGTATTATACTAAATATGAATATGGTCATTATAAGTAAGCATATCATCTCTATAGAATTGCAAGAAATAAATGAATATATATTTACCTTGAAACTGACCATTTGTTGTATCAAATAGGGAAGGATGTCTTCTTTCATTTTCAATACTTTTCCCTCTGGCATTTCCAGATTCCCCATTCTCTGTAAAAGAATCGCAAAAGCAAGCTCATTTTAGTAAACAACTATAACACAGATAAGGATAAATATATCATAATTGAATTTAGCATATGAAGTTCAAACCATTGCTATTTGAGTAGTATCTCTCACAATTTCCGATTCCGGATGCAAATCCTAGTCATTTTCGTGAGTTTCTTCTCTAGGTTTTCCATTTTTAGTAGCTCTAAAGACTCTAATTTCATATTAGCATTTGGAAATGCTTTTGAAATAAATAAGAGTTAAATTGTTAAAATTCCCATGCATCAAATATTAAATTTATTGGAACTGATTTTCTTGAATTGATATGGTTAATCCAACTAAAAACAATGCCTATTCAGATCCAAATAAAATAAACCAACAATACAATAGAATTAAACAAAATATTAGAATCGAACAGAACAAAAGAACATTAAAAAAAAAACCTTAAAAGGATTTTAGAACATACGAAACTTGGAGATAAAGAGAAGAAGCATGACAATAGAAGAAGCTTTTTTAGAACACCTTAGTCTTTGTTAGTGGAGAAGATGTCTCTTTCTTCAGTTTATGCTGCAATTTTGGCTTCTTTTGGTAGCTCATCTTTTAGAAGCAACTTCTCCAACTTGCCATGGATGATTAGGAGAGAATTTAGAAGATTAGGTTTCCATGGCCATATTAGCAAAACAGCTTTGGCATTTAATGGTGGATTTTATAAGAGAGAAACATCATCTTCTCCAATAATGCTGAGATTTATTTTGACAGAGTTTGTTAGTGTAAACATCAAGCTCTTTTTTGTGTACAGACTTTAGTATTTTAGTGTAAGAAGGCATTCTATGTTGAGATCTACCAAATCAAATATGTTTTCTTTGCCGTTGATGATTAGGAGAGAATTTAAAAGATTGGGTTCCCATGGCCATATTAGCAAAACAGCTATAGCATTTAATGGTGGATTTTACAAGGGAGAAACCTCATCTTCTCTAACAATTTTTTTTGTTATATGAGTTTTGAATTTATATTTATCCATATCTTTATAGTTATTAGAAAATATCTATATCTTCAAAAAATCTTAGTTCTTCACAAATTTTGCATGCTTGGTTTTTGTTTTGATTGCTAATTAGAGGGTGTTTCTCAAAACTTAAAAGCTGGTCAAAACGGATTATAAGCAGTTTTTAGATTATAATTTATTTATTTAAGTGTTTCTGAAAACTTAAATGATAGATTATAATCTGATTTTAATCAGTTTTTTAAAAGTTGGGTTTTACTACTTTTTTTTAAGCACTTATTTTTTAAGCAGTTTTGACTAAGTAAAAGACCATACTATCCCTACCTAATCTTCAATATTTCAAATTTGTCCACCCTATACAATTTAGTTTCCATCAAAATTCTTTTATTTTGAGGATTCTAATTAATTTTTATTTGTATAATTTATTGATAACACCAATATTATTATTATTATTATTATTATTATTATTAAATAAATTTTATTATTATTATTATTATTGCAAAATAAATTTTGAATTGACATTTAAAAAATTATTTTTATACAATAAATAAACTCAGAGACAGTTTGGTCATTTTGACAGTTTCTGCAATTAAAAACTGATTATAAGCTGATTTTACAGAAAACTTAACTGATTATCAGCTGATTATTAACTAGTTTACAGAAACGCTTAACTGTTTATTTTTAATCTGATTATAATCTAAAAATACTTATTTACAATAAGCTGAAAAGCTCCGGTTTTGAGAAACACCCTCTTAATAGAACAATTAGGTTTTGTCATATTTATTGATTTTGCAATTGATTATACTTAGTTTGATTAAACAATGTTTTATTCTTTTTTGCTATTGAGTTACTTGAACAATTGAATTGATATAATTTTGTGTTCTCATCTTATTGTATATTCTTCACAAGTTTTTAATTTTATTTTATATTTTTCTTCTAAAAAAATTCATTATAAGTCAAATAATTAAGTTTATGGCTGAAGCTTTTTATTTATTGTTTTAATTTATTCATGCAATATGCATCATTTACGGCGATTTTGAGTCGAAAGCTTCCTCATGACCACTGCATACACTGCTCTCTTACTTGTAAGTATCCGCTCTAGTTCATACTCATTTCAATTAATAACCAACATTTTTTCTCATTTATTTATCATTTGCTGAGATTTATTTTGACAATTGAGTTTGTTACTGTAAACATCAAGTTTTTGTGTATAGACTTTAGCATTTTAGTATAGGTAGGCATTCTATTATGGCGCTGTTTTTTGGTTCTATAGTTGAATTGGGATTGGGTTAGTAACTGGTTGTATATTATATTTGGTTCAATTTGGCAATAAAATCATATACCTTTTTATTGTAAAAAAAAATTCTCAAGAATTTACAGTTTCGCAATATAGGTGGTACATTGACACCGGTTGACTCTTGATTTTCATGCTGCAATGTCATATCAACAATCAATCACAACAAACACTCCATCCAAAAATAAATATATTAAATTATTCATGCATTTTACTAAATATAATAGGTCCTTGACATTGCAAGCAATAATAAATAAGATTGATGTAGTTTGAAATAAATACTATTAAAATTCACTCAAAATCACCTAGTACTGCAAACAACATATATTTATGTATTCGATTCCTATACCAAAAACACATGATTCATACCAAAAACTACTTGCTAAAAATATAAGTATGCATATAATTTAAAATATCACATTCAAAGTTTAATTGCTACAGCAATTTATGCATCCTTCTATTTCTTAACCATCAATCTCTTGATCTTGTTGCTTGAAAGCTGTATATTAGGATCATCATCAACTTATACTATTGACGCTACATTCCCAAACTAATCCTATTAACAGAGTCTTAATAGGAGATGTAACCTCATCATCAGACATAAAATCCTACAAAAGTAAAAAAAAAAAAATTAAAAAGGAAAAAAATGAGAACATCATTGTTGATATATATCAAAATTTCAAAAGACAAAATTGTATTCATTCAAGTGATATTTTCAATGGAAATTAAAAATGATTGCTTAATCAATCACCTTGAAATCCTTTTTTCCATATGTGACTTGTTTATTGAAATCTGGATCCTATTAAACAATAATAACATTATAAATGAAAGTTATACTCATAATTATATACTCTAGCTTCATAATAAAATTTTAATATTCTAAGATCTCTAAGATAAGATCACATACAGTGAATGTATCATGATTAGGATAATGACCATATTGCTTTAGAAGATCCTCATCAGTGTTAAGTTTAACAATAGTATAAACTTCATCATGCGTCTCAATATTAGAACTCTTAACAACTACTTTGACCATCACCTTTTTATCAAGAACAATATCCAACTCCAATGGATAGGAACCCTCATTAGCAGCAATAGAAGTCTAAAACTGTATTAATATAGATCAAAGTAAAAAAGAGCACTAAAAAGTTAAGATAAAATCAAGTACCTCAACTAAACCTCTCTTCAAGTCATTGGCAGACTTTTCTATGAATTGCGTGGCTTCGCAATTCCAAAGCAATAATGAAATAAGCCAGTTCCATCCATGACACAAACTTGAAGCTTGTACTTAACAGGCAGGAGAGATTAAAATTATAAAGTTCTATTTTAATACTCTAAGGCAACAGAGAATATGGTCAATACCTATAAGCTGCAAAATAATCCGTGGTCACTTTTTTTCAATAGAATTTATTTCCAGCTTTATCCACTTTTTTTAGACACTTCTTACACGCCATATATGACCATTCTCTTTTGAGTTCTAAATCAACTATAGTTGCAACAATCCAAAAGTTTTGTTCCAATAAAAAAGATCTCATATTTATACTACCTAAACAACATGATAAAACAATATGCATAAAACAGCAGAAAAATTTAATCACCTATATATATTGAACCAATTCTCCAATAGTTTTAACTTTCACAATTCTAGAAGCCAACTCATTAGAAACATAATAGCTACGTATAGATGAAATTTGACTTGTCATCTCAGAGTTAGCTTCACAGACACAAAGCAATCTGTATTTACTCATGTTAGCAATATTCATACATATAAACTTATGAATTTTTTTATATGTATAAAGCATAATATCATAAAGAAAGTCTATATTTAAAATCAACAACTTTTAGAAGATCAAGATTAATCCAAAGCTTTGAAGCATGCCAAGTATTGCAAATATAATACTTACCTATAATGATTGAATTTTCATCATTAGTGAAGGATTAAAACCATATGTGCAAAAATTTAATGAATTTAGTTAATTCTCACTTTATAGAATTTAGTTAATATCTATTTACCTAAAATCTCATTTAAATTTATAGAATTTAGTTAATAAATATAGATATAAAATTTTCATTTTATAATAACAATACCTACTCATTTTATATAGAAAAAATGGGAATTGCCTATTTGTTCCTCTGAATTAATTCAAAGGAACATAATAAATTGGACCCTATTTATGAATGCATCTTTATAACACAATCAAATATAAATCACATTTGCAGTCCAATTGAATATAATATTCTAAAATGAATACCTTGGAATTTGTGAGCTCATATTAGCTACGTAACAACAACAACATGTTGTTTAGTTGCTCTATCCAAGTGAGCTAAAATTTACTCTACAAATTTCTCTCAAAAAATAGCAGAAACCTTATTCCTCTTATATGCAAAAATTACAAAATAAATATCATAGCAAAATAAATCATAATGCCATAAATGGTTAATAAAAATTAGGTAAAAACTCATTCATGATCTCTGAGCTCCATATTCATAAAGATGTTAGTCTTATTATTTAACTTGTGCTCTTGAACATCATTATGACTTACAACCTCTCATATGACATCTATACCAGTTTATATATAATTAAGAAGGAATATTGATAAACATCATAAAACATTTTGCAAATTACAAAGATAAAAAAATTATTATGGAATAGTTCATTCTCATCAACACCGACTTGATTAAGTAATTGCACATAATGACGCAAATAAAAAAATATTCACATAGAAATTTGCATCACTTGTTTTACCGCACTTTTCCTTGAGTGAATGTTAGCTTGAATTTGTGTTTAGTGGTTTTCATATTCAAATTATTAGTCTCACTACAAAATTCTTCATGAAATACAATCTAAGTTCATGGATCTTTGGTTTGAATAAATGAATCACAAATCTCTCAATCGTTGCAGGAATGTGATCTCCCTGAAAGCAAAAATAAATCATTATATTATAGATTGATTTATCTTAAAAAAAGCTAACAGACTTATATATGAATACATTTAACCAAACTATACTTTCTCTAACTATGACTTCCTTTGCTATATGTACTATCAATTAGTATTCAATCATAAATGATTAATTTATCCCCACCACTTCCATCACTCTAGTCTCTCTACCTCAACCTCCAAGTAAATCTAGAGATAAAGAAAGAGAGAGTTTCAGAAACATAGCAGAGACCTTTTCAAGATTTTTTGGAGAAAAAGTACATATATATCTTCTTTAAAATAATTTCTTTTAATTTATTCAAGAATCAATGCATAGTATGTAAGTGTTTTTCATGCAGTTTCCTACCTTTTCATAGATATATTAAAACCACATACAAAATTTATTAAGACCAAATAATCAATTGTGTAAAAGATATTTAAATAAATATTTCAATGTTAAGTTTCAATTAAATAGATGTATTGTTACAATTATTTGTTTTAATAGCAACCACTTTATAGTTTTTTTTTCATTTTTGTAATATATATGACAATTACATGTATAAAGAACATGTATGTATATATATATATATATATATATATTTGTACACATAAACATCAAATTAAAGAAAAAGCCAAATAATATATTCAAAATGAAGCTTGACCTCTAATAAAGATTAAGAGCAAAACTGATAATAATTAAAGTGATATATATATATATATGAAATAAATTTTAATTTTTAATTATTTTGAGACTTCGAATATGATACGAGATTTGCAGATAAGATAAATAGACTTTAAAAAATATTAAATAGATATTGCCAAATCCAAACTTAAAATTTTGATAAAATTATTATCTTATTTTGAAGATTTATGAAGTTTGACATCTAATTAAAGATAAATAGACTTAAAAATGATATTAAATAGGTATTGTCAAATCTAAACTTAAAATTTCGATAAAATTATTATCTTATTTTTAGTTATAATTAAACTAAAAAATCTTGATTTATATATTGTTTTTATTTTCCTTGTATAATATCTCTAGATTTTTATTTATTCAAAATGAGCTTATATAATATCTATAAATTTTTTGTCACATAAAATGAACTTATCTTTTTAGAACACACCAAGTGAAAATTCCATATTCTCACACTTGACTTGAATCAATATAGATAGAAAGATCGAAAGATAACTTAACAATGTTATTGGTTATTATTTTAATTTTAATATTAAATGTTAAATAATATTTAATATTTAATTAAATATTTATTGTAATTAATGTTTTGATATTTTTAAAATACAAAATAATTTTTAAAATTTACAAGCCGTTGTTATCTATTTTAAAAATAAACATTATTAAAATTTAAAATAATTACAAAAATTATTATTTAATATTTTATGATAGATATATACATATATACATGTGTGTCTTTTCTTTTTCTTTTTTACTGTTTTTGGATTTTCTATATATAGTTGTTGTTTTTTAACTTTTCTTTTTATTTGCTTATGTAAGAGAGAGAGAGAGAGGGGAAAAAATTCCTGTGGAAGAACATGCTTGCAATTTCTATTTTTTTTCTAATTTTTGTTTGTATTAAATGCAATACTTTATATTAAGTTGTTTCTTCATATTTTGCATATAATTTGGCTCCAACTTACAGCAACAATAATTTAAAAACTATAAATAGAAATTAAATTAGATATTAAAAAATTAAAAATATATATGTAAGTAAATTTGGAACTAACTATGAATGAGGACATCTAAATAAATATTCACTTTATAAAGTTTATTATGTAATTAAAGAAAACTATATTTTTCATATTAACAAAAAACTTTTCATTCAATCTGGATCAAGTTAGAGCCAATAATTAAAATATATATTAGCTAATTAAAGTTAACCTCAATTAAAACAGAAGATTTAATTAAAGTTAACCTCAATTAAAACAGAAGATTATCATCATTCTACAGTTGAATTTGAAAATGTTAGGCACATGGCACACATATGCCCTAACAAAAGAATTTTAATAAATGCAAATGAGTCAATTTGGATTATATATTTTAAGATTTAAATAATTATGATAAGAAATGTGGATTTTGTGCTTGAACTAATGTCTGATGATTGATTAATTTTGTTGTCCTGAAAGCCTAAAAGTTTTTTTTATTTCGATTTTGTTTGATATAAATTCATTAATATTTATATGAAATTTCATATTCTAAAGTTTAATATTAAAAAATTATTTATTTTACATCTATAAATTTAATTTTATATAATTATATCTTCGAATAACTTAAATTTTATATTCTTCTTTTAATTTTAGCGTAATTAACATTTAGGCATAACTTAACCACCAACGCTTGGTTTGGTAATCAGAAGCATATATTGTTCTCGTTTAGTTCTGAGTTCGAGTTCTAATAGTGCCCTCTCTCACATAATTAACAAGAAAAGCATTCATGCACAACTTGGAATAACTCATGTCATGTGCAAAAATTCCATTTAGTTGAATTCTTATAGAATTTGAGTTTTCAAATAGAATTTATGAATGTTAATTGGATTTGCATTTTAATTAATGTAAAACATGAAAGAAAGGAGTGTGACATTTTCGTTTTCTAATTGCTTTGCATATTTTTGAACTAAGAGAGCCAAAGAAGCATATTATTGGAACAATCTAAAAAGTAAATTCTTTATTAGCCAGTGACTTCGTCTTTCAGTTAGCTTGAAGAACTCTTCCATGAGTACTCTCTTCCTCAGCAACTGCAATAATTTCAACAAACCCCATTGGAAATAAGAGTCATCCATAACAAGTATCACATCAAATTCAGGAAAATCATTTCAGTTTTATGCATAATTTACCTTCATGAGCATTGGTTGAGATGGGAATAAAAGAAGATGATGAGTTGTGAGAGTGGCAAATTGTAGGCTTGGAAGACTCATCATTTCTAAGAAAAGATGTTACAGCTTCTCTCACCTTCTTCACCACAGTAGCATCACTAGGAGTGTTTCTTGGACTCATTACCTCAGAAATCATTTGAGAAAGAGCCTTTTCATCCTCTCCCGGCTCTAATTTATTCATTAAATACTCCTTTACTGAGACCCCTTTGTCCCATATTTGCTCCCCAGCTGAGCCACCAGCTGCAGGAACTGACCCTGGTGCAATTGTTTCCATTTCTGTTGGGCCTGATGATTCAACTTGTTTTGTTGCAATTGGGGCTAATTTTGGTGCCTCTTGTGCTTGTTTTTCTGAGTTTGAAAGAGTGAGATTTTGAATCTTTGAAGCAATAGCATATGTGGCTTCAGTTACGGTGGCATATGCTGGTGCTAGCTTTTCCACCACAGTTTCAGATATTGTTTTGGGAATGTTGAATGTAATAGATTTTTGCAAAACTGGAGACTTCTTATTGTCATAAGTAGGAGAATTTTGACCAGAGGCATTAGTGTCAATATTCTTTGTCAAAACTTGATTTTCAGGTATCACAGTAACCGTTCTTGGATGTTGCCTAGCTGTCTCTTTGTATCCCTCAGGTGCCATTTCTGATTCATACACTGGAAATCAAATGATACTAGTTATTAAATGTCACCATATTTTCAGCTAAAAATTGTAAGATCCATTAAGTAGCTATGTTGATTATAAAATGCATATTTTGCAATACAGAGTACTGATTTTATAATTCAATAGTTGGATGCATGTCTCTCAATATGAAATACAAGATTTAGATCAACCTTAAATGAGGAGTCTCATAATGCAAAATACTGATTTAGTAATTTAATGATCATGAAATGCATGTCTCATAATATGAAATACAAGATTTTGATCAACGTTAAATGAGGAGTTTATATGTCTCATAATGCAAAATATTAATTTAATAATTCAATGATCGAATGCATGTCTCATGATATGAAATACAGATTTTGATAGATGTTGAATCAGTTTATATGAGCCGTAATGCATGACTACAGGGATTTAAACTTTAGTAGTGTACTTCCCATTTAAAAATTTTCAATGTATAAAAAAAAGAGAGTAAATGTTGAATTAAATTGATGTTACTTGGAGCTCCAAGATATTCAGGATCTTCATCTTCATCTCCATCATCAACATCCTCCAAGCTAACACCCCATGAAGGTGTAGTATTAAAATCTTCATTATGCTTCTTTTTGCTGAGATTGTTTCGCCATTTTCTTGCCTTCTCCTTCACTTTGGCAAGAACAGATTTTCTTTGTTGGGTATGATCATCCTCCATGTCATGTTCCTTCGATAATGGCGTGCTTGCTGACCACCTTGAACCTTCCCCAGCTGCACCAACAACCCACATTCGAATAATTATAAGTGATAGTGTTATATCATTTTCTTGGAATTGATCCCCCCCAAAAAAAAAGCAATTCCAAAAAAAAGCAATTCCAATTTATATATTATGATCACAATAAGTAGGATTGTTGTTGATATTGATAAGTAAATTACCTCGCATAAATTGTTCAATAGTTGGAGAAGATGGTGCTCTTGGAGTTTCACCTTGCCTATGAATACCATCAAGTTGAGCCATTGTCGTTATTACTTTTACTATTATTCCAATTCTTGGTTAAGAGTTTGCCATAAACTGCTTTCAAACCCAAAGATATATACATTTCTTTTTTTGTACTTTTTTCTTTGTCCTCTTTTTCTTTTTTTACTTCTTTTACCACAAAGAAAGGAAATTTCAAAGGAGCAATGCTCAAGCACAAGTTTTCCGAACTTCTTGCAGAAATGGATTCCATTTTTACATATGGCATGCAATTATGGTTTCCATATGTCTTATTATTAGTCACAAAGCATTACCTCCTGAAATAGCAAATTATCAAGCAGGAAGCTACCTTTTTCTTTTTAAAAAAAATAATTTGTTCGTTTAAAATCTCCATTTTCCCATTCTTGTTCAATTAGAATTTTATTTTCATGGTAATTTCAGACTTTTTGAGATGCTCATCGGGCTGAACTTTAATTCTGTACAGGTTAATTACCTATGCAATGTATAAACTATATTTATAACGGTTATCTCAATTTTTTCAAATTATGTTATAATTAATAAAATAAATGTATCTTTTAAATATATAGTCAAATAAGATGAATATAACATGAATATAAAATAAACTATTTGCAATACAGATTTGTATTGATTTTAACCATTCACAATTAGCTTTTTTAACTTAATTTTGCATGACAAATTTATCCAAATTTTGATTATCTCTTACTAATATTATTTTTTAACCAAAATGTGTATGGTTTTATCATATAAAATTAAATTAAAAAAGAAAATCATCATAGATTATTAAAATCATCATAAATTTATATCACAACTAATTTATTTTATATTCTTATTATATATTAGATAAATTAATTATAATAATTTATTATAATTTATTAAAATAAATAAAAATGATAAATTTCTTTTGCTTTATGAATCTGGTCAACCAACTCAGTCCGTTCAACACCTCCACAGACTTTGTCTTGCTCAAGGAAATATGCAATTGCCACTAGCTAAACTGTGTCTCAGTCTGCATCATATGGCCAATTCAATTATGTAAAGACTAAACTAAACGAAATTTACAAATTTGAAGGGAGTATTAGGACTCATTTTAGAAGAAAATGTAATTTCAAGCATTAGTTCATTTGATTTTGACAGCCTAAACACCCATATGATTCATCATACATAAATGGGAGGAGGAGCTTGTTGCAGTGACTTCCATTAATTAATCACCTGATAGGAGAACAGGTCTAAACGTGTAGGATTTCCGACATAAAAAAATAGTTGCAGATGACCTTTTACGACCAGCACACCACATAATCTCATCTTCTGAAAAAAAATTTTGAGGGAACACAGAAAATTCATTCTTATATTATGACAGTGGATATCAGAACATAATGAATCAGCAGCTAGTAATCTGACTCATCATCACTTATCACACGTACAAGAACCTGCAAAGGAATTTCATCCACCTCTTAAGACCAAAATAACAGAGACTCGAACCCATGAGTTAGAGCTCATTTGGTGCGAAGGTTGGAAAGTGCTTTTCCCGCAAATACCATTTAGATGCCTGATTGCAGGATGGATTGATTAAGTAATTAATATTGCAATAAAGAAACCACTTCTCTGTTGTCCTAAATCCAACTATAACCAGGCTTCTTCCTTACTCCTTTATGATACGTCAGTTTCCTTACATCTGCTGCGTCGTCCCAACAGTCCCTCATTCTCAATATTCTGGACAGTAGTATAAATGTTGTAGGATCATTAGGCCACAGCTCAAGAAGCTTTTTTGCAGAACGTATGGCAATTTCACTATTTCCATGAACTACACAAGCACTAAGCAAAGCTTTGAAAACCGAGGGCCCTGGCAATATTGGCATGCTATTAATGACAGCTTCAGCTTCATTTAGATATCCAGCTCGACCAAAAATATCAACAACAATAGCATAATGCTCTACTCTAAGAGGTTCAAGTGATACATCACTTCTCATCAAATCAAAATAAGCAAGCCCCTTCCTTATCCACAAAACCAACATGGCTGCAAGCAGATAACACGGATAGAAAGGAGGTACCGTCATTTGTTCAAACAATTCAATAGCCTCCTTACCACACCCATGGTATGCACATCCCATTATAAGTGAATTCCATGAGATAACATCCTGTTTTTCCATCAACCAAAACACCCTCTTCGAATCATTGATATCACCACATCTTGCATACATGGAAACCAGTGCGTTTTGAACATACACATCTAAACCGTAGCCGGTTTTTAGGATAAGTGCATGCATTTCTCTTCCCTCTTTTCAAGGGCTGAAATATCCCCTATTGCTCCTAACACACTTGCAAATGTGTAGAAGTCTGTATAGAAGCCAGCCTGCCTCATTTCTAAGAAACATTTAAGAGCATCCTCACTACATCCTAAATTAGAATAACCAGCAATTATTGCATTCCATGATATTTGGTCGCATGGTGTAACACCAGAACATAATCTCTTAAAATCTTTCACACCGTCACTACACTTTGAAAACACAGTTGCGAGAGTGATTGCTAAATATGCATTATACTGCAAATCATGTCGAATTATACAACAATGAACTTGCTTGCAATAGTCCTGATATTGAGGACCAGAAAATGAACTTAGCAGGCTGTTGTAAGTTATACAATTTGATTTAACACCCAAAGATATCATTTCTCTAACTAAAGTAATAGCTTCATCAGGTTGTTCATTCTGTGCATACACAGTAACCATGGCAGTCCAAGTAACGACATTCTTATCCACCATATGATAAAAAATCTGCCGAGAATCCTTGACTTTACCACCCTTTGAGTACATATCAATTAATGCAGTCCCAACAACAACATTGCAATCAAACCCAGCTTTCATAGTCAACCCATGAACCTGAGCCCCAAGTTCTCCAAACTCCAATTGCGAGCAACCTGCGAGACAAGCTGAGACACTAAATGGTGTCACGGCATTAATGACTTGTACCATCTTCACAAACAATTCAACGGAAATTTGTGGGCAATTGCTATTCAAATACCCAAAAATCAACGAATTCCAAATAACTTCATTTCGTTGAGGCATTTCATCGAACAAATTCTTAGCATATTGAATTTCACCCCACTTTACATACATATCAACAGCAGCACTGCATATATGTAAATTTGAAGTAAAACCCATTTTGATAATCATAGAATGAACTTGAACACCCATATGTTTAGAAGAAGATTTGGCGCAATATGCGACGATTTTGTTGACAAAGTAAGGATTAGAAAAAGACCCATCTCGCAGCAGAAGAGCAACGAAGTCCAAATCAACCTGGTTTGTGTTAGAGATATAGATTCGTCACCGAATTGGCACACTAATTCGTGGAATGGATGGCATTCTGATTCGAATCAGATTTGGGCGCCACCGCCATGTCCATACCCAACATGGAATGCTAGACCAATGACTGCACAATCCTCACGCCAGTCAAGCATACTAGGACCTCCACCTTCTCAGAATTATCAGAATTATAATCAGTTTGGACAACCTGTACACACTGCTCCATCTCATTCTTATTACTCAGCTACGTCGACAAGTCAGTATATTCCCACAGATGTTGAACAGGCGATGCACACAATGTCATTGAAGCCACCAGACGAACAATGGCTAATGGATAGTGGCGCAACTTCACATATGACGGCAGATTCAGGTACTCTCAAATCTTATTCTTCTTTGAGTCATCATAATGGAATAATTGTTGGTAATGGTAGTCAACTTTCGGTTTGTGGTCGTGGTCATGCTATTCTAAAGTCTTCTGGTTCTCCTTTGTGTCTTCAAAATGTTTTACATGTCCCAAAAATTGTTCAAAATCTCGTGTCTGTTCGTAAACTCACAGTTGATAATTTGGTTTCGGTAGAGTTTGATCCTTTTGGTTTTTCTGTGAAGGATTACCTGACGGGGAGCCGTCTTCTGCGGTGTAATAGTACAGGTGATTTATACCCAATCAACCCCACCAAATGTGTTTCCTCTAAGTCTGGTTCAGCTTTCTCTGTCGTCAAATCTGATCAGTGGCACTCTCGATTGGGTCATCCGGGCAAAGATGTTTTTTCTTCTCTTCGGAACAATAATTTCATTTCTTGTAATAAAGATGAGATTTCATTCTGTAATTCTTGTCAATTAGGAAAATCTACGAGATTGCCATTTGGTGTTTCTAATTCAACAACACATTTTCCATTTGATATAATTCATAGCGATGTGTGGACATCACCTGTACCAAGTTCATGTGGTCACCGTTATTATGTCTTGTTTCTTGATGACTTTACCAATTTCCTTTGGACTTTTCCCCTTTCGAATAAATCTCATGTGTTCAGTGTTTTTATCAAATTTGCCGCATATGTTCAAACACAATTTGGTAGAAAAATAAAATCACTTCAGTGCGACAATGGCGGCGAATTTAATAATTCCCAAATGAAAGAGTATTGTCAAACCCATGGCATAATTTTTCGATTTTCATGCCCATATTCTTCATCACAAAATGGCAAAGCAGAGAGGAAAATAAGAAGCATAAATAATATGATGAGAACAATGCTTTTTCACTCATCTGTGCCTAATAATTTTTGGCATTTTGCTCTTGCCACAACTACATATCTAATTAATATTCTGCCATGCAAAATGCTGTCATATTGTTCTCCAACGCAAATTCTGTTCAGGGTAACTCCTTCATACTCTCATCTTCGAGTTTTCGGTTGTCAGTGCTTTCCATTACTTCAATCAGCCAGTGTTCATAAACTGAGCTTCAAATCGACACCGTGTGTGTTTCTAGGGTACCCAACAGATCATAGAGGCTACATATGTTATGATCTATCTTCCCAGCGTGTTTTCCTTTCCCGTCATGTCCGTTTTGATGAGACACAATTTCCATTTGCAAAATAGTCTACTACCTCATCAGATGAGTATGATTTTCTAGACAGTACTCTTTCTCCTCTAGACATCTATCGAATCTATCAGTCATCAGGTCCACCACTAAATTCGTCACAGTATGTTCCTACAACTAGTGTCATGCCAATTCCTTCCAATACATCAGTGTCAGCTCACATTCCAGTTTCAGCGCCTGTTCAAACTCGTCAATCAGCCACTACACATAGCATGACCACTCGGGGTAAGTCCGGGATAATTAAACCCAATCCTAAATACCAATCCTATCATGTTTCTACTGCTGCAACCATTTCTCCAATTCCTAAAACTCCTATTTCTGCTTTACATGACCCAAACTGGAAGTTAGCTATGCTTGATGAATATGAGGCTCTTGTGAAAAATAAGACATGGGAACTTGTACCTCGACCTGCAAATGTCAATGTCATTCGGTCAATGTGGATATTTAGACACAAAATACGGGCTGATGGTTCATTTGAAAGATACAAGGCCCGCCTTGTTGGGGATGGAAGGTCACAAAGGGAAGGAGTAGATTGTGACGAAACTTTTAGCCCGGTTGTTAAACCAGCAACAATCAGGCTAGTTCTTAGTCTTGCAGTGTCTAAAGCTTGGTCACTTCATCAACTTGATGTAAAGAATGCATTTTTGCATGGGCATTTGAATGACGTGGTTTACATGCATCAACCGTTGGGATTTCGAGATGAAAATAAACCAAATCATGTTTGCTTGCTCAAGAAATCATTATATGGTCTTAAACAAGCACCAAGGGCATGGTACCAAAGGTTTGCTATTTTTGTTGAGAAGCTTGGTTTTATTCATAGTACACAAGATCACTCTCTTTTTATTTATAAATTTGGTGATGCTATTGCATATTTATTACTATATGTTGATGATATAGTCTTAGTTACATCCACTGTTGACTTGCGAAAGGAAATTATTGGGAAATTAAGCCATGAATTTGCAATGAAAGATTTGGGACCACTACACTATTTTCTTGGAATTCAGGTGCAAAAGAACAGTATGGGTCTCTTTTTAAATCAGCAAAAATATGCCGCGGAGATATTACGAAGGGCAGGTCTGTCAGAGTGCAAACCAAGCTTAACTCCTATTGATACGACTGGGAAAATGACTGCAAAAACAGGAGAACCTTATGCAGATCCGAAAAAGTATCGCAAGCTGGTAGGCCCGTTGCAGTACCTTACTTTAACAAGACCAGATTTGTGTTATGCAGTTCAGCAGGTCTGTTTGTTTATGCACGCACCAACGGAAAATCATATGGCAGCTTTGAAAAGAATATTGCGTTACATAAAGGGGACTCCTCACTATGGTTTACAGATTTATAAATCACCAGGACAGTCCTTAATATCCTACACCGACGCAGATTGGGGTGGATGCCCAGACACCCGTCGGTCAACTTCCGGATATTGCATTTTTCTAGGACAAAATCTTGTTTCTTGGTCATCAAAAAGACAGCCAACACTATCGAAGTCAAGCGCCGAAGCTGAATATAGAGGAGTGGCTAATGTAGTTTCAGAATCATGCTGGATAAGAAACATTCTTTTGGAGTTACAATGCCCAACAAAACAAGCTACACTAGTCTATTGCGATAATGTGAGTGCTATTTATTTAACCGCAAATCCTGTTCAGCATCAAAGAACGAAACATATTGAGATGGATATCCACTTTGTAAGAGAGAAAGTTCAAAGAGGAGAGGTTAGAGTTCGACATATCCCCTCACGCTATCAAATAGCTGATATTTTTACCAAGGGGCTTCCACGAGTCTTGTTTGATGATTTTCGAGACAGTCTAAACGTCCATCCACCTACCATTTCGACTGCGGGGGTGTGTTAGAGATATAGATAATGTTTATCTATTAGTTATATTTTGTAGTTGAGAAAGGATAGGAAACTGTATTATATATACTTGTAATTATGTTACAGAGTACACAGAAAGATCAAACTCTTTCAGTTTGGTGACCTCTGGTTACGGGGGAAAACAACTGGTTACAAGAGATTTTTGTTCATCAAGGATCGTCAGAGCGCGGGAAAACAACTGGTTACGGGGTCTGGAAGCTTTCTGAATGGTGCACCATAGTTGAGTAGAGGAACCTATGATCATGGAATCGTAGCCTATTGTTTTTTTTTACTTGACTATCACCATTTTCTAATCAACATTTTTCATTTGGTAAATTTCATTTTGTTTTAATGTTGAATTTCAATATTTTTAATCATAAAAAACAACTTTAGTATTACCATATAAAAACTCATAAGACTTTTCCATGACTATTTTATATTTTATCCTATAAGACTGTAAAATTCTATATTATATCGCAGGGGTGAAGTCAGACTTTAAAATAAAATGAGATAAAATTTTTTTTTTGTAAATTTTAACTTTCTCTGTAATTATTTATCTCTTCTTTTGTTTTAATAATATTTTATAAATTTATTAATTTATTAATAATATATTTTTATTATTAAAAAATTAATTAATAAAAAAATATTAATATATATGTGTATAAAATTTTAAATTTATAAAATTATTCATAATAAAAATAAAATAAAAAGAAAAAAATTAAATAATGAATATAATTTTTTAAAAAATAATTAAAATAAATAAATTATTTAACTCATTAAATGAGTTCAAATTAATTTAGTTGAAAATTTTATTCCTTTATTTATTTATTTTTTTTTGCATTTGTATATTATCAATATTTTATCAATTTTTTAAAAGAGAATTATTAATTATAGAATAAATAATTGATTATAATTTTTTTAACTTTTTGTAAAAAAAAAAAGAGGGGCAATTTAAAATTTTAAAAAAATTAATAAATAATTTAAAATTTTTTTAAAAATATTATATATATATATATATATATATATTTAAAAAGAGAAGATGTAGCTTCGCCAGTGTTATACCGGATCTATATGTTTATTTATGGACTGAGTCTATTATAATATATGATTAAAAAATGAAAATTAAATAAAATTAATTTTTTTCAATATTATAATTATAGAAATTAAATAATATTTATTAATATTTTATAATAATGATAACTAATATTAATATTTATTATAAATTTATAATCAAGTAATTCATTTGAAAAAAAAATAAGATTAAATTTCTCATAAAATGAATTCTGGATTTATTAATCTAGCTTCAATTTGATATCAATGATTTCATATATTATCTTAAAATTGCTATTAAAAAATGTACATCAACTCTTGTTACTTCATCAATTTTATAATTTTATTTTATTTGATTAATATCAAAGTTATTAATTAATTATTAAAAAATCAACATTATTTAAGTTAAATTCTACCTAAATTAATAAACATTAAAGAGTTTTATACACACAATGAAATTAAAATAACCTTTCATATATACATAAAAGGAGATATATAGTAATTTTCAATAACAGTAATAATAATAAATGATAATAATTTTTCATTTTCTTTTGTAATTTTACTAAATAATTTATAAATGTATTTTTTAATAATGCAATTTTAAAAAAGTGTACATGGATTTCTATCATATAATTTTATTATAATTTAATTTATAAATGATATATTTAATTAAATAATGTTGAGTTAATTATTCTCTTTATATTATATGCGGAAATATGATATATTATCATATAAATTGCCATACTTATGCTTAATAAATAAATAAAAAAAATTTGATAATTTAATAATTAGTACAATTTTAAGTATTAGATAAATTATATGATGATGTGATACAATTTTTAACTAAAAATTTTAAAATTTGTTCAATATTTTGCGATCACGAAGGGCAAGATCTAAAAAAGAAGAAAGAAACAATAACAGATATGGACATAAGAATTAGTAAAATTAGATTATAATAATATAATAAAGATTAGATAACTCTTACTAGAGAAAGTCAGATCACCCGTCCCCTTGACACAAACATGAACTAACCCTGAAAATTAGAAAATATATTTGCAAAATAAATTTTTATTATACAAATAAAATTATTTAATTTTAAAGTATAATTTTTTTTTAGTGCAAACGGTAGGTTATGATAATATATCATAGATAATTTAACTTTCATCAAGATACTCAGCTCATTTATAATATGTAGAACTATATTAAATCACTTTTTATATATGTAAAAGGACAAATTCATTTATGAAGGATAAATAATCTTTATTAGATAATGATAAATTTTTATTTAAACGGGACGTATAACTTTCAAATAAAAAAAAATAAAAATTTATAATAAAAATTTAAATTATATTCAATTTGACTTTAAAAGATAAAGAGATAAAAAAATAATAATAAATATTAAATTTTAAACCTATATTGACCTAAAAATTATATTAATGATAAATCACAAAATATAAAATATGAAATTAAAAAAAAAAGAACATTAAGTAATATATTAGAATAAAAGACGAAAAAAGACAAATGATGATGTCATCTATTAATAAATTAACAGTAGTTTTGCTCTCAAATTAAGAAAAAAAAATGGATAAAAATTTAGAGAAAAAGGAAGATTGTTAGGGGTTTCGAAATTATATTAAAAAATATCTAAACTTAATTTTGAAGTTAATTAGAAAACACTTAAAAAACATTTAAAACTTTTTAATAACATTAACTTTAATGCGAAATATGCCTCATGGCAATTTTAAATTTATTTGAATTTATTTCTCATTTGATTTGTACCTACTTAGCAATTTGGCATAAGCATTCGATTTGTCGTCCCCTTCTAACACAGAGCCAAAGGCTAAATCTAATACAAGTGGTTCGCCCATAAACCTCAGTGGTGAACCAGTCACTGCTAAAACCCAGAACCCATTTCTTGTTATCTCTCTTATCTCTCTCCTTCTCTCCATTTTTTTCTCCACAGAGCCATGTCTTCTTTCGCCGCACCCTCCAATCTCATTGCCAACACTCCTCTCTCCTCCTCTTCTTTACCCTCCCGCCGCAATTCACGTCCCGCCGCCGCTGATGTTCCACGCGCTTCCTCCTTCAAATGCGATCTTTCCTCTTCCTCCTCCTCTTCTTCTTCTCAAAACCCTAAAACTCATCATAATAAATCACCTAATTCCGTCCTCAAATCCCTCTCCAAACCCCTCGTTATCGGTGGCGCTTCAGCCGCTACTTTACTCATTCGCCTCACTCCATTTAACAATGTCCCTAGCAATTTTGGCGGTGATAATGGTGGCGATTGTTTTGGTGGCGGTGGTGGAGGTGGGGGTGGGGGTGGGGATGGTTTTGGCGAAGGAGATGGATTTTGGAAGAGATTGTTTTCGCCAGCGCCGGCAATTGCGGATGAGTCGCAGTCGCAAGAGTGGGATTCACATGGTCTACCGGCTAATATTGTGGTTCAGCTAAATAAACTGAGTGGATTTAAAAAGTACAAACTTTCAGAAATCTTGTTTTTTGATCGGCGGCGATGGGCCACTGTAGGGACTGAAGATTCGTTCTTTGAGATGGTTTCTCTTCGTCCCGGCGGAATCTACACCAAAGCGCAGCTCCAGAAAGAGCTTGAAACGCTAGCCACTTGTGGAATGTTTGAGAAAGTGGACATGGAAGGGAAAACAAATCCAGATGGAACCTTAGGCATTACAATATCATTCACTGAAAGCACTTGGCAGTCAGCTGATAAGTTTAGGTGTATTAATGTTGGACTAATGCAGCAATCGAAACCCATTGAAATGGATCCAGATATGACAGACAAGGAGAAGATGGAGTACTACAGGAGTCAGGAGAAGGATTATAAGAGGAGGATAGAGAAGGCAAGGCCCTGTCTTTTGCCAATGTCTGTGCAAAGAGAGGTGCTTAAGATGTTAAGAGATCAGGGGAAGGTTAGTGCAAGGTTGTTGCAGAAGATAAGGGATAGAGTGCAGAAGTGGTATCATGATGAAGGGTATGCATGTGCCCAGGTTGTGAATTTTGGAAATTTGAATACCAAGGAAGTGGTCTGTGAGGTAGTGGAAGGGGATATTACCCAGTTGGTCATTCAATTCCAGGATAAGCTTGGGAATGTTGTTGAAGGGAACACACAGCTTCCTGTTGTCAGAAGAGAGTTGCCTAAACAGGTGATGAATTCAAAATGGATGTTCTTTCTTTAGTTTTATGTGTATGCTTGATTAATGGGATATTAGAGTGAATTCTTGTCCATTTATCTTATGTTGACAGCACAATATAGGGTGTTTGAGGTCTTATTTGGTTCCAGGTGGGTCTTGCGAAAGCTCCATGTTCAGCAAAAGCATAATCGGAACTAGATAAGTGATTTAATCTGTCACCAAAATAATAAGCAAATCAAGGTCCTCCAAATAGCAGCTAAATGTGAACTAACTTGTCTTGGTTTTCGTCTGAACGGTATAAATCCAGCCACAGTAAGATAGTAAGATCAGTTCTATGAAATTTTGGCTACGATAAAGTGGAGTCACTTGGATGCACATACAATTGAACATCAGACAGCATCCATGAACTAATTAATGATTAATCTATAAAGCATTTATGAATTAAATTGTTAATTGCATTATTTAATGTCATAATCATGGCATGTGAGTTGGTGTACTATTTGTACTTTGATAGAGATCTGTAGTTTATATTTGAGTGTTCAGACTCAAAATCAATGGATTCATTTGTTATTAGTTTTTATGTTTGTCTCGCAATTGAATTTTTATTAACTATTCTTGTACGTCCTTAGCTCTCAAAACTTTGTGGGCTTATTCAGTGATTGTATTTTAATTGGTGACATACAGCTTCGACAAGGTCAAGTTTTTAATATTGAAGAGGGGAAACAAGCTCTCAGGAACATAAACTCATTGGCCTTGTTCTCAAATATTGAAGTGAATCCAAGACCTGATGAAAAGAACGAGGGAGGAATCATTGTTGAGATTAAGCTTAAAGAACTAGAGCCAAAATCAGCTGAAGTTAGTACTGAGTGGAGTATTGTTCCTGGACGTGGAGGGCGTCCCACTTTGGTATGTATGTCAAGTTATGTAATTTGAATTTGCTTTCCAACCAATAGAGATTTGGGGCTAAATGTTAATTTTATAATTCCTGTTCAGGCTTCATTCCAACCAGGTGGGACTGTTAGTTTTGAGCATCGGAATGTTAAGGGGCTGAATCGATCCATTCTTGGTTCCATAACTACCAGCAATTTCTTCTTGCCACAGGTTAATTTCACCTAAATTTCAATTTAATAATGCTCAGGAATGATTTATTATCCTTTTCCTCCTAGTGTTTTATATCTGAAAATGACCATGGTAATCTTTTCATCAGGATGATCTTTCTTTTAAGCTTGAATATGTTCATCCTTATTTGGATGGTGTATATAATCCACGCAACCGTACACTCCGTGCAAGTTGCTTCAACAGCCGGAAACTGAGTCCAGTCTTCACTGGTGGGCCAGGAGTGGATGAAGTCCCTCCTATATGGGTTGATCGAGCTGGCCTAAAGGCTAATATTACAGAGGTGATTGACAATGCCTCTTTCATGTCAAACTTGTTTGTGAGCCTTGTGAATGCTATAATGCATTTTCCTGCTGCATGCTTGTTAATGTGAGACTTCTGAATGCCATAATGCATTTTCCTGATGCATGCTTGTTAATGTGAAGCAGAATTTCACCCGCCAGAGTAAATTCACGTATGGAATTGTGATGGAAGAGATAACAACACGTGATGAGAGCAGTAATATAGCTGCAAATGGTCAAAGAATGTTGCCAAGTGGAGGAATTAGCGCAGATGGACCCCCAACAACTCTCAGCGGAACTGGAGTCGACCGAATGGCATTTCTACAAGCAAATATCACTCGTGATAATACCAAGTTTGTAAATGGAGCTGTAGTTGGTGAAAGGAATGTATTTCAGGTTAGCTTATGTTTGTATATATTGATTTTACTGTAATTGTGAAGGTTGATCATAAGATCTTCTGAGAATTGGGCGACACCCTTCTCTTGTTTTATCTTCTAGATGCCAACTCTCTTTGTTTTCTTTTAATAATTCCTCTCTCTCTCTCTGCTTTCTCCATGTTTAGTGGATATTGTGTTCTTTTAATAGTTTAGTGACTGCAGATTTTGGATTGATAACGAGTATTGGGTTTTTCCTCCAGTGCAATATACCAATCTAAGTCTGTATTATCATCATACATAACAATTCCCAGGTAACCTACATATTTTTTGTATGAATTGCAGGTGGACCAAGGTCTTGGAATTGGGAGCAAGTTTCCATTCTTTAACCGTCACCAACTAACTCTCACACGATTTATACAATTGAAGCAAGTGGAGGAAGGTGCTGCTAAATCACCACCACCTGTACTAGTCCTGCATGGCCATTATGGCGGTTGTGTTGGTGATCTTCCCAGTTATGATGCTTTCACCCTTGGGGGACCTTATTCTGTGAGGGGCTACAACATGGGTGAATTGGGAGCAGCTAGAAATGTCCTTGAGGTAAGAATTGCTTAAGTCAGTGTCTGGGATTGGGATGAACTTTCTTTGTAGGGGAGAGAGACAAATTTACAAGAACTAATTATTTACAGATGAAAACTAAGGTTGTTTTCATAATCCATAATGCATCATTTCAGAAAAATGTCTGATTACTTTTTTCAATGTTGACTACAGCTTGGAGCTGAAATAAGGATACCTGTGAGAAATACACACGTGTATGCATTTGCAGAGCATGGAAATGATCTGGGAACTTCTAAGGATGTCAAGGGGAACCCAACCGAGGTCTACAGGAGAATGGGCCGCGGTTCATCATATGGTGTTGGTGTGAAGCTGGGTTTGGTGCGAGCTGAGTATGCTGTTGATCATAATACTGGCACTGGATCATTATTCTTCCGGTTTGGGGAGAGATATTGAAAGCCAATCAGTTACATAGATTTGCTTAGTGCATTTCAGCCACTAGGTTTTTGCAGGGTTCTTGGTCAATTTGAATGTTATGAGATCCTAGAACTAGATGTGAGTTTTATTTTGAGCACTCCCTTTTCCAGTAGGTATTGGTCGGTATAGTCTTAGATGAGAGATGGCGAAAAGATTGTTGTGTCCTAATTATCTCGCGTGCCTTCATTGAGGCATTGTCTTTGGCTAAGCATGTTAGTTTGTTTTTGGTTGTGCAAAACTGAGGATATTCTTTTTCTGATAAATTTTCATCCAATAATAGCCGAGGTTTCCTTTGTTTATTCATTTCTTTTGCTCGTCTATTTTTAATTTTTTGAAGGTTTGTTTTGTTTATCTGAACTATTCATTTTTGGTTGCTGATTGCAATCTTTAGGTATATAGGATACGCAGCTATTTTTCCATGAATAACCTGATAATTTTTGAAACTCCATATGTACAAGAGAAGAGCACCAGATTCCAACATTATCTTGGTTGGTTCTCTTATCTACCTGAGCTGAGAGTTATGCCCAGGCGGATCAAAACTGATGACTTTCCACTTTCATGCCTATAGTTCACCTGATTGCAAAAGAATTTCTGCCAGAGGTTACTTCAGCTATGGATCACAAGTTTCCATCAGACGCTGAAATTTTGATCGGGTATAATTTTTCTTAAAAGGCTGGAAAGACATCACGACACAATCTAATATTGAATTTTTTTTTTAAAAAAGTACATGGGAAATATTTACCAGGCGTATGTCAACAAAACCATAGCAATTTTGTTGTGGTATATTAACCTCTTTTGCCGATATGGGTTCCAACCTGGTATAATCCTTATTGAAAAAGAAAATGCATAAAAGAGAACTAATATAAAGATGACATTTGTTATGGATATTGCTATTGTTGGCAGTGAAAATGTGCATATCACCAAGTTCAGTACACGGAATTACTTTCCTCCCAACCTTCTAATAAAATCTTCAATATCTACAGTTTCAAGAGTTACATGTCTAAAAAGTGAAAACATAAGGATGGCGCTTCTGCCAAAAGCTTCATGAGTTATTCCATGAACATTTTAATAGCACTTCTGCCAAGAACTCAACAATTTATGCCCATAAAAGTTTTTGCAGCCCTCGCCCAGACTAGAGGTTGTCTTCTTATAGAACTTTAATAAGATGGTCATCCAGATTTTTGAGATTTACCTCCCTCAAATATTTCTGAACATGTTCTTGATAATGTAGTGTGTGGCCTTACCATCTTCCAATATCGGATATTTAAGGGTTCAACAAGTCTACAACCCCAGTTCCTCTTTCAACTTTGTAAGAGTAGCTTCAATCTCATCAATGTTATCTTTAATGCTGCTACTCTTTCCATCCTCGTTTTTCACAGTATCTCCTGTTCTCTTTGCCCCAGAAGCAGAAAATGAACTGTCCTTTTGAGGTCCCTTATCATTTGCCTCAAACTCTGTGTCTGTTATGTTAAGCTCCTTCTCTAGAAATTCTACAAATTCTTCTCCAATTTCCTGCGAATAGTGAAAATGTATAGCGTGAGAGGCTGTGCTCTTTAAATCCCTTGCTATTTGCATAAATGATTAGCGTCTAAACCATGTGGCTAATGTAGGTAAATTGAAAAGGTACAAATTAGAACTGGAAAGGATACCACAGACATACCGCTAATTCCTCCCATAGGCTCTTTGGTTTCCCTTGTGATGAAGTACTGGCTTCCCAATTCTGAAATTCTTCTTGGAGATCTCTAAAGAAGTCCCCTGCAAGGAACAGCAATATCAGATTTAGAGAAACTGTAACTAGGATACGCTGGCAATGTAAAGAGGAAAGAAAAGATGCTCAACAAAATCTTGAAACATGAAAGAAAATGATCATTCTATCTCGTAGACTGTACAAACTACCTATTGTTATCTGAACGTCCCTCAAAAAATCACCTGCAGCATAAAGCGGTTAAGTATAAGAACAACTGAACCTAACTCCTAATAAAGCCATTAAAAGAAAGACGACAAAAAAGTTTCAGAAAATCATTCCCGTAGAATTTTGTACATACTCACCAAAGGACATAGAAAAAGGCAATTTGGTGGGAGCATGCAAGAAAAATGCAAACTAACCATTGCAGGAAATTTACCTACTTAAAACCAGCATATTAAACATTTCAGGACATGTAGGCCAAGTTAGCCTACTCTCATATAGAATCCTAAGATACAAGTCAGGCATATCAACATAATAATAGGTTCTAGTCCCACGGTCCACTGAAACATTTACAGCTCACAACCAAATCCATCTGCATATGATGAAAAAGGTAGCAGCAATTTTAACCCAACAAATAGGTCCAAATTAGGGACCATATATTTCTCTGTGCAAATTTTTATCAATTCATCCAGTTGTATGGTTAGAAGAATCAAGTTGGAAGGCATCCCAAGATATCCTTGAATAGAAACCCATTAAGTAGCAGTTATTGTGCCTACATTGAGTACCAGGACAAATTGCAAAGCAACAAAGCACACTATTAAAAGAGTGAACATCATATCAAACTTTAAAAAAATGGAGGTAAGCAGGAATCAGAAAAGGGTAGAGGACTCAGCAAGCAACACAGTGCCCCACAACTTAAATAATCAAAAGGATTTGGTAAGTTTATTAGGTTTACCAAAGCCATAGAACTCTTCTTCATTTTGGGCATTCCCGCTTTGACTTCTTTCAGTGCCAGAGTATGAAAAACCAGATGATTGTCCAGCATCATACTTCCTCCGAGATTCAGAGTTCAGCAGTACATTGTATGCATGCTTAATCCTCATAAATTTCTCCTGAGCATTTTCCTGTCCGCCCAAGATTTTTGAGAGAGTAACAGTTACAAAGCACCATAAATTATAAAAGGTTTACAATTTCAGTAAAGTGACCCACTGACAAGAATGGTTAGTTTTATTCAAATTTGCAGAGAGATCAGCCATTCCACCATGGGAGCAAAATAAACACAGTCCAAATTGCCATATCCATTTCAGATTTCACATTAAAAGGCCATGAATGTCTTTTGTGTGTCTATATGAATGCAAAACATGGCCATGACCTTGAATTTTCTCCAACAAAGAGGTGCGCTATTGTGGTTTTTGATTTCCTCCATTTCTTCCAAATATGTATTCATATCAATACTAACACAAAAGAAGTGCTTAGTGGTTACAATATTCTTCAATTTATTAAGCAAATCCCAGCTGGGTTGGCATAGGTATAATACCACCCAGCGAATAAGCCACAAGAAGATGATGGAACCAATGTCAATTGCAGTTAGAGTAAATGTGCTCAGGTAGAGAATAAGAATCAACTAGATGCAAACATCCGACTTTGCAGTGGAAGTGGTACTAGCCTCTATAATTCCATTATAACCTAATCCATTGAATTTATTTTCTTCATTGAATCAACTCCTGGAATCAATAGGAAGGCAGCACGCTGGCGACCCTCTTTGATTGAAGGCGTTTCTCTGTTTTAGTTTGAGTCTCAACGTTACAACTACTAACTAGAAGAGGAATCCGGTTCAGATTTCACTTCAAAACCAGGAACAACATCCTAATGAGGCTTTTGCATTAAATGCTCAATAAACAACCATTAAAAGCTATCCCAACAACAAAATATCCTCTTAACAAGTTTCCCATTTCTTTTTAAAAGAATGTAATTCAAAGAAACAACAATAGATGACATAACAGATCCAACATCCTCAAGATTCAATATAATCAAAATAACTGAGCCAAAATAAACTTCGACAAAATTAAGCAAACTCGATATACCCAATTAAATTCTACTTAAATTGAAGCTTAATACACCAGGAATTTTACTAAACAAAACTTCAAATAAAATGAACTCTACATAAATTGGAGCTCAAGGTCTAAATACCTCCTTATTAACATCAGGGTGATACTTCAAAGCAAGTTTCCTATAAGCCCTTTTGATTTCATCAGGAGTTGCAGAAGGAGACACGCCTAAAACTTCATAAGGAGACTCTCTGCGACTGGCTCTCAAATGGGTAAGACTAATTCTTCTCCTATTCTTGAAATTCTTGAAGATTGGAGGGTAAGGGAATGCTTGAGGAGATAATAAAAGAGGGTAATAATAATGACCTCCATGGCTATATCTACAACTGGGTATCAATAGGTCTTCTGGGTTTTGCAAGAAAAGAAGGGATCTTGAACAAAGATGAGGAAGACAGAGACGATTGCTTGATGTTGGAGAGGAAATCAATCCATACATGTTCTTGAAATAACAACCAGGTATTTGGGTTATTCATTAAAATTTGAGAAATTTTTTTTCTTGTGCAATAAAGTTCACGAATAAACTTCATTCTAAAAATAATAATAAGAAGAAACCGTATCAACGGTTGACATGTGATTTATTTTTTATTCAATGGGTGATTTTTAATATAATTCTGTTTCTTTTTTTGAAATTCATATTATAACTTTAAAAATTAATAAAAGTGAGCAAAATTTAGTTAACCTTCAGTTAATTGAATTTAGAATAATTTAATCAGATCATTCGAAAAATTTAGCTAAATTTAATTTTCAGTTCGGTTAATAGTTAACTTATTCGGTTTGATCGGTTAATTGTTAATTAAATTTTTTTAAAAAAAATTATTTAGTTATTATTTTTTTTTTAATTCTTTAATTATATTAATTTTTTTACTATAAATATAAATTTTTATTGCAAAATAAAATTATTTTTAATTTTTTAATAAGTTTTATTTAGTTATTTAATTATATTAATTTTTTATTCTAAATAAAATTTTATTATAAAATTTAAAAAAATTAGTGGTTTCGGTGAATCTACTAATTTAATTCTTTTAATTAATCGAATTGACTGAAATAAAAATTTGGTCGGTTTAATTAAAATATTTTTAAAAAATTGATTCGATTAATCAGTTAATTCGATCGATTAATTAACCGAATCGATCGATATTCACCCCTAAAATTTAATAAAGAAACGTCTCAATGATAAATAATATAAATTAAATAGGTTATTCCGTACTAACTAACTATGGTCACAGTTCGGTTAATTAAAATCGACAATTTAAAATTATCGGTTTCGGATTATAATTTTCGTAAATTTTAACCTTAATCGGTAAGAGCCGGTACCGGTTCACATTAATTATAATAATTTTTTTAATAAAAATAATCATAATTAATAATATTTTTCATGAGATTAAATACATAAATCATAAATTTGATAATATAAGTTAAATTAAATAATATTAATTGTTAAAAAATAGCATTAATAATTATTATTATTAATAAATAATAATGGTAATAATAATGATAAATTTTTGCAAATATAATTTTTATTATAAATATATGTATTAAACTACATAATTTTATATATTTAATATTAAAATTGAAGTGTAAGAAATTTTTTTTAAAAAAAATTGACTCTAAGATTTTAATTTTGAACTAAAAATTAAATATGTTTTATAATGGTTACTCGTTCCTTTTAGTATACAAATGTTTTTTAATGGTTACTCGTTCCTTTTAGTATACAAATCTCAACAACTTACATAAAGTAATAAAAGTAGGTTTAAAACTCACAAAAATAATTACAAGAATATTGACGGTTAACAAAGTTGTTCCCACATATTAAATGTTGTTGGAGGGTATATGTATAGTCTCCAAACTCAATATATTAATTACTGAGATATATGAAAAAAATCAAACTCCAACAGTTAAAATGTAACACCCCCGATCAAGTGACCTGCTAGTTTGAGGTGCTTAAGCTAGTATATCCAGAGTAGAAAAAGAAAATCTCACATCGTTTTATGTAGAGAAATGGAAAGTGATTTACATATGCTAACTCATACTACCTAAATAACTTGGGTTAGTTGTTTTAGGTCAAAGATTGAACCATAAAACAAATAGCTTATTTGGAGCCAATTTTGGGCCATGTAATGCATCCGATAAGATGACTTGCTAGCTTAAGAAGCTAATCAGGAGAACTACTAGCTTGAGGTGTTTAAGTTAACTTAAGCTAGCACATTAAAAGTAAGAAAAAAGATCCCATATTAATTATGTTTTTAGGCTAAAGTGTAAGCCATAAAAATAAATAAGTTATTTAGAGTTCATTTTGGCCAGCATTATATAAAAAATCTGCATTTAATGCTATGCCAGACAAGAGTTGCAGTTGCAATCTCCTTATTGTGGTTGAGACTATTAAGTAGCAGTCATGAGATTCAATTACATGTAACAACTAACAATACGTGATAGTCAAAATTCTAGAGTTGAGTTGTCCCTTTCTCTTACTCTGCTAAGTTTTTGTATGGGTCATTCAGTTTGTAGATCTAGAACTGGTCGGCGGCAACCTTAAATCTATGTTTTTTTTTTACTTGTTTTTCTTCTATTTTTTTATGCTTTCCTTATGGTTTAGAATAAATTTGCTTTGAAGCCTTTTGTTTCCTCCTTCTTAATGAAGAGAAACTTTTAGTTTTTAGATATAGTTTTTTGGCGAGATAATTATCAAAAAACTTCAAGGGATCTCTCTATGGTGGCTCGTGGTTCTAGAAAGATGATGAGAGGTAGTAAGCTACAAGGGGCTTTCTTTTAAGCTACAAATGTTCTCCGTCCTTCTATTCTCCTTTCTGAAGTTTGCTTAAGAGTTCAACTCACCCCCCACCCCCGTTTGGTTTCGTTGTTCAAGTTTGAGGAAGTTGTCACTCCAATGTTTCATGCAATACCTATAAATTGGTTCAGTCTCTATGAACGTTTCATTAGGCTTCCTCTTTTGAGTTTTTCCTTTTTATAGGATAATAAATCCTTGGTTTTCCTCATTTGATTCTAAATCTGAGGTTGTTTGAGCCTACAAACCATTTTATGTTGTATTTTTATTGTTTTATGTCAGGCACCTTGGTGTTCCTAACTATGTAGATATAAAGAATTGGGGCTGAGATAAAGAAGAAGTAGCAGAAGAAGAAGAATAGAGAAAGCGGAAGAAAGACATAGTCAGCTCATCATCCAAGCCCATAATCTAGCCTCCCATCTCTAAGGTCATGACATTTTATTGTCGTTTATTTTTCTAGCAGAGTTATAGATTTGCTTCTATTTCAGTTTTCGGCCTTCTTTTGTTTTTCCATGGCCGTTGCTTGAGGGGTTACTAGTTCTGAAGTTTGTTTCTACTACTTCTATGGGGGAGAATAATGTTCTTCGGTTGCTCTTAGTTTATCGCTGGATTTTAAGATGTATTTATTTTTGTTTATCTAATGAAGCCACCTTTATTAAGCTCAAAAATCAAATCAAATAAAATAAAAATCCGATACTTGACAGTCTTCTAGTAATTCCTCACATAGCTCACAATGTCTCACTTGCGGTCATGTTTCGTATGTAGACTTGGCAACGGGCGGAGCGGGCTGGAGTGAAAACAAAAAAACACTCTCCTTCCTCATCTCTGTCTTGGGCGAAGAATCCTCGCCTCGTTTCTACTATACAAATAAGAGTATTTTTTTTCGTCCCGGTTCCTGCAGGGATTCCCGTCAAAGAAAATTTAATTTTTTTATTTTTTTAAATTAAAATTGAAAAATATAAAAAATTATAATTTATTATAATTATATATTTAATAAAATAATAATATAATAAATATATGCAATAAAATTTAAAAAATACTATAAGAATAAAATAAAATAAAATAAAATTATTTTATATGTATAAATAATTAAAATATAATATATATATATAATATATATAATAATAATATATAATATGTATAGTATAATATATATGAATCTTCATGGCATTTGACTTAAATAAGTTCGTGGGCATCACTGTCGCAATCGCCCTATTGGGATCAATATGACGACCAAACTTTGAATTTTGCCCACACTTAACAATTTTTCAAAATATTTTTTGATTCCTAATTCACTTTGCAACTAAACAATATAATTGGGTACAATATTCAAACTAAAATTACAAAATTAATGATTAACATTATATAAAATATAAAAAAGTTATATACACAATTGTCAATTTCAACAATAATTTTTAATTTTGTAATTTTAAACTTTTTAAAAGATTTTATAATTTAACTATATATTATCTTTTTTTCATTAAATTTTGTGTAACATAGTAATAGGACAACAAAAATGTTGAAGAAGTTACAAAATAAGAAGTAATAATTAAACTGTAAAGTATATTAAAAGAACTGTAAAATCTTTTAATAAGCTATATTAACTAAATTTATATGTAAAATTTTCAATAATTATTTATATAATTATTTTAATTTCTACTATAACTTTTAGAGTTTAGTTACATAAATATTTACCTAAAAAAATTAGGTGATTTGATAGATGAATATTGCAAACGGAATTAGGAGAACATTAAAATTTATTTAAAAATCATATAATATAAATTTATATTAAATTTCATAATTTCTTAAGTGATTCTTATAGTGACTTCTATAACTCTTACAATTATAATATGCATTTTTTTCCCTTGAAAAAGTAATATATTATGATTGTCTCATCGCAAAAGTGTATTATAAAAATATAGTATTTATCAAAATAAATAAATTAAATAATTACTATAAAACCTTTGGTTCTTATTTTTTAGTGACTATTATAGTTTATATTATATTTAATTTTTTCTAATGCATTAGCATATTTAATGTAAATCGGTAGGGATGTGTATAGGTAGAGTTAGTTGAATTTCAAGAGTCGATCAATTCGATCACTATTAATTAATCGACAAAGTATATTTTTAAAAATTAACTATTATTGATCGGTTTGGTCATATTTAATCTTACTAGTAAATATATAAGTTAAAATCGATACATTCAGTCAATTTAAATTAATATAGTCAATCGGATTAGTTAAACTGTGGTTGGATCGGTCGGATTGAGATAAATTTGCTCATTCTTATTAATCGATGAAAAATTCATTGAATGATTTTCATATTACAAAATAAAAATAAATTATTAGATCCTTTGAAAAAATACAACCTAAACTTATTTATTAATTTATATTTGCTTATACAATTTTCAGCTTTTTCTATAATTGGGTCATGTCATTTTTAATTTCAAAAATTAGTCATAATTATAAATAAATTACAAAATTAATTTAGATAATAAAAACATTAAACAATTGAAATACTAAATATAATTATATAATTTTATTAGAAATTTAGAATAACATTTTATAGTATTTATTATCCAATTATGTAATTTTAGCATGTAACTTGTTAATTTTTTAGAGAATGTTTTAAGAATTTTTAACTATTAATTAATTATACTCACTCCGTATTATTTACATAGAAAAAGTAAAATGGACGCGAAAATTAAGAAAATTTCACTTTTTTCATCTTTATTTACTTAAATACCCTTAAAAAATATCCCTCAAAACCTACTTTTAAGGCAAAGGTATAAATGGTATTTTGTCTCATTCCACTCCTCAAAATTTACCTAAAATAACATATTTTCTATATAAAAGATACACTAAAAAATGAAAATTTTCCCTATATAAATAATACGGAGGGAGTATTAAAAAAGATCAATGATTAAACTTGAAACTATAAAATCAAAGATCTTTAGAACATGAAACATTTAAGATTCTTTGATTATATTTCTAGTACATGCATAAATATTTTTCTGATTTTTTTTACATAAAGATAAAGAAGTATTATTAAACCAAATCAGCAGCAATTACACATTGCCCAAGAAGGTAGATAGAAAATCCCAACAATATTGACCAACATAATATCCATTTTTTAAAAAAAATCACTGATAGGATAGCCATATGTTATTTGATAAAACTCTCCAACTCTTCTTCTATTCCAATAATTCAAATTCAATTTTCTCAAATAAAAAAAAAGAATTTTTAAAAATACTAAAAAAATATTTTCAAAAATATTCATTTTTCATTTTTATTTTAAAAATACTCATTTTTCAAATTTCATTTTTAAATAATTCTTTCAAAAATATAAAAATTATAATCCATTTTTAGAGCTATATATTTTTAATATATCAAAAAAAATACAAAAAGATAAGATATTTTTAAAAATATTAAAAAATTGAGAATATGGCGTATTTGTAATTTTTCCAAAAGAGAAAAAAGGTTAAAGTTGAAAGCAAAACTCTTGAAAAGACCAATGGCCCATTCCACCACTATACCATGCTTCATTCTTGAAAAAGCCCATTTTCAATCCAATTCTTGATTCTTCCCATTCTTAGCACAAGCTGCTATTGCTTTGTAGAGTTCGAGAATCAAGATAGATACCAGATGATCCATGGCTATGGCATCTCTATCTCTGCCTCCACCTTTACCCCCACTCCTTTCCATTACCAAATCCAGATCTCCTCACTCTTCTCTTAAAACCCATAATTTGGCTCTGCCTTTCACTTCCTTATCTAGTCCTCTTAGACCAAAATCAACCATTCATTTTCACAAAATTCACCAAAGAAAGACCCTTTTTTGGAGAATGTTTGCTACCCAAGAAGAGACCTTGCCTTTAGATACAGCAGCAGCCCCACTTGAAAGCACCCAGCAAATTGTGTCTACTAGCGATGATGGAACTGGCAACATCATATCAGTTCTTCTGTTCATGGCTTTTGTTGTTTTATCAATTCTCACTATTGGGGTAAATTCTGAACTTCACAACTCAAGATTCTTTTTTGTAATTTTCAAGATTGATAAGATAATAGGGTTCTAAAGCATACTCAAAGTTGAAATCTTGGAAATGGGCTGTTTGATTTTATATTCAGATTTTTGTTAGTTTTGTGAAATGAGGAATTGGGTTTTGCAGGTGATATATTTAGGAGTGACTGATTTCTTAGAAAAGAGGGAAAAAGAGAAAATTGAGAAAGAAGAAGCAACCAAGAAGAAGGATGGCAAGAAGAAAAAGGTAAGAGCAAGAGGTGGGCCAAGAGGATTTGGGCAAAAGATTAATGAGGAAGAAGATGATTTAATTGATTAGCTTAGATCATGCAAAATGTACTATTTCTTTTCTTTAACTTTTAATTTTCCCATTTTAAAAGAGATGGTTATTATTGATGGCTGGTTCAAGTATTCTTTTTTTTTTTTACATTTTTGTGATCGATAATGGCCTTGCTTTTCTTGATTCTTTCATATGGTTCGCCTGGAATATGGCTGAGTTTATAAATCATAGTTTTTTATGGTACCAGGAAATTACTTCAATGGAGGATAGCAAATAGTAATTGAAACACTTTGTCTTCTGAGTTGGAAGACTTCAAATTGAAAGAATGATGATTAAAATTATAGCCTTGTTAGGAATCAACTATGAGTGATGAACAGCCCCGTTTCTGAGATTTTTAGGGCCCTAGGCGAATAATGAGAAAGAGGTCCCTAATATTGGGACCAACATCAAGGAACAATACAAGTCTTTCGAATTTTTGGTAGAAGACAAGTCGGAGAGACTCTAAGGAATATGAAACGATATTTTGGCAGAAGAAAAAAGAAATAAAATTAACCCAGGATTTTATTTTATTTTTTGGCTGCTGTTGTGCTATTTAATGCAGGATTTTTTTTTTGAATTTTGGGCTCTTATTCTGGACTTTCTAACATGGGCCCTAGGCGGTCGCACTTAGTGCCTACCCTCGTGATCGGGCCTGGTGATGAAAGATGTTCAGAATGAAGAGTAGGTTCTGGGGTAGCTTAGTTTTTAATATCATATTATAATGAAACATATACCGTTATAGTTACACCAGAATCTAATTATTTTTTACTTAAAGAGTCCAAATTTATATGCAAAGTCCAGCTACAAATATGCATATATATATATATATATATTATCAAATTCATATGGCTTTTTCTAGTCCTAGAGTTGAAAATTGGCTTTTGATAAAAATATAATAAAAATTAAAAATAATTTTGAATATATTATATTTATAAAATATTTATTAAAATATTAAAATTTATAAAATTTTTATTAAAATACTAAATTTTTATTAGTTTACAAAAAATTTACAATGAGTTTATAATTAGTTTATAAATTTCACACAATTTATAATGAGTTTATTACGAGTTTAAAATAAAATGATAAAAATACTTCTAATAAAAAAATAAAAAATTTAAAAAATACAGGGGAGGGTCTTATTTCCTATTAAAAATTACACATTGTAAAGCCCAAATACCGATTCGGTTTGCTCACGAAATGGGAATGCTCATTTAGGTTTGAATAATGTAAAATCGTTATATTCATTCTCCATTCAATTTGGTTAGCTTAAAAATTTAAATTTATTTTTACGAGAAAACTTCAACGAAAATCAATTATAATTTCAATTTTATTAAAGCAAAATGTAGTAATCTGAATGAAAGGATAGATTTGTAAACTAGATTTTTCAAATTTTAAGCAAAAGAAGAAAAACCTTTTATTAAACTTTACTATAAAAATTTTGTCCAGAAAACTCTACTTTAAAAATTATTCTCATCAATGACAATGAAACAAGTGAAATGACATTTATAAGAAACATGAAATAATATAATGTGCATGACATGTATAGAATAATATACTTCCTCTATAAAGATAGACTTAATTTTTTTTAGATGTCCTAAATTATAATTCACTTACTATTTTAATAAATTAGTTATATATAAATTCTTTATAATATCCTTATTTAATAATACTTCTTAAATATATCTCATACTAAAGTAGAAATATAATAAAAAAATCATATCCAAATTTATATTTTCAATAAAAATAATTAATATTTCTTAATCTTGGTGAAATGAGAAGTGAGTCTATCATTATGGCATGAAAATGAATAATAATCAAACCATTTAAACTTTATTACATTAAAAATTAAATTAAAAAAAAATCTTAACCCTAGCCTTATGAAATCTAGATTAGATATTTTTTTCAAAAACATACATTTAAACCAACAAGGTAAAAGTAATTAAGTAAATCAAATAATTTGTTCAGAAAAATAAATCAAATAATTGAAGTAATTAAACAAAATCGATTAAATAAAACAAATAACTAAAGCAATTTAAGTAAAACAATTAAATAAAGGTAGAAGAAAAAGAAAATTTGAGTTGGTTGATTTAATTTGATTCACTACTTGGACTTAAATCTTGAGTATATCTATCTTTTAAATGAGAATCAAAACCTTATAGTTCAATTCATTATTTCAATGGATAGTTTTTAATTATCTTGATTTATATTTCATAGGTATCTGCCTGTAGTAAAGAGACAACACAATCAAATTTTTCTTCTATTGTGGCCTCCAACTATATAAAGACCCTCTCTACTCTATCTAACCACTGTTGTGCCTCAGCTGGATCAATCGTACTCATAAAATTTGTGGCACCATATTTCCTAAGCTTGTCATATTTCCTATACTACTGAAGTACTGGAACATGATAAAAATACTTTGTCATCTCCTATACCTATGCTGAAGGAGGACCCTATACCCCTGGTCCAACTTCCTCTGAAGCCTCTCCAGCACCCTCTACACTCACTCCCAGTCTAACTTTAGCTCTCTCCTCTTCTAGAGCATTACCCTCAACACTTTCCTCCCCTGATCTATGTGTCTAGTCGCCATCTCAACCTATATCTATTACAATACACAAATATTGTCACATTAAAGACTAATATAAGTGTTAATGCATATGCATGCATCACAAATCAAATCACCATTTTAACATTTTCTTCTAATACTGTAGCAGTTGTAGCCTCCTGAGCTTTCTTCACACTCTTAACTGCTGACACTAGTTTGGAGAAGACATCATACTGAACCGCTGCTACCTTACATTTGATAGCAGGCTTCAACCCTTTTTCAAACCTCTTACATTTATCCCTTTCATCTAAAATAATCATGTCTGCATACTTACTCAGCCACAATAACTTTTTCTCATTCTTTGTCACTGACCTACTCCCCTACTTAAGATTCAAAAACTCTCTCTTTTTTTCATCTTTATAATCCCCGAGCATATATTTCTTGAATTGAAATTGAGTTTGAGTTAGGTACCATACCTTTTTTCAAGAAGGTTTGGGTAGAAATAGACTAGATAATGCTTTATCAAATCTTAATTCTACTTTGGAGAAGTTTTAACTCCAAAGTCTTCTATTCAAATCAAGGTTGTTATAAATATCCAAAAAGTCGAGCCTTATAATGTTCAAAACCAACAAGGAAGAAAGGCAATAATGCATCTCTAATAGTTGAGCTTTTCTTCCCTCTTAGTAGAGCATATCCTCTTGATTCGGTAGCTTTTCCAGCCAAATTTGGCCTTTCCTTCACCAAAATTTGACCAAATATGTTTGGTACAAGGTTCCTCACCTCTTTCTTTTCATTGCAAAGAGTAGAAATTTCTCCATCTTTGAACCGGTTGAGTGCAACCTCAACAATCTCACGAGAACGACTATAGCAATTTTAAAGGGGTTATTGCTAGTATGGTATCCTACTGCTATGGTATCTTGTCTTTCAACCTAAATTCTTAGATTCCTCTTCATTATTCTTAAGGTTTTGCAGCAGTTCTCCTCCACTGCATACCGGGCATGAATTGCTTTTAAACAGTGTTTTATATCAACAGCCTAAACTCACTCTTGAGGTTTATGAGCATTATTGCTTGGAATTGTAGAGGTTTTGGTAAAACCAAGACTAGAAAAGCCCTCAAAGACCATGTCGTCATAAAGTGGGTCGGGTCTGGTCTTTTTATCGAAAACCAAACACAAAATTTCATTCATAGAAACATGGAGAAATAGGTTTCAATTCTAATTTGCGGAATATGCTGATGCTCAAGGAAATGCATGAGGCTTAGCTATTTGGTGGAAAGACAACTGGTCAGTATAGGTACTAAAGGTAAGTCTGAATTTTATTCATTGTTTAATATATGATCCGGATGGCAATTTCTTTATTATTACTTTTGTATATGGCTCCCCTTATAAATAAGAGAAAAAACTTATTTTTTCATACATTGTTGACTTTAACCCGGGTTCAAATATACATTGGCTTTGTCTTGGAGACTTTAACCAAATTTGTTATCTCCATAAGAAATTAGGAGGCAATCAATGGGATATGGAGGACTGGATTTATTTAGGAATTGGATGAATGATTTATTGTTAATTGATTTGGGATTTAAGGGTAAGAAATTTTCTTGGTCTAACAAATAGGAGGGCATTTATAATATTCAATAGAGATAGGATAGAGGCCTTTCAAACATGACTTGAAGGCTTAAATTCGATAAGGCACATATTATTCGCGACAATCTTTTGGGTTCTGATCATAGGCCTATTATCCTAAATTTAAAGTATCAATCACTGAATAATATAGTAAGATTTAAGTTTGAAATTAAGTGGATTGAAAAGTCAGATTGTGTGGATAGAACCAAACAGGCTTGGGAGAGTGGTAATAAAGGTTCACCCTTGGAGACTCCCTGTAACGACCCTCCCCGACCAGGTCGGCTGCCCGGCCCACTAGTGGCTTACGGCCCGGCCATTTCACCACCTGGGCACGGAGTCCGCAGGAGGCAAGCGATCGCTACAGTACTGGACAGCCCTCGCGGCCCACCCAGCAGGATTTGTTAATTTGGCCCCTCAGGCATTGTCACACTGAGAGGTCGCCTCCCTGGATCGAACCCCTGACCTCCCACTTAAGAGAGCCAGCGAGAACCATCCAGTACCATTGGTACTGGATGGTTCTCGCTGGCTCTCTTAAGTGGGAGGTCAGGGGTTCGATCCAGGGAGGCGACCTCTCAGTGTGACAATGCCTGAGGGGCCAAATTAACAAATCCTGCTGGGTGGGCCGCGAGGGCTGTCCAGTACTGTAGAGATCGCTTGCCTCCTGCGGACTCCGTGCCCAGGTGGTGAAATGGCCGGGCCGTAAGCCACTAGTGGGCCGGGCAGCCGACCTGGTCGGGGAGGGTCGTTACACTCCCAGCAAGAAACTGAATGACATAGCTAAATCACTTTTTGTATGAAATTGAAATAGTAACATGAATGCAAAAAAGGGAATTGAAAGTATCAAGTAGTAGCTAGAGAGCTTATACTCTTCGGGTCAAACAAGGTAGTTCAATCAGAAGGAAAAAAATTTGCTCGCAGAACTTGGCAGCCTATGGAGAATGGAATAACAACACTGGTTTCAGAGGTTAAAAGTGAATTGGTTAACTATAGGGGACAGAAACTCTAGATTCTTTCATGCATCCATGGTACACCGTAGGGTGACTAATATAGTTCTGAAGTTGAAAGATGACTCGGGAAATTGGGTTGATGATGAAAAACTAATAAATAGCATGGCTAGGGACTATTACAAGAAATTATATTCAATGGAGGTTGGTAGATTCCAAGATATAGTAATTGATCACTTTCACATCCTCATCCCAAATGATTTAAATTTATCCATTCGTATACCTCCTTCTCCTGAAGAAATTTATTTAGCAACGAAGGGGATGGGTGCATACAAGGCACCTGGTCCAAATGGATATCTAGGATTCTTTTACTAGAAATTTTGGCCGATTATCAGAAAGAAAGTGTGCAAAGTAATTCAAAACTTCTTTCAAGATGGCATAATTTCTCCTTCCTTGAATGCAACCAACATTGTCCTTATTCCGAAGGTACCAAACCTTGAAACTCTTTAACAATTTCAGCCCATTGCACTTTGTAATTTCTCTTATGAGATCATTTCTATGATTTTGGCATCTAGGTTGAAACCATTACTTGATGGTATTGTCACCCCAAAACAAAGGGCTTTCACACCAGGCAAAATTATCCATGAAAATATTTTTATAGCTCATGAGTTATTTCACTCCTTAAAATGTCAAAAATCTACTAGGAGCTGGACATGATTGTAAAACTAGATATGAATAAAGCTTATGACAGGGTAGATTAGTGTTTTTTGAAAAGCATCCTTATGGCTATGAGATTCTATGAAAAAGCAGTCAAGTTGTTCTTACAATGTGTCACAACTATTTCTTATAATATTGTTTTGAATGGGGGAGTATTGGTAGCTTTCGACCTTCACGGGGTTTACAATAGGGAGATCTTTTATCTCCATCCCTTTTTCTATTTATCACCAATGCTTTATCTGCTTTATTAAACCAAGCTAGCGAAGAGGGAATGATCAAAGGCATCCGTCTAAATAGGAATTCCCCTCTATTTACTTATTTACTATTTACAGATGATACTCTTTTGTGTAACAAGGCTAATCTTGAGAAAGCCTGCAATATTATGCAAGTTCTTAATGTCTATTGTGTAGCCCCTGGTCAAAAGATTAATTAATAGAAATCTAGAGTTGCTTTTAGCAGGTCTACCTAACACAGATCAAAGTAGATATTATATAGAGTATGAGCTTAAAAAAATAGAGGGAGGAGAAAAATATCTTGGCCTTCTTTCACAATGTAGGAGATCAAAGAAGGAAGTTTTATCATTCTCGAAAGACAAGGTTGGTTAAAAATTATAATCTTGGAAATGCAATATGTATCTCATACAAGTAAAGAAGTGATGATTAAATTAGTTCTCACAGCTATTCCATCACTTATTATGTCCTGCTTCTTACTTCTTAAAGGCTTCTCTAAGAACCTAGATCTTATAATCTTTACATTCTGGTGGAAATTCGACAAAGATGATAAGGGCATTTATTGGAGAGATTGTTAAGTCCAAATTTCGTGGAGATATGGGCTTTAAGGATTTTCTTTTTTATCAACATAGCTCTTGTAATGTTGGAAATTGATCCAGAATAGTGATTCTCCATGGGTTAAACTTATGAAATCCACCTACTACTCAAATGGATCATTCCTAGAAGTTACAATGGGATCAAGACTGTCTTGATGATGGAGAAGTATGCTTCATATCATACATTATATTGAGGGGGTTTCAAACGGATGGTAAAGAAGGGTATTAAAATTAACATTTGGAATGATCTATTAGTCCCCAATCTTCCATAGTTTTGAATTATATGTAGTAGATTGAATGGCTCTAACTTAATATGGGCGGCTGACCTTATTGACAAGCGTAATATATGGAAGAGGGATGTGATCAATGACACTTTCTCTGTTTAGGTGGCCTCGAACATTCTAAAGATACCTCTGTCGAGATCCAATGGTGAAGACAGATTAATTTGGCTCCATGAAAGAATAGATACTATCTCCACTAAATCTGTATATTTATGCGCTAAAAGAGATTAATCAATTGCTTCTTCCTCTACTATCTCTACTACTTCTCCTAGTGTATGGAAATCCATATGGAATTTAAATGTACAACCAAAAATCAAAAGCTTCTTATGGAGACTTTGTATGAATGCTATAGTAGTGAAATTTAATTTATATAAGAGAAACCTTAGTCATGAGTTTTTCTATCCCATTTGTGGAGTGGAGAAAGAAGCAGTTACTCATATGCTATTTAAATGCCACCATGCTAAGGCTACTTGGTTCAAGTCAGACCTCAGTTTCTTTCATTCAACACTGAACCTATCATTCAAAGAATCGTGGAATCATCCATTGCTTCTAGTAAACATGTGTATATTGAATCCTTCATTAATAGAGTGGCTTATTTTTGTTGGAGTATTTGGAAGACAAGGACTAATTTTTGTTTTAAGAACACCAGCCCAGATCCAAAAGCCACAGTGTTAAGAGCCTCACACTTATGGAACTCTCATGTGGGTGTTCATCAACAGAAACCTACCTTTACAACTAAGCGAGACTCTAACATGAACATACTTAAAAAATGGTTCCTTCCTCCAACAAACTGGCTAAAGGCAAATATTCATGTGAGTTTTAGCAACTTGTCTTCTCAAGCAGGCACTGCAGTTATTTTTAGAAATAGTGAAGGTAAGGTTGAGGATGGCTTTGCTTGTCTTGTAAATTCATCTTCCCATTTATTTAATGAAGCACATGTTATTATTACTGCTACTAGTATCACTAAAGAGAAAGGTTATCATATATGCATTTTTGAATTAGATTGACATACTCTTATTCAAGCCATAAATGGTGGTATAATCTGCCCTTAGGAAATTGAGCCAAAAGTATCAAATATTAGATTGCTTAAAGCATAATTTTAGTCCTGGAATCTTACCTTTGTGCCCAGACACTGTAACATAGTGGCAAATTGGATAGTTTTAGCTATGTATAAGAATGCATTATGCTCTAATTGGACTTTTGTACACCCCTAATGCTTGATGTATTGTTATAGAACGACATGTTTTAGTTAATATATTTCTTATTTTATTAGCCAAAAAAACCCAACATAGAAAATTTTTCCTTTTAAAAATATTGAATAGGAAAAAGAATATAAAAGCTAATAAATCGGTTTTGCTTTATTTTTTTGTATGTTTTGAACTGAGAGGAAGCTTCTCTATTTATAGAGAAGCAAAATCAACTATTGGGTGGGGGGAGGGGGTATGGTTGTTAGTGTGTGCCTATAACAAGGTTGTCATAGGCCATCTGGCTACCGCAATCCACCGGTTAGCTACCTTGAATAGTTTTTGGGCAATACTACCGATTCATACATTTTAAATTTGTTGAATATAATTCAAGCTTTTTTTTTTTTGCATTAAGTTCATAACGCAATGGAACATTTTACAGTACAAATTTGAAGGTTCGCATACATGCATCTATAATGATGAAGGCTAAGCAACTTTTATAGATATACTATTTTAGATAAAAATTATAATGATAAACAGTATAAAGTATCTTTTATATCTACATATTAGAGTTGTGCACACATCATATTCGATCAATTTAATCAAAACATCTAACAAAATCGACTGAATTAATATAATATTTCAATTGTCCGACATATGATTTGATTGGGTGAAAATGGATATGATCGGATTGAATTTTTTATAATATATGCAGATGCGGATAAAAAAATTTCAAAAGAAATTCAAAATCCTAAGAAATTGAAATCCTTTTATAAATAAATTTTTTTAAAAAAATCCTCATATCATATCTGAAAAATCAAAAACCATTATATAAAATAAAATAAAAACATAAAATCATTTTATATAATAAAATAAAAAAGATATATCAGAATAGCATAACCTATATTTTATTCCAAATATGAGATATCCAAATAAAAAGAAAATCTCAAAGAAAACATAAACATAAAAACCTAACAAAAATCTTAAAACAAACAAAGAAATTTAGATAAAAGGAAATAGAGATTCTAAAAAATCCTAACATAAATAGAAAAAAATAGAAAATACTAATAAAAATCAAATAAAACTCAAAATAAATTAATAAAACTTACAAAGAAATTACTAGAATTGGTGGAGAATTGAATAAGCTCAAAAGAAATTAAGAAATTTTAAAGAAATCAATGGAAAATATTGAAGAAACGGAGACTTTGAGAGACTAAGAGTTTGAAAGAATTTTACTGAGAGAGAGAGAGAGAGAGAGAGAGAGAGAGAGAGAGAGAGAGAGAGAGAGAGAGAGAGAGAGAGAGAGAGATTAAAAGAGAGAAAGTGATTTGAAAATTATGTACAACTAGGATTGGCGTAATTATTATTTAGATTGCTTATATATATGGAAGACAACAATGTCGTTTTAGTTATAATGTAATATAATATATATATAATTAATAGTAAATCAAATTCATACTAAAATGGAAATTTAAACCCCAAACTCACATACTAACTATTACCTAATAATTTTTTAAATTATGATCCACTGCCAACCACTTTAGAGGCTCAAACTGACCGAGCTTGACCAAAAGCATTCTATTCATTCTGGTCAGTCGGTTCTACAATTTTTTATTTTAGCCACACGCAACTTACTCATGTTTTGTCCTTTTAATATCCAACACTTGCTATCATATATTATGGCAGGTCATATTACAATGCAGTAAAATTACCTTTTAATTTAATTAGCATTTTTTGATCACATAGTACTTCTGTAATATTCATCTACTTCATCAGATCTATTTTAATCCTATGGCTAACATTTTCTTCATAACGTCCATCTTCTTGCAGAATTGAGCAAAGATAACTAAAATGAATGCTATGAGGCACTACCACTCTGTCTAAAATAACTTTACCATTTTCTCTATTCGTCTTACTAAATTTGTAATGCATATACTCAGTTTTAGTTCTACTTAACTTAAAACCATTAGATTCCAAAGTGTTCATCCACAACTTCAACTTTCTACTTTTTCTTGCTTGAGTCTTATCTATTAACGCAATATCATCCGTCAATATCATACAACATATGATGTCATCATATATATGCCTTGTAAGCTCATCCAAGACCAAGGTAAAAAGATAGGGGCTTCAAAGCTGAATATTGGTGTAACTCAATAGAAATAGAAAAAATTCTTAGTATCTCCTCCAACTATATGGGTGCTAGCAATAACTCCATCATACATGTCATTGAAGACTTGGATATATCTAATTGATACCTTCCTATGCTCTAAGACCCACCATAAAACTTCTCTAAGTACTCTATCATAAGCATTCTTTAAGTCAATGAAAAACACATGCAAATCATTTTTCATCTCCTTGTACTTTTTCATCAAATCACTAATAAGAAATATTGCTTCCATAGTTTATCAACATGATATAAAACTCAATTGGTTTTAGGAAATATAAGTATCCAAACATAAGCAGTGTTCCACAATCCTCTCCCACAATTTCATTGTATAACTCATGAGTTGTTTACCTCTATAATTTAAACAAATTTGGATATCTCCCTTGTTCTTAAAAATAAGTGCCAAAATGCTCCTTCGCCATTCATGTAGCATTTTTTTTATACTCAAAATCTTATTGAATAAAGCAATCAATCATACCACTTCTAAATCTTTAAGACATTTTCAAACCTCAATAGGGATTCCATATAGACCATATACTTTCTCTTTTTTCATTCTCTTCAAGACTTCCTTAACTTCAGAAAACTGAATCCGTCTAGTGTACTTCACATTTTTTTCGGTTGTGTCATCCAGACCCTCAATATTTTCAGTATGATTACCATTAAAAAAATTCTTAAAATAACTTCTTAATCTTTTCTTGATATTCTTCTTTTGAACCAAAACTCTATTCTTTTCATTTTTTTATGCACTTAACATAATTTAAATCTCTACTTTTTCTCTCTTATTTTAGCCAATTTATATAAACATTTTCTCATTTCTTTGTCCCAAGTTTCTCATATATTTTCTCCAAAGATTGTGTTTATGTTTGGCTGACTGCCTTTTTAGCCTCTTTTTTCGTTTGCTTGTATCCCTTATACCATTCTTTTTTTACTTTTTATTATTTTTTGCACTTCCTCATTCCACCACCAAGACTCTTTGAAAGGATGGCCATATCTTTTAAATTCAAGAAGTATTTTTAGCTACTCCTTTAATTATTATAGATATGTCTACCAATATATCATTTGCAAACATATTCATATCAATATTCCAAACTCGAATTTTGACCAACTCGTTCTTAAATTTGTTTGTTTTACCCCCTTTTAGAGTCCATCACTTAGTCTTGGTAAATTGGTTTCTCTTAGGCCTGTTTGTCAATCCCTTAATTTTGACATCAAAAACTACTAATTTATGTTGATTTGTCAAAGCCTCCCTGTAAAAAAATTGGAACTAAAAAAGGTGCATCCGTTGTTTTGAAAAAAAAAAATGAGCTACCATAAAACTAAAAAGAAAGTACTACAACTCTGTAATTAGCGTAATTTTCTCTTTCTTTTTTTTTATAAAATTTCATTATTATGAATAAAAATCAAAGACTAACATGTAATTTTGCTAGCAATTTCAATAATTATAATATCACAAATTAACATGTTTTTCTATCAATTTTGAGTAGGGATGGGCACAATTCGGTTAACTGACAAAAAATTTAGTTCGATTAACAGATTGGTAGTTTAATTTAGTCGATTTGGTAAAAAAATTTAGGTTATTTTGATTTTTGATTCGGTTAACGGTTAACCGATTCGGTTCGGTCGGTTAACTGATTAATAAAAAATTTTAAAAAATAATTTTTTTATTAATTATTTGTTTAAATCTTTAATTATATAAATTTTTATTATAAATATATATTTTTTATTATAAAATAAAGTTATATTTTATTTATTTTTAATACATTTTGTTTAGTTATTTAATTATTAATATTTTTATTAAAAATATAATTTTTTATTATAAAATAAAAAAAATTGGTCGGTTCGGTTAATTAACCGAGTCGACCAAAATTGAAAATCAATCATTTCGGTCGAAATAATTAGTGATTGAAATGATCAATCAAATTGAAGTTAATTGAAAAACCGAATACCCACCCTTTTGAGAGAACACCGAGATTAGCGAAAAATCAATTAGATGCACAAAATCACAAATATCTCTCAAATTAGGTTTCAAAAGGCAGAGCCTTCATGCTATGAATAATATGCAGTGGCGGATTTACCTACAGAATTCTTAATAAAGTATATATTTTCTATTAAAAATTATATATTTTATATAATAGAAATTTTAATTTAACACAATACAAAATTGGGCATTTGTTGGAAGGCCAAGTGGATTTATATTTCATAGTACTCAAATATAATTTTGGGAGATTTATAGAAATAATCTAAGAAAGGAAAAAAATATAAAATATTAGTCAAATAAAAAATTTATAAAATATTGTTTCATTCTTAAATGTTTACAAAAATATTAAAATACTATTTCATTCTTAAATATTTACAAAAATATTGTCGATATATTACATATATTTTAAAATTGATTTTTCAATTTCAAATTTGAAAAATCAAAGTAATTCCAAAGTATAGAAATTAAGTATATATTGTTTTTATTTATACGGAACAGTGGTTTTTTGTTTTTTTATATAGATTTGTGTATTGTGTAGCCGTTGATTTTTCTTTTCCTTTTTTTTTTTTTGAGGAAATTGCATATATTGTTTTTTCACTTTTAATATATTATCATAACATTTTTTATTTTTTATATTTTCATTATGAGGCCTCTGTTTTTTATTTTTATTTATTTTTATCAGTCTTTTATCTTTTTTTTTTCTTTTTTTATAATTTTTGTGTTTAACTTTTATACTATTTATTTTTAATTTTTTAGATAAATTTCAAAATTTTAAATTATTAAATTAAAAATATTTATATTAAATTTCTACTTATATGTAAATATATTATATATAACTAAATATATACTAGTTATGTACTCTTATTTCTCTCTAATACAATACATATATCAATATATACTGACATATATTAACATATTTATTTTTAACAATATTACGTAATATATGGTGGTATATGTTACATATAACTAGATATATATTGATATATATTACAAAAAAAAATAATATATGTTATATTTATATCGGTATATATAGGTATATGTGGATATATATTAGTATATAACTATTTTATAAATTTATTTATATATTGGTATATGTTTAATATAAATAGATATACCGAAAAGAATAACAATATATGTTATATATATATGGGTATATGTCGATATATGTCGGTATATATTATATATATTTTAATTAAAGAATAACAGTATATGTCGGTATATATAGATATATATTATATATAACTAGATATGTATATGTTACATATATATAAATATATATCAGTATACTTTGACTAAAAAATAATAAAATATGTGGATATATGCTGATATATAATTATTTTATATATTTATATATTTTAATATATGTTATATATAACCAGATATATAAAAAAATAACAATATATATAAGTATATGTTATATATAACTAGATATATGCGAGTACATATTACAAAAAAAAATAATAACATGTATTACATATATATGAGTATATATCAATATATGTTGATATATGTCGGTATATATTATATATATTTTGGCTAAAGAATAATAATTTGTGGCAGTATATGTGGATATATATTAGTATATATTATATATAACTAGATATATGAATTGAATTTAAAAAATAATAATATAATATAAATATTATATATTCAGATATATGTGGGTATATATTACATATAACTATATATATATTGAATTTAAAAATAATAACAGTATATATGATATATATTACATATATATATGGGTATATATTACATATAACTAGATATATATGAGTATAAAATGTGAATTATGTTATATATTAAAAAAATATTTTTAAAAATTTTTTATAGTATATGTTAAAATTATTTTAAAAATTATAAATAAAATAAAACATATAAAAGTGTGTTTATAAAACATAATTTAAAATTAGTTCACATAAGTTATATTTTAAATCAATTAATTAATTAGTTTTTAATTATATAAAATTTTTAATTTATTATTTTGCCAAGGTTCCAAGTTTTCATCTAAATCCACAGGTTCCATTTTGTTGCTAACTTGTGTACTTCAACAACAACATCTTGCTGGTGCTTGTGGTTCAACCGTATTTTATAAATTAAAAATGCTACTATAGTGAAATTGAAAAAAAAAATTAAGCACAGTAAATTTTTAAAAAAAAAATTTTACATTTTGGGTTATTTAAGTAAGCCCTGTAAAAAAAATTACATTATATCTCATTTCTTATTTTACTATTTTAATATATATTTAATATAATAAACAGAGAGCCAAAATAGAATTTCAAAAAAAAGGAGGGCAAAATTCGTTTGAAACGCATTAAAAAAATAATATTTTTAAAAATTAGTTTAATATCATTTTTATTTTGGCAATTTTATCATTGATAAAATTCAGTCGATGATATATTTAAAAAAATAAAATTTTTGAGAACAAAGATTTCTATATTTATTGAAGATACATCAAAAAAAATAAAATAAAAAAGTATTAAATCATAATCATCATAATAAATAGTTAAAATAAAAATCATCACATATATTGGTTAAAGCCTTAGACAATAAACTCTATTTTTAATTTTAGTAATAAAATTAAAGCATACTTAGAAAAATATTTGTCTCAAGACTTAAAAAATTCAAGTTCTCTGTTAGACATGAATGGCACGACCATTTCCTTGCGTGCCAATTGTAGGATAGAATGTATTGATGAAATATTCTCATAGTAAGATTAGAGGTCACAAAGACAGACCGCAACAATAATCTCGCTATCGTGTCCTCTAGTGCGCAATTGGTCCACAAGAAGAGGAATTTAATTAAGACACAAAAGAGAAGTGAGCAAAGGAGCGGCGTCTGAAGCCTCTTCAGACCACAGTTCAGATCTAGTGACCGCATTTGTCATCGCGCAACCGAGATGCACCTAAATACACTCGATGAAGATTTGGCATAATGATACACGATCATTGAAGCTGCCAATGTCATAGCGTGAAATTCAGCCTATCACAATGAATTCAGAGAGACACACCCGTGAAGTTTATGTTGTCTCTTTTAGGCAACTAAGATGGAGGTAAATTGGTATTTTTGAAGTTTGATGACTAAATTAAATTCTTTGCAAAAATAAAAAGAATTAAAGATGAGAAAAATGTGCACAAAAAAATTTATAGTGGTTCATATTCAAATAATCCTACATATACTCATCAACCACAAAGTGAGTATTTCACTATTTTATATTTTTACAAGTTTAACCCTAACTTGATATTTTGTAAGCTCACACCAAACTTTTATAATGTTTTGAGAATTCTCACAATCCAACAAAAGTTTTTCTCTTTAACTCACTTTTTAACCAACTCACAATAATGGTGTTTAATGCTCATACCCAACACTCAATGAACAATAAATGAAAAATTAAGTATAAGGTAGTTAAAAATTAAATTTGCAAGAGTTTGGATAATGAATGCTCAAAGAATGCAATAAATGATGTTTAGTAGTGCATTTATAGCAATTTTTCTCTGAAAAATCCATTTGGAATAAGTTATGGAGGATCAAGTTTTCACCTACTAAAATATCTTACATTAAATGTTTGTCAGAGAGCTCTCGCAACCGCTTGCCTTGTGTAGTGGTCGTGAGATGCCATTTAGCGATCCTCCTACCTTCTTGTGTGTTTGTGAGATCAATACTATATCTATTGGCTAGTTTTAACGGTTGGTGCACATGGCTTTGATAAGTCGGCGTGAACCATTCCCGGCTAGGCTTAATGACAATTGCGGTTGTGCTTTACTCGTTGCAGTCGCGGTTTGAATTTTTCCTCAGTTTTGACCAACACACGTGGCATCCTTCAATTAGTGAAGAGAAAATCTGCCAAAAGTCTTTGAGCATTTGAAAATCGCGGTCGCACCATCCTAAAATTACGGTGAGAAAGAGAATCCCGCACTAAAATCTTGAATGGTATTAAGATCATGAACCTTACTGATATCCTTAGTATTTTTGCCTTCAAAAATCTCGCGGTCACCCTATTATTGGTGTGTTTCGAGGACTGCTTTAATGCCCATATTCCTAGTCGTGCCTTTGACTGTGAACTTTACTGTGATTCTTGAAAATTTTCAACCTTTAGGAACGGTCACCCCATAATTTGAGTGGTTGTGTCACCTGGTGTCGTGGTCACACTCATGCCCTCGAGAGAGACTGCATACCTTACTATGTAAATTTTTTCTTTTCTCAGGATATGGTGCAATCGCACTCTTTCAGGGGCAGTTGCAAGAGATGCCCTATGCAGAGTTCTTGAAAGAACTTAAAACCTAAGGCAAAAACACTTCAAGCAAAAGATTAAGTACTTTTAATTTGAGTGTAAAAGATCAAAATAGAATATGTGTGCAAAGGATTTGACCAATGATTTATATGATTAGAAGTAGTTGGTGGGATGTTGATTTTTCAATCACGGGCTGCCACGTAGAAAGAGAAATTTTGAAAAATTTTCAACTCTAAGATATCGCAATTGCGCTTTAAAAGAAGGTGACCTTGATATTCATAAAGTTGGTGGTGGATGGAACCGTTGAAACATTGACTAATAGATTGTTACCATATGTACTAGTTATTGAATTGATGGAATATACAATTTAAGTTCTACGACCATACGCAAGCCACTGCCATTGAGAAACATAATTTGCGATTGCGCTACAAGGCAAGCGACTGTGATTCTTGTCTGACAACATTAAATGCATAAATTTTTAGTTAGTGAGGGGAATATCTTTTGGTACACAACTCTAACAACCTCGAAGAGTTATAAAAATTATAAATGCCTCATCAAACATCATTCAATGTAACTTTTTAAGCATTCAATAGCCGGTCTCTTGCAAATTTAATTCTTGAATTACCTTATAATAATTTTTTTGAGTTTTTGGTGTAAGCACTAGAAAACACCTAGTTATAAGTTTTTGTGAGCGTTAAACACAATGTTAGAGAGTAAACTTGAGAAAACTCTTATAAAAATTGTGAGTTAACTATAAAATCTTGTAAAAATTTGGTGTGAGCTTGTAAAATAATAAATTAGAGTTGAACTCATAAAAATTCAAATTGATAGTAACATACTCAACTAGTGAATTAAGGAGTGAACATATGATATACTTATCAAAACCACTATTAAATCTTGGTGTCGTATTCCTTCTCCCTATTCTCTCTTATTTACAAAAGAAATTTTAAAACCTATTAATTTAACTCATGTTGGTAGCCAAAGGGACAACAACACAATTTTAGAAGTAGAAATAATAAAATAAAAATAAAAAATAAAGAAAAGATATTTTAAAAAATAAAGATTTAGACCTTGTATTCTTTCTCAATCTTACCTTTTTTTTACTATATTTTCTATTTTCTTAGTCTCTTAATCCACTAAATAAGTTCAAATTAGTTTAGTGGATGAGCATGTCTCCCTTTCTAATTTCCATTCTCTTCCACTTAAGTTATTTAAAGGACATAAGTAATTTAAAATTTTTAAGAAGGGCAAAAAAAAATTTTAAAATTTTTAATATATATATATATATATAATTTTTTGAAAAAGGAAGGAGGCAGTTGCCCTCTTTTCTAGAAGCTAGAAGGTAGCTTCACCCTGGTAATAAATGAATACTACACATGGATTATATTTTTAATATATTAAATATATAAAAATATATATTTTTATATTTTCAAAAATAAGATAAAAATTGTGTATTTTTAGAAATAATTTTTTTTTTTAGATATTCTCGACGAAATAAATGAATAGCCGCAATCCCATGTATAGATGAAATTTTTAAAAAATATTTTGTGTAATTTCCTCTAAAAATTTTTGTTTGGCCAAAGACAATTGTATTATTCTGTGGGCTGACCCCTGCAAGGAAACCAAACCCAAAAGAGGGAAAAAAAAAAAAGTTAAAACCTAAAGCCATAATTATCTTATCCATATGCTATTTTATTTGGCCATAAATTGGACCTTTTTTTCTTATGATAATTCTTTAAAGAATTTTATTTATTACAATATAGAATTAATTTTGTAAGATAATAACAAATATTTAAGATTCAATTTCTATTTTAATCAGTATTATTTTTTAAATCGTTTTTAATACACTTGCATATTTGACTTTTACATTTAAATATTATTTCATAAATGTTGACTTCAAAAATCAATCTCTGAGAAAATTATTTTATTTAATAAATAATAATTGTTAAAGAAAAATAAAAGATGTTAAAAAAGTAAAATAAATTGATAAGTAAAATTTAAAATTTTTATGCTTCTTTATTATGATAGTTTTTTATATAATATAATTTTAAATAACATGACAATAAAAAACAAAAATAAAAAAATAATACCAAAAAAGTGTAAGCTAATATTCATGAGGAGAGAAAAAAAAAACACTGTCAAAGTCCAATCACCAAGGGCGGAGCAGCGCTATAGGTGGGCCCTTCCCTTTTTTTAGTTCATATATATTTTATTATATATATTATAAAATATATGTTATATATATATATTTTATTTTTTATTATATATGCGTAATACATATATATTATAAAATTTTAAAAATATCCCTTCTCATTAAATACATTATTTTAATATAAATTTAGTTCAAATTTAAACTATTAACCAAAATATATTTAATTTGCATAAAACTAAATATAAGTTACCCTAATCAAATTTTTATTTTATAAAAAAATTATAAAATAAATTTATTATTTTATCACTCTAATATCTACTATTATAAATTAAAAATTGAGTAATTTTTATCAATTATGACTAAAATTTATAATTATAATTTTAAATTATAAATGAGTTTTTTTTTAAATTTTTTACAATTTAATTTTTTTACTTAAGGTTTGATATTAGCTTTATATTGACTACTATTTATATTTTATCTATTTTTTATAATTTTTTTATTTTTTAGTTCTCAATTATTTAAATTAAGATGTTATTATTTATAATTTTTTTAAAAATTAAAAATTTAAATTAATTAATTTTTTCTTGCCACCCTAATTCTTTATTCTTTGTTCTTGCTCTGTTACCCAGTAATTTCATTTTCTCCAACTTAATTAAAATGATAAACACATTTACAAGAAGATAGAAAATTCCATAAATTAATTGCATCTAAAATTTACTTTATTCTAATATTATACATATTAATATAAATACAAGTCATTGTCACTTTTTACAATTATTATTATTATTATTATTATTTAAATCTTTTTGAAGATCTTGAAAAAAGAATAGGGAGCGGACCATAAAGAAAGGCATCTCTAAATGACTACTCTAAAGACAATATGCGCAGTCTTAGTTCAAAAAAAAAAAAAAGAAGAAGACAATATGCGCACTAGAAAGAAAAGGCTTGAATTTAGCATCATCTTTTTAATCTTTCAAATTTTATCTTTTTTGCATTTATTCCATATAATAATATATATATCTCATTCTTTTGAATGCTACTATTCATTAACATGAATATAAAAATAAAATTATAAGAGCCAAATATATATATAGTTACATAAATTTTATTTATTATTTTATTTTATTTTATAAAATTTAACCATATAATGTTTTAAATTCACTTTTTTTTATTTATAAATATAAATTTGCTGAGTCATACTATTGTAGCAAATAAAATACTAATTACAGTCACTTTAGAGAGTAATTATTGGATAATCTCTTTTTTATTGGTTTAAAAATATTTATTATAAATTTATTTATGATAGAGAAATATTATAATTAATATTTTTTAACTAATAAAGAAGAGATTGTTCAACAATTATTTTTTAAAATGACTGAAATTAACGTCCTACTTCTAGCAAAATAACATGATTTTATTACATATACATTCCCAACTTATATGCACTATTCATTGTTAACTAGCACTTGCATGTTTGTGCTTTCTCTTTTTTCTTCCTATTTTGTTTTGTTATTTTTTTGCTTTTTCTTTTTTCATCTTCTTTTTTCTGTAGTATACTTTTTTCTCTCATATTGGTTACTTGCAATAATGGTGTTCAGTTGTGAATTTTTACATTTAGAAGAAGTGAGAAGAGGTGCCAAAGACAGAAAAAAAGAAGAAAATTTGTAATGATAGTTAGGGGGTTTAGGAGTTGCAAACAATTATTACAGTTAAGGCGTGCATATAAGGAGAAAAATGGGCACCAAAATTATTGCCAATTAAGAAAAAAAGAGTAATAAGTGGGCACAGAATTTTTCTCTTTTGTTGTCCCCCAAAATCATAGAGTAAACGAATAATTACTGCTCTCTCTTTTCTTTTTTAGCATCTCTAAAATTGGAGGCAAAAGATGCTCTTTTCTTTTGTCTCTCTCACCCTTTTAGCCTTTTTGTTTATAGCAAGTATTAATAAATTCTCATTGGTTGTTTCATAACCTAATTTAATATTTAAAATTAAAAAATTTAATTGGAAAAAATATATCATTGCTACTTGGAAAATTGAAGAAGAAGAAGATAATTCAATTTGGGATAGTTTAATCTTCTTACTAGTTGTTAATATAAATATTTTCGTTATTTTATCAATAAAATATGATGTGACAATTTGATAAATAAGAAAACGGTCAAACACTAAACTAAAAAAAATCAAATATTAAAATAGTAAAAATAAAAAAGTTTGAATACTAATGGTATTTTTTTTTCATTTTTAATAATGTGCTATTTTAAATAATTTAGTAATTATTTAATAACACTTATATTTAAAGTCTTAATTAAATTAAAAAATATTTAAAATGATAAGTCATAATTTTTTAAATTTAAAAATTATACTGAATGTAATAAGTGATTAGATTTTTAAATATTTTTACAATTTAAAATTTTATATTACATATTTTTCAACATCTAAATTTTGAGCAATTAATTTTCAATTTTATCAAATATCATCTTAGTTTATATGAAAAGGATATTTGTAATTTTTTTATTATAAAAAATAATATAAAAACCATGTTAACTAAAATATTCTGTAACTTTTATATAATTAATTTAAATATATAGATAAAAATACACTTTTGGAATAAGCAACAGTTTTCCTTTTGTAATGTGTGTCCAACAATAACCAGTATCATCCTCTCTAATATTTCAGGAAAGCCAATTCCTAAATTTTGGCCAATATATATAATTTTCAAGGGAATAATGTTAAGAAAAAGTTCAAATTTTAATTCATGTATTGTACAAATGAAAGCAAGAGAAAAAAATTAGATAATTATAAACATTGAAGTTTTGCATTTTTTTCACATGCAGTTTTCACAGTATTAAAATTTTATTATTGATATTTTTCTTCATATATGTAAGTACATATATATAATTTTTACTATGAAATCTTTTCAGTTAGGGATTGTTGAGGATTTGCAGAGAAAGGACGTGTCAAATGTTGTAGATTTTGAACTTTTGAATTTGGCCAAGTAATTGCAACTAAATTACTCTACCTTTTACCTTTATTTTGGTTGCAATGACTATAATTAGAACGAAAATTATTAATTTTTGAGTCGGGCCATCCATGTCGAATAAGTAAAATTTATACGTTTAAAATATCTAAATAATAATTAAATATTATATTTAGATAAATAATTATAGAGTATGAATGAAAGAAAATTTTTACTTAGATTAAATACATGTACACTCGGTCAATAAATTTTTTTTAAAAAAATGATAATAGAAAAATTGAATAATTTCATTAAATAGGTGCATGTGTACCTTGCAAGTCATTTTCATGAATGAGATTAAAAATTCTATTTATATTATGATTTTGATTCTTAATAAAATCCTATAAAATGAGGTAAAATGATTTTAATCCAAGTTTAAACAAATATCTCAAGGAGAAATTTTTTTTTGCTTTTTTCTATAATTTTCTCTCTCTTAGCTCTCTATAAATTTCTTTTTCTATAAGTAATTCTTTCTTTAAAAGTGAGAGTGTAATTTTGAGATTATTTTAATTTTACACTATGAGCACAAGAGTTTTTTATTTATCGATGATTATTTTTACGATTGGTAGCATAAATTATGATAAAATTTTTCTGTGAACATGATTAGAGATAATATCTTACTTTTATTATTTTATTTGGATATATTCTTATATTGGTATCAAAGCATGGTCTTGTGTTCCATCATATTTATTAATTATTTTGTGTAATTGATTATTTTTTCTAATATATTAATCAATCACATATTATTAATCATGATTGAATTGTCATTTTTGAGTTTGAAAAACTTGATTTTGTCGCTGTTGTGTGTTCGATATATTAATATCAATTCAAAGTAGATATGTAGAGCTTTAAAACAACATATTATTTGCTTAAATTAGAGTTAAAATGAATAAATTATAGCCTTATAAAGCTAGCCACACGAAACTGATAAAATTAAATTTTCTAGAATTAAATTAATTATAATTAACCCACTACAATAGCTAAACGTTAGATTGGAGGATTCATGAATTAATTTTGACCACGTAAACGGACAATCAACTCTCTGAAAACCTCCCACTAAACCCAACTTTACCGGCCGAATCAATTGGCAAGGTAGCGCGTGGAGTCCACGCATTGTGTAATGGGGTTTGCTTTTCTAGATGCTGGGCCATGTGCTAGGCTCACAAACATGGGTCAAACCCGCGCAAAGCGACAAGTAATTTTCGAAAGAGCCACCTGGCTTCTCCAAATGCATTAGTGGCAGTGCCTGGTTGGCTAAAACTGATTCTTTTTGGCTTTTTTTGGACATCATTTTTTCATCTTTTTTTATACAGACTCTAATTTATTTTTAAAATTTTTTAGATAATTTTATTTAATTTTTTGGGAATTACAAAAATTAATTTTTTAAAACTATTTTAATTGAAAAATTATTTTTTAGTTAAGAAAAAAATATTTCCACTTGAAAATTTTTTTCCAGCCTTGAAAAATTATTTGAGTCTTTAAAATATATTTTTATGGCAATTTAAATAGAGTTCATGTCCTTTATTTTTTTAAATTATACTATTATCTGCAATTATTATTCTTAACTTTTATTTTCTGTAAAAAGTTACAAAAAATTATTCTTACAATCAAAACTCCCATAATAGCATGCATAACTGGCCATAAGGCCAGATTTAGACTGACAAAGAGAAATTTGAAAAGCTGCATGAGAAAAATGAAATGTGTTTTAGTATTTGAATTCGAGATTTAAATTTTCTTATAAAATATTTCATGTGTTTTCATAAATTTTTAAAAAAAATAATCCGATTGGATAAGTTAAATAAAATATTTCATGTGTTTTCATAAAATTTTCTTATAAGTTAAAATCGATAGGTAATTATATACGGTCACCAGGGATTTCTCAATACATTCATCCTTATATGAGTTACTAAATAATATATGAGACAAAAGATAAGATAAATACAATGTCCTTGTTAAATTCTTTCTTGAGACTAGGTATAATAAATGGGTTTCAAAAGATTGACAAGGAAAGATGACCCTTCGCTATTGGAGAGAGCTTGTGGTTGAGAGATTAATTTTTCCAAGAATATTATTCATTTATATGCCAGTTGGCTTAAAACATGATCTTCAAGATTCAACTTTAGTTGGAAGACTGTTTGCTAATAGTGGTCAAGTCTAATTTTAATGTCATAGATTATTCTTATATGTTTTTTTTTTAAGAATAGTTGATGGACTTATGAGCTTAAAGTTGTTTTATTGAAAACTTATAGTTTTTGAACTATTAACTTTATTTTTAATTAATGGAATAAATAGTATTTATTTAGTTTGAATAATTGTTTGATATTTTTGTATATATATATATATTATATTAACGTTGATAATTGCATATATTAGATAGATATCTTATCATTCTGTTATCATTCTGTTATAAGTGATAGGTTTATAGATTAGTTTTAGATGTATACGATGTTATCTGTATAGTTAGTTTTATCTCTTTGTATTCTATATAAAGTATACACATCAATGAGAATAAGTTAAGTATTCTTTTACTAAATATCTTTACATGGTATAAGAGCAAAACTAGAATTCTTCTCTTTTCTGTCTTCGATCCTCTTTTTAATATCCTTCTTCTATTCAATGTCTTCCTCAACTACCTCTCCCTCTGCTTCTCCCACTCGCTCCGCCTCTGTTTTTGGGCAGCGAATTACCCATCCTTCTTTTGCTGTATCCAATATTAAAAATTATGTTGGAGAAACTCTTTCATTTACGAATTATTTGCTCTGGCGTTCTCTGATTATACCTGTTCTGCAAGGATTTGATGTATTTGGCCATATTGATGGTTCTGTTCCCCCTCCATCTGAAACAATTGAATCTTCTGATAATTCTTTTGTTACTAATCCTGAATTTTCTGTCTGGAGACGGATTGATTCTCTGGTATTATCTTGGATTCAGGCTACCATCAGTACTGATGTTCTACGCAGCCTTATTAAACCTGATATTTCTTTAACTGCTCGTCAGGCTTGGGAGGAGATTGAAGCTCTATTCAGAGATCAAGCTCACGCTAAACTTCTTCAATTGAAGGCTGAGTTTTATAGCACCACCAAGGAGAACTCAACTGTTGATGAATATCTGCAGAAGTTAAAGTCTATCTATGATTCTTTATGTTCGATTGGTCATAAACTCAGTGAAGATGATCTCGTTATGCAGGTTTTAGATGGACTACCAGTTGAATACGAGAATGTTGTGATAAGTTTAAGCAGCCAGAAGATGTTACCCTCTTTTGTCGAGGTTCACACTTCGTTATATCTTCAAGAGTTATGATTACAGACTCGATCTAAGCGTCAATCTGTTTCAGCTACTGGTTCTTCTAATTTACAAACTGCTTTGGTCGCTGCTGAACGTTCTCCACACCAGAATCAGAATAACAGGGGTCGTGGTGGCCGGTATCAAAATCAAGGACGTGGTAATCAATACAACAGTTCAGATTCCTACAATTATTCTGGACGTGGTGGTCGTGGTCGTTACCGTGGTGGTCGAAGTAATTATTCTTCTCAAGGACGTGGTTCTTTTACCAATAATTCCAATCCCCAGGGTCTTCTTGGTGTCTGTCCGCCGGTTTCACCTCACTTTGTTCAGTGTCAGATATGTTTGGATGGGACTCATTCTGCACGAGATTGTCCCTATTTTTTGAGACGTGTTCAGCCACCACCATCTGTTCCTTATCCACCAAGTGATGTTTTTAATCTTTTTTATGCTGCTCTCCAACTTCAGGAGCCACTTCAGAACACATGGTTGCCTAATACAGGTGCATCTTCCCATATGGTGTCTAATTCAAGTATTTTGAATGGTGTTCAACCTCATTTGGGAAATGAATCTGTTATGTTTGGAAATGACAATTTTCTACCTGTTTCTCATACTGGACATCAATTGTTATCCACACCTTCTGCTATTTTTCGTTTGAATAATGTGCTTGTTATTTCTTCCCTCATAAACAATCTTATTTCTATTAAAAAGTTTACTCGTGATAATCTTTGTTCAGTTGAATTTGATCCTTTTGGGTTTTGTGTGAAGGACCTTCGGACGCAGAAACCACTTCTCATTTGCAGTAGTCCAGGGGATCTCTATGAGTTTCCTTCGTCGTCATTATCTTTGTCTTCTTCAGGTCCAACCAGTTTCGTAGCTATGCGAAGTTCTCCAGTTTTATGGCATCGACGTTTAGGGCATTCCAGTTCTTCCATTTTGTCCAAATTGTTTAGTTCTTCTGCTTTTCATAAAATAAATTGTAATGCTTGTCAGTTAGGCAAGCACACTAGATTATCCTTTTCTACTTCTCATGTACGAGCTTTAGCTCCCTTTAATTTAATTCATTCTGATGTTTGGACCTCTTCCCTTGATTCTTTTAGTGGTTTCAAGTACTATGTTGTTTTTCTGGATGATTTTTCTCGTTTCGTTTGGGTTTTTCCATTAAAAAGGAAAAGCGAAGTCTATCAAACTTTTGTTTCTTTTGTCCGGTTTGTTAAAACTCAGTTTGGTTGTCTTATCAAGACCTTGCAGTGTGATGGTAGAGGCGAGTATACTAGTAACTTATTTCAGCAATTTGCTTCTGAAAATGGCATTCATGTTCAATATTCTTGCCCATATACTCCTCAGCAAAATGGGGCAGCAGAACGAGTACACAGAACTTTAATTACTATGGTCAGAACAATGTTACAATAGTCCTCTTTGCCACCGCAATTTTGGGTTGAAGCTCTCCATATGGATGTTTATATTTACAATATTTTACCTTCACAGGTTCTGGATTTTAAATCTCCTTTTGAAAAATTGAAGAATGAGTCTCCGGTGTATGATAATTTACGGGTCTTTGGTTGTTCCTGCTTTCCTAATACTTCTGCAATTGCAAAGCATAAACTCGCTCCACGATCTGTTCATTGTGTTTTCCTAGGTTATCCTGCAAATTACAAGGGATTTCGGTGTTATGATCCGATTACTAAGCGGGTGATTATTTCCAGACATGTCACTTTTAATGAAAATCAGTTTCCATATTCTGTTTTGGTTTCAGCTGAATCTAAATCTTCTTCTGGTTTTCACATGCCTCTGCCTGTTTTTACTAGTGTTATTTCAAAGCTTCGTGATCAACAGATTTCTTATTCAGAAGGTGCTAATAATTCACATGTTGGGAATATTCTGCAGCATCAGACTTTACAACCCACGAGAACTATGCATCCAGCTGTTGTTGATTCCATTGCTACGAATTCTGCCTCTTCTTTCGACGCAGTCACATACTGCTGCTTCTGATTCTGCTATATCCAGAGATTCATCAATGCAACCAGCTCCATTACGGGTTTCTCTTCCTGATTCTGTTTCTACTATATCTGCATAGCCTGTTAATGTTCATTCAATGATTACTAGATCTAAGGCTGGGATACGAAAGCCTAAGTATCCTCTTTCATTAACAGTTGTTCACAATTCCAGTTCGATTTTATCTGAACCCACTTTTTATACAGAAGCTAATCGTTTTGAAGAATGGCGCAAAGCAATGTCATCCGAATATGATGCTTTACTAGCAAATCAAACTTGGCATCTTGTTCCTAGACCCCGGGATGTTAATGTAATTGGTTCAAAGTGGGTTTATAAAGTCAAGCTGCGTTCTGATGGGAATTTAGAGAGATATAAGGCACGTTTGGTTGCTCAAGGATATGCTCAGAAGGCTGGACAGGATTATGATGAAACTTATAGTCCTGTAGTGAAACCAACCACTATTCATATTGTTATTTCTCTAGCAACTTTGAGACATTGGCCTATTCATCAGTTAGACGTAAAGAATGCTTTCTTGCATGGTATTTTAAAAGAAAATGTTTACATGGAGCAGCCATGAGGTTTCAAACATCCAGATTATCCTGATTTTGTGTGCAAATTGAATAAGGCTCTCTATGGCCTCAAACAAGCGCCACGGGCTTAGTTTGAGCGTTTTACTTCTTTTCTTAAACAAATGGGTTTTCAATCCAGTAGAGCAGATTCTTCTATGTTTGTGTTTCGGAAGAAAGATGAAATTGCAGTTTTATTACTTTATGTTGACGATATATTATTAACTGCTTCTACTGTTGATTTGTTACATTCAATCTTGGGGTGTTTGAAACAGGGATTTGCAATGACTGATCTTGGGAGTTTGCATTATTTTTAGGGGTGGCAGTCAAACGAAATACTGATGGTATTTTTCTTCATCAAACAAAGTATTCCATGAATTTGTTGCAACGTGCAGGGATGGAGAATGTGAAACCTCTAATGACACCAGCTGTTTTAAATGAGGTTTTGACTTCTGCTTTAGACAGCCCTTTGTTTTCTGATGCAAAGTTCTATCGTAGTATTGTAGGGGCTCTACAATATCTCGTGTTTACAAGGCCTAAAATTACCTATGTGGTAAATCAGGTTTGTCAATTTATGCATACCCCTTGCGAGAAACATATGCAAGCAGCGAAAAGAATACTTAGATATGTTAAAGGCACTGCTCACTGTGGTTTACAGATTTACAGTGGTGGTGAACCGAAATTGGTAGCTTACTCGAATGCCGATTGGGCTGGATGTCATGAAACTCGACGTTCAACAACAGGTCTTTGTGTATTTTTTGGCCGCAATTTGGTGTCTTGGTCTGCGAAAAAGCAGGCGACTATTTCTCGATCAAGCGCCGAAGCCGAGTATAAAGCTATGGCAAGTTGTGTTGCTGAGTTGACATGGATTAGATATCTCTTGCATGAGTTGAGTGTACTGTTGCAAGATAAACCAACTGTGTATTGTGACAATATTAGCTCTACTTATATGGCAGCAAATCCAATCCAACATGCTAGGACTAAGCATATCGAACTTGACATCCATTTCGTACGCGAAAAGGTTGCAGCAGGACAATTGTTTGTTCATCATATCTCCACTAAGGATCAAATAGCGGATATTTTTACTAAACCACTTTCAGGCAGTCACTTTCAACTGTTTCGATCCAATCTTTGTGTTCAGCCACACATCGATTGAGGGGGGTATTAGATAGATATCTTATCATTCTGTCATCATTCTGTTATAAGTGATAGGTTTATAGATTAGTTCTGGATGTATACGATGTTATCTGTATAGTTAGTTTTATCTCTTTGTATTCTATATAAAGTATACACATCAATGAGAATAAGTTAAGTATTCTTTTACTAAATATCTTTACAGCATATAGCTAAGAAGATGATTAGAAATCTAGTGATGTTTTGACTTAAGATTATATGCATGTTAATATTGAAGTATAAATTGGTTATGCAAATATAGTAATACGTAAATTGTAGCATTACTAAAACATGTGTATGCATTGTCTCCATAGATATTCTTTTTCAATTTGCTATTATATCTTTTGCTTTTGAAAACATTGTTACAGAATTGAACAAATGTGCCAAGTTATCTGTGAATAATTATAAAATCTATAGTATGAAAATACAATGCATGTTGGAAGAATAAGGGGGTGTTAAAACCTTTTAATACAATTATGGAATAACTAAACCAAGATGGAACTTTGGTCCAATATAGGTGTGATAGAGACACTTATATTGCCTGAAAAAAGAAAAAAAATACCCTTATTCATATCACGTTGCTCAGTGCAATAGATGACGACATTATGAGAAATTTTTTAACTTTTAGTATACTAAAAATTTGTGGGATGCTCTTAAAGAGAAGTTCAGAAGGATTTTCTTAACTAAGCTATGCTCCCTTACAATCAAGTTTGACACTTACAATTCAATAACTTAATAATTTATAATATAATATAAAATTAAAGAAATACAATAGTTCATTTTTGCTAATATAATATAATTAGATTATTCAGCCTTCTAAAGATGTTGTTTATTTTAATATTTCTACTTTGAAAAGGTAGGAAAAATAAATAAAAAATGAAAACTGAAATAAGCTATTTGAACTCGTTAAACTTAATTAAATTAAGCTTAAACCCCAACACAAGATGCATGATATATAAGTTTGAATCGATATGAGTTCAAAGTCAGCTCAAACCAAACTCAAGTCCGAGCTCGAGCTCGTCTATTTTATATCAAACTGAGCTTGAGTTTTTTAAAACTCGACTGGACGTAGTTTGATTGTAGCTTTTACTCTGTTTTTTGTTTTTTTTTTCCAAAAATATTTATCATATACAGTAAATTGTATTAAATGTTTAAAAGGCTTCTTGATTTTGACTTTAAGAAAATAAGTTTAATTTGGATTTCTTTGGGTTATTTATATGAGCATGAAGTGTGATCGGCCATACACCATACAATTGGCTTTACAAGCCAAGTGTATGGTAGGAGGAAAATTCAAAGTATAAATTAAATTTCGTTTTCACATGCCCATGATTATCAAATTAGTAGCTATAAAGAAGTGTGAAAATAGTTAAGATAAATGGGGAACAATATGGAAACGTGAAGGAAATTGAGCAAGACCATTTTTTAATCTGAGAATAAAAAAGACTGAGAAGGAGAGAAAGACATAAGAAAATAACTCAACAACACCCAGAAAAATTAAAGAATTTACTCAAATTTCAGAATTATCTTGTTCTTGTTATTTTTGTCAGTTAGCTATAGTTCCTTGTTAAATTTTATTTCTTCTACATATTTAGCTTCAGTCCATAATTCAGTCCATTATTTGTTTATATACTTTTACTATTGTTTAGTAAAGTATAGTTTGCAAATATATTTTTACTTTTTTTTTTTTCAGTTTGGTATTGTGGAATTTAAGTGAATTGTGATAAGAAAATTTGAAAATTTTGTTCTTTTTTGATCCTTTAAAGAACTTACACATCGTTAGAATCATATTTATTAACACAATTGGTTAAGAAACTTAATCTTTTGGCACACCCATAATTTTTATAAAGACTAAATTTGTGAATTTAAAGCATATTTTCTATGCTTATATTACAACCAATCCATTTTTAAAAATAATTTTCTAGAGATATTATTGTCAGTTAATGTGGTTTAGAATTAATTTACAATGGAAGAAGCTTTTTATTTTATCTCCAATTTCATATTATTTTTTTTATTTATGTTTCTTAATCAATATATTCCTTTTTGGTTATTAAAATAATTTAATTAAAATGATATAGAAGTTAATAAGAGACAGATATAGTTTATAATTTTGAAGTTTTATGTTTTTTATATTTATTTAATTCAATAAACATTTGAATAATTAATCACATTATCCACTCAATATGTGTTGTAAAAAATATAAATAAAGCTTAATAAAAAAAAATAAAACTAAGTATAAAATAAAAACTTATTCTTTCATTTGTTTTTTTTCTTCCAATCAAACTCCCAAGTAACAAAATCTAAGCATGATTACTTGATTTTATATGTTTGAAGACAAAATTATTGAATTTAATGTCTTTATTATAAAACTCATTCGAAAAATATTAATTAATCAAAAATTAAAAATATGTAATTAAGACTAGTTTATAATTAATTTAGTGAGAAAATAAATTTTTATTATAAAATAAATTTTTAATAATAAATAAAAAAATATATTTATAAGATATAAATAAAATAATATAATTTTAAAATATATAAAATATATATAATTAATAAAATTATTAAAATTTTAACAATTTATTATATTAATATTGTTCAAAAAAAATTATTATATTAATAGTACAGAGTTGCATTACTCAGAGATAGGAGTGGAACCATAAAACATCCTCTAAGTCCGCAAGTTTGGACGACTGGACCCCACTCTTTACAAAACGGACAAACAAAGACAAACACATTAACAACACTGCACCCTATCTTAGCTTAGCCTCGTTTAAGAATCTTCCTCGCGAGTAACGACCACCATCTCCACAGCCGATTTTTTTAAAATAATTTTTCAAACTCGCCGATTTTTTAACGAAGTCTCCGGTCAACTTTCCCCCGCTACGCTCCTCTTTTCTACTTTACGCGCCTTCTTGGCTTTTTCTCATGAAAATGTCATGTCATTACTCATTACTAAGTAATTTCCATATATTTATTGATTTTCCTTGACAATTTATTTGTTAAATTAATTATTAGAGTGATAAGTTAAAATTTTAATTTTTTTTGTATTTAATATATTTTAAAAAATCAATTTTAAATTGATTAATCAGCTAAAATATCTATTTATTATTAAGTTACATCTTTTTAATATATTTTAAAACATCAATTTTAAATTTATTAATAAGAGAAAATATCTATTTATTATTAAGTTATATCTTAATATATAATTGAAATTTTAATTTATTATTTTTAAAATATAAAATTTTTAATATAAAATTGATTAAATTATAGCTATATTTTATATTTATGCCTTTCATTTTAGATAAAAATCTTATTTAAATATATAAAATTAATTTAATCATATATATTATCTTACTATACATTATTATATGAAAAAAAGTTTATTTTTCTATCATTATAAATTAAAAATTATAATAAATTAATTTTTAATATAATTATTTGGTGAAAAGAATTAATTTTTAGTCTATTATTTAAGAAATTATATATTCATCATTTGATTATGCGCCTATAATTTACATTTCGATATTTATTAGAATTATTTTTTATTTAATCTTTTATACTATTACTTTAATTATATTTATTTAAAAGAATTATTTTATAATAAAATTCTGATTAAAAATATCTATTTTAATAAGAATTAATAGGTCAATCCATAGAGAATCCGTACTCAATAAGCAAAGTGTGAAAACACAGTGAACGCGTGAGTTTCACGCTTACTTTGGACCAGAACTGTCTTTTTGGACTTCTTACACCGCCTTGAACGCCAGCGGCCAGCCTTTAAAATCCATTTTCGCCTCTCATTTTCTCATTTGAAGACATTTTCTTTTATTTTCTCTCTCTCTCTGTGGTTATCGGATCTGAAAGTTTTTGTCAATTTCATGGCTACAACGACATCGTATTGGTGTTATAGATGCACGCGCTTCGTCGCCGTTTTGGTCTCTGAAGACTCCAGCGACGTGTCTTGTCCTCACTGCGACGGTGGATTTATCGAAGAGATCGAGGCTAATTCTCAGCCGGAGAATAATCAACGTCGATTTATGTACATATTGTCTGAAAACAACGGTAGAAATCGTCAAGACTCCGATCGGATTCCTACTTTGAGATTTCGTCGGAATCGCCGCAACGCCCGTGACCGTTCTCCGTTTAACCCGGTTATTGTTCTTCGCGGTACTACCGCACCTGAAGAGAACGAAGAGGGGAGTAGTTATGAGTTTTATTACGATGATGGAACCGGGTCCGGTTTGAGACCCGTACCCGCAAACATGTCTGAGTTTTTGATGGGATCTGGATTTGACCGGTTACTGGAGCATTTAGCACAAATTGAAGTGAATGGTTTCGGGAGGGTAGGAAACCCGCCGGCGTCGAAAGCGGTGGTGGAGTCTATGCCCACCGTTGAAATAACGGAAACCCACGTTTTTGGGGAGGCGCACTGCGCAGTGTGTAAAGAGGCGTTTGAACTCGGCAGCGAAGCACGTGAGATGCCATGTAAGCATATTTACCATTCGGATTGTATTCTCCCTTGGCTTGCAATAAGAAATTCGTGCCCTGTTTGCCGGCACGAGTTGCCGGCGGATCAGCAAGAAAGCGAGAATTCGGAGGAACCAGAGGAGATTGTGGGATTAACTATATGGAGGTTACCAGGAGGTGGATTTGCAGTGGGGAGATTTAGTGGTGGGAGAAGAGGAGGCGAAAGAGATTTTCCGGGTGTGTTTACTGAAATGGATGGTGGGTTTAGTGGAAGCGGTGGCGCTCAAAGGAGGGTTTCTTGGGTGAGCAGAACAAGTAGACGGAGAGAGATCGGTGGCAGCAGCGGATTTAGAAGGGTTTTTCGTGGGTTAGTTTCGTTTTTGAGAAGAATTGGGCCTAGTTCTTCTACTTCTTCAAATACTACTAGTTCAAGTTTGCGTCCTGATCCTGAATCTGGTTCAATCAGTAGAAGTTCTAGTCATTCAAGTTCTGGGTTTGGTAGATACGTAAGCAGAAGAAGAAGAGGCTTGGATTTAGAAATTGAAAATGGGACTGATAGATGGTGATTTGTTGGATATTGAAAGACGAAGATTGTACTCAAAGGTTGGATCTTTTTGTTGTACTCAAAGGTTGGTTCTTTTTTGTTTTTTGTTTTTTTAATTTTTAATCGATGTATATAGAATTAAACAGGCAAGAATTTTGAATTGAATTTTAGTTCTTTTTGTTTCCGAATCAGGGCTTGCAAAGAGAATCTTTCTAATTTTTATCAGATGGGAACGAACAGAAAAAATGTTTTGTTGGGTTTTGGAGAAAGATGGAAAAGATTATACATTTGGGATTAGGAAAAAATATGCAAGTGTAGAGCATAACTGTTTTTTTCATTCTTTCTTTCCTTCTTTCTATGAAATTTGTGTTTTTTCCTTTTTCATTATAAATTACACAAAGTCACGAACTTGTATGTTAGATTTCAATTGGGAAAAATCCATTCACTCCGCATTTGTTTGCTTGATGTGTACAATGTCTCTTAAGTTGGAGTGCTAGTTCTCAATGTAAAGCAAATTACAGCTATTAATCCAAATGGTTTAATATTTTTTTATGAGCTAATTATGCTTCTCTGATTATAAAATGGGATGTTTGATCTCTTTTTTTGTTGACAAAATGATTTGCTCCTGGAATTGTGGCCTTGTTAGCTCAAAGAAGCACCAATTTTCATCATCTGCGTAGTTTTGAGAGCTCCTTTTTACCTTTTTTCCCTTTCTTCATTATAGTTGTGTGTGGTGGCCTAGTGGTATTGCGGAGTTCAGGCAGTGAAACTCCATTAACCCAAGAAGCATGATCATATTTCTTTTTTATTATGATTGCAAAGCAGTACAAATTTAGACCAGCTGATGTTTTGCTATTTGTACTGTTTGTGAATTGTTTTTTTTTTCTTAAGTGATCCGTGAACAAGTGATAAAGGAGCAGTTTGCGAGTTCGAACTTGTGTATAAACTAGAAAGTATCGATTGCACTTTGCAGGTATACTCAGTCCTCCCATTCCATGAGTTGAAATAAGGTCTTTGTTTCACATTGTTTGCTTGTCAATTCAAACAAAGCCTACCAAGTTTTGATTTTTCAAGCCATTCCCGGTTCTGAAGTTGTTATATATTAGCTGTATATTGGTAAATTATTAAGAACTATTCTTTAAAATTTATGATAGAATACTTGACTTTTATCGGGTTTTAAGCCCAAATAAATTTAGGTCTGTTATATAGATTTTTTTTTAATTCTGTTGAGCGATTACAAGTTACAGTTTTTTATTAGGAGACAATAAATAAAATAATTTCAAACTATTAGTTGGAGGCTAAAATATGGGTCAAATTTAAAATATGAAATACTAAAAAATATGTTATATAGAGAAGGAAATGGTTGGACCACCTTGAGAGGCTAAGAGATGGAAGTGCATATAAAGGTAACGGTAATATAAGGTTTCATGTAAGGGTTTGTCATTTTTGCCAAGGGCAAGCATTTGATTGCCTTAAAAACTGTTTTATCCTCATTTCCTCAACTACCCATTTTGGCAATTTTCAAAGGTATCATAGATACTATACTCTTTTTAGATGGTAGCCTAACTTACCTGCCAATTCAGAAATTTTAGTTTTCTTTCCTACCTTAATCTATAAAATGTTAAAAATGCTTCTCTATATCATAAACACAATAATTTAGAGCTTTTATTTTTAAGAATAAGGAAAATAGGAATATATTAGCAAAGGAAGCAAGAATACGCCTTAATAATCTTGGCGTGGAGAACCAATAAAAAAGCTATCAGAAAAACAATAAATAAAGAAGCTTTTACAATATGAATGAAACTAAGCCCTAGTTGAGCTATGGAGATCTCCCTAAAACAAGAGCACGTATGCCAGTTTCTTATGAATGGTAAATTTCAATTTGATTTTAATTTTTATGAAAATTTAGTCTTATCTTTAGATTTATTTATTTTCTTTATATAAAAATAATTAGGCTAGACTTGGTTAATAAATTCCACTCAATACATAAAATAAAAGGGATTTCCTCTAAAATATCTAAAAAAATAAAATTATATAGAAGATTTACACTTTTTTAAGTTTTAATTTCAAAAGTAAACATTTCAGAGCTGTACATCTAGTATATTTTTAGTATATTAAAGATGTACTTTATTTATAAGGATATATATTTGATATATTAAACATATATCAAAATAGTAAAATGTTTTGCAAAAAAATTTAAAAAATTTAACATATAATATAATTTTCTCAAGACAAAATTCAGATTGAGCACAATGAACAACTAGTCCTGACCTATCTGCGCCAGGCCAGGCTTGGGTTAACCATTTGGTCCGTATGTTTTTACACAGATATCATCGAACCATGTGCAAACTGGACCCAGTTTAGCAGGGGGCCTACTTTTAGTCCCACATGACAATAATAAGTCTATTAATAAAGGATTTATTTGGTCTAACCATAATTTTCAAATCTGACCTGAAACTTTCAAACCTAACCCGGTATTCCAAATTTCCAATAACTGAAGAAAGAAATTCACATGCAGGTCCAACTGTAATAAAATTAATGATAGAAGAAATTACACAATATATTACTTTTTAGATTTTTTTTTTCATTTTTACTGCTGTAAGTTTTTATTTTCATTTTTAACTTTTTTTCTTTTTCATTTTTCTCTTTTTCTCTTTTCTTTTTATAAAAATACGGTACTTATTTTTTCTTTTTTTCTTTTTTCTTTTCTTTGTTTTTTTTGCATTGCTTTCCTTTCTCCTTCAATTTCGTGTTTGCAGTTATAGATATATACTGATTGAATTATTTGCCTTTTTTTTTGGAATCCATCAGACAACAATCCTTTTAAAGCAAAGAATATTATTATTGTTATTTTTCTTTTTCTTTTTTTCAATTTTCATTGCTATATAAATAAGTTTTTATGGCAGTCCTCTGTTTTACTTTCTTTTATTGTAAATTCACTGCAAATCCAATAATATTTATAGTTCTTAAGCAAACCAAAGTTGCAGGGGAGGAGAAAGAGGAGGAGGATTATAATCCATTGAAAGAGTGGCAAGATTAGCTTCAGAAAGTGCAGTTGTTATTTTCAGTGTAAGTAGTTGTATGTGAAAGTTTGTTTTGTGGAATGGGAGCGAACCCAACTATTTTCTAAAATTGATGAATACTATTTATCTAGTGGCTTAAAATGGATCTTTATTAACTTGCTTTCAACTCTGTCACCTCAGAGTTTCTACGAGTTGAATAATAAATGACCACATCCATAAGTATGGATAAGCATGCAAACTACACCCACTAAAAGCAATAGATTAAACACTTAGACAAAAATATTAGTGTAAAAAACAGTTGCAAATGTGTTGATAATCTGGCTCTGACTGGATTTGATCATAATTAGACATCCATTAGTTAAGTAGGAAATTTGAGTGTTTTGTTTTGTTTAAGATATATATTGGTATATGTAGGTATATATTACATATATTTTTATACACTAAAATATTATAATTATACATTGACGTTTTTTAAAGACAATAGTTATACGTAGTTATGATTAATATATACCTAAATATAATAAGATATAATTACTATATACTGATTTTTTTTTCAAAGACAATAGACATATATAGAAATATGCTGCATATTTCTTCATGTATCTTAATATTAAAATTGCATTTTGACATTTTTTTCTTAAAAGTATTAGATATATATAGTTATAGTTATTATATACTCACAAATACTAAAATATAAAAATTGTATATTGATATTCTTTCACCAAAATAATAAGTATACATTACATATACCTTCGCATACATTTATATATATTTATGAATAATGTCATTTTTATAATTATTTGACTCCGTATTTTTAAAGTCTAAAATATTAGTCTATACCGTATATTTTCAATTTAAAAAGATAATTTCCATAAATTTGAACAAAAAAAGATGTAGTATTTTTGAAAATGTAATCTTATTTTAGATTATATTTGTAATTACCCCTTAATAATATATATTTGCTCAATCTTATATTAACTGTCAAATTCTAAAGAGAAATTTACAAAAATAATGTAAAAAATAAAAAAAAAATTACAAGAATATTGTGTAACAAAATTTTTTATAAAATTATGGTATATTTTATATATTAGTATATATTGAATATATTGAGTATATTTTTAATATATATAGTAAAAACATAAAAATAAAAATAATATTTTTGTAAATTAAAAAAAAGAAATAATAATCCTAATGGCTAGGAGCATGTGTTATTTTCACTTGACTCTCGAATTTCAATCTAGGTATTTTCCTTTTCCACATGTAATTAAAAAGAGTGATGAAAAAATAATAATAATAAAAGTGATAACAAGTATTTTGTTCATGTTTATTGCTTATTTTGTATATATATTTTGACTTGTTATCTTAAATTTCTACTAATTTTAAAATATTTTTGAATATGTATTAATGGATAAAGGAAATTGACTATTTTAAAAAAAAAATAAGCTTAAAAAACTTATGCGAGCTTCGAGTGTTAATTGTGGGCAAGGTGCATCTCAAACTCGATACAAAATAAATAAATATTACAGTTGAATTTCTTGCCTTTTTGTAAGTTGATATGCTGTGAATTTTGAAGAAATATTAGATCTCATATAATTTTTATTCCTATTTAGATACAAAGATGATTTTTATTTAGAATTTTTATTTCTTTTATTCTTTTTATCTTTTTTCTAAATTAGATTTTAAATTGGAAGTTTATTTTTTAGAAGATTTTTTTTAGGAATTTTTTTAGAAAATAGTATATATAAAATATTAGAAAGTAGTCTTAGAGGGCATTCGGCTTGGCTTATGAAAATTAGCTTATAAACATCAAATGCTTATAAGTCAATTTAAACTATTGAAAATTTATTAGCTACTTATAAGTACTCAAAATAAATATGTAACTATTTAAAATTTTAATTACTTATAAGCACATTTACTGGTAAAATGACTAAAAAAATATAAAATTATATTATCAAGACCATCCACTAAAATTAAATAGGAATAATATAGTAGTTTATATGGTCAAACTAGCTTATAAGTCGGGTGCTTATAAGTATTAAAATAATAAGTTGTCCATCCTCAACTTATTTTTTTTTAACTTATAAGCTAAACTTGTAAATTCATAAAATTATCTAAACAAACACGTCATTATAAATTTAGAGCTTATAAGCTGGTTTGACCGACTTATAAGCTCAGTCAAACACCCTCTCAAATGACTTTGGGTAGATGACTTTACTTCTTAACTTTTTGTCCACTGTTTTCTCATATTTCTTTTCTTTTAATTTGAGTTTTCTTTCATTCAAATTATGTGCAATTAACTCTCAATTGGTTGAAAGAGTAATTGAGGTTTCAATGCAACAAAAAATTATGAGATCTAAATAATTTCTCTCTCATCTTTTTTTAATTTTCAGTATTTATATATTTTTTGTGGCTTATTAACATTATTATTTTGCTATTTATTTAACAGAGCTTATTATTCTTTTAGCTTAATAATATATTACCAATCAAAATACTTGAATTTATAATTATTTTTATTATTTTGATAATTAGTGAAACTTAGATGTAATACTAAGAAAATATGTGATCTAATTAAATAAATCACGCAGTTAAATTTATTGATTAGAATCATGTCATTCTAATTCTTAAGGCTGTTAGTAAATAAAATTCTAAGGACATTCCTATATGATTTGTTATTAGCAAGAGTTAATTAGTGAACACCTTCTAATTAATTTAAAATCTAAAAAAGAATTAGTTGTTGTGAGCGTTTATAACGATTAAAAATAATTTATTGAAAATTAGAAAGAACTATCTTTGCATCAAAATTTAATTTAAGGAATTGAAGTTGAAATTATCCATTACACTGAGATTGTTTTCATTATTATTTTGCAAACTATTTTTACTATTATTTCATTTATAAGTTTTAATTTTCAATTTTATTATTTTTAGTTTTTAATTTATAAATCTTTTTTTTTAATTTTCATTATTTTTATTTTAATTTTTAAAAAAGATTTAAATAGATAGTCAATTCTTCATGGATTCGACTTTATTTATCATTATTATAATTTATTTTGTTCAGAGAATGAGAACTTTATTTTTGACGGCTTCGACACCCATGAAAAAGACATAGTAAAAAAGAAATTTTAATTAAAAAAGTAGTATTTTATGTATTTTCCCTAATTTTAAAATTATGAATTTTATTTCTTTCATATTTAAATTTATATTTCTTTCCTATTTAAATTTATATTATGTTATTTAATAATGCTTAAATACTATATCATTTATACCTTGGTTGATCTTGATCATCAAAATTTTAAAATTTTTTTTTTGTCAGTTGTAATCTCATCTAATTTAAGTTTATTCCTTATTTTTTTGTTGATCTTTTTTCCTGGATTTGTTGTAAATTGCAATATCTTCTAGTTTAAGCTCATTCTTTGTTTTTGTTAATTTTTTTAATGGGTTTGTTGTAATCCCAATTAATTTAAGTTATTTCTTTGTTTTTGTTAATCTTTTTTTTAATGAATTTACACGATCTATATTAAAAATCAACATAAATTATCATCTAACAAAATAAAAAAATTTTGTGTGGTGAGAATTTTAACTACTTGACTAAAAAGACTATCAACTAAATATGTGGCTTAATATTGCTCCACATATTAAATAAATTGTGTGGAAGAAAATAAGGATACTTGGCATTAGGAATACCAAGTTTAGTTAATTAATTTTAAATTTATGTCCACATATTTTTGGGAGCTCTTCACCTATAAATAGGCAAGAAGAAGAGCTTGCAAATCATCCCATCTCATCTCATCTTCTCTTCTTTTCTAAGTGTTCTAGTAGTATTATAAAGAGAGTTTGAAGCAAAGTGAGTAGAGTGAAAGAATTAGTTTTTGTAATATTTTTCTTTAATTAAAATTTTCTTTCACTTTAATCCATCTCCATTATTTCAACTTAGCCTCTTCAATTAATTAATTTTTTTTCTACAATTGGTATCAGAGCCAAGGTTATCAAAATCAAGTTAAATACCCAGATTATTTTAAGTAGGCACTGTGATTGCAGCTTAGACTGATCTTCCACATCTGAAAGAAATTTATCTTGGTATTTTCTTTGACAAGACACGATGACAGAATCAATTAATGTTGGGAGCATCAGAAAGCTCAACAACAATAATTACGGCATATGAAAGACCTGTATGGAGTCATAAGGTCAGGACCTCTGGGAGGTTATTGCTGGGATTGAGACTACACCACCAACGGATGATAATCTTCTAAAGAAATGGAAGATTAAAGTTGGAAAGACGATGTTTGCTATAAAGACCACAATTGAAGAGGAAATGATGGAGCATGTTAGAGAAGCTTCCACACCAAAGGAGGCTTGGGACTCACTTGCGTCTCGATTTACGAAGAAAAATGATGCAAGACTATAGGTCTTGGAGAGTGAACTAATGTCTATTGCACAACGTGATATAACAATTAGTCAGTACTTCATAAAAATAAAATCTCTTTGCAGAGAAATTGGAGAGATAGATGAATCATCCAAAGTCAACACCGACAGGATGAGACGAATAATCATTCATGGATTAAGACCTCAATATAGAGGTTTTATTGCTGCAATCCAAGGGTCGCCAACACAACCCTCGATTGAAGAATTAGAGAATCTATTGGTGAGTCAGGAAACTTTAGCCAGACAAATGGCTGGAGTATCATCAAACACAGAAGAGGTGGCACTATTCACCAATAGAAAGAAGAATCCAGGTCGTGATCAACCAAGATGGGAGACACGAGAAGGTTCCCAATCAAGAGGAGCGAAGCAAACTGGAGAAAGTTCTCAATCAGGGGGAGCTCATCAAAGGCGGTCTCAAAATTACCGTCAGTCAAAGTCTAGCAGTAGACAGAATGGCAAATGTTATGTCTGTGGAAAGAAAGGACATTATGCCAAGGACTGTTGGCATAATAAAAAGAATATGGAGAGTAATGCAGCAAAAGTCTCAGGGACTCATCAAAATGAACCTGAGTGAAATTTTGAAGCAATGTTTGCATCTACAGAACCATTGCAAGAAGAAGGGAATTTCGATCCACAAATAATGGAAGTTCCTAGTCTAATGGCATTGTTGATTGAAGAAGAAGGACAGTCATCAAATGCCCATACTGAGCTAGCAGCCTCTGCTATTGACTCTCGTCAGATAAATTATGAGAAGGATTGGATCTTTGACTCAGGGTGTTCCAGTCATATGACAGGAAAAATGGAGAAAATTCACAATGCTTCAGAATACAAAGGTAAGCGGGTAGTGGTAACAGCAGATAACTCACGACTGCCAATAACTCATGTTGGTGGCACTGTGATCAACTCAAGTTGCAACAAGAAACAAGTGCAACTGGAGGATGTTTATCGAGTTGCTGGGATGAAGAAGAATCTTTTGTCAATATCACAATTGACAGATCCTGGCTATTTTGTAGTCTTCAGTCAAAATGATGTCAAAGTTTGTCGGAAAGTCAAAATAATTGATTCATCGATAATAGAAGGAAGAAAGGCAGACTCTATGTATGTGATGTATGCTGAGGAAGCTTATGTAGATAAAGCAAGAAGCAATGAGACAGCAGATCTATGGCATGCTCGACTCGGACATGTGAATTACCAGAAGTTAAAGATGATGATAAACAAAGAGTCACTCAGAGGACTACCTCATCTTGATGTTCGCACTGACACAGTGTGTGCAGGTTGCCAATATGGAAAAGCGCACCAGCTACCATACGAGTCAAGTTTTAAAGCTAAGAGACCACTGGAGTTGGTTCACTCAGATGTATTTGGAAAAGTCAAACAATCATCAATAAATGGAATGCACTACATGATTACATTTATTGATGATTATTCTAGATACGTCTGGGTGTACTTCATGAAGGAGAAGTCTGAAGCTCTAGCAAAATTCAAGAAATTCAAGATGATGGTGGAGAGTGAAGTTGGAAAGCCAATCCAATGCCTTCGTACAGATAATGGAGGAGAGTATATGTCTGATGAATTCTCTGAGTATCTTTGCCAAAGCAAGATTCGAAGACAGTTAACTTGTCCGGGCACATCGCAACAGAATGGTGTAGCAGAAAGAAAAAATAGGCATCTTGCAGAAGTTTGTCAGAGCATGTTACATGCTAAAAATGTTCCTAGTAGATTTTGGGCAGAATGTATGGCAACAGCAGCTCACATCATCAATAGACTTCCACAACCAAAGTTGGGTTTTGTTTCTCCCTTTGAAAAGTTAAAAGAGCTGAGACCTACAGTAACTCACTTCAGAGTGTTTGGGTGTATTTGCTATGTATTTGTGCAAGACCAACTACGTAGCAAATTTGATAAAAAGGCAGCAAGATGTATCTTTGTGGGATATGATGAATGTAGAAAAGGCTGGCGCTGTTGTGATCCTAATAGTGGTAGATGCTATGTCTCACGAAATGTCGTATTCGATGAGACTTCATCCTGGTGGAATCCAGAATATGTGGTACTACCTCAATCCAAAGAGATAGAGGAAAAAGTGCAAGAGGCGTTCAAAGAGCAGTCTAAAGGTTTACAACACCATACAGAAGCAGCTTCATCATCATCACCACAAGAAAAGCCATGGCAGACAGGAGTCTACCACAAAACTGAAGAAGTATCTCCAGCAGCAGCTGATATCCCAGAAGATCAGCTAACAGGAGAATTGTCACCACCTCCATTAAGAAGATCAACCAGACCAAGGAAGCCGAATCTAAAATATGTTAGCTCTAATGTGGCATTAGTTGAAGAAGAAAAGGAGCCATTTTCCTATAAGGAGGCATCTCAGAAAGATGAATGGATTCAGGCTATGGTGGAGGAGATCAGTGCCTTGGAAATAAATCAAACATGGGACTTAGTTCCAAAACCCAAAGACGTGAAGCCCATATCGTGTAAATGGGTTTACAAGATCAAAACTCATCCAGATGGATCGATTGAAAGGCACAAGGCTCGATTGGTGGCTCGAGGATTTACTCAGCAGTATGGACTAGACTATAATGAGACATTTAGTCCTGTGGCCAAGATTACAACTGTTCGGGTGCTACTAGCAATTGCTACCCAGAAGTCATGGAAGTTATGGCAGATGGATGTAAAGAATGCTTTCTTATATGGAGAGTTGGACCGAGAAATTTACATGGAGCAGCCAAAGGGATTTGAAAATGGTAAAAATCCCAACTATGTGTGCAAGTTAAAGAAAGCTCTGTATGGATTGAAGCAAGCACCTAGAGCTTGGTATGGCAAAATTACTGAGTTCTTAATTCAAAGTGGGTACTCTCTTACCCATGCAGACTCAAGTTTGTTTGTCAAAGAACGTGGTGGTAAACTAGTCATTATACTAGTTTATGTTGATGATCTCATAATTACTGGAGATGAAAAAGATGAAGTTCGCCAAATCAGAGAAAATTTGTCAGTACGGTTCCAGATGAAAGAGCTTGGAGAACTTAAGCATTTCCTTGGGTTAGAAATTGACTACACTAAGGAAGGGTTATTTCTTTGTCAGCAAAAATATGCAAAAGATTTGCTTGCTAAGTTTGGGATGTCAGAAAGCAAACCGATATAAACTCCTATGGAGCCAAATGTCAAGTATTCTCAGAAGAAGGCAAGGGGCTAGAAGATATCACCATGTATCGGCAGTTAGTTGGAAGTTTAATTTACTTAACACTGACAAGGCCAAATATTGCATTTGTAGTAGGAGTTGTGAGTAGGTTCATGCAAAATCCAAAGAAGTCTCATCTCGAAGCAGTTCGGCGAATCCTGCGGTATGTGAAAGGCACCGTTGACTATGGTCTCCTTTACAAAAGAGGTGAAGACTAGAAAGTAGTTGGGTATTGTGATGCTGACTATGCTGGATATCATGATACAAGAAGATCAACTACTGGTATGTGTTCAAATTGGGATCGGGAGCAATTTCTTGGTGTAGCAAGAGACAACCGACAGTTTCACTATCAACGACAGAAGCAGAGTACCGAGCAGCAGCAATGGCAGCTCAGGAAAGTGCATGGCTAACACAGTTACTGAAGGATCTGCATCAACCTATGCAATATGCCATTTCACTGCAATGTGATAATCAGTCCGCAATAAAGCTTGCAGAGAATCCTGTGTTCCATGCTAGAACCAAGCACGTGGAGGTACATTATCACTATGTGCGAGAGAAAGTCTTGCGAAATGAACTCAAGATGACATATGTAAAAATAGAAGACCAAGTTGCAGACATATTGACAAAAAGTTTGCCGCTAGCAAATGTTGAAAATTTTCGAAGTCAACTTGGAATGGTTTCTAGAGAAGCAACAAGAGAAGATAATTTATGTTGAGAGGGAGTATTAAAAATCATCATAAATTATCATCTAATAAAATAAAAAAAATTTTGCGTGGTGAGAATTTTAGCTACTTGGCTAAAAAGACTATCAACCAAATATGTGGCTTAACATTGCTCCACATATTAAGTAAATTGTGTGGAAGAAAATAAGGATACTTGGCATTAGGAATACCAAGTTTAGTTAATTAATTTTAAATTTATGTCCACATATTTTTGGGAGCTCTTCACCTATAAATAGGCAAAAAGAAGAGCTTGCAAATCATCCCATCTCCTCTCATCTTCTCTTCTTTTCTAAGTATTCTAGTAGTATTATAAAGAGAGTTTGAAGCAAAGTGAGTAGAGTGAAAGAATTAGTTTTTGTAATATTTTTCTTTAATTAAAATTTTCTTTCACTTTAATCCATCTCCATTATTTCAACTTAGCCTCTTCAATTAATTATTTTTTTTCTACAATCTATATTTTACCAAATATAAACCCATGCACTAGATTTTGAGCTGTGGATACTAAAGGGCTTCACAACAGTGCTGAGTTTGACTGCTTGGAAAATGAAATGTTAGAATATGGAGAGTTCATTGAGTTAAGATTTTAATGGATTTTAAAGGAATATGTGATTTTAATAGAATTTGAAGATTTTAATAGAATACTATATATTCTATTAGAATTATAAATAAAATTTAATGGAATTTATTGAATTTTTAGATTTTAATAGAATTCTAATTTTTTCATATAATTAATATTTTAATAAAAATATAATATATTTTATTAGAAATATTATATTATAATATAATTTTTACGATATTGGGCAAATGAATAGATATTATAAAATTTTACAATAAATAAATAAAATATATAGATATTAAGTTTTTTCAATATTATCATTGTAAGATAAAAAAATTATAAAATGAAAAAAATAAAGATAAATTAAAATATAAAATAGAATTAAATAAATATATCAAAATAAAAATAATAATTTTATATAATGTTATAATCTAGTAAATAATACTAATTTATATATATATATATATATATATAGAAACTTGAGAATAAAAAAAATTTAACTTATAAAAGATTATTTAAAAACATTTTCACTATTAAGACCATAGAATTTCTTTAAATTTACGTTTTATATAATAAAATAAATATTTAATAACAAAGATTTAGTGACATAAGAGTGTTATTTTATAGGATAGTATTACGTAGTATATGTTAAAAGAAATTTTATATTAAAAAAAAATAAATTTTATTTAGTGAAAATATATAGTGTAAAAAATTTAAAATAGAGGGTGGATTTATAAAATCTTTGAGATGGATGTTGGATTTGTAAAATATTTTTTTATGCATATCTAACATCTTAAAATTCAATGAAATCTAAAAATTTATAAAATCTATTAAAATTAATGACTTCATGAATATCATTAGATTTTAATAGATTTTTAAAAAGTCATTATTGAATACTATCATATTTTATGAGATTTTAAATAAATTTAAATTGAGCATTATTAGATTTTTAAAGTCAATTAAAACCCATCAAAATCTTAATCTAATACACTCCCTATGTTTATTTCTAATAAAATGTAAAATAGTTAACTCTGAATTTTATAAAAATAATAATTGTAATTGAGTTGATCAGTTGAGGCAATTGATTTTCTTTTAAGAATGGTTTTTTCGCCCACCTCTGGCTAGAAAGGTTAAGACTTGTGATTTGAAAAAGCAGTTAAAAATTAAGTGTTTTTAAAATCTTATTGATCGCCCAGCCCATTGACCCGACCAGCCTGAGGTGATCTGGCCAGGCCGCGGGCTAGACAACCAGGCCCGAGCAATACTTGAGCCAGGCTGCGGGCTAGGAATAATTACAGTCCAGCCTATTAGATATGAGTTGTCACAATTAGTTACACTGTAGAACTATCTCTCCCATTCTTAGCTGTATGTATATACAGTAACAACAATGTGAATGATATGATACTTTTCTCCCAAATATCCTAATTTATTCATGGTATCAAAGCAAATCAATCCCGAATTTTTTTTTTCCGGTAAAACTAATTGATTAGTTCTTATTGATTCAATTGTTTTTTACTCTTTTTTTTTCTTCTTATAATCGATCTATAGATTCTGATTAAAACATTTTACTTATTTCTTGACGTTGATTTTCTTTTCGTGATCATGGTGAATACTGAGAGGACTGATGGTCGCGTTATTGGAGTGAAGAACTCTGTGACTGTGATGAACAACTATAATCCTAGCGTAATACTTAGTGCAAATCCTTTCAATGGAAATAATTATTGAACTTAGAGCAAATCTATGAAGATTGCATTAGCTGCAAAGCAAAAATTAGCGTTCATAAATGGGAAGATCAAAATGCCAACGTAGATTTCAGAGGAATATGAAAATTGGTTTGGTAATAAGGCAATGGTGGTATCTTGGATTCTGAATTTTCTGACAAAAGAACTTTATGACTCCTTTTTATATGCTTCTTCTGCAAAAGATCTATGGGAAAAGTTAGAGAAGAGGTATAGGGAAAGTAATGGACCACAAGAGTACCGAAATAAGAGAGAATTACGGTCAGTGACTCAAGGTAATTCCACCTTATCAATGTATTTCACAAAATTATGCAAGTTGTGGGATGAATTGAACACTGTGATTCCTACACCTCAATGCTCCTGTGGAAAATGTACTTGTGGTTTATCTAAGAAGATTGTGAAATTGAATGAAAATGCAAAAATAATTTAGTTTCTTATGGGCCTCAATGAGACATATGATAATGCAATAAACCAGGTACTAATGAAGGATCCATTGACAAGGTGTATTATATGCTTATGAACGTAGAGAAGCAGAGGCAAATTGCCACTAATTTCTTAGAGGCAGTAGATATAACTACTTTAATGGTGCAAACAAGAGGACATAAAAATACATGAAATAGAAGGGGTAGTAAAGGGAAGAAGGAATTAATAGCTAGAGAAGAAAAGTTTTGTACATACTGTAAAAGGGAAGGCCATTTGAAAGAAACTTACTTCAAGATTCATGGCTATCTAGATTGGTTTAAAGAACTGAAGCACAAGAGAGAAGAAGAAGGAGTCTCGCAAAAGAAGGATAAAGGAGGTGGGATCAAAGGGATGGTGAATTTGGCAAAATCATTATTTGATGAATCAGAGGTAGTGGCAGCTGATAAAGGTGATCCAGGAATGATGAATTTTATGAGAGAATTAATCCAACAAGAACTTTCAAAGATGCTTAAAGGGAAAACAGTAGCAGAACATGAATTTGTTGGTTTTGCTCAAGACTTTACAGGTATAGTCCCAAATTCTGGTACAAATGCTTTGGCTAATATCAAATCCTTAATTGACATTGGTGTGAGCAATCATATTTGCTCTAATAGTATGTTGTTTGATGAGATGACCAAGCCTTTAAATCCTATCCATGTTCATTTACCAAATGGTATAGTTTTGAAAGTGACTTCTGTAGGTCAAATAACCATAGTCAATCAATCGATTTTAACTGAAGTCTTATACATTCCTAATTTCTAGTACACCTTGTTATCTATAATCAAACTCACCAAACATTCCAAGATGATTTTTACCTTTTACCCTAACTTCTGCATATTGCAGGACCAGATGACTGACAAGCCTATAACTGTTGGAAGAGCTTTGGGAAATTTGTACTTGCTTGATGAAACTTCCTTCTTATAAGAAACCACTTGTAAGTATACTCCCTTGTTATCCTTTTCTTGTTGCCTAACTAGTAATAATAGTTTGAATAATGTAACTGCTAGTTTGCCAAATTGGCACCAGAAGTTACCTTTTAATTGTCGAATAGTCACTGTGATATGTGTGCTTAGGCCAAGCAAACTAGAGTTAGCTTCCCTATTAGTGAAAGTAATAGTAGCATTTTGTTTGAATTGATTCATCTAGATGTTTAGAGTTCTTATAAGAATCCATGTTATTCCGGCGCTTTATATTTTCTGACAATTGTTGAAGATTATAGTAGATCAACATGGACTTTTCTCATCCAATCAAAGGAGCGGATCAGCGCTATATTAAACAACTTTCTCAAAATGACACAAAATCAATTTGACAGATTTGTCAAAGTAGCTCATTCAGACAATGGAACTGAATTTGTTAGTAAAGCTTGACAGAAAGTGATAGAAGAATTTGGGATAAGTCATCAAACAAATTGTGTATACTCTCCCAGCAAAATGGTAGGGTTGAGAGGAAACATAGGCATATGCTACAGATTTATGCATGTTGTATAATTTGATAATTATAGATTATTTGCATAGATTTATTAATATATATATATATATAATTTTTATTTTTTTTAATTCACAGTTGTTGATAAATAATTATTTATTAAAATTATCGTAAATATGAAAAAATAAAAATATATGCAGCATCATATGAACTCTTTTTTTCATTTATAATATAAAATAATATATTAAGTAAAAAGCGATAAGAGAATCTCACATATTTGTATTTTTTATTTAAATATAAATAATAAAAAGTATATTTATTACTAAAAAATTATTATACTAAAATTTTTTATTTCGATCATTATATCATTTGTAATAGTATTTATTTCAAAATTATACATCGTAAATAAAGATAAAAAAATAAGTATACAATTAGCTACAATATACTCTAATATTTAATATTTATAATTTTTCTGAATTTTATTTTACATAATAAAAGAATAAAACTTTTTTCTTTGTAATATAGAAAATAAATTACTAATTAAATAAATTTCTTATAAATAAATATTTTTTATTTATATTCACAGTCATAATAATATTTTATTCTTAGTAAATTTATAAATATTAATAATATTTTAATTATTAAAAAAGTAGCAAACAGTTCTAATTTGGTTAGTGAGAAACTTATCAGAGATTTCTGTCCTTTTCAATTACCAAAACAGACAAAATTATTGCAGAGACTAGTCGACTTTCATTTTAACAAATTCCAACCAGAAAAAAAAAAGTTTTTAAATATATAAAATTATAAACTATAACAAAAGCAAAGCACATAGATACTTATAGTTTTAGGCAACCAAGCTGCAATTTGGACTACAAATAATCTTGTGTTCCTTACAGGCAAAGTCAAGATTTTTAAAAAAAGGAAAACAAAATTTCTTTTGCAAGTTGTGGCTTTGCTCTTTATTATCTACATCTAATTTTGCTTCAGCATTCATTGTACCTTTTATATAGTCATTGTTTTATAAATTTATTAATCCATCAATAAATTATTTCCATTTATCCAAAAAAATTAAATTTATCAAAGAAAATATTAATATATATATATATGTGTACATACTCCTAAATATATATGATAATACGTAAAAAATAAAAGAAAAATAAAAACATTAAATCATGAATATAATAAAAATTATCATACAATATTAGAAGTAAAAATAATGTATGGAAATCAAAAGTATAGAAAAGAAATTAAGAAAAAAACATATATAGAAAATAAATATTTTAATCTTGTATTTTTCTCGATTTTTCTTCTCTTTTTTTGTGATTTCAATTTTTTTCTTGGTTTTTTGATTAATTAGATGGTTTCACATAAATTTGGTTGAAAATTTTATCTATTTCCTTAATTTTATTTTTCTTATTTTTTTTGTGCATTTGAATAGTATTGATTTTTTTGAAAGAAAAATATATTAACCTGAGAAAAAAAATAATTTATTGAGATTTATTTGCTAAACTATAAAAAGGGCAATTTTTTAAAAAAATTAAAATTACATTTATGCACACACGTATAGTATTTTCAAAAGAGAAGGGAGATAACTAATAAGTGACTTCGCCACTGGTGTTTTGTAATATCCTAGATGAAATGCAAGCCTAATAGCCTAAACATTATACAAATTAAATGAACAAGTGAGAGAAAATCTTAATTGAGATAAAATTTTAATGTGCCAAAGTGATAAAAAAAAAAAAACCTCTAAAGTGATTGAATTGAAACCTTACAATTCAAAATAATCGTAAACCAAACCATCCAATTGTAAGTTGTAAAATAATAATTATATTTGTATAAAAAATATTAGAAAAACAAAGAAATCTACTAGAGCGATGAAGGAACCATTGAAATACAATGAAGTAAAATTTACAAGATACAAAAGTGATAAAAATGAAAATTTTAAAATTACCTTAACTACGGTAACTTGTATGCATAAAAATTTTAGGGTATTTTACTTGAAATACACCATAACCATATTAAAAATAACTTAACCTAATTACATGCATTAAAATCATATCAAATAAACCAAAATTGAACATTTAAAGTGAAAAGAATTTCAAAGAAATCAATAAAAAGTGTAAATAAAAAGTTGGAATATGAAATTGCCAAAAATAGGCTCCAAACTTACCAAAAGAACCTAATGGGATGAATGGGTAAAATGAATATTTCACCTTCTTAATTTTTAGACATTTTTTTGCTAAACCACGCAGGTGACTCACTTCCTTTGAAAAGGAAGCGAGCTTGGACAACTCATTCTTAAAAACAAAGCATAAAAGTCATACTTACCTTCTTTCTTTTTACTACCCAAAAAATCACCCTTTCTTTCATGGATTTCTCTCTTTCTCCATCATCCATAGCTTATTCCTAAGCTAGTTTCTCGTGTCTAGAAGCATTACAATGTGAAAAAGTAAGCCAACAAAGTGATATAAAAATAAAGAAGACAAAATGAACTTCTAAAAGCAAGAAATATGAAAATTTTGAATTTTAATTTTGAATTTTATCTTCCTAACTTTAAATCTATTACTTATTGAAATTAAGCTAAAAATTATAATTTACACATGTTAATTAACTATTTAGTATATCAGAAATTGATTTGGATTGAAAAAAAATTAAAAAAGGCAAAGCTAGAACCCTAATCCCCAAATCGAGCTGCTTGAATTTTCTATTATGTAGTTACTGTATTTTATTTATTTCAGTATGTAAATAAACTCTAAAATTCATGAAAATTTATAGAAAGTGACTTTGGATATTGGTAAGATTGTGGTAAAAGGGCAAATTAAAATGATGTGAAAAAATGGGTGAGAAACAAAATAAATAGAAGATGCTTATAGTAACAACCTAAATGTATATCACTGAAAATTTTGTTACAGTGTTAGAGTTATTTGCCTCTACAAATGAACTTTATAATTTATGAAAATTACTAGAGAAGTCACCTAGAATGTTAGGAATACCCTGTAAAAAATTTTAAGATAAATCAATTTGAGAAATTTAATGTGCAACTAAATAAATGTAAGTTGCTCTAATACTAAAAATTTGATGCTTGTTGACTTGGGCTGAATTGTGCATACCAAAATGTATTTGACTAGACCATAAATATGAGCATATTATATATTAAAATAAAGCTTAACATGTTTAGTTAATGTCATAAAAAGATTAAATACTAATTCAATGAATAAGTAGATCAATTGGCTAGAGAAATCCAATGTGTTTAAAATGGCAGATTAAGTGTAATTGAAACTTAATTAAATAGCCCTATTGTAATATGCTTTTGTAACATATGAATCCATAATTGCAAAATGAATTTTAAAACATATTAAGATATTAAAACATGGCATAAGTGCTTCATAAATAACTAAAGCAAGAATACCAAAGATAGTGAACAATAATGAACTAAAATGTAAACATATATATATATATATATGTAGATATATGAAAATGTAAAATAACATATTAATACATAACCTAAACTAAACTAAATGAGGACCTAGAAAAATAATATAAATCTTTCCTAAAATGTATATTAGTGTGTAAAAAGGTTAAATAACCGTAAATTACAAATAATAAGCTAAAAACGAAGCTAAATATATAATTTATGTGTGGATGTGAATGTAGGTCGAGCTTTGTCATAAAACTAACCAGTAATTATCAGTGATTTCGAAAAATGAAATTTGCAAATTTAAGGTGAGTTATAGTGTTCATCTCTTCTTTTAGTTCTTTGGAATTTTTAATGAATTATGAACCATTGTTGATACCTTTGTTGATTGTATTCTTATAATTGTGAATTGTTAAACCCTATATGATCTCTAAGCCTATGTGATCATATTAAGCCATTTGTTTAGCAAATATGATAGAATTTCTACTTGATGGGGGCTATACAATCAGACGATGTATATATAGAGACTTGTGATAAAAAAAAAGTAGAAGCTACAACCCTGATATATATATATATAATATGTGATAGCACTGGAATGTACTTAGTGATATATTTTCTCTAGTGATATTACTATATGTTTATCTATCATATTATTTAATTTGCTTTTGTGATATTAATTCATTTATTGTGGGCTCTTCTTGTGAATTAAATTTTATTGATGTATTTTGGTTGTGCAACCATCTTGTATTATTATTGTTCTTTAGCCTTGAAATACTTTTGTTATATATCTTACCTTTATAGCATTATAATCTCATGGAGTTAATGACTCAACCAAGCATTTCTAGTTTTAGGTAGAGGTGATTCATATCCTTCAGCTTTTTGATTTTTTCCTTCTAGCAAGAAGTATAAGAATAATGTAATTAGCCAATAATTATTATATGTAATTAAAGTTCTCAATTTGTACTATATTTTAGTTGCTTTGTAGTACTATTATGAATAATTTAGTAGGGTGTGGATGTAAATTATAATGTAAATAATAGAAAATATATGTGTGATATATAACATCAAAATAAATGTGAAAGAATATATTATATAATTATAGAAAAGTAATAAAAGTTATTAAATGAAATTTTAATCCAACAGAGCAATTAATCATTATGTGTAAATACATTACTTTAGTTGTGTTCTACATGGTGCTTAATAGTCTTAAGCATACCTGAACTTTAGGACCATCATACTTCTGAAAATGAGATATAACATGTTTCATGAAAAAATAAAACACTTCAAACTGAAACTTTCTTTCCTAAGAAAGAGATAAAAAAAAGGAAAAATACAATTAATCTACTAATAAAATAATCAAAACGCTAACATCCTCACCAAAACACTTTTGAAAGCTAGGTATGAGTTTTTTAGGCTAAAACTTAAAGTCTACAACTCTAGAGCCAAGGAGAAGTGTTGAATGGTGCCCTAGAAACTACTGGTGTGGAGCTGAGTGGACTACTGATGTTTGAGAGGTGTTTGGATTTAATGGAACACATCTTGAATTAAAATTGTGAAAGTGTGTCACACTTGACCTACTCTTTTGCCCTTTTTTTATATTATGTAATGAGCAGTAGATATAGCTTCAATTTTTTTAAATGTTTTTTCTGTTTTCATGAGTTGTATAAATAAGTGTCTAGATACAATTCAACTAAATCAAATTTAGATTGACTTATGAATTCTCTTTTTTCACTTGAAGTGATTATAAGTTATATCTTCAGAGAGATCTAAGACCATAAAATTATTCTAAATCACTTTTTATAAGTTAGTATTTCAGAAAAATCCAAGTTAGTGCTTAGATGCAACTCAACTTAAATAAGTGCTTAGATTATCAATAAAAATCAAATAATTGAGAAATCTCAAAATCAAGTTAACCAGTCGTTGCACTTTATTTTTGTTAAAAACCAATACAAAATCTTTGATTATTGGAACTAAAAGATTATTTCTTTGATGCCTTTAGATTTTCGAAATCTAAAATGTTAGTTTCAATTGTAGTTTTCTAAAACTGATCAAAACTCACTATCCAACAATGGCATGACTAGATGCAAAACAACTTTTGCTGTGTTAAGAGAAGATGTAATTGCCGGATTGGAGGTGAATTCTTTATATATATTCATTAACTTAGAAACTTGGGTTGATCATTGATAAAATATAAACTCTGAGTTCGATTTTGAAACAATTTTTTATAAAAAAATACGTAAATTTTAAAAAATTCAAGCAATTTGATGGAGGTGGTTGATGGTTGTCTTGCTACCAATGGTACCAATGATTGTGGTGGTGATTGGTGAGAAAATCAAGTGGAAAAGAGAAAAGGGAAACACAATAAAAGGGGGGTATTTTTGAGCATTAAAAGTTCATTTTTTAGATTTTTTTAATTTATAAAAAAGACGAATGAATAAAGTGCTCAGTGGAATTGAAATCGAGGAACTTCTAATTATTTTTTTGAAAAAAATAACAGTTTAATTAATAAGATCAGATTTAAAAAACAAAATAATAATTTATCCTTCGGAAAATTGCATTACATTACATCTAATAAATAAATTATCCTTTAGAAAATTTTCAAAACAAAATGGTAAATTATCCTTTAGAAAATTATTCTTTAAAGATGTCACATTATGAAACAATTTGAAGATGTCACCAGTGATGTTCATTGTTGATGAGACACTTAACATTTTCTTTTTATGTGATGATTTGAAATTTGAATCTTTTTAAACATTTATTAGAGTCTCAATCTAATCCTTGAAGGGATTGTATCTGCCCTTCTATTGGATCCATGTACTTATTTGTTGGATGAATGAAATTTCTTATTTTTTGAACGGTGTTAAAATGTCATGATATAAAAATATCATACATTGAATCACTACAAAAAAAAAAAAAACAAAATAACGATAAAAATTAGTGATGAACTTTTATTCATATCTAACTAGCGATAAATTAACAATAAAAAATTATTAATGATGGTTTAGTGATTAATTAACGATAAATTTAGCGACTGAATAAATTCATTGCTAAATTGATCGCTAAATTTAGTGTTAACTATTGACGTTTTATATTTAGCAACGGTGTTAAATATCTGTCGCTAAATTTCGTCGTTAATAAATAAAAATAGCGATAGAATATATTTTCGAAGGTAATTAGCGGTAAATTTTTTTCGTTGTTAATTAGCGACAAAAAAACTCAATATGTCGCTAATTTCATCTAAATTAGCTACGAAAATATTTCGTTATTAATTTTTAATTACTTAAAAGGATAAGCGGAATTTTTTTTGCAAAATTTTAGCGATAGAATTTATTTTAGTAACTACGTTTGTCGCTAATTAGCGACGAAAGTATTTTCCGTCGCTAATTTTAAATATTTTAAAGGATGAGCTAGATTATTTTGCGAAATTTTAAGGATAATATTTATTTTTGTCGCTACATTTATTGCCAATTAGCCACAAAATTATCTTCCGTTGCTAAATTTAAATATTTTACAGATTGGAGGGAATTTTTGTGTAAAATTTTAGCTATTAAATTAAATTTTATGGCTAATTTTATCTCTAATAATGAATTTTTAAAAATAAGTTGTCTTTTTAGCTACGAAACTTAATTCCATCACTAATTTTTAAATATTTACTCTTTCAAACTTTTTTTTTTTTCATTTTTTCTTCTTTCTTTCTTTCTTTCTTTCTTTCTTTCCCTCTTTCTTCTTTCTGTTTTTCTCCTTCTTCTTTCTTCCTTCTTTATTCTTCTTTATTCTTTATTTTTTTTTCTTTCTTCTTTCTCCTCTCTCTCTTCTTTTTTTTGGTTCTTGCTCTTCCTCCTCTCTCTCTTTTTTTCTTTTGCATTTTGATTGAAGATTTTATAGTTTTGCAAATTGATTTAAAGTATGTATTTTTAGATTATTTATTTATTTATATTTTTATAATTAGTAATAATTTTTAAAATAAATATTATATTTTATTAAACAAATAATATTTAAAAAAATAGAAATTATTTGGTAAATTTTTTTTAGAAATTATTAGGTTGAATAATTTATTTTTAAATTGAATTAATTCTTTGATTGAATAAATAAATTTTAGAATAAATTTTTTGAAATTAATTAATATATTGATTTATGTTTTAGATAATTCTTAGAATACATTTTTTTAGAAATTTATTTAGTGGAATAATTTATTTTTATGTTTTAGATAAATGTTACAATAAATTATTTCTTAGAGAAATTAGTTAAAAAATTATTTTTTTGATATTATTTGGTAAATAATTTAATTTTTATGTAAATAAATTATTTATTAGAATAAATTATTTAATAGAATAAATATTTTTAGAAATAAATTTCTTTAAAAATTAAAAATAAAATGAATTATTTTTTAAAAAATAAAATAAAATAAATTATTTTTTTTTAAAAATAATTTTTTAAAATAAATTATTAATTTAGCGACAGATTTAACAATAAAAAATAATTTATTTTATTTTTTAAATAATTTAATTATTTAGCGATGAAAATAGCAAAGATTTTTTCATCGCTAAATTTACCTTCATTAAACTAACGACAATATTAAATAGCGACTGATTAGCTATGAAATAATTCGTTACTAAATACCGATGGAGTAAAAATTTTGTCGCTATTTTTCAGCGACAACATTAAATTCGTTGCTAATATGTCGTTAATGACTGTTAGCGATGAATTTTGGAGAATTAGCGACAAATTTTATTTGACACTAATTCTTATTTTTCTTATAATGAATACATAAAATTAGTGGGTTAGCATTAATCTTAAATTGATTAGTATCACAAATGAGTGAACTTATTTATGACATAATTTTAAATGAATTATATAATAAATTAGCACTCGAATCCATTATAACACATTTAACTAAAATGATATAATTTATATAACGCAAAACTACATTATTTTATTATTATTTATCATAGAAAAATAAAAAGTATTATATATTTATTATAATATTATAATTTTATTATTATATGATGTATTATTATTTATTTAAAAATATTTATTTTAATTTCTTATTAAAAATTTTATTAATTTTATCTAATTACTAAATTTATTTAATTATTTAATTATTAATTAATTTAAATTTAATTCTTTTTGAATTTTAAAAATAATTTTCTTAAATCAAATATTAAAAATTACATAATTTTATGATTTACATAATCTAATATTTTATATCAAATATTTTTTTTAATTTAGAATTTAGAATAAAATTTATAAAAGGAAATAAAATAGAAAAAATAAATAAAAAATAACATAAAATTTTTAAAAAAATTATTACAAAATTTTATTTACAATTATATATTATTTCCTTAATTTTTTTTCTTATTAAGTTTTAAAACTAAAATATAATACACACTTATAATTTATTATATATTAATTTTTTGTGTATTTTAAAGAAAATTTTAATATATTTATATTTTAAAATTATTTTAATCATAATTTTATTATATTAATAAATTTTGATGAATTATTTAAGAATATAAAATTATTATAAATTAAAAATTTTATACGATTTAAATGAATCGTGTTGAATTATATGATCTCATATATAACTATTTAATTAGACGTATTATATGTATTATATCCGTGTAATCCGTTTAATTTTCGTGTCGTATTCGTATCGATATAATTAATGAATGAATCGTATTCGTATTAATTTTAATCATATCATGTAAATTAATTCGATATGAATATGATCCGTCAACCTGGCAACTTACTCTTCTTATTGCTTTAAAAAAATAAATAATCTACACGTTATTTACTTGGAAAAAAAAGAATATTCTAACTCTCAAATAAAAAAAAAAGAATATTCTGCACTCTAAGCAAGACCGTTTGGAAGATTTAGATTGCCACACTCAATTCAAGCTTTAATTGTCCATTTATTATTGAATATTAAAAAAAATAATACAATGTGTAAATAAATTTTTCTTTATTTATCCACACACATATATTGATTGTTTATATATAATTTTTTACAACACTATTTTTTTTTTAATTGTCACTTGAAGTGAATTGCCCTAAATTCAAGGTTTGCTGGCCTTACTCCAGAGCCGACACTGAATATAATGCAAAACCATCTTATAATAATTTAATAATAATAATAATAATAATAATAATAATAATAATAATAAGCTCCAAAAATACATTTTTTTAATCCCCATTATGCAATATGAACGGCTTAATATGAGCTGTACAAAGTTACAATATGGTGATAATGGAACCCAATAAACTTATACTTTGAAATTCTCCCCATCTTTGATGACAGTGTTTTAATTTAAAATAATATTTCCAATCAAAGAGAAAACTGAAAATAAAATGTTTGCCCATTTGGCCCCTTATTTTTATTATTTTTGCATTCAAAATATCCCAAAATAATTAATTAAATTTCACTTTGTACTACTTCTCTATGCAGTGCGAACTGAAATATAGGCTTCGGCCATGTCCTGCGAAAAATTTTGGGCGTTTTTTAGTTTTGTCTATGTGTCCTTCTATCTGGGGAAGGAGATTCTTAAATCTTAATGTTATAGATTTTTTTTAACACAGAATTAAATTTAAAATTTCTAATTAAACTAGAATATATTTTTATCAATTAATTTAATATTCAGTGATAAAATATTATGAATTTTTTTTATAAAATAAAACATTTCAAAATATTATAAATTTAGCAATTTCAAAAAATAGTATTAAATTTATTAAAAAATTTTATAACTTTATAAATTTATTAGCTCCATATAACATATATAAAGTTTATAATAATTTTATTATATATATAATAATTTTTTTAAAATTTAATATTAAATTATTATATATTTATTATATATTTTTATAAAATAATTAAAAAATTTCTAGTGGAAAAAGCAATAATCCTTAATAGTTTTGTATTTGTTAATTTTTTTTATCATCATTTTAGAGTAGAGTCGCATGCAAATATAAGGGCGATAATATTCTCATTATCGAATTTTAATATAATTATATATTTAAAATTTAAAGTTGAGATCTTGATTAAATTAGAAAACTCTCTCACTAAGTTTTATTGCTTTTATACTTAAACACTATGCATTATGAAGCTCCTGCTTTATGACGTCTATTTCTTTTTAAAATGGGTCCTTAAGTTTTGAAAAGAACATGATTTTGATTATCATTATCTAACTTTTTACCCTTTTATAAGTCTTTAGCGAATCTGAAGCTCTATTATGTTCATGTAGAATTATTTATATTTGGGTAGTACAATATCACTGCAATCTTGGAAAGTCAAATCTGTACTACAAAGAGGCAAAAATTTAAGAAAAATATATCTCTGCCAGTTTATGTATTTAATTGTTTTAGTATTTATCTATCTAATCTCTAACTAATATAATTAACAATATCCAAATCTTCCAAACCCAAGAAAGGAAACTCAATGGCTTCTCAATCTTTCTTCAAAATTCCCAAGTCAACTCTGTTAATTTCTCTACTGTTCTTTCAATTTTCTTTGACAAAAGGCCATGGGGGTAATGAAGAAGACAGCAACAGCAACGAAAAAACTGGTTTACATGCAGAAGGGTTGATTTTAGTGAAAATTTGGTGTTTGATTATTCTACTTGTGAGCACTTTTATTGGTGGTGTCTCCCCATATTTCTATAGATGGAATGAGACTTTCCTTCTGTTAGGAACTCAATTTGCTGGCGGGGTTTTTCTTGGAACTTCTTTAATGCATTTATTGAGTGATTCTACTGAAACTTTTGACAGTCTCACAACTAAAGAATACCCTTTTTCATCTATGTTGGCCTCTTCTGGTTATCTCTTGACTATGCTTGGTGATTGTATAGTGATTTTTGTTACAAAAAATAGTAGCCAAAAAGAATCTAGGGTTGTTCAAGTTGAAGATGGAAGGATAGGTTTAGAAGGTAATAAAGAAGTAGCTGAAGGTGACCTTAACTTAGCTTTCTTGAGGACTACAAATACTGGGGACACTATATTGCTAATTCTAGCTTTATGTTTTCATTCAGTCTTTGAGGGCATAGCTGTTGGAGTTGCAGGTAAAATTAATTAATTAATTTCTGTTGATTAATCTTTGATAATTTCCCTAAAATCTTCTTTTTCATTCACTATTTAACTTCATACATTTCATTAATGTCGATTAATTAGCTTTTCATATCTTTCTAGCTAGTTTCTTAAATTATAGGCTATATTCGAGTTTCCATCTCTTTCTAATTTCTGAAAAAAATAGTATGCTCAACTTGAATAATAAAAAACATATGGAACAGTTATGACGTTGAATAATTTGAATTTTTTAGTGATGATCCGATTTGTGACTTAATTTATATTATGTAATTTAAAACGATCCCGAGAATTATTGGTTCTAATTTTTATATTCAATTCTTGTCAAAAGAAATTTTTTTTCTCCTTATCTATAAATATTGGTCACACTCATCGAATCACATAAATTTACGTGTTATTCTTTTTTTATTACTTAATTTTTTATATTATTGTTATTTGCTTAACAAGTTACTTAAATTTAAAATAACCATGATAAAAAAAATTTGGAATTTAAACTTGCCCGACTTTATTTATATTTATGATAAAGAAAAATACACTTTGATTAATATATAGCTATATATTTCCTTTAGTTTAGGGGAAAAATTGATATATGCTAGATAGAAGATCTACATAGTAGAATATTCCTATTGCTACTACTGTAAAAGTAAAAAAAATTTAATTATTCAATACATCTATATTTAGGATAACTTAAATTCACATACAATTTCTTCTTTTGGTTTACTTTAAACACATAGTTGTTGCTGAATTAAGCAGCTAATTACGCTTGAGTTGCTAGTGATCTACACATCTAATTAGTTTTATTTTCATGGACAGATACTAAGGGAGATGCATGGAGAAATCTTTGGACAATATCATTGCACAAAATATTTGCAGCCATAGGAATGGGAATTGCACTTCTAAGAATACTTCCAAAGAGGCCATTTCTATTAACAATGGCATACTCATTTGCTTTTGCTATTTCAAGCCCAATTGGAGTAGGGATAGGCATTGCCATTGATGCCACAACTCAAGGCCAAGTTGCTGATTGGATCTATGCTATTTCTATGGGACTTGCTTGTGGTGTTTTTGTTTATGTTGCCATTAATCATCTTATAGCTAAAGGTTTCAAACCACAAGCTAGTTTGTTCTTTGACACTCCATTGTTCAAGTTTCTTGCTGTTTTTCTTGGTGTGGGAGTTATTGCAGTTGTTATGATTTGGGATTAATTAATTTATCAAGTTCTAATCTTGTGTATGTATGTGTACATGTATGTGTTTTGTATTATATAAAAAATATATGTAGTTTTTCAAGGCCACTAAAATTTATTTTTAAAATGAAATTAATATGTTTTAATCTTAATTGTTCTTAATTGTATCTTTTTAATAGAAAATTATATATTATTAAAATTAAAAAAGGGGGAAAAACATGATTCAGAGGCGGAGTTCCCCAACTAAATAGGCTTGCTTCATACATCCGAAACTGAATCATTTAAAAAAACTCCAAGAGTACAGAGAGAACAAACAAAGCAACATATAATTATATGTTTCAATTAATAATTCAAGTTGATTTTTAATTATAAAATAATAACCATTGCATTTCTTTTAATTATTACTACATTTCTAAAATTTCAAATTTTCTGCCCATTAACAATTTTCCTCTTAAAAACTCGAGAAATAGCAGAATAATTTTAAGGGTCACTAATTATAATTAACTTGAATAATTTAATTAAATCTGTGAAATAATAAAAAAATTCTCTTGATCCATATCAATTTGAGTCAGGAACCATAATCCTAATTATAAATCTCTCTAAATTGCATTGAATTCTTCAGTAAAATCAACCTTTAGTAGGGTCAAGTGTATATTAGAAGAAAATATGGGTACATCTAATAGATTTATTTTGTTTAAGAAATTTAGAAGTATTTTTAGGAGAGTACCCTACAAGGAGTGAAGTTGGTGCACCTACAAATTTGAACTAGAAACAGTCTGGTTAATTGGCAATTTAGCTAGCTAGTTATTGTTGTTTACTCCTCTAATATAATTAACTCTCTATTACCTACTGTGTCTTTATGATTAAGCTTAAGTGATTAAGTTGTTTGATTACAGAAAATTAATAACCTAATCATTAATATCATTCTTATTTTCTTGCCTAGAAATTAAAAATTTTATCAAATGTCTTTTTCTTATTTCTTGGCTTTAACAATCTTAAAACTTGTTCAAGTGTTTCACAAAAATGATTAGCAAGAACATTACATTTTATCTTTTAGTAAATAAATTAAAATGTATTTTACTTTATATATGAAACTCTTAAAAAATTTTAAAAAAATTATAATTTCTGAGAATTTTTAGCCTTCCCCATCATCAAACATTACTTAAAGGCTAAAATTTGTGAATTCTTGCAACTGAGCAAGATAAGCTTTTCCAATTGTTTTGCAGTGCTTTTGATGTAATTCCCAATATTTCCTTTTCGATATAATTCAAATTAATTTTGAATAAATAAAATTTTTGAAGAGCAAATTAAGAGTTTAAAATCTTATATTAATTTGCAAATATTCGATCAGTCTGGACTATTGAAAGAAACAATTGATCAATATTTGGCATGGCTATGATGTATCATCTTCATTGGAAGATATGTCTTTTCTCAGAGCTTTACGTATATGAAAAACATCTAGAAAATTGCTTGGTTTAGTACAATGAAATTAATTGATAAATGCAGGCCACTTTGTTTTTTGAAGAAAAATTGCATGAGAAGAGTTTCTATGAAAATGGTTTGATTAGAAAAGTAAAAGAAAGTAATAACTTGCTACAGAAAGAATGTAATTACTTGCTACAGCCTTTTAAGGTTAATAGTGGGATAATATTTCTATGTTAGGATAAGGTAATAGGTCCACCATTGAAACGACAGCTAAATTAATTAATTGACTTTGATTATACTCCAAATTAAACATTAAAGTTAAAACAACAATATATAATCTCATTACTTAACCCTAATCAACCTACATAAAAAAACCCTCTTCACAAGTCTTCTTGATATCCTTGAGATAAGTTAAAAACTAAGAGAGCTGAATTAGTTAATTAATTAAACAAAGTTCAAGCTTCAAAAGTACACAAAAAAGGCTCATGGGTGCTTCAGTTCCTCAACTGGCATCATTTCTCTCTGTTTTGAGTTGCCTATGGACCCTTCCTCAGGCTGCCAATGCAGGCATTACTAGGCATTACAAGTTTAATGTATGTGACATTTTGCTTTGTTAATTAGTTTCTGAGTCGAATTAAATTTGTAAGTTTATAATTTTAAAGATAATTTTAGTTAATATTGAGTTGGTATGTTGAGCTCGTTTTTAATTATAGTTCATAATATAGAAGATGCATTATTTTAGTATTATATATAGCGAAGAGACAATCTCTATTACTCAATATATATGTATATATATATATATATATATATTATTAGACTGTGTCTCGATGCATAAAAAATGCATTACTTTGTTAAATTGTTTATAATTTTAACATTTGCCGGGTTCATAATAATATTTTTTGCAGATAGTATCTACCACTATCACAAGGTTGTGTACTACTAAGAGCATGGTGACAGTGAATGGGCACTTCCCAGGGCCTCCAGTGGTTGCCAGAGAAGGTGACCAACTTCTTGTGAAAGTTGTCAATCATATTTCTAGCAATGTCACCATCCACTGGTACGAAATTTCAATTTAGTAATTTCTATATAGTTGTCTAATGAAAAAAATTAATAATTATATTTCGGAACCAGTTGGTAAAAAACTATTTTAGTTTAATCGGTATATTAAAATTTAATAGAAAAAATTTTATCTTTCTACTCCAAAGGGATGATATATTAGTTTACTGACACTATAGTTTCATATACTGTTACATGTAACTGGCTTGTATTCACCATGAAATATTATAATGTTAAATTGAATAATTTCAATTAAGATGTGATTATTAATTGTATAATTTTTTTGGGGGGGTTGAAACAGGCATGGAGTTCGACAGCTTCAGACGGGATGGGCAGATGGGCCATCATATGTTACACAATGCCCCATTCAAACAAACAATACATATGTATATAATTTCACAATTACAGGCCAAAGAGGAACTCTCTTATGGCATGCACATTTTTCATGGCTTAGAGCTTCTGTCTATGGTCCCATTGTCATCCTCCCTTTTAGAAATGCTTCCTACCCATTTCCCAAACCCTTCAAGGAGGTCACCATCTTGCTTGGTAATTAACTAATCATTCATTTTTTTAATGTTCTTCTTTAAACCCAATCAAACACTAATTAACTTTGTATAATCAAATTTACTATACAGGGGAATGGTATAATACTGATCCTGAGGCAATCATTAATCAAGCTTTACAAACTGGAGGTCCTGCTAATGTTTCTGATGCCTTCACTATTAATGGACTTCCAGGCCCTTTATATAACTGTTCTGCAAATGGTACACTTCTAATTATTAGCTTAAATCATACCAAAGTATAACGTACTAATGATAAAATGTGATTATTTTAAAAATTAATGCATGTACATCGAGATACGGTCTAACTGTACACATATTTTCTTGGATAATAGACTCAGAGTAAAATTTTCTAAGTGAAGGTATAATATTAATTGTGACGATATTAAGATTTTGCAGATACATATAGATTAATGGTGAAGCCTGGAAAGACGTATCTTTTGAGATTGATCAACGCTGCTGTCAATGAAGACCTATTTTTTACTATAGCAAGTCACAATTTGACTGTAGTTGAAGCTGATGCGAGTTATGTTCAACCTTTTGAAACTGATGTTTTGTTAATTTCACCAGGACAAACTACAAATGTTCTTCTTAAAACCAAACCCATTTCCCCAAATGCCACATTCTTTATGTTAGCAAGATCATATTCAAATTCTTTAGGTCCAATTGACAACACAACTGTTACTGGAATTCTTGAATATGAAACTTCAAATTCCTTTACATTTCCAACAATTACACCTCCTTTACCTCAAATTAATGATACTAATCTTGCTTCGAATTTTTCGAGCAAATTTCGTAGATTAATTAGTCCTCAATTCCCCATTAATGTACCTCAAAATGTAGACCAAAGTTTTTATTTCACAATAGGTTTAGGATCCAGGCCTTGCCCAGTAAATCAAACATGTCAAGGACCTAGTAATGGAACAAAATTTGCAGCTTCTGTGAACAATATTTCATTTGTTCAACCGTCAAGAGCAATTCTTGAATCATATTATTTGAACAAATCAAATGGAGCTTATACAACTGATTTTCCAAGAATTCCTATATTTCCATTTAATTATACTGGAAATCCACCAAATAATACCTTGGTTACAAATGGGACTAGAGTTGTTGTTCTACCATTCAATGCTAGTGTTGAATTAGTTCTTCAAGATACAAGCATTTCTGGGATTGAAAGTCACCCTCTTCACCTTCATGGTTATAATTTTTATGTTGTTGGTCAAGGTTTTGGAAATTATGATCCTTCTAATGATCCCAAAAATTTTAATCTTTTTGATCCTGTTGAACTCAACACTGTTGGTGTCCCCTCTGGTGGATGGGTAGCTATTCGGTTTTTTGCTGATAATCCTGGTATGTATTTTAATTAATTACTCCTTTCGTCGTGATTTTGCAATTTCTTTCTAAGAAATTCTAGAAAAAAAAAACAATGAGACATTGTCTGATTTTTTTTTTCGACAATGAGACATTGTCTGATTAAACTTGTTCTTAATTTAATTTACATATTGTTTGTTTGGATAAAATTGAAGAGAAAATTGAGTAAATGAATTATGATTTCTCTCCGTTTTTATTATTTGGATGTTTAATTGAGAATAAAAATATAATTTTATTAAGAAAATAATTCTTCTTAAATGGTCAAAATAATTTTCCACGTACATAGTAATAAAAGAAAAAAATAATAGGAGAAAAATAGTGTTACATAAAATATCATTTATGTCTATTTTTTTTTGTCTTGATTTAATGAATAATGATAAAATTATAGAAATATATTTTACATATTTATTTATTTATTTAAATTATCGGAGGAAGGAGAAATCTCAATTCGCTTATTATTCAATTACGGCTATCAAACACATTAAAATAAATCTAATTTCTTTTCTTTTCTACCCATTTATTTTATTAAAGTAAATTTATTTTTCCTTGTATTAATTAGTAACCAAACGAAGAATTAGAGATTTGACTCTTCCTACAAAAAAAATAGATTATATATATATGTTCAAATGATTTCGTCTTAAAATTGAACATAACTATTTTTCTTTTAAATGCATTAGGTCTTTTTAGAAATGTAGAGATGTTCACGATTTCATTAATTAAATTATGAGAGAAAAAAAGCTCAAACTATTAATTTCATTTTAGAAAAAATTTAAATTGAAATGAAAAGTATAATCGATATATATATATATTTATTTTTAACTATTTCCCTATATACAAAAATAAATCCGAAATTTAATAAATTTCATGTATATATAGTCTAAATATAACTTATTAAAATAATAATACTATATATATAAAGTCGCAACATTAAATTAATTAAGTTTATTTATTATAAAGTCTTAAACATTATTAATTTATTATAGTTTTTGAAAAAATTATTATAATGTCTTGAACTTTTATTTAGTAAGATGGGCGATTGATAATAATAATTATTATATGTTTGACACAGGAACATGGTTTATGCATTGCCACTTTGATATCCATTTGAGTTGGGGATTGAGTATGGTATGGATTGTTCTTGATGGGGAACTTCCTAATCAGAAGCTGCTGCCTCCACCGTCCGATCTTCCTAAGTGTTGATCTAAACAATTATTTCTGTTTTATCTTAATTTGTTTGTTGTTTGGCTTTGTCAACAGTGTTTCTATATACATTAGAAAGTCCAACAAATTAAACACCGGAGGAAATTAAGGTTTTTTTTTTTTTTTTTTTTGCAGTTAAGGATAAAAAAAAAAGATTAGGTTTTCATTTGCTCATTTGTGTATGAATGATTTTAGCCGTTTGATTAGATTCTTTCATCTACTCCAATGGCTGATGATTTAGTGTACATGAGACTTGTCATGCTCATTAAATCTTTTTTTTAATAAAAAAATGGAGCATATCATTAAGAATAAAATTTATCAATAAAATAGTTTCATAGAGCTAATTGCTATTTTTTTTTAAAAAAAAAATTTCCCCATTTAGAAGACGCAAAAGGGAGAAATTTATGAATGACTAAATTATATATTTTCCTTTTTTGAGGGAAAAATTATACATTTAAAACAGAAATATTATAGTTTTTATAAAATTTATGTATAATATTTTAATAAGTATTTATTATAATGATTATAATCATATAAAATTAATTTGAAAATTATCTTTATAATGATTTAGATTTATAATATTCTAAATCAACATTGAATAAACTTCAAAATTGAAATTTTTGAAACAACTGTTTTTAGAATTCCCAATATCTCTAAGCTATTGATTTTATTTTCTTCAACAAATATACTATTCTAGTCCATGAAAGTTAAAAATATATCCGTTAAACTAAGAACATTAAAAATTTCACATCTTCTACTTAAAAAATGTTATAAAACAGCTAAATAATATTGAAAATTTTAGAAATTTCACATCTATTAATTAGAAAATTATTTTTGAATAGCTGAACAATATTTCAAAACTTTTAAATTTGAATAGGAAAAAGACGTTAAAGCATGAATAGCCATTGCGCCAAACTAGTTAGTTGGTTGGTTAAGTCATTTAATTAATTTAATTTTGTAGCAAATTCAGTACTACTACTACTAATAATAATAATAAGTTGCTATTAAAACATCATCGTACTCTAAAAATGTCGGTCCAAAACTAGTTTTCAAAGATTCTTTATCTTTTCTTTGATTTTTCAATCCGAGGTTCACAGGCTTTGCAATTGCCTCTTCACCTTTTAAACCCCACCTTCAAATCTTCTGAATTTGATTGAAAATTTTAAATTCATTAAAGATTTATTAATATTAATAATAGCATATAATTAGTACATTGGAATACAGTTTAGTGGTAATATATATATATATATTAAAATTAATTTTCTCTCTTATATCAATATTAAAAAATAATTTTTAATTAATAATATAAGTAATAATTCAAAAATATATGACATTACTAGCTAGTTAGATTGTAAAATGATCCATAAGAATTAAATATTAATTTATATGAAAATTATTTTTTAAGTTTTTATACATACATGAATGTGTGTATAAAGTAAATGAATAAATATTTTATATGCATGTATATAAAAAAATTTATTGCCTAAAATTAAATTAACAAAGAATATATAAAAAGTAAATTTTTTATAAGCCTCCCTTAGCCGTTTAGTAGCTAAGATTTAAGGGCCGTAGCCGGAGGAAATTAAAGTAAGAAAATAAAATAAAATAGGGTTAATTTATTTTTAATATTGTTTAATATTATATAATTATATTTATTTAATAAAAATATTTTTTCTATAAAATTATGTAATAAGGAACTTGTAAATTAGAAAAAAAATTCGTTTTATAATGTTGCTCAAAACTCAATATTTTATTAATGATTGAAGAACAAATACACTTATAACCAAAAAAGTGAAATTATAAAATAAAAATCAGTTTTTTTAAGTGTTAAAAAAATATAAAAGCAACTTGTTCAAAAGAATGTAACAAAATAAAAATATTTGGTATTTAATAAAATTTAAAAAATAAATATTAAAAAATTATAAATTTAAATTTAAATATTTTTTAAAAAATATAAATGGTAAATGATATAAATGTTAAAATTTTTCGAATTGTAATATTTAAAAGGTTGATAACTTATAATATTCAAATTTTGAAATTAAATATTCAATATTAAACATAGTTTAAACAACATAATATCTTTTCTTTTTCGTAATGTGATATTAAAAATTAATTTTTGTGTATTATATTAGATTAATATTTTAAATTCGATCAAATATAGACTATTTATTTTATCTTTCTGTTTGTATCAATTATTGTACACCTCATAGAAATTTAAATTGAAATTAAATATGCTAAAAATAACAAAAAAAAAAGAAATTTTAATTATATATATAATGAATTAATTAATTAATTAATTTTTACAAAAATTGACGACAGTAATAAACTTTTTGGCAGCTTCTTGTATTATTTCCAGGAATTATACAGTCTGAGGTAGCCCAGTAAGGGCAAATTGATACCCACATATATAGTTCCCACTTACAGAATTCACATGCCTACTCTGACAAAAAGTTTCAAAAAAAAAATAATTCAAATAAATTAGAAAATCCACTTAAAATTTACTATTTACATCATCATTTAATATTTATAGTAACAACCATATTTTTAATTATTATATAAATTAATAATAAATTAAGTAAATTAATAATTATAAAATAGAAATAAAATAAGATTATTGTATCACTTTGTTATGGATCTATCTCGTTTTATATTACATATTTTGAAGCTGATTTGGTTTGTTATTTGAGTTATATATAAATACCCTGTATTAGAATTATTAGTACATAATATTCCATATTCAGTTATCATAGAAGTAAATATATATTTTTCAGTTATCATAGAAGTAAATATATATATTTTTTCTTTCTACTTCTATATATATTGATCGAATCATATGTTCTGTATTATTTTTTTTTAATTTTTTCATTGTTGTTATTTGCTTGATAAAAATAAAATTAAAATAAGAAAAAAAATAATATAAATAGTTGGTCTGATGGAAAGTTTCTTTATCAGGTAGGGTTCAGGAGTCACTACGTGTGAAGACTGAAGAGTAGCGTCAGTAACAACATTATTGCAGTGAATTCAACCATTTTGATTCTTTGTCGAAGTTTTGAGAATGCAGCCCACAAGATTCAGGTGTTGTTTTATAACTCTTTGATAGAAATTTTTGGAGATTGCTCCCTTTCCCCGTATTTCTATTCACTCTTTGCCAATTAATTGCTAAGGATTAGCATTTAGGTTAATTGGATTTTAGAGGTTGGTCAATTTCAATTCTATTAATTAATTAAAAATTTTATTTTTAAAAATAATTATTTTTGATATAATCGGTCAAATTTTATTAATTTTTATCGAATTCAGCCGACCTTACTAATAAATATACAAGTCGAAACCAATCAACTTTATCTGTTTAAAATAACACAATTAATTAAATTAGTTGAATTGCAACATGATTGGTTGGGTTTGAGCTCTTTTACGCATTCCTATTAATTTCCCCCTAACTTTTTTTTTAAATTATTAATACACTTATAAACTTTATTCCATTAATTATTTCAAAATCTTATTTTTTTTTAATTTTCGAGATATATATATAAAGAATATTAATTATATGGATTTTACTGATCATATCATTTAAATTTTAATATTTAGAACCAATATATGGAAATTGGAGAATATATGAATATATGAATCTAGCTAGGGTCCTACCAATAATTATGTATTTGACTTATGGTAAAATTAGGTCACCCAATTTTACTGTCACGCTTCATATTGATTGAAACTCAAAACTTTTTAGTTAATTTTTAAATTAAATATAAGTTATACAATAATATTTCTTTTTAAAATTTTGAGTATTATTTTATTAATTTTTTTTGAAGCAACTATTATTTGATTAATTATTTGTTCTTGATTGGAGACATGGGTAGCACATAATTGAAAATAAACATTATATAAAGTATGCACATAATTTCAAAAAGAGCGACGTATTTGTAAATAATTTCTAATTTAAAAAAAGGTAGAAAGCAGAGTCGCATTCCCAAAGCAGATCCAATTGCTAATAATGTCTACTACTACCGTACCCTATGCTGCCACCACCCAACACCTCAGAGGAATCTCTCTCTCATCAAGCAAAAACAAATATCAAAATTAAAATTAAAATTAAAATTAAAATGTAAAAAAGAGTATAAATTTCAAGAAATGATCAAGATCTATATAGTTAGTTTGATAATTGAGGCAAATTAACATTTAATTGAATAAGAAAGATAATGTGCACGATGAGATATAGATTCATGATCGATTTTTCTCTTATGTAATATTAAAAAAAATCAAGAAAGAAAATGTAATTATAATTAACTAGTTTGAATCTTGATATTAGATTGTATTTTGATTTATATATATGAAATTATAAAATTTATGTTTAAAACTTGTAGCTCTCTTCAAATCGTAATTACAAATTACAGCTTCTAAAAATCAAGAAAATCAAGAAAAAAAAAGAACTCTCTATATAACCAATCTCTCTTTCTTGATTGGATGGCAGCAAGAAAATTTATATGATTTTCAAAATCAAACCCAACACCCATCTCTAAGAAAAGAAAAAAGAAAGTGAAGCAATTAAAGAAGAAGATACAAAATGATGTAAAATATTTTCAAGAATCTCCATGTTTGTGCCAACAAACAAGCATTGCAACACATCTTCTCATGATATAAAATCTTGCCTTTTGTTCTTTAGCTAAGCTACTGCACTTTCTCGTAATAGATGAGTTCTTCTGAGAGTAACTTCTTGGAAGTGGACATTTATTATTATTGCTTGAAGTTGGAGATGAGCATTTCAGTGAAGAGCTTCTTAAAAGAGGTGATTTTGATGAACTCTTTGTTGAGAAACTCCTAACAAATGATGATGAAAAAGAAGAACCTGCAGCTTCTTTCTTTGATGGCTTCCACTTCTCATCCATGTAATTCTAATCCACAAATAATATTTATTATTTTTTGAATCTTTCTTTCTTTTCTTTCTTTTCTTCTCTATGTGTTTATGTAAGGGAACTAATGCAGAGAGAGAGAGAGAGAAAGAGAGAGAGAGTTATTGTAAGAAAAGTATTCTGATTTAAAGGACTGTGGGCTATAGTGGGCTCTGTTAATATATATAGGATGTGTTTATAATCACTAAATTTCTTTCTATTTTGAACCTCGAGAAATGGAAATAAAAATTAGTTTAATTAATGGATTCACTCTTTATTTTATTTTTCTAATTTATCAACTTTAAACTCCAAAGAAACATTTTAATTTCTTTTATATAAATTTTTTAAACTAAAATTATATTGAAATTTTAAATCAAACAATCAGATATGTAATAATTTATCAAAGATGGGTTATGTGTGACAAGGGTCAATTAGTATTCTTTCTATACAACAAGATGATTTTCCATGATTCTTGAACAATCCTCAGTTGCCTCTTGGAGATCCATCCATTCATCCATCCTCCATCATTTTGGAGACACTGGCTGCCCTACAAATATTTATCACCTTTTTTTAGTATTAATTAAAAAAAAATCGATTATGAATCTATATTATTAAAAAATATATATATTTATCGTCAGATTATACATCTATATGTTATAGCCATTTAAAGAGAGAGAAGGATAGAAGTGATGTGATCAGTGAGGCTATAAACAACAGCTAAGTAGTTGTGTTGTGCAGAGGAGCTAGAGGGTTTTGTTTGTACCCAATCTTCCACTAAGGACAGGAGTTGGCTTAATTATTGAAATGTTTGCCATTTTTGTTTCTACTGTTTTTACAGATCTTCTTTTAGTACGTACTATTGATTTTTTTTGCAAGTAAAATTACATATATTGTTCATTATATGTCTTATACATTGTGTAATAAGTATATGATTTTACCCTCAATTAATTTCGCTTCCATAATACTTAATTACAATGAAGTCTTTATATATAAATATGTTTTATATATAAATATATATCATATATGTGGTAGTAAAGGAAATATAATGTTTTTTTTTATAGACATTGAGAATGCAATATTCTAACCTTGATATATTGTTTAAATTATATTTATAGTTATATGATCTCAACAACATAATTAATTGAAATTGAAAATATAACCATCTAATCAGATAACCTACTATTTTAAAGAGATTAAATTAGCACGTCACAAGAAAAAAAAAAAAAGAATCTCACATTAAAAATGTAAAAAAGTGAAAAATGATGAATATAAATCAACTCAGTAGTATTTAAATAACTTGAATTAATCATTTTAAGCCATAACTGGATCATAAAAACATCAAATTAGTTGGAGTTAGTTTCCACCTCGATAGTTACATATAAAACATCATACGTTATCATATTTCTAATATATATATAAATTTATAATCAAAACCAAAATACTAAAAATAATTATTCTTTAAAAAAAAAAGTAAAATAATTATAATACAATAAAAAAAAAGTGAATACTATGTCAATTCTCAACAGCAATAATATAATTATATATATTAGCTATGGTGCTTCTTTATTCTTGTTCTTCTTCTTCTCCTGGCATGGGATTCTTTTCTCGATTTTCTCCATATGGTTATGGTGTGTGTATGAATAATGCCCCATATGTGTGTGTGTGTATATATATATATATATATTATCAAGGTTGATGATAATATATATATATATATATATATATATGTCTTCTGCTATTATTTGTCTATAAGTGAATCACACAACAATATATTATTAATTACCTTTGTCTTTCATAATTAGTCCTCTTATATATATATATATAATTACTATTTTTATTTATTCTATGAAATTCCTCACATGAGATTGTACAATTTTTGCTATATTTTAATTGTGTAAACGTTGGAATTTTAGATTCACATGCTCACCATTTGGATCATCACTAGAGAGAAACCTTAATTATTAATTATTAATTTATTTATTAGTATTATTATTAATGAAAATTATTTAAATTAATTAAATAGCTTCAAATTAAAATAATTCATTATATATATATATATATTTTTTCTTCTGCAACTCATCATGTGATCAAATTGCTTTGCTTCTTCTGGGGGAGGACAAATTTCAAGACTGTTCTTCTTCTTAAAGCTTATAATAATTATTAATTATTGTTATTATGATTGTTAATTAATGCTAGACCGACCATCATCAAGTCTCTTTATTATTCATTTCCAAATTTCATTGCATGGGATTTTTTTTTCATTTTAAAATTTTTATTTCAAAAGTTCAAAAGAAATTAGGATGATTTAAATAAAAATACTGTGGAAGATATTGATTTTGCAATGGAATTTTAAAGTAAGAGAGTGACGAATGCATATTGTTGTACATGAGTATTATAATTTTTAAATTATAAAAATATGCAAAATTTTATTTATTTATATAGTATTCAATATAAATTTCAAATTAAGATTTTAAATTTATCATTTCAAGTTTTTTTATTTAATTAAAATTTTAAAATAAATATTATAAAATAATTTAAAATGAATAAATATTAAAAAAATTAATTTAAAATACTGAACTTAATTGATTAGGTGGTACTTCTAAACTGCACATACTACAATATCATAAAAAACTTCATTAATTAATTTATTGATAATTGAAATTAAATAATTTTAACCATTAAAATTCAAATTAAAAAGGTCTAATTGCATGAGCAGGTGGAAAAAGTAGTTGCAAGATTATTGACTGGTCAAAATATGCCTAAATAAGCATTAAAGATGGTTATTTAATTATAATTTGTTTTGCAAAATCGATCTTTCTAATTTCTAGAATTACCCCATTTCCATGTGAACTTAATGCAAGATCATTCAATTATAGTTAAGAGAATATTTGAACTAAGCAGAATAATATTTGAATCAAATTAAAATTAAAATAAAAAATAAACTTTCTTGTTATTCAAACTGACCATGTTTAATTAGTGCATGAGATTGTAACATAAGATCATGAGAGAGTCCATGCCTCAAAGCCTGATATGACAAAATCATATAACCCAAATCTAAAATCCCCTTTATCAATACAAATTTATAACTTGTTTTGTACATTTTCAAATTAAAGTCCCACAATTTAATTTCGTTCTATAATCAAATTTAATTCTATGCAACTACCTCTATAAAAATAATAATAATTATTTATCACTTTTATTTTCTACTAGCTAAAAAGAAAAAAGAAATTAACATTAAATAACATTTGATATACTTCTTAAATTCAATAATTATTATTGGGTATTATAAACATTTAGCAATTATAATCATCCAACCAAAGTTTATGGTTAATAATTATTTATGAGCTTTTATTTTTTAAGTTATTTGTTAGTTCTAATTGCTCTTTCTTATTAATTATGAAGTAGCCGAAGTCTGATTTATTCTTTTTTTTATTGTTGATACTTTATATAACGATTTTTAAAAGTTTTGCTTTTCTTTTAAAAACTAAAGTTAGGAAATGCAATTTAAAGTTATATATATTCAAAAAATATGAAAAATAAGAAGAAAAATTTTGACTTGTTCTTGGAAAATAAGGGATGTAATAATAGATGAGTATTTCTTGAAGAAATTAATTAAATTAATCTCATCAAAACCTAAGATTTGATTGGTCAAAAGGTTTGAATAGATGGGTCAAAATCTAGTCACATGGTATGTTGTGTTTGCTATACAATGTACCCTCTTATTTACTTTTTTTTTTTAGGGCATACCAAAGTTTTTATTTTTATTTTTATTTTTATTTTTTTATATTTTGCTTAATCATGTGGACTTGAGAATATGAGCATTTGGGACACCCACATGGTGACATGTGACTTGCATAAGGGCATGGTCATGGCAAGGGTCAGGGGAGAGATGGCCCTGTAAAAATCTTTAAAAAAGATAATAAAAAAGTGCAATCTTTTTTTTTTTCATATATAGTTTTCAAACTTAATATAAATTTTATAGGCCAAATTTTCAATAATTTTGTTTCGAAGCAAAGGTCATTTATTAGTTTATAACTCTGAAATTAGTTGAATTAAGTTCTCCCTAGTTCACATACCTGGCTACATATAAACTATAGAGTTCAGGGTAGCTGCCCCACAAAATGGCCTGTAGGAAGTGCTGGCTGAGTGTAAAAGTACTCGGTACAATTTGGTCTCCACTTGTTTTCGGTTTTGGGATTTAAGCCCACAGAATTCTGATGCCATTGGGGCCTAGAGGTTTTCAGAGAAGTGAAATGAAAATAAAAAAAAATTAAGGGAGATTTATAAGATTATCTATAAAAATATTTTTTTGGAAATACTGCATACAAAATTTTATACTACTAAAAAAAAGTTGAATAAATTTTTAAAAATACTTTACTTCTAAATAAAATAATTTTAAAAAAAAATACATGCTTTCACACTCCAAATAATATTTTTACTTTAATTTTTATCATTTTTAATTAAACTTTACTATTAAATAATAAAATAATAAAAATTAATAATTTAAATTATATTTTAAAAATATAAAATTTATTAATTTTTATAAAGAAAAATTTTAATTTTAATTATAAATAATAAATAACACAAAAAAATAAAAAAAATAAAAAAAATAAAAATATATTAATTTATTTTTAAATAAATTTTACATATTATACACATAAAAATTAAAGTTAGAAAAATATTAATTTTATTATGTAAATATTATGTTGATATTACGTATATATTTTGTGTAATATTATATAAGTATCGTGTGTATATTATATATTTATATATATATTGTGTGTATATTATGTTGATATTATATGAATATTATGTATAAAAAATTAAAAAAATAAGGTTAAAAATATTAAATAAATTATGTAGATATTTAGTAGATGTTATGTATATATTTAATTTATATTGTGTATATATTTTATACATATTATGCATATATATATAATATTTTTGTGTATGTTAGGATATGAGAGTAAAAAAAATATTTATGAATAATATAACATAAATAAAACCAAAAAAAGGAAAAATAGAAAAAAAAACAAAAATAATGTAGAAAAACCATAAATTTGAAACCAAACCCGTAGAAATGAAGGAAAAAAAAAAAAAAAAAAAAAAAAAAACATCTCTGTAAACTTGAAAGAGGATCACCCGATTTCCGAATTTTATGTACTTCCGAATTTACATTTAACGACGCCATTGCTCGGACTACCCATCCAACTCTAAATAGATTGAATTTTAATTTCGTTATTACAAGTTTAAGTTTGGCGTGAATTATCATATAATGTAATATTTATATTTATTATTTTTTATATTACATTATATATAACATAATAATTGTATAAATGTCTGAATATATAATTATTAATTTTAAGTAGAAAATAAATATTTTTATTTTTTTTGTCAATATTATTTTTATTGCCAAAAGAAAGTGTACAAAGAATGAAACAATATGAATAAATCAACCAGAGTGCTGCCAAAAAGATACTCCAACACAAACAAATACCAACTAAACACAGAAATACTAAATCAGACCAACCTTTTGCCAGACAAAAATGCACTACTCAAACATCAACTAACCACCAATCAAATTAACTCATCAATCTCATATATTCCATCTTCTATCTTGCACCCTTTAGCAATCTAAACAACTCATTTTAACAGAAAATGCTACTCCCTTAATTACTCTGTCACTGTTAACAGATTCCTTATTAAAGATAACAAAGTTCCTTTCCTTCCATATCCAATACACAGCAACACTAAAAACTATCATTCTCTTGCTTTCAAACTTTTTCCTTTGGTTTTCCTTGAGAACCTACTAATCTCCCGTCTCCAATTCAAAGTACCCCACTAATCTCATATTTCTTAAGAATTTGCTTTCAAATATTATTACTGAACGTGCATTTAAAAAACAGGTAATCAATAGTTTCTTCCTCCAAATGGCATAAAACACACATGTCATCACCAATAAGGCCCCATCTTTTCAACCTCACTTTTGTAGCTAGTCTGTTCTGAATTCCCAGCCATATTATGAAGCTTTGTCTCGGTATAGTACCTCTTCCCCAGACCAAATAGCACCAGCCTACCTTTTCATTTTTGATCCTCAAAGCTTCCCATGTAGACTTCACAGTAAATCTGTCATTTCTGGTAAGTCTCTATCTGATCACATCATATACCCTTGTCTGCACTGAAAATTATTTTACCACCTGCCAAGCATAAGCAGTATGATCATTCAAAGGATCTGGAAATCTCCAATTCCCCTCTCTCCACACATCTCTAACCATAGCAAATTTGCACACATCAATATTAGCAATAAACAATGTTAGGGAACCTATCTACGAGGCTTTCACCATTCACCCAAGGATCATACCAGAAAGGTTTCAGTTTTCCCCTTATATGCAGTAAATGTCTCCACATCCAACTAGCAACAAGAGGCTTGGTAATACCCAGTAGCTCATCCTCATCAATTTATTTTGGAAAATCCATATAGCCCACATAGAAGACTTTTCATAGAACAATTCCAACACATGCTTACCTACTGCAGCAATATTCCAAGGCACAAGGTCATTCACCCCCAGACCCCCTTCTTTCTTGGTTTGCAGACAGTATCCCAAGCCACTAAACTTTTCTTAGTACCGTCAACCTTCTTAGACCAAAGAAACTTCTTACATCTTCTATCAATCTCATTAATCACATATTTAAGCAAAATAAACATACCAACCTAGTAAGTCTGCATGCTTCTAATCATAGCATTGATCAACTGAAGCCTTCCAGCATATGAGAGAGACTTTACTGACCATGAGCTTATTTTAGCAGTAATCCTCCCAATTAAACCCTTACAATGATTTTTCTTCAACCCAGACGAAATCAAAGGAACTCCTAAATATTTGACTGGAAGAGCACCCTCACTAAAATGCAAATCCTATAAAATTTGAAACTTTATAGATTCAACACCACCTGAAAAAGAAAATGGAGCTTTTGCCTTCATTTATTGGCAACCCTGACATCTTCTCAAATTGCTTCATCATCCTGATCAACCAATTAACAGAAATCATATCCCCATGGCAAAACAAAAATAAATCATCTGCAAAACAGAAATGATTTATTGCCAACCTCTTACAAGCCCAATAAAATTGGAACTCTCCAGGAACTTCTAGATAGATATTCCATGCCAAGCACAAATAACAGAGGAGACATAGGGTCTCCCTGTCTCAAACTCTTCTTGCTAGCAAAGAAACCCTCTAAAGACCCATTCACTATAATTGAATAATATGGAGTTCTCACACACTCCATAATCCAATTAACAACCTTCAGAGGAAACTACAAACCCATAAGCATTTCTTCTATAAAATCCCATTCTATTGAATCATAAGCTTTCCTAAGATCAACTTTTATTGCACACTTAGGAATACCCATCTCCTTATGATAATTTCACACTAATTCATGGGCTAGCATCACATTATCTGCAATTTTCCTACCTGGTACAAAAGCTGATTGAGCATGATTAATAACTCTACTCATCACTTCACCCATCCTCTTAGTTAAAATCTTAGTGATGACTTTATAGATCACTGTACAGTAGGGCTATAGGTCTATAATCAGAGAGACCAGATGGATTTTGCTCCTTTGGTAAGATAGTAAGAGATGTCGAATTAAATTGCTTCAACATTTTGCCTATTTGAAAAAACTCTAATACTGCATCAATAACATCTTCACCTACTATCCTCCAAGATTTCTTAAAAAATAGGCTATTAAATCCATCTACCCCATGAGCCTTATCATTTTCAACAGACCACATAGCTACCCTTACTTCGTCCCTAACAGTCTTTTTTGATAACTGATCATCCTCCTTTCTACTCAACACATGCCATTTAAAATAATCTCAGTATCATATATTGCAATAGCCTTATCATTTTCAATAGGAATGGTGTGGGCATTATTATTGAGCCTACGCTTAAAGACAAGGTGGTGGAAGTGAAGAGAAAGGGAGACAGGATTATCTCTTTGAGGCTTGTTTTGGGAGATGACACTATTAATGTTATTAGTGCTTATGCTCCCCAAGTAGGTTTGGACGGAGCATCCAAGGTTCAGTTCTGGGAAGATATGGATGATATCATGCAAGGTATTCCGGATAATCAGCAAATCTTCATTGGTGGGGATCTTAACGGGCATGTTGGTAAGGACAGTAATGGTTATGACAGGGTCCATGGGGGTTATGGTTTTGGCAACAGGAATGAGGAGGGAAAGAGCATTTTGGATTTTGCGGTGGCTTATGATCTAGTGCTGGCGAATACCTGCTTTGAAAAGAGGGGGTCACACTTGATTACCTTTAAGAGTGGACGAACTCAAAGTCAAATAGACTTCATACTTACTCGAAGACGGGACAAAAGTAAGTGTAAGGATTGCAAGGTCATTCCAGGTGAAGCATTGACGGCGCAACATCGTATTGTGGTTTTAGATGTTAAGAATAAAAGTAGCTAGAGGAATGATAAGAAAATATTGGAACCAAGGATAAGATGGTGGAAATTGAAAGACCTAGCTCAAGGTACCTTTAAGGAGGAGTTACTAAAGGAAGAAATTTGGAACCTTGAGGCTAGTGCAGAGGACTTGTGGACAAAAATGGAAGGTGGCATTAAGAAAGCAGGTAGTAAATTGCTTGGGATCTCTAAAGGGGCAGGGCCTCGACCGCACGATGCATGGTGGTGGGATGAGGAGGTTCAAAAGGCTATTAAGGCTAAGAGGGAATGGTATAAAAAGTTACCGAATGCGGTTAATAGCGAGGCCTTTGAGGAATATAAGAGGGCTAAGAAAGAGGCAAAGAAGGCTGTTAGTGTAGCTCGTGGCAGAGCCTTAGAAGGGATTTATCAAAAGTTAGGTACTAAAGAGGGAGAAATGGGCATTTATAAGATTGCAAGGATGAGAGAAAGGAAAAGCAGAGATTTAAGCCAAGTCAAATGTATAAAGGACGAAGATCAACGGGTGTTGACAGGAGATGTTGAGATTAAGGAGAGGTGGAAGGCTTATTTTGAGCAGTTATTCAACCCTGAACATGAACAAGATTTTCAAGGTCTTCATGCAACAAATGATTATATCAGCTGGTCTAGGAGGATCTTGCATAGTGAAGTAAGAGAAGCCTTGAAGTATATGAAAGTTGGTAAAGCTTGTGGCCCGGATGGTATTCCTATAGAGGTTTGGAAGAACCTTGGAGAGGTAGGAGTTGTCTGGTTAACTAAACTCTTTAATGCTATTGTGAAAGGACGTAAGATGCCGAATGCCTGGAGGAAGAGTATCATGGTACCCATATATAAAAATAAGGGAGACATTCAATGCTGTACAAATTATCGGGGTATCAAACTTATGAGCCATACTATGAAATTATGGGAAAGGATTATTGAACACAGATTGAGGAAGCTTACAAGAGTTTCGGAGAATCAGTTTGGGTTTATGCCAGGGAGATCTACCATGGAGGCTATTTCTCTTCTAAGAAGACTAATAGAATTGTATCAAGAGAAGAAGAAAGATCTCCACATGGTATTTATTGACTTGGAGAAAGCCTATGATAGAGTACCAAGAGAAGTGTTATGGTGGGTTTTGAAGAGGAAAGGAGTCAACGGCAAATATATCAACATCATCAAGGACATGTATGAGAATGCATCCACTAGTGTGAAAACACCTGGTGGAGACACTGAGGCTTTCCCTATTACTACCGGATTGCATCAAGGTTCGGCCATGAGTCCATATTTATTTACTCTGGTTATGGACGAGCTAACTAGAAGCATACAAGACGATGTTCCTTGGTGTATGTTGTTTGCTGATGACATTATTTTAATTGATGAGACTAGTGCTGGTGTAAACCGTAAGTTGGAAGTGTGGAGAAAAACCCTCGAGGACAAGGGTTTTAAGTTAAGTAGGAGTAAAACGGAATATATGCACTGTGAGTTCAGTCTAAGGAAGAAGCAGGAACATGAGGTTAAGTTGGATGGAGTTTTGGTTCCTAAAACCAAGCACTTCAAATATTTAGGTTCGGTGTTCCAGAATGATGGCCGTATAGATGAAGATGTGGCTCACAGAATACAGGTAGGGTGGTTGAAGTGGAAGGATGCAACTGGGGTTCTATGTGATAAGAAAATACCTCTGAAAGTGAAAGGTAAATTCTATAGGACGGTTGTTAGACCTGCGATGCTCTATGGTAGTGAGTGTTGGGCACCAACAGGACAACATTTGCATAAGATGAGTGTGGCAGAAATGAGGATGCTAAGATGGATGTGTGGACATACCAGACTGGACAAAATTAAGAATGTTCATATTCGACAAAAAGTCCAAGTAGCGGACGTCGGAGATAAGGTGAGGGAAGGAAGACTTAGATGGTATGGGCATGTTTTAAGAAGACCTCCTAATGCTGCGGTTCGTAAGTGTGAGAATTTGTTGATTGAGGGGGCTAGAGGTCGTGGCAGACCTAGAACTGTGTGGAAGGAGGTGATAGCAAGAGACTTACGTGCCTTAGATCTTGATGCGGATTTGATTAATGACAGACTTGAATGGAGACGTAAAATCCGTGTCTTGGAAGGGGCCTAAGGCTGGAGTATCTTTTTTGGTGTCTTTTGAGCTTATTTTGTTGAGAATCCATACAGCCGACCCCAACTTGTTTGGGATTAAGGCTTAGTTGTTGTTGTTGTTGTTGTATCATATATTGCCTCTGATAGTCATTAGTACCTATAAGATGCTTATAAAAATTAACTATTTCCTGCCTAATCTCATCTTGATTAGCAATAACTCTTCCATCAGCCACTATTAGACTAGAAATTCTACTCCTAACTCTTCTCTTTTTCATTTGGCTAAGGAAATACTTAGTGTTGGCATCACCTAATTGAACCCACCGGACTCTAGACTTTTGTCTAAAGAACTCTTCCTCCTGCTTTAAAAGATTTCTAAAATGTCGAACAACAACTCTTTCCTCTTTAAGCAATTCAGCATTCAAAGGATCATTCTGTAATGCAGATTGCAGAGAAAAAACTAACTGTCTATCGTCTGCCACGTTTTGAGAAATATCTGAAAACTCCTTCCTATTTAGCTCCTTAAGATCCTTCTTCAATAATTTCAACTTACTCCACAATCTAAACATACAAGACTCTTGAATCTCTTTGCTCCAAGTTGTTTGAATAATAGATTGGAAGTTTGGATGTGAAGTTCACATATTAAAAAATCTAAAAGGGGCTTTCACTCTATCCAATCAATCTCTCATATCCACAATTAAAGGAGAGTGGTTTGAAATACCAGCAAAAAGAACTTCACATTCAAACAACTCAAACCTATCAAACCAAGCTTCATTAGCTAAACTTCTATCTAATCTCCGCCAAATTCTAGATTCTACCCCTTGAATATTATTCCAGGTGAAAAAAAGGGCTTCTAAACCTTAATTAAAGCATAGCACACATCTGCAAACAATTAGCAAACTCCTCACAACTACTAATATCTAACTCACTCCCCCCTATTTTCTCATGATCACCCAAAATACAATTAAAATCTCCCTGTATCAGCCACGGGCCATCGATATTCTTACTAATATTTCTAATACTAGTCCACAACCTACGCCTTTCAACACAACTATTACTACCATATACAACAGACCAATAAAAGACTAATTGGTCCTTTGTTATTTTGCAATGCATAATCTGATCATCACTATATACTATATGTAGCTGAACTATACTAGGATTAAAAAGAATCCCATTTCTACCCAACTCTACACTATGATAGTTACATTCCACAACCCAACATTTAAGCCTTAAAGACTTGACCACCTTATCCTTATTAAGTTCTCTAACTCTAATTTCTACAACCCTTAACATCTTTCTGACTACTTTTTAGGGGCATTAAGACCCTTGATATTCCAATAACCAATCATTTGCCCCTATCAGGGGGTCCTAACCACTCTGCCCTCCCCAATCACCCTTGCCATAGGAGACATACAAGCAGCCATGAAGTGTCTAATAATCTGCTCCCTCCCTAGGCCATTTTCCCATTCAAAATAGCCATACCTTTACTCCTACTAACCCTTACCCAGCCAGCTGAAGGAGACTCAATATTAATCTCTAATCTACTGGAGTTCATTGCCTCTTCTACACCCTCAGAATAAACATTAGCGTTCAACTTCTCAGTTGTATCAGAAATCTCCCTATTACTAGCAGGCATATGCTCCCTAATCAAATTTTTTGCCTGCCATACCATCCTAGAAGGACAAGCTTTCTCAGAATACCCAACTTTCATACTTTTCTCACAAAATAAAGGAACCCATTCATAAAAAACCTGCTAAGTAAATCTCTCCCCAAACTCATCCTTCAAGACCACCTTATCGGGAAAATCACCCCCGAACTCAATCTCAATTAACATCATCGCATACCCCAGCCTCATCCTATTACTGGTACAAGCATCAGTAAATAGAGGAGTACCCAAAGTACTTTTTGTACGACTCAACATATCATTCGACCAAAACTCCTATGGTAGTCTAGGGATTTGAATCCAAATCGAAAGTTTTTGCATATTCTCAAGTTCCAGAACCAATTTAGGTCGCCATTTCATCAAGACCATCGCCCTTCTGTCAAATGTATAAGGACCTTCATTCAACACCCTTCTCATCCCATCTTCATCATCAAACATAAATAAAAAAATATTCTGCTTCACCATATAAACTGATTTAAGTCCCCACTTCTTCCATCGGCCCATTGCAAATCTTTTCATAGCCGAAAATTTAAGGCTAATTCCATACACACTCCCAATTAGAGCATTCTTCTATCGCTCAATCTCAGGCTCTAATTCAGATGTTTGAAACTTAACTATTTTAGTTCCATTAGAAACTGATGGGGAAACAAATATCAACTCATAATCTGCCGATTAGACCCCATTTAATAGTCAAGTCGAGTCAGATTTATCAATATAATAATGTTAGTTTTACGATGGAAAATGAATTGCAAAATTTTTTTATGTGCATAGTATAATAATGATGTTAGTTATTTTTTTTTTGTTAAAAAATAAATTTAAGAGAAGACGATAGATATTAGTATATTTTTGAGAGCTTTCAAAAATAATTTACTTAATAATGTAGATATAACATTTACGAATACTTAAATTTGATATAATATATGATAGAGTTATACTATTAACTATGCACATGTAATAGTATAGCTATGGATGATTTTTTTATAAACCATTATTTCTATGTATTTAATTGGAGATTTGCATTAAATAAATGTTTTTCAGCATATGATCAATAATAGTGATTAGTACATTTTGTATGTATCTAATTGGACCAAGTAGAGAATGGATGTTTTATACTGACTATTAAACATATTCTCTAAGACATTAGAAATAAAGTTTATTATTCTTAATCTTGATTTAATTTAATATGAGCAAACATTTATTGTCTTGTGTTTTGATTCATTAAAGGGTGAGTTTCATTATTGGAATAATATTCTCGGTAAATTGGGCAAAGATAATTTGTGTTTGTGAAATATTAATTAATGATAGAATCAATGTCTCGGTATAGAGATTGATGATGCACTTTAAGTAAGCTTATAAGGTTTCATTGTATAAACCCTGCAGGTGGATTTTATATCCGACACATGAAATAAGTTGAGCGACAATCTTAAAGTTATATTGTTATTTAAATAAATAGTCAGTAATTTATTTAAGATAATAGCATCTGTAATCTTAACATGGGGAATATAAAATTATTATGTTGTGGAATTGTAAAATTAATAAGGGGTTCAATCATGAATTTTTAGTGGAATAATTTGTGATTAATTATAATAAGATTATACTGGTCCTGTATAGATTCTTATTATAATTGGTAGCCTTGTTGATTTTATTCCTGCGGTCCCTGTTGTGCCTTGGTTATTTGGAATGTATATGGTTGTTTTATTTTAAATTTAAAAATATTATCTTCCCATCGAAGAGATATTTTTAAGGAATTTAAAATATAATAAAACTCTAAGAGATAAAAGGAGAGTTGTACGTACAGTTTCTCCCCACTGAGAAAACTATTCCAAAGAGTATAATCAAGGAACACAACAGAAGATCGTGGGTGACTCCAAGGTCTCAGGAAAGAAGACTGGTGAACGATTCTGCACTTCAAGAGGTCAGTTTGATTGATTAATTCAATGTTTAGTTTGCCTCATACGTGTTTCGATTTGGGTTGTTTCCGCTTTATACCCGCTCCCATCAATTGGTATCAGAGCCTTTCGAAACCGTATGAAGGTGGCTATTTTAATCATGTTTTCGATTGATTGTTTGTATCATTCAGTGGCTACATGATTTGTTGAGTTTTTTTTTGTTTGTTTCGTTTTAGTCTGTCAATTTCCGGTTTCAATGAATTACAAAGAATTTATTGAATTTGTTGGATATTGATTAAAACGAATTAATATAAAAAAAATCAAAAAAAAAGAAATTTCTGTGTTTGTCGAAACAGTAATGAAGAAATTATAAAAAAAAAAAATTTCTGGATTTTGCGTTGACAAACAGAAGCAGAATTTTTTTTATTTGAATTAATTTTGGTTTTTTTTAGCTATTGATAATTGTTATCAATTTTAAAAAAAAGAAATTTCTGTGTTTGTCGAAACAGTAATGAAGAAATTATAAAAAAAAAAATTTCTGGATTTTGCGTTGACAAACAGAAGCAGAATTTTTTTTTTTTGAATTAATTTTGATTTTTTTTACTATTGATAATTGTTATCAATTTAAAAAAAAATTCTGAGTTCTTGAAATTGAAGAACACAGAAGCATATTTTTTTTGAATTAATTTTGATTTTTTTTTGGATATTGATATTTGTTATCAATTAAAAAAAAGAAAAAGAAGGAAAGCCAGGCAGTGTTCACGAAGAAGATGCTGCTGCATTGGTAAATTTTTCTTTTTGACCCTTTAAGTTTTAAAATTTTACAAACAGACCCAGAAATTTTCAGTTTTTTTTCAATCTGACCCAGAAAGTTTCAGTTTTTACAAATCAGACCCAGAATTTTCAGGATTTGTAGAACAGCACAGTAAGTTTCTGTTTTTTTGTAAAATAGTCCTGATATTTTATGTTTTTTGCAAAATGGCCCAGAATATTTATTTATTACATTTTAGTTTAAAATGTTTCATTCACTTGCAAAATGGTCATAAAATTTATTATTTTGCAAATTTTAACTATAATTAATTTATTTTAATTATATGGAGATTAATTTGTGAGTGGTTATTTATTATTTTCTAGTTGTGATTATTTGCATTTCTTCCCCATCGGAAGATGTTATGTTATAATATAATCACTGATCTAGTCTAATTTGTCTGTATTATTTTAACTCTCCATCTGAGTAAATTAATTAGGGACATGAATTAGATGTAATATTTTCTCACATATTAATTTTTATTTAAGAGACATGTTTTCTCCCATCGAGTAGTACATGTCGGTCTTATCTTATTTTTATATGCATGACATGTGATTGGTTGAATTCTCCCATCGAGATTACTATTCATGAATGTTGTAAAGATGCATATTTGAATTTTGATATCATTGTTGTCAATGTGCAATTTTGATTTAAATTCAATTTTATTATTGTATTATTAATGATATACTGAATTTGTTTAATGTTTTTTATAGAAATGACATCTTTCAATCTCCTAGCAAACATCATTACCCAAAACAAGCTTGAGGGTCCTAACTATGTGGACTGGAAAAGAAATTTGGACATTTTGCTTACTGCTGAGGAGTACAAGTTTGTGCTGACTGAAATATGTCCTGAAAAACCCGGTGAGGGTGCCTCTGAGGAGGCTACCAGAGCTTACCATAAATGGGTTAAGGCTGATGAGATGGCGCGATGTTACATTTTGGCATCAATGTCAAATGTTTTGCAACATCAGCATCAGAAGATGGACACTGCTTTTGACATCTTAGAGAATCTCAAGGAGATGTTTGGAGACCAAACTAGTGCAGCCAAGCAGAATGCACTGAGGGAGATTCTTACTTCTAAAATGGAGCAAGGAACTCCTGTTAGAACTCATGTCTTGAAGATGATGAGTCTTCTGAATGACATGGAAGTTCTAGGTGCTGAGGTTGACAAGGCAACTCAGGTTGAGATGGTCTTGAACACTTTGCCAGCCAGTTTTCAGCAGTTTCGTTTGAACTACAACATGAATAAGATGGATTTTACTCTATCTAAGCTGCTGAATGAGCTGGTAGCTGCTGAGACTATTATTATGCAAGGAGCCGCACCTATTGTGCTTAATGTTGAGCGAGGTTCTTCTTCTGCCCATAATAAGGGTAAGAAGAAGAAAAATGCTCAAAAGCCTAAGCCTAAGACAAATGGTGCAGCTGCTGGTGCTAATGGTGCTGTGAAAAAGCCTAAGGGTAAGTGTTTTCACTGCAAGCAAAAGGGTCACTGGAAGCAGCAATGTCCAACTTGGATAACCAAGAAAAAGCAAGGTATGTCACTTTTTTTATTTACTGGTTGTTGAAACTTGCTTAGCAGTATTGACTACACTCCAATGGTGTGTAGATTCAGGAGCCACTAATCATGTCTGCAATTCTTTGCAGGGGTTTCAGACAACACGCCAGCTAAATGAAGGAGAAGTGAGCATTTTTCTGGGAGATGGCACTGAGGTTGCAGTTCTAGCTATAGGAAATGTTATTTTAAATTTTGAGAATAATAGAACATTGTTTTTGAAGGATGTTTTATATGTTCCTTCAATTAGAAGGAATTTAATTTCTGTTTCTAGTTTGAGCAAGAATGGATATTCTGTTTGTTTTAATGAATTTTATGATGATTCTGTCGTTATCAAATTTAGAAAACAAATAATATGTTCTGGCTCTTTAATTGATGATCTTTTTATTCTCAAAGTTTCACCTGAACTGCAACTTTCTAATTCTGAGGTTAATAACTTTGATATCGTTGTACCATTAAAAAGAAAACGTCCTATTGAGTTTAGCTATACTTATCTTTGGCATTTAAGGCTTGGTCATATTAACTTAGATAGGATTACTAGGTTGGTCAAAGATGGACCATTGAGTTCATTGAAAGTGGAGGCACTACCAACTTGTGAATCCTGTTTAGAAGGTAAAATGACTAAGAGACCTTTTCTCTTAAAGGGTAATAGAGCCAATGATGTACTTGAATTAATTCATTCTGATTTGTGTGGCCCAATGAGTGTCCAAGCTAGAGGTGGTTTTGAGTATTTTGTGACTTTCACAGATGACTACTCACGGTATGGATATATTTACCTGTTACGCCGTAAGTCTGAATGCTTTGAGAAATTCAAAGAATTCAAGGCAGAAACGGAGAAACGACATGGAAAATATATCAAGTCATTGCGGTCTGATCGTGGTGGCGAATACCTCTCTAGGGAATTCATTGATTATTTATCAGAACAAGAAATTACTTCACAATTATCTGCACCTGGTATGCCACAACAGAATGGTGTAGCAGAAAGAAGAAATAGGACGCTTATGGAAATGGTTAGATCAATGATGAGTTATTCAGATTTGCCTATTTCGTTTTGGGGCTATGCCATAGAAACAGCAGCATATATTTTGAATTTGGTTCCATCTAAGTCAGTACCTAAAACTCCTACAGAACTGTGGACTGGGCGAAAGCCAAGTCTAAGACATGTTCGGATGTGGGGTTGCCCAGCCCATGTGCTGAAAGGGAAAGCAGATAAGTTGGAATCAAAAACAGACTTGTGCTTCTTTATTGGATATCCTAGAGGAACGAAAGGAGGTTTATTTTATAGTTCAAAAGATAAAAAGGTCATTGTTAGCACCAATGCACATTATCTTGAGGAAGACTATATTAGAAACCATATTCCCAAAAGCCAATTAGCCTTGTATGAATTGAGAGGAGAAAACATACCAACTAGAACCTTTCCATTAGAATATCAACCTGAACCATCCATGGTCGGAGCTGACATTCCATTACCTCGTCGTAGTGGGAGAAATGTCAGTGCACTAGAAGATCAACATCCGCCTGAGCATTCAGCGCCTAACATTCCACTACAGCCCGTAAGTAGTGGGAGTAATGTTAGAGCTACAGTGGCGGCTGATGATCCTAATGTACATGAGCAAGATGTTGGAGCTCCTGACATTTCATTGCCTGTTGGTGATGAAGGACATGTTCAGACTCCAGAACATGACCAGGTTGCAATACCACCAGTCATAGACTTGCCGGCATTACAGCCACAGCAAGATGAAGGTGTGATTGCAGAGCCTGTAGTACTTCATCGTAGTGGGAGAATTAGACGAACCCCGGTTCGATATACACTTTTGGGAGAAGCTTTTGATAGAATCCCTGAAGAAGTGAATACCGAACCAGCTTGTTACGATGAAGCACTACAAGATAAAGATGCTGATAAGTGGCTTATAGCTATGAAATCTGAGATGGAGTCTATGTACTCTAATCAAGTCTGGGAACTTGTAGAACCACCTGAAGGGGTTAAACCCATTGGATGTAAGTGGATCTATAAGAAAAAGAGGGGTATAGACGGTAAAGTGCAAACTTTTAAGGCAAGGCTTGTTGCGAAAGGGTTTACTCAGAAAGAAGGGATCGATTATGAGGAAACTTTTTCGCCGGTAGCCATGCTGAAGTCTATTAGAACTCTTCTATCCATTGCTGCTCATTTTGATTATGAGATTTGGCAAATGGATGTCAAGACGGCTTTCCTGAATGGAAGTCTTGATGAATGCATCTATATGAAGCAACCAGAGGGTTTCATAACTAGTGGACAAGAAAATTTGCTATGCAAATTAAATAGGTCCATTTATGGTCTTAAACAAGCATCTAGGTCATGGAATACTTGTTTTGACCAGACGATCAAAACTTTTGGTTTTGATCAGTGTCATGATGAGTCTTGTGTGTATAAGAAGTGGAATGGTAGTAAGGTTGTGTTTCTAGTACTATATGTGGATGATATTCTACTTATAGGGAATTGTGTAGGTATGTTGACTTCTATCAAAGACTGGCTATCTCAGCATTTTGATATGAAGGACTTAGGAGAAGCCGCTCACATTCTTGGGATCAAGCTTATGCGAGATCGTAAGAAGAGGATGATTGGCTTATCACAGGCACTTTATATTGATACTATTCTTGCTCGTTTCAACATGCAGGATTTCAAGAAGGGATTTCTTCCCTTCAGACATGGAATCACTTTATCTAAGGATCAATGTCCTAAGACACCTGAAGAGATAGAGAGCATGAAGGCAGTTCCTTATGCTTCTGCAGTTGGAAGCCTCATGTATGCCATGTTATGTACTAGACCTGATATCTGTTTTGCTGTTGGCATGGTTAGCAGATTTCAGTCTAATCCTGGGTGGGAACATTGGACTGCGGTGAAACATATAATCAAGTACTTAAAAAGAACTAGAGATTATATGTTAGTCTACCAGTCTGAAGATCTTATACCCATAGGGTATACAGATTCAGATTTTCAGTCTGATAGAGACTCTCGGAAGTCTACCTCAGGAAATGTTTTTGTCTTGGGAGGTGGAGCCATATGTTGGAGGAGTATTAAGCAATCTTGTGTTGCGGACTCCACCATGGAAGCTGAATATGTGGCAGCCTCTGAGGCTGCTAAGGAAGTTGTATGGCTTAGAAACTTCCTTTTGGATCTAGGTGTGGTTCATTCAGTGCAATCACCTATTACACTTTATTGTGATAATAGCGGGGCAGTTGCAAACTCGAAAGAGCCACGGAGCCATAAAAGGGCAAAACACATTGAGAGGAAGTATCATTTGATACGAGATATAGTTCAAAGGGGAGATGTGGTAGTGACAAAAATTGCATCAGAGAACAACCTGGCAGATCCTTTTACAAAGAGCTTACCGGCAAAGACTTTTGACAGTCATGTAGAAGGAATGAGAGTTAGAATAATAGGTGCATGGTTATGAGTCTAAGTGGGAGATTGATAGAGTTATACTATTAACCATGCACATGTAATAGTATAGCTATGGATGATTTTTCTATAAACCATTATTTCTATGTATTTAATTGGAGATTTGCATTAAATAAATGTTTTTCAGCATATGATCAATAATAGTGATTAGTACATTTTGTATGTATCTAATTGGACCAAGTAGAGAATGGATGTTTTATACTGACTATTAAACATATTCTCTAAGACATTAGAAATAAAGTTTATTGTTCTTAATCTTGATTTAATTTAATATGAGCAAACATTTATTGTCTTGTGTTTTGATTCATTAAAGGGTGAGTTTCATTATTGGAATAATATTCTCGGTGAATTGGGCAAAGATAATTTGTGTTTGTGAAATATTAATTAATGATAGAATCAATGTCTCGATATAGAGATTGATGATGCACTTTAAGTAAGCTTATAAGGTTTCATTGTGTAAACCCTGCAGGTGGATTTTATATCCGACACATGAAATAAGTTGAGCGACAATCTTAAAGTTATATTGTTATTTAAATAAATAGTCAGTAATTTATTTAAGATAATAGCATCTGTAATCTTAACATGGGGAATATAAAATTATTATGTTGTGGAATTGTAAAATTAATAAGGGGTTCAATCATGAATTTTTAGTGGAATAATTTGTGATTAATTATAATAAGATTATACTGGTCTTGTATAGATTCTTATTATAATTGGTAGCCTTGTTGATTTTATTCCTGCGGTCCCTGTTGTGCCTTGGTTATTTAGAATGTATATGGTTGTTTTATTTTAAATTTAAAAATATTATCTTCCCATCGAAGAGATATTTTTAAGGAATTTAAAATATAATAAAACTCTAAGAGATAAAAGGAGAGTTGTACGTACAGTTTCTCCCCACTGAGAAAACTATTCCAAAGAGTATAATCAAGGAACACAACAGAAGATCGTGGGTGACTCCAAGGTCTCAGGAAAGAAGACTGGTGAACGATTCTGCACTTCAAGAGGTCAGTTTGATTGATTAATTCAATGTTTAGTTTGCCTCATACGTGTTTCGATTTGGGTTGTTTTCGCTTTATACCCGCTCCCATCAATATATATGTGTGTGTTCTATTGTAAATTAATATAATTTTAAGTGAAAGATCTTTTTTTTTTCCTTTTCTCTCTAGCTACTAATTTAATTTTAAATTATTTCAGTTAAATTAATTGTATTCAATAGTTCAATTAGATTTGGCAAATTCTGTAAAAAAAAAAAAATTAGATTTGGCAAATTCAAATAGATGTGATGGTTTCACTCTAGCCTTTGCCCTAAAATCCATTGACTGGATACACAAACTAATAAAAATAATTTTATTTTATTTTCAAAAAAAAAATTAAATAATGTATGGAATGCTCATTTGTGTACCTCATCTTGACAAAAAAAATTGTATACCTCATCAAATACTAATATATATATATATTTAATAAAAATGATAATTTTATTTATATCGAATATAGGACGAACTCATACTGTGAGAAGTTAAATATATATATATATATATAATATATAAATACATCCTATTGGAAAGGTGGCATTCAAGAGGAAATTCAGTCGATAATCATAAATAAGAATGTCCGTCGAGCATTCCTATGGTGGTTTTATGTTAAGTGTAGATCTTAGTGCTACAAGTCCAATGCTCTCAGTCTTGATCTAACTTGCTGCATGGCTTTTGCTTCTCAATCTCCCCCAGGTAGATGGATCACAACTTCCTCCTGTTTACTTTCGCCTTTTAAGGTTCAAGTAGCCACTCCTTTAGGAGCACCGACAAAACCCTTCCAAGGATTGGTTCTATTATTAAGAGATTTTCTCCCCTCATTTGGCCCTATTTAAGGATCTTCGATCCTTGTCTTTCCTCATCCGATTCAAGATTTGAGGTTGTGTGGGGTAACAAAGAAGCTCTTTTCTCCATCATTTTGCTAGATTATTGTTGGTGGATCGACAATTTTAAATCTTTGGTGCTGTTAGTTGATTTCAGCCTTCAACTTGGTTCTCTGTAGCCATTCTTAGAGGATTTATTCGTGTTGTTTCCTTTTTGCCTTTTAAGGAGGAGATTATTAAAGATCTGTGTGTTTTTTTGCTTGATGGTTGCTACAGTGTTCTTATCTATTCTTTCTGTGTTGTTTGTTTGCTGGGAATTGTTCTTCCCTTGTTTTTCTTATTTATTGTTTGTTTGTAACTCTGGTCTTGTGGTTTAATGAAATTCATCTTCTTTCTGATAAAAAAGAGGAGATTCAGTCGCTGATAAATTAATGATGAAATTCCATAACATACTATTTTTTTAAAGAGAAAGATAATATCATATATTAGGAAAAAGCGAAATACATAATATCTTGTCAAAAGAATTTGGAGACCATTGAAGGTATAAGAACACAAATCACATAAACATAGCAATCTACAACATGACCACCCATGAAAATAAAAATAAACCTCTCAAATAGAAAACATGCCAGATATGAAAAGTAAGATGACTGATACATAAACAAATACACTGGAGAGAAAATAAAATTATAACCGATCAAAATCAGTGTATAATACTAGAAAAATTGAAACTTTGGCAAAGGACTCATTGGTCTTCAACCTTGAAAGGAAGAAGTCTTTAACCTTCCTTCTTCTCATAGTGATGAGAGTATTAGAATTCCATGTTGAGAAGGACAAGCCAATACTGAACAATATGAAAGGCAAGCAATACTAGGGAGTTCTTTTGGAGCTTTGTGTATGTATCCTCTCTAATATACCAGATATACAAAAATATAGTAATCTACTATCAGAGTAGAGAACAAAGAAGAGTCTTAAAGGCTAGATTTAGAAAATAAGACAAACAAAAACATAAAAGCATAAAAGAGCAGGAGAAAATTAAAGAGAAAGGGAAGATGTAGGGGTTGTCGCTGGCCAGAAGAATATTAAGCATTAAATATTTATTGAGACTGATATTAAAAATATTAATTTAATAAATATATCAAACTTTTTTTTAAAAAATAATAAATCAATATTAAAAATTTATTGAGACTGGTATTATTCAAGAAAATAAAAAAAATTAATGAGATTGATATTATTCAAGAGAAGAAAGAGCAAAATTTTAAATGATATTTTTATACTTTTATTTGTAATCTTTATCTTATTATACATTTCATCTAAACAAATAAAAGGTATCTAATCAATACGTTACTCTATTGTAACTTTATTTTATTAAATTTTACAGTATTTAGTGTGTCATGCCAACTATGAAATACAGAAGCAAATTTAGGATAGGATACAATACAAACATATCGATACAGTAGTTTTTTAAAAAATAAGAATACTACATAGATGAGATATGTTTATATATATATATATATATATATATTAAAAAATAAATATATATTAGTTCACTTATATATCATTATAATTATAAACACGTGTATATATATGTTTTAAGTTATAAAAATATAACGAGAAAAATAAATATATTTAAAATAAATATATATAAGTTAATATATATAATTATACAAGTGAAAAAAAATAAACATTTTGTAACAAAAAAGAATTATTATAAGTAAGATTAATTATAATTATTTAATTAATAATTTATTAATATTATATAAATAAAATTTTATTACAAAATATATCCTAAAATATCTTTAAAATATATTAAAATTTATTTCCGTCATGTTCTTATGTATCCTAATTATGTTTTAAAAATAATAAAAAATAAAAAATAAAATATATACAGAATTATGTTCGATATGTGTTAAGCATAAATCTATATTAAATATTAATATTTTACTCTATTTAAAGTATCGGTACTTCACAGTATGTTAATGAACTATCCAAACATAATTTATATTTCTTATTAATAAGGGCGAAGGCATTACTGAAGCTCTCATTTAGGTAGGAGCTAAGCAGAAACGTGAATTTAATAGAAATGGAGGAAAGACCTTTTAAGTTTTATCCAGCCCACCTTTCCAACAGGATTCAGGTGGATGTAATTCAATCGAAGATAAATTATTGAAAAATTTACAAAATTAACTTAAAAGGGGAAAATTAAAAATAAACTGTGCAAATAAATTTTTTTATGCATTTATTATATAAATAAAAACATTTATAGAAATACAATTTATTTTTAGTATATTTAATATATATTAAAAATATTTTTAGTATCTTTGATCTGCATAATAAATTTTTTTAAAAAATAATTTGTAAATATAAAAATGTAAAGTTGTAAAACTATAAAGCACATGCACATTAAAAATGAAATTTTGAAAAAAATATTTTATCTAATTTTCTCTAAAAAAAATTGAGGTCTTTACAAAAATACCAAGAAAAATAAAAAAAAATCAAATTTACTTTATTTTTAAAAATATTTTTAAATTTACATGAATTTATAATTTTTTAATAAAAATATCAGATTTATATAGTTTATTATGAATTTATAAATTTATATAGTTTATTACGAGTTTATTATGAATTTATTATAAAATAATTAAAATAATTTTAATAAAAATAAAAAAAAATTATAAAAAATGGTGCCGACTAATTTCCCTAAAAAAAGATTCCTAATTATATTTATCATTTTAAATGATTTTTGAATTAATTAGAACTTTTAAAACATATACAACCTTAGATTTTTTTTTTTGTCTTAGTCAAGTGTTCTTTTGTTGGCCGTTAAGCTCCTCTTTGTGTTTCTTATGTTCATATAATATTTATATATTTTTTTGTTTTCTTGAGTTGTTGAGACCTGTATTTTCTTTAATCTTAATAATATTTATTTAAGCATACAAAAATAGAAAAAGAAAAGACATGAGTTGAAATTCACAAATCCTCAAAATTAACATTCATCACATTACAATAATAATAAATTTAACATTTGATCCGTATATATATAAATATGCATAATGTTAAAAGTAATAATTTACAGATATTAAATAAGTTAATGACGATACTAAATATTAATAAATATATCTCAGCAGTAGTACCAAATATTTATAGTAGTTTTTATTAAGAACTTTCAAATGCCATATATTTTTATGCAAGTTAAAACCTAACGGACAGGAAAGGATCATGGCAGCAGTGAATGTCCTAAAAACTTGAACCACATGTGAGAAAGAGAAACAGAAAATTCGATCTCCATTGATTATAATGAGTTGCTTTTCAGACCTCTTTAGTACGATGTATGACACACACGACTGAAAGTGAACATTCATATGAGATTTGGATCTTGTGGAATGCATATAAAAAGACACATTCTTGAAAGTAATTTATGAGAAATTTCAAATTCAACCGAAAAATATAAGTTTATGGGTAGTGAAACCTAAACACTATATATTAGATATATTCATATCTCTAATTATATTTCAATCTAAATTCTTCAACTCTAACACCCCTTTGACACAAGAGTACAAGGTATAAATTTGATTTTGATACCCTATGAGAAATCTCAAATTTAATCCAAAAGTCTAAATTTGTTTAAGTAGCCGGATCAAACACTATATTATTATACCTTACTTCAAGTGGTTTTGACTGGAAAAGATTTAAATCAACCAAAAAAGTGTAAATAGCATAGAAAAAAAAGTATAAATTAATTATCATAAAATTATAATTTCAATCACACGAGTGAAAAAATAGAATTAACTTGAGATTAAAATTTTATTGAGTTATATATAACTCCAATATACCATATTATCATAGAAGGGTTTTATATATTTATGAGATAATCGCATTTTTGTACAATTAAATTGAGTATTTATACAAATTACTTGATTTCTATATATATAATTCTATGAATCACTGTAATTATGCTATATATGAACATTCATAAAGAAACACATTTTTTATTGTTATTTTTTATAAGCTAGATAAGAAAAGACTTCATAAATCTATGTTTATAGATAATCATGAAAGTAATAGCTAGGCTACAAGCACTAAATCATTACATTCAACATAACTAAAAAGATTGTTGATGTAGCCTATATATTTAGTATATATAAATGTTACGTAGCAAAAGTTCTCATTTTCCATTACCAACTCAGTAAAAAGAGACCAATAATATTATATGATGAATACTATATAGCCAATGTATGCTTTTGCCTATAATTCCTTTCCTTTACTTCCCCATTCTCTCAAAGCCTACACCATACTCAAAAGGCTAATCATGATGTCACCTATTCTTTGATGTATATATCTAAAATTTCTCCTTAGTTGCAGGCAAATCAAATCCCAAATGAAAGTTAGCTTCCTTCATGGCTCATGCCATTATTATAATTGACTTTTACTAACCAATACATATATAGAAAAAACGGAAAATTATGCGCTTCTTAATTCTGCAGCATTTGATTCAAAGTGATTTTGATTCAAATGGGTTTTAAAGATCTCACATATCCATTTAAATTATAATCCAAATATTATGGACAATTTTATCTTAATCTTATATATTGCATGTAGCAATCAGAAAAGTTGAAAGTAGAAAGATACACATCAATTATTTCTTCATTAATTCTAATATACATGTACTTATCTACACTTTTAATGGGAACTTCAGACACCATTAATTCAATTTCAACATGGCCTAAAATTTCAATATAATTCTTGGAAGCAAACATCATAACATATTTTCCATATATGCGTATAACCTCTTTTAAGAAAATCCTTATAAGTAGTTGTATACATGATAAGGTATTTCAATCATTAATTACACATTTGATTAGCTATTGATAACTGTTGATATATAGTTAAAAATCTCATTTAATTTTAAATCTAAATGCCTTATTTTAGGTACTCTTTACTAAGATTCATTCGATTTCGAGTTCAAACATTAAACACTCAACTAAGACAAGTTCAAAATTAAGCAAATATTGTCATAGTGTATATATATATATATATATATATAATATAAGAAAAGGAAACGTCACCTTTATGATATTACTCTTCTTTCTTGATGATAAAACCATAGTAGTCATGTATTTGCTGATGCAGCATCATCAAGATTCTCATAAGAAAGAACCCTTTTCAGGTTTCAAGTAAAGAAGAAGGCGATCCACCGTTTACCGCCGTACCTTCACGGCCGAGTTGTGAATCTTGATGTTGCTGCATCTGCCAATACTGACTGAAGTTGCTCCTTGAGATCTCTCCAACATGCAAATTATTTAGCATAATAACCGAAAACCCTAAAACTTAATTAACCAAAAGTCAAAAAATTAAGCCAAACCCACCTCAGCAAATTAATCATTATTATGCTTTCTGTAAAAAAAAGGGGGTAAAAAAAGATAATGACAAGCAATGTAACAGAAAGAATGAGGACCACAATAATGGAAGACTTAAGAGATGAGTGAAGATTGAAGGAATGAAAGAGGGCATTTATAGAGAAAGGAGATTAGCTATGATTGGACCAAGCTAAGATAATTGTGAATAATAACTATATATCTATTCAAAAGTTTTTTTTTTTTGACTCAATATATTCAAAAGTTGTTAATTATATAATTAGCAATCTAATTTAATTAAGGAGTCCATATTTAGCCCACTTCCACATAAACAGGTGTCCAAAAAAGAACTAGTGAGATCTATCTTTTTCATGCTAAGCAAAGCAACTACTCAGATATACCTTAACAAAATGACAAATCACTTGAAGCTGTAGTTTTTCGTTTGTGGATGATCCACAATAACTAATTAAATCCTATCACTCCTTTGATTTAGTAGATTTAATAATAATATCTCTAAAACTATAAAATTAAAATTTTTAAAAGTTTGATGTATATCAAAACAAAAGATATTTACTATATACACCAAAAGATATTTATTATATAATGCATATTAAATAAGTACTCTAAGATATATCTAGCAATAAGTGTATTTTTTTTAAACGATCGATTCTATATTTTTTAAATATAATATTAAATATATATATCGAAGCATATAGTCTAATGATAAATATTTACTTCATTAAATAATAAATTAAAAATTAAATTATCTCACGTATACTAATATTAAAAAATTTAATACTCAATAAAACAAATAGTCGATAACTCAACTATTAGTATATATAATTGCTTATAAAAAAAAAAGAAAAAAGAAAATTTGAATAATATATAGAAAGCAATTCATGTGGAAAGTGGGGGCAAACAAAGAACGAAATGACCCCAGATATCTAATGCTGTTATCTCAAATGATTCTTGCTTTTGCTTATAGCACCTTTCGTAGCTTTCAAATTACACTCAAGTCACCTGAAATTTCGGTGGGCCTATTTCCACTTAAATCATTAATTATCATGAATACCCACTTAAATTAACACTTAAATTAATGTCATTCTTTAATTTGCTATTTATTATTAATATTATTATTATTATATAATTTTTTTTTTAAAAAAAAGCATTCAAAAAAATTACGTACGAATGACTATATGATCAAAAGAGGTCACATGTATTATCAGAAAAAATCATGAAATATTTCTTGAAACTTCATCATACCAATATAAATTTACGTTCGAAGTAGTCTTATCTGCTATTAAATTAGTTATATTTATATGTCTTATTTAAAAGCCAATAAATTCTTGATAGCCCAGCCTCTATAACTTTTCCTTTGATTAAACTTCATATATAATTTTTTTTTTAACAAAAAATTCTATATTATTTATTTATTTATTTATTTAAAAATCTGTGTTATTTGTACTATCATAATTATTTATACTATCTGACGTAGTGCCAGTTCAAAAAATTGTCATACTTGATGATTGTGTTCCCAAAATGGCTCCCAAGTAGTGAAAACCTAAAATTAGATGCAGAGATTTTCTGACGTCAAATTTAATTAATTTTTTTTCTTTTTATATTTTATCTCAAACTTAAATTCAAAATTTACAATTTTAAAATAATTCTAATATCATGGAACTAAAAATTTAAAATTAATAACTATATTCTTTTAAGATCAAGAAGGAAAATTTAGCATCATGCTTATTCCAACATGTTAAAAATAATAACTTTTTTTTAAATATATTAAAAATAATATTATTTTATATGCTATAAAAGAGTATTATGTTATGTTTTGACGAGATTAATATAATATAATAAAAATAAAAATGAAAAAAAAATACGATCTTAGTATTTGTTTATCAATTATATATATATTATTTCTTCAATTAGTATGTATGCATATTATTTCTTCATCAATAAATTAAATGTTTAAAATAATATTTGATCATTGTTTAAATATATAAAATAAGGTAAATATATAAATTGTTGGTTATATTAATAAAAAAAAGACGGGCAAATTGAGTATATTAAAAAGTTGGAAAACAAGCACCACTATTCCTTTCCAAAACTTTAAAAAAAAATACAATAAAATACTTTAACTTGTTTCCATGTTACAATAAATTGCTAGTCTTGTTATGTATTAATCTATATTAATCTATTAATCCATATAACGATTAAGAGAATAGTAAAGATAATGATATATTTTATCTTTACATGGAATTTAGTCCTAATTAATTAAGCAATTTAGTCGCTAGTTTTTTTATCTTAAAAAAATTGAAAAATACTTAGCTCTTTATGCAATTTCATAAAGAAAAGCTGGCAAGAATATTCTTATGTGCAATTTATTATATAAAAAAAGATGTATGATCTCATGAGATTCTAAAAAAAATGACTATTCCAAAAAAAAATAAATAGTCTACTTCTTTTTCTTTATTTTTTTAAGCTTAGAAAAATGTCATCTTAAACTAATAGTTTAATTCAAAACTAATAGTTTAGTTCTTATAATTAATTAATGAAGAGAAAGAAGAGAGATGAGAGTACTGGAGAAAAAAAATTCTAAATTTCTAAAACTAATTTTTATTATTTTTGGATTTTTTTTAGGAAATTTTTGGATTTATTTAATATGTTTTTTAAAACCACATGTTAAATTGAAATAAATACTCTAATTTTTATTGAGGTGTATTTTATTTTTATTAAAATTTATTTTTTAAATATATGGGAGGAACTTAGATCCATTAACAATAATTTTTTAGCCAAATAGCTCCTGCCATATCAGTATTTAGGAAAAAAAAATTATTAAAATTTATTTTAATCACTTTTTTTCTTCAAATGGATTAACAAAAAAAATTACATATATTGCAAAATAATCATAATAAATTTCAATGAAAATAAAATGCATATCAATAATTCTTTATTTTTAAAATAAAAAAAAGAAGAAATGTGATATTTTTATAAATAAAAATTGGATAAAATGTGAATATTTATTTTTATATGGAATGGCATCAAATCTAAGTTATAGGAAAAAGTGAAGCGCAATAGAAAATAAGTGGCACTCAATTAATTATAATTAAGAAGTGTTTTAGAGGATACTTTATGCTAATCATGATTGTAATTAGCTGCTAATTGGCAGCCCAACGTGTGGTCTACGTGTAAAGTTAAATACTCATCAGAAAGCGACTTATTGCTTATTTCACTTTACCCTTAACTCATTTTTTTTTTATTTTTATTAGTAGTGTATGGAGGAATCAATTTTATATTTTTTTAGTGTTTCAGAAAGAAAATTCCAACTTGTGCCTATTATTCTGTCATAAAAATATTTAGATCATTAGATAGATTTAATTATTAATAGGCATTGGATTAAGAGTGAGAATATAAGTGAGAATGAGTTATTGGTATTGATATTATTTGATTAAATAAAATAAATAGGATATTGAGAATTTTATTATCCCAAAAAAAGATATGAGTAATTTTCTATTACTCAAGTACATCAAATTTGATTTCTAACTCAAACTACAAATAAAAATTTTTTATTTTTATTTTAATAATAAAATTAATAAAATAAATCTAATTTTTTATTTTTTCTTAATAAAATTAAATTAGATTTTTAAAATAATAAATAATCAATTTAATTTTTTATCATTTTTAGTTATAATATTTTTAAATTTTTAAATAAATAAATTTATTTTTCTTTCATAGAATTAAAAATTAATTTTTAAAATTTTTAAAATAAAATATAATAATCTATTTTTCTCATTTTTCTAATAATAATATCTCTAATTTTTTTAAATAATAAAAAAATAAATAATCATTTTGATTCTGATTCTGATTCTGATTACAAAGTAAATCAAATAAAAAGAATCTAATTCTGATTTAATTTCATTCAATTTTTTATTTTATTTTTTATTCCTAAGTTTGAATCAAACGCAGTTTAAGAATAGACAAAAAAATTTAAAATCGCGAAATTTATTAATTTTTATTGATAATTTAGAATGAATGGTTTTACTATGTTTCTATTAAATTTATATTTTTAAAATGTTTATTAATAATATTTTTTATCCTAAAACAATAAATTTAAATATATATTAATTCCATCTATTAATAATATAAATTAATTAAAAATGTTAAAAATAAATTAAAATTTTAAAAATTTTCATTGACAATACAAATAGTAAATTGAAATTCAAAGAGAGAGAAGAATTTAAAAAAAAAAATTCAATTTAAAAATAATATATGTTTTTAATGGTAATATTTAACATCAATTGAGAGGAATCACGGAGAAAAGTTTTTTTTTTTTAAATATCAATTTAACATCTGAATAACCTAAAAAAAATTATTTATATATGTAGGCCCCACATAAAAATATAATTTAATAATAAATATATATTTGATTTTATTAATAAATTGAAATTTATTTTTTTAATAATAAAAATATCGATAATAATTCATCATGTGGTGTAACAATTTATTATGTGATGTAACAGTTTCTCTCAATAAATAAATATGGTACATTATTATTGATTAGTTCATAGTCTGATGTGCTGATAAAGATCATCAAAAGAAAATTATAATCGATCTAGAAATGCATTATTACCAAAATTACTCACATCTGTTTCTGAAAAATCAATTTCTTTTTTTTTTTTTACCAGAATGAAAAATCAATTTCGATATAACCTTATGCAATTATTTACTTTATTATTTAATAGTTAATATTGCCTAGCAAGTATTACATCATAATTAATTTAATATAAAATAATTAATTGGAAATATTATTTATGTTAATGGCATGCCTCTCAGGATTACCTTAATGATGGTTTGCGCCGCCTATTTGCCTTTTAATTTTTTTGTGATTTTTACTTTTTTTTAGACAACAAATATATATACTTCTTTTTTTGCCTGTAATCCTAATGTATGATGTGCTTGCTGTTCATAATTTTTTTTAAAGCAGTTTTTTTAATACATTATTTGATGTTATGATGAGTAAGTTCTTTTCCATTCACATGCCCATCGATTCTCAATTTATTATAGTATTGATTAAAAAAAGGAATTAAAGATTATATAATTATTTAAGGAAATATGTATTTACTGCAGTATATTGATGGATTTAATTTTTTTAATGTATTTATTCGATATTCGAGATTTTGTCTCGACTAATTTAGACTCGACTCGTGTCACGTATTTAATAATGATGAGTGAGTCTTTCAACGAAAATAACTGTATATACAATACTACAAATTTAAAATTTAAACTCGCGATCTGCTTAAATGATACGGAACCGCTTACCATACATTAGCATATAATCGTAGGCTGGAGTCTTCGGCCTTCTGGCTGGTTCAAACTCAATAGTGATGGGAACCTTTAAAACTTCTACAAAAAAAATGCTTATGCATGTGGTGCAATCAGAGAGGACAGAGATGCTTCGATTAAGGGTTTTGTTATGAATATTGTTCCTTCTACCATTATGAGAGCTAAGCTATGAGCATAAAGAAGATGAAGATTGAGATTGAGATAGATAGTAAAAGTATTGTTGAGATTCTTCGAAATTCTAGGGTAGTAGCAAGGCCAAATGTTATAAGATTCAAGAATTACTACAACGGAATTGGAAAATTGATCTGTATCACATTTATAGAGAGGCCAATCATTCTGCAGATTTTCTAGCTTCTTATGCTAGCTAGTTCCCAGTAAGTGTCCATGAGCTGCAAGATCCTCCTTCAAGTTACATATTGGATAAATCATGATTTGTTAGGTGTTACTTACCCTAGACAAGTTAGTTTGCAGGAGTCTTGAGGTTTATCCTCCTCTTTCTTAAAAAAAAATAAAAAGTTATCTTATTAAAAAATTTGTCAATCGATCCTTTAAATGGGGTTCTTTGCCTATCAATTTTTATTTCTTAGCCCTCATTCCGATAACTAAATGCTTCTTTACCCAATTAATTTTCAAGTCTTATAGAAGAAATATTTGTTCCTAGCTAGATTGGATATTTTACCTTTTTTATTCTTTTTCTTGATTGTTTCTTAATGTTTCTTTATATCACCAAATGTGCAATTTTGCCCATGTCCATCAAGTCAGCCTTCTTGAATACACATGGTCAAAAATTCGTTAATTTACTATTTCTTTTTATTATGTTATGAGAAATCTTAAAAGAGTCATGTTGATATAGAAGAGAGTTCAAAATGAAATGTACTAAAAAAGACTCAGATGTTTCGATCTCAAAAGATTATAACTAAACCGCAATAACCTTCGTTTCCACTATGTGCTCTCACACACCCCTGGCATTTGTGAGCTTCATTGATGATAAGTGTTGGCAAGGGTCTAATCATAATATTCAAATTGTTCATCAATAACCTCAAATTGAACCATGGGTACTAGTAGATATGTGAGTCAGTGGCAAATCCAGAAAAAAAAATGCTAGTTGAGGTCCATATAATGAATTTAAATATCAAAAACAAAATAGCAATATATTTTTGCATAAATATAGTAAAATATAGAAACTATATATATTAATGGTCTTTTACTCTTGTGGTAAAGCATCAGAGCAGATGATGGGAAGTGACTAGATTGCTTTCCATGTTCATACAACGCTATTTCAACCAAAATATAAGTCTTTATAGGTTCCAATGATTCATCCTTCTAATTGGCATAATCAATGTCCATCCACCTTAATGATAGAAGAATTTTATTCTTCCATACCTTATAGTTATCATCATTTAAGTAGGAAATATTATTTTTACCATTAAAGAAAATTAGAAGTTGAATAGCTGCATATAAATAATTAAATGAAATTTTTATTTTCACAAAATTGAGACATATATATAAAAAAAATCATACAATATGTTTATCAATGCAAGTAATATTTAAGAACATGAATCAACATGTCATAAAATTTGTATATGGGCTAAACTTTCAATACAAATGACTCATATAACTATATCATACAACTAACAAAATATATCCCTTTTTTAATTCCTTGGGTAAATTAAGAAACTAATCTTCCATTTTATCCTAATCAATCATGAAAGACACAATAAAATTTCTCTAGGAGAAGAGTATTATACTAAAAATAATCAATTACAATTCATGTCATTTATTCCTTATGTAATGTAGAAAAACTTAATATATAATAACAAAAAATATTATGATTATTCCTTAATTGCTCAAAATATATATCCATGCATATATTTAGCCACATAACAGGGAATAGTCAGATTGTATTCAATAGATAATTTCCAAGAAAGCTAGAGGGGTCATTGAAACTTTCATTTGTTTAAAATCCAATCTCTTTAGACAAAACTTCACTGTTGAATAGTTTTTCAATTTCTCCATTCAAAACACTTGTTAAGAAATTAATGTTTCATACAATAAAATAGAAATTATGCTTAAAGTTACAACACATAAAAATAACGAGATAATATATTATGATAAAATATAAATTATGGATCTTGATAATAAAATTTTATACAATCTCAAACATCCCTTGAGAGACACTATATAAGCCCAAACCTACTAGAAACTCAACAACTAAAGGGCCAAGTCATACAAGCTAATTTAGATGAGTGAAAATTACACCATTTATTACTATTTAACTTCTCTTTTCAATTTTATTGTTGTTTATTTTTTTATTTTTAGTCTTTTATTTTTTTTCATTTTCACGTTATTTATTTATTTATTTTTGTTTTCAAAAATATGAGTTGTCATTTCCTTTAAAATTTTCGCTTTCTTCAACCTACAGAGTCTCCCATAAACTTCTATTATATTTTCACTTTCTTCCTTTTATTCTTCCTCTTCTCTTTCTTTCTATTCTAACTTTTTACTCTCTTTTCTTCTTTGTTCCCACTATTATTGTTCATAAATAATTATTTCTTGTACAGAAACTTGCAGGTAATACCACACTTATATTCTATGGCACTAGGGAAGGCAATGAAGGGAAGGTAGACGGCTACATTTCTCAAGATTTCCACGAAGATCTTGGACAGATATAATGGAATTTAATGTATTGGAATAAGAAATCTAATGCAGTTTAATTTTTTCATCCTCAATAAGAAATGAGTTCTTTTTTTCAACCTAAAATGAAATTGGTTGCAAAAGTGTATACCAATTACTGATATTAATATTTTTTTGGTTTTTTTCATCCTCTCTCTTCACTTTTTCTTCTTTATTTTTTATTGTTTTGAATTGTGTTTTTGGTTTTGAACTATTATGATTAAGGATTTTTTTTTATTCTTTAAATTTAATACATTTCACATGTTCGATAAAATACCTTAAAGATAGAATTTTTAAATTTTTTAACTTTATATCAAATTTATGAGTTTTTTTTATTATTACATATATATAACTAGATATATGTATTAAAATTTAAAAAAAATGATAATATATATGAATATACGTTTACATATAATAAGTTGTATGTGTTAATTTTAAAAAAAATAACAAATATAATTATTTTATTTATTTAATTATTTATAGATATATATTATATATAACTAGATGTATAAAAAAATAACATATATAGAAATATGTTACATAGAACTAGATATATAGATATATGTTAGTTATAGAATAACAATGTATGTGGGTAAATATTATATGTAACTAGACGTATGTAAATAATAGTATATATGATATATATTTAGTTATATATATATATGTATATATGTTATATATACTTAAGAATGACATTTTTGTAAATATAGAATCTCCTATTTTTTTAATGTCTATCTTTTACTGTATTTTTGAAGAAATTTTCTGTTTTAAAGTATTTTTAGAGCTTTTTTGTAGTACTTTTAAAAAATAATTTTTAAAGTTAGTTTTTAACTAAAGAACGATATTTTTATAAATATAGGATCCCGTATTTTTTAATGTCCACCCTTCACCGTATTTAAAAAAAAAACTATTTTAAAGTGTTTTATAGCATTTTTTTTATTATTTTTGAAATTTAATTTTTTAAAGTCAGTTTGTAGTTTTTCCTTTAGATTAATTAAGGTTCAAAACTAATATGAACACGATAATTAATATAGCCAAATTAGTTGAAGTTGACAAATATATAACGAGATTAATAACTCATTGGCGACATTAATATTTTTTTAATATATATAACCGTCCATAACTTCTCACTTCATGTTACAAACCCAAACATATTCTATCGATCAAACTCAAGGAAAAATAAATTCTATCAATCATGAATCATGAAAATATCATGCTAAGCAAAACTAATAAGACTACACCAAAATAAATGGATTTAATGAGTTTAAACATAATAGAGAAAGTTAGCAATTACCATACTAAAATAACTGAATTTAATAGAAAGTGATCGGAATTCTTCAATTATGTATGAAATTTAAAAACAAGATCATCATCAAATAGTTTGACCCAATAATTTTAAGAATTCAACTATGTAATTATAATTATAAAAAAGTTCAATAATTTTAAATATTTAATCATATGATTATTAAAAAAAAGCTTAATAATTTTGAATATTTAGTTATGTGATTATCAAAAAAGCTCAATAATATTAATTATTCAGCCACTGTTGTAAATGGAAAGAAGCAGGAAGAGAAATATGAGAAAAAAATTAGTAGAAGAATATAAAAATTTTTATTCTGTGTAAGTTATGCTTTATACACCACTCATGATTTGGTTTATATAGAGGCGTAAGCAGGCTTAAAATAAGAACATATAATTAGAAGATTACAACTATCATATAGATAAGATTAAATTAATCATGATCTTGATAAGATAAAGCTAATTATAATCTTGATAAAATAAAGTTAATTATAATCTTGATAAGATAAAATTAATTCAATCAAGTAGTCATCCATATATCTCATAACACTTCATCTTTGATAACTACGCCTATGAAAATGTCTCGTTAAAATCTTGCTAAAAAAATTTTAGTATGATAAAAACTTAGCGGAGAAAAAAAAAGTACAATATTCACATACAACTTTTCCTCAAAAACATAACAAGCTAAGAAATATTACTAAGTAAACGCATTTTAATATTGTGAATATGCTTTTGAAAATTGATATAGATAATACCTTTATAAATGAATATGTTGGATTGTCACTTAAACGAACTTTGCAAATATCGAATTTTCCTTCATTTATGAGTTAATGATTATAAAATAGCTTTGGTGATATATATTTAATCTTATCAACTTTTATATAACTTCCTTTGATTTGTGCAATATACATTGCATTATCTTTATACAATATTGTTGGTTTATCGCTTTATATAAGTAATCCGCAAACTCATCTAATATGTTTAATTATAAGTCTTAATCATATACATTCACAACTAGTTTCATATATGGCTAATAACACTGAATAATTTGATGAATTAGCAGTAATTATTTGCTTATCATATCGCGATGAAATAGCAGTATTATTATATGTGAAACATAACATATTTAGAACCGAGCTTTATAAGGATCAAAAAAAATATCCAACATCAGCATATTCTACCAATTTAGATCTTTTTGGGAAAATAAAAACCATATAAGATGTGCTACATAGATAGCGTAAAATATGTTTCACTCTATTCCAATGTATTCTAGTCAGTGCAGAACTAAACATTGCAAACAAGTTAACTGCAAAAATAATATCTGATTTTGTATTGTTAACAAGATATAAAAGCATCTCTATTGCACTGAGATATGATATTTCAAGACCAAAAATCTCTTTATTATCTTCTTGTGGGAAAAAAAATAATCTCTTTTTACATCAAGCGAATGAACAACTATTGAAGTGCTTAATAGATAAGATATACTCATATAAAATTATTTCTAGATTTTTTTGATATATGATTCTTGGTGGACAAGATTTTCATTTGATAAATACTCAACTTGAAATTCAAGATAAAATTTTATTATTCTAAAATTCTTTATTTCAAATTCTTTCTTTAAATAGTTTGCAGTAATTGAGATTTCTTCTGTAATTTCCACTATAATTAAATAATAAACTTCAACTTTAACTATAATAAATTCTGAATTTATCTTTTAAATAAAAATACATGTGCAAATGAAATTATTTTCATATATATTTTCTCAATATATTCAAATAGGTTATTATACCACATCTGCCTAGATTATTTTAGCTTATAACAAGATATGTAAAACTTAGTATAGTATATTTATTAAGGTTTTATATACTTCATGTAACTTAAATCTTTCAGAAATTTATATTTATATATATATATCATTATCTAATAAACTACATAAATAAATTATATATATGTCGAGCCCTTCAAAAAAATTTAAATATAATAGCATTCATGGCATATTTTTTATTTTTTACATGAATTCTTTGCTCCAAAGCAATGTTATAAATGATCAAATGCAATGATAATAACAATAAGAAGAAGAAGAAGAAGAAGAAGAAAGAAAGAAACTCGATGTTTTAATAGTAGATGAACATTATTTATTTATTTACACAGAATTTTATTATCATTATATTTTTATAGATTTCAATTAATATATATAAATGAAAATTCATGATTTTTTTATTATTTAATTTTCAATTGATTCATATACAATAGATTTGACCTACATATTTTTTATATTAATACTCAAAATTATGAAAACTAATGCATTTAAATTTAATAAAATAACAATCATGTTTCTTAATGTAAATATATATTTTAAAAAATACAATTAAATGAAAAAATATGATAAAAAAAATTTTCACTACTGTGCGCTCGGTTACTAATTAGTAAAATTAAAACATTTTACACAATTTCTTTATCTAGCATGTGCTGATTTTTTCTTGTTTTGAATAATATAACTAAGTTAATTTTTTTCTTGTTTTGTTGCTTAATAATAACATAAGTAAGTTAATTAATCATGCAATAAATATATCCGTTTCCATCCCAAGCACAATGTTCACGGGGTTATCCTAAATCAATATTTTAAAGGTTTATTAGAAGAAGTATTAAAATTTAATTTTAATTAAAATATTATTTAATATAAAAAATGCATTTAAATTTATTTAATTTATTTATAAATAGATAAAAATATTATTTTTTTAGCATTTAATTGAGAAAAAAAAATATTCAGTATCAATTTCTTCTTTCGCACAAATTTAAAGGATATATTTATAATTTCTAATAAAAAATTAAATACAAAGTTAATGGTAGTTAATTTTTTATTAAAAGAGAAGTTAATTTATTAATTTTTTAAAATTTTAAGTATATAAATTTAAAAAAAATTAAGGACTAATCCATCCCTTCCTGCAATTTTTAAGGGTGTTTTTGCATTCTTCCAAAAATAAAAAACTTTGTTTTGAAAAACGTAAAATTTATGATTTACTAACAGGCAGCATCATGTTTTTTTATTTTTGGAACGTATATGTTTGCCCCTTAAATAATAAGGAATGTATAAATTTAAACTTAAATTTATTTTAGACGTAAACAAACAAAAAATTTAGAAAAAATGTTTATTTTGACTCCTTTATTAATAGAACAAATAATAACATTATAAGAAGGCAAATATATAACTGCAAAAACTTTAAAAGTAAAAATGTACTAATTTAAATTTAAAAAATATATATTTAAATAGTAAAAATATATTATGGCTTAAAAATTTTAAAAATTTATTATTATAATAATAATAAATAACATAATAATATAAAAAAATTCCTGATTTTGCTCGTACAAAACACTGAACCACTAAAATTATTTTAGACAAAATCTTAAAATTCTATAGATATTGAGCGCCTTACTTATAAAATTTGAAGTATATTTTTAAATTTATTGCTAATATATATTTTTAAATTTATTGTATTATATTAAATATATTTTTCAATTTTTAAATTTATATATTTTAAAGATATTTTCAAAATTTTAAAATATATATTTTTAAAATTTTAAATTTATTTAAAATTAAATTATTAAATAAATTTTTAAAATTTTAAATTTCTAAATATATATTTTTAAATATATTATATTACATTAAATATATTTTTCAATTTTAAACTTATATGTTTTAAATATATTTTTAAATGTATATTTTTTATTCTAATATTTTGGCTGACACACATTTACCCTTCTTATAATGATGTTATTTATTCCGTTAATAGAGAGGCTAAATTAGTTATTTTTTCACAAATCCTAATTCAGATTTCATTTCTTATTATACATCAGAATATCGATGACAGCTTTAGATTTAGAAAAAAAAAAAAAAGCAGAGAAAAAATGACTCTATTAGGCCATCTCCAACTTAAATTATATTTTAGACCAACTCTAACATTTAAAATAAAGTAAATAGTATGCTTTTTACTATTCTTATTTTCAACTTATTTATATTATTTTTAATTTTATAAAACATATTCTCTTTATTAAATAAAATATTTTCTTTATTTTCTTTATTAATTGGCTATGACATTTTTTAATTATTAAATTATGAATCATTTAAAATATTTTAATTTATTAAAATTAATTTAAAATAATTACTTAATAAATTTTATTTAATATTTGATTAAAATATGATATTCAAAAATTATAATATTTTATTTATTTCAAAGATAAATAGAATTACAAATACACATATCTAGATTAATTTTCTCAATTATCATGCTCCTCTCACAAATAATCAATTAATGTTAAAATCATTTTAAATAATTATATTTTTAGTTTGAGATATCATTAAAATTAAATTAGAAAATAATTTATTTTTTATTAATTTAATAAAAAAATAAATTTTTTAATTTTATTAAAAAATTCATATTAAAAAATTCAAAAATAAATACATCATTCACACATAAATACAATATATAATATTAAAAAAATATTAATTATAGTCATATTAGAAAGTGATTATTGGATAAAATTTTTATTATTGATTAAAAATTTTTTTTTATAATTTTATTTATGACGAGAGATATTATAATTAATATTTTTTAATTAATAAAAAAATTATCTAATAGTTACTCTTAAAAATGGGTAATTATTATTTTTTGAAATAAAAATTTAAAATATTAGTACAATAATGTAGAAACCTTTCACTGTGGCACTAAATTTGGTGTCATATTGGAAAGCGTTGCAGGCACTAAAACGCTATATTAGTGCTTTAATAATTTGATTGGGAGATGTATTGACTCCGGTTAAATACTCTTTTACTTATTTTTCCAATTTGTTTTCGTCTAACAAAATTTTAGTTTAAAAAAATTATCCCAGTAAATATCGTGATGATGGCTCAAAATTTGATTTGATGATTTTCCTTTTTAATTTGAAAGGCATTTTTTATATAAATGAGGAATTTACACAATTTATCCCTCTTGTAATTTTTCTTTTGAAATATATTGCATAATGTTTTTTCAATCATACTACTCTTTTTTTTCAGTTTTATATTTTGTTATTTTTTTTTTTTTTCATTTCTACCTTTAGCTCTTAATAGTATTAAGAACCTTTCTAACTTCTTCACGTTTTTTTAATATTATTTTTTATTTATTATATTATTTTATCTATAAATATTTTTTTTGATGTCATATTTTTATAAATATATAATATATATAACATATCTATAATACATCAAAAACATCCACCCTACATCTAATAAATATCAACACTACATCAATAATTTTATTTTATATTTTTTAATACATATAATATATAATACATCAATAATTTTACTTATATATAACATCCACACAATATTAACAGTACGTCAATAATTTATTTTAAATCCCTCTTACATACATAAAATATCTACAATACATAAATAATTTTATTATGTATTCTCCTTATATATGTAAAATTTCTACAATATATCTATAATAAATCAATTTTATTTATTCTGAATATTTTTTTATTTGATGATTCAAATATGTATTTTTTGAATAAGGTGAATATTTATTGAAGAAAAATATGAAAACTGAAAATTTATCAAAGAAGAAGATGAAAATTTTACCTTATAGATTTGTTTATTTATCTTGTTTTTACGGCTTTTTGATTATTTATGTTTGTGTTTAAAGCAAAATTTTAAAATCTGATTAGATGCAAAATTCTTAAACTTTGATTGATGATTAATATCTTTATTTTTTTGTTATTGGTTCTTTTTTTTTTATATTAATGCTGATGAAGAAGATAATGATAAAAATCTGTTGGTTTTTTTTTATTAATGAAGAAGAAGAAGAAGAAGAAGAAGAAGAAGAAAAAGAAGAAAAAGGATGAAGATGAAGAATAAATTAATAGTGCTGAAGAAAAAGAAAAAGATAATGTTTTTTTTTTGCAGTTGTTTTATGATTTTAGAAGATGTTTTTACATATCTGTAATTATTTTGCAAAGTTGCCTTTCGTAATTAAAATAGGCTTTTTGGTTAATTTTGTAGAAAGCCCTGTATAAATAGAGCCACATGCCTCCCTTTTTTTTTAAATTTCTTTTATTTTAAAAATACAATTTTCACTAGTATTCAAACTCAAAGGCTTCTTTTAATTTTGAAACCAAATTAAATTTTATCGAGAGGGCAGACCCATGACTTGATATTAGTGTGGCTCAATTGCTATCCAACTTATTTCTCTAGGATTTTTATCAGTCATAACTTTATAAAATATTTTTTTTTGTTTTGCAATAATAAATTTTACACTTATAAATATATTTTACTTTCACCTATTAATAATATAAGTTAATGAGAAAAAAATAAAAATAAATAGATTAAAATTTTAAAAATTTTCAACTTTGACACAATCAATAAAAGAACAAATTAAGATGAGTATTTTATAGACATTGCAATGCAATTCTACACACATATATATAAATAGAAAAAATAACTAATGAAATAATATAGAAATTTATAATTGGCAAATAGGCTCATTGCGTATGTATATATATATGTATATATATATATATGTATATACATTTATCAATATAGACATTTATCAATATATATTTATTCACCTATACATTTGACGTTATTTGTGTTTAAAAAAAAAAGCTAACTTTTTCATAGTTTTAGCTCATAGGAAAATGTAGCTATAGCAAAATTGTTATACATATTCTAACAAAAAAAAAACTATTATTATTATTATTATTTTACAAGCTAAACCCTCAGAAATTATTTTTGGATAATCAAACCTCTGATCTCTTCGTGGAGAGTAACATCAAGTAGCCACTGGGCTAACCCCAATAATTTTCTATTATTATTATTATTATATCAGTAAATCAGTGGGGCTTGACCCCACTCGCTCTAATTAGATCTATCTTTGATTTTATCATAAATTTTTTTATTTATAAAAATAATAATTATATTTATCTATCAAATCAGAAAATAAAAATTGATAAATAAAAATATCACGACTATTTTAATCGGATTTCTGAATAATAAACAAGTTTCATCTTATTCTTTTAAAAATTAATCATAATTTTTTTACTCATTTTCTCAATACACATATAACGATTATTTTAACTTAAAATCTTAAGTAACTTCAGATAGCAATATTAATAAAGAGACATACTTTTAAAAAATTGGTCTCAAAATTGAAAATTTAGGTGATAGAGATTTTATTTTAAATAAAATTTTAATTTTAATTTCAATTTATTTATATATTTATATTTTTTTTCTTTCCAGTTAATGTTGGATTTCTTAAAAAAAATTGAACTTAACAGTTATATTTAAGATTATTAATATTATTTGCTAAAAAACTGACCTAATTCAAATGGATGATAATTACATACTAAATCATAGTATAACTATAATTATATTAACAAATAGATTCATATAGTTTACTAATACTAAAAAAATGAAAGATATTTAAAATTGTACAACACCCAATATTTGATTCATCAAAAATTAAAAATTACTCATGAAATTGGAAAAAAATGAACAAGTTTAAGGTTTTATTTTTTTTAAAAGAATTAAGGTAAACGATATTAATAAAAAAAAGATAATCTTAAATTTTTACATTAAATTATAAATTTTATAGACATACATTATCCACAAGAGAGCATATCTTGATCATTATGATCATCGAATAAAAAAAAAATACAACTCCACGTCTCCACAGAATTTTGAAAAAAAAAAAAAGTTGAGTGATCAGTTAAAAATACAAGCACAAGCTTGGCTTCTTGAACCCATATTGAAAAAAGAGTTCAAGCTCAGGAGGTCGAAAATACCCATTCTTTGGTGGCTGTTTTTTCTTCCCAACCGTCAACCGCTTTTTCTTCGGCGGTGGAGGACATTCTTTCAGCTCGGAAGGTAATCTATACTCGCCGCGAATAGGGGTGGTGCAACCATCCTCCTCCGGCGGCGCCACCATCATCATCAATATCTGATCATCATACGATCCTTCTCTCTTCATACCCATATTTATTAACAAAGAAACAAATTTTGTATGCAATAAAGAAAGAAAGGAATTTAAAGATTGGGAAGTTTCAAATTTCAAGAAACTCAAAAGTTTGTGGATAGTTCTGGACGGTCATGGAAGCAATTAGAACACTTAAGATTTTTGTGGTGCATATACTTACACGCAAGCAAAAAGTGACCTCCACGTGTCATATATACCCATTTGTCTACGTGGATTATAAAGACGGCCCCACTTTTTATTATCCACAATTTTTTTTATAATTTGAATTTGGCGCCAAATTTGTTTGGTCGGATTTTGAATTCGCGGGAAAGTATTGTATATGTTAATGCTACTGGAGCCAGTGGGGTTGGGTGGGTTGGTGGGGGACTTGAGAATATTTGTGGGATTTTTAAAATGAAATCTTGGCCATCTTTTTTTTTGTTTTAATTTGCTTTTTTTATTAATTATGTATGAAGAGTAGAACATTTAGAAAACTCGAACATGAGATCTAAACGGAAGTAATACACGCTTCTGACCACCAACCTATATTTTTATAGTTTTAATTTGCTTTTTTAGCCTTTTTTTTTTTTTATCCACTTAGCAATTTGAGGAGATGAATGTGAGGTCAATTTTTTTTCAGAATTTTAGACATACAGGTGTTGATCTATTAATTATTATTCATGCTTTTATAAGAAAATTATTAATAATAAAAGATAAATATTTCAATGAAATAAAAAGCGGGATCGAATATTGAGTGACACAACAGAAGAATAGAGATGTAATGGAAAAATAGCATTGGACTTCAAATTTTAATATTAGTGCTCAAACTTGACCAAATTCGTTTTTCAATCTTGACTTGGATTAGAATTGGGCTGAATTCAAAACATTTTAGAAGTCAAAATAAAGTAATTTACAAGTAATTTGATTTTATATATATATATATATATAGGAAGGCAAAAAGCTTAAAAATAAAACTAAGTCATTAGGATTACTTTCACCGATCGCCTCCTAAATTTTAAAAGGAAAAAATTTAAATTTAATAATAAATAATATTGAATATGTTAATATTAGATGCCGTTTAAATAATTTATCAACTTCATAATATAAATTTATAAATTATTTGAAGTCCAAATAATGCTATATAATTTTTTTAAGGCATGTGATGCCGCATGGACTGAATGTAAATATTATCTTACTAACAAACAGAAGTAAATATTTAATAAGATAAAAATTAAAATTAAAATTTTTTATCATGATAAATTAAAATTTAAGAATTTTAGCAAAATAAAAGGTATATTTCTAAAAGGGTCACTCAAATTAACCCAAAATACCGTTTAAAACCCCGAGCTAGCAAACGCCCGCCGCATATGCTCGATGTAGGTGCATAAAGAACCTGCAGGAGCTGCTTGCGCAAACAAAATTTGGAATTTCAGTTAATCGTTTAAATATTTAGTTTGATTAACTAAATTATTATATATTAATCGATTCGATTAATAATTTTAGAGTATTTTAGTTTTTAGTTTGGTTAACGGTTATTTAGTTATTATTTTTTATTTATTTATTTAATTATATTAATTTTTTATAAATATAAACTTTTATTGTAAAATAAAGTTATTTTTTAATTTTTTAATAAATTTTATTTAGTTATTTAATTATATGAATTTTTTATTATAAATAAAATTTGTATTATAAAATTAAAAATATCGGTCAATTCGGTTAATTAATCGAACCGACCAATTCAATTCAGTTAATAAACCAAATCGATCAAAAACTAGAATTGATCAATTCAGTTAAAAATTTTGAATAAATCAATTATGTTAACCAATCAATTCTATCAGTTAATTAACTAAACCTGCCGATGTTCATCCCTAAACACAACACCTCTTAGGCCAATTGAGAGATTCTTGGCTTGCCAATCAGCTACACAGTTTCCTTCTTATTTCACATGCACTGTCTGTAAAGTCAAGAAGCTTTTTGCAAATCATTGCATATCTATGGTATGAGTATTTTCTTCTCATCTACTCTTTAGAGAAAGATTGCAAAAAAGCCCTAATGCATGGCCTGTTAATGGTTCAATTTCGAAAATTTTATTTTAATATTTCAGTACAAATTTGAGGCTTTCTATAATAATATGAATTTGAGGTTTAACCAAAGAGTGAGACTTTGCCTCCAATTTGCTTCTCTCTTCCCATAAATAATAATATTTTTGTTTTAAAGTTTAATGTACATGCTTTAAAATTTCTAATAATTCCCTTAAATTAATGTTCAATGTTAGTTTAGTTTAATTAAATGCCTTTTAGCCAAATTAACACTAGCAGAATAAATAATATTAGAAAATTTTACTATTTTCAATATTAAATCTCGGACATGGCCAAGTGTTATCATCACTAGTAGCTAGAATTAGACCAAGGTTCAAGTGATGATGGGTCACCATTGGTCTAGTTCCACCTCTTTAATTGGATATTTTTCCATGATAAGCAAGGGCGGAACCGGGGGGGAGGGGGGGGGGGGGGGGGGGGTTGGGGCACGGGGGTCTATGGCCCCCCCTTGGTTCCTATATACATATACATATATATACATGTATATATAAGATATATGAATTCTGTAAATCCTAAGAAAGAAAGTCTAAAAATAATTCTTGGTTGAAATCAAATATGCCAAGAGAACTGGAAATTGAATTGAAATAATTATAAGATATATGAATTCTGTAACCTGCAAATGAGGAAAGAAGACATGATTTCTCAACATTATTCCACATAAAGCAAGTATAAAACTATTTCTATGCAATTCTCTACAGTTGAAGCTACTGCCTGTATAGTTTATAAGGAAGAAATAATAATTATTCTACATAATTAGTTTATAGGTTATGAATTGGATTTAAAATTTTGTGATTAAGTTAATTATTTTATAAAAAATATTCTATCATATAAATTTATCAAAAATAATTAGTTTAAATATTTTTTTAAAAATATCTCAAAATATATATAAATATTATTTAAAAAATAATATATATTATGTAATTTTTGAAAATAAAATTTAGATATTGAAATAAAAATAATAAAAATTTCAATAGTTTATTATTTAATATAAAAATAAAATTGAATACAAATATTAATACCAATTATTTGTATTAAATTTTTAATATGAAAATAAAATTAAATATAAATTCGTATGTATTTTTTTTCCTTAAAAATTTTGCCCCCCCCTCGCTGGTGTCCTGGTTTCGCCCCTGATGATAAGGCTTTTCTATTAGGGACATTTACAAAATTATATTAAAAAATAAACTTTATTTTAAAAATACTATGTAAAATAAAAATATTTATAGTTTTAAAAAATATTAAGTAAATTTTCAAACATACTTCACTTTTCACTAAAATAATGGAGTTTTTTTTTACATATCTTTTTTCTCACTATAACCAATATTTTACTTTAATTTTTATCTTTTTTTCAACTTGATTATTAAATAAAATATTCTAATAAAATAATAAAAATTAATATTTTAAATTTTTTTAGCATATAAAAATTATAATTTTATATAAAGAAAAAATTTAATTTTAATTATAAAACATAAATAAAAATCAAAAATAAAAATGAAATATATAAAAATATATTAGTAAAAATTATTAAATTTATCTTTAAATAAATTTTAAATATTATATGCATAAAAAAGTAAAAAAAAATATTAATTTTATTATATAGATGTTATGTAGTGCTTGTCAGATATTATATATATATTTCATCGTTGTTATAGTTATTTTATAGATGATATATATATATGTTATATATTTGTTATTTAAATTATGTGTATTTTATATAAAAGTTGTTGAATACTGTATAAATATTGTGTGGATATTGTGAGAATAAAAAATTTAAAAATAAAATTGAACAAATATTAAAAATATTATATAGATGTATTGTAAATATCATAGATGCAGTTTGTATTATTGTGTGTATATTTGTATATATTATGTAAATATTTATTTTTTTGTGTATATTGAAAATATGATATTAAAAATTTTTTTAATAAAAAAATAAAATAAAATAAAATAACTAAAAAACAAAAATAAAACTGGAAAAAAATTATTGTGAAAAAGATAATTTTGAAAAGAAATTATCGTGGTTTTATATATTTAAAAAGAAATACTTGTTGAGCCCGTAAAAGTGAAAATGCAAACTCAAAAATAGTGCCCAGCGTAAATTTCTCTTTCTATTATGCTAATTCTCATTTGGAGACAATCTTAGCCCAAAGGAGTGGATGAATGAAACTTATGGGATGGAGCATTTATTCGACAAGGATTGGAATCGTATGGGCTTGCATCAATTAATTGCCATGACTAGAAAGAATAGGAAATTACACTCTATAGCATGTATTTTAATTTTTTTTAAAAAAAATATTTTACTTTTAATATATATTTTATATACTCAATTTATATCTTTAAAAATAGTGTATGTCTTTAAAAATAGAGTATATCTTTAATATATTAAATATACCAATAATATATCTTCAAAAAGGAGTATTTCTGAAATTAAAATTAAAAAAAAAGATATTTTTAAAATTAAAAAATAAAAATAGATATTTTTAAAAATATTTTTATTTTTTAGAATATTTTTGAAGAAATCCCATGAAAGAATGTGCAATTCAGTATTAATTTAGTAAGTACAACGCTTCTTTACCGAACCCCTCATATGAATCCTTTTCTCTTTCTTTTTGGTCTTATTTCTGTAACTTTGAAAGATATTTTTTCTACTTTATTAAGCCTCGTGTCTTAGGAAATAATGCACATTGCCTTACTGATTTTGGTTACCTGGCTTTACCAGTCATCCATACTTCTTCCATCCGACAGTCCTCCAGTATTTGGGAGGCTAATATGGGATGGATTGTCCCATGGAGGAAGCAATCAATGGTTAGTAATCCTGAGAAACTAGAATCAATAAGGCAAAATGCATCATTTCCTACGATAGAAAGCCCAGTAAGGTAAAAAAAAATGTCTTTCAAAATGATAGAAAAGGAAAGAGAAAAGAATTCAAATGAGGGTCCATAAACGGAGGGTCGTAGTTACTAAGAGGGTATTTATCAAAACTGAAGTTTTCCAGCTTATTGTGAATAAGTGATTTTTAGATTATAATCAGATTAAAAATAAACAGTTAAGCGTTTCTATAAACTAGTTAATAATCAGCTGATAATCAGTTTATAATCAGTTAAGTGTTTCTGTAAAATCAGCTTATAATCAGTTTTTAATTGCAGAAACTGTCAAAATGACCAAACTGTCTCTGAATTTATTTATTGTATAAAAATAATTTTTTAAATGTCAATTCAAAATTTATTTTGCAATAATAATAATAATATTTATTTAATAATAATAATAATAATAATAATAAACGTAAAAGAATTTTGATGGGAACTAAAGTGTATAGGGTGGGCAAATTTGAAATATTGAATATTAGATAGGGATAGTATGGCCTTTTATTTGGTCAAAACTGCTTAAAAAATAAGTGCTTAAAAAATAAGTGTTTAAAAAAATAGCAAAACCCAACTTTTAAAAAACTGATTAAAATCATATTATAATCTACTATTTAAGTTTTCAGAAACACTTAAATAAACAACTTATAACCTAAAAACTGCTTATAATCAGTTTTGACTAGCTTTTAAGTTTTGAGAAACACCCCCTAAATCATCACTGATTTGCAATTATCTCAATTATCGTTGATTATAAATTGTTTGCTATGATTTTGCAACCTAGGTATTTAATTGAAGTTAAGGCGAGCTAGAGTAGTAGGTTTCTCAACTAAATATGCTAAAAACTGACTTCTATAAAATGATTTATAATTTTTTTTAAAGGACCAGAAAAAAAAATGAATCCATCGAACTTCTTATCTCAATTCACTTGAATTCTATAAGAAATTTGAATGAAATTTGAAATAATGAAATAAATTTACAAACAAAAAATATTAAAAACGGACTTAAATTAATTATTGACTAGAAAAATATTCAACTAAAGGAACAATTAATTTTAGAAACTAAACTGATTTTTTTGAGTAGTTGTCCTCCTTACTTCTACTCAAACCTCCATTTATTTCAATAAATTAGTAATGGTTTCCTTTATTTTCTCCACCACTCATGCTTTAGCTAATTCTTTGCCACATCTACCTTAACTTTCTCTTCCACTTTGACATGTTTTTCCGGTTAAAGAGTAACATGGCTTTGAATTATCTCCATTGGCCACATAAGAAATTAAAACGGGCTAACAAATTTTAATCGGTCCAACCCATTTTTTGGCACAAACATATATTATAAGGTTTATAAATTTTGATAATCAAATCCATAAATCATAGATCATAGATCATTCAAAAAACTAGTGCAATATAATATATATATACACATATTTGCTTACATGGTTCTTCTCAGCTCTTTCTATAATTTTTATACTTAGTTTTTTTAATTCTTAATTTAAAATATAGAAAAAGTAGTAAATAAAAAAAAATTATAAAGAGCTTTCTACATAATTACCTTAAAAAAAGTTCAATTTCAAAAATATTACACTTTCAAAAAAAAATTCAAAAGTATTTTAAAACTTTTTAATTTACAAAAATACCTATTTTCTCACTTCAAATAATATTTATTTAGAAAAATACCTCCTCCATCACTCTAGACAATGTTTACTTTGATTTTTATCTTTTTTTTAAAATGCTATTGAATAAAATATATTCCAAATAAAATAAACATTATTATTTTAAATCATATTTTGAACATGTAAAATTTTTATCAGATTACAACAACCCAACAACAAAAAAAAAACCAGGAGACTCAAAAGACATCAACCAGAGAATTGCCAACATGAATTACAAAAAAAAAAAAAAAAAAGACTAGCAAAATGAGAGAATCATTCTCCGAGATAGCTAGAATTCAGCTAACAAATATTGTTTCTCAATTATTTTACTTGCACAAAATATATCATCCTACTGAAAGAAAAAGTAGCATTAATTATAAAAGTAGAATAATATCGACAAAAGTAACAAGATCTATTTAGTTCTTATCTTACACCACCATAAATTATATTAATTAAACCTAAAAGTAGTCATTTAGAGTGGCTGCAAGGTTCCAATTTGATGAATGGTAGTGCATGTTAATGGCAATTGATTAGAATCATCAGCGAGTGCCATTGCAGCACTAAGAGTAATAGTTTGGTACTGAGAAGGCAATAGAGGAGCAACATTAGCAACGGAAAGGGTTTAAAGTGGAGCATAACTCATGTGTCGTTGCTAGAATTGATTACTTGGTTTAGGGACTAATGGGGCATTGGATATCATGCCAGTTATATATACACTTGCATATGTTTCAAGCTTAGCTATAGTGGTAGCAGCAATAGCAATAACTATAGGTTTTGTAGGATATAGTGGTTGATGAGCTGTTGGGTGTACACAATAATCAAATTAATCAATAATGAAGGTGATACGAACCTCAACAAAAGGTTGAAGAATTTAAGAATAAAATTGAATATTTGCTCAAGAATTAACTAATCAAGTTGATATGGGTGGGAGAAATTAGACCCCAAATCTATATAGGAGATTGAAACCTAAGTTATAAGGAAGATGCCACAATCAATGATCGAAAATTTGATATTATTAAGTGAAAAAGGAAAAATGACACAAACTAAATTTGATAAGTTCAAAATAATATCTTACAAATAATATGTTATTTACTGATCGATAATATTTGTTTTGAACTACAACATGAGGCATTTGTCGAAGGGGAAACTTTTTTACAAAAAAAGAAATTTCTGTATAACAAAAAATTCCTAAATAGCAAATAATTTCTAAATAACAAAGAATTCCTATATAGCAATTAATTCATAAATAACAAAGAGATCCTCAATATTTTAAATAGCCCTAAATAGATAAGTATTCTTAATTAGATTTAGATATATAAATAGGAAAACAAAATAAAATCTAATCAGGAAAATTTAAAATCCTAATTAGGAAAAGAATAAGGATGACCTAATTTGTTTGAATTAAATTAATAAATTTATTTAAAGTCTTTCTTATAACTATTAGCCCAACTTTTTGAATTGAATAATTTAAGATGTCCTTTAGTCTTTTAGATCTTGCTCTTATTATAAGACTTCCATTAATGAATAATATATTTTGTTTAGCTTCATTCACTTTTTCATCATTCTCTCTTTTCTCGAAAAGATTTGTCCTCAAGTCAACTTCCTTCATCTCTAATTAATCACTTACATCAAAAAGACTCAAATAAAAAATAAGTGTGGCACTAATATTACAATCTCCAGGAAGTTCTAACTTGTAAGCATTGTCATCGATCCTTTTAATCACTTAGAAAGGTCCATCTCCTCTTGGATGTAGCTTGGAATGCCATTGAGTGGGAAATATTTCTTTCCTCATATGACCCACACTCAGTCTCCAGGTTGAAATATCATCTTTTTCCATCCTTTATTGGCATATTGTGCAAATTGTTCAGTTCTTTGCTCAATATTGGTTTAAAACTTGTCATGGAGTTGTTTGACAAATTTGCTTTCTTCTTCCCATCCAAATTAGCTCTCTCATTTATTGACAAAGGAATTAAATACAAATGTGTGGTAAGATTAAATCCATAAATAATTTCAAAAGGAGAGTAGATAGTAGCAAAATGAACAATTCTATTATCAGCAAACTCAACATGTGGTAAACACTCTTCCTAAGTTTTCAAATTCTTTTGTATGATTGTACATAACAAAGTATACAAAGTTCTATTCACAACTTCAATTTGACTATCAGTTTGAGGGTGGCAAGTACTAGAAAATAACAATTTAGTCCCAAATCTACCCCCTAAAACTTTCCAAAATAACTAAAAACTTAACATATCTATCAAAAACAATAAACTTTGGCACACCATGCAATTTAACAATTTCTTTAAAGAATGAGTTAGCTACATGAGTTGCATCATTGGTTTTATTACAAGGAATGAAATGAGTCGTTTTAGAAAACTGATCAACCACTACATATATTGAATCTCTACCTTGTTTTGACCTAGGTAAACCTAAAATAAAATCCATAGATAAATCAACCTAAGGTTCACTAGGTATAGGTAAAGGTGTATACAAGTCATAGGGTTTTATTTTAAACTTAGCTTGTTTACATGTTATGCATTGATCACAAATTTTTTTCACATCTTTTTTCATATTAGGCCAAAAGAAATGTTCATGTAACACACTCAAAGTCTTAGCAATACCAGAGTGTCCCATCAACCCTCCCTCATGAGCTTCTTCTACAAGCAAGTATTGCAAAGACTCTTAGGCGCGCACAGTTTATTTTTCCTTAAACAAGTAACCATCATGCCTAAAAAATTTATCAAATGCAACCTTTTCACATGCCTTAAACACATTAGAAAAATCTGGATCATCATTCTATAATTCTTTAATATGTTCAAATCCTAACTTAGTGTTTAAAGTAGAGGTGAGTACATACCTTTATGATAATGCATCGGCTATAACATTTTGCTTGCCTTGCTTGTATTTGATCACATAAGGAAATATTTCAATAAACTTTACCCACCTCGCATGCCTTTTGTTAATCATTTTGACTCTTCAAATGCTTCAACAATTCATGGTCGGAGTGGCTCATGAATTGTTTTGGCATTAAGTAGTATTGCTAGGTCTCTAAAGCTCTTACTAAGGTATACATCTTTTCATCATAGGTTGGATAGTTTAAAGTTTCCCCATTAAGTTTTGCACTGAAATAAGCAATGGGTCGCCCTTCTTGAATGAGTAAAACTCCAATTTTAATTCCTGAAGCATCACATTCTATTTTGAAAGTGTTATAAAAAAATAGGTAAAGTTAAAAAAAAAATGGTGCAACAATAAGTTTTTCTTTTATTAACTTAAAGGTCTTTTCTTGCTTTTCTCCCCATTAAAAATCTACAGTCTTTTTAATCACTTCAATCAATGGAGCGGCTAAGCTACTAAAATTCCTTATAAATTTTATATAAAAACTAGCTAAACCATAAAATCTCCTTACTTAACTCAAATAAGTAGGTCTAAGCCATTACTTGATTGATTTGATCTTTTAATCATCAACCTCAATTATCCTTGCACTAACAACATAGCCTAAGAATATTACCTTATTTATATAAAAAGTACATTTCTTAAGGTTGGCATACAACTTACCTTTGCGCAAGATTTGCAAAACATGTCTCATATGGTCTATATGCTCATTAATGCTCTTACTATAGACATGAATATCATAAAAAAAATAACTACAAATTTACCAATAAAATCACACAAGATATGGTTCATTAATCTTATAAAAGTAATATGTACATTAGTTAAACCAAAGGGCATAACCAACCATTCATATAAACCATTCTTTGTCTTAAAGGTTATTTTTCATTCATCTCCTTCTCTCATTTTTATTTGATGATATCCACTTTTTAGATTAATTTTAGAAAATACACACAAACCATGCAATTCATCAAGCATATCATCGAACCTAGGAATAGGATATCGATACTTTAAAGAGATTTTGTTGATGGCATGGCAATTAGTGCACATTCTCCAAGATCCATCTTTTTTGGATAGTAGTAAGACTAGAACTGCAAATGGACTCATGCTTTGTCTAACATGCCCTTTTTTCATTAGCTCTTTCACTTGCCTTTGAAGTTATTTCATCTCCTAGGGATTACTTCTATAGCTAGGTCTATTTGGAACGTTGCACCGAGAATGAAGTCAATTTGATGTTTGATCCCTCTTATAGGTGGTAATCCATTTGGTACTTCTTCCAAAAAGGCATGTTCAAGATCCTGTAAAAAATAATGGAAAATTTATGGCAAAGGTAAACCTCTTTGTACAAGAGTACAATCATTGGCTTCATGGTATGAAAAGCTCTCTTGATGTCACTTTCTTTTACATAAAATCTCATCTTTCTTTCTTTTTCACTTGCATAATCCCATTTTTTTTTCTTTTGAACTCTTATTTGTTTTCTTTTGTTTAATATTCTTTTCTTTCAAATTTTCTTTTCTTTTTACACTCTTAATCTTTCTTTTTCTTTTTCTTTTTCTTTTTCTTTTTCTTTTTCTTTTTCTTTTTCTTTTTCTTTTTCTTTTTATTTTTCTTTTTCTTTTTCTTGACTACTCTCTCTTTCTTTTCTTTTAGTTGATCTTCATAGATTGTCTTGTAGTAAGAGGCGTAAGAGTAGTTGTTTTTACATTATTTCAAAAGAATAGCTCTTCTATCATATTGCAATGGATGCCCTAATAAGATGTGGCTAGTTAGAATGGGCACAACATCACATATCACTTCATCTTTGTACTACCCAATTGAGAATGAAAAAAGCACTTATTTTGTGACCTTAACCTCTCCACTATCATTCAACCATTGTAAATGATAAGGTCTTGGGTGCTTGAAGGTATTAAGTTTCAACTTTTCAACCAACTCAGTGCTAGCAACATTTGTATAACTTCCACTATCAATGATGAGACTACAAACTTTGTCATTAATTTGACACCTTATATGGAATATGTTCTGACATTGTACTTCCTCTTTTTGAGCTTCAATACTTAGGGCAGGCCTCGCAACTAGCATCTCACCTTGCTCAACTTCTTTAATATCACTAGCATCTTCTAATGATGATAAAATCATCACTATCAGATTCTTCACTCATTATCTCTCTATCATCCTTAGTAATCATGGTCCTTTAATTTGGACAATGAGAAGCAATGTGACTTGTCCCCAAACAACGAAAACATTTAATATCTCGTGATTTATAAGGATGGAATTCAATTTTACCTTGGAGTTTATTGCTTCTTTCTTATTCTCCTTCGAAGCTTCACCTTTTAATGGAAAGGATTATTTTGGCTTGGGCTTTACTTCCTTGCTCTAAGTTGGCTTCGATTGATTATAACTTGGGTCTTGCCCATATCTTGATCCCTTTTTTCTTCAACTGAGCTTCTATTTTGATGGCCATATGCAACATATATTCTAGTTCAATATAATATTAAAGTTCCACCAAGTTTACAATATCCTTATTCAAGCCATTAAAAAATTATACCATTTTAGCTTCTTTATCGTCATTAATATCAGCTCTAATCATGGTGATCTCCATCTCTTTGCGGTACTCTTCAATATTGTTTGAACCTTGAGTAAGACCTTGCAACTTTTGGAATAAAGACCTTGATAATGACTTGGTACAAATTGCCTTCTCATAACGGTCTTCATCTCATTCCATGTAGAGATAGGCAACTCTCTATTTCTTACTCGCTTTGTCACTTGTTGATCCCACTATATGATGGCATAGTCAATAAATTCAATAATTGCTAGCTTGAATTTCTTGGTCGCGGAGTAGTTATGATAATTGAAAACAAATTCCACAAATTTCACCAATTTCAAGTACTTATCAAGATCAAATAGCCCTTCAAATCTTGGGATCTTTATCTTGATGCTTCCAAAATTGTCATCAATTTGTCCTCATCCTCTTCTTCTTTCATCTCCAACTAGTCCTCTTCTTCTTTCAAATCTCCTAAAACTAGTGTTAAAAGATTCATCTTCTTCGTAATCATCTTCTTCATCATCTTCATCCTCTCTAATTTGATTGGCTTGTCTTCTTCTTTAAGGATTTGTTGTTTGTCTTGCACTAACTTCTACTTTATCTAGTCGATTGGACAAGTTTTGGAACATGCGATTTATACAACCAAAATTTTGCTCCAAAGTGCCATAACATTGTCTTGTGATTGGAAAGACTCCTTCCACAGCTTCTTACTTGACATCCTCGTTCATGCTTAGTTCAAACAATGAAATAAAAAAAATTAAAACTTCCTTACTTTCACTCCCTTGCGTGTTTGCACTCTTTTTAAAGTTCACTCCTCTAGTGTTTTACTCAATTTAGACTTTTACCCTCTTATGCTCTACCCACTCTTGTCTTTTACCTCTTAAATTATAGTTCTTTGGTTCTTTATTAGACTATATAAAAAAAAATCAAAGCTTAATTTGTGACAAAAAAATTACGAAAGATAATAAGAGATATATGGAAAAAAAAATTAATTGAGGATAAAAGAGTAGTTTAACAAGGAGAACAACATAAAGGAAATTTTTGGAAAATGAAATAAAGTAAGAATCTTTTTAGGAATAGAAAATCTATTCCAACACTTTACCTTAATTAATTGCAAAACTTCCTACTTAGTCTTCATCCTTTTTTAAAAAAAAAATTTACTTTGCTTTTATTTTTCCTATATATATATATATATATGTAACACTAATTACAAATTAAAATTTAACATAATTTTCATCTTTGATGGATTGAAAAAGAAAATAGGCACCCAAAAAATAAAAAGATTATAAAATAACAAAAAGAACAGAAGGAATCAAAATTATATGGAAAGGTAATAGAAATAATAGACAAAACAAACTTTACAAGAAAGTAGTAAGAGGATCAAATTATTGTTACTTATAATAAATAAACATAAATAAATAAAATATAAAGGGATTCACAAACTTAATTAGTTAAATCAAAGCTCTATTACAAAATGATATGAACTTTAACAAAAATTTGAAGAATGCAAGAGTAAAATTGAATAATTGTCCAAGAGCTAACTAATCGAGTTGACATAGGTGAAAGAACTTAGACCCCAAATCTTTATATCAGATTAAAACCGAAGTTATAAAAAAGACACTACAATCAATGATGGAAAATTGATTGAGAAGTCAAAAAGGGCGAATGCCACAAACTAAGTTTGATAAGTTTAAAATAATCCTTTAAAGAACTAAAAAGAGAATTAATCTCACAAATAATATGTTATTTATTAATTGATTATATCTTTATTGAAGTACAACATGGGATATTTATAGGGGTAAAAACTCTTTTACAAATAAAGAAATCCCTACATAATAAATAATTAGTAAATAGCAAATAATTCCTAAATAACAAAGAAATCCTAAATAGTTCAATTACTCATAAATAGATAAGTATTTCTAATTAGATTTAGACATACAAATAGGAAAATAAAATAAAATCTAATAAAGAAAAATTTTAAATCCTCATCAGGAAAAGACTAAAGATGACCCAATTGATTGAACTAAATTAATAAATTTATGTAGATCTTTTTTATAACTAGTGGCCCAACTTTCTTGAATTAAATAATTTAAGGCCTCATTTATTCTTCTAGCACTTGTTCTTGTTACAGTACTTTCATTAATGAATAATATATATTGTTTAGCTTCATTCGCTTTTTCATTAGAAAGTTTTATAGGACAATACACAATAATCAAATTAATTAAAGAGACATTAATACTACATTAAAAAATTAAAATTAACTTACTTGATTAACTACTTGTTGTTATCGTGATGAATGTATGTACTTCTAAGACTAATACTGTAAGTGTACAGTATCGTTACTAGTAGTAAAGTGTTAGAGCGTGTGTCGTACCCACAAGGAAGGTATATTTTGAATAACCTAAATTCAACTTAACTATTATCTAGAAATTACAAAATTGCAACAATGATAATTTCCTAATTGATATATCTAAATCAATGACTCTAAACTAGATGTTTAAACAAACAATAATAAAATAGTAGGATTAGATTTCATTAGAGTTTTTATTGTGGATCTAATTGATTCATTTAAGTTCATTTATTAAATCCAATACATCTAATATCACTTAATTCATCCACTTCTCTCTCAAGCAAGAGAAATTTATTTGGGCAATAGTTAAATTACTATTCTCATATTCAATAACTAATGTCCAATCCAATTTAATCAAGATATTAATCTTAGACCCTTAAGTAATTAAGTTATCTCCAAGCTAATCACTCAGGATTGATGATTCCACATTAAAAATCACACTCAACTCTCGTATTTTATATGATTCTTTATATTTTAACAATTAGTGGCCAAGCAATTGCTAATCAATTAAATCAAAATTATCAAATCAAGGATAAAAAAATGCATCTATGTATATTAATAAATAATAATCAAACTCATAGTTTAAACATTCAAATCCATTTAATCCCACAAGGGTATTAGTTACCTGTTAATAAAACATAACAAAATACCAAAACCTATTAAATATGACTAAAATATCCATTAATCTAGCTAAAACAAGGTTAAATCAATAAATACAATGGAAAGATAAAGATTAAACTAAAGATGCTCTCCTAATCTTGCTATAAATGTCTTCAAATCTCAGAAAATCTGTCAAAATTGCATATTCCTCTCTTGGATGGTTGATTTATTCTTTCTTTTTGCTTAAAATCCCAAAATTTTCTAAGAAAGGCAAGGTATGAGGCAAGCTCCTTGAAAAGCTCTAAAAGGATGAATATATACTCTGTCCAATATGTCCTTAGGTGTCCTAGGTTAGAGAGAAAGAGAGAGAAATTTCTCAAAATCTCGCTATCAACTTGGTACATATATGCATAGGCATGTGGGAAAAAGTATATGAGCGTGTGGATCTGCAACTCTTCAAAATCTTGAATTGTGTAATTTTTAGCAAACTCTGAAAAATCCACATGAGTGTGTAAATTAAATCTACACTGGTATGTAAAATTCACACTAGCATATAAATAAAATTTACACGGTATGTAAACCTTTTAGCTTCTATCTCTTTTTTTATTTTCTTTTTGTAGTAGGGGGTTTGATATACAAAAGCGTGTGGATTCACTAGACACACCCGTGTGAATGAGTTTTCTTCTGTTTGCTCTTCTTTCTAACTTCAATATGCTCCACTTCCATTCTTTGGGAAATTTCCCCACACACTTATCATCAACACAAAATTTTGTAAAGATAAGAAGATATCCATCAAAATAATCAACAAATTAACACTTTCTCATTGCAAATAAAGGTATATACAAGATTATCTCTACTAGATGTACTTCTGCTATAGGTTGTTTATGTTAATTTTTACCATAAATGACAATGAAAAAAATATATATTATGTGTATTAGAGTATATTTAGAAAAATGTATATTATGTTTATAAGAGTTTCTGTTAATATATATAAGAAATGACAATAAAAAATAGATGACAATGTATATGACAAATTACAAGAAAAAAAATGGCCAGGAAAATGCATAGAGAATTTAATACCTTCATTTTTTCGACTATGACGGTTTGATAAAAAAAAAGGAGCATAAGAAGTTGAGAAGAGGACCAAGAATATCCATAATATGGGTGATTTAGAGTAGTAGCAAACTGTTTTCACTTATTTTGTTAAGATTAGTCAACCATCATGATTTCAATAATCTAAAAAAATAATAGCCAGAAGAAATAAAGCCAAAAGAAAATTCGTCTTACAAACTTAAAATGTAAACTTCATAAATAAACTTAATACATAAACGTAATATTAATACCCTAGGTCTTGATATTCAGAATAGAATACTGGTTTCGGTTATATTGTTGCTCAACCTTTACATATGGAAATTTTAAGAAAAGAACCAAACCTAAATAGCTAAGGGTTTAATTAGAAGGCTAAATGAATAAGTGAAGGTGAAGATGTGAATAATAAATGATTTAAGTAAAGCTAACAAAAGTATAATGGGCTTAATAATTAAAAATATAAAAGAATAAGGATTAGGAAGGGAATTTAGCAAAATGATAAAATAGTAAGAAACCACTAATAAAAACCTACCAAGTCTCTTATGAAACAAATTTTAGATATAAGCTTGGGAAATCTTTAAAGGTGCCACCTCATGCTTCTTCTTTTTCTTCTTCATCCTAAAATCGATTTTCACCATCTTTTCTATGACATTCAATTACTCTTCATAAAACCCCTAAACACTAGAGTAAATTAAGTACAAGTTGTGGAGATTTCATAAAAAACCTAATAACTAACCAAATCAAGATGATAAAAGTAATAAAGTAAGAGATTAAAGTGAGATAATAAAGTAATATGAAGAGAGCAACTTCAAGGTAAGAAGATCCAAGCCTTTATTGTTGTTATTGAACTTTGATTTATAGTAACTAAGAGTTAGAAGTTTAGATGAGGATTAAATGAGTAAAGGTAATAAAGAATCTCATGAAGTTAATGTAAATACAAGAAATATTGAAGTATATGCTTACAAACAAGGGAAAAATATGCAAATATGCTCCTTAAATTTTTGTAAAAGTACATATTAGATCTTAAAAATATTTTAGACTCGATTACACACAAGTTTTTGTCAAATGAGCTTTTTAAGCCTCTCAGTAACAGAAAAAACATAACAACGTTTAATACCTACAAATTAAAAATTAAAAACAATAAACTTAAAACTTGAATAATAAAAAATTAAAAGAAAATTTAGATTTTATTTGTAAATTTTCAACTAGATGAACCCTAAAAATCTTTTTCTATCTTTTACCTATCTCACCTTCAACTTTAATATTGTTGTCTCTTTAAATGAACTCCAGTGTCCAAACTCTTGATTTTCTACTACATTCATAGTCGTGGTTTTTGCATATATAGGATCACGAACTTGGCCTATTTGTCAAAAATATTGCTTCAAGCTTGTGTTTGAACTTCAAGTTGTCATAAATCGTCTAGACTATCTATTGGCTCTGGAAAATCTTCTTCCTGCTGCAATTAAAGATGGGTTTATGGATATAAAATGGATTCAAGCACAGGCAGTGGTTCAGAAGGCAAATTCATGGCTGAGTGAGGTGGGTGATTTTAGTAAGGTGTTTATTTTTGGTGACTCGGCTAGTGGGAATATTGCTAATGGCTGGGATAGTGGCATGACATGCAAACAAAGCATAATTTATTAGTCTAAATATATGATTCTCGATGATTTGCATTGGTCTTGGTTTATTTGGCTTCAAAGGCTAAAATTAATATATATGGAAAAGAAAAGTTACCTTTTTTTTATTTTTGAGCAATAGCTTTAGGTTCTTCTTAAATTTGATTTTTTATTTCTCTTGTAGAAAATAGTTTGGGTTAGTGTTTGGATGGTGAGAAAATGAAGAAAAAATAATGAAAGTGGATTTTTCTTAACTTTTTCTTCTATTAGTTTTTTTAGGAAATATGTTTGTCTTCTTGATTTGGTATTTACTCTTCTAGAAATTTGTGTTTATACTAAATTAAATGAAACTAGATTTGTAATTTTGTATTTAAATTCTTTATAAATTGAGTTCTGGCGTGGTTTTATGAGATGAAGATGATGAGAAATTTGTAATTTATTTTAATTTTTTAAATTTTGTTTAATTTTTATTTTTTTTTAACATTGTTATGAAAACTCTATTAAAAAGGAGCTGAAAAAGCTTATTTGACAAAAAAAGTTATGTATAATTGAGCTTAATATTTTTTTTAAGGGTCAATGTGTACCTTTATGAAAATTTAATGGGCATATTTTCACTTCCTCCCTATCAACATTTGCATATAAATGTGTGTGTAGAAATGTAAATTGGGATTTGATAATATACCTAATAGATGATGAAACACTATGTTTAAAAAGTATCGGCTCAATCTTATAAGCACGGGTTAGGTGACGGTTATTGAGCAAATTAGAACAAGAGTGAAGTGAAATAAATAGAAATGACGATGCCCTATTTTTACCCTGTATCTCTCAGAAAAGGCATGTCCCGATCGCTACAAACTAGAATTATGAGATCCCAATCGTGAGCCCCATCATAAACCTTATCGTATCACATATATTCCCCTCATGCCCACTATCCCGACCAGGATAGTACCTATGAAACCCATTGTGTCCAAATAATATTCTTCTATTCGATTTCCCAACTGTGACCCCAACTATGATCTCTATTGTATTCCTAAGAAATTTCTCTCCCAATATCATGATCAGGATCGTGACCATGATCTTTACTATATCTTCTTACCAAATTATCCTAAAGTAATTTCCCTACCATGATTTTCTTAATCCACTGTGGTTCTCATTGGATAAAATATAAAGCCAATTAATAAAAAACACATTAAGATTAAATTCACTAACAATCAAACTAAAATTCAAATGTGGCCAAAAAGGTCAAAGTGACCCATGAAGCAAGAAGCCAAACCAAGGTAAGTAATGCATGTCTGCTTAAAACATACCATGTTTCATATGGCTTTAATTTCATTATGTATTTATTATGTCATTTAACCTAAAAGTATGACTTATGCCACAAACTAACTCTTGAACTACATATAGCAACTTGTTCTCTACTATTGATTAACTTGTAAGTTGATTATTGTATTGCCTTTGAAATATTTAAATTTATTATGAAATCCTAAGTCTATTCCGTAGGACCAAACCTTAATGGGGGGTGAAACAACTAAGCTATATATACATCAAAAACTGTTAGTAAAAAGGGAGAATTACTGCCCTACCCAAGGCCTCGAGCCTTTCTATTATTTGTGCCTACTAATATAACTTAGTATTTGACTCTGTTAGAGGATTTTGTTTAGTGCACTTGTTCATATGCATGGCATTTATCAAATCATTACAAATGCTCTAAAGATTTGAGCTTGTACTACCTAATATTGCATAGCATTGCTTACTTATTGATTTAAGGCTTTCAAGTTATTTATGAATTTTTAGGTCTCCTTGTGTCTAGTTAGAATGCTTCTTGGTTTCTTCTCCACTAAAAGTTGATGTTAGAGTTTAGTTTGTTTTTCTACTCTGTAAGGTAGTGTAAAATTTCCACAACATATTTTGTAATATAGTACATAAACTTTGTGATGTAAAAGTAAAATTTTTCACTTAAACTGGCTAGTGATTATGAGTAGTATGTATGTCAAAGCAAGTTGCAGGTGCTAGGGCTCACCAATTCATGTGCTTGTGGATTTCATGTGATGTATATTCGATAGTTACCATTTTATGTGTTATCACATGTGTAAATAATAATAATAACATATCCAAGAAAGAAACAAGTCTTCTACGAGGTATTGGTGACCTTAAGCCATCATAGACCCTAGAATCGTCATGCCTCAAAATTTGAGGGTGTGACAATACACATAATAATGTCCATAATCAGAAGAGAGATATGGGCTCTTATAAACTACCAATTGTGCATTTCAATACTTCAAAGCATAAACAAAAATAAAAATAGGTATCCTCATATACAACATCACCTGCACCTACTTCATCAATAACTATTATTATGTCTTTCTTGACATATCCAATATAATTCTCCTTAGACCTTTTTTGAATTGAGCTCATCAATCTCAAATGGTATTTCTTCCATTGATTTTGCTCCATATCTTATCTTTAGCATCACATTTTCCTTCAATAATAACCTCTTCTTAGGTTTTAAGTCATTAATTTATAAATTCTTTCGCCCTTCAGACATATTACTTTCAAATCACCTAAAATGATCACACCCATTTCTCAGTCTTCTTTTAATAGGAGGCTACAAATAATCATGAAAAGCATCTTCAATAATACACACAAATTATAGGAAACTTTCAGAAAATTAATACACTTACACTGTAAGTGGGGTATCCAAAATTATTTCTTCCAGGGTTTAAACTAGTCATAATGTCTTTAACACCTTTAAAACATCACACTTGCAATTCTTTGGCTCTTCTTCAAGCCCATGCACACCTTTAATTCTAAAAAATAATGTCATCTTACCAAATCACATATTTCAATTAAACATCAAGGATCATAGTTTTCACAGCAAGGTTATTCATGCAATTACTGAAATTACATAGTTATGAAAATCAAAACTTCTAGAAATATTCACAGAAAATTAAAACTACTAACCCAGTCAACGGCGGAACTAGTATGGAGTCACGTGGGATCGGTCGATCCCCCTTACTCATACTAATTATATATATAATTCTAAATACATATAAACGTTGGAGACACCTAATTTGAGGCTCCTACTGGTTTTAGATACATCATTCCTAAATATATTCTTTAGACTTTTGACTTTTGTTTTATGTTTCTTTCAAATTTTCTTTTACCCCACTGCAAATGATAAGTAAGATTGCTATGATAAAATGTAATGAATTTACCTATCAAAAAAGAATCATTAGTAGACTTCTAACATATCAACTAGTAATATATGCAATAATATTATATAATTAATAATATATAAATAAGTTTTAATATATATTAGATAAATTTTATAAAATAATATTATATATATAATTATATAATTAATAATTTTATATTCCTTTAATATATCTTAAAATTATATATATATAATTATATACTTTTAAATTAAAATTATATATATAATTATACAAGTTTTTATAAAATTATATATTTTTAATATATCATTTTCAATTGTACATATATATATAATTATAGATATTAATAATTTTTTAGATATTAATTTTTATTTTTAATAAAATCTTATAAATAAATTATTAAATTCAAAAATTAAATAAAAATACATATAAAAAATTTAATAAAATTTTAAAATTTAATAAAAAATAAAAAATTTTGATGAAAAATTATTTAATAAAAATTTATAACAAAAATTTAAATTTTACTATAATATTAAATATTCAATTTCATCTTCGATTCTTTTATAATTTTTTTTATAAAATTGGCCCTCCCCCCTTCCCTCTTTCGTCATGATTGCTGGTTCTGCTACTCAACCCAGTAATTTCAACGAAAACACCAAACTTGCAAATTTTTTTAAAAGGAATGGAGCTAATAAGATATTTTCTTCAGTGACAAAGATGGAGTGAAGAATCAAAGACAAATTAAGTAGCAAAAAAAATTGAGTATTTCTAGTTTGCAGCATCGATGGCAAACTCCTCCCTTTTAAACTAGATAAGATTTACAAAAATTGGGATTTTCATGACCTTTCGAATGATGGATTTGGGGATTTCAGAATTTATTAGGAAATCAATCGAATTGGGTGAGATTTTTTTTATTCAGAACACTAAGTTCGACAAAGACGAACGATCAGAGGAATGAAAGTTCTTGGGGTTATTTTATTAACTGAGATGGAGAGGACAGGTTGTGTGCACGTAGCAAAATAGTGGATCCCAATTCTACATTGCCAACGGGATAATTTTTTGACGGGTTTATTATTAACCTAAATGTTTCAAATACTAAATTTTAAAAAATATATTATATCTACCAATATATAAAAATATCAAATACAATATTAATTGAGATTTTAATATGAATATATTAATTAGAGAAAATATTAAAATTACTTTATAAATTAATTCTATTCTATAAAAAAAAAGTTATTAGGATCAATAAATTGAATTGTAATCACTTAAAAATTGAACCATTAGGATAATCAACTTTAAAATTTTTTAATCATTTTTTTAATTTTTTTTATTGATTTTGTAAGTTTATTTTTTAACTTTTATAAATAAGTCAAATTAATTTCAATATGAACTTCACTGAAAAACCTTTATTGTGTGTGTATATATATATAATAAAATAAATAAATTCTATAGAAAATTTAAAATTTATATTATAAATCAAAACTAAAAACTAAAATAAAAAAATGTATACATATAATAAAAGGTACAAAGGGATAAAGTACTTCATAGTTTTGAATTTTAAAAGTGTCATAATGCAATTTAAAATTTTAGAATCTCCCTAATGAATTTAATCAAAATGATTGATATTTTTTTTATACTTCATATAGAATAAAAATATTAAGAATTAATATTTTCAAAAAAAAATATTAAGAATTAATTGGTAGGCAAGTGCTTCATGTGGTTAAATAATAATGGTTTTGATGTCACCAAATTGGGCTTTTAGCCCATACTAACAATGGCATAAAAAGGAAGGAAAAAAAAAAGAGAGGAAAAAAATGGGTAAGTTGAAAAAGAAAAATTACAGAGGAATTTATACAGTATACGAAATTTTGTTTGCTTATTTGCAATTTTACGGCCATATATTTTGTTTTACATTTTTATGCTTTTATGTTTTCAATTATACAGAGTGATTCATTTTTTTTTTTTTACATTTATACGGAAAAAGTAAATGTTGAGTTTTTTTTTATGATTTTTGTTTTTTTATGATTTTTTATTGTTTATTGTATATTTTTATATTGTTTTTATTTTTATACTGTTTATTTTTAATTTTTTAGACTAGTTTCAAATTAAAAAAATTTTAAATATTAAATTAAAAATTTTTATATTAAGTTTTTAGATTATTGAGTTATTATAGAATTGTAAAATTTGGATTTAGTTTAGTAGATAAGAAGTCCTTTTTTATTCAACTAATCTTTGTATGCAAGTTTACTAGATAACAAGCCCTCACTTTAATATGTCACCTAATTATTTAATATTTTTTAAATTAATGTTTAAAATTATTAAAAAATAATATTCAAAGACAATAATAATCATTATTATCTGAATCTAATGAATATTTTAATTTTAAGAAAATAAAACAAATATTATAGTTTATTTATAAAATTATTAACCATATTCTAATATTATTGCAAAATAATAGCATTATTTTTTTCTTTCCCATGACAAATCTTATATAATTTTTTGATATTATATGAATTAAATAAAGTTATAATTGAGTTTTTTATTTTTCATTTGATATTTTATGTGTATTATTGATTTTATTTTATTTTTATTTTCAACTGCTTTGATTGATTCATGTTTTCACTCAATTGTTCTGAAATATATTAAAACTTTGAGTTAAAGATACCAGACATATACCTAAAATATATCATTTATTAATATATTCAAAATGATATAAATTGAAATAGTAATATAATATTTGTGTTCATTGAAATTAAATAAATATTTTTTTTCAAGTTTGTTAGCTATATAAAATAGTTACAGATATCGAAAAAATATTTAACATATACTATTTCTTAAGAGTTATGTTTAGTTTTTTCAAGCTTTAATATATATATTTATATATACATATATAGTAGTTTCAAATATAAAAAATATACTTAATATATATTATTTTCTTATAGTTGTTATTTTATAATTTTTTTCAAACTTGTAATTTGTGTATACAACATAGTTACATATATTAAAAATATACTTAACGTATATTATTTTTTTATAGTTAATATTTTTATATTTTTTTAAAATTTGTGATTTGTGTATATAAAATAGTTATAGATACCTAAAATATATTTAATATATAACATATATCGAGAATTAAAATTTTTAGTTTTTTCAAATTTATAATTTTTATGTTTTTTCAAAGCTTGTGATTTGTGTATACAAAATAGTTGCAGATACTAAACATATGCTTAACATATACTATTTGCTTGTAGTTGGTATTTTTATGTTTTTTTAAGTTTATGATTTGTGTATATAAAATAGTTGCAGATATATAAAATATACTCAATCTATATCATCTTTTGAAAATTAAAGTTTTTATTATTTTCAAACTTGCAATTTATATTTATAAAACAATTTCACATATCTAAAATATACTTAATGTATATCATTTAATAAGAGTTGATATTTTTAATTTTTTAAGTTTACTATCTTATAAAATAGTTGTAGATACAAAAAATATGTTTACCTTGTATCATTTTCTATAAGTTGCCATTTTTATTAGTTTTTTTAAATTTGTAATCTATATGTATAAAATACATATTATATACTAAAAATATACTTAATGTACATCATTTATTGGGAGGATCAAAATGTTAATTAAATAAGATTTATTATGTTTAATAATATTTATTTTATGAAAATAGTTTTATTTGAAATTTGTAATTCGTTTACTTTTTTATTATTATATTTAGTTTATTTTATATTTTCAGATAGAATGATTCCTTAAATTTAATTTTTATCAATAAATAATAATAAAATTTTAAAATTATAATTGAAATATATGATTAAACATCGTATTTTAATGATAAAATTTCAAATAAGGATATAAATTCAAATATCATAATTTTATTGATAATTTTAGTATCACTTAAACTAAAACTAAAAGAAAGAAAGAAAAAATTAAAGAAATTAGTAAAAAAAATTTAATGTAAGTTAAAAAAATAAAAAAAATTAAAGAGAGTAATAATATATATTTGTAAGGATGAATAAAGTTTGAATAATAATAATTGGAGGAGAGAAAGAAAGAAGGGAAAATGACACTCTTCACAATATTTTTAAAAATTTTTATTTTTTTATCAGAAGTATTTTAGCTATTTTATTATAAACTCATTATAAATTGTGTAAAATTTATAAATTCACTGTAAACTAATTATAAACTCATTATAAATTTATTATAAAATAAACTAATAAAAATATGATATTTTAGTAAATATTTTATAAATTTCGAGAAAGAAATGTATAAATGGATGAGGAGAGAAGGAGAGAGAAAAAGGAGAAAAAAAGATAGTATAAATGTAAAAATTTAAGAAAAGGTAATATTTTTATAAATTCTTTATTTGAATAGTATTTCTGTAAATATTTTCCTTTTTTAAGTTATTTTTGTTAACTTCCCAAAATTATATGGCTTAATGGAAATCCATATACTCAAAGAACAAATTTTTTTTTGGCAAAATTTTAATATAATATAATTTGGACTGATTTTAAGCAACAACATTTTTAAGAAAAATGTGAACATTGTTCTCACTATAGACAAGAAAATCAAGATTTATTAATTGGTTGTTTAGTTTTTTTTAATGCATTAAATAGTTGTTTAGTTGTTGGGAAACAAATTCTTTTTTCAGGATATTGTTTTTAAAAAAATAATTGAAAACAAAGTTGTTAATTAGAAATATTTTCCAAAAGGTATCATCGTTTATTTTCTGCTTAAATTTATTTTTTTTATTTTTCTAATAATATTTAAAAATATTATTTTATTCAAAAATATTATTTAATTATGATTTATTTTTAATTAAAAATATAAATGCTTAGATTATGAAATTATTTGTATAATTGATTTTTGAATAAAATATTTAACAAAAAGTTATTTAAATAGTATATGAAAAATAAAAAAATCAAAATTAAGTAAACACGTTTTACATATTTCTAGTTTTTTAATTTAGAAATTAGAAAAAAATTAAAAATTAAAAAACTAAAAAAATTAAAATAAAAAATTAAAATATTTTTTACCACTAAACAACCCATAATTATTCCTTCAAAATAAACTTATTTTCGAGTATTAATAATATTGAAATTAGGGGCGGACACATGATTCAACAATTAGGAGAGCTAAAATATTTTAATTTACACTTGAACTATTAATTTTAATATGTATAAAAAATGTCATTTTTTAAGTTATAAAAATATGCTATAAGCATAGTATTACCTTTCTTTTTATTTTGCTAATAATTATCACCACATGCTCAAATGAAAAATCTATTTTTATAGTAATGAATTAAATGAGATAGAATTTTAATCTTAATTGTATAGTACCAAATCAACTAATAAAAAGATATTTTAAATTAAAAAATTTTAATTTTATATGAATTCCTATAAGAGTTAATTGGAAAGAGAAAATTTGACTAGTATTATAAGAATAAGTTACTAATTCTAGTATACTAAACCATTAAAATTACTAAAAAAAACAAAAGACATTGCAATTAAATTTGAAGTACTAGAAAAATAAAAGAGCAATGCATTTGCATTTAAAAAAATTAATTTTTAGAGCTACAATTTTAAAGATATACATGAATTTATAGGGTTAAAGAACAAGAAATTAATAATATAAAAATTACATTTTTTTTTAGAGTTAGCTATTTGTTATGTAAAAAGTAGGGTAAAATTTTTTTTCTTTTATTTAAATTGATACCTTTTATTTTTATTTTGACAATATATTATCACACAATTAATTTGTTGGACTTCCTTTCAATAATTTAATTTGTTGGACTTTCCTGCCGGCAATAGCCCTGCATTTCGCGTCCACTCTCTCTTTGTTTCTCCATCCATGTCTTGTTGCCATCCTTTTGCCTTTTCTTTTGTTTTTACTGGGTGGTTCTTGTAAACTCAACCCCAGATGCTAACACCCCTAGATGTAACGTTTATAAGCTCTCTAGAGCTTCTTGCAAGTGTTTTTATTCTAGATTAGGGTCTTTGAGCTTCAAGATCACATCCTTCGATTTCTCTTTTGGTCTTCAATCCTCTTTTGGTAGCTGCTTCTCTACACTTTTCCCCTTTGCTGCCTCTTCTATTTTTAAGTTTTAGGAAGAAGCTCCTTCAGGAGCTTTGATTAAACCCCCTTCCTAGTGCGTATATGTTTCTACTGCCTCATCCGCGTTGGCCCCTTTTTAGGATCTCTAATCCTTTCATTCCCTTAACTGAATCAAGATCTGAGAATGCATTGAGTAGCAGAGTTATTTTTCCTCTCACCTCTCTTTAGTTCTACCAATTATGGTGGATAAATTTTCTCTCAACTCCACATATTTTCTCAGTCCTCAGCCTTATTATTATTTTTCATGGCCATTCTTTAGAGGGTGCATTTAGGCTGGTTCTCTTATGCTATTCTACAAGAAGACTATTGAAGTTTTTATTCTGGATTTGTTGTGTTGGTTGCTTTTTGTTGTTAATTTTTGTTCTATTTTTATTTTTTTTGTTTAATTTGGTTCTTGTATTTTCATTTTTTTTTTACAATCAAGGAAATTAGTTATGTATTATTAATATCCATTTGGAGTACATCAGAGATAATTTTGGGTGGAATAATATTCCACTCAAGATAGTCAGACATAGAAAGAGCTGCTCTTGCTAGGCTATGAGCACACTGATTCGCTGACCTTTTAATAAATTGAATATCACTAAGCTTGAACTCATTAAAAAGAGTTTGACATTGATTAATTATGGATCCAAAGTAAGAACAATCCTTCTTTGCACTCTTGATAGCTTGCGCAGTAACCATTGAATCAGTCTCTATAATTATCTTCTCCATCAATTGCTTCTTTTTCAACTAACTCAATGCTTCTTTCATACCAACTGCTTCTGCCATTAATGGGTTAAACAACATCTGCATCCTCATTGCTTTATCACCTACACAACCACCTTGGCTATCCCTCACAATCCAAGCCACGCTTGCCCTCTGCGTCTCCTCCTCATAAGCAGCGTTAAGATTACATTTAAGATAACCAGTAGCCGGCAATTTCCACAATGTTGGATAACTCACAATCCGGCTAGCACCTGCTCTTCTTGCTGCGACTGCCGACCTCCATTCCGAATACATCCGCCTTGCTTGTAGCACCAGTGAGTCCACCATTGGCCATTTTTATTCCCAAACAATTTTATTCCTCCTAATCCAAATAAACCACAACAAACAAAAGAATTCTGCAACCTGTGTTCTTGGTACCTGCTGTTGAAAGTAATAAAACCACTCACCTATGGATTGAAATTGAGGCCAGGTACATCCACCCATCGTCAACCATGATGAAGCTGCCATTGGGCATTGGGTAAACAAATGAATAATGGTTTCAGTTTCCCTTCCAACCGGACACTGATCATCAAACACCACTCTCTTAACCCTCAAATTCTGTAAAACTGGAAGAACATTAGAAGCTAATCTCCATACAAAGTTTGCAACTTTTGGCGGGACTTCAACTTTCCAAATCCAGTTCCAACTAAACTGGTTATTAATCTCTATTTGTCTTTGAGAAATTAAAAAATTATAACCACTACGAATAGTATAAATCCCCTTACTATCCCACCACCATTGCCAACCATCCTCCCCATAAACACAACCCAAAGGGATCTTCAATATCAACTCAATCTCCTCCTGTAAAAACAGAGCTTGAACCACCTCCATATCCCACTGTCTTGTTTGAGGCAAGATCAAATCAGACACCATTACAATATCCATTCCAGAATTATTTGGTGATTCCACACATGGCCTTGCTGGATTTGGTAGCCATCTGTCTTTAAAAATATTTAAGTCTGTGCCATCACCAATTCTTCGAATACAGCCACCAAGTAGTAAGGCTTTACCCTTTAACACTCTCTTCCAAATATAACTCTGATTATTGCTTTGAGTTGCATGTAAGAAATCAGTTTTTGGAAAATATCTTGCCTTGTATAATCTTGCTACCAGCGAAGTGGGATTAGATAAAAATCTCCATCCTTGCTTTGCTACTAACGCGATATTGAATTCTTGTAAACAACGAAAGCCAAGTCCTCCTACTTCCTTCCCCCTTGCCATTCTTTGCCAACTACACCAGTGTATGCCTAAGTCACTATTAACCGTGCTTCGCCACCAATACTTATTCATCATTTTTTCAATTGCATCACATACATATTGTGGGAGAATGAAAATACTCATTACATAATTCGGTATTGCTTGAATTACAGTCTTCAATAACACTTCCTTTCCAGCACGCGATAATAGAGATCCTTTCCACCCCTGAAGCCTTCTCCAGACTTTATCCAACACATAGCTGAAAACCTCATTACAATTCCTCCCTATCACCGAAGGAAGTCCCAAGTATCTATCAAAAGCTGAAGTTTCCTTGACTCCTAATAGATTACAAATATCTTCTTTTTCTGCTACTGCTATATTAGGGCTGAAGTAAACTTCCGACTTAAAAAAATTCACTTGTTGGCCAGATGCGTTTTGATATAGTATTAAACAATTTTTAACTATAAAAGCTTCTTCCATCGTGGCCTGGAAAAAATACAATGCATCATCGGCGAAAAATAAATGGTTTATTGCAGGTGCTCTTGGAACAATCTTGCATCCTGTAATTAATTTCCTTCTTTCAAAACTCTTTAACAAACACGATAATGCTTCTGCCACAATAATAAAGAGATATGGCGAAATTGGATCACCCTGTCGCAACCCACGCTCTGGAATAATCGATCCATATACCTGTCCCTGATGAGAAATATGATATGAAACAGTAGTCACTAATTGCGTAGTTTTCTATACCCATTCAACCTTAAAACCCAACTTCAGCATCATTTGTTCTAAGAATTTCCACTCCACACGATTATACGCCTTTGACATATCCGTCTTAAGTGCTGCCATCCCCACCTTTCCTTTTTTCTTTCTCTTCAAGTAGTGCATTACCTCAAAAGCCACCATCACATTGTCTGTAATCAGTCTATCCGGTATAAAAGCACTTTGAGTATCAGAAATAATATCCCCAAGTACCTCCTTGAACCTGTTAGCCACAGCCTTTGATACAATTCGATCAATGACATTACAAAGGGAGATTGGCCTAAGGTCGCTTACTGTTTCTGGTACCTTTTTCTTTGGAATAAGGATGATACTAGTCATATTCCCCCCTGGAGGAGGAGCTGACTCATTTAGACATTGGACACAAGCATTACACACCTCAGTACCAACCACACTCCAAAAAGACTGAAAAAAAGATGGATTTAATCCATCTGGACCTGGTGCCTTATCAGGGTGCATACTAAAAATCGCCTGCTTAATTTCCTCATGAGTAAAAGGCTTCATCAAATTCTCATTTTGCTCATCAGTCACACGTGCTTCCACTGTATCCAGCACCGAGAGGTATTCACCTTGTTGCGAAGTAAATAACTCCTCATAGAATCTTATAATTTCCTGCTCCAAACCATTTCCCCAAGTAATCCATTCTCCGGTACTATTCTTTAGTTGCAAGAAATCATTCTTCTTTCTTCTTCGATTTGCCATAGAGTGGAAAAACTTTGTATTCATGTCCCCATCTCTCAACCAAACTTGTTTTGCCCGCTGTCGCCAGTAGTCATCCTGCTGTTTTAACACTTCTGCATAAGCATCCCTTGCCGTTCTATATAACTCCACCGAATTAGGATCCCTTCTCCCCCTATAGCGAGCCGTCTGTATTTTAGCCTCCCTCAATTTCTCTTTAAAACGGGCTTTATTTCTCTCTCCCCAGTTCAGCAAAAATAAACCACACTTTGCAATTCTTCCCGAAATAGAATCAGAGTTCCCCATATTCCACTCTTGTTGCACAATATTTAAAATATTATCCTCTCGTAACTAGCTATTTTCAAAACGAAACTATTTTGGTGCATAGCGTATAACCTTAACTCCCAGTGAAACAAAAATTGCACTATGATCACTGGCCACCGTTTCGATATTATGTACCATTACATCAGGAAATTGATCAATCCACCTGTTATTTGCCAAGCACCTATCCAACCTTTCACAAATCCACTCATCATTACTCGACCATTATCCCATGTAAATTTATCTCCCGTAAAACCCATATCATAAAGCCCACAATCTGCCACTACTTCTCGAAAATCTTGTATCAACCAATTTGGATGTGGTAAGCGTCCCATTTTTTCATCCTGAGCCAATAAGTCATTCATATCACCCGCTACACACCAAGGTAGAGACGATTTATTTTTTAATGATCGAAGCAAAGACCAGAATTCCCTCCTTCTATGTCTCTGGGGAATGCCATAAAAACTAGAAAAACGATATGGTACAGCTCCATCAACATTAACAGACACATTAATAACATTATTATTAAAAGAAATTAACGAACATATTTTTTTTTGTTTTCCAAAAGAGTGCCAAGCCGCCACTACGCCCATTAGGCTTAACAACAAAATAACTTTCAAAAGAAATCTCCCTCCTAACCCTATCTACCTCCGTCCATCCCACTAAAGTTTCCATAAGAAAAATGACATTGGGCTTTTTCTGTATCACTATCTCCTTCAGCTCACGTACAGTGCCGGGGTTGCCCAAGCCACAGCAATTTCAACATAAAAGACTCATTTTTCCGAGCGGGCCTGAAGCACAGGACCCGCCTCTTTGGTGTTTTTTGGATGCGCCACCTCCTTTAACAAATGAGAATCCTCCGAGGTTTCCTCATCCTGAGAAACAGATTTGTTTTCTTCAGCCAAACGTCTTCATTTATTATCCATCATCATCAAAATATCAGTTTCATTTGCATCTCCTTCCTTATCCAACATACATTCATTTACCTGAATGGACTTCTCATTAGCTTTACCAATAGGATTTTATTTTAAAGGAGAATTGTCAGCTCCCACACTATCGTGTTCCATTGGTAGTGACCCATCTTGCCGTCCCCCTGCCAAAATTTCTAATTCTGACAGAAGCCATCGCGCACCTATATTCATAATTCTCCGAGTCTCCGCCCTTAACCATGGACCATAAGCGAACTGCTCCTTTGGTATATCAGAATAATCCATTCTTGCAGCACAAAAGTTATCAGAGTGTCCAATAACACCACAAAAGTAACAAAACACACCCAAACGTTCATATTTAAAGTTGACATATCCCTATTCCCCGTTTGAGCTTTTAATACGCAACTTCCTCTTTAATGGTTTTGTAACATTAATGGAAACCCTAACACGCATATACTCACGCCATATGGATGAAAAATTCTTCGGGTCAACCTCAATAAAACCCCCCATATAGTTTCCAATATCAGTGTATAATTTCAACGTTTTGCACCCTACAACATCATGCACTTGCACCCAAAATTCACATTCAATCAGCTCCACATGTCTAGGATTCATGCCATCTGGTACCCGTTTCAAAACTAATAAGTTTTGCATATAATTCCACGGTCCTCCCTTCACTATCCTCTCCAGATCCCCAACGTGCATGAACTGTAGCAAAAACACGTTATTGCCTAACTCCTTAAACATCATACCCTTCACTGGTCGCCATACAGATGCCATTGTATTCTTAAAAGCCAAAAAATTTAGGGTTCTGTCAGTTAGGATACGACAAACAACATACAAAGGAACAAGTTCAACGTTTGGATCATCCTTATCATAAACCCCAGTGTCATAATCAAGGAACACTTGATCTTCTTCCAAAGCCAAATTTTAGTAAAATTCAACATTCAATGATTGAGCGTTTGAGGAGCTCGCCATTGAAACAGAAAGAGAGAAAAGAGTAGAAAGAAACAGAATCAAAGAAAAAAAGGGAGACAAAGAAAGCAGCTTGCGGTGCAAAATAAAACTCACGTACTCGTCACATAGAACGAGAGAAAAAACCCTAACGTGTAGGGAGCCTTTCTTGTATTTTCATTTAGTTTCTCCTTTGTGTGTTTCTTTTTCTTGTTTTTATGTTCTTAATGTTGTACCTTCTATGTGTAATCTTGCTTTACTATTAATGAAATTTTCTCACTTCTGACAAAAAATTAAAATTATTGGACTTTTGTATAATTACAATTATATAATTGATACTTAGAATTATTAGACTATATTTATATTTTTTAAAATTTTATGAGTAAAATTAATTTAATTTAAATAATTACCATATAAAAAAATGTAGAATTAAAAAAAAGAAAGAAATTTATGGGGGGCCATTGTCCTTATTTGTAGGGTTGAACACGTTTCAAAGATATGAAAATTTTTAAAATCAAACTGAAATTTAAAGGTTTCAAAATTATTAGAATTAGAATAGAATAGAAATATAAAATATCTTTATTATATTATTTCAAAAAAATTAGTATAATTTAGTTCATATATTCAGTTTAAATGAGCGGTTTAAATTTTAAAAGGAGACGAAGATTTAGATATTCAAAATTATTTTTTTAAATTTAAATAATAAAATAATAATTAATTACTTTAATCATAAAAAAATAAAAAATTAAGTCAAATTTTAACATTCATATTACAAATTATTTATAAAATTAAAATATTTAATATCAAATAATATTATTTAAACCCTAAATAACTATAAATTTTAAATAAAATATATAAATAATTCACTATTATTATACATTAGTATTAATTATTGTTAATATTCATACTTATAAATTATTATAAAAAATTATTAATATTATTATATTGAGTTACTTTATTAAATATAAATTATTAAAATTAATATGAATTGCTATCATTAGTAATAGTGATAGTAATTATTTATATAAATATGTTAATAAATTATATTTAATTATAAAATTTAAAATTAAATTAAAAAATAATTATTTAATTATATTTTTATTTATTTATATTTATATTAATACTCATGAAATTAATATTATGAATAAAAATAAAATTATGAATAAAAATAAAATAATTTTTTAGTTTAAAAATGAATATTATATAAATATATTAATAACATCTATAAATTCAATTAATAAAACATAAAATAAAAAAATCAAGATCTATATATATATATATATATTTAATATAAAAATTTAAAAATCTCAAAAATGAATATATAATATGACATAATATGAATTAATAAAATAATTATAATATATTTCAAAATATCAACTATTAAATAATAAATTAATAAAATATAATATAATTTATATTACTAATAATAAATCAATTATTATTTTAATTATTTGATTCAATTTATTTTAATAAATTTTCATTGTGAATATAATTTAACATCTAGAACTATTTTATATTAAAAAAATTAATTTGATTTGATTTAAATAAAATTAATAAATTTTTTTATTTTAAATATTTTAATTTAAATATTTAAATTGATTAAGATATTCTTATAATCCATGCTCATCCCTAATTATGTCCCTCAGTGAAATCTTGAAATTTTGTCCATTCATGACAAATAAGTATGTGAAATATTCAATAATGATACTATGAAAATTAAATAATTTTATAGGTTTAAAAAATTATTTTCCAAATATTATGGTCCCACAAATGAAATATCCTGACGTGGAAATTTTGTCACTTGTTCAACAAATATCTTCCTCCTTAATAAAAATAAAAATAATAAGATAATTTATGGTTTTTTTTTTTTTTGCTATTTGAAAGTTGAACCTGAGTAATGATGATCAGATGCGGCACGTCACAATGTAATGAAGTATGCATCACAGGACCCAAGATGGTAACAAGGCATAGTGGGGCCCTTTGAAGTACTGTCACTGACAAAATCTGCCACGTGTATTTTGACAATTAGGATAAAATCAACACAAAGATCTTACTATTGTTAAAGCTACCCAATCAGCATCCACCACGTAGATAAAAATTTCAAAGGCGGTGATTCCAAGAGAGACACCTGGGAAAATCAATACCATCCAGATGGCATGGAGCCCTCGGTGGGAAAGTCCATCTTGGATAGCTAACATGTTGGGATTTTCTCAGCGGCCGCCTCCATTAAATTCTTGCCCATTTATATTGCATTCTAGAACATAATTTAATTAATGGAAAATTCAAATTAAAATCAAATTTTATATTTAATATTTTTAATTAAAATAGACCAAGTCCAATTAATCAGCTTTTGAATCATTTTTTAATTAATTCAAAAGCTATTGAATTTGGTTATTTTTAATAATCATTACCCTATTCAATAATAAAAGTTATTTTTTAAAAAAAAATTATTTGAGTGTCATTTTATAAAATTAAAAATATATGTATTTTTTTTAAATTTATCTTTAAACTTAAAAGTGATGGTGTTTTTTAACAAAGCATTGAAAAATAAAATATTTTGTCCATTTAAAATAATTCAATAATAATTTAAGTGCTTATAAAAGAGCTAAAATGACTCTTGAATAAGATAGAGTAATAATTGGTAAATATTGTTATTGCTAGTAATTATTGAAGGATAAATGTTAGTTTAAATTTATAAATGTTAATAGTTATTTTTTTGTTTTGATTAAGATATTAAATAATTAATTATATTTATTTTTAAATATATTATTAGAATATAAATTTTTGTTAGAAAAATTGGAGGGTGAATTTAAAATAAAAGATAAATTACAAATTTATAGAAAAAAAATTAAAATGTTCTAACCAATTTATATTGGTCGTCCAAATGCAATTAAAAGCTAATAATATATTTTTTACTAAACAAATTGGACTAATTACTGAGGGATGAAAATTTAGTTTTTTTCTTTTTTCTTCTTCTTTTTTCATAAGCTAACCTCCAAAAATTAATTAAACTAAAGACTCTTACTAACAATACAATCTAAATTAAAGTTAACCAATATTTTATTTACAATCCAATTTTTTCTCTATGCATTAAAAATGATTATTTATTTAAAAATCAAATTTTAATTAAAAAAATAAACAAAAAAAAACCTACTCTACTAGTGTTTTAAAAATTTTAACAATATCAACTTATATACTTTTGATTTTATGATATCAAATTTATTTTAAAACTAATAAAATATTAAGTTTAAGTCTCATTCGCAATTAAATTTATTGAAAATTTTAATATTAAATATCATTTTAAAATTATAAAATTAAAATTTTTTATTTTTTTAAATATTTTTAATAAATTTTTAAATAGCAACTACAAAATAGGGTGAAACAAATTGAACATAAGAAAAACGAGGATAATGATCATTATCGAAAAAAAAAAAACGAGGATAATGAAGAAGAAGAAGAAATATGCAGTACGGATCACAATGGGATGATATATTATTATTATTATTATTATTATTATTATTATTATTATTATTATTATACGAATGGGTCTACGGAGACAATTAATATTGTGCGACATGTGCCTAATTAAAACAAAGTTCCAAAATAAACCAAAATTTAAAAAAAAAAAATCCAAAACTAAACATATGATGAGGATTTTACGTATATAAATTGCTACTCTCCCTAAAATCGTCCTTTTTTTTTTTTCATTTTTCTTTAATTATAGTCCCAACTTTTATTTAAAACTATAATTAATTTATTAATTTTTAATATATTCTTATTTAATATTCATTATTATTAATAAAATATATAATATTAAGAACATTATAATTCGCTATCAAATACATAAATTAATTAATAAAAAATATTTTAATTTAATCAGAGACTTTAAATTATAATTGTAAATAAATAGTTGTGTTAAAATTCAATAAAAATAGTTTTATATCCTTTATAATTTTATCCTTTTGATTTTAAAAATAGTTATGTTAAAACTAAGGGGGTGTTTGGTTTAGCTGATTGAGGCAGCTGATAGCTGTTTCAAGTCAATCAGCTAAATAATAAGTGTTTGGTTAACTTTTTTATCAGTAGCTGTTAGCTGTTTGAAGGCTCAAACAGCAGCTGTTTGAAAAAGCTCCTCCTCCTAGCTTTTTCTAAACAGCTGCTGATAGTTTTTTTATTTGACAATATTAACCCTGAATTATTAGATAATATTAATATTTGTAACATTTAATATTAATACCCTTATTGGTCATTTTACACAATAACAACAACAGCTTACTATATTTTTACCAAACGCTTATTATTCATCAGCTAACAGCTATCCGCAACAGCTACCAGCTACCAGCTATCAACAACAGCTATCAGCTGTATGAAACCGCTAAACTAAACAGGACCTAAGTAAAAGTAGTTTTATATCCATTATAATTTTATCAGTTTGATTTTAAAAATATAATTAAAATAAAAAAATATATAATTTAATATTATTAAATAATAAATAAAAATCCAATTATAATTAATTTTTGATGGTCATTTAACATTTGATATTATACATGGAATATTTAGATTAAAATTTTTTATAATCATTTTATTGGATGATCTTATTACTAATCAACTTATGAATGTTAATTACATTAATTAAAAACTAAATGATAGTTATTTTTAAAAATGAAAATTACATGCATATTCGTATTAAAAATATATATTAAATAAAATTTACTATATTTTAATTAAAATAATATATATATTTTTTTTATTTTGGATGAAAAATAAATAGGATTATCTTTGAGTTGGAAGAGGCTAAGTGGGGTGTGAGGCGGCACTAGGATTAAGGATGCCCACGTGAACATGTTGCTGAACGCTTTTGCTACTGTCACCACACGTGTTCTTAATTAACCGTTTACTCTCTTTGCTGTGTTTTTAGTAATGTTAATTAATTAATTAATTAACATTAGGTATTTGGCATTAGCAAATATGAGATGGTTTCTTAAACCCATTTTGAGACCTTTTTTTCTTATGAAAATGAAAATGAAAAAAGGTTATACAACACAGAATTCAGGTAATTATCTCATAAATATCATGTAATTATAAAAAAATTATGCATGCGCCAATTAAAAATGACAATTAGTCTGAATATTTTTTAATATCCAATATATTTCTATTTATATAGAATATAAATAATTTATTAATAGATTTAAATAGATATAAATAATATTTTTATTATTCATAATGCATTTGTATTAGATTTAAATATATATTTCTAGGTATTTAAACTCCATTATATGTATAGTTATATTTCATTAAATTTTAATTATATATTTATTATATTTTATTGTTATTATAAAATTATGTGTATGAAATTATTTTTATAAAATTATACTAGTATTAAATGAAAGGGGAAGAAAACTTAATTCCCCTAAAACCTAAAATATGCATAGATCACTAGATTATTCAAATTAAATTGCAAAGGGCAAAATTGCGTATCTGACATCATCGCATGTTGATGCTGAAGACGATTTTGGGGTTTGTCGCCTTCCAGGAGATACACTTTTTAGGTTATGCGGAAGCACTACTGAAGGAACGTAATGTTCTTTAAAATTATTATGTTTCCCCGGAGATCTTGACCCCTTATTTATAACTGATGATGATGTTTAATTTCTATTTTGGTCCTTTAACAAAACAGAAATTCTTATCAGTCTCTACACTTATAATCCTATTACGAATAGGATACCTCAATAGTCAACAATCCTAATTAGATCAAAACTTTAATTTGACTATCTTAATTTAACTGCAATACATATTTAATATTTGAATATATTTAGCCCACACTTATGATTAATTAGAGGATTAATTTTAATAATATAAAATTAATTCTAACAATCTCCCACTTGGGCTAACATATATTAAATATAAATGTATATACCTTAATGAGCTCATAAAAGCAGTCATACTGAAGGTGCCTCAAACAATCTCATCCATTGATTATATCGATAAATGACTAAAGGTCCAGTCGCCACATTAATTGTGACTCAAACCATCATCAATCACATTATCAATACTCTTAAATGACATAGATTAATAATACGAGTGTAGCATGGAAACTACATGTAATGTGATCTAATCATTCCTGTTTCCAACTGATCACACTTTAGTGAGATCAATCAATAATAATACAGAGTGTAATAGAGAACAAAATAAATACTTTATTTTCTGCAGAAACTGAATATACATAACAAAATATATCCATTACAAAACAGAGCATACACAAAATATAATGTAATCATAATGAACAAACTCCCACTGAAGCTAATCAGTCTCAAATAATGTGACACCCATATGAGTAGTGTGCTCATGAAAAACCTTCTGTATCACTGCCTTAGTGAGCGGATCCACAATCATGGAGTTCGTTCCAATATGCTCTATGGATATCTGTCCACTCTGCACTCTCTATCTCACAGCCAGAAACTTAATCCCGATATGTTTCGATCGAGAAGAGCTTCTGTTGTTGTTGGAGAATAAAATCGCTGAGTTATTATCACAGTATAACTTTAATGGACTTTCAATGCCATTCACAATGCGCAGCCCTGTGACAAAGTTCCTCAGCCAGATTGCCTGATTGGATGCCTCATAGCTTGCTACAAATTCTGCTTCTATGGTGGAGGTAGCTACAAGAGTTTGTTTCACACTCTTCCAAGAAATAGCACCACCAGCTAAGAGATATATGTAGCCTGAAGTGGATTTTCGACTGTCTTGGCATCCCGCGAAATCAGAATCAGTATACCCAATGATCTCAAGCTGATCTGATCGCCTGTATGTGAGCATATGTCCCTTAGTTCTCTGAAGATATCTCAGGACTCTTTTGGTTGCTTTCCAATGATCCATTCCTGGATTGCTGAGATATCGCCCTAACATGTCAACTATGAATGAAATATCTGGACGAGTGCAAACTTGAGCATACATCAGACTCCCAACTGCTGACGCATAAGGAATCTTCTGCATCTCCTGAATCTCAAGTTCACCCTTTGGACACTGATCAAGACTGAATTTATCTCCTTTAGCAACTGGGGTATCAATTGGTCTACTATTGTAACATACTAAATTTCTTGAGTACTTTCTCAATACTGGCCTTTTGTGATAGAATACCTCGAGTACAGTCTCGATGTATTTGAATCCCTAATACAAAAGAAGTTTCACCTAAATCTTTCATCTCAAAGTATTTTGAAAGAAAGACTTTGGTCTCATGCAGCAAGTCCTTACAGTTAGTAACTGGGGTATCAAGTTCACCCTTATTTCTCCTCCCAAACTCAACATCCTCAAAAGAATGTTGCAATTCCCGTCTCAAAAATAGATCTGGAAGTAGGATTATAGAACTTAAAATTCCGAGATTGCTCAGAATAACCAACAAAGTAGCTACTAACAGTTTTGGAGTCCAATTTTGTTTCATTAGGCCTATAAGGCCTAGCCTCAGCAGGACATCCCCAAACACGAAGGTGTTTTAGACTGGGCTTGAGTCCAGTCCAAAGCTCATAAGGTGTTTTTGTAGCTGCTTTAGTTGGTACTCTGTTAAGAAGATAGACTGCTGTCTTTAATGCTTCTCCCCACAGAGACTTAGGTAAAGAAGAATGACTAATCATACTTCTAACCATATCCATAAGAGTCCTGTTACGTCTCTCAGATACACCATTCATGTTGGGTGTACCAGGCATTGTGTATTGAGGGACTATACTACATTCCTGCAGAAAAATAGCAAATGGCCCTGGACGTTGTTCTCCTGAACCGTCATATCTGCCATAGTACTCACCTCCACGGTCAGATCTAACAGATTTAATCTTCTTTCCGAGTTGATTTTCAACTTCAACCTTATAAGATTTGAAAACGTCCAGAGACTCAGATTTCTTATGAATGAGATATAGGTACCCGTAACGTGAGTAATCGTCTATGAATGATATGAAGTATCTTTGGCTATTCCTTGTTGCTGTAGGGAATGGACCGCAGATGTCCGTATGTATCAATTCTAAGATGTTTGATGACCTATTGGCACCTAATCTCTTTTGTTTAGTCTGTTTACCTTTAATACACTCAACACAGGAGTCCAAATCTGTGAAATCAAGTGTATTTATGATACCATCTGATACAAGATGCTCTATTCTAGATTTGGATATGTGACCCAAACGTCTGTGCCATAGAGCAGCTGAGTTATCCATATTCAGCTTCCTTTTGGTACCTATAGTACTAACTTGCAGGGTCTCATTATAAGAGGCATCGATATCTAACATATATAGATTATGAAATGCATACAAGAAACCAGTACCTAAAATTTTTGAATCCATAGATAAAGTAACTTTATTGTTTCCAAATGAAGAAGTAAAACCAGATTTGTCTAAATGGGAAATAGAAATTAAATTCCGCCTAAAAGACGGAATAACAAAAGTATCTACTAGATAAAAAAAAAATTCAGTTCTTAAACGGAATCTAAAATGTCCTATCGCCTCTACTTCTACCGGTTCGCCAGTTCCCATATAAACGTATCTTTCACCGTCAGTTGACTTTCGGTAACTTAGGCAACCTTGCATTAAAACACTTATGTGACTAGTAGCACCAGAATCTATCCACCAAATGTTTATAGGTACCGAAGTTAAATTAACTTCAGAACAGACTAAAACCAAATATTTTCCCTTATCAACAGTCTTATTATCAGTATTTTCATTCATAGGGACAAAGTTGAGATTATACGGCATGCTAGTTGAATTCAGAGAAAATAAATAATAAATAAATGACATAAACTCACAATCCACAAAAAATTGAAACAAATCACAGGAGTAGAGTTCAAATATTGGAAACAAGATACCAGACACAACATCAATATTCTCATTTTTGGACATAAAATATTAACTGTAATTGGTATCTCAACGCAGTAATCAAATATTGACAATTCAGTCCTGTCAAATAATAAACCTTCCTTTGGGCCTATTTATTATCCACATGGATGAACACATAATAATTATCACATATTTATTACCGCAATGTATTCTCAATTCAGCCAGATAGCAACATTTCTTTGGGCCGGTTTACTACCCGCAATGAATTTTAATACACCTGTCTAATATTCCAAATAAATTAATTTACACAATAAAGGTCACTTTGGTAACTTTTTGCTTCAATTAATTTATTATTAAAAATATTAGACACAATCAGGACTAAAATACCAAAATTTAAACTCAATAAAATTCTCACATTATAATAAATTGATTGCAATATTTATATGAATTAAATTTAAACTCAATAAGATAATTAAAATCAAATATTGCAATAAAAAAATAAACTTTAATTAATTAAAATTTTTTTAATCTTTAATTAATTAATTTACATAATTAATCAACCAAAAATTAATTAATTCCAGAAAAAATCACAAACACAAATTCAAGTCCAAAAATTCAATTTTTCCAAAATCAATTAAATAATCACAGTAATTTAATCCAAAAACAAATCAAATCAAAATTGATTTCAGATTACTAAATTCGATTCCAAATTAATTCTAAAAAATTACAATCACTGAATTAATTTTCTAGAATCAAAACAATAATCAATACCGCAATTTAATCAAAAAATCTAGCAACCTAGCACAGGGCTCTGATACCAATTGAAAGGGGAAGAAAACTTAATTTCCCTAAATGAAAGGGGAAGAAAACTTAATTCTCCTAAAACCTAAAATATGTATAGATCACTAGATTATTCAAATTAAATTGCAAAGGGCAGAATTGCGTACCTGACATCATCGTATGTTGATGCTGAAGACGATTCTGAGATTTGTCGCCTTCCAGGGGATACACACTTTAGGTTATGCGGAAGCACTACTGAAGGAACGTAATGTTTTTTAAAATTGTTATGTTCTCCCGGAGACCACGACCCCTTATTTATAACTGATGATGATGTTTAATTTCTATTTTGATTCTTCAACAAAACAGAAATTCTTATCAGTCTCTACACTTATAATCCTATTACGAATAGGACACCTCAATAGTCAAGAATCCTAATTAGATCAAAACTTTAATTTGACTATCTTAATTTGACTGCAATACATATTTAATATTTGAATATATTTAGCCCACACTTATGATTAATTAGAGGATTAATTTTAACAATATAAAATTAATTTTAACATTAAAATTATTTATAATTATTTAATGAAAAAAATTATAATTTAAATTTTATAATATTTTTATTTGTTATGCTTAAAGGGATAATTGAAAAGATATAAATAGTAAATAAGTAATATTAAATGGATTTAAAATAGATATAAATAATGAAAAGATAATTATAATAGAGTATGGAATGATTATGAATAGTTTAAATTTAATCATATTCATATTTAGTAGCAGTAATTTTCACGTACATTATTCTATTATCATTTTTAGTGCAAGTGCAGCTCTTCCAGTGGATATGGAAAACTTTTTGAAAATATGTGAATGATAGATTATTGTTCACTGTATATGAAGAAATTTCTTAATTATATGCTAAATGTTTCTAATGATCTTCGTATATATAAATCATTTAATACTAGATATTGTATGTATTAGATAGCATCATTAAACTTGGAGTAAAATTATGATCAATTAGGTACGATTTATCTATTTAATTTAACATCTCAATAATTTTTTATTTTTATTTTTTAATTTTTTATATTATCACACAAGCTATATGTTGCTTGAATGAGATAAGATTAGATAAAAAATATATATATATAAGAAGAGTTAAGTTATCCCCCACTAATAATCTAACCTAAATTCATTGGATTTTCCCAATCCCAACAAGTTGCTAAATTTTAATTTACTATTACTTAAAAAAACATTATTACTTGCATATCTACCTTTTGCAATATCCACCTTTTGCAATATAAAAAAAAATGTTATTGTGAGTTGGTCCAAACTAAAAAAGCTAACATTTCTAGTTTTATCAAACATAAAATTTTTATTATTTTAAAGGCATGTGTTATTGGTTTTTTTAAGTACTAATATGAAAAAAAAAGAAATGACTCTAAATTTATTATTTAAAAAATATACATTTACTATTAAATTATATTTCAATATATAAAATAACTCTATTTATAGAAAAGTTTTATTATAAAATATGTCTATATTACTCATTGATTCGCCCGATCACATTATTTATTTTAAATTATAATAATAAAAAAATTAATTTTAAATATACATCCTAACTCAAATAAAATTTTTTGAATTTATACTCTTCTCAATAAAAAATACCTAAATTATATCTCTTGCATCTTGTAACGCCAAACGTCACCCCTTATATGAACAAATTTTCTTTTATATTGTGCCACTACCAATATTTTTGAAAGATATTGTAAGAAATCCTCATTATAGATTAAAAGAATTTTCGATACATGCTTATAAAAAAAATAAATTTTAATATGATTTAATATAATCTAATATAGATTGGAAAAATTATATTTTAGACTGAATTTATATTTTATTTATAAATTCGACCAATCATATTATTTAATTTTAAAATTAAAACTAATTTTTTAAATATTATAGTTAAAATAAATATTATAATTGACTAAATTTATAAATGGAGACATAAATTTCTATACTAAAATTTCCTATGAATCTAACTAATAAAAATTAAATAAATTAACAAAATTTTCCTTAGTAAGTTTAGACGTTGAAAGTTCGGTTTCTTACCAGTCACCAGTCTCCACCTTGTACGGAATCAGGAGAGTACAGATTTAAGGTACACATCTAGGATTATGCCACGTGAACACCATGGCAATCACGAGGAGATTAAAGAAAGAATGGGTTGTCTGAGTGGGCCGGGCCGAGCTGACATTTATACGACGACAAACTTGATGTAATGACCGTGGGATTATGCAATATCTTTCCCCCGCCTTAATGGACACAACCACTCTCCAATTATCGCGCGTGTTTTACACGTAGATTTATTTGTTACTTGACAAAATTTTTAACAACTTTGTATATGTCATTTATTAGGAGGCATTGAAATATCTCAGCAATTTTTTTTAAACATTATTCAAACATGCATGTGGATTTTAATTTGTGTTTTAATTTAATAAAAAAAGTAAAAAATTAATTTATATTTAGTATTTTTATTTTATAATATAGAAATGAGATTATTAAATTTGTAACATTTTTATATATTTAATTAATTTGATAAAAAAAATTAATTACAAAAGAATGTTGGACTTCAAAGATGAAATTAACGCGTGGCATGGTTGAAAGTCCCAAATAAACGTGTCCAAAAGAGAAACAGATAGCCATAATAATTTGTTTTGAAAAATGAAGGTGGTGTAGGTGTACAAATAAAGGTATGCTTAGTGCAGTTTGGGGAGGGAGAGTGTGGGAGGGACTATTTATATTATCCCCTAAAAAGGAAGGGAAGAGTCACTCTCTCGCTCGGTGAGGCGCTCGCTAGGTGTTCCCATAAGCATGGTGACGCCTGTCACTACCTCCATTCTCTCCCTCTCTCTCTATATATGCGAAAACAACGCCATTATCAACACACTTGTTTAACTTACCCTTTGCCACTTCTTCTCTTCCTTCTTTTTTTCTTCATTTTCTTTGATTATTACACACCTGTTTAGTTGAGTTTGTTTGTCTTTTATCAAGAACTAATTCTAACTTGTTAGCTTTTCAGTCTAATAATAATATTGGCTTCTTGATGATGATGGTGATGATACCAATTCTCTTATTGCTTCTTCTTCTTCCTCTTTTTCTTCAATGGCAAAAACTTTCCAAAGACAAAACTCTTCCTCCTGGTTCAATGGGTTGGCCTTATATTGGAGAGACTCTTAAGCTCTACACTGAGAACCCCAATTCCTTCTTCGCCAATAGGCAAAAACGGTACTCTCACACATATATAACAAACATATAAAGATTTTTACAATTTTTTATATTGTAACTTTTGCATCTTTAATTATTATATTTTGAACTCTTACACTATAGGGCAATAAGCAAATAAATAAATAATTATTATTTATTTGTATATATAGGTATGGGGATATATTTAAGACGCATATATTGGGATGTCCATGTGTAATGATATCAAGCCCAGAAGCAGCCAGAATTATTTTAGTGACAAAGGCACATTTGTTCAAGCCAACATATCCAACAAGTAAAGAGAAAATGATAGGACCTCAAGCTTTGTTTTTTCAACAGGGGCTTTACCACTCGAAGCTTAAGAAGTTGGTGCAATCTTCTTTTCTACCTTCTGCTATTAGAGGCTCTGTCTCTCAAATTGAGCAAATTGTTTTGGCTTTTCTTCCCACTTGGAAAAATTCTACCATTAACACTTTGCAAGAAATGAAAAGGGTATCTATTGCATGATAATTTTGTCTCATTGTTACAAGTCTAAAAAATAAAAATAATAATATTCTTTTTTAATTAATTAGCTCTCTCTCTCTCTTTATAGTATGCTTTCGATGTGGCAATGATTTCAATCTTTGGAGAAAAACAAGACTTGGAAATGGAAGCAATTAAACATCTATACAGCTGCCTAGAAAAGGGTTATAATTCTATGCCACTGGATTTGCCAGGAACTCCTTTTAACAAGGCTATGAAGGTAACCTGAAATCTCTAATTCCTGATTTACTTGCTGCATTGCATACATTATATGACTATATCATTTTTTTGGGTATTACAACTGAAAAAGGGGGAATCGATCTTGAAATTCAGAAGAAATGCACTTGCCTTTAAACAACGTCTCGGCGTGCATATCACTATATATCATTAATTGCTTTTTGTGCAATGATAACAGTAATGGGTTTTTAAAGTTAAATTGTATTCTGAAACAGGCTAGGAAGCAACTAAATGAGACACTGAGGAGATTGATAGAAAAGAGAAGACAAAGTGGGAAAAAAGAAGGGGGATTGCTTGGAGTTCTATTAGATGCTAAAGATGAAAAGCTTAACAAACTTAATGATTCCCAAATTGCAGACAACATAATTGGAGTCATTTTTGCTGCTCATGATACTACTGCAAGTGTTCTAACATGGCTTCTCAAGTACTTGCATGATAATCAAGATCTCTTGGAAGCTGTTACGGTAATCTCCCTTAATAACATGTACTTTTTTGAGGAAAAATCCTTATTTCATAAAAAAAGAAATTGTGAAATTTTTTTATTAATTTAATTCAATCATATATATTGTGTAGAATGTAATTATTTTAGTCAAGACTAATTAGAAAACATGCATGTAGAAGGTTTTATAAATGCAATATTTATTCTTTTATTTAATTTCTAATTTTGTTTTATATTAAGGTGATATTGTGTTTTTATTATATATTATACTCTCTCCGTATTATTTACATAGAAAAAATAAGATGGACACAAAAATTAAGAAAATTTTACTTTTTCCATCTCTATTTATTTAAATACTCCTAAAAAAAATATCCCTCAAATTAAACTTTTAAGGTAAGGGTATAAATGGTATTTTATCTCATTCCACTCTCCAAAATTTACCTAAAATAGCATATTTTCTATATAAAAAATACACAAAAAATTTTTTTTTCTGTGTAAATGATACGGAGGGAGTATGTTTTAATTATTAATCAATCATTGCTTCAATAAAGGAATGGCATGACGAAAGAAAGTTGAGGCACATGCTCATGGGGGTTGGCAATCAAATATTAATTTCTTCCATATATGTGATATTATTATTGTTATTATTATTATTATTTGTCGATAAAGATTTTTTGTTTAATTGCAGAATGAACAAGAAGGAATTAGAAAAGAAATAATTGAGGCAAATCGTAGGCTAACGTGGGATGATACTAGGCGCATGCCATTGACAAACAGGGTATATATCTATTTATTTATAAATTCACAAAATTTAATTCTTTTTTTTCATTTTTTTATTAATTATTTCACTCATAGACGCAACTTAAAAATAATTACTGAAATAAAATTTTAATTCACTATATTTTAATTCAATACACTTAAATTTTATCAATTGGATCACAAAATCTAACTTTTTGTTAAATTTTATTTTTTATTATATATTATACTTATAAATTATTAGTAAATAGAATAAAATTATAATTTATTATAAATACGCCTCAAGTGATTTTATAATTCAATTCTTGAAATATCTTGATAAAGAAAAATAATTAAAAAAATATAATATGGGTTAATACAAGCATTAAGGAATTTATAATGAAGTGTTGAGTAGATTAACGAGGTTGATATAAATGGTAAGAAATTTGTTATTATTCAAACAAAGTCTCGAGTTTTAATTTTTTAAATTAAAAAAATTTTACTAAAAGAGTTGTATCTTTTGAGATTCGATAATATTTGAATTCGTATTAGTTGGATAATATTTTGAATATCTAATAGTTAAATAAATAAAAAAAAGTTGTCATATTATAAAATTTTGTATTTGATATTTTTTCGAGCTTATCAAATTCAGTTCAAAAGGTTTTTCACATTCATATCCGTAAGTTAGTTAGGCTGTTGATTTTGACATTAAGTTGCCATCTGCAAGTTCCATATTCTAAATAAGAAAAAAGTTTATATGATTTGGACCCTCTATCATAAGACTACGAAAGGTTTTGGCCTAAATTTGTATTAAACAAATAAAATTATTGATATAAAAAATAAAATATTTTTTTTGTATTTATTCTATGCCGAGATTTTTCTTTTTTTTTTTTTATGTTTACTCAACACCAAGATTTTTCTTTTTTAATATTTACGTAGTACCAAGTTTTTTTTCTTTTTTTTTTCTCTAGCAATTAGACTTTTCTTGGAAAGGAAAAAAATCAATAAGTTGCCAACGCTATGATATTATTAAAATTATTTTTAATTTTTTTTTAAATACAAAAAAATAGAAAACAATGGCTGAAAATTATTTTTAAAGTTTCAATGATTAAAAACAACGTTATAGTTTTGTTATAAAATATGTTCAGTCATTGTTTGTTTGGTGTATGCATATTTTTATGTATTATTTTTTTTAAAAAAATAATATTAAATTATGTTGTGTTATGGTATTGTATGGTGTTCTTCAAGGTTGTTGGGCTTAATTTGGTTCGGTATATCTGTTCCAAGTGTATAGGAGCTCTGGATAGGAGCTTAAGCTGTCCACATCGAATAACATGTTATAATAACGTTATTATAATTTTATTATGAAATGTGTTCGATCATAATTATCTATGTATATATATTTTTATATATTATTTTGGATAAATTATATATATTGAGAGGAAATATTCAGAGAATTCGAATTTAAAATTTAGGCGAGAGCAACACATATTTTTAATTATCAGGCTATGTTTTGATGGTTAAAAAAATTATAGAATTAAATTAACATTAATTAGAGTTTATTTATTGATTGATTGGTTATGAATATTCAGGTGATACAAGAGACATTAAGAACAGCAAGTATATTATCATTTACATTCAGAGAAGCAGTGGAAGATGTTGAATTTGGAGGGTATTGTATCCCAAGAGGTTGGAAGGTTCTGCCTCTCTTCAGAACCATTCATCATTCTGCAGATTTCTTTCCTCAACCCGATAAATTTGACCCTTCAAGATTCGAGGTGATCCTTTGTAATTATTTATATCACTGATATTCTTGATTTTATCAGACAAAGAAAATTTTTTTTAAAAAAAATTATATTTTTTTTATTGAATACATTTATCGAAATTAGATTTTCACGATCTATTATATATTAAGATTTTGTTGAAAAAATAAGATTTTTTACGAAGTATAATATTAATTATTAATAATTGGATATATAAGCATGCATGCCCAGGGACTGGTGACTGAGCATAAAATGATGAATTGGTGGGTCATTCTATCCAACACAAAAAATAATATAAGGTTGCTAATGCTTTTAGATTATAAGTAGAAAGAGTTGTGTCCTTTTCAATTTTGTTTGTCTTTTTAAATTGTGATTTTCTGGGCATAATGATTATCTCTTTTTTTTTTTTGTATTTGTGTCTGACAGTGTGAGCTGGTTTTGTAGGCTGGCAAATTAACACTGTAACAGTGCAATTGAGTATCATTTCATTTTTATTTAACTTTTTCATGTTTTCAAAATCAATACTAACACTCTATATACATCAGAAAGTAATTAATAGAAAAAATAAAAAAAATTTATTTAAACCAAATGCATTCAATAAAATTATATAATTTTTTTATAATTATATTTTTAATATTTTTTTATTGTCTGAGTGAATATATATTTAATCTATATAAAAATTTTTAATTGAAATATATATAATATAATAATAAATATATATTTTTAAATAATAAATTTTAGGATTAAATGCATATAATAATTTTTTTAAAATATATTAAATGTAAAAAAAATGATGAAAGAATTAATTTCTTCAGTAAAATTTTGGATAAAATATCCCGATTATTGAAAGATTTTATTTGAATTTTAGTCTCTTAAAAATCGAGTGATGTCAAAAAAATTATTATTATTATTTTGTTTGAATATAATATTTTTTTAATTGAATTTTAATTATAGAGAATATTTAATTTTATTTTGTGTATGTGGTTGTGCAGGTTCCACCAAGACCTAATACTTACATGCCGTTTGGGAATGGAGTGCACTCTTGTCCAGGCAGTGAATTAGCCAAACTTGAGATGCTCATTCTTCTTCACCACCTTACTCTCACTTACAGGTTTCTCTCTCTAACTTACACTTCAACTTAAGCATTAGAATTTTCCATTTTAAAAAAAAATTCAAGGATAAGAGATGTCGTCCTGATTTAAAATTTTAATTTTTTATATCATATAATAAGTATTTAATCACTCTGAATTATTATTAATATTAGTAAAATATCACTACATCTTGGTTTTGACATTTGTTAGAGGATAAATACATTTATTTCTCTAACTTTATTTATTAGCTAGTTTGCTTCTTAAACTTTCAATTTAATCATATAACTTATTAAATTTATATATTTCTTAACTTATAAATACAATATTATTTAGTCATAATGAATTATGTTAAAATCTTATTTAGTTACACCGAATCATGCTGCATCACTTTTCATCTAAATTATTTTTATCTAAAATCTTATCCTAAAAAATTAAATCTCTAAGCTTTCTTTTATTTTTTTCATTTTATATTTTTATATCTTTCTAAAATTTTTTTTACTAGATTGGTGTTTTTAAAGTTTTTCTTTTCGAAATGTTATTTTACAACGTACATTGTTCGAAGAAATATATTTTAAATATTAAATTTTATAATTTAAATTTTAGATAAGAAGAAATTTAGATAAAAATTGATTTAGAAAAAAAATATATAAATTAAAAAAAATATAATTCGATGTAATTCAACGTGATTCAACGAGTCTGGAAGTAAATCTTATGGTAGGTAGAGAAGGTGGTGGTGGGAACGGTGGGTTGGTGTTACTTAGATGGTGGAAGTGGTCCTTAAATTATCAACAAAACCCTTCAAGGTTTTAATTAGAAAAAAAATACATATAAATTGAAAATATGGAATTGAATTGAAGAATAAAAGTAGGAGTATGATACACTTTGCAACCATGCATCATACAATAGTCAAGAATCTAAATAGTATTTCTCCAATTGTTAGCATCGCATCCCATTCAAGTAGGTCCATTATGTCTACAGTTGGTACAAGCATTATTTTTATGAGTCCTACATGTTCTTCTTGTGCTTTTTAATTACACTTATCATTTAACAATTGTCTTCTTTATTTCTTAGTACACATTAATACATTAAATAACATCAATTATTATCTTCATTTTATAAAAATTGTCATTTTCATAAAAATTAAGATTTTAATAAATATTTTATACCCTAAATAGTGAAAAATACACAAAAATAACACTATAAATAAAAAGGAAATAATCCTTTAAAAAACATGTAGAAAAATATGGACATAAATTTTCAGTCTCGTGGATTGATAAAAAAGCATATATATATTTAAAAAATATATTAGTTAGCATCTAATAACAAAATTTTAATAATTTTGTCATAGAATGTGTTCAATCGTTATTCTTTATATGCTTGTATTCTTATCAAATATTTTTTATTTCTTTTAAAATATCTCAAAATAAACAAAAGATTAAATTTTTTTTTATGAAACAAAAACCATTATGCTAAATTATTTAATATGTGTTTCTAATTTTATAAATATTAGTATTGTTATTGTATGTAATTCATTCATAAAATATATTTTTTTTCATTAATAAAATTATATATACATAGGTTATATTTTTATATTATCAAATAAAAATAAAAATTATATATATAGTGTATGCCATTTGAATACAAATCTAAGTCAAATTAAGTTAATAAACAACACATTTCATATATTCAAATCATAGTTTTATCTAATTTTGATAGATGATTGATGACTATCCCTATCTCTCTGACTTTATAAATGATTTATTAGAATATTGATTTAACTTTCTTTTAATGTAAATTTATATTGATATATAATTATGAAAATATATGTAAACTATTTAATTTTTTTCTATATATATCTCTCTTGATTTGAAAATTGTGAAGTGACAAAATAAATTTTTCTGATACATAAAAGTTTGCTAAAGAAACAAAGTTGGGACCAGACAAATTAATGCTTTAAAATCAATCATTGTCAATTCACACATCCCTATCCTCCTCATATTTTGATTTTTGCTAACATTAATATCAACATATAATTTCATTTAAATTTTTTTTTTTGCATGTAATGGTAATAAACATTAATAAATACTTTAATTTTTATAAATACATTTTTTTTAAAATGATTGGTAATTTACAAAGTTATTAAAATAAATTTTAATGAAAACAAATGTATCATAATGAAAATTAAAATATTTATTATTTTTTAGTATTTGCTTTTAGAATACATATTAAATGAATGTGATTTTTAAAAATTAAGTGTATAATAAAATCAAAATAATTTGGAAGCAAGTGACTGTGTGACAATTAGGCTGCCAACTATTTAAAATCAATAGAAATTTTAAGATGACGTGTGACCAAGTTTTTAAGTTCACACCACAGCTGTATTCTGCATATTATACACATCATTTTTTTAAAAAAAAATTATTTATTTATTTATTTTATTTTTTCATTTAATTAGTTTATTTATTTTTAAAAGGCAAAAGATACCGATCTATGCTTCTTCAGAAAAATCTAAAATTTATGTGATTTGTATCATTGTGAATATGTGTGTCCACATAGATTCAGTGAGTTCTGTTTTTAGAGAATTAAGTACTAGAGTAAGGCTACATTTCTTTAAAAATGTATTAAGTTTATTCAAATATTTTTGTAATTTATTTGGTGTTTGATAGAAAATTAAACACTATAAAAAAAAAAGAAAAAATTATGTTCTCTCACCTTTTTTTTATTATTTTTTCCAAAAATATCTTATTTTTGTATATGTAGTATATACCTTAATATTTTTGAAATTAAAAACTATAAATATATTCTTATAGTAATATTTTTTTAGCATATAATATGGGAGAGGAGGAATCAAATATAAATTTGTTTAGAAAAAATATACTTATTACTAGATTATATTTTGGTGTGCAAAAAAATTTATAGTAACATTAAGAATCGAAAAATAGAAATAGTAGCAAACGGTTCAAGGAGAAAAAAAAAATTCAAAATTGATTTTTTTTTATTCTTGTTCTTATTGAATTTGCTTAATTTATACTATACATATTTGTGAATACAGATGGCAAGTAGTGGGAAATGAAGATGGAATACAATATGGACCTTTTCCAGTACCCAAAAGGGGTTTGCCTATAAGGGTAATGCCTGTTCCTAGAAGAAGAAAATTTGGAAAATTATTTTTAGAAAATTAAGAAATTCAAATCTTCAATCTCTTTTGTGTCCAATGGGGTACAAAAGCAAAACCATAATATTACATTCCATTGTAAAGTAGCTTTCTCAATTTTTCTTTTTAGTTGGTGCAATTTGTTGGTAGAAAAAAAAATCATTTTACCAAACTCTATTGATTAGTTTATTATAAGCTTTGGGTTGGGTTAGCAACAAGTCAATGTCAAAATGGCATCATGTGAGCACAAAATAATGCATTTCTTGTTGCTTTTGGATTACTTCTTGTTTTGTTTTGAAGATCAAATTTGTGAGGCTTTGAATGTGAATCATGTAGCTTTCAATGCTCCTTTAGATATTTTTTTCCCCTCTTTTCATTTGGGTGGTTCACAATGAAATCCAGAGATAGTATTTTACAATGTAAGCAATTGGGTGTCAACCACGTGGCATAAACGGGTTGCACACCCTCTAATTACAAATTGAGTGATGCTGAATCACAAGTTACACGCTTCCGTTTACGTTTAATTACTTCAATTGTAGACGTAATTTAATAATAAATGTAAAAAAGATAATAAAATTTCATTCAATGCATTTATTTGAGATTCAACTTCTATGTAACATGTTCTATTCCAATATAGGATAATGCAATGAATCAGCTATGGGTTCTAGAATGGAAATCACATAAAAAATTTTCATCCACATGACCATAAAATTGTGTATCATCACTCATTTTATTGTATGGATTTTGCACAAAATGTTGACACTTTTACAAACTTTGTCACATCAAACTCACAATGAAGAATTGACAAACGTGGAAGATTAAGATTCATCAGTAATTCTAAAGATTGTGCTAACCAGAATAACCTTTTGACTTTGGAGACCCTTTGATATCTATCAACTGTAAACTGAAAGAAACAATTTAATATCAATTGTGTAATTCCATAGAGTATGAAAGAATTGATATAATTTTGTTTTAATAGTAATTATATATTTATACGCAAAAATAATTTATGCCCACATTAGTTAATTAATATACAAACAAATAGCAATGGCTAATAATAGTTTTAATGCTCACTCAATAGTTAGTGGCTATAAGCTGTTACATACCACTGCCAACTGAATCATATGAATGCAGCAAGCACATGACTCAGAGAAAAGGGTTCAAACCAAATAGAGAAACATAATGAATAAAATCATATAGGAACTTGTTATGTCCTGCAAAAAATAAATAATCTAGTCGTTGCCTCGTATGCATTCACTATAAAACTTAAAAAGCTTAAAGTTCTAAGCAACATGTTCAAAACAGTTAGCATTTGTCATGCCAGCCTGCGTCAACATTACTTCAAGAAATGAGATAAAAATGCCATCAAAATCAAATAAGAAGGATGTTCGATATCCCCAGATAGAAAGTTTTACAGATATAAGGAGCCAAAAGAGGACCAATTTCCCTTGTCTGGAAATGGATAAAAGCAGAAAAGATGTAAAGGGGCATTGAGGAAAGTGATCTGGCTTAGTTGCCATTAAAAGAAAGAGCCCAGCATTTTTTTTTCAGGTGAAATTTACAGAAGAGCTCTTACATTTTGCCGATGCAAGTTTATAATATGTGGTCCAAAACAAAAATAAGCTGATATATGTCACATATTGATGAGTTGGCCATCATGTGCATATGAGGTAGGTTCCAACTTTCTTGAAACCTTTTTATGGGCATTGAGTTGGCCATCAGTGAGTTTCATAATGTTGGTTTTCAGACCAATCAAAAACTAAGGATATTGGATGGGTGACCCTCACAATAGAAAAAGGAAGCTAGTTAAAGCGACAATACCATGCTTAAGTACATTACATAAAACGTCCAAGGTGCAATGCATATAGCAGGATGAGACTTCTGTCATACTGCAGCAAAATGTTTCACCTTTTGAGCAATCATATTACTACAAAACATTAAAGCCTTTTGAAAGTATACATTTTTTTGTCAGATTCTCTCTCATATGTAAATTAGAAAGATAATGAGGTAACTCTTTAACAAGAAATAAAAAAAAATGAAGAGTTTCTCCAGAGTGAAAACATGAAACAACCCACTCTACATGATCCAAAAACAATGGTCAATTGCTAAATAGAAAACTCCTGCTCCCTTATACTGCAGTGATAACTAAAACTAAAAGCTTTATCTATGTCATAACATGATAATCGAAATCAAATTTAAGTTCATCGACAAAATCAACCATGCAGTAGTTTTTTTTTTTCGGAAAGGTGCCTGCAAAGCAGGTAAATGGCCAAGTTTGTAGTTGCAGTAAACTCCACTACAAGTCCTTGATCAGAAAATAGTTATTTAAACTTATGAGCTTCTATTGCATATACACTTGAATGTAACAGAACTGAAGTTGTTCAATAAATAAAAGACAAGATATGCATGCATAAAAAAAAAAAGAATGTATCTCTAAATTTACAGAAAATTAATGAGAACTAATTTTGCTGATACAATCAACATACATAAAACTGCAATATCTTCATTCTAGCATTCCAAAACAGGCAATCAAAATGCGTACCGAGAAATTAAGGCAACTATATATGTTGTCGACATCCTTTATATTCCAGACTGAGTATTACATTATGAATGATTCTTTTATGGTCAAGAAGAAGATTCATTCTTAGATATATCAACCTGTAATGTCTTAAAATATACAAGACTCTTTTAGATAATTAATTGAAAAAAATGCTAACTTGTATTTTTTTAATATTGTAAATCCAGCTTTGCTCTGCACATCACACACCATGTCATTTCTTAGTTTTCATGTTTTATTCAGAATGCTCGCCATACAGATAACATTTTATGCCTCTAAAACTTGTATCATTGTGAACATGTCCAAAAAAAGTCACAATTAATATTGAATAACAGGCAAGATAAAAACCATGGTTTTAATGTGTAGAATCGTTCATGTCATGTTATTGATACAACTGTCATGTTGAGCTCATTAACCCACTAAAAAATCCCATATTATGAGGATATAGAAAAAATCAATGGTCAAAAAGTTCAAAAACTCAAGTCTTCAATAAGTTTTGTTGTCATTCTCTGTCATGGCAAATGACATATTTAACATTGATTTATTGACCGTACTTTTTCCTAATTTATTAACTCTATAAATAACAGTATAGTATAGCTTCTTTCAAATATACACAACGATTTACAGGTTGTGAGAACTCTATAATTCCCATAAGCATGGACTGCGACAAATTTCCAAGAATTTTGTGACAAAATTTCCATCAACGTACCAAGATGGCAAAAGTATTGATGATGTTATTAACAAGTTTCCATATCTAACGTTTATCTAGTTAATATGACAAAATATCGAAAAATTTTGAGAAATTTCAAAGGAAATTTGAACCAAGTCACAAAATTTGCTTAAAAATGAAGCAAATCTAATAGGTTTATACCCATATTAAAAAGAATTGAGATCACCAGTTTTAACTCAAAACTCTTTTAAGTAATCAAAATACATGTGAGAAATTACAATTAAAATAAAAGAAATAAGGTAAAACAAAAAAAATAAAAAATTTAACCTTTATAGGTTTGTAACAGTCATATTTGGTAATTATTTGAATTTAGCTATGAGGTTATTGAATTTATCTTTTGGGTGTTATAAATTAGATTTTGAATTTTGATTACAAACTTTATATTCTTTTTCACACATAATTATATTACTGGTGAATTTTTTTAAGAATATTTTTTGTTTATGAGCCATACTATGAAACTGTGGGAGAGAATTGTGGAACACCGTTGCATTTAGATACTTGTATCTCCCCAAATCAGTTTGGCTTTATGCCAGATCAATCAACTATAAAAGCTATCTTTCTTCTTAGAGATTTGATGAAGAAATACGGAGAAATGAAGAAAGATTTACATATGGTTTTTATTGACTTAGAAAAGACTTATGATAAAGTCTTTAAAAAGAAGTTTTATGGTGGGTCCTAGAGCATAAGGGAATATCTATACGATATATCCAAGTCTTGAAGGATATGTATGAGGGAGTCATCACCAGTGTCCGCACTGCGTTTCTATTAGAGAATACACCAAGGTTCAGCTTTGAGCCCTTATCTTTTCGCCTTGATCATGGATGAGCTAACAAGACATATACAAGGTAACATCTTTTAGTGTATGATGTTTGAAGATGATATTATATTAATAGATGAGACTCAAGCAGGGGTAAGTCAAAAGTTTGAGTTATGAAGAAACACTTTGGAATCTAAGGGTTTTAAGCTAAGTAGGACTAAGACTGAATATATGCATTCTAGATTTAATAACGGGAAGAGAGAAATAGGCGAAATTATTTTAGACGTAATAGTTATACCTCCTAGTACTCAATTTAAGTACCTTAGCTCTATTCTTAGAGAAGATGGAGATTGTAAAGAAAATGTAAGTCATAGGATTAAAGTTAGTTGGATAAAGTGTAATAGTGCTATAGGAGTTCTATGTGATTGAAAGATGCCAATTAAATTAAAAAGAAAGTTCTACCACACTGCGATACAGCCTGCAATGATGAATGGTAGTGAGTGTTGGGCAGTAAAAGTACAACACATGAGTAAGATGCATATTGCGGAAATGAGAATGATAAGATGGATGTATAGACACACTAGAATAAATAGAATCCACAATGAGTGCATTAGAGAAAAAGTGAGGGTAGCACATATTGAGGATAAGATAAGAGAACATAGATTAAGATGGTTTGATCATGTGAAACGAAGACCTAGCGATGCGCTGGTCCGAAAAACCGAACAAGTTAGAGTAGATATAGCTAAGAGAGGCAGAGGTAGACATAAAATAAGTTAGTCAAAGGTGGTTCAAAATGATCTTATAATGTTACATCTATCAGAAGAGATAACCCTAAATTGTACCATGTGGAAAAGAAAAATCCATATAGCCGACCCCAATTAACTTGGGATTAAGGCTTTGTTGAGTTGAGTATTATGTTTCTCTTAATCAATTTGGGTTTATGCATGCTCGATCGACTATGAAAGCTATCTTTCTTATTAGAAATTTGATAAAAAAGTATAAACAAATGAAAGAATTTATATATGGTTTTCATCAACTTAGAAAAGACTTATGATAAAGCTCTTAGAAAAGTTTTATGGTGGGTTCTGAAGTGTAGAAGAGTATCTATAAGATATATTTAAGTCTTGAAGAATATGTATGATGGAGCTATCACTAGTGTCCGCACTGTTAGAAGGAATGCTAAGGATTTTCTTGTTTCTATCGGATTACGCTAAGGTTCAGCTTTAAACTCTTATCCCGTTATCTTGGTCATGGATGAGCTAACAAAATATATACATGATGACATTCATTGGTGTATGATGTTCACAAATGATATTGTGTTAATAGATGAAACTCAAGCAGGAATAAGTCAAAAGTTGAAATTGTGGAGAAGTACTTTGAAATCTAAGGATTTTAAGTTAAGCAAAACTAAAACTGAATATATGTATTATATATTTAATAATGCGAATGGAGAAGGAGGCGAAAATGTTTTGGGTGGAGTGGCATTATCTCAAAGCACTCATTTTATGTACCTTGGCTCTATTCTTCAAGAGGATGAGGGGTTGCAAAGAAGATGTTAGCCATATGATTAAAGCTGGTTGGATAAAGTAGATGAGTGCCATATAAGTTTTATGTGACAAGAAGATGCCAGTTAAATTAAAAGAAAAATTCTACCGCACTGCAATACAGCCTACTATGAATGTAGGGTAGTGAAATGACAACACACGAGTAAGATGCATGTTACAAAAATGAGAATTATAAGATGGATGAGTGGACACAGTAGAATGGATAAAATCTGCAATAAGTGATTAGAGAAAATATGAGAGCACCGTCTATTGAGGATAAGATAATAAGTCATAGATTGAGATGGTGTGACTATGTGAAACGAAGACCTAGTAATGCGCCGGTCACAAAAACTGAATAAGTTAAAATAGATATAGCTAGGAGAAGCATAGGTAGACTTAAACTAACTTGGACAAAAGTAGTCCACCTAAACTAACTTACACAAAAGTGGTCCAGAATGATCTTATGGCTCTATATTTATTAAAAGATATAGTCATAAATTGTGCAAAGTATATAAAAAAAAAATCCATATAGCTGAATCTAATTAACTTGGGATTAAGGCTTTGTTGAGTTGAGTATGTTTCTCTTAACCTTTCACAATATCTCTAAAAATTTCATACAAGATTTCCTAGTATTAATATTAATTTTCAAACTTTTTTCATAACAATATCAATATTTATATTTTCGAAATAATATTTCCAATTTTTGAGGCTTCAAAATTAAGCTCAATATGGGAACTAAAGTCTTTGCCCACATGTAATGAGATTCAAGGTCACCATCAGCATAAGCTTCGTGAATTAGAAAATTTAGCATGAAGCATATAGGAAGATTAAACTTGCATTCTTATTCTACAAAGCCATGCTCTTGCAGGCCAATTGCTTCGAATGAGTCTAATGAATCCCTTGGAAACACACCAAACCCATGTATCATATGAAACATAGGAACTGATATCAAACATAAGGATGCATCATGTGATTGTCAATGACTAAGGAAAATGAAATGAAACTCTTCAAATGTCAATGCCTGGGCCTAGAGAAAATGAAATGAAACTAAGATATTCTAAAAATAAATCAGATGCTTTGTCATGTATGAAAAAACCTTGTTCATTCAAAGAAACATTCAAATCGATTTAAAGCCCTAGGGCCTGCAATGTGTTTATCTACAACAAATAAGCCTACGCATACTTTTGACATGCCTACATATTGCAAGAGAAAATATATGCAGATAAATTTGAATCCATGACTAACAGAACAGTTTTAAAAGTCCCAATATCAATTTATGCAGAAGGCTCAAAACAATGATTAATGATTTACTAATCAACAAAAGCAACAAACACTATGCATATTGGCAGAAGACCAAAAAGAGTTTATGACTAAGACAGTTAGGAGACCTCATGGACTGTGCACTATAACACCCTCTTTTACATGTGGCTCTAGTAAAGTAATTATTTTCCAGTAATCACAAGAGTATTGGAAGAACAAATCATGCACATTACCAACCCAATGAACAATATTGATAGATGAAGATAATAAGAGTATTCCATATGGAAATTGGATTAACTATTTATGCAGATTCAGCAATAGAGATTTTTTAGCAAGGGTATTTCAGTAAATTAATGTTTCATAAAGATGAGATGAATTCAGGTTTTTGGATCTTAAATTTAGGTTTACGGCTTGTTTGGAATAACTGAATTCCACATTTTCAAAAGTTCTGTTTTTGGAACATCAAAAAATGTTTAATTCTGTGAATTCAATTTTATGGAATTGAAGATAATTAAGGCAAATTCCATCAAAATAGGTGGAATTTCCAAATGAATTTCATAAAAACTAACAAAACAATTAATATGGACAACAATACCTTTTCTTTTTTCTCTTTCCCACGCTCTTTCTCTCTCTCCCTTTTCTCTCATCTCTCCATCTCTCCTCTCTTCTTTTTTCCCTCTCTCATCTCTTTAGAGGACTTTCTTTCTCTTTCTCTCTCTCCTCTTACTACTCTCTCTCTCCAATATTTTTCCTTTTTTCCAACTAATTACTTTATTATATTTATAAATTAAATATTAATTAATACATTTATTTTTAGTTGTTTTATTTTTTCTAATTATATTTATTATATTGAGGGTATTTTAGAAAGTAAGAGCAAGAACAAGTGAACAACTCATTTACAAATTTGTTCCAAACATACAAGTATAGAACTAAATTGAATTCATATTTTAAGTTGTACCATTCCCAACATGAGAATTCATTTGTAAATGAATTCCACATTTAAGATTCATGTGTTTCAAATAGGAAGTTATAATCCTAATCAGTGTAGCAGTCAAGTAAATGACTTTGTTTAGGAAGTACAAACCTCATATGGATTGAGTTGAGAATCCAAGTAAAGGTTTAAGATTACTTTTGAGTCTATAAAACAGTCATGCTTGCAAAGCATGGTTACATGGTAGTTTCAGCCGAGATTTCAGTAATTTCTTTTGTTTTCGAATTTTGCGATGCAAGTCTGGGTCTTGAGTCCTAGATTCTGCTAGAGTAAGGCTAATAGTTTATTTCGTTTCATTTTTTTCCCTGAAGGTAACTAGTTCTGACAAGTCATTTTACTAATTCCTGAGCCCTCCAGAGTTGTTCTACATCATTCCATCTCTAAAAGAAGATATTAAGTCCTACGTTATAAGTCCCATATTTTAGTTCCAAATAAATATTATACTATTTCAAAGCCTGTAATAAGGTAAGCAGGGATGGTGGAAACATCAAAATTTTATAATAACACTAGATAGTTTTGAGTGACTACCAGAAAAAAAAAAATCAATGTCTAGACAACTTTCTCGGAGATTGACATCCAGGTTCTTCTCTATAGGTGTTACGTCTTCTTCCCACATGCCTTTTTTCTACTCATTTTTTCTCGTCCATCGCAACATCTTCACACTGAATTTTTTTCTGAAACGTCAGAATTCATTTCATCATAAACCGTAGTTGACGCTCCATGAGCCAAAACTATTTATATATCAAATCTTCCTCATTCAGTTTGTCTCAACTGGTGTTACCAAAAATCGCCGCATCCCTAAGTAATCTGCATTCGCTAGGATCCAGATTATGGATCACTAGTGATCTGAATAATAAATTAGTATTTCAAAATACAAATCACCAACGGCAGAGTCAGACAATTCAGATGATGTTCTTATAGCCATTTGCAGATCCTTAAATTTGGACTGGTTTAAATTTAAAGGGTTTATGTTGGTCCATTATGAATTTAGATTTCTTAAACCCAATTTTAGAATTAAATTGGAGGTTATATCAAAATTGCAAAAATATTGGCTGAAAGTTTAATTATTTTGAACCGGTTTGAGCGAAATTAATAGTTCTGGTCGAGTTGGTTCTCCCAAATCGATATGGAGGCCAAATCGATATGGGAAGTGCCTCATATCGATTTGGCTAGGCAATTTCATATCAATTTGGTTGGCCAAATTGATATGGAATCTGCCTCATATCAATTTGGACAGCCCAAATCGATATGAGGTACACTCCATGTCGATTTCGGCCTTTAATCCGAGTCCTAAATACAATTGTATCGGCCAATTGACTTCCTAATTAACTTATGAGAGTCGGATTAGGTTTAGGGTCAAGGTAAGTTTTCCTATAAATATGTGATTAACACAAAAAAAAAAAAAAAAGAGATCGGAAGGCGATTGGAATTAATAGATTGGCAGTCTAAGAGAGAGAGCAATATCAAAAATCAAGGGAGTAACTGGGATTAATTAATAAACTGGCAGTAAAGGAAAGCGAGGATAAGAGTCTTATGAAACCCTAATCATTAAGAAACAATTGAGTAAACAGTAACAATATAACAATTGCCTCAAGCAGTTGTTTCCCTCCACCAATAACAAGAGCTGATTCAGGCTGTAATAAACATCAGATTTGATTCAACGCATTGAAAATTGGAGGAGCATAAGACACAGGTACATCATTAATTCATTAAGCTTAAATTTTCATTCCTCTTGTTTTGTTAATTGAGCATACTGTTATTATTACTTCAAATATAACTTTGGGAATTTCATTCAATAAGTCTTACCTTTAGTATTCAATTTGTTCCAAATTTTAAATCATAGAATCTAATCTCAATTGAATAATTCAAGTTCCTATTTTTACTTATAAACCTCAATCAAATTTTCCAAAACCTTAAAGTCTTAATTTAAGAATTCTATACATTGTAAAACCCCTAATCCGAAAATCCAAAACCATAATTTAATTTTCCCAATCCAAAAACCCTATAATTCTAATGTTATTTTCTAAAGTTCTAAAACTCTAGTTTGATTCCAAATACCCATGAAATCACAATTTCCCATCTAAAATCCTAAAAAACCATATTTCATGTTTGAAAACCTAGTTTCCCATCTAAAACCATATTTCATGTTTGAAACTATAGTTTTCCATCTAAAACCATATTTCATGTTTGAAATCCTAATTTCTCATCTAAAACCCTAAAAAAATCCTAGAATCCCTAATTCAAGATGTAAATCTAAATTTATACATTTATTGCTTTATCTAATTTTAGATTGAATCATGCAGTTTATTATATGTTTTGATGATTGATTTATTTAATTTCAATGCTTGGTTTATTTAATTTATCATAAATGAATATTTATTCAATTATTATTTGTTTATTAAAATTGTAAGAGGTATGTTTCCATGATTGGGTACCTCATTAATTAATTTTCATGTAATTTAAATTATTTTTATATTTTGAAATTAATGTAAAGGACATGTTTCCACCTTTTGGTGGGTGTCCTATTTAGTTTTAGACATTGGACGATATAAGGATATGTTTCCATCCTCGGATGAGTGCCCATTTATTTATTTTGTTTGAACATTGCTTTGATTTTAATATAACGATGTTTTATTTTAATTATTGCACGTAGTATGAATAATATCGTTATATTTAAGAATTTTATAATATTAAAACCTGAAAAAGAGGCAGGTTCCAAATGAACCAGGCGTTGTGGGGGTGTTGGTTCATTTCTCACATTCCCCACATTTACCCAACTTTCCGAACCCATTAAGGGTTGGGGATTTCTTAGGAATCGAGTCATCCACCCCTTTCTTTTTTCCGGCCCATCCGAGTAGCGACTCCATTTTCTCCGGGTTTAGGCCCGTGTTGTCTAAGGCTCTGAGCCTAACAGTGCCGAAGTCGCAAGAACTATTCCACCGGAAGCGGGGGCGAAAATCCCCGCTCACAGTGGCGACTCCACTAGGGATAAGAGAAGTTGATTTCGTTAGTCTTTATATTATTCTATTCTTTCTTATTATGATATTATTCATTGCATCATTTAGATTGCATTGTGTGCCTGAGTTAGGACGCTCGTGTTATCTGTATTATGTTATGTAAAGGACACCATACTTTCACTCAAGGTATGGAGATTGAGCATGGCACAACCACTCATAGCCTTGTACCCTTTGATATATACTTGCTATGAGAACCTAAGCCTTTTCAACCCAAAGACTAAAGCTCATGTAATTGGTCTAGTTACTCTCCTTAGGTTTTACCCCAAAAGCTTGTTGTTTGACTATAGTTAATTTATCTTAGTTTAAATCATGGCTTATTTGGTTTGTTCTTTTTCTAATATGACCTAATTAATTGTGAGCTCAAATAATTTTTTCCTCTAAATCCAAAAGACAAAAGCTATTTTCAAAACTTTTCAAGATGGTTTTTGTACATAAAATTTTTCAAAAACAAATCAAAAATTCTTTTCTTAAGACTCAAATACAAAGTCAAAAATCTATTTTTTCTAAAATCATTTTACAATGAGCTTAGAAACAAAATCATTTTCACAACATTTTTAAAGAGCTTACAAATATTTAGGTCAATTATGAAATATCAAAAATTAATTGTGAGCCTAGTTTATACTAAGAATTATTAACTATGGGCTTGTTTTTGGTATGAATCATTAGTTACTTTTTCAAATAAGAAATCTATTTATAATAAACCTCTTAATTTAATTTTAATCCAATATAGCGTAAAAGCTATTTTAGTTGGTTGAATGGATTAAAACCTAATTAATGAGAATTATCATGAACTGATTTTCATATTTAAAAATATAACTATTGGTTGAATCGTTCGAGGGAATTATTCAAAAATAAGATAACCCATGTTGGTTTTGTTGACCATAAACCTAGGAAAAGAGACTCGTCATTTGTGTGTGGAAGTTATAAGGTTGGAAGGAACGTACTAATTATCTTTGTTTGTTGTTTGTGCATACATACATACATACATTTGCATGTCATATCATTGATCCTCTCTGGCTCACAGACCTGAAGTACGGCAATTCAAGAGCATACAACGATACCACCTACAATATTGATTTTGATTCAAGTACTTCATTGAAAGGATGAATGCAAACCAGCTAAGGGACATAGTCGATGAAGTTGTCAAAGTTAGGATGACCGAGCTACGAGATCAATTGGTTGAAATTATGAGAACCTGGTTGATTCAAATTCTGGAGATCATCAACAATGCTAATGAGGCATCTCCCATTGACATAAGAAAGAAGGGAAAGACAGCATCAACGAAGAACATGTTCACTAATAGAAATCAAATGAAATATGAGGTATCAGTCTCTATTCTACAAGACCAGCCGAACCATGTGCTATCTAAGTGGAGCAATAAGGGCGGCTATCACCCCAGTGGGCAAAGTCAAAGGGAAAGAGGAGGTGTTGAGAAAAATACAACTGAGCTAACAAAGAAGCGTAAATTTTCAGACTTAAGGGAGCCTTTGTCAAAGATGTTAGAAAATCTAATGAAAATGGATTTGCTACAACCATTGGCACCTCGGAGCTCTACCACCAAATTTTGATGCCAAGGTCTTTTGTCAATTCCATCAAATGCAATGGCATAAGACAAATAAATGTGTTTGATTAAGGCACGAAATCCAAGATTTGATTGACAGTGGAAAGCTGCCTGAGCCTGATAAGCCCAACACTAAGAATAATCCTCTGCCTAAATTTGGAAGGGCACCATCGCTTACAACCTTCATGAAGAGTTTTATCTTGTTATCTTATCATGATATGGATAGAGAAGCTGCTAAAGATTATATGCTACTAAGCAAGCTTGGGCTAACTGTGGATGATGAAGCAATGACCCTTGATGATGGAAAAAATCATTGTCCTTGATATGTCTAAATAAATGAAGTATCTTCGACTCTAACTAAACGAACTTCCCTTAGCTTGGAGTGTTGCTCTATTTATTTTGCTTTCTTTAATATTTAATTAGAACAATTATGTTTTTTTTTTAAAATTAAGATTGTTTGAATAAATTATTTTCATTAAATTTTTCATGATTTTTGTTCATTTTGGTGCTCAACTAATGAAAAATCTAGCTTGATAATTCATGAATTAATATATCTATGCATCATGATTCGAATAACTTTATTAGGTGAGGGAATTGCTCTATAACATTGAGTTGTGCATGCTTACTTAGAGAGGACTCTTGCATAATGACCTTTATCTAGGCCCTAGTCAGTCTTAGAACATGCTTTGGCGGACTTTCGAGGCGAAACTGAATTCTGCTTATTTAAGGGAGAGATGATCTAAGCATTGTTTGACGAGCCAACAACTAGTATCTACCTAATTAAATATCAATCCCTAGTTGTCCCTTTGAGCCTTCATAAAATTTTAGCTTTCTTTTCATTGGTTTATAAACCCCAACAACCTACCCTGAGCTGTTGTTACACTTTTGACAAGTCTTATGATCACTAAGGGGAAGAGGCAAGAAGATCAAAGAAAGGAATGAATAGTCAAGACTATGAGGATAGTTGAAGTTCTCAAGACCATAGGGGCAGTTGTAGTTTACCTGAATTAGACCAAATATCATAGATAAAGTCAAGACTGAAGTAGATTAATACCACTCCACTCATCCATTACCAGAAATACAAGTTGGTACAAACAAGACAACTCTTTTGGAGCTAGGACCAAAAAAAAAAGAAGAGAAAAAAAACAAAAACACAAAAAAAACACAAAAAAAGAGAAAAAAGAAAAAAGAAAAGAAAATAAAAGAAAAAGAAAAAGAAAATAAAATAAAACCCAAAACAGTTCAGAAAGCCAACCGAGTTCTCTTTTACCTAAAACGACTTCCATTTGGTTTATAAGGACAGTTTGACTAAAATTAGTCCAACCCAATAAAAAATTCAATCAAAATCAGATAAAAAGGTGAAAGACCATATAGCTTTTGAAAGTCCCATACTTGACAATTCTACAATGAAAAAGGATGAAATGATGAAATGCCAAAAGAAAAAAAAAAGAAAAAAAGAGAAGAAAGAAATGCGAGTATCAACCTTTTTGTAAGGAAAAAGACTGTCCCAATCAAGATCTAGATTAATGCCAAGAAGATGGGAGACATTCAAAACTCTATCTTTTCATGCTCCCAACTGCCTAAAGTTTCGACAAGAAATTTATGGTGTGAAGGTTTGTCAGCAATGTCACATCAGCTCCAATATCAAAATGGCTTTCATTTAACCCATGTCCCTTATAGACCTCATTTCAAGCCTATTAAAGACCTGTTGATTTCTTTTGGTAGGTAGAGTCTATTAGTGAAGATAGTTTGGATAAGCATGCATATGAGATAGACAATATTCAAACTCAATGAGACCTTTGATCAAGTAATGTGTATGTGCCTATCTGAAGTGCAACAATTCTTGTTTAAATGGAAATGATTCCTGAGTTTAGTACGGTAATAAGGGTTGTCATGTTATAGATATGTTAATTTGGAAAATTAGGTCCTGAGATAAGTTGACATTGATTTGGCAAAGCTAACATTTGATTTCAAAATTCAAAAATCAAAAAAAGAAAAAAAAATTACAAAGCCTTCAAGTTAAGGGGAGTATGTCGAACCATTGAACCTCGAAGGACACATTGGGCCAAAAAAATGATTATTGACAAGGTTATGAAGAAGCTACCAATTGACATGCTGAAACATAATTTGAAATGGATGTATCCATGACTATGTTGCTTGAGCCTCACCATTCATGTTTGCAATATCTCGAAGATAAAAGCCTTAAAAGCGAAGCCTTCTGTCATTTCAATGCAAGACCTGAACAAGCATCTGGAAGGAACCAATGAGAACACTTCAACTAATCACCTTGGTCTGTGAGTCAATGGAACCATTATAAGTATAATCCATGCATATCATGCATACATGAGCATATCACATTGCATTTTCTTGTATTGTATTATCTATTATTTGTCAAAGTGAACAACAATACTCTATGAAGCAAACATAAAAAAGATATAAAATCAAGGGGCATGGAAGGCCCATTACTTGAGGAAGCTCTAGTCATTTTGCAAAAGAAAGAAGAGATGCATGCTTATGCAAGGAACCAGCCAAAATACAAACATCAATCAGAGCCTACCCGAACAAATCATTGGGGGTAAACAAAGGAGAAGATATAAGGCGCCAGCTAAAAAATGGCTGAATTTTTTGCAAAAGTGCAAAAGAATGGAATATTAAAACTATCAAAAGAATGAAAATGCAAAAGACAGAAGATCAGTCCAGCTAGAAGAGCTGAAACCAATATAGGACAAAAGTTCAAAAGGATGAAGATCCAATTTCAAAGGTGAAGACCCGGAGTCCAAAGGATGAAGATCCGTTTTGAAGGGTGAAGACCCTGCCAAGGATGAAGATCCATTTCAAAGGGTGAAGGCCCGAAGTCAAAAGGATGAAGATCCATTTCAAAGGGTAAAGACCCGACGTCCAAAGGATGAAGATCCAGTCTTCAAGGGTGAAGACCCAATACCAAGGATGAAGATCCAATTTCAGGGGTGAAGACCCGATGCCAAGGGTGAAGACCCGATGACAAGGATAAAGATCCATTTCAAAGGGTGAAGACCCGAAGTTAAAATGAAGAAGATCCATTTCAAAGGGTGAAGACCCGACGTCCAAAGGATGAAGATCCAGCTTAAAGGATGAAAATCCAATTTCAAGGGTGAAGACCCAATTTTCAAGGATGAAGATCCGTTTTCAAGGGTGAAGACCTGATGCCGAGGATGAAGATCCACTTTCAAGGGTGAAGACCCGATCTCCAAGGATGAAGATCCATTTTCAAGGGTAAAAACCCGATGCCAAGGATGAAGATCCATTTTCAAGGGTGAAAACCCGATGCCAAGGATGAAAATCCAAGGTCCAACGATGAAGATCCATTTTGAGGGTGAAGACCCACAATCCATTAAAGAATGGAACAACCGGAGCAGCCAGAATTCTCAATTGATGAAAGGTCAGTCAAACTCAATTCAATCTCGGGTTCAAGTACCCAAATCTCGGGTCCAGAAACCATCATTATCTACTCAAAGTCATGTTTTTCACTCTCTTCTACTGAAAGTCTCAGATCATTCAAGCAGAGGGCAAACTGTAGACCCTTAAATTTGGACCGGTTTAAATTTAAAGGGTTTAAGTTGGTCCATTATGAATTTAGATTTCTTAAACCTAATTTTAGAATTAAATTGGAGGTTATATCAAAATTGCAAAAATATTGGCTGAAAGTTTAATTATTTTGGACCGGTTTGAGCGAAATTAATAATTTTGGTCGAGTTGGTTCTCCCAAATCTATATGGGTACTGCCCATATCGATTTGGGAGGGCCAAATCGATATGGGTATTGCCCATATCGATTTGAGTTTGCCAAATCTATATGGGAAGTCGATATGGAATCTGCCTCATATCGATTTGGATAGCCCAAATAGATATGAGGTGCACTCCATGTCGATTTCGGCCTTTAACCCGAGTCCTAAACACAATTGTATCGGCCAATTGACTTCCTAATTAACTTATGAGAGTCGGATTAGGTTTAGGGTCAAGGTAAGTTTTCCTATAAATATGTGATTAACACAAAAAAAAAAAAAAAAAGAGATCGGAAGGCGATTGGAATTAATAGATTGGCAGTCAAAGAGAGAGAGCAATATCAAAAATCAAGGGAGTAACTGGGATTAATTAATAAACTGGCAGTAAAGGAAAGCGAGGATAAGAGTCTTATGAAACCCTAATCATTAAGAAACAATTGAGTAAACAGTAACAATATAACAATTGCCTCAAGCAGTTGTTTCCCTCCACCAATAACAAGAGCTGATTCAGGCTGTAATAAATATCAGATTTGATTCAACGCATTGAAAATTGGAGGAGCCTACAACACAGGTACATCTTCATTAATTCATTTAGCTTAAATTTTCATTCCTTTTGTTTTGTTAATTGAGCATACTGTTCTTATTACTTCAAATATAACTTCGGAAATTTCATTCAAAAAGTCTTACCTTCAGTATTCAATTTGTTCCAAATTTTAAATCATAGAATCTAATCTCAATTGAATAATTCAAGTTCTTATTTTTACTTGTAAACCTCAATCAAATTTTCCAAAACCTTAAAAGTCTTAATTAAAGAATTCTATACATTGTAAAACCCCTAATCCGAAAATTCAAAACCATAATTTAATTTTCTCAATCCAAAAACCCTATAACTCTAATGTTATTTTCTAAAGTCCTAAAACTCTAGTTTGATTCCAAATACCCATAAAATCGCAATTTCCCATCTAAAACCCTAAAAAGCCATATTTCATGTTTGAAACCCTAGTTTCCCATCTAAAACCATATTTCATGTTTGAAACCCTGATTTCTCATCTAAAACCCTAAAAAACCCTAGAATCCCTAATTCAAGATGTAAACCTAAATTTATATATTTATTATTTTATCTAATTTTAGATTGGATCATGTAGTTTATTATATGTTTTGATGATTGATTTATTTAATTTCAATACTTGGTTCATTTAATTTATCATAAATGAATATTTATTCAATTATTATTTGTTTATTAAAATTGTAAGAGGTATGTTTCCATGATTTGGTACCTCATTAATTAATTTTCATGTAATTTAAATTGTTTTTATATTTTGAGATTAATGTAAAGGACACGTTTTCACCTTTTTGGTGGGTGTCCTATTTAGTTTTAGACATTGGACGATGTAAGGACATATTTCCATTCTCGGATGGGTGTCCATTTATTTTTTTTGTTTGAACATTGCTTTAATTTTAATATAACGATGTTTTATTTTAATTATTGCATGTAGTATGGATAATATCGTTATATTTAAGAATTTTATAATATTAAAACCTGAAAATGAGGCAGATTCCAAATGAACCGGGCTTTGTGGGGTTGCTCGGCCATTCTCACCTTCCCTACACGTACCCAACTTTCCGAACCCATTAAGGGGTTAGAGATTCCTTAGGAATCGAGTCATCCACCCCTTTCTTTTTTCCGGTCAGTCCGGGTGGCGACTCCATTTTCTCCGAATTTAAGCCCGTGTTTTCTAAGGCCCTAAGCCTAACAGTGTTGAAGTCGCAAGAACCATTCTACCAGAAGTGGAGGCAAAAATCCCCGCTCACACCATTACTATGCTGTGAATTTTGAAACACATGTATTACTGTTATAGGATGCTTGAAATCTTTTTAGTTATTCTGATCTCAATCCAAAATGATATTTTATTCAACATGCAGTCATTATAATTGTATTTTGCACTTGCTAGGCAATTTGAAAGAAACCTACCATCACCACGCCAAATTTCAGGATTCCATGTCAAAGTATCCACTCGATAGCTAACATAGGTTTCAACATGCTAACCAAAGAGCTATGCCAAGTGATGCAGCCTCTTGCTGAATTACTTCTTTTGCACATCCTTTGGCATGCTCAACTTAATATGCACAACAACTTATAAGAACTCTATAAGTTCCATATGTAATAATGTGATTGGATGAGAGAATCAAGGTCACTTTTTAGCAATGAACTTTGTGAACTAGAAAATTCAGTATGAAGCAAAGAAAAGATTACACTTGCATAGTAGCATCCCTACTCCAAAAAGCCATGATCTTGTAGGCTAATTACTACAAACGAGTATATATCCCATGGAATTCCACCAAACCAAGACTGATATGAAACATAGGGGTGAATCAACCATGTGAATGCCAATTCCTAAGAAAAATGACATGAAAACAAGGCACAAGATCAGGGATGATGCATAAATTGTGCTGCTATTTAATTGAATGTTTAATTTTCTAGTTTCAAATTCAACTGATTGTATAACAGATCATATTGCATAAACAATAGCATACCTGGAAGTTTCCTTAATAAACTAATGGAATGAACTTATATTGGACTTTGCTCATGTACTCTAAATATCTTTCCCCAAAAGTCTCTATCATCAGAGACTCCTCCATTTTTGCCTTTTGGTCATAATACACCAAACATACTGCTACCACAAACAAGAAGCTCAAAGGTGCACGAAGGGCAACAAAATAAGTTGCAAACAGTAGCATTGTTGATGAATATATCGGATGCCGGACCCACCTAAATGGCCCGAATTGCACAACAGCAGTAGGAACCACCACCTTCTCTGAATATTTGGCAAAATAAAGAGTCGAGTTGTATTGCATCAGCAAAGTTACCACTATCAAAATCCAAATCCCTGCATTGCTCCATCCACCAGGAATCAGGTGCAGCTCTGGTCCTTCAAAAGCTGCAAGCCAGTGACCTACCATGACTCCAACAGAGAACAAAAGGCGAGACCATTTGTGCGGGTTCACATCCCATTTGGAGTCATGTGGACGCGCATAATAATCTCCATACAAACGTTTTCTCACACTGACATTAAAGAAAAAGAAATAATGGTAGACGAAGAAAAACACAAAAGGCCATCCTTCGAGGTAGCCGTTGAAATGGGCTGGAGGGACCAGAGTTAGCCAAGTAAACACTGAGGTTACAAGAGCAAGTTGCTCAAAACCGCTAGCTTCACCCAATGAATGTTTAAAAAAGCAATAAAACCCATAAACCGCAAGTGATATAGCTACAAACCACGGCCAAAACAACCAGGTCCAGCTAAAATACATCAAGAAAAAGGGGTTCAAGAGCAAATTCACAGTCCACTTCGTAGCTGCAATTGCAATTGAGAAGACAGCAGACAACTTTATAATACCAATTGGAGTTATTTCCAAAAGGATTGCTTTAACTTTATCGAGAGAAAGGTTTTTCAGGGGCTTCAGCCATGAGTGGTTTTGGGGAGAGTCCGTGCTTGCAGAGCTGAAATACGAACATATGACAGAAGATGACAAATTGGTTCTCGTTAATCTTAGCGATGATAATGATTGGCTAAGTGAAGATGAAGATATAAATGGGATTTTGATGGGATTAAGGATCTGATGGGAGTGAAAACTGGCATTGGATCGATGTGATTGAAGGTGTTTGTTGAAATGTCTAACTGAGACTTTCTTCTTGTTGTTGTAAGTGTTTCCATTGTTTCCGAGAGCGAAACCAAATGGGAATTTATTCGAGTGAAGTGGCAAAGATGAAGATTGCATTGTTGAGTGAAGCAAAGAGAGAAGTGAACTTTCTTTGGAAAATTAGGGAGGGTTTCTACTTTCTACATCAGTTCCAATGTGGACTCATTTGGACAGGAAGTAGATGGGTAGAAGTGTAGATATTACTACATGAAAACAAGTTCTGAATTTCAATGCGCGAGTTTTTTATCAACCAATGATGTAGGTGATCTAGCCCATTCTTGTATTTGGGCGAACAACCCTTTTATAGCTTTTTACGAAGGGACATAAAAATATCCTAAAAAATAAAAATATTTTTAAAAATATCTTTTTTAATTTTAATTTTAAAAATATATTTTTTTAATTTTTAATTTCAAAAATATTCATTTTCAGATGACCATTTTTTATATATATTTTATATATTAAATATATACTCTATTTTCAAAGATATATATTGAATATATCAAAGATATACAAAAAATATAAAGTATTGTAAAAAAAAATTAACAAGTGTACTATAAAGTGTAATTTTTTCAATACAAAAATAACTTAAAAATAAACTTTATTTTAAAAATATTATAAAAAAATAAAAAAATTTATATTTTTAAAAAAATTTTGAATAAATTTTTAAAAATATCTTACTCTTTACTAAAATAATTTTTTTTAAAAAAAATACATCTTCCTTTACTACAATTAATATTTTACTTTAAATTTCATCTTTTTTTAACTCCACTATTAAATAAACATATTCTAATAAAATAATATTAATTAATATTTTAAATTATTTTTTATCATATAAAAATCATAATATTTTTATAAAAAACAAAACTTTAATTTTAATTATAAAAAATAAATAACACTCATAAAAAATAAAATATGCAAAAATATATTAATAAAAATTATTAAATTTATTTTTAAATAAATTTTATATATCATACACATAAAAAAATAAAAAAAATACACATACTTTCATTATATAGATGTGTAATACATGTATTGTTGATGTTGTAGATGTTCTATAGATGTTATATGTATGTTATATTTTTGTTATTTAAATTATGTATATTTTATATAAAAATTATTAAATGTTGTGTGAATGTTGTGATAATAAAAAATAAAAAAAATTAATCAAATATATATTTAAAATATTATGTAAATGTGTTGTAGATTTGTAGATGCTATAAATGTTGTTTGTATTATTGAATGTGTATTTTATATATGTTATGTATATATATATATATATATTAGTGTATAATGAATATGACATTAATTTTTCTTAAATAAAAAAATAAAATAAAATAAAATAGAAAAAAAACACAAAAATCAACGTGGAAAACGTAATTTTGAAAAAAAATATTTTGAAAACGGAACCTTTGCTTCCATGCACAATGTAATAATCTCTTTTACAAATATGCCACAAGAAACTCTTTAACATAATAAAAATATTAGCATCAAAAAAATTTTATGGAAAGCATGTGGAATTTTTATCAAAAAACAACTATACCAAAAAGTCACAGTAAGTTTTTAATTAGTAAATATTGGATTTTTATTTAGTATATATTGAATTTATTAAGCATAAACTACAAAATTAATGATATTTTTTCATATACTATAAATATGCTAATAATAACACATCATAAAAAAAATTAAAAATACATATCAATATTGTATAGATATATAAAGTACGCTTAGTATACATAAAGTTTATACTTAAGCATATAAAGATATATATATATATATTATACAAATATATAAAGCACACTTGGTATATATAGAGTTTACACTTAACATATAAAAGAGTTTATTAAATAAATAATTTTATCTAAATAGTTTATATCAACATCACAAATGATAGAAACAATTCGTATATTATAATTTATTAACACGACAGTATAGTTATCATCAAAAATAAAATACATACCGATATATAATATAAATTTATAAATTAGTATATGGAGTTTATACTAAATATATATAAAGTTTACATTTAATATATATAGAATTTATATTTAGTATATATAGAGGTTATACTATATAAAGAGTTTATTAGATATATATATTTTTATCTAAACAGTTTGTATTAACATTACAACAATATAGTTATTACAAAAAATAAAAATACATATCAATATTTTGTACAAATATATAGAGTTTATACTTAATATATATATATATAGTTTATACTTAATGTATAGAGTTTAACATGTCTAGTTTACTATATTGTGAAAAAAGAATATGAAAAATTTTGTATCTGTAAATAATTTTTCATATGATTTATTATAATTAAACATGATCATTATTTCGAAATTATAAATTAACCAATTTATTTATGATATTGACAAAAATTAGGATATAAATAAGTTGACCATTGTAATTTTCTATGATGTATATATATATATATATATATTCTAAAACACATTGTAGATATAAGTAGAATTTAAAATTTGTTGAAATTTTGGTTGAATGCAATTGTATAAACACTATAATTTATAATTGAATTTCAAAGTATTTTGTTTATTTTTTTCAATTCATAAAAAATTGATGGAAATTATGAATTAGAATATTGTCCAGCTAACTCAGAATTATTGATGCTAATGAAATTGGTAGATGAAAATAGTGTTCTAAATGCAACACAAATTTTGTCGACATATGTATAGCATCGCCATTTTTGGCAACGCATAAAAATGTATCGCCAAATATTTTACTTAAAAAGCCATATAATGGAATATAATATAAATATTGGCAAATTTAATGAAGAATCATGAGTTTGAAAATTAAAATATTGAATTAGTGTTTTACATATATAAAGGAAAATTATATAATATGTTACTTTTTATTTTAAAAATATTTTACTGTTTTGGTATATTTTTAATATATTAAAAATATACTAAATATATATTTGTAAAAGTGAAATATAATACCAGATATATATACAAAATATATACTTCTAGAAGGTGATATATTAGAAAAGAAAGGTTTGAAAATCAGAAAATGTATTTTTTTTTCTTTGATTGGTTGTACCTAGTCATCTCTTTAATTATTATCTTTATTTTTATAGTTATAATATAGAAACATTTAAGTTCGATTTAAATGTTTAAATAATTTACTAGTGTGGTCAGAATAGCATTGTAAAATTAAATCACGTATACTGTATTTCAATATGTCATTGATACCTTAAAAATAAAACAATTTCATTGTTCAGGGAAAAATTAAAAGTGTGTACATTATTTAAAATTTTTATTAAAAATAAAGGTCAAACTTGAAAATTAAAAATTTAAACATTTATGTCTATCTCATTTCCACAAATATGTTAACATTGGTCAATCAATAGATTATAGGAATGAAGCAAATAAATATAAAAATATATATATGTGGTGTTTTTTAATTGTTTCAATGATCATGTGTGGTTGACACTAGATGGGGAATCCCGTTCTCCGCAGGACGAATGGGGAGAAATTTTTTCGTATCTTTGCCTCCACGAGAAAGGGGATGGAAAGAAAACTCTTCCCATTAATTAGGGTAAGATGAAAAATGGAAGTATAATCCTCGCCCCCATGAAAATTTCCGTTTCTATCTCTATGGTGACTCGTTATATTATATATATATTATGTTGTATATATTATAAAATATATATTATAATATACATATTATATATTGTAATATTATATATATTGTATTATATAAATTATGTTTTAATTATTTGAACATGTGAAATAAATTTAACGTGATATACTTTATCTTGTTATATTTTTTGAATTTTATTATATATAATTATTAGATTATTATCTTATTAAATGTATAATTATTATAAATTATTAATTTTTATATTATAAAATTTTAAAAATTATATATATAAAATTTTTACAAATATTTATGTCCCTAAGATGAGAATAAATTTACTCCTATTTATGCATAAGAAATAAAGCGAGAATTTTCAGCCAAGGACCCCCGCCCCATGGTAAAAAAAAATTGAAATATGCTTTTTTTTTTAAGTCTTCGAACAACCGTAAACTTTTATGATTTTATATAATATATTTTGTAAAACCAAAATAATATAAAATAGAGAGTGTGAAACAAAGAAATTTCCTCAAGATTGCATATATATATATATATATAAATCTTCATGCCAAACTCTAAATAAAATTTTTACAACTCTACATACATATTATCATATAAGGTAAGAAAATTATTTATTTTTATTTTTTTTAATTATTATATTTATGTAAATAATCATATATTATATTTTTTATGCAGAAAATTATCTTATTGGAAGCAAAAAAAAAAGTATTATCGTATCTTAAATATTTTTATCAATTTATTTATTATAGTATATATTTTACTTGCATGAAATATTTTATTTTTTCTTAAATTAATATTTTTAGGTAGAGAATTAAGAAGTATTACAAAATTAAATAAATTAAAAAAATAAGTATAAAGTTTAGAAAATTTGTTGGTGTAATTTTAAATTTTAGAAATTAGATATGCGAATTGTTTAATTTGTTATAGTAAAAAGATTATTTTCATATTTTTAGTGTAGTTAAAGTAATTTTTTTAGTTTAGAAAAATAGGATTATGAACTTAAATATTTTTATCAATTTATTTATTATAGTATATATTTTACTTGCATAAAATATTTTATTTTTTTATTAAATTAATATTTTTAGGTAGATAATTAAGAATTATCATAAAAATAACGAAATTAAAACAATGAGTGTAAATTTTATAAAATTTGTTACTGTAATTTTAAATTGTAGAAATTAAATATGTGAATTTTTTATTTTTTTATAGTAAAAATATTATTTTTATATTTTTTTAGTGTAGTCAAATTAATTTGTTTAGTTTAGAAAAATAGAAAAATATTAATTTTTCATGAATATATAAATACTTTTTTGAGGGTTGAAAGATAATAACATTAAAATTATATTTATTTTAATTATTTAATTTTTTCATAAATTACTAAATTAATTTTTAAGTGTTTTTAGATGAATTATTTTTTTAGAGAGTTTTGACATGAATGTTAAAAATTTTTAAATTAATTTTTTAATAAAAATACTTGTGTTAATTAATTATAGAATATTTAAAAATATTTGTGTTAAATTTGATGTTGTGTGTTTGATTTACATATTTTTAATTTCATTATTTGAGTAAAAATATGGATTTTGTATATTTAATTTTCATATTTTTTAATTTGCATATTTGATTAAAAATACATATTTATGTACATTAAAAATTTTATTATATTTATATTTGTATATATGTTATATGTATATTATATATAATATAATTTATTTGTGACTAAGTGGATTGATTACCAAAAAAAAATATTTAGGGTTCAGAAAAAATATTAAATTCTTATGAACATATAAATGCTTTTTTGAGGGTTTTGAGATGAATTTTTTTTTGGAGAGATTTTTGAGATGAATGTTAAAAAATTTTAAATTAATTTTTTAACTTTTATTATAAAATTTTAAATAAATTGTTTCATATTTTGAATAATTTTTTTTGCATATTTTTTGTTATCCAATTTGAAAGAACATTAAGGTATTTATAACTTATAAATGTTTATTTTTTTATTTGTTATATAAAATGTAGTAATTTAGATTTATATTTTTTTAGTGTTGCAATTATTGCATTATTTTATGTATTTTTTATAAAATTATAATTAATGTATTTAGAGCTTAGGAGATGAATATTGAAATTAATCTATTTATTTTTTAATCAATTCATAAACTTGTAATATTAAAATTAATCATTTTAAATTTTTCATAAAGTTAATTTTTTATTCCAAATTCCAAATATTTATTTTTATAAAGTTAACTCTCCTGGGTCAATTTTTATATAAGGCACAATTAATTTTTTAGGATTTAGGGATAATATAAAAATTAATTTTTTTTTATAAAGTTACAATTTATTTTTTGGGATAATAATATTTTGTTTGAATTTCTCAAATGTAGCTATAAACTTACAATTAATTTGTTGTATTTAGGAAGAATAATAAAATTTTCATATCAATTAACTTTTTATTAATATATAAATAATTTTTTGATGGATTAGGAATAACCTTAACAAATTATTTTTTTCATTTTTTTGGCAAACCATTAATTAATTTTTTTTAGGGTTAAGAGAAGAATATTAAGAATTTTAAAATTAATTTTTTAGGGTTTAGGAATTTTTTAAAAACACATAATTATATTAGTTTAGGGTTTAGGATAACATTAAAAAATATTTTAAAATTTAATTGACTTATTTTTTTTTATTTTACTATTGTATTATTTTTTATATTTTTTTCATAAATTTAGTCAATTAGTGCACTTAGAGACTATGGATGAATATATAATTAATTTTTTGAGGGTTTAGGATAATATTAAAATTAGTTGTAGTTATACATATGTTAATTTTTATTAACCATATTTATTAGTTATATGAATAAATAAGAAGTATGATTTTTGAATATGTACATTTGAATAACAATAATATTGATTAGGAGTAATTGTAGTTACATTTCTATGTGTACTTACTTAATTATATTGATTAGAATTTTTATATGTAAATTGATTATCCTAATTATTGTAGTAATCCTTGAATCCCAAATTAATTGGGCAAGAGATATTTTATTATTGATTATTTGATAATGATTTAGTTGCTAATGGAAATGATGCATCAAAAATCTTAGCGCTTTTTAATTTATTTAAATTAATTAATCATGTATTTTGTATGGGTTTAATAAAAAATATTAACTGCTAAACTAATAATGAAGACTAATAATTTTAATTCTACGTAAATTTTTAAATTATAAATTTAAATTTTTTAATATATGAAATTGTAGTGGTTTAGGTATATTGTTCCATATATGAGACTTTCAATCGAATATTTCATTTTAAATCATATGATATAATAATTTTATTGGATTATATTTAATCTAATATAACTATATTACCTAAAAAATGGACAAATGAGATTTTCTTTTTGCATAATTTTGTTCAAATTAAATAGTTACATTATAAATATGTATAATGGTTATAATGAAAAATGAGACTCTAAATTTTGATTTGACTATTTTGACTGTTTTTATTAATTTTTTTGAGGTTAATAAATTTTTAAAGTTTTATTGAGGGTAATAAATTTTTAAAATTTTTAAGGATAATATTAAGATAATTTATTTTTTTTTATCTCTTCATAAACTATTAAATATTTTAATATTAACTTTTAATTTTTTCATAAGCTTTGAAATTTTTTTATGACTTAATGATAACATTAAAACAATATTATATAAATTCTAATGTCTGAAACTTATATACTTTTTTTATGGTTTCAAAAAAATATTAAAATTATTTGAATCATGGATATACAAATTAATAAGCTTAATTTTTAATTTTAATGTATATTATATATTGAAATGATTATGTTATATATTTTTCAAACCCTAATTAAAAAGTAATAATTAAATAATAATGTATACTAATGTATAAATTATTATTATTTCTACAGAGTTTAATATGAGAATCAGAACTAATAGTCATTCGAAGGAGAGAACACCGTGAAAAGGTGAATCAAATGATCAGTAAATTATATGCACTAAAAATGAATTCTAAAGATAAAAAATGATGATTTGGTTCGTCTTGTGAATCACATAATATATTTTAATGGAAAGCTACAAGATATTATTTAGGAAGGTGGTTTACTTGAAGAGTTCAAAAAGTATAAAGCATTAAGACATGTGATGCCCACCCCAATCGAGCAAGGTGTTCTTAATTTTTTTTATGGGAGAAAATAGTGGCGACAATGGGTCTTATAAAATTTTTGTGAGAGGGCTTATTAAGGAGTATGCCACATGGATTGGTAAAAAAAAACTTAGAGACTTGCATTAGGGATGCCCATAGGAATTAAGGAAAAATGAAAACTGAATGGAATTTGTATGTTGCGTAAAGTTAGTTATAAGTTACTAAAAGAGCTTTATGATATATTAGATAAGTCTATCCCCGTTCATTTTATGATAATTAGGTAACTCTATTGCTGTTTACCTTAAGGTTATTCTAATCATGATATATGTATTTATGAACACATTTATATGTAATGTGTTTGTTTGGTTAATTAAATTTATTTAAATATTAATTTTAAGCAATATTTGACGAACTATGATTCAATAATTGACATGCTTGATGAAGCGAAAGTATAATTAGATCATATAAATTGATTTTGCCGATTAAACAAATTTATTGTATATATAATACTGCAATGCTAAAACTAATACAATATATTACGTTGATTAGGGAATTATAAAACAAGTTGAGTACATATTGATATTCATGTATCTTCATCAGACATTTCATATTCAGATGCATAGCGATTATTATTAAGGATATTAGTTGTTTCTGCTTCAGTGAGTTGTCTCCCGATTGCAGCTGCTTGATCTTTAGCTAGTTTTAGCATAAAATATCTTGATCTGCGTATCAAAATTCAATTATTTTCTACTTTGATTCTGCTCAGTGCAACTTCAAATGTATAGATATTTGTGCATGTCATTAATAATGATTTCTACCTAATGATTGTAGCACCCAATTATTGTAAATCTACAACTAACGTGTCAGAGTCCTGCACCCAAAAATGCCATTCACGACGTAGTCCTGTATAATACTCTTTTCTATCATTATGTTTTTCTAACATATAGTCATTATGAAAACGTGGTAGTATCCAAATTTGGTGTCTAGCTCCTTCCATCCTTTCTTGAATGCATACGGATTAAACATTAGATTGTCACTTTTAACTGAATTAAATTTTAATTAGTAATAAATAATTCAATAATGTGATTGTGTTGTCTATCATGGCTGATTTTATTTTATAATGATGTCATTTAATTTCAATTATGTGACCATCTATTTAATAATTTTTTAAATGTATTTTAAAGTATTGTAATAACTAGTTTTATAATAATAATTATAGTCTTGTAACTACTACACATGCATGACGAGTTCTCATACACAATGGAATTTCATTCACCCTAGCCCGCATGATCCATCTATATTGCGTTTGCAACATAGTCATATATCTGAGGCAATATAGCATGGGCATATATTGAATAAAAACTAATTCTTTTAATTTATGTTCTATCAAAATATAATCACACATAATTAATTTCATTCATTTGTAAATATTTATTTCACAGATTAGCGACGAGACATTTAACTATAGATGTGGGTCTTCAGCTTTGCACATAAATAAAGTAGACCAACGTATGATTCCATTACTACGATAAAGTGGGTTTTATGGCATGATTCATTTTGGATTCTTTCAAATTGAATGTCATTTAATTACAGCCATAGTAGAGAGGTGGAGACTGAAGACATACACTTTTCATCTACCAGTAGGGGAGTACACAATAACATTACAGGATGTCGCAATCCAAACAGGATTATCGATCGAAGGTCGTGCACTAATTGGCCCCACTCGAGGCAACTGGGATGAGATTTGCGAGAAACTTCTTGGAATCATTCCTCCGAATAATGTAAGGAGGCAGTCATACCTAAAATTAACTTGGCTAATAGATAATTTTGTATATATACCTTATGGTGCAGATGATTATACAATTGTATGCCACACTCGTGCCCTAATCTTACGCATTATAGGTGGAGACATATTTAGTGATAAGAATACTGGTCGAGTTAATTTATCATTTTTACATTATCTAGAGGATTTTTAAACCGTTGGACATTATAGTTAGGGGGCCGCATGTTTATCATTTTTGTATAGAGAATTATGCAATGCGACTAATCCAACTGCAACGAAGATTTCTAGCCCTTTATTTCTACTATAACTTTGGGCATGGGATCGATTTCCAATGATAGCACCAGAAAAAATTAATTCGCAGTTAATCGATGATGCACCTCTTGGCCAAAGGTAAGGTTTATTATAATAAAACTGAACTGCAATTAATTATCTTACAGATCTAATATTACTATTAAATTTTTGTAGGTGGATTACAACTAAAATAGTGGTAAACATTCTAACACATACCCTAATTCACATATGATACTCCTTTGATCACATAGACGATGATGATGTATGTGTATTCACAATTTTTTTTTAATGCAATGCAATATTATTGTATATTAATTACAAACTCTAGTTATTTAATTTTTTAGGTTATTTGGGAACCATACAACGACGATATCCTCCAATTACTTCCTCATTATTGTCTACAAGGGTAACAAATTTGGAGAGTACTTGTTCCACTAATTTGTACGCATATTGTAGAGTAGTATCAACCCAATAGAGTGTTAAGACAATTCGGGCTGATACAACTTATCCCTCGCCCACCGTGACAAATAGATGATCTTCATACCACATCATTGCCTATGGACGAGGGCTGGTCTACTTATCATGAAAGATGGATTACGATATGGGATAACAAAAATGCCCGTATTGTATTTGGCACTCCATCGGATGGTCCACTTCACTATCATTCTGAGTATTTAGAATGGTGTAGGTGTATTACACGATGTTGAATTTCTCATTCTGGTGGTGCTATTGGATCAGTGGTAATTATTCTTAACCAACTAGTTATTTTGTTTTGTAATATTAGTATGATGTATTATTATATATTTAACTAAATTTAAATTTTGTAACAAATTATAGACTGATGGAATTGAGCGAATAACATTGATTGATGATATTCTTGAAGAAATAAGTCACATTACACATTCAATGATGAGAGCACTTAATGAGGAGCATTGTTTCCTCAATGATCAAATGCCTCATCCAGCACCACAACCAGATCAGCCCCGAAGAAGGTGAGAATGCTCAACCTACAAATACAACCCATCTTCATCGACAAAGGACTATGGCCGATCGACGAACGAGAGTGGATATACCACCATATTCCATGGACAACTCTCTTATTCTACCACCACCCGTCCTTTTACATCGCCAATTTCCTAGCCACCATAATGTTGATGATGCAGGTCCATTAACTCACACATCATTTGTGTCACCTAATGTAGATGTTGGAATTTTGTCAATTGTGGAATTTACATAGTGGGGGTTTAGTACTAGGATGCTCCTCATATAATATACCTACTTCAACATTTTTTTCAGGCTCTTTGCAAGAACCAACATCAACATTTTATCCGTGGCGAGGAGCACCGAATCCTATCTTATCTCAGTCGCAACCCTATTTTTTCCATCACAACACTCTCAGGGTCAGCATATACACACACCATCAGAGTTGATGGTGCTGGCATTTCATTTGCATCATTCACCGATGCCATATAGTTCTACATTGCAGCATCGCACCATATTTACTGACCCACCTATACATAGTGAATATGATGGAGGTACTCCTCCTGTTTCTTAGTCTATTCCATAAGAAGATCCTGATTCTGAAGATGATGAAGAACCCGAGCCTCCGCAGCCTCCGCTACAAGTTACTGCATTTAGAAATACACGACCAAAGAGTAATAGACACCCGCCTCGAGGATGTGAAACTTGAATATTTAAAATGATTAATAACAAACATTATATGTTATCTGTGATTTTTTAAGTAAATTATTATTATGGAGAAATCAAATTTTACAATTAATCTGACGTTATTATATATTTTTTAAAGTAGTAATTCACATTAAAATTAACATATATTCAATTAATAATGCTTTGTCATCATGTAAATCATAAGTCTTTAATTTAAACTATAGAAGCTTCAAATGAGTAATACTATTCAATTTTTTCAACCAAGTCTTTTAGTAGGAAACATGGCTGGAAACATAAGCAACATAGATATAATAATTATTTTTATACAAATAATTATAGGATATTTAGAACTTATAAACTTTAATTACTCTTATTCCTCATCTCTTAAGTCAATATCCGAGAGACATTCATAAGTCATTAATTTAAACTATAGAAGCTTCAAATGAGTAATACTATTCAATTTTTTCAACCAAGTCTTTTAGTAGGAAACATGGCTGGAAACATAAGCAACATAGATATAATAATTATTTTTATACAAATAATTATAGGATATTTAGAACTTATAAACTTTAATTACTCTTATTCCTCATCACTTAAGTCAATATCCGAGAGACATTCATGTGAATTACAAATATTATATTAAAAAGTAAAAATTAATATTCATCACCTACATCATGGAACTCTTTCGCACGTGTTTTAAAGAATTCACGGTTTAATATGATCTTAATACGATTATTCTCCTCGTAAATACGGTATAAAGTTATCCGTAACTCATTAATATTAGAACATGGCATATTAACTATACGTGCTTTAGGAACTCGAATACCAACTTCACATGCGTCTTCTCAAAGTACTCGTGCTTGTTGCAATCGAAAAGGCCACTTATTCCTAAGCTAATTGTAAACAACTTCAGTGTTGTGCATGTTGGGATCTAAAGGATACACAAATTCATCATCCAGTGCCCAATGACGTCCAGAAACCCAAAAAATATCCCCGAGAGTATATCTTCCTGGCATTTAATCTAATAAAACATTAACAAATTATTACTTATAATACAATTAATGTTTTAACAACATTCGATTATAAATGTAAACAGTTACATTTTAAATCATATTTAGTTAAGAACATTTTGGCAAACAAAATGGCAAATATTTAACAAAATCATTATCCTCCATGTCACTTTAATCATATAAGTCTTCATCATATATTACACTAATCGTTATTGATGACTCCATGCCTTGAGTCGAAGTATTCGCACCTTTCGTTGCATGAAATTTATCTAGTCGATGACGCATAACGTCAATCTCTACCTGTAAGCGTTGTTTCAATATTTGCACATCTTCAACTGAACTCCTTGGTAAATTAGCTGAACGAGACCTTGGAATTGGCAAATCATGGTATCTACAATATGCTTCCATTTCACATCTTACTTCCCACAATCTCCCCTCTACAGCTTTGTGTTAATAACTTCATTGTCAATTACCTCATTAATATTTTTTGAATGCTTACTAATGAAAATATGATTCGCATACCCTTGGTCAAGGCAAGATAATATAGGAACCATTTTAAATGGTCTTTTACGACCATGCCAAATATTGCCACTAGAATCTTTATAACTATCAACTATGTTGTATATATGGTTCAATCTCGAATTATGGCAACCTTATCTTTTTTTTTTACCTGAACAATATGATGTAATTATTTATAAAATTTTCACACAATACGACTTTCGTAAGTCTTGATTATATAAAAATTAAACAATAATAAATGTCACAATATTCAATATAACTTATGTTCTACATTGGCTACTGTTATGTCCTATTAGACCACATTTCTTACAAAATACAATTTTTGTTTTTCCAATTTGCCAGTCCATCTCATTTTTTTTCCGAGCTATTCTTGGTCAACCCTTCTTATGCATCCATTCGGGATTAGGGACTAAAGGATCTTCAGCAGTAATTGGCCAATAGTCACGATCCAGAAGTGGATGGAAGTGGGTTGCCCAACACTTATATGTCTCGGAAAGAGTATAAGTGGGCGAAATGTAACTTGTATGTTCTAATACATTAGATAGACAACCAACAATGGCATGACAGCAAGGAATCTTAGTATTTTAAAATTTACCGCATAAGCAAAATTTTTCATATAGTTTAACAATGTGGACCCTACCTCTTTTTTTTTCTTGAGTTATTGCGAGCCGTCTTAATTGAGAATATGCATTTCTCACTGTTAAAATTGGTAACCTCATGTCGATTAGCCTTTCTGATTCGCTTTTGCAAAATAGCGATGCATTTCTAAGTGAACTTATATCCATCACTAATTTCTGTTGCATATTGATTGCGGCGTTGATCAAACATAGATACCAGTTTGAAAAAAATCATTTCGACTAGGGTTATAATTGGCACCCCTCTAATCTTTAGGTATAATGCATTCATAGATTCTGCCATATTAGTTATCATGTGCCTGTATCGATATCCACTATCGTGACATAATGCCCACTTTTGTTTAGGAATTTTTTCTAATCATTCAAGTGTTTCCGGATGTACTTCACCAATTTTTGTTAGATGATCTTCAAATTTACATACGTGATTTTCCCGAGCTATAATGAATCAATATCAACATAAGATTCAAAAACCCAAAATTTTAACCGTTAATGAATAAAGATGACATATCTAAATATATATCATACCTGCCTTTTCTATTAATTGTTTCATGGTAGTATTCTTAAATTTTATATTATAGTTGCTGACAACATGTCGAATGCAATATATGTGCTTCGATTTCCTCCACATTGGATCACTAATTGCATGTTTAATTCCAATATGCCTATCAGATATAACACAAACGTTGTGCTTGTTTGGACAGACGTATTGTCGTATGCATTATCTAAAAAATAACCAATTGCTCTTACTTTTCTTTTCTACAATTGCATATGCAACGAGAAATATACTACCATCACCATCAAAGGATTGTGCAGTCAGAAGAAGACACTTATATTTTCCATGTAAGAAGGTCGTATCAACTACTAACACTAGTGCACAATATTTAAAACCTTCTATACATGGCTTAAATGCCCAAAAAAACCCGTTCAAATTGTCTGACACTCAAAATAAATTTATTATTCTTTACAACTTCAACATCGTCAATTTTATACCTAAATGCAACTAACATCCATTGTCTCAGCAACTTATAAGATTCATTCCAACCCCCATACAACCTTATAAGTGCCTTTTATTTTGCAATATGTACTTTTTTTTTATAAGATACAAAATTATGAAATCTGTCCTTTATGAATGCAATGACAATTGAAATCTTTACACTGAAATCCGATTTAACCAATTCTTCTATGCAAGTAGAGATGAAATCGGAGTCCAAATTTCTATGTTCGTGCGACCCCAATGGAAAACTATAAGTATGAGGGTCATTGTATACTGTTATCTCCCAATACTATTTCTCCTTTTCTTAGTTGCACGTAATCTCCATTTGCACCCACTCACATTATTCTTGCATATCAATGCAAGAGAATTACTTCTTGACTCTTCAGTTTGGAATTGGCAATTATGTCTGATGGAGTACTCTTTAGCAGATATTTTTACTTCATTCTTTGAATTAAAAATCATGCCTTTGTAAAACTCTTTTGAAATATCCCATAACATACTATGATCGCTATATCCATCAAAATTCACCTGTAATGAATCAATATCAACATTCATATATTCAGATGTTTGAGGAAACAAGCTAGGAACAAAATGTTGATTTGTTGATGTGGATGGCATCAAGGCAATGGGTAACAATTCATCTACATTTTCATCATCATCATCATCCGAATGAAAACCAAATTCATAATCATCATCATCATCATCATCATCATTATCATCATCATCATCATCAATATCATTATAATCTTTAGATATGGACTCATTTTCGTCATCAACATCTACCAATTCTGCATTATCTCCTAGGATATCGTCATCTTCTACCCCATCACAGTCATGTTGTCCACTCAATATTGTATCATCATCTCCACTCAAATCATTATTACCTACTTCAGCACAAAAATGATTTGAAGGACTAACATCATCAAGGGTATCATTGGTGGTAAAGTCCTCAATATACTCAACATATAATTCAATACTTTGCAAGCCTTGAACTTGACTAGCTTGGTTAAGTACCATACTCCAATCATCCTCATTTGTAATTTTTATACACACAAATCTTAATCCTTCATACGCTGGAAATGGATTTCGGTATTGCATTTTACTAATTATTTGGTTTTCATTCAACTACATGGCAAGCCTCATATGAAACATCAGTGAATTGAAAGCCAAATAAATGTTATTAGATATCTGCATCCAATTGTTGTATCCAGATTCATAGTCAACCCCAATTGTAGTTTCAACTACTCGCCCGCCCCAGTGAATAATTATTTTGTCAGGTACCTTCATGTTTACTAAAATATTATAAATTTTATTGTTAATATACACATTCAAAACTATATATATTTAATTATGTCTAATATAGTCATATTAGATTAAATATAATCCAATGAAATTGTTATATCATATGATTTAATTGAAATATTCGATTGAATGTCTCATATATGGAACAATATACCTAAACCACTACAATTTCATATAATAAAAAATTTGAATTTATAATTTGAAAATTTACGTAGAATTAAAATTATTGGTCTTCATTATTAGTTTAACAGTTAATATTTTTTGTTAAACCCATACAAAATACATGATTAATTAATTTAAATAAATTAAAAAGAGCTAAGATTTTTTATGCATCATTTTCATCAGCAACTAAATCATTGTCAAATAATGAATAACAAAACATATCTTGCCCAATTAATTTGGGATTCAAAGATGACTACAATAATCGGGATAATCAATTTACAGATAAAAATTTCAATCAAGATAACTAAGTAAGTACATATAAAAATACAACTACAATTAATTTTTATACTCCTAATCAATATTATTGTTATTCAAATATATATATATTCAAAAATCATACTTCTTATTTATTCATATAACTAATAAACATGGTTAATAAAAATTAATATGTATAATTACAACTAATTTTAATATTATCCTAAACCCTCAAAAAATTAATTATATATTCATCCCTAGTCTCTAAGTGACTAAATTTATGAAAAAATACAAAAAATAATACAATAGTAAAATAAAAAAATAAGTCAATTAAATTTTAAAATATTTTTTAATATTATCCTAAACCCTAAACTAATATAATTATGTGTTTTTTTTTAAAAATTCCTAAACCCTAAAAAATTAATTTTAAAATTCTTAATATTCATCTCATAACCCTAAAAAAAAAATTAATTAATGGTTTGCCAAAAAATTGAAAAAAAAAATTTGTTAAGGTTATTCCTAATCCATCAAAAAATTATTTCTATACTAATGAAAAATTAATTGATAAAAATTTTTTTATTATTCTTCCTAAACACAACAAATTAATTGTAACTTTATAGTTACATTTGAAAAATTCAAACAAAAAATTATTGTTCCAAAAAATTAATTATAACTTTATAAAAAAATAAAAAAAAATAAAAAAAATAATTTTTATATTATTCCTAAACCCTAAAAAATTAATTATGCCTTATATAAAAATTGACCCTAGAACAATGGAGAGTTAATTTTATAAAAATAAATATTTGGAATTTGGAATAAAAAAATTAACTTTATAAAAAATTTAAAATGATTAATTTTAATATTACAAGTTTATGAATTAATTAAAAAATAAATAGATTAATTTCAATATTCATCTCCTAAGCTCTAAACACATTAATTATAATTTTATAAAAAATACATAAAATAATAAAATAATTGCAACACTAAAAAAATATAAATCAAAATTACTACATTTTATATAACAAATAAAAAAATAAACATTTATAAGTTATAAATATCTTAATGTGCTTCCACATTTGATAACAAAAAATATGCAAAAAAAATTATTCAAAATATGAAACAAATTATTTAAAATTTTATAAAAAAACTTAAAAGTTAAAAAAGTAGTTTAAAATTTTTTAGCATTCATCTCAAAAATCTCTCAAAAAAGAAAAATTGTCTCAAAACCCTCCAAAAAGCATTTACATGTTCATAAGAATTTAATATTTTTCCTAAATCCTAAATATTTTTTTTGATAATCACTCCACTTAGTCACAAATAAATTATAATGCACACAATATACATATAACATATATATAAATATACATACAATAAAATTTTTAATGTACATAAATATATATCTTTAATCAAATTTGCAAATTAAAAAAATATGCAAATTAAATATGCAAAATCCATATTTTTACTCAAATAATGAAATTAAAAATATGTAAATCAAACACACAACACCAAATTTAACACAAATATTTTTAAATATTCTATAATTAATTAACACAAATATTTTTAAAAGTTAAAAAATTAATTTAAAATTTTTTAACATTTATCTCAAAACTCTCTAAAAAAATAATTCATCTAAAAATCCTTAAAAATTAATTTAGTAATTTATGAAAAAAATTAAATAATTCAAATAAATATAATTTTAATGTTATTATACTTCAACCCTCAAAAAAACATTTATATGTTCATGAAAAATTATTATTTTTCTATTTTTCTAAACTAAACAAATTAATTTGACTACACTAAAAAATATGAAAATAATATTTTTACTATAAAAAATTAAAAAAATTCACATATTTAATTTCTACAATTTAACATTACAATAATAAATTTTACAAAATTTACACTCATTATTTTAATTTCATTATTTTTATGATAATTCTTAATTATCTACCTAAAAATATTAACTAAAAAAAATAAAATATTTCATGCAAGTAAAATATATATTACAATAAATAAATTGATAAAAATATTTAAGTTCATAATCCTATTTTTCTAAACTAAAGAAATTACTTTAACTACACTAAAAAATATGAAAATAATCTTTTTACTATAAAAAAATTAAAAAAATTCACATATCTAATTTCTAAAATTTAAAATTACACCAATAAATTTTCTAAACTTTACACTCATTTATTTAATTTATTTAATTTTATGATACTTCTTAATTTTCTACCTAAAAATATTAATTTAAGAAAAAATATAATATTTCATGCAAATAAAATATATACTACAATAAATAAATTGATAAGAATATTTAAGATATAAAAAATATCTTTTTTTTGCTTCCAATAAAATAATTTTCTGCATAAAAAAATATAATATATGATTATTTACATAAATACAATAATTAAAAAAATTAAAAATAAGTGATTTTCTTACATTATGCGATAATATGTATGTAGAGTTGTAAGAGTTTTATGTAGAGTTTGGTATGAAGATTTAGAAAGTTTAATAGAGGGTTAAGAGAGTGAAAAGAAAAGAAAATTTAAAAAGTTTTAAGAGGGTTGATGTGGTGTGTGAAGAAATAAATGTGTTATTTAGAGTGAAATGAAGATGATTTTTAAAGTGATAAAAAAATTTTAATTTTTTTTATTTTCTCGGGTGGAAGGATTTAAAAAAAAGGTCAATCTATACTGCTGCAGATTCAGATTCCCAGCATGAGAATATGCATCATAAGAAAAAAAAAAAAGATAAAGTTAGGCCGTTCACTGCAGCTGCAGTGAACTCAGCATATTTAAAAAAATAAAATATTAAATCGAAACTATGCCTTTCGGTTTTATGTGACAGTGAGTTAAAAAAATTTTCAGCCATCAAACCGAAAGTGAAATTTTTGATTTGATGAATGACTTTTATATTTTGGTAATTATGGGAGTATATCTCACATTTTAATAAAATTTAGAATTTACTCCTTTATTTTAATAAAAATCCGAAGGGAATGAGCCGAAATTTGAGTCCAAAGGCGACTTCACTGTTTATTTTTAAAAAAAGGATACTGGTAATGGGGAATGATTGCTGTGTTATCCTTATTTTTGGGTAGCTAAAAATGTCACTTCAAAGCACGATCACTTACTGTATTTCTTGTTCCTTTCCTTTTTGTTTATGACTATTATTACGTTCAACTCGTAAGCGCAAAGAATGTAATAATAGGGAATACAACCTGCTTAGCTTCCAAGTCCAGCCATGATCTTTTGGTGGGTCTGTGTTTTGGTTTTGAAACTTGGAAAAGGGTATTTTTGGTGTTTGTCATTCATCTTTTACTGGTTGTACATATGAAAATAGTACTCCAATAAGAACTAACTCTAAGAAAATTCTGGTTCCTGGTAAATTTAATAAATTTAGAAAGTGCAGTACTATCGTTATCCATTCAGAATAAGGGAATGGTTTGTTGCATGAAAAATGTGCTTTGGTCTTGAAGCAAATGGTATTTATAGGAAAGAATTTGTTAAAAATGCATGTCTTGACTCTACCTGGCTGTACAAAATTTGCTAAGATGTATTTGAAACTATCTTTTCAACTCCCCAACCCTCCTTTCTCTTTTTGTATCTTTCTCTCCCTTGTTTTATTTATCTACACGAGTTAATGGGCATTTCACTGGCATTTGCTTTTTGTTGATTCCAATATGGGACAGCATGTAAATTTTTTACCATCCTAATTATTCTTGTCCAATTTCAGAGGATTCAAACACATACAATTACTAGAACTTTCAAAATTTTTTTATAAAGCTTAGCTCTATACTAATCACTTGGGTGCTTCTAGGTGGGTTCTATTTTGACGCTATCATTCAGCAATAGATAGTGGCGGAATCACGTGGGGTCGTGTGGAGTCGCACGACCCTTTTTGGCTGGCCGGCCGGAAGTATATGTGAGGAGGAACAAGAAGCTTCCTTTGTCTCAGTCCGGTGTCTGATCTTTCGCGAGCCCCCCTTCCTTGGTTGCTGGTTTGATTTCCTGCACAGTCCGGTGTCTGGTCTCTGACAGTGAAAATTTTACCCCCCCTTAGCAAGGTCGCTAATTCCGCCAACTGGCAACAGGTAAGCAATTTAATTTTCAACCCTTTTTCTCTTTTCTAGGATGTCCTTGTCAGTGTGTATCAGGTCATTTTTTATTTGATGAAATTTAATTGTTAACATGCTAACAGCTTCTTGATTGTATTGGTCTTGTCTGCAAAATTATATCGCAACAGGACTTTTTGTCACAATTTTAACCATCCTAAGCAGAAAAAAATGATTGACTTTAATTTCTTCTTCAACTAACATTCATAATGATCACTTTATGAAGATCCCATTGTACTCTGGAAGCTCAAAGCATTGATCTAGAGACTCCCAATTTATTGCTTCTTCTGTTTATAGATATAAGTTAACATGTTGAAATCACATTTGCACTTTTAACCTTTTTCTCACAAGTATCTATAATTTCCTGAAACCATTTGGAGCTATATTTCTATGTGTTCATGTTTCAAGTTACACTGATATTTGATAGTGATTTTCCCTGTTTAGGAATTTAACATAATAATCCAATAAACAATTAAGTTTTACAAAAATAAATTTACTACTGATCTCATTATTACTAGGCTGGTATAAAATAAACACAGAAGAAAATCCATATTGGTATTGGAACATCCTTGCTGTTAGGAAAATAGCTAGTCCTTTCCTCGCATGGTTATTAAAGGCACAAGGCCATCATTAACAGAAATAGGAAGATGTGCAACTAGAGAATAGAATACGATTAACAGAAATAGGAAAAGGTGCAGAAATAGAGATAGAGAGAAAGAATAAGAATAGAGATAAGAAAGGGAAAGAAATTGAGGAAGAACTCAGATATTGGTATATTCAGCATATTCTCTAGAGTTAGTACATTTTGTGTGAACAGGGTAACCAATTATTCCTTTCTTTCTTACTCTTCTCTGCGACCAACAACATTCTCTTGTCATTTTCTACAGTTCATTCTTCGTCATTCTTTCCTTACCTTTTCTCTTCCTTCTATTCATAACAATGAGATACCAATCAACTGATTATGATGATACATTTATGGAATTACAACCCCATAAGCATAATTCAATTTTATTAGAAGAGATACTATCTAGAGAGAATTTTAGCAACTGCAAGGACAAACAAGAAGAGCAAGATTTAAATCATGAGAAGGCTAAACCAAAATCAGAAGAACCTATCTTCCAAGAGTAGAATTCCTCGAATTCTCATATTCAAAGTGATACAGGTTACATGTTTGAACATCATGATACAATAAAATAACTGAAAATGGAGCTGACAATGCCAGAATTGGAGGTCTTCCAACTATTCTAAAAGAATCAGAATCTGAAAAATTGGAAACTATTCTTAAAGAAAATAGAGTACATGCGGTTGGTGTTTTATCGGATATGCCTTTTTTTTAAATTATTATATTAAAGTTAACCTTATGTATGATCGATATCGTGTCACAAGACAAGAGAGTGCAACAGGTTGTATGACAATATTATAACATTTTAAGTAGTTTGTTCATGCAATTGCTAAAGATCAAAATTGGTGATAGAATTGAAAAAAGGAGTAAATTTTTTTTGGTCATTAAGCCTATATATATAAGTTATTTTAGTTTATCAGATGATAATAATATATTCATAGACAAATATTTTTAAAGTTGTTTTTACAGTTTTTTTTAAATAATAGAGTAAGCAATACCTGGAAAACATAGCAGTTAGGTAACCCAGAAACAAAAGGGTAGAAAACAATACCCAAAGGAGAGAGATGAGAAAGTTGAGTGCCCAAACCAAGAGTGCAGGAGGATCTGTGGCATGTGGGTGATAGATGTAGAAGTATCGGCATCTGGTGATCCCAGTGGTGGTATTCCGGCAACTTTCTGGTGATCAAAATTAATTTTCTGGTGATTTTTAGGCGCATGACAGTGCTAGTAGATCATCAAGTTTTGAGTCTACTGGTGGTGGTTGAGCTCATCTCAAGTGAATGTGAGGGAGGTGCCCCTTTATTGGGCCTTGCACCTAGAAAAAGGCGTGTGCCTCTGTGAGGTTCCCCACCTTCCGCCCTAAGCCCCTACGCCTAATGCATGCCTCAATAACTATGTTTCCTCATTTATTTTATTTTCTTTATATTTCTGGGAAATTGATCAATCAAATTTTGCATCATATTTGGAAATAAATCTGGGAATGGATTGATTTTGGGTCTCAAGCATTGGCTGAAATTTTCTCCCCTTTTGCCCTCTATATTAGAAAATCTACTTTATGGTAATGAATTTTGGTGGATAGATTCCACAATTAAGTTACATGAAATTTCTTTATGAGGGCTTAATTTTGTCATTTCAATTCAATTTTTTTTTTGTTTGCATAATGCTACACAATTCATAGTAGGCATTCTTTTATAGTTGCTCTTGCTATTTTGGTTCTAATATGAAAGACTCAAAGCCTTTATAATGCTTTTTTTTTTGTCTCTTATCATGTGCTTTTGAATTTTATTCTTAGCAAATTAGTTTCCAAGAATTCAGAAACAAGCTTCTGGAACCAAGTTTGGTAGACCACATAGTTGTTTTCCAATAAGTCAGTTGCAAAAGTGTATGTAAGGAGCTCAGACCAGAATCAAACAATTTATGATGTTGTACAAGGTCCTGTTAATGGTACTCTTGCTAGAGGACATAGGGGCTAATATAAAAGATACTTCAATATTGGAAGCATTGAATCTTTTGAGGAGAAGTTAGAGGAAGCCCAAGAAGCATTAGAGATAGACCCTCACAACTATGTTCTTGTTACATATGTCTATGAAATGGATTAGCCTCGAGAACTGATAATTGTTGCACCAGCACTCTTATTTCTTTGAACCCATTTGTACATGAGATGGAGAATGCAAGGTGGATTAGGCGTTGGTGGTGGCAGCAGTGGAAGGGGTGCCCAGGGGATATTTAACGTAGGGAAGGCTCAAGTAACCAAAGTGGATAAAAATTCTAAGAATAAGGTTAGCTTTCTGTTCTCTTTGTCAATGGTGGAGGCTTATTTTGTAGCATCTATCTTTTCAAAGCACCACATGCTATCCTTTTCTTAATAGTTAAAAAGATGCCCTTTAGCACTGTTACAGAGAAGCTTCTTGAAATCATATTCAATATGATTCATTTTTTCCTGGGCGCTCCAGGTCTATTTCAAAGATGTTGCTGGCTGTGATGAGGAAAAACAAGAAATCATGGAATTCATACACTTCCTTAAGAACCCAAAGAAGTATGAGGAATTGGGAGCTAAAATTCCTGAAGGTGCAACTTTTGGTAGGTCCTCCAGGAACTGGAAAGACCCTTCTAGCAAAGGCAACTGCTGCGGAATCTAGAGTGCCTTTTCTGTTTATATCTGGTTCAGATTTCATGGAGATGTTTGTTGGTGTTGGACAGTCTAGAGTGAGAAACTTGTTTCAAGAAGTAGGGGTGTTTTCGGGCCGGGTTGGGCTGGGTTTACCTCCAGCCCGAAGCCCGGCCCGAAATTTATTCGGGCTGCAAAAATGAGCCCGTAGCCCGACCCTAAACCCAGTCGGACAGGGCCAACTCGGGCTGACAAGGCCAGTCAGGCCGGATCAACGGGTTGAACCTTTTTTTAAACCTTTTTTTAGTGTTTTTTGGGCCAATTTTATGAGTGTTTTTTATGTTGCAAAATTTTTTAATCTCTATTTAATTTAATTTTTTATAATATTTTTATTATAATTTGTTTTTTCTAATATTGTCTTTAAAATGAGAAAAAAACATTTCCAACAATATTTTAACTTTTATATAAAATATATAAATTAATAAAATTAATACACTTCAAATTTCTAAAATCAAATAAAATTATAAAATCTCAAGCATCATTCAATCATGTAAATAAAAATAATATCAAACATCAATCAACATGAAATTAAAATAATCTCATTCATCAATCAACATGCAATTTAAAAAAAAATGCAATGCAATACACAAATTTAATACTAAATTACTAAACCATACAAGTTCCAAATAAAAAAATTAGATCTCAACATAATAAAATAGAATCTCAAATTGGTTGATTGATCTCTACATCCTCATTCTTTGTGCATATTGATTCTTGAGTTAGACTTGTACAAACTCCTGCTGCAAAATCTGTAAAAATAAAAAAAAAATTAACAATAATAAATTTTAAACAATAAAGTACTTTTAAAAATTATAAAGATAAAATATTATAAGTTCAAAAGCCAATTTGACATTTTATCCAAAATTTGCATATTAAACCTTAATAAAATATAACATGTTATACAATTATACTAACCACCAATCGCACAGCACAACCACTGAAAAACATTTCGAGTCAAGATTTAATAACCATAAGAGAAATACAAACTTACAACTATAGAATCCATCCCATAACAAGGCCATTGGCTGATACAAATTCTAATTTACCTGAAAGAACTAGCAAATGTTCATAATGTAACAATCACCTTTTACATGGTATGGTCATGTCTAAACTAGGTCTCAACTTACTTCTTCCAAGCAGCATAAGAAAAGCAAGATACATATATCAAAATTTTCCTTAAACAAAGACTTAAATATCTCAACTAGTACTTTCACCAAGTAAAGAAAAAGAAAAACACGGTTAGATTGGAAATGCTCTAATCATGACACAGGTTGCCAACTCCTCACCCAATCTGTCAAAGTAGCAACATTTTTATCTATGTCCTCAATAGAATCATTTCTTAATGCGACAACAATATCATCTGGGTAACTTTCTTTCGCCTCCTCTAACAAAACTTGGAAATTTTCACATTCAATATTGTTTGAAATCTTGTTTTGCAAGTATCCCCTACCACACACAGCAATTTTATCTTTTGAGCTAACAAAGCAAACATTTGGGTAGACCATAAAGTTGATTCATTTATGCTCTACTACTACAAGCTATAAAACCAAATATGCAAAGAGTACAGTAAAACTAATAACCAATTACCTCCTGTTCAGACGATCATACACGACAGAGTTGTCAGTTTGAAGCACTACTACGCGATCAAACCACCGCTCTAGAAAGAAATCACAACCATGATAATCCACTATATTTCCTCCTCCTATTATATCTTCAAGCTCAATTCATCACATACCTAGCAAAACTCCAAGCTTTAACAGTTTCACCATATGTAATCCATTCTAACAACACTAAATTCAGGAAAAGAAAAAACAACTGAAATGAATCATGATTCAAAAATCTGGGTTTTAATCTAAATTGAGAGAGAAAATAAAACGAATGAAATTGGGGATTAGGGTAATGAGAAGTACCAGGTCTTCATTGATAATGTGACATTCGAATTGCTCATCCCAACCATCGCTGGTGAAAGAGAAGAGGGCAGAGGGAGGCAGCGCTCTGGCTGCGCAAAGAAAAGAGGGCAGAGGGAGGGTAGGGGTGTTTTGATTTTTAGGGTTTTATTTAAGTTAGTATATATACTGTATACTAACAAAAATAAAAAATTTTCGGGTCGGCCCGAGAATTTTAAAATATAACTCGAGGCCCGACCCGATCCGAATTCGGGCTTCAAAATTTAACCTGAGGCCCGACCCTAACTGATTTTCGGGCAGGCCCAACCCGTCCGATTTTCTCTAGTCGGACCGAATTTTTTGGGCCACGGATTTTTTGAACACCCCTATCAAGAAGCAAGTCAGTGTGCTCCAAGTATTGTGTTTATTGATGAGATTGGCAGAGCAAAGGGGGGCGTGGAGGCTTCTTTGGTTCCAATGATGAGCGAGAAAGTACCCTTTATCAATTGCGGGTATAAAAATTAAAAAAACTTATATAATAAAAAATAATTTAAAATATTAATTTTTATAATTTTATTAAAATATTTTTTTAAACAAGACATAACACACTTTGCTATAAAAAAAAGATAAAAATTAAAGTTTATAATTTTTTTAATTTTATTAAAATATTTTTATTTAATAGTAAAATTAAAAAAAAGAGAAAAAAATTAAAATAAAATAATGATTGTGATGAAAGAATAAATATTTTTTTAAAAAAATTTAGTTTTATTGAAAAATGAATTATTTTTTTAAATTTTGGTTTAATTTTTTTATAAAAATAAAAATATTTTTATTTTTATAGTATTTTTAAAATAAAATTTATTTTTTAAATAATTTTATAAATGTTCCATGGTTTATTATAAAAATTATTTTTAATTAATAATATTTTTTATATATCACAAAAGATAAAAATATATAAATATTATTCATTTTAAACTAAAAAATATAAAATAATTAATATTTATATAAATGAAAGTAATTATTACTGTAATAAATTAAAATCGATCGCTCAATCAATATAAATAAAAACTAAATAATTTCTCAAAAAAATAAAAAATAAATAATTATTAATCATAATATATTCAATGAAAGAAATAAAAAATTCTATAAGAATATAATGAAAATAATTATATTATAATATAGTTAAATTATTATACTATCTTATCTACTTTTATATTATTGTTTTTTCTTCATTTAATTTGTTTAAATAAGATTTTTATATAAAAAAGAAAAAAATTAAAAAAGTTGCAGCAATTTATTTATCCCATATCTATTTCCATTTCAACTCTAAAATTGAATTAATTAATTAATTAATTTTTTGAGTCAATTAATTAATTATTTGATTATCCGCTGACAAATTATGAACAAAGTATCTTATTTTCCAAGTTTATTACCGTACGCCTTTGCTGACCTCAAATTTTCCTCCTTAAAAAACCTAACAAATTTCTCAATTTCACGTCCAAAAATCACATTAATCATTAATTAATTATTATTATGATATTTTCTAAGCTCACTCGCCAATTTTCTCGATCCTTTCCGTCTTCATTTGTAAGTTTTTATTTTTTATTTTTTATTTTTGAATTTCTGCATTTGTTTTCTATGCAGATTTTATAATTTCTGATTTTTTTTGTTTGTTGAAAAATGATAGAATGTATTGCGTGGTAGTGGTGGAAGATCAGCGATTTCGAGATTGGCCGGAGGAGGTGGTGGGAATGTAGAGGGAATCGATGGAGGATTAGGGCTTGTGAGAGGATATCTAGTTTCAATTGGGGCTCACAATAAGATTGTTAATAATAAATCTTATTTATTCGATTTAAATTACATTCTTGCTAACCCAAGAATTCGAAGATTTTTCTCCAGCGAGGCTCCTAAGAAGAAAAGTAAGCCAAAAAATAGTTATGGTCAGATAGGTTTTGGCATGTGGGTGTTTACTTATTTTCATGGTTATGGTGTTTTCATTTTGCAGATTATGAGAACTTCCATCCAAAGGAAAAGAAGGAAGTTCCCAAAGGGAATGAGCAGAAATCTGAGTCCAAAGGTAATTTCGCCGTTTAATTTTTAAAGAAAGGATATTGGAAATGGGGAATGATTGATGTGTTATTCTTATTTTTGGGTAGCAAAAAATGTCACTTCAAAACACGATCACTTATTGTATTTCTAGTTCCTTTCCTTTTTGTTTATGACTATTATTACAATGTTCATCTTGTGAGTGAAAAGAATGTAATAATAGGAAATACAACCTGCTTAGCTTGCAAGTGCCAGCATGATGTTTTGGCGGGTCTGCTTTCTGGTTTTGAAACTTGGAAAAAGATATTTTTGGTGTTTTTCATTTATCTTTTTCAGGTTTTACAGTTGAAAATGGTACTCCAATAAGAACTAACTCCGGGAAAAATCTGGTTCTTGGTGAACTTAGTAAATTTAAAAAGTGCAGTGCTATCATTATCCATGCAGAATAAGGGAATTGTTTAGTGCATGTAATATGTATTCTGGTCTTGGAGCATATAGTAATGGGAAAAAAATTGTTAAAAATGCAGGTCTTTGCTCTGCCTGGTTGTAGGAAACTTGTTAAGATGTGTTTGAGACTATACTTGCACCCACACCCCAACCCCCTTTATCTTTTTCTATCTCTCTCTCCCTCCTTTTCTTTATCCACATGGGTTAATGGACATTTCACAGTGTTTGCTTTTGGTTGATTCAAATATGGGACATTTAAATTTTTTTTCACCATCCTAGTTATTCTTTTCCAATTTCAGAGGATTCAAACACAGACGACGATTGGAACTTTCTGAAAGCTTTCATAAAGCCATTCAATTTACTTAGCTCTTTACTAGTAATTGGGGTGCTTCTTTATGGCTTCCCTTTTGCCGCTAATGAACAGCAACAGGTAAGCAATTCAATTTTCAACCCCTTTTTCTTTTCTAGGATGTCTTGTCAGTGTGTTCCAGGTCATTTTTAGTTTGATGAGATTTGATTGTTAGCGTGCTGACAGCTTCTTGATTTTATTTTGGTTTGTCTGCAAAATTATTTCACAACACGAAATTTTTATCATAATTTTAACCATCATAAGCAGGGAAAAAATGACTGTTTTAATTTCTTCTTCCAATATATATATATATATATATATATATATATTAGTTAACATTTTGAAATCACATTTGTACTTTTGACATTTTTCTCACAAGTATCTGTGTGATTTCTTGATACTGTTTTAAGCTATACTTCTATGTACTTGTGTTTCAAGTGATGGACTGATATTTGATGGTGATTTTTCCCTGTTGGGAATTTAGCATAGTTGTTCAATAAACAGTTAAGTTCTAAAAAGTCAATTTACTACCGAGCTCATTATTTCTGGGCTGGTATAAAATAAAAACAGAAGAAAATCCATATTGGTGTTGGAACATCCTTGCTGTTAGGAAAATAGCTAGTGGATATGTTCTTAAATATGATCCTGCTCCTTCTTTCCTCGCATGGTTATTAAAAGCACAAGATACTAAGGGGTCCTGGAGCCTAGGCCGCAAGGCATAGGCATGCGCTTGAGAGAGGACCGTCAGACGCAGAAGTTAAAAATGAAAAATTTAAAATTATGGTTAAGAATTTATGTCAAAATCAAGATATTAGCCCTATTTGGTCAAATTGACTAAAACTAACAATTTTTCAGAACATCTAAAAAAAAACCTCCTTTAATACAGATTATATATAGGCCTAGTGACAAAAAAATTTAAACTTTATCCATTTTATCAATTGTATTTCAAACTTTGATTTTTATCAATTATATGATCAAACTATTTAAAATGTTACAACATTATATTACAACCTATTACTTTCTCTTGTGACTTGATATTTATTCTATGAGTAGGTTAATCTTAATATAATAATTTTAGAAAAAGGCCAAATTCGATAAAAGACTATGTCCATCTAAAACACTTCCTTTTTTGCTTCTTATTGAGTCAAAATATAAAAACCCCCATTGAGATACCAATCAAATCGTTGAGCTGTTATAATGAGATACCAATCAACTGATTCTGATGATGAATATATAGAATTACCCCAGAAGCATAATTCAATATTATTAGCAGAGAGAGATTATCGGGAGAGAAGTTAAGCAACTTTGATGACAGCAAGAAGATTAAGAATTAAATCATGAGAAGGCAAAACCAAAATCAGAATAACCTGTCTTCCATGAGCAGAATTCCTCAAATTAAGTGATGCAGATTATGTTTGAGCATCAGGATACAATAAACCAACTGAAAATGGAGCTGAAACTAGCAAGAAATGGAGGTCTTCCAACTATTCTTGAAGTATCAGAATCTGAAAAATAAGTAACTATTCTCAAAAAAAAAAAAGAGAGAGTACAAGGGTTTAGTGTTTTACCTGATGTCACTTTTTTTAATCATTATATTGAAGTTAACCTATATGTAGAATAGATATCATGTCACAAGAGAGACCAGCTGGTTGTGTGATAATATTGTAACATTTTAAATAATTTAATCATATAATTGATAAAAATCAAAGTGATGATAAAATTGAAAACAAGGGTAAATTATAAGGGTTTTGTTGTTGTTGTTGTTGTCATTAAGCCTTATATACATATTAAAGTTCTGTACTTTATTGAATGATGCTAACAGATTCATAAACAAATGTTTTCAAAGTTGTTGTAACAATTTTTTTTAAAAGAAAAAGGAAAAAAAAAAAGAAACAGAAGTAAGCAATACCTAAAACATAGCAGCTAGGTGACCTCTAACATGCAAAGTTTCTGTTGTCATTAAGCCTAGCATCTTAGAGGTGCTACCCTTTGCGAGGTTGGCTGCCTTGCATGTTAGAGGTGCTACCCTTGCAATGCCTTGCATCAAGCATGCCTTTAATAACTATGTTTCCTCATTTTTTTTAAATTTTCTTTTTTAAAATTTCTGGGGAACCGATCATTCATATTTTGCATCCAATTTGGAAATAAAGATGGGAATGGCTTGATTGTGGGTCTCAGGCATTGGTTATTTTCTCCCTTTTTCCTTCTACTTTAGAAAATTTTATTCTGTGGTAATGAATTCTGGTGGGCAGATTCCACAATTGACCTAGTTGCTTGAAGTTTCTTTATGAGGGCTTAATTTTGTGATTTCAATTTAATTTTGATTTTTGTTTGAATAATGCTACACAATTCATAATAGGTCTTCTTTTATAGTTGCTCTTGCTATTCTGGTTCGAATATCAAAGCCTTTATTTTACTTTCTTTTGAATTTTATTCTTAGCAGATTAGTTTCCAAGAGTTTAAAAACAAGCTTCTGGAACCAGGTTTGGTAGACCATATAATTGTTTCCAATAAATCAGTTGCAAAAGTGTATGTAAGGAACTCAGACCAGAATCAAACAAATGATGATGCTGTGCAAGGTCCTTTTAATGGTGTTCCTACTAGAGGACATGGAGGCCAATATAGCCAATATAAATACTACTTCAACATTGGAAGCATTGAATCTTTTGAGGAAAAGTTAGATCAAGCCCAAAAGGCATTAGGGATAGATCCTCACAACCATGTTCCTGTTACATATGTCTCTGAAAATGTTTGGCTTCAAGAACTCATGAGGTTTGCACCGACACTCTTATTTTTGGGAACCCTTATGTACATGGGACGGAGAATGCAAGGTGGACTAGGTGTTGGCGGTGGCGGCAATGGAAAGGGTGCTCGGGGGATATTTAACATAGGGAAGGCTCACATAACCAAAGTGGATAAAAATACCAAGAATAAGGTTAGCTTTCTGTTCCCTTTGTCAAAAATGGAGGCAGGCTTATTTTGTAGCATCTAGCTTTTTGAAGCACTGTTTTTTCCCGCTATCCTTTTCTTAATAGTTGTAAAGATGCCCATTAGAACTGTTCTATAGAAGTTTCTTGAAATCATATTAATATAATTCATTTTTTCCCACTGGGCACTCTAGGTCTATTTCAAAGATGTTGCTGGCTGTGATGAGGCAAAACAAGAAATCATGGAGTTTGTACACTTCCTCAAGAACCCAAAGAAGTACGAGGAATTGGGAGCTAAAATTCCTAAAGGTGCACTTTTGGTAGGTCCTCCAGGAACTGGAAAGACCCTTTTGGCAAAGGCAACTGCAGGGGAATCTGGAGTGCCTTTTCTGTCTATATCTGGTTCAGATTTCATGGAGATGTTTGTTGGTGTTGGACCGTCTAGAGTTAGAAACCTGTTTCAAGAAGCAAGGCAGTGTGCTCCAAGTATTGTGTTTATTGATGAGATTGATGCAATTGGCAGAGCAAGGGGGCGTGGGGGCTTCTCTGGTTCAAACGATGAGCGGGAAAGTACCCTTAACCAATTACTAGTAGAAATGGATGGCTTTGGAACCACATCTGGAGTTGTTGTGCTTGCTGGCACTAATAGACCAGACATTTTAGACAAAGCTCTGTTGAGGCCGGGTCGATTTGATCGTCAGATTTCCATTGATAAGCCTGATATTAAAGGCCGTGAGCAGATATTCAAGATCTACTTGAAAAAAATAAAACTCGATCATGAGCCGTCATATTATTCTCAAAGGCTTGCAGCCCTCACTCCTGGATTTGCTGGGGCAGATATTGCAAATGTTTGTAATGAAGCTGCTCTAATTGCTGCTAGGACTGAAGGATCACAGGTCGCAATGGATCACTTTGAAGCAGCAATAGATAGGGTCATCGGTGGTTTGGAGAAGAAGAACAAGGTAAATCATCTTTTGTTTGTTGTTGCATTTGAATTCTTCAAGGTTATTTGTTAACAGATGAAATACCTCCAGTGATGCTTAGAGGATTCTCTCCAGAATGCATAGACACACTCTCACGTTTTTTTTTTTCCTAAAAATATAATTATTACAAAACAAACAAATAAATGAAGTTCCAGCTAACTGGAAATCTTGCTTTGTTGGCTTAAATAATTAATGCTGGTTTTTGCTTGGCCTCATTTCAAGAATTTGCCTAGGAAAGTGTTAACATTTCTGTTTTATCAAGCAGGTAATAAGCAAACAAGAACGTCGAACTGTTGCTTATCATGAATCAGGTCATGCTGTTGCTGGCTGGTTCTTGGAACATGCAGAACCCCTTCTGAAAGTGACAATTGTTCCTCGTGGTACTGCTGCACTTGGATTTGCCCAGTATGTTCCTAATGAAAACCTTCTCTTAACCAAGGAGCACCTTTTTGATATGACATGCATGACTCTTGGAGGTCGGGCAGCTGAACAGGTAATGATAAAGTTCTCATCTTAGCTGGCATTTAGGATAAACTGTGGTAGTGCTAAATGCCTTACACAACATATAGTTTGTTTTTATGTAGCATCATTTGTTAGTTTATGCAACATGTATATTATTTTGCTAACTTGCATCTCATTGTGCACACGCTAGTTCCACCTTCCTATCAAAAGAAATGATAATGAATAGAAACTAAACAAAGAATGAGTGTTATAAATTAACATAATAGTGCAATACCATTACCCTTTAAATGTAATTCTGACTTATGAGGGATGTGATTCTTTTGAATGCAGGTTTTGTTGGGGAAAATCTCAACAGGAGCGCAAAACGACTTGGAAAAGGTGACAAAGATGACTTATGCCCAAGTAGCAGTATATGGCTTTAGTGACAAGGTGGGTCTCCTTTCTTTCCCTCCTAGGGAGGACGCTTTCGAGATGTCCAAGCCATACAGCAGCAAAACTGGGGCGCTGATTGATAGTGAAGTACGAGAATGGGTGGGCAAAGCATATGAGCATACAGTACAACTTATAGAAGAACACAAAGAACAAGTGGCTCAGATTGCTGAGCTGCTGCTTGAAAAAGAAGTTCTTCACCAAGATGATTTGGTTCGAGTGTTGGGCGAAAGGCCATTTAAATCGAGTGAGATTACAAATTATGACAGATTTAAGGAAGGATTCAAGGAGGAAGAGAAGGTTACAGAAACACCAGTAAGTGGTAATGAGGATGATGATGCTTCATCCATACAGGTTGCTCCTGCGTAACTTGAGACATTGCAGTGTTCGTACATTTGCTTTTCATTTTTTTTAATTTTCATTGTAATAGATTTCTGTATAATTGCTATTATTATGATCACAGCATCATCTTTAAATTAAAAATTACAAAAGTGTAACAGTTCAATATATCCTTTGTTTTTTTTAACTTTTTTCTCATATTTTCTTGTACAAAATAAACGTTCTAGGCAAAGTTAAAATCTAAGCTGCTTTACCTTTTTCAGCCGTTGATTGAACAAACATGAAACTTTGACTAGATTTTTCCGTTTAGTTAATGGAAAACAATAGAGTTTAGTAAGAAAATTTGTTCAACAAGTGGGGCAATTGAGGAAAATAAATGGTTTTAATTTTTTTAAAAATTTTGAAATTATATAATAAATTTTCATTTTAAAAATATAAATAATTTTTATACTTAAACTATGTATAAATAATTTTTTCTTGAATTGAAATTAATAAAAATAAAAATTTCACCATAATTAGGTTTTATTTAACTAAAAATTAATTCATAAACCTATCGTGCAATTTATTATAAGAAATATACATTATGAAAAATAACACTATATAAATATTATTCGTTATAAATAAAAAACATATAAATGCAAAATTATTATAAATTCAATGTAAATAATGATACTATATTGTACTATATTTTTAAGCAAACCTTCCATCAATAGTTTTAATTATTTATACATATTAATATAAAAATTCAAAAATCAATCATAATATATTCAATGAAAGAAAAAAAATAAGGAAAAATTAAAATATAATGAAAACAATTATATTATTATAATATACTAAAAATATTATACTGTCTCACTTATATTTTATTTTTTATGCTATACGTTTTATTTTTTTCTTCACATGATTTGTTCAAATAAGATTATTATATATATATATAAACTACTAAATTTTTATATTAAATGTATATATATAAACTACTAAATTTTTATATTAAATGTCTTATTAATTACCTATTATATTTGACTATTGAAATATTTAAAATTATATAAAAATAAAAGATAAATTAAATGGTGAATAAAGATAAAATTTCAATATATATATATATGGACACACACACATACACACAGATTCATGAGCTATATTGAACTAATATCCTTCAAAACTGAAAAATAAAAAGAAACAAGATAATACATTATTCATAGGTTAGCCACATTAAATTTGTTACCTCCATTTATACTAAATATAGGTTTAGATCTTCACAAACAAACAATATATACAAAAACATTAAAATGAAAGCATCAAGAAAATACTAGAACCTTTGAACAGACCCATAGTTGAATTCTTGATGAATTTGTGCTTGAAAATAAATAAAGTTGCTATAGGCTCCACAATTCCTAATTTGGGTTAGAAAATTTCAAAGTTATTGAACGTCAACTTCCATTTTCTAGAAATACAATTATTAATTTGACTGACCTTTACTCCTTTCCCATTTCAATCAATACCTTCTTTTATTTTTGCTTTTTTAGCCTTGAATTGAAATTTTTTTGTCATGAATTTTTATTAGTTCTTGAATTGAATTGAGTTTAACATTCACATTCAACTAATTTTGTATGGCAAATTATTTTTTGTACCGTTAAATAAAGTTGTTACAAGTTCCTAACTACACAAATTCATTTAATAATTGTTAAATTATTTGTATATTTAATTTTTATTGAATACTTGAATTAAATATATTATTGAATTAAATGTTAATTAATATCATTATTGTGTTACTTATCTTAAAACTATAAATATTATACAAAATAATTTTTACTATTTATTTATTTTTATTAATTACATGTGAAAAAGAGAATTACTTAGAACTCATACTTATTGGAATATATGGCATTGTAATTTAATTCTTGTATTTTCTGTTGTAGTTAGAGGACTTTTTAGTAATTAGACTTATATATATAAACTCTATTTTCTGTATTCAGATGGTTCGAGAAGTCATTTTATAATGCATAAATATTTTTCTTCATTTTGCTCTCTAGAGTTCTCTGTGTTCATCACTCTCGATCTCTGATTTCTACAATACTCCAAATTTAAGTAAAAGCAATAATATTTCTAGCTATCAAATTAAGACTTAGCAGTTATTTAATTTTTTTAATTTAATAACATAATTTTTATATAAATTATTTTATTAAAAATGCATGGAAAATGAGTGAATTGTTTGTATTTTTCTTTCCTTATGAACGGATTATTTGCATTTTTATTTTATTCAAACCGTGTGTCTAAAAAAAGCAAATTAGAGTTAAAATATATTAAGAAATGGGGAAAAAGGAAAAAGAAAACAATCACTATCACATTAAAATAATAAGAACTACGAGGGTGTTTCTCAAAACTTAAAAGCTTGTCAAAACTGCTTATAAGCTGTTTTTAGATTATAAGTTGTTTATTTAAGTGTTTCTGAAAACTTAAATAGTTGATTATAATCTGATTTTAATCAGTTTTTTAAAAGTTGAGTTTTGCTACTTTTTTTTAAGCACTTATTTTTTAAGCAGTTTTGACCAAGTAAAAGACCATACTATCCCTACCTAATCTTCAATATTCTAAATTTGCCCACCTTATACACTTTAGTTCCCATCAAAGAAATTTTATTATTATTATTATTATTATTATTATTATTATTATTATTATTATTATTACAAAATAAATTTTGAATTGACATTTATAAAATTATTTTTATACAATAAATAAACTCATGGACAGTTTGGTCATTTTGATAGTTTTTACAATTAAAAACTGATTATAAGCTGATTTTACAGAAACACTTAACTGATTATAAACTGATTATCAGCTGATTATTAGCTAGTTTACAGAAACGCTTAACTGTTTATTTTTAATCTGATTATAATCTAAAAATCACTTATTCACAATAAGCTGAAAAGCTCCAGTTTTGAGAAACACCCTCTATATAACTGCTCATGACGCGGATAAAAAATTGTTATCGCAAACGTCGTTTTAAGCGTGCGAATTAATTATTATTTATTTTAGTACTAATAATAATTTACTAATATAAAATTCTAATAAACAATACCTTAAAATAATAATCAATATTGAGCAAATTAATTGAAAAAATGTTCATTGAATAATTTAATAACTATATTTTATCTTAGTGGCAGAAACAGCAGCTGAGGGAGAGGGAGGTAAAACTCCTCTTCAATGCGCGTAAGAAGGAGATGGGAGGGCTGAGGAGCTGAGACTCCACATCTGCTGTTCCGTCTGACAAAATTTTTTCTTAAAAACGTACGTTCGACAGCCAATCAAAGAGAGTCATCCGACCCCATCCGACCCCACCTAATTCCGCCACTGCTTTATCTTATGTTATGAATAATATTCGTTTAAATTTAATTTAATTGATTAAATTTGAAGTTCTTAATTTTTAATTTAATTAAAATTTAAGAAAATTCTTGAATTGATTTATAAGTAAATTTAAATTAAATCTTCTATTTGTATAAATTTAAGATTTTATGCACGTTTAAATATCTTTAAAAATCACATCCAAATATAAAATAAATTGAAATAATTTATATTCTGAGACTAAATGTTTAATGGTAAGGAATAAGGACTCTCGTCTGAATAGATACATATTTCATTCACCTCCCCCATATTATAGCATTCAAAAGAAATTGAAATAATTTACTTTTAATTAAAATATTTTTTTTGTTGTTTATTTTTAAAAACCTTATGAAACGTGGGCTGTTTCATAACACTTTCATAGTTTAATAGATTTGATAATTTAAAAAATAAAGTAAAAGCACCTCATATGGTCCCCAAGAGAAAATGTTAAATAGGAAAAGAATGAAATTAAATGTTTATGCTTACAGTATTTTATCTATTATCAATTATTTTCCAGCAGCACACTTGTTCATGTCTCCAGTTTTTTGTGACTTCCTCTCTTAATTAAAGTTTTTTGCGATCATAATTCATTTTCTTTTTCCATATATAATAATATATATTGATTAAAATCTATAATAATAATTTGTAAAAAAAAAAACTATAGAAAGACTTTTTTTCCTTTTTCCATTCATCATGAAATCTCATCCGGAATTTACATTAATTTGTACTTTTAACACTATTTCTCTTAAAATGAGAAAAATCTTATTGGCCTTTGATTTGAATTAGTGCAAGTGTGCTACAGGATATAGATTGTTTGGCCTAAATCAAACTTTTATTAAATGATTGTATGGGTTTTTTCAAGAACCAATGAAAAAATAAAGTATTCAAACTCTCTTGAATAAGTGTATTTGAATTTTACAGCTAAAAATTGAATTAATAAAAACTGTTGAAAAATAAATTGTATAAAAGCAGTGAAAAAAAATACTGTTGAGCTAAGTAATGAAATAGAACTGAAATTAATTTATTAAATTTAAAATATGAATATTGAAGTACAATTCTAAACTTTGAGAATGATGAACTAGAAAGATAAAACTAAGTGAAAATGGAATTAATAAATTGTACAACTAAATTAAACTAGAAAAGCTAGAAATTCGTTGCAGTGGAATTAAAGTTTTTGGCGTGAAACTAAAAATTCTTCAAGTTTTTGGAGAAATATTTTTTTCTTGGATAGTGCATTTCACCGGACTCTTGGGCTTTGAAATGTCTCCTGAGTTTATTAAAATTTTTCTTAACAAGCATAATTTTACTCGTAGGGTTAGTCTCCCCAGCTAATTATCCCTTATCTTGAAAAGGAAACCAAATGCTTTCGCTCAAAGATCGCATCATTACCTCTTGATGTTGTTTTTGTGACTCTTGCATATTCCTTACTAATTCTACAAGAGTTTTCTCTCGTCATCAGTAATAATGGTTTCAAGAAAAATTTTCACTTATTAGAATTTGTCGCATCCCTTATGGAATTTGGTGTTGGACCTATGGAAACAATCAGTATTTCTTTGTATTTGTTCTATCATGCGTTGCACACAATCCTTTTGCTCTGCTATTGCAAAGATAACTTCCATATCCTGAAACTCAACTATTTCTTCTCCTAAAAACCACATGTTATAATTTGATGCATCACTGTAGAGTGAGTCACACTAGGCATGTCAATTTGTTTCCCTCAAAATAAGAAAAACTCTGTTGGCCTTTAGTTTTGATTGGTGTTGGAATGCCAAAGAATATAGATTTTTCGACCCAAACATACTAAATCTGACTTATATCAACCGATTATGTGGATTCTTCAAGGACCAATGAAAAATTAGAGTCCCCAAACTCCCTTAAGTAAGTTTATTTGAATTTTACAACTAAAAATTAAATTAATAAAAGCTGTAAAAAATGCACTATGTAAAAGCTGTAGAAAAAATATTATTGAGCTGAAGAATAAAACAAAACTAAAACAAATTTATTAAACTTGAAATATGAACATTGAACTACAATTTTAAACTTTGAGAATGATAAACTAAAAAGATAAAACTAAGTAAAAATAGAATTAATAAATTGGACAATTAAATTAAACTAGACAAGCTGAAAATTTGCTGCTGTGAAATTAAAATTTCTAATGTGGAACAGAAAATTATGCAATTTTGAATTTTTTATATTTGAAAAGATGTGACTTATTCTTTTAATTGATTCTTGGTTATGATATTGGTGAAATGGTCCCCTTCTCTTTTTTTCAATTTTTTCTTTTAATTTATTTTAGAAGTGGCTTCTAATTTTTAGATCACTGAACTCATTTCCATTTTTGGTGCAATTATGGGGCTGTGCTTCCTAAAAATTAGGAAGTTATTGCTGCATTTAAGAAAACTTCATTTTTTCTTCATTGTTTTACTAATCTCCATATTTTCTTTCTTTGCCGTCTTTCACTTTCTTTAACTATAGAAATTTTATTAATTTTGAGTGCAAATAAACACAAAGGAAAGAACATTAATATTTTAAAAATTTATTGTGAATATACAATAAAATAAATTATTTTGTAGGGAGAACCATGTAAAAAAATAAGTTTGGATCATATTGATAAAAGTAAAAAAAAAAAGAGAAAAATTGATGCTATAATATAAAGATGAACAAATGGAAATTTTTTTAACATTTTTATAAATATTTGACATTATATTAACATTTTGTCAGCAACGACTCAATCATAAAATTAATAAAATTCTAATTTTCATTATATTAGATTTTAATAATTTTATTAAAGATATAAAAAGAATAATTATTCTCCTAACTAATAAAGATATCTTGACAAACTATTAAGATTTAATTTGGTGGCCAAAAATTTATATTATTCCTGCATAAATTTTGAGTTTGAGTCCTTAATATCCCTCCTCTCTATATGTAATTAATAAAAAAAAAGAGATTTTAGCAGAATTATCACATGTAAAATTAAATATATTTCATGAGTAAAATACATATGTAGTCTTTTAAACTTTACTTCATGAACTTTAATTTTAACCAATTTATCCTATTTGTCTATTTTATAATAACAGACACTTATATTAATAAATATTAATCACTTTGACTCTTATATTTTGTATTAAATAAATATATTAGTGACTTGACCAGTTTATATCTTTAAGTTAAGAAAAATACAAATTTATAAAATTATATATTTAAATTGAAAGTTTAAAAGGTGAAGTGATTAAACGTTATAAATTTAAGAGATTATATATGTATTTAGCTCAATTTTATAAAAAATACATAACTCGCTTCTTTCTTAAAAAGATACACGAGCCATGTTTAATATCAATTTTTATTAAATAGTTGTCATGATTTCTTATTGTATGAAGAAATAATAATAAATTCTTTACTTTAATTGTTTTTTTTTTTATGAAAAGCAAATATGAGATAATAAATTTAGTTTTGTTATTAAAATTTCATATTTAAAATTTAATTTTAAATCACTGAAATTATTGAACGCACTACATGATGTTAACTGTACATATATAACGTTAATCACAAGTCTTAACATTATACAGGAGATAATGTTAAATAATACTGTTAATTCTAACATTCCTTGTATTTTAAAAGAAAAAACACAAAGAGAAAAAGTAGCGTTAGGTTATAGAAATTTCTAATTTAGCATAAAGTCAAAAAGCAGTGTCTAATTTTTAATTTATATTACAGATGTTGACCAATTAAAAAAAATAAAAGAGGAACTTCTGTTTTCTTTCCTCTGTTCCTTTCGTCTCTTCTTCTTCCTCTCCTCTGTATATTTTCCAAATTCTTCACAACTCAAAACTCATAAAATCATCATCTACCTCTTCATTCCTCAATTAATTTCTTATTTAAAATTTAATTAGCAATACCCTCTTCCTCTGTCTTTCTCTAATTGTCTTGTTTCTTTTAAAGTTTTCTTTTTCTTGATAAAAAATGGCATTTGAAGATCAGTTTCAGCAATCCCTTGTTTCAACTTATGATACTCTTCTCTTTGGTAAGCATAAAGTTTCCTCAATTTTCATTTTCACAATTTATTTTTTTTTCTTAAAAACTTAACAATAATAATAATATGAAAATTTTTTTATTTAATATTATTATTGTTATTACAATTTCTTTTTTTCAGATTTGGATGATACCCTTTATCCCTTAAGTACTGGTTTCTCAATGGAATGCTCCAAGAATATCCATGGTATAATAACAATAATAATTAATTTTTGATATATTCTTTTTTTTTAATAATTTTTTATAGTTCTCTTTTTTATTGAGATTTATAAATTAATAATTTGTTAATTTATTGTTCTTGTTCAGAATATATGGTTCAGAAACTTGGTATTCAAGAAAATAAAGTCTTTCAATTGAATCAAGAATTGTACAAGAACTATGGAACATCAATGGCAGGTCTAAAGGTATATGGTCTTAATTATTTTTCCTTTTAATTTTTAAAACTATTATTTTGAATTCAAACTAATTTAATTTATTGTTATTTTTTATTTTCTAGGCCATTGGTTATGATTTTGACAACGATGACTATCACAGGTATATTAATTAATTAATTTATTAATCTCTTCGTTGTTTTTCTACAATATTGTTATTATTATATTATAAATATATATATATATATATCACAAACTGAAATATAATTTCATACAGTTTTGTTCATGGGAGATTACCATATGAGAAGCTAAAGCCTGACCATGTTTTAAGGAGTCTTCTGCTTAGCTTGCCTCTAAGAAAAGTTGTAAGTTCCTTTCTCCTTACGAAAAAAAAAGAAAGGAAATTTCCTCTTTCCATCTCAAATAATTTATACTTTAAAAAATATCGGTTTTAAATTAATAGTCATATTTTTTTATTTATCCTAAAATTATAGCCTAATTATTAATTTAATATGTTGGTTGATATATATATTAAATTTCTATTATGTTTATATTTAATGTTACTTATTAAAAATATTTAATAAATATATCTCATTACAAAAAAAGATATATTAAAAAGATATATTTATATTTTTAATAAAAACTAGTTTTTTCAATTTTTGTAAAATAAATTAAAGATACACCTGTTTATTTGGAATTGCATTTTTAGTGCACCAGATTTCTTTAGTTCGTAGAAAACAAAAAAATTATTTATTAGACATAGTGTTTTCTATCGTATTATAAATAAAATGTTAATTTAATGACTTATAATTTCAAATATTAATATTTAGATTTTGGGCTTTTGATAAAAATACAAAAAAAATTTAAAATAATTTTAAATTTATCATATTTATAAAATATTTATTAAAATACTAGAATTTATAAAATATTTATCAAAATATCATATTTTTATTAGTTTATAATGAGTTTATAATGAGTTTATCATAAGTTTATAATGAGTATAAATTTTATACAGTTTATAATGAGTTTATTATAAGTTTATAATAAAATGACTAAAATATTTTTGATAAAAAAATAAAAAATTTTAAAAATGTTGCAGGGGTGTCATTTTCTCTTAGATTTTCTTATCTTAATTTATCCTGATTTGACAATAATTTAGCTTCAAACTAATCTTCCTTCAATTTTTTTTTGGTGATATAGATATTCTCAAATGCTGATAAAGTTCATGTGGCTAAGACATTAAGCAAGCTTGGATTAGAGGACTGCTTTGAGAGGATTATATGCTTTGAAACTCTTAATCCCATTAATAAAAATGAGATTAAAATTGAAGTTGATTCAGTACTTCCTAAAACTCCAATTGTTTGCAAACCATTTGAAGAAGCATTTGAGCAAGCTTTTAAGTTAGCTAATATTAATCCTCAAACAACAGTAAGTATATATATTTTCCCTTTTAATTAATTGTCTAATTATTTGTTAATCTTGTAATTATTAATATGCATAATCCTAAATTATCTACTGCCTTATTTTTCTTTTTTTTAGGTATTTTTTGATGATAGTGTCAGAAACATACAGACAGGAAAGCAAATGGGACTCACCACTGTGTTGGTAATTGCCTTTTCATTTCTCAATTATTTGATATTTTTTTTGGGTTCAATTATTTAATTTAATAAAATCACAGCCCACAACCCATAAGCATTATATATGAAACTTTTTATAAATTTGTTGGAAAAAACTCACAATATTATAAATTTATTAACATTGAAAAATATTATCAAATTTATCATAATTTTTTTATTAACTTATAAATTTACTAATTCTTATATATTATTCACAAAATTTATTATGAGTTTATTATAAATATTATAATTTCTATAAAATTATTATTAAATTATTATGAGCTTATTATATATTATTATAAAATAATAAAAAAATTGGTCAGAAACTTAACTTAATTTCCTCTTATATATATATGTTTTGCTTTATATCTTTGGTCATTTATTTTTAAAAATGGATTTTTTAGGTGGGAAAATCAAATAGAATGGTGGGAGCTGATTATGCACTGGAAAGCATCCATAATATTAAAGAAGCATTACCAGAATTGTGGAAAGCTAATAACAAATCAGAAACTACAAAGTATACAGAAAATGTTGCAATTGAGACATCTGTAACAGCTTAACTTACTTTTTTATATTTTGTAATTATTTTCAGGGAGATTTTTTATCCCTACTTATGATCATTAATAAAGTTTTTTTTTGAATTTTAATTGATGAATTTAAATTATGAAAATACAAATTTTAGTACAAATCATATTAGCTCCCTTCTTATTGCACCCAAAGAAATATTAATAGGAAAATAACAAAGTTAAGAATGAATAAATGAGTTGAATTAACCCGACCCGATCACCCTTCTAACCAATCCAATTTATGATGTTATTTAAGTCGACTAGGTGTTAGAAGACAGAAGGTATTATTAAAGAAGAAACAATATAATTACAGTAAACAGTAGCCAAGATTTAAGGAATTATTATTCTAAATTATTCTCTTGTCTATGTAAATGTTAGCATAAATATCAATGTAATAACACAGAAATGAATAGAATTCCCTTAACAAATTAGTTCTAAATCTTTAAACATGGTATCAGAGCTGGTTCTACAATCCTTACAAAGAGAACCAGCATTCATCATCTACCTGTTCTTCCTTTGATCTTAACCTGCAGAAAAACAAATAACCATGTCAGAAACCAATTCTTCCATGTCTGGAGAAACAAACCCAAACCCAAACCAAACAAATACCAATTATACAAACCAGACTAATCCAGATGAACTCACTGTTCGTTTGGCAAATTTGTTAAACCAAAATTTAAATAATACTCTTACCATTGGAGTAAAACTGAATGAAAACAACTACTCTGTTTGGGCTCGGATGATGCGAGTTGCTCTTGGGGGAAGAGGAAAAACACACCATTTATTCAACCAGCCACCAGACACCACTGATCCATCATTCCAGCAATGGGAACAGATCGATCGGACTGTTTTCAACTGGATCATTCAAATATAGAAGAACAAATACAGAATACAGTGGTCCAATACCCCACTACGAAGGATCTTTGGGAGGGCTTATCCACAACCTATGGTAGTGGGGTGGATCCCTTTCAAACATACGATCTCCATAAAAAAGCAAGCACAATCAGACAAGGAAACGGATCGTTAGAGAGTCTCTGGACAACAATAAAAAATCTTTGGTTGAATATTGACAGAAGGCAACCCAACCCTATGGTTTGCTCAACAGACATAGCAACATATAACAAACTGAAGAATGAGCAAAGATTATACCAGTTTTTAACGGCGATTGATGATAGGTATGAATCTGCTCGTAAAGATCTGTTGAAAATGGAACCGCTTCCATCAGTTGAGGCTGCATACGCCTCTGTCAGAAGGGAGGCCGTAAGACTTCAAATTTTGAAGACTTCTACCTCCAGCAACCTTGACACATCATCAGAAGGGTTGGGTTCGGGGTATGATAGCCAAAGCATCAGATCGAGGGAAATCAGAACAGAAGCAGGGGCGCTCAGACAACTCAGAGAGGAGAGTTTCTTCATCGCGAGAGGACCGTTCAAAATTGCGATGTTCACATTGTGGGATGAAAAAACACACCAGAGAGGGTTGCTTTAAATTAATTGGCTACCCAGACTGGTGGAAGGAGAGCAATCGAACGAAACAGAGGGAAACAGGCAACGCAAATGTGTTTTTGGGCAACCAAGAGGCTACCAGCAAAACCGATGATCACCATGATGATGAGAGTAATGGAGGCAGAACAAATCAACATGGATTTGTTGCCATGGCAAGCGGTGGCGACGGAAACAAGGGTAAGAACCCTAATTTTAATTCAAAGAAGGAGAGAAATGAACGGGTAGTGGAGAGTGCAAATGAAGCAGAAAACAAAATTGAAGAAAGCCCAAATATGATATGGGCAGTGGAGGGTTCGGTTAAAAAAAAGAAGAAAGACAAGAAAGTGGGCCAAAAAATTACCTAGCCCAGCCTAAAATTTTTTCATGTGTAGAAGGAGGAGCCCAAAATAAAAAAGACCTAACAAGTACCAATCCGAAAAAAAATTTACAAATGGGTCCTTGATTCGGGAGCATCTAACACTGTCACACATGATATTTCAGATATTGTCAGTCTAGGAAGCCCGAGCAAGCAATTTATACAAAGTGCAAATGGTGGTCTTTCAAAAGTAGAGGGCGGAGGAAAAATTAAATTTAATTCCAAAATGGAATTAAATCATTGTTTATATGTTCCTACCATTTCACATAAATTATTGTCAATAAGTCATGTTACGAAAGAATTAAATTGTGTGGTTCTAATATATCCATTTTTTTGCCTTTTACAGGACATTCTTACGAAGGAGATCATTGGGCGTGGTACTGAATTTGATGGCCTCTACTATGTGGACGACGTTAAAAAAGGAACGGTTTTGTTAACCCATGGATCTGAAGAAAGGCAAGTGTGGTTGTGGCATCGAAGACTGGGACACCCTTCAATTAGCTATCTTCGGTTTTTATTTCCTACCTTATTTAAAAATAAAGATGTTTGTTTGAACTGTGAGACATGCATTTTAGCAAAAAGCCATCGTGCTTCGTTTCATTTGAACAATACTAGAGTTAACAATGCATTTGGTTTGATTCATTCTGATGTGTGGGGGTCCTGCTCCTTGCCATACTAGTTTTCAATATTTTGTGATCTTTGTAGATGATTTTTCTCGTATGACATGGGTGTACTTTATGAAGCACAAGTCTGAGGTATTTGAAAAATTCGTTAATTTTTATCACATGATCCATACCCAATTTAAGTGCAAAATTCAAATTCTACGTTCTGATAATGGGACTGAATTTGTTAATGGGGCTATGAAAACCTTCTTCCAAGAAAATGGCCTTATCCACCAAACTACTTGTCCTTATACACCTCAACAAAATGGAGTTGCTGAACGCCGTAACCGAACACTCCTTGAGATGACTCGAGCAATGCTTATTGAGTCAAAAGTTCCAAAGCATTTCTGGACAGAAGCTCTTGCAACCTCAGCATATCTTCTAAATCGTTTACCTACCAAAATCCTTGACCACAAAACTCCATTAACAGTTCTTGGTAGCCAAGTTGAAATCCCACAAGCCTTCTCTTTACCTCCTAGAATCTTTGGTTGTACTGTGTTTGTTCATATCCAAAAATATGATCGAACAAAATTAGATCCATGTGCAGTGAAATGTGTTTTCATGGGGTATGCCCTACAGCAAAAGGGATATAGATGTTATTGCCCAACTACAAGAAGAACCTATGTTACGATGGATTGTAATTTCATAGAAACAGAGTATTTTTACCAGTCTACTAGTCAGGGGGAGAATAGTGATGACTCATTAGACTGGCTAAACAATATTACACCTGAGTCTATATCAGTGGAAGTGACAGCTAGGAAGGAAAAGGTTTCAAAACAAACTTCAGAAAAAAAAAGTACAAACAGTACCACAAGAAGTACAAACAGCACCACAAGAAATAACAGTACCACAAGAAGTACCGCCCAATGTCTCTCCTTCTGAAGATGTCCAAAATGAGGTAAGAGAAGAATCACACTCTTCTAATTCTAGTAATAATGATTTTTACACTGACAGTGAACAGGAAAATCCAGTAGAAAGATACTACTTACCTCCAAGAAGCAACAGAGGAATTCCACCTAGAAGATATTCTCCGGAACATGCTCCCAGAAACTCTAGGTACCCACTAGAGAATATGATCAAGGGGAAGACAAGTGAAGTTGTCAAGGTTTTTTCCTTAACAATTCATGAAGAAATTCCAAGATCTGTTGAAGAAGCAAAACAAAAAAAGGAGTGGTGGCAAGCCATGAAAGAAGAAATGAAAGCGCTGGGTAAAAATGGAACATGGGAGAAATGTAACTTACCAGAAGGAAAAAAACCTGTTGGGTGCAGATGGGTATTCACAATCAAGCACAAAAGCTGATGGAACCATTGAAAGATACAAAGCTCTACTGGTTGCAAAAGGTTACACCCAGACTTATGGAATTGACTATTCGGAAACCTTTTCACCAGTGGCAAAGATAGATACAATCCGAGTGTTATTCTCAATTGCAGCTAATGAAGATTGGCCGTTGCAACAATTTGATGTTAAAAATGCCTTTCTACATGGGGAGCTGAAAGAAGAAGTCTATATGGAAATCCCTCCAGGATTTTCAGAAGGATGTAAACAAAATGAAGTTTGTCGACTAAAGAAAGCACTATATGGTCTAAAACAATCTCCACAGGCTTGGTTTGGAAGATTCACAGAGGCTATGAAAAGATATGGCTTAAAACAAAGCAATGCAGACCATACATTGTTCTTGAAGAGAAGAGAAAACTTAATTACCTGCTTAATCATCTATGTAGATGATATGATCACCACTGGGAGTGATACACAGGAAATCACCAAACTTCGAGAAAGACTGTTTGATGAATTTAAAATGAAGGACTTAGGAGGGCTAAAATATTTTTTGGGAGTTGAGGTTCTGAGATCTAATAAAGGAATCTTCATTTCTCAGAAGAAATATGTTCTTGATTTTCTAGCTGAGATGGGGATGATAGAGTGTAAACCAATTAATACTCCTATACAAACAAACCATGGCTTGGTAATGAAGGAAGAAGGAGAACCTGCTGACAAGAAATTATATCAGAAGCTGGTGGGAAAATTGATCTACTTATCTCATACTAGGCCAGACATAGCATATGCTGTTGAAATTGTTAGCCAGTTCATGCACTCACCTCAGAAAGAACATATGGAAGCAGCTATAAGGATTGTAAGATATCTTAAAGGAACTCCTGGAGATGGAATTTTATTCAAAAAAAAATGGACATCTTAGCATTGAAGCCTACACTGATGCTGACTGGGCTGGAAATCCTAACGATAGAAAATCTACCTCTGGTTACTTTACTTTGATTGGTGGTAATCTAGTAACATGGCGAAGTAAAAAAAAAAGTAGTGGCCCTGTCTAGTGCAGAAGCTGAATTTAGGGGAATAGCAAAAGGAGTGACAGAAGTGCTATGGTTGAAGAAACTTTTAGATGAACTGGGTTTTTTCTCACAGTGTCCAGCTAGATTGAGATGTGATAACAAAGCAGCAATCAGTATTTCAGAAAATCCCGTTCAACATGACAGGACAAAACATGTGGAGGTAGATAGACACTTTATCAAGGAGAAACTTGAACAAGGCATCATTGAAATTCCTTTTGTGAGATCAGAAGATCAATTGGCTGATATTCTAACCAAGGGAGTGACTGTTCAAGCATTCCGAAAGATTCTCAGCAAGTTAAACATTGAAAATCCCACTGCTCAACTTGAGGGGAAGTGTTAGAAGACAGAAGCTATTATTAAAGAAGAAACAATATAATTACAGTAAACAGTAGCCAAGATTTAAGGAATTACTATTCTAAATTATTCTCTTGTCTATGTAAATGTTAGCATAAATATCAATGTAATAACACAGAAATGAATAGAATTCCCTTAACAAATTAGTTCTAAATCTTTAAACACTAGGTTAGTTGGTTTTGATTTAAAATTTTAATAAACTGATATTCTCGGTTCGATTTTAATTTACATATTTTATAAGTTAAAATCAATCAAATCCAATGAAATCGACCAATGTCAAACAATGTTGTAGGTTGTAAGCTCTTATTATTGCATTTTTTGTCTCATAATAGGATTGTGTTTTTGCTTGGATGTCAAGATCAAATAATTTGTATTATTTTGTTGCGCCAAAGATAGATATTCTCCAAGTTTTAGCTTTGACAACTACACACTATTTTATGAATGAGCATGTAAGGGACTTCAACTCAATATTAAGCGAAGATGGATTCAGTTGAACCATTAAACCTTGTAGGCAAGGCTCGTAACAAGTAAGGGAACATCTTGACAAGGCATTTTTCCAAGTATATCCTCGCCTTGGACTAGTCTTTGGTCCGTCACCACGAGTCCTCCTTTGGGCCTTTTAAATTTAATTGTATTCCCCTGAAAGGTGGGCTTAGCTTAGTGTTTGAGGCCTTCTTTCTTCAGCTTGCCTTCTATATCTTATATGAGCTTTTTCCCATCAGTCCCAGGTTTGGGATTTTTGGCCTTTTATCCCCTTATCTCTCAGTTTTCTGACATCAAATGTTGTTCGGGACTTTTGGATTATGTTTGAGATTTATCATAGGGTTGTTGCCCTTGTTCAATCAGTAGGCCACAATTCTTGTTTTAGGTCGTTATGTTGTAAGCGGCTTTCTCCTTTTGATTTGAAGCTTGTAAGATCTAGGGGCATATTTATATTTGTTCTGTGTGCCTTAGACCATCAAGGTTTCTTGTATTGCTTTTTAAGTTAATGAAATCTTTCATTTCTGATCAAAAAGTGACTAGTGATAATCTCAGTTTCACTTTTAAATTCTTTGAGCCATTTTATGGTGCCTCCTCCTAAGCTTACAATGTTCCCCTTTAGAGTTTAACCAAGAAGAATGCAGTGAAGGCCCTCGTTGCAGACAATAGAATATATAACATAAAATGTTTGTGTATAACATCCCAATGCCACCAATACGATTTTAGTGAAATATATATCCAAATATTGACTTGCATTATGCTAAATTATGTTTATAAGATGACACAATTTCCATTATTATTTAAAATGTTTTGTGGAAAAAAGTTATTATTTGACTTAAAATTGACTACAATATATTACAGAAATTAATGTTATTAAAATTCATATGTAAATATTTTTATATAACAAATTGAAATTGAAAAACAATAATCCTTATTATTAATAAGTTTAGAAATCATGAGTGAAATTAACTAGTGAATATAGATGAAAATTGTAAATTTTATACTATGGCTAGATAATTTGAACTTAAGTAAAAACTTAGTTATAAAAAACAATTCTTAAATTATTATTATAGTTTTTAGCCACTTCTTTTTGCAGCCACTTCTTCATAAGCAAATTTAGAAATGCCCATAAGTGAAAGGCTACACTCAACATCAGCTTTTGTCGGGACTACTTTAAGGAAGTAGCAATATGTATATATGGTGGGGTGTACCGTAAAGAGTATCAATATTTTTCTTATCCTTCACTTTGTCCTCAAGAGCAACTAATCTTTCAATTTTAGCATCTATTTTTTTATTACAGTCTTCAATTCAACATAGATTGTAATTCTTTATACTTCAATCATAGACTAAAATTCTTTATTTTTCTCTCCAATTGTAGATTGAAGTTCTTTATTTTTTTTATCTTCAATTGAAAATTGAAGTTTTTTATTTCGATTTCTGGAGAATTGCACTTGCTTACTAATTCTTTGTATTTATTTGTTAATTCTTAGCATTGTCTCTTAAGTTTATTGATTCGGTCAACTACTTTTTCATATCTAAATCTTGTATTGTATAACTATAAATAAATATAAACAAGATGTCAGTTAACACAATCTTATAAATATGCACGTAAAACTATATAAATGACTTGTTATGGATAGTTATAGATTATTAGAAACGTGTTATGGACTAGTGTCATGGAATGTTACTGAATGGACTATTACACACACACACACACTTAAATATCTGAATGTTGGATTCATGAACTTTTTGAAATGAGCTGAGCTCACCAAGGTTTGGATTTTCATCAAGAGATGGTAATAATTGAGGTATGGTTATCCTCTCATCATTGCTCACATCATAAACAATTCAAATCTAGATGGGAAGCTTCATCGGTGGATATCTTCATTGGCAAGGAATCAGTTCCTACGCATATAAACCAGTATAAGTATATAATATATTACATATAGGAATAGAATAACATTGATCATACAAGGAAACAACATGTATATTTAGATATACCTACCTCAAATAATTCAATTCTAAAGTATTGTATGGATAGCTAGAGCCCTTTTTCCAATTTAATAGTCTTGGGAACCCGTCTTTTATTCTCTTTACACTGATTTGATCTAAAACTGGGAGGACCTCCATTGTGAAAATTAATAGTACATCAAAGAAACCATATAATGAATAGCCGCCCTCAAATTTGTCCTTTTTAATAGAACTTCCTTTAATTTTGAAACTAAGAAAATCCAACTCAATTTCCCTATACATTGTTGAACGCATCGATGTCATCAACAAGTGCTAGGGTACTTGCATTAACCCTTGATCTCAAAGACTTGCCAATAATAAGAAGCTCTACTAGGCAAACAATGCCCAGTTTTGTTTGAACATGTTTATCTTTACATTGCTTAAATGCCTCAAATAACTTCTCTCGAGTTAATATGCTATATTTTTGTACTAGACAATGAATGGTCGCTACAGTCCAGTTCATCGGCACTGTTGTACTTTAACCCAATTATTAAATAATATTTATTGAAGCCCATGTGAACCACCTTCTTACCAAATTTGAATGATAGTTAACCAGGATTTGGAGTACGCATTTGATATAGAAATATAAGGTGTACCTATCCAGGCCAAAAGCCAAAGTTCTATTCATCCATGCTCAAAAGGTGGCCAACATTATATCTAGAAAATGCTACCAATTACACAACAATAACATAAAACCAATCATCAGATATGTAACAACAATGCAAGTGTATATATATATATATATAACATGTAATCATGATATAATTCACACATTCTCTTCATCATCACTAATAGTAGCTCGAATCTCACAAATAATCTTACACCCAAAACCAATGGTGTTGACTTGGTGGTGCTTTCAAATTATTCAAGGGATAACATATTCAATCTTCTATAATAGTTTTTAGGGATAACATATTCACTTTCTATAATTAATTAACATTTATTTAATATATTATAATGGATTTGATCACTACTTACATTTAGGACCTCCACTTTGTCAACATTGTTTTAGGAATTTCAGTTATATTCCAATTATATCAGCATCTTACATTATATTTTCTTTATCATCTCTTTTTCTTCATCAAATAAAACATCTCTTCTTTCTTATCTCAATTGGCTCATTGTCATTTCTTCTTTTAATTATTAAACAGTTGTTGGTAATGGAAAAAGCTTCTAGACCATTTGATCACTACTTACATTTAGGACCTCCACTTTGTCAACATTGTTTTAGGAATTTCAGTTATATTCCAATTATATCAGCATCTCACATTATATTTTCGTTATCATCCCCTTTTCTTCATCGAATAAAACATCTCTTCTTTCTTATCTCAATTGGTTCATTGTCATTTCTTCTTTTAATTATTAAACAGTTGTTGGTAATGGAAAAAGCTTCTAGACTTGTTACTTTTAGCTATACTTTATCACTAGAGCTTGAAGATTATTCACTACTGAAAGAGGGGATTTTGAATCTAATGCCACGATCTTGAAAAAAAAATTGAAATCAAAATATCAAGTCAAACAATATTATACAAGTAATATCAAAAAAGGGTTAGGGAGTATTATGAAACAATATTATGGTGTTTTATTGTGTTATGAAGTGTTATGGAGAGTTAAGGAAGGTTATGATGTGTTAGAAAACAACGTTGTGGTGTGTTAGGTACTATTATGGATTGTTGTAAAGAGTTATAAAGTGTTAGAATGTATTAGAGAATACTTTTATGGTGTGTTAAGTTCTATTATGGAGAGTTAGGGATAGTTAGGAAGTATTAGCATGTGTTAAGGAATAGTTTATGGTACTAGGTTTTGTTATGAAGAGTTAAAGAGTGTTAGGATATATTAGAAAATAACTTTGTAGTGTGATAGATTATATTATGGAGAATTAAGCGACATAGGGGAGTGTTAGGGCATACTTTTTTTAGTGTATTAGGTATTATGACGGGAAGAGTCAGGGAGTACTAGAATATGTTAGAAAATATTTTTGTTGTATATTAAGTATTATTATGGATTATTAAGGAGAGTTGAGGAGCATTATAATATGTTAGGAAACAGTTTATGGTGCGTTAGGTAGTGTTAAGAAGTGTTAGGAACATCTTTGTGATATGTTATATACTGTTATAGATTGTTAGGGAGAGTTGAGAGTGTTAGAATTTGTTAGGAAATAATTTTATGGTGTGTTTTAAGGAGTGCTAGGATATATTAGAGAAAAATTTTGTAGTGTGGTAAATACATTTATGGATTATTCGAGAGAGTTAGGGAGTGTTAGATTGTATTGGGGAACAATTTTATGGTATATTAGGTTTTGTTATAGAGATTTAAAGAGTGGTGGGGAACTATTTAGAAAGTGTTAGGGAAAAATTTAATGGTGTGTTAGGTACTATTGTGAATTGTTAAGGAGGGTTAGGGAGTTTTAAGATGTGTTAGGGAACAATTTGTTATAAATTATCAGAGAAAGTTGGAGAGTGTTAGGAAATAACTTTGTAGTGTGTAAGATACTATTATAGAATATTAGGGAGGATTAGTAAGTGTTAAGATATATTAAAGAATATTTTTGTGGTGTATGAGGTACTATTGTGGATTTTTAAGGAGAGTTATAGTGTGTTAGAAATATACTAGAGAATAATTTTCTAGCCTATTAAGTACTGTTATAGATTGTTAGGAAGAGTTAGGGAGTGTTATGATTAGAAAATAATTTTATGGTGTGTTAACACTATTATGGACTATTCGAGAGAGTGAAGGAGTGTTAGGATGTGTTAAAAATTAATTTTGGTGCATTAGGTATTGTTATACATTGTTAGGGAGTGTTAAAAATGTTAAGGAACAATATGTTATGGATTGTTAAATAGGGAGAGTTGGGATGCTAGAAAATAATTTTGTGATGTGTTATGTATTTGTTATGGACTATTAAGGAGAACTATGGACCATTAGGAAATAATTTTGTGGTGTCTTAGATACTGTTATATATTGTTAGAGAGAGTTAGGGAGTATTATGATGTGTTAGAGAATAATTTTTTTTGTTTAGTAGAGATTGTTATTGATTGTTAGGGAGAGTTATGAACTATTATGATATGCAAGAAAATAATTTTATGGTGTATTAGGCATTGTTAGAGAGTATTAGAATATGTTAATGAATAATTTTATTGTGTTAGGTATTGTTATAGAGAGCTAGAGAGTGTTAGAATATTTTAATTAACAATTTTGAGGTGTGTTAAGTATTGTTATTGACAGTTAGAAAGAGTTAGAGAGTATTAGGATGTGTTAGAGAATAATTTTATGGGGTGTAAGGTTCTACTAGGGAATGTTAGAGAATAATTTTTTAGTGTGTTAGATGTTGTTATCAACTGTTAGGGAGAGTTAGAGAGTGTTAGGATGTGCTTTGTTTATTTTATTTTACAGAAGGATATTGAAATTTGAAATTTGTTTATTTTACAACTACATGTATATTTATAATTACAATCTAACTGCACCTATTTTCACTCAAATAAAACCATATATTGATCAATCAATCAAAATGTTTTACTGATTCAGTCGACTTCGGGGTAGATATTTTGATTGTGATGTCAGGTTTGGTCGATTTTAATGCCTTAAAATCGACCAAACTCGATCTGTGCCCAGTCCTAGTTATTAATATGAAAAAAAAAATCATGTTTCTTTGTTTGTTTTGGGCCCTAGTTCTTGATATGAAAAAAAAATCTTGCTTCTTTATTTGTCTTGGATAATATTAGTTGTACATTTATCAATAGAAGTGAAATTTTGAAAATTTAGAAATGTGTCCACATATTGATAAAAGCTAAATAAATTGGTAAATTATACGTATTGTAAGATTTTACAGTTGTAGATTTAGCTATAAGTTCATCTTTCATGAGAAATTTAAATTTTAATAATTTTATGACTAAGCCTATTTTATTAAATAAGTTCAAATCTTGTTTAGACTTGATTGTTATTTGTGATAATTAAGATGATAGCTTGTTTTGAAAAAGGTATAGCCCAATTTTAATTCTAATACAAGAAAATTTAAAGTAAATATGAAAAATTATTAAGGTGACTTTAAATTATTTAAGAAGTTTTACTTTCATTTTGGAAGTTGGATTTCTTTATTGAAGTTGATATTTTATTAGAAAGTGATCTTCCTAATTTGTTATTATTTAATAAAACTTGTTGGATAAAACTTTCAATTCTTTTTTACTAAGTACTTAGAATCCTTACTAAATAAGATTTATATTCATTTTATTCAAGTTAAACACACTTATATATATAGACTTAAAATGTAGTTATTTGGGTATGACAATTTTTATATATTTCTTTAGATTCAAAATATGATTTGTAATTCTACAAGATGATGTGAGGTTTTTAAGTGAAATTAAGTTAAAGGGTTTTTATTATTCCCTTTTTTTTATACTTTTTAATTTATTAGTGAATTTTACTCTTCTTTACACATAGACGTATGTTTATGCTCAACTATATTAATTTTATGATTACTCTTTTATTTTCTGTTTACTCTTTTATTTTTTTCAAATTCTATTCCGTTATTTATTTTATTGGTCACATCAAATTAGCCCATATAAATATTTTTTGAGGTCTTATTTCTAATAATCATGAAGATGGACAATCTTTGAAGAAGATGCTCCAAAAATATACATGGTAGTTGGTTCCTGTTGTGCCGGCCCAACCCAAATCCATTATGCTGGTGACTTTTTTATGTCGTATCGTGATGGCCCAAAAAAATTAATCATGTCGTATTAACCAATGCTAAAATTTAAAAAGTAACAGTTCAACGTGATTCATTAGCCTTTATATAATCATGCATTTTTATGCTAAATTGTGTCACATTATGCCAATATATGAATTAGCTCAATTATTTTTAATGAATTTTACTATTAATTTTAGGATTGATCTGTCTAAGATCTTTTAAAAATTTTAATTTACAAATTAATAGTGTAATTACATGTATAACCTCAATGAAAATATAAAAAAATTTGAAGAATTTTAAGAGATTAGATTATTTGAAAATTTTAATACTTATATATTAAGATAAATTTAATTTTAAAAATTAAAAGTATAATTTTATTTAAAATTTCATAATCTAAAATACGGTGAAAAATTATTACCCTAATAATGACTATTTTTAAATAATTTTTAATTTAAAATTAAATATTATATTATTTATTTAATAAAAAATTATAATTACTAAATATATTACTTTATCATTAATTCATTAGTCATTCATTATTAATTATAAAAAATTATTTATGCAATTTTATCTAATTAATTATTAATATATAATATATTTATTTAATTTGATAGGTCGTACTCTATCATACTATTTATCTTATTGGTCAGTCTAATAGGCCAAACATCCTAACCTAGTCTAATTTAAGACACTCGAAAGAGCAAATCAAAATAGGCCGTATATGACAATTAGATTGTGCTGTGCTAGTCTCAAAATGGGCTAGGCCTGGTAACCCATATTATGTAGCCCAGTTTCTACCTATATTCATAAATGGTAACAAAAACTAATAAGATGAAGAAACCAATGCAAGCATATTGCTAAATATTGGAGTTTTTGGAAGAAAAAAAAAACATGAATGAGAGTAGGTTCATATTTCTAAAATATTATATTTTCTTTCTTGAATTGTATATAATATCAAAATAAACTAATAAATTTTATTAAAATCATCACATTCAAAATGTGTGATAAAATTATGTAATATAAAATAAAAAAGTGCCCTTTTCTAAAACGGAGAAAGCCCATTTTTAAATAGTACAAGCATTCAAAAAATACGTGGCAAAATCTCCAGCACCAATTCATACACTTAAATTGTAAGAACCACACGTGGCTAACTCCGATACGAGCGACTAAATGACCGTCAACGGTCACCTACGTTTCAGTTTCTTCTAGATTTCTTTCCAATCAAAACTAAAGTAAAATTAGTTTTTTAAATTTAAATTAAATTATTTTTGTTTTCAAGTCTTCTCAGCCATCTAGCCTCCATAGTTTCTCTATATAACGAGAGACCCAATATGCAATTTTTCCTCCTCTCTCTCGCATTTTCCCTCTTTTTCAGTGATACCCATTTCGCATTTTCTTCAATTTCTTGTCACTTTTGTGATCCTTTTCTGGTAAAGTTCCATTCTTTATCTTTGCATTTACAACTCTTTTTCTCTTTCTTTCTTTCTTTTCCTCCTCCTTTTTGGTCTCATTTGATTTTTAGTGCTTGAGTTTCATTTTGTTGATTGCATTCTTGTTCTTTTTCGTAATGTTGCTTGAATGTGACATTTTCCAGAAATTTTTATAAGTTTGATCTACAATTTCAAGTGGGGTTTTCAATATTATTTTTTAAGCGTTTTGTTCAATCTCTCACTTTTGTTGATAAATTCTTGTTTTTGGGTAGTTGGAGTTTAATAAAGAAAAATGGAATATGAAGCCGCACAACTACGGACTTTGGAAAAGTACGAGTGTCTTCTATTTGGTAAGTTTTTTTTATGCCTTTTATGAATCTTTGATTTTTGTCATTATTGTTTTTTGGAAGTCATTTGGTATTGTTTTTAGATGTGGTAATGGGTATGTTTTATAATTTAATTTTTAATTTTTCAGACTTAGATGACACCCTTTATCCCTTCAGTTCTGGTTTGTCTCAACATGTAGCCGAGAATATTGAAGGTATGTAATTGAATTTGGTAATTGCCTAAGATTCCATTTTGGACAGATGGGAATGAGAATTTGAAATGGAGGAAAATTGGAGTTTCATGATTTCTCACTTGAGATATTTATCCTACTCAACCTTCATTTCAAATGCACATCTATCCAAACGGAACTTGTTATTCTATTTTGAATTTATTGGATGGTGTAATTCATATTTTAATTCTTTGTTTTTTAGAGTACATGATTCAAAAGCTAGGCATTGAGGAAAGTAAAGTCTCAGAATTGTGTATTTCCTTGTACAAGTACTATGGAACAACATTGGCTGGTCTCAGGGTATGGGCTAAAGAAACTTATTGTGGATTGTCTTCTGTGTATGCTTCATTAGAATGATTTGATGAAGTCTTTTGTTCTTGTGGATTTTCTTATCTCCAGGCTGTTGGGTATAGATTCGACTATGACGACTTCCATAGGTAAATGATTAGTACTTCATGTCTATTTGTATCTTTGTGGGCGATTTTGTCAAATGCATTTGGTCTGATCTTTTGTCTGTCTTGTAGTTTTGTTCATGGAAGATTGCCCTATGATATCCTAAAACCTGACCCTGTTCTTAAAAATCTTTTACACAGCATTCCTGCCCGAAAAGTTGTAAGTTTTGATTCCTTGCTATGTGCTAATTGTTCTTTTTATGGTCTCTGTGGCTTGCGATCAACTTCAAGTTTTCTAATCATGATAATGTTTCCACCTCTTTGTAAAGATCTTCACCAACGCAGATAAGAATCATGCTGGTAGGGTCCTCAATAAACTTGGATTAGAGGATTGCTTTGAAGGGATCATATGCTTTGAGACCTTGAATAACACTAACAAAGGCATTGATCCTGTAATTGATGAAGAGAACGGAGTCTTTGACATTAATGAATGCAGTGCTGCCCCTAATGCTGGTATTGCACTTCCAAGGTCACCAGTTGTCTGCAAACCATTTGAAGGAGCATTTGAGCAGGTCTTCAAGATTGCGAGTATCAACCCTCAAAGAACGGTGAGATAATTATACCTTGTAGTAAATAATACAATCATGGTGTGCTTTCAATTGCAGACAAATGCAATGTGACTTATTTGAACTTTGAACTTATAGTTTTGCAGCATTAATTATATTTTGTACTAATCACTACAATCATGGTGTGATTTCAATTGCAGAAAAATGCAACGTGACTTATTTGAACTTTGAACTTGTAGTTCTACAACATTTGCATATAATACTATTTTCAAAACATATGAGGGTTTCATTCTGATTTTGATCTGCATTTTACATGAACTATTCTCATGTAATTTCATTGTACTTGTGAGGGATAGTCTCGTTTATATCTTTCATTGACATTTTAATTTCTTGCTTTACAGTTGTTCTTTGATGATAGCATCCGTAATATACAGACCGGGAAACAACTAGGTCTCAGCACTGTTTGGGTAAGATTATTGATATCAAATGATCAATAAATTTGTTTTTCCCTCAGTTCTTTCACATCTAGCCTCAAGAATGTTGCATTGACAAGCAATTTTCATAATGTGTGCAGGTCGGCTCTTCTCATCGAACTGAAGGTGTCGATTATGCTCTAGAGAGCATCCACAACATCAAGGAAGCACTTCCTGAGCTTTGGGAAGCCACTGAAGGTGCCAGGCATCCAGGGAAGGTTGCTATTGAGACATCAGTGGAAGCATAATTTATAAGTGACTATCTCTAGCCATCTTTTCTAATTAGCCTCTAGCCATCTTTTCTAATTAGCTTTAAATGTTGTCGCATTATGAAAGTAACTATGTATTTATCATTATCAAGTTATCCAAGAAAATAGAATTATTATCTTTTTCTTTCTAAAATCTTTGTAACAGTTGGGCCTTATGAGCATCTGTTGTTTTCCACTGTCTTTCCCTATTTAAATACATGTACTAGGCCTGTAGCAGGCTGTGGCCTTCCTGCCATCTTATGGAAATATGGAACTCGATTATCCTTGAAAATATTGGTAGATCTGCATTTTTGTATTGTCTAATCCACTTAAAATTTATTGCTAATAAGGTTTAAAAATTCATGAAAGGAATGCCAGGGTTAATAGGTTTCGCTGAGCAAGCCCAAAATCTGACTTGTTCCGTTTGGAACTTTGGGGTTGAGCTATAAATGCTTGTATTAAATGGAGCTGCAAAAATAATTTTAAGCTTAAATGCTCATCTTTCTAATTGCATTTTATATTTTAAATCTCCTATTCATTACTCATTGTTCATTATAATCAGACAAAAACAAACTTTCTTGTAATGCTAATTTAAGGAGAGAAAAGTCTGTTAATAGTTAAATGGGTCAGGAACTCAAAGGGAGTTTGCAAGATCATCATTTTCTTTTGCTTGTTAATTGATGCCAAGACAATCTAAAATAGAATAATTGATAGCCAATTGCCATATACTCAGAACAATGCTATATATACTCTTCTCTGGACTATCCCCTTTTGGTGTCATGAAAATAATTACATATCAATAAAAAGCATGGAGACCCTTCACAAAATAACCATATTTAGCTGATTCTAACTATTATCTCAAAAATGGATGAATGACAAAGAAGTTCAGTCAACTTCAACCTTTCAGAGAATATTTCTTCCCTGTGAATGGTTGAAACTTGGGTTCTTCCACCTTCTGCGCTGCTTCCTGACTGCTCTTCTTTAGGGGGATCTACAGATTAAAAAACCAATGTTGGTCAATTTAAAAATGGCCCACTCTGGGTGATGCATAGCAAAATAGGAAAATGAGGAGGTCCATCTTACACCACCTCAAACAAAGTTAAACACACCTTTGTTGTTTCATTTTGGGATTGGTTTACTTTTGAACCAAAGACGAGCTTTCCAGAGTGTAAATGAGATGCAGAGCTTGATGGCTTAGACTCACTAGTATCTTTCCCAGCCTCAGGTTGGTGTTGTTTCAGCATTGGATCGATAGTTGGTGCATCTGATTGTGCTGATAGTTTGCCATCCAAGCGTCTTGCTACACCAGTAAATGGACTGAACTTTGGTATCTTTTTGGCCGGCTCTTCTTCAACTGAAGAACAGAAATAAACAACAATTTTTTTAAAGGGTTAGCTTATTATAAAATAATCAAACATAGATGAAAATCAGAAACATGACAAACTTTTAACAGAAAACTGAAAATAACCTTCACATGGTGTCTTGTTTGACTTAGGAGATGGTGCTGGCTTTTCAGGTTCTTTATAGTCAAGAGGCGGAGCAAAATCCACCTCACAGTCTGTTTCAATAATACTGATTGCAGTGGATGGCTTAGTTTCAACTATGTCAATGTAATACTTCTTATTGTTATAAGCAACCATTATTGTATCACCAGTTGTTAAACAAGAGTAGTTCCTCAATGAAGTCTCTAAGCTGCAAACGAACATTAAATGAGGCATAAATATAATATGAAAAGATTTCTAATTTTTTCCACTATTATTAAAAAAAAAGAAGAAGAAAATGAAAAAAATTGACTAACATTGCTTTGGGGTTGGAGATATCTAAGAAGTCCTTAGTATGAGGCTGCAGCTTTACATATTTTCCTTTGGCAAGACTAGCATTCTTCAATTGGACAATATCTCCCTCTTCGAGAAGCATGTTTTCCATCATCTGAAAGCATAAAGAAAATAAATGGAGGACTAACAAATAATATAACAAGTAGCATATATCAGAATTACAATAGAAGCATACCCAATATGGCAAGAATATTAGACCCTCATCAGCAATGAATTCTAAAACCCCACAATGTGTAACTCGCCCAACAGAAGGATTTCGAAGTTCAAAAAGCATTGGATAGTCAATGTGCAAAGAAGCTGAAGAGAAAGCAAACATAAATTAACAATTAGTGCGGAGAAAAAAAAAAACCTTCATATTAAAACACATGAACATAAAAGAAGAGGAGTGAAGAAAAGGGTAGATACAAATAATTATTTACTTACCAAGGTGATCAAGGGCTGAGGGGGGCATAATAACTGCAACCAATAAGAATTAATCAATTGCAAACCATTGAATAACTAAGAAATTATTTGATACAATCAATGAAAAAAAGAGGGAGAAAATAAGAGGTGGATAAAAATTATAGAACTCATAATTTAGAAAATAAACTTACTTTTATCACCCTTCTCAAGATGTGCCTGCAAATATTTAATTGAGTTAGAACAAATTTAGAGTAATATATCTTCTAAAGGAAACAAAATAAGCTAACAAAATCATGAGGATAAAAATATGCTGAACTAAGGAAAAAATTTGCAGATTAGATTAGACAATGCAGTGAAAAAAACTACAGAACAATCTTGAGGATTGACAGTTTCTTCTTCAGTTAAACAAATGCAATGAAAAAAAAATAGTTAAACAAGCATGAATTCCAACAAATCCATCACTAGAAATTGAAAACTACTAGTGCCAACAATTTCAGCAATTAATTATCAAACCTTATCGACGAAAGAGACAGGGTAACAGCGATAACTATGCTCAAACGTTGAACTACGGGGCATTAGATAGTCCTGCAATTGCAAAAACAAATGATCATCAGATGAGTTTATGCAACTATATTACAGCAAATCTCAAAGAAAACAAAACCCAGGGACTTCAGCAACAAATTAAAGATTCAAAAATCTAAAAACCCAGATGAACCCAATACAATACAATTACATAACTCATAATGCTCATCAAAAACCCATAAAACAAATTATAAAAACCCCTTTCATTCTTCGTATAGATTAGTGAAGTTCATATACATAGTAATGTGTCATTAAAACATACCATCTTATTGGTGCTAAACAGAAGTCCGTTAGATAACTGTCAAATGCAAAAGAAAACAAACAAATTAATGAAAGAAAACAAAACAAAACAAAACCCAATTCACATAACAACCAATCGAACCCGACCCAGAAAAAAGAAATAAATAAGAAGTTGAGATTATTAGAAAATAAGTATAAAGAAATCAAAGAACACAATTGGCAGAACTTCTCTAAACCCAAGAAAAACAAGGAAAAAAAAAGAGTACCCACGAAAAAGATAAAGAAAAGAAAAAGAGAAAGTTGATCAAAACCTATAAATAAGGAGGGATGAATGGCGGGTGAAGTGAAGAAAGAGGAGATCGCAGGAGAAAGTTGAAGTTGCTGTGGGTGAGTGATCTCAAGAGTGCGGTGGGCTTGTTTTCGATTTTTCAGGTTATATAGGAGATAGGGAGATTCTATGGTATATATGCATCGGACAAATTGATTAATTATCAATGATTTCCTGTTCCTGATTGAAATAAGATCAAGAGACTCTGCCATCTGGCTGTGGCAGCCGCTCCCAAGGTTGTGGTCGGTTAACAAGATAATCAGGGGAAAAAAATTATCGATTTAAATTTTTAAAAAAAATAAATCAAAATCGAATCATGAATAAAATCGAATAACCAAGAACAATAATGTATCCGTGCGTTTTGTGGTAATAAAATGATAAAATATAAATAAATATAAAATTATTTATATAAAATATTTAATAAAATATAAATTTTTTTTGGTCAGAAATAAAAATATATATGATTATGCAAATATCAACATACAAAAGAGTTTTTTCGTTCAAAAACATACAAAAGAGTTTTTAATATAGAAGGTTGATTAGTCATCCAAATCTGAATTGAGCCTTCCATTTACTAATGCGGAGGCCAACCAATCTGTAATTTTGTTTCTTCTCTTTTCACAAAAACTAAAAATACATTACTCAATTTTTTCTTTTTTTGACAACAATAAAATAGAGGACACAAGAGTTTCAATTGCTACTGGACATAGAGAGGATCCATTAATAGCCTCAACAAGCACCTGATTATCTCACTCAAAAATACATTTGTTTATTTGAGAATTTGAAGCTCTTTCAACAGCAAGAAGTAAAGCTTTCATCTCATTTCGAAGAGGAGAAAAGAACTTATTGGCACAAGCAATTCCATCCACAATCTTATCAGTATTTTCTCTTATCACCACTTGAACTGCTGCCCAATTTGAGTGAGGAGAAACAGAGGCATCAACGGTGGCGGAGCCAACCTCTCTAAGAGAGGGAGGCCAAAGGAGAAGAAGGGGGCTGAGGGTTGAAGCTAAGGGGATTGAAGCTGAGGGGGACTGGGGAGCTGAGGTTTAAATACATATTCGCAGTCGACAGGGGTCGTCAGCCCCCACCCAACTCTATCTGGCTTCGCCACTAGGCATCAATATTAATATTCAACCATCCAATAGGAGGGGATTCCCATTTTTTGTGAGGCTTTTCTTTCACCCTCCATCCTATTTGCTCCCCCATTTCTTGCAGCTGATTCGCATCTGCTTTCCAAGCTTCTGTATATTTAAGAAAAATCCTATTTGCTCTACTAACTGTGAAAAGAGGATCAGTGCATTTACCTTCAAACAAATACTCATTTCTAGTTTTCCACAAGCTCCAACATAAGATAGATATTTTGGCTAAAATAGCATATTTATCACTCACATTCATATTACATAACAAAATTCTCCACCAATTAACAAAAGAAGATGCATCCAAAGCAAGATGATTTAAATCTTATATTTGACAACAACTAGAAAGCTCTAGAATGTTCACATTTAAAAAAAAAAAATATGAACTTCATATTCCTCTTCCAAATTATAGAGAGAACATAAACTGTCATTACTTAGCTTCCTGTTGAACATTTCAAGCATAGTCGGCAAAGCTCTTGAACAAGCCCTCCAAATAAAGCATTGAATTTAATAAAATATAAATGGATAATAAATTTTATTGAAAAAGATAACAACCTTGATTTTTATGATAGGAGACTAAACACTATAAATATGTAAATTTGCTTTTGTTTTTTAGCATATAATTACAGTAACAAATTTATATATTAGTCACATAAAAAATTAATAACAAAATAATATAGCTCTTCCTATTAGGAACAGTAAAATTTAATATGCTAAATCGTAATTTAATGACAAGTGTATATTTTCTTAAATAAATAGATGTAAGACCAATTTTCTTATTTCTAATATAATATTAAAAAAACAGTAAAATTGAATTTATTTTAATTTTAATAAAATATCAGTCACACATCTATACTTTAATGCAAAATAATTATGTTTAAATGGTGTTTTGATCTTTACAGAAATATGTGGGATCACTTATAAGTTTTTTTTTTTTTTTTCTAAACCCATATCAAAACGGCAGTGTCCTATCAATGAATAGTAATTACGTTTAGAGTGTTTTAATTTTGCATAAATAAGTTGGACTCACTGATGCATTTTATTTTTCCAAATCCATAGGAAAAAAGGGCACCATTTTTTCAGTAATTAAATTTTTTTAAAGGGTTAATATGGTTTTTTTAATTAATGCCTTGAATTTTTTGCATATGATATTCAATATTTACTCTGCAGGCTTTTTTTTTTAACACTATGTAGGCTTTTAATTATAAAAATTTTGGTAAAATCATAAAACATTTTTTACTTAGAAAAAAAAAATCATGAACACATAGTAATTAGTGACACAATGATCCATTAATGTGATAAATATTTTCCAAGAAAATATAAACTTATCAGAAAATCTATGATCAATATAGAAGTGTTATTATCTTTTTATTTATTTTATTTTGTTATGTCCACTCCTATTAAAATTTAAATTTAAAACTTTAATTATAATTTGAAAGAAGAATCTAATTTTATTAAATTAGAATTCATTAATTTATTCTTTAACAACAATGATTTTAATTAAGATTTTTATTAAAAAATTTCCCAATTTTAAATATAATTTAAAAAATAACTATATTTATTTTTAAAATTTTTTAACTTATAAAAATAAATTTATTTTAAAAAATGTAGTTGCTATAATTAAATTAATAAAATTTGCTAATATTTTCTAATATAGCATTTCATTAGTATTTGATATATTGTATAATTTTATTAAAACTAAATAACTTATATTAATAAAATTGTACATTAAATAAGAGCATGCTAGAAAATTAATAAATTAATTATTGTTTCAAAATAAGTCTATTTTTATAGGATTGGAATTTAATTTATTAAGGAGAATTTGTGCCATAAACTTAATAATAGATATATCTTCCATAAGACTGATGTATAATACTTTTTCATATTTTGCAATGACTTTTTTTTATATATCATTTTTACTATTATTTATTTTTCTTTTTTTTTTATTTAATTATTATATTTATAATATACTAATTAATATTTCAAAGTAATATACAGAGTACTGTGAATAAAAATAATCTTTTAATAATTTTGATAATAATGTGTCTTTTGCTTCCATATTTTTTAGCAAAATTATTATTTAATATTAAAAATTAAACTGATCAAAAGTATAAAATTATTAAATTATTATCTCATGATATATGGGTTTAAAAATAATTTTGTTCTAATTAGTTTTCTAATCTTATCACGTGTTACATCTTCTTAAAATATATATCTTTAAATATTAAATAAAAGTAATGCCTTCGAATATTAAAAATTTAAGATATTAAATACAAAAAATTTATATTAATTATCTATTATATTTATTTGGACTCCATCTGCTCTTTAATTTTTTTTTTATGTAACAAAGAAATAATACTTTCACAAATTCACTATATCTTTTTTCTATTTGTTGGTAATATTCAATTTATTTAATATAAATATTTCACAGTATTATCTTATGCGTCTCTCTTTCATTTAACCATGTGTTACAATTTTCAAAATTTTAAATTACATTATTAATTATTATATCGTATATATATTCAATATTTATTTAGAGAGTTCAAATAAAATTATAATATTTTATTTAATATTAATAATAATTATATTTATTTAGAGAATTTAAATATAATTATGATATCCTATTTAATATTGTTAATGATTAACTGTTAATGTATTATATAAAAAAATATAACTGTTGAATTAATATTCTCTTTTTTCAAGACACAATTCATGAGTTTCAAAATTATATTCTATTTTTTCTCCCACGCGTAGGTGATGCATTATATTTTTTATATATTATTTATTTATTTTATTTATTTGTTGTTGATAATTATTAGTTATTTATATATATATAATACGAAAAAATAACTAATACACTGGTACTAATTCTATTCTCACATAATACTATTTAGTTTTATAATTATAATACTTTTCTTAAATGAAGGTAATATATCATATTTTTTATATTTTTATTTTTTATTAACGATAGTTTTTTTTATATTTTATTTAGTATATTATTTAATTTTTTATTTTTTTCTTTTATTTAATATTGATGGTAATTAGTTATTTATATATTATATAAAAAAATACAAAAGAAAATCATAATCACTATATTAATATTTTTTTCCCACAATATTATTCAATTTTAATCATATGCAGGTAATATATCACATTTTTTTATATATTTTTTTTACTTTTTATCAATTTTTTCCCACATTTAATTTGATCTACTATTTATTTTTTTTCATTTATTTGATATTGAAAATTATTAATTATTTATAAAGTATAGGCCAAATTATAAAAATATGCTTAAACTTTATCTATGTTTTCATTTTTATCACTAATTTTCTTTTTTGACAATCTAGGTAATGAACTTATTTATTTATTTCAATTTTATCTTTTAAGCGATTGATAATGATCTAACAAGATGAGGTGATAATATGTTAGTGATTTGTTATTTTTTTTATTCTAAAAATAAAACAATGCTCGTCATTTTTGCAAATCACGAAAATAACGAGCGTTATTCCTGCAGCATTTTATAGGGATAGAAAAAAGGCTCTCATATTATTCATAATTTCTTCCCTCTCTTCTTTCAACCTTCTTGTCACCAGAGATTTCACAAATAAAAACCCCATTGTGATTTGTCTATAAATTATTTACAGTACCTATGGAAGCAAAACAAGATAACTAGCAGAATGGGCAAAAAATGCAGTGGAAGAAAGGTAGATTATCTTACAATGATATGAAGCATTGATCAATGATAGCAAGCAGATAAAGCACAAGGTAACTGCTGCATCTTGAATTACTAGTTCAAGAACAGGATAATGGCATTTCGCAAAAATTCCCATTGTTCAAAGAGATGAAGAGATCAAAATTCCATTGATTTTATAATTCACATGAGTGGGAAAATTAATTATCATCACCATTTGTAGACAAGGCTCGTTATTTTTGTGATTTGCAAAAGTAACTAGTGTTATTTTATTTTTTATAATAAAAATTAATAAATTACTGATAAATTATTATTTGATCTGGTTAGATCATCCTCAACTAGTTAAAAGATAAAATAGAAAAAAAATAAATAAGTTTATTATCTAATTTGTTAAAAAAAAGTTCAAAGTGAAAAAAGGGATAGCGTTTTAGTATGTTTTTTATAATTTGGCCTTATAGTACATGAAAAAACACAAATAAACCATAATTCCTACGCAAGTATTCTCTTTCTACTATAATATTAATATATTATATTTTTTATATGTTTGCTTTATCAATGATATTTTTTTTTATATTTTGTTTGGTCTATTATTTATTTTTTCATTTATTTTCTTTTGCTAATCATATTTGCAATATGCTAATTACAATTTTAAAGTAATATATAGAGTTTTGCAATGAGATTAGTGTATCTTTCCCATCTATATGACTATATATACTATATATACACGGTTTGGATTTTTATCTTAGTAAAATTATTTTTTAATTTTTGAAATAAAACTGATGAAAAATATAAAATTATTAAATTATTACCATATATCATGATGATTTAAAACTAATTCTGTTACAATTAACTTTCTAATTTTATCATGTATCATATTTTTTTAAAATATATTTTCTTAAACATTAAATAAAATAATTTCTTTAAATATTAAATTTTTAAGTTATTAAATATAAAAAAAATTATATTAATTATTTATTGCATTTATTTGAGTTTTTATTTGCTCTTTGATATTTTTTATTTTACTGAGAAATTATATTTGCATAAATTTATCATAATTTTTTTTAGTTTGTTAGTAATATCCAATTTATTTAATATCATATGCTCTCAGTTAAGATTATAGTAAAAAAATATGGGTCCTATAAAAGAAACTTAAAAGATTAAAATTACAATAATTTGTCTGTACAATATGCTAATTTTTTTTTTGATTAACCACGAGGTATTCTAGATACATCCAGACTAATCCTCTTTCGCCAGTTTGTGGGTGCTTCAAAGGGTAGGATGGCTGGCCCCAAGATTTAAGAATGCTCCATACACATCCCCATGATCTAACCCGGATGAATGCTTAAGGGTGGACTAATCCCTACCACTGTGCCAAATTTTAATAACGTTGATTTTATAAATAGTATTGAGACTGTAATATTGGTAAGAAAATGCTATTATTATGCATGACACTTTTATAAACTATGTTTATTTTAATCCTCTCATACAAATTTATATATTTATTTTATTTATATTGGAATACAACTGAGGAACCATTAAAAAACCATTTATTAATAAGTTTAAATCTACTAAATGAGAAAAAGTATTTATAATCACCAATTTTTCATGATTATTTATTTGTAATTATAGTATAATTTAAAATTTAGTATATGTTCATTAAATAAAAACAAGTGCATCATCGTGCTGGTATTTTTCTAGTATATATATAAGCATAAATATTTAACTAAAAACTTTCATTGCTTTAATTATTTTTTATAAATTAAAAATTTTATAAAATATGATTTACAAAAAAAATAAAAAAGTTTAAAAACATTTTGGAAGTTTTATTATAACAAAATTAAAATTTTACATTTGAAAAATTATTATTATATTTTTATTTTCTATTATCCTTCAAAGAAGAATATAAATACAATACAATTAATTGACTAAAAGATCAAACACAATAAAAATCTATTATATAATATTATCTCATATATATGTATCATGCTTTAAAAAATAAAAAAATGATATTTACAAAACTACCCTAAAAATAAAAACACTTTTTAAAAATATGACACCTAAAAAATTCTTTCAATTTTATGTGATTTGCAAGTTTTTCTTGCAAAAAAAAAATATGGAGTTAGGCCAAAAGCTAACTTTTGAAAAAAAAAACATAAAACAAAATAATATATATATATATATATACTGTTAGTTTTTTATTAATGTTTTAAAAATTTTATATAATAAAAAATAATTAACTAAATTAAAAAATAATTTATGTTAATTAAAGTAAAATATAATTTATATTAATTAATTTTAAATTATATTTTATATACATGTTTTTATTTATTTTATTTAATTTATATTTTTAAAATAATTTTAGCATATACAATAAAAAATTATTTAAAAATATCTTTTCAATATATAACATAATTCATATTTTTATGCATATATATCTATTTATATGTAATGTATAACTAAATATATATATCCATGTATATCTAATTATACTATTTATTTTTTAAAAATAAATTTTAAATTAAAATATTTATATTAAGCGTTTTATGTTGAAATATATAACATATATCAATATATCAAATTTTTTATAAAAAAAATATGAGAATAAAAATTGTTATATATTGATATATGTTAATATATATTATATATATCTGCATATAACATGATAACAAAGTATTATATCATGTTTTATGTAGATATATTTAATATATATTAAAATATATTGTATGATTTATAGAAAGAAATATCAACTATAACTATTATATGTTATTATATATTAATATATGTAACATATATCAATATATATCACATGATTTATGAAATATATATATATATACACAAAGTGTTATATGCTCTTATATATTAATATATGTAACACATATAAATATATATAATATGATTTGGAGAAAAAAATATGAGAATACAAAAGTATCATATGCGGTTATATGTTGATATATATATATATATATCAATATATATCAAATGATTTAGAAAGAAATATGAAAATAAAAACTATTATGTATTGATATATATAATATATATCAATATATATCAGATGATTTAAAAAATAAAATATGAGAAGATAAAATATTATATCATGTTATATGTTGATACATATAACATATATCAAGATATATTATATGATTTATAGAAAGAAATATTAACTACAACTGTTATATAATGTTATATGTTAATATATCTAATATGTATCAATATATATTACATGATTTATAAAAGAAACATAAAAATACAAAGTGGTATATGTTGATATATGTAATATATATATTATCATATGTCACGTGATTTAGAGAAGAAATATGAAAATACAAAAGTGTTACATGTTGTTATATGTTGACATATGTAATATATATCAACATATAACATATAACACTTTATATTCTTATATTTCTTTATAAATCATATAATATATGTTAATATATGTCACATATGTTATCATATATCACATGATTTAGAGAAAAAAATATGAGAATACAAAAGTGTTAATTATATGTTGATATATATGATATATATATATATGACATATATAAAATTATTTAGAGAAAAAATATGAAGATATAAAGTGTTATATGTTGATATATATATAACATATATCAACATATATTAAATGATTTAGAGAAAAAAAAATATGAAAATAGAAACTATTATATGCCGGTATACGTTGATATATATAATATGTATCAATATTTATTAGATGATTTAGAAAAAAAAATGATATGACAAAGTATTGTATCATGTTATATATTGATATATGTAACATATATTAGTTGATTTGTAAAATAAATATTAGTATATAACTGATATATGTTACATATAACAACATATATTAGTTAATTTTTTAAAAATAAATATCAGTATATAAAATACTATATGTTTTATATGTTCATGTATATTATACATAGCAATATGTATCAATTAATTTATAATAAAATATTAATTTGCAAACTAGTATATGTTCTATATGCAGTTATATATTAATTTTTGTGTATAGGCTGAAATATGTTTGTTTTTTGATATATATTTTTTATATATTGTGTATATATTTATTATATATATATTAATAATATAAAAAAATATATTTATAAATAAAAAATAAATAAAAAGAAAAAAGAAAATAAAAAAGAAAATAGAAAAAAAAAGTTGAAATCATGAAAAAAGGCCTAAACCTCTTTTTGTTTAAGCATATATTTGAACATTTAGGCTTATATTTATATTTATTTGCTTATATTTTGATAAAAAAAAATATTTAAATAATCTAAAAAAATTTAAATGTTTAAAAGTTATTTAGACTATAGTTTAGGTATATATTTAAACTTTTAGCCTTTATTATTTGATTGAGCTAAAATTAAAATAAAATTTATATATTTTTTAAATATCTCATCCTGTAAATAAAGATGTTTTATTTGTTTAACTCAAAATATCTCTAAAAATTAAAAAAATTTCATAAATTTTTTCGATACAATAGAGATTGTGCAAATCTCCTCATAGAATATTTTATAATTTAATAAATTTTAAATGTTCTCAATCTAATCATGTCACAATTAATTATTTTTATATATTAATTATTAACAGACAAAAAAGAGATTTATAAGAATGAAATATATATATATATAACGAAACACAATGTATGTTTTTTAGATAATAAATTTAAAATTAATTCTCTTTTTGTAACTTAAAGGTAAATTCTCTTTTTGTTTCCTCCATTGTTGCTGTTCTTTTTGTTTCTGTTGAATGTAATAGCTTGGGTTTTGAAATGGGTTTTGCTTTGATTTATCTGGGTTTGTGTTATTTTGATGAAATTTTACTTCTTTTTGATGAAATTTTACTTCTTTTTGATGAAACATGCACAATTAACTTTGTGAATTATTCAAATATTGATATGGGATTTTTTTTTTAATTTCCTATAAATAGTTCATGCAAAGGGCGGTTCAGACAGAGGAAAAAACTAAAAAACAAGAAGAAGAGGTTAAAACTGATGGAAATTTTTCTTTCCCTGGTTCCATTAAGAAGTGGTAAAGTTTTATGTATTATTTGTCGCTTCTTGAATTCCGACTTGATTTTTGATTTATTTGAGATAAATATCTGCCTTAATATGTGTTTTGACTTCATCATTGCCTATCTTAGGATGTGATATTTTGGGCTTTGCATGAATTTTTATTTGTTATTGTATTCCTCTGGTAATATTAACATTAGAAAATAAATTGTTAAGTAAAAAAATAGGTATACGAATGAACGGATGCTTGTTTTATCTTAAGCATTTTGTTGCTTGCTGAAAGACTTGTGCACTTTATATGAACAGAAACTGCTAATTTTTGCATAATTGGCCTTCTCACAAACTCACCTTTTTTTCAATGGGTTTGACTGAAAGCCTTTTTTAGTTTGATCAAAAGGCCTCATCAACTAAAATACCTCAATTTAGAGGCTCTAGAATATTGGGGGTCGGTTGATTGTACTTTAGCAGGTATGCTGATCTCTGCTAGGGTTCTTGATGGCATTTGATAGAGATTGATGTTCGATAAAATTCAGGTTCTTATTGACTCGGTTCAAGCGTCATTTATGTTACTCTGATTATGGCCCTTAATGAAGTCTTGCTCAATTGGCTCAACACATAGTCTAGACTCCTAATGGTGTATCACTAACACTTTGTCTTGTATGCATGTAGTGTGGTACTAATGGAAGGGGACCCCCATCCAGGAGCTGTTGTAGGACGCATGTCATTTCAAAGTTTCAATCCTTATGTTGATGTGAGTATAAAGGTCCATTGAATGAAACATTTTTATCTAATGAATGGTCACCTCCTGAACTTCTCTTATGGCTTATGCTTTTCTCACATCAAATCAATTGTCTTGGTAGAAACTAAATGGAGAAACCACTAACTTTTCCACTAATGTTGGTGGTCAGAATGGAAGGACATCTTTTAGGTTGGTTTCTTTGACTTCTTTAAGTTCTATATCTCTCTCTTGCATAAGTGTTCATAAAAAGAAAACTGTTGCGACTAGGGATGAGCAACTTGCATCTGACGTGTGCTGTGAATTTAAAATAGCTGTAGTTTGAATATGAATTCAGAGGTATTCTTTTTACTGCAATTTGCAAAAACTGTGGCCTTAGCAGGGATGGGGGGTAAATAGGACATGTATAGCTCATCACATTTGGTTACATTGGTACTGTCTAGTGATTTAACATAATATGCTTGGCATTCTACTTTTCAAAATATATTCTCTTTCATTGCTTAATTTTAGTAAATCTAATTATTGCTGCTCCATTGGAGTTAGAAACTGCACTACTAATAAGTAGATAAGTGGACAAGCGAATGAAAAGATAGACAATCAATGAACACAAATACATGGCAGTAGATAGTGAATGAAGTAAAGATTAAAAATTAAACTGATTGCATACTCACACATATACAATTCTTGGAACTAATTTCATTATCTTTTCATTCTTTTAATGAAAATATTTTTGCTGTTGGTATTATTCTAGCTCGACGCTTTGTTCTCTGTACTTATGCAGAGAAAAAGAATCATCACTAGATGGAGCAGAGTGCTCAGACATTGATAAAGCAAAATCTGATGTAGACCTTAAAAGAAAACAGCCTGAAGGTGGCCAACAGTCATCACAAAATAAGAAAAAATCACCAAAAACTGAAGATGGCCAACAGTCATCACCATATAGCAGTAAAGGCTCCTTCAAGCAACCTAAACACGAAAAGCTGGACTGGAATGTGCTCATACCAAAAAGTCAAAACAAGCAAAACAAAAGAGGTGAGAATTACTAGGTAATTACCTTCATCATTATGGATTTATTTATTCATTTTTTTAAAAAAAAATTATTGTCAAGTTCTAAAGTTTGATGTTGTAATTTTTGTTCTTACATTTTTTTTTAACTTTTAATTTAGTCATAGAAGGGAAAAGAATACTGTAATTTTGTCATCAAATCAGTAATGCACTCATTTTCATAAGAAGCCTTATTATTTGTTTCTTAGAGAGTTATCCGACTCTCTTTGACGCAGAACGTAATTAAAGAATAGGGAATAAGAACGTTTATACTCCGTTCAGGAGTTTAATCAATATCGTTTGATTGGACGGAAATAAAAACAAGAACGTTAAACGATTTTGAACGAAAGGCAGAAGCCAAGTTCGTATTGAAAAATATATTAAATAATAATCCTTAATAAAGCAGAAATAAGGCCTATTTATAATGGCCAAAAAATCCTAATCTGAATCCTAACAGACTTAGAAAAAAAAGACTGAAAAATCACAAAATAGTCCTTAAAATACTAAAAATGCAAAATTGAGTCCCTAAACAGTGGAATTTGGGCCCCGATGTTTGCAATGAGGCCTAAGGCCTCAGTTGTACTTTTAAAAGTTGTCCGCCTCGCGAAATCATTTCCAGAAAGCTATCATGGGCCACGAACGGACATTATATGCAAAAGTTATGCTCTTTTTTGCATCCTGCGGCAAACCTTGCCGTGGTCAAGATCCTCCTCGAAATTCAAAACTAGTTGATCCGCATCATTCCCTTCCACTTGTAAAGAACTCGACCACGAGTTACCATCATCAGGGTGATAAGGATAAAGATCCGCCACGTTAAAGGTATTGGATATCTTCATATGATCTGGGAGGTCAAGAACATAGGCGTTGTCATTGATCTTCTGAATTATCTTGATTTGGATCCAGCTTCTTCTGTCCTCCTCCACGTTCATTGCATAAGTACACCATAACTTGATCACCAACTTTGAAAGATTGGAAACGTCTATGTTTGTCCGCTGCAACCTTGTACTTTTCATTGGACGCCGCCAAATTCTGCCTCACCTGTTTAAATATATCAACATGCCGGTTGGCCAAATTGTTAGCTGCAACACTAGGAAGAACACCTGCAGGAAGTGCAATAAGGTCAACTGTCTGTGCTGGAGCCTTTCTGTAAACAATGTCAAAAGGGGTCTTCTTAGTAGAGCTGTTGAGAGAGCTGTTTTAAGCAAATTCAGCTTGGGGCAGAGCAAAATCCCAAGAAGTCTTCTTATCACTGCATATGCAATGCAACATATTGCCAAGAGTGCGGTTCACTACTTCAGTCTGTCCATCTGTTTGAGGATGTGCAGCGCTATTGTAACGAAGTTTAGTCCCAAAGCGATTCCACAGAATAGTCCAAAAATGAGCAAGAAACTTCACATCTCTGTCAGAAGTAATTGTTTTTGGTATGCCATGCAAAAGAACAATCTCCTGAAAAAACAGTTTGGCAATATGAGATGCATCATTAGTCTTCTTGCAAGGGATGAAGTGTGCCATTTTAGAAAATCTGTCAACTACAACATAAATAGAGTCAAAACCACGCTGGGTACGTGGCAAACCAAGAACAAAATCCATTGACAAGTCTTCCCAAGGATAATCGGGGATAGGCAATGGTGTGTATAAGCCCGTGCTCTGTGAATGACCCTTTTGTGTTTGACAAATTCGACATTTTTGAACCATCTTCCCTGTTTCTCTCTTCAGCTGTGGCCAATAGTAACGCTCTTCCAATCCAGCAATAGTCTTATCACGGCCCAGATGACCGCACGCATGAATCTCTCGAATCAGCAACTCTCGCAAAGAAGAACGAGGAATACACAACCTGTTTCCTTTGAATAAAAACCCTCCATGTATCATAAACCCATCAGTAGGTTCATGATTATGTACTTGCTGCCATATCTCTGCGAAATCTGCATCCTCAGCATAAAGATCCTTCAGATGCTCAAATCCCACGATCTTTTGACTCACTGTAACCAATAAAGTTGTTCTTCTGCTCAATGCATCTGCCACCTTATTTGTAGCACCAGTCTTGTACTTGATGACATAATTAAAAGCTCCCATGTAGGCTGCCCAATGAACCTGCATCTTGTTTGCTTGCTTCTGAATCGGCAGATGAATCAATGACTTATGATCTGTATGGAAAATGAACTCTCGCCCCATAAGATAATGTTCCCAAGTCTTGAACGCTCAGAAAATTGCATAAAATTCCTGCTCATATGTACCCCACTTTTGTCTAGCATCATTCAATTTCTCACTAAAGAAAGCAACTGGTCTACCACATTGGGAAAGAACACCCCCAATTCTAACACCACATGCATCACAATCAATCTCAAACAATTTATCAAAATCGGATAAAGCAAGAATAGGGGCAGAAATAAGCTTATCTTTAATCTCCTCAAAGCTTTTGTTGGCAACTTCGGTCCATTTAAATTTCTGCACTCTCTCCTTCTTTAAACAATCAGTAATTGGAGCCACAATACTGCTGAAATTTCTGATAAACCTCCTGTAAAAAGTAGCAAGCCCATGAAAACTGCGAACTTCTGTAATACTTTTAGGAACGGCTAGTTTCGGATTGCTTCAACTTTCTGGTCATCTACATGAATCCCTTCTGAGCTAACGATAAAACTAAGGAACAAGACTCTTTCTGTCATAAAGGTGCACTTCTTCAGGTTGATAAACAACACATTTTCTTCTAAAGCTCTTATAACTTCTCGAATGTGCTGTAAATGCTCCTTAATGCTGCGACTAAAAATTAAAATATCATCAAAATAAACAACCACGAATTTGTGTAAGAAAGGATGCAAAACCTGGTTCATAAGTCGCATGAACGTGCTAGGTGCATTCGTCAATCCAAATGGCATAACCAGCCACTCATATAAGCCTTCTTTAGGTTTAAAGGTTGTCTTCCATTCATCTCCCTCCTGCATCCGAATCTAATGGTACCCACTTTTCAGATCAATCTTTGAGAAAATAATGGAGCCAGATAATTGATCCAGCATGTCATCCAGACGAGGGATAGGAAAACGATACTGAACAGTGATCTTGTTAATGGCTCTACTATCCACACACATTCTCCAGCTGCCATCTTTCTTTGGAACCAATAATGCAGGAACTCTACAAGGACTAATGCTCTCACGTATGTGTCCTTTCTTCAGTAATTCTTCAACCTGCTCTTGCAAATTTCACTCTCCTTTGGGCTCATCTTGTAATGGGGCATATTTGGCAAAGTAGCACCTGGAATGAAATCAATCTGATGCTGAATATCTCAAAGGTGGTACCATTGTTGGTTCCTCAACTACCGAAGGAAATTCCTCCAGCAACTCTTTGATCGATAGTGGTAAGGATGGTGCATCTTCTTCTAATGGTACCTCTTCCTCTTCATTCTTCTTCCTGAGCAATAAAGCTACGTCCTTCACACTTTTATCAACAGGCTGCCCTTCCACTTTAGAAGTTTTCACTGAACCAGAAGGCAAAATAATGATCCTCTTACTATTCCATGTGAACCTGTATGAGTTCGCCTTTCCTCTGTGCTCAGCATCAACATCATACTGCCAAGGACGTCCCAACAAAATTCCACAAGCATCCATGTGCACAACATCACAATCAACTGTTTCAGAATAGTGCTTACCGATAGAAATTGGAACACTATAGATTATGTTTACTTCAATTGTTGGTCCCTCTTTGATCCACCCAACCTTTTATGGAGAAGGGTGAGGTCGTGTAGTCAACTGCAGTTTCTCTATCAGCTGTTTCGCGATCAGATTCTCACAATTGCAACTGTCTATGATCAATCTGTAAATCGCTTCTCTAACTCGGCACTTTGCCTGGAATATCTTCCTCCTTTGCGTCTCTTCTTCTTGTTTTGGAGAGCATAAGATTTTCTTCACCACGAACGTAACCTCCCCATCTTCTGACCCAGCAATAGAACCATCATCTTCATTTGCTTCTTCCTCACAGACCACCTAATCAATCACATTAACTGGTCGTCGATTAAGTGATGCTCTTTCCTGTAGGCAAACATTCGATGTGTGTCCAGGTTTCCCACAACAATTACAGTTGATTGTTACTGTTTTCTTGTAAGGATTGGTGTTACCCTTATCTGTTTGAGTTACTGGTACCCTTGCATGGTTATCTCTCTTATGCTCATTTTGGGTATTCTAGATATTTTGATTAGAACCAGAATAATTAGCAGCCCTAGAAGATTGTCCGCTGTAATTCTCCCGACATGGCTGACTCCCTGATGAACCAGAATTTCTATAATTAAAATTCCGATTACCCTGTTGTCGAGGCTGCCATTCACGTTCTTCAACACGTTCTTCTGCTCTCTTCACCATCTCAATGGCATTTGTCAAGGTAAAAATTGCAGCGACTCCCATCATACAACGGATTTCGTAGTTCAAACCCCTTTGGTAATGGGCGACTTGCTGTGCTTCATTCTCACAATTATCACATCTCGACTGTAATCTCAGAAACTCCTCTATATATTCTTCCACCTTCCTGTTGCCGTGCACACAATCATCATGATAACGATTGTACATCACCTATGCATGATCACTTGGCAAAAATCGTTGTTGAATCATCAGTTTCATATCCAACCAATTTTGAATGGGTGGCAATTGTCGGCGATAACGTTTGTTTTGGAGAGAAGTCCACCATGCTGCTGCTCCTCCCTTCAATTTGTAAGCCACAATCGAAATTCTACGTTCTTCTTCCACATTCATAACCTCAAAGAATCTTTCAACCTCCACTAACCAATCTAGAACAGCTTCTACATCCAACATACCATTAAAATTCGGAAGATCCACCTTGATTTTGTAGCTATCATTATGATCCTCACGTCTTCTGTAATTCTGAATTGCTCCGACCTGATCTGGTGATCCTCCATAAACTGGTTGCGGATCTGCAACCCTAGGAACTGCAGTCGCAGGAGGATGGTATTCCTTCCTAGGTTTAACTGCTCTCCCAACATCTGTCTTATTTCTGCTATTTGATCGGATAAGTTTGCTACGGATGCTTCTAAGGCGGTAAGTCGTTCTTCGTGATTGGCAGCCATGGAACCATGCTCTGATACCAACTGATGTAGAACGGAATTAAAGAATAGAGAATAAGAACGTTTATATTCCGTTCAGGAGTTTAATCAATATCGTTTGATTGGACGGAAATAAAAATAAGAACGTTAAATGATCTTTGTTATGATTAGCTATTGTATTTAGCTGTAATTAGCTATAATTAGTTGTAATTAGCTGTTGATATTAGGAGCAGTAATTAGTAGATCATTAGCAGATTATTTGGGATCCTTGATTAGTTACCTATATTGTACATATGTAGTACTATTTAAATCCTCAATTCTTGAGGGAATAATCAAGTTAATATTTTCCTCTCATTCTTCTTCTTCACTTGGTATCAGAGCCAACAAAGGGCTTGAATACATTTCTGTTCTTTTCTTCTCTTCTCTTTTAAGGGTTTTCCCATTTCTGTTCTCTTCTCCTTTTCTCCTAAGGGTTTTCCGATTAGCCTATTATTTTCTTTCTTCTATAATCACAGCACCTGCCCACAGTTTACCCAGTGACCGGCGACCTCAGACACCAAGTCGCGTCACCGGAATCCTCACCGTCGTCAGCCATGCGCCGTCGACAGTTTCTGCCACCTTCCCCACGTGCCGGCGCGTGAGTCTCACTCCAGCAACACCACCAACTGAAACCTTCTCCGGCCAAACTCGCCCCTCTCCGACGACCTTCCTCTTCACTGTTCTGCTACTGAATATGGCTGAATCAGGTCTAATCAAGTCTCTTCTTCCTAATTCTACTGGTATTACTACTGTAAAACTTCAAGGCAGTAGCAATTACATTTCTTGGTTCAATTCTGTTGAGCTATGGTTTTTAGGTCAGGGTATGATGATCATCTTAGTAAAAATGCTACTGATATCGTTGCAACCGATAGGGCGGCATGGATTAAAATTGATGCTCAGTTATGTAGCCTATTATGGCATACTCTTGATCCCAAATTACTTCCTCTTTTTCAGTCCTGTAAAACCTGTTGTAAGGTCTGGACAAAAGCCAAAACATTGTATACCAATGATATACAACGGATTTATAATGTTGTCTCTAATATTGTCCGTTTACAGCAAAATCAAATGGATATGGCTAGTTACATTGGGCAAGTTGAGACATTGAAAGATGAGTTTGTTTCCATTATGCCTTTCACAGAGAATATTGCTGAACAAGAAAAACAAAGAGACAAGTTTTTTATGGTCTTGGCTCTAATCGGCCTTCGACCCGATCTTAGCTCTGTTCGAGATCAAATTTTGACTGGTTCCATTGTTCCTACCTTAGAAGATATCTCTGCTTGACTTCTTCGTATTTCCACCACTCCAGCTGCACCTAACATTGAAGCTTCTGCTTTTGCCATCCAGAATAGTAATAAAAAATGGAAAGGTAATAAGCCTAAGGTTCACTGCACTTATTGTGATAAACCAGGACATACTCGCGAAACCTGTTGGAAATTACATGGTAAACCATCTCAGAATCAATCTGCTGGCACTGGACGTCCTGCAGCTCATATGGTTCATAGTAATGGAGCTGGAATTCTCCCTTTGCCTGGTACATCAAGCAACTGCATCACTCTGACAGGATCAGAATATGAAGAATATGCTCGATTCCAGGTAGCCAAATAACAAGCTCAACAACAGTCACCGAGTCTACAGCACTCTAGCACTTCAGTTGCTTGTTTGTCTCAGTCCTCAACTGGTGTTCCTTGGATACTTGATTCCGGCGCTTCCGATCACATTTTTGGTAATGAAATATTGTTCTCTACTCTCATTCCTACTCTAGACTCATCCACAGGCACCTTAGCTAATGGTTCAGAAACTAAAGTTAAAGGCGTTGGGACAGTTCAACTTATTCCATCAGTAATTTTACAATCTGTCTTATACACCCCTGGCTGTCTTTATAATTTAATTTCCGTTAGCAAAATCACCGAACAACTTGATTGCATTGTCTTTTTCATAGCTAATTATGGTGTTGTGCAGGATCGGCATACAGGGAAGACGATTGGAATAGGATATAAGTCACATGGCTTGTATTACATATCGCCTCTGAAAGCCACTATTACATTAGCTTCTACTGCTTCCGCTGAGCTTCTACACAATTGTTTTGGTCATCCTAGTCTTCTTAAACTTAAACATTTAGTTCCTAGCTTATCTTCATTAATTGTTTTGGAATGTGAATCTTGTCAACTTGGAAAACAATCTCGTGTTTCATTTCCTAAGATTGTCAATAATAAAGCTTTGGCTATGTTTGATATTATTCATTTAGACATTTGGGGTCCTAGTCGTGTTAGTACAATTCTGGGATTTAATTATTTTGTTACTTTTATTGATGACTATTCTCGTTGGACATGGGTGTTTCTGATGAAAAGTCGTTCTGAACTATTCTCTATCTTTCAAAAATTTTGTGCTGAAATTCAAACTCAATTTGGTGTTTCCATAAAAATATTACGCAGTGATAATGCTCGAGAATATTTTTCGCAGCAATTTAATGAGTTTATGTCTTCTCAGGGTATTCTCCATCAATCTTCTTGTGCTTATACACCCCAACAGAATGGCATTGTCGAAAGAAAGAATTGTCATCTTATTGAAACAGCACGAACATTACTTCTTCATAATCAAGTCCCACTTCATTTCTGGGGGGATGCAGTAGTTACTGCTTGTTTTCTTATTAACAGGATGCCTTCTTCTATTTTATAGAATCAAAGCCCTCAATCAGTTTTGTTTCCCAAACAGGACCCCTTTCATCTGCCACTTCGTGTTTTTGGGGGTACTTGTTTTGTTCATGATCATACCCCTGGCAGGGACAAGCTTCAACCAAAGTCCATTAAGTGCATTTTCTTAGGATATTCTCGTCTTCAGAAAGGGTACAAGTGTTATGACCCAATCTCTTCCAAGTTCTTTATCTCCGCTGATGTTACTTTCTTTGAAACTACTCCTTATTTTTCTAAACAGCCAGAGCTTGAACAATCTGTTTCCAATGTTCTCCCCTTTCCTATTCTTTCTCCTCCAGCTACATCTCGTCCTCTTCAGGTCTATTCTCGTCGTCCTACTACTAACCCTGTTTTGAATGCAGATATACAGCCGAGTGACTCATCTCCTATTCCGATCTCATCTCCTGCACCGGTCGTGCCAAACACAGAGGCAGAAAATGCTCCCATTGCCCTTCGTAAAGGTATTCGCTTCACTTGTAATCCTCATCCTATTTACAATTTTTTGAGCTATCACCATTTATCTCCTTCATATTATGCCTTTGTCTCTACATTGTCTACTGTTTCTATTCCTAAGAATGTCAGTAAGCACTTAACCATCCTGGTTGGTCCGCTGCTATGACTGAGGAGATGACTGCTTTGCATAATAATGGTACATGGGAACTTGTTTCTTTGCCTCCTGGGAAGAGCATTGTTGGCTGTCGATGGGTTTACACGGTTAAAATTGGACCAGATGGTAAAATTGATAGGTTGAAAGCTAGGCTTGTGGCAAAAGGGTACACACAGGTTTATGGCCTTGATTATAGTGATACTTTTTCCCCTGTGGCCAAAATAGCCTCTATTTGTCTTCTTCTTTCTTTGGCAGCTATCTATCACTGGCCTCTTCATCAACTTGACATCAAAAATGCTTTCTTGCATGGGGAATTGACCGAGGACGTATATATGGAGCAACCTCCTAGTTTTGTTGCTCAGGGGGAGTCTAGTTTGGTATGTCGACTACGTCGATCTCTCTATGGCTTGAAACAATCTCCACGCGCATGGTTTGGAAGATTTAGTGCTGTTGTCCAGAAATTTGGCATGCGTCGAAGTGACGTTGATCATTCAGTCTTCTATCGACATGGAAATCATGGGAAATGTACTTATCTAGTTGTTTATGTTGATTATATTGTCATAACTGGCAATGATCATGAAGGGATTTCTCAACTAAAGCAGCATTTGTTCAGCAACTTTCAGACTAAAGATTTGGGAAAGCTAAAATATTTTCTTGGGATTGAGGTAGCACAGTCCAAGATTGGAATTGCAATCTCACAAAGAAAGTATGCTCTTGATATACTAGAAGAAACAGGTATGATGGATTGTAAACCTGTGGATACTCCTATGGATCCCAATGTAAAACTTATTCCAGGACAAGGGGAGCCATTTAAAGATCCTGGCAGATATCGGAGGCTTGTTGAAAAATTAAACTATCTTACTATTACACGACCGGATATTTCTTTTGCCGTGAGTGTGGTTAGTCAATTTCTTCAGTCTCCATGTGATAGTCATTGGGATACTGTTGTTCGCATTCTGAGATATATCAAAGAAACTCCTGGGCAAGGTTTGTTATATGAGAACAAGGGTCATTCACAAGTGGTTGGCTATTCAGATGCAGATTGGGCAGGTTCTCCCTCTGACAGATGGTCCACTTTTGGTTATTGTATCATGATTGGAGGAAATTTGATATCATGAAAAAGTAAAAAGTAGGATGTTGTGGCTAGGTCGAGTGCAGAAGCAGAGTACCGAGCTATGGCATTAGCCACTTGTGAACTTGTTTGGCTCAAGCAACTTCTTCAAGAGTTGAAATGTGGAGAAATAAAACAGATGACACTGATATGTGATAATCAAACAGCACTCCATATTACCTCAAATCCAATGTTTCATGAAAGAACGAAACATATTGAGATCGATTGTCATTTCATCAGGCAAAAGATTGAGTCAGGATGCATATCTACCTCCTTTGTCAGTTCGAACGATCAATTGGCAGATATTCTGACCAAATCTTTACGAGGACCTTGAATTGAATACATTTGTGGCAAGCTAGGAACATACAACATGTATGCTCCAGCTTGAGGGGGAGTGTTATGATTAGCTGTTGTATTTAGCTGTAATTAGCTATAATTAGTTGTAATTAGCTGTTGAGATTAGGAGCAGTAATTAGCAGATTATTTGGGATCCTTGATTAGTTACCTATATTGTACATATGTAGTACTATTTAAATCCCCAATTCTTGAGGGAATAATCAAGTTAATATTTTCCTCTCATTCTTCTTCTTCACAATCTTGAACGAAAGACAGAAGCGAAATTCGTATTGAAAAATATATTGAATAATAATCCTTAACAAAGCAGCAATAAGGCCTATTTATAATGGCCAAAAAATCCTAATTCGAATCCTAACAGACTGAGGAAAAAAAACGACTGAAAAATCACAAAATAGTCCTAAAAATACTAAAAACGCAAAATTGAGCCCATAAACAGTGGAATTTGGGCTCTGAAGTTTGCAATGAGGGCCTCGGTTGCACTTTTTAAAGTTGTCCGCCTCGCGAAATCCTTTCCGAAAAGCTATCATGGGCCACGAACGGACATCATATGCAAAAGTTAGGCCCTTTTCTGCATCCTGCCGCAAACCTTGCCGCGGTCAAGATCCTTCTCAAAATCCAAAGCTAGCTAGTCTGCATCACTCTCTCTCTCTTTCTCGTTCTTGCATTAAATATGATGACATATATTCTTATTGTCTAACTTCTTTTGCTTTTAGACGTTATAGCATTAGTATTGGATTATGAGTGCATTCCATATTTTGTCAATGGTAGCAGACTAATGGGTTCCTGTTTCTGACTGCTGCTGAGCACTGGCCTACTTACTGACTCTTAATTGTTTGAAAAGGCTTAAGAAAGAACTTAGATTTAGTTTGCTGAGAACAATACTCATGGATGGCGCATTAGAAGCCATTTCGAGTCTTGTGATGCAGAGGAAAATTGGGAGAAGCAGGTTCTCTCTTAAAATATATGAGATACTGCATCTGGTAGAATTACAATGGTTTTAGGGGATGCGGTTGCAGGGTCCTATCTCCATAAAAGTTAGGACACGAGTTCTGGTTACTAAGTTGTCACCATGACAGTGAAACCATCTCCTTGTAACCACATAATTTTTTTCATATTATTTCCAGTAATGCTGCTATAATTCTGCTCTGGTAATGACTTGAAATCCATTCTGACAAAATTTGACATGAAGATAAAAGAGTTGGGGATGGCGAATTTTGAGTCTTTGAACAGAATCAATCAGTACAGCAAGCTGAGTTAGGAATAAATATTAGTTATAGGATTATTTTTAACCAATTGGATCAAATCGAAGTTTGAATTTTGAAACATAAAACTTCAGAAGTATTTGGTATAACAAGTAACTACATACAATGAAATAGAAACAAGAAAGTAATTAGCACTGAGATTGAAACTGCTCATTTTTAGGAAATGCACCATTTAGTATTTGTTTTTGTTGAATAGCAGTTCCAATAATAATGCTATGAAGTTTTATCATCTCCAGTTCGAGTTGAATCAACTCTGGTTTGAGTTCAGCCACAGCTGGGAATGGCCGTAAGCGTTAAATAAGTAAGACAATAGATGCTAAAAGACCTTGTAGAGAAACAATATCCCAAGAAATTGTGAAAGCATCATTAGAAAAGCAGAGGAATGATAATTTGGTGGGGTAAATTACTCCCGTGCAGGATATGTGACGCAAGCATCTATGTAGAAGTTTGTAGTGGCATCACATCACCTTTTAGCTGATATGGGAGTCCACGTAGGATATGACAGTATTTATCAGTGTTTCGTGTTAATCAGATGGATGAAAAATGGACGGAGAAATGATAATGTAAAAAATTATAATTTCAGGAACGACAATATCATAAATTAAAGTTAAGAGGACGACAACATATGTGTTAATGAATTTGTGAAAAATGACGGCTGTAATTTACTCTTAAGTTGACGCTGACTCCCTCACCATTCTCTCTTTAGGAAAAGCATTGCTTCCATTTTTTGCAATTATAGTAATTTCATTAAAGAAGTGAAGCTTATGATGGAGTTCTTGAAAAGAGTCAAAAGTAGCTAATTAATGACTTCTTAAGAAAGAAGGTAATATTGGCAATGTTAGGTACGTTTGGCCCAGTGGGAAATTACATTTGTCAGATATGAATTTTGGAGATTTACATTACATTATTTATAATGTGGCATTCTGGTTAGTGCAAATTTTGATGCCTTCCACCATCAAACTAGTAAAATATACAAATAAATGGTAATGGGAATTCAAGTGTAAGCTTAGTAGGCAACTGGCTTTGTTTCCATCTCATTAAGTGAATAGCAGTAAAGAAAGTAGCAACATGGACAAATCTGAACTAAAGAAAGCTATATTGTGAAGCTAGACAATACAAGAAGGTCAAGATCTATTAATTCTAATAACAAGTTAATAGTAATCAGAGTTTTATATTAATCATGAACAGGTTTCCAAACAGAAAGTGCATAAATAATTCTACCTTTCCATCCTTGAAGCATCCACTCACCATCTTCATCAACAACAAAATTCTTATTGTACTTTGATTTCACAATACTAATGACTTTCTTCATGATCTCCTGATCTAATGGAAGCTGCCTGAACCCAGCTCTTTGATTTCTCACATGCCATTGCCTATAAGTCTCTGGCCTTTCAACTCTTTCCCAACCTTCACAGGCTATCACATTCATTGCATACCTTCCAAATGATTCTTTCTCAAGCATTGTTCTTTCAGGTTCTTCACGAGGAAAAGTAGAATCGATTAAGTCGAACATTGCTGAGAAATGGAAAAGAGCATCTCGAAAACGTGTTAGGAAGAAAGGGCCATTGTAAGTTCCATTAACTACTCCATGAATGAAGATATCAGGATTGATTTTCCTCATCAGTTTTAGAATTGCATCCCTTACACTTTTCACTACCATTGTATCATCAGGAAGGTTCTTTAACCGATACAAGCAGTTAACAACAATCATTTCGTTTCTGTCAATCTTCAAATCCTCATATTGAATAGTTTCCCATTTCTTTGCAATGGAATTGTATTCAAATGGAACATTGAATCTCTCACAATATTTTCTCAATCGATGACCGGTTTCTTCAACTCTTTCTGCAGGCTTAAAACCTGGTTGAGGAAATTCAATACCAGTAATACACAACTTAGGAGGTCCACCAGACCTTCTTGACAGTTGTTCAACAAGGCAGGGCCATTGAAATCCATAAAGAACACCAAAATCAATAATATGCAGCCTTGTTTCTTTCTCAGCTAGTTTTGTAATAGTTTGATTAGCATAAAGATGTGAAATTGTTTGAAAAGGGCATGCTTTAATATATGTATGATAAGCTTTTAGCATATCAGCAGCTGCTGTTGTACTACTTACAGCTGGTGTATAGCCAGGTGTTCCTGTTCCAGCCAATCGTGCCTCTAACCCATTGGCGAAAAAATGTGCTAATCTTTGGTTTCCATCACCAAAAGGGGAAGAATATTGCCTTACTTGCCTTAGTAGATCTTTTGCAGTTCTTTGGTCATCATTAGCTACAGCTTGTGCACATTGTGGTAGTAGAGTCCACAAATCTACCAATTCCTTTTTACTGCTACGTTTCTTTGAACGAGATTTTCTACCATTAGAACCCTTTGTTTTCCCATCATTCTTTATCTCATGACCATCATTCTGCGATGCATTATCAACAGCATCTGACGTAGAATGACTAAGCAATACCTCATCAAATATTTCTATCTCATCAGACCTTTCAAGAGAAAATGCAGAATGCTTGTTGCTTCTGCCTTCTAAATAATCACTTCCTTCGCAATCATGTTGTTTCCTCTCCCTTGATGTTTTCGATGAGTAATGATCTCTAGCATAATCCTTCTCTAGACATTCTGGTAGAATCAAAGGACTACTACCGTTTGAAAATGACTCCCCATATAAATCCTGCAGCTGGCCATTATTTTCAAGATAATCTCCTGGACAATTCAGTGTACCAGATAATTCAAGTTCAGTTTGATCATAAATCCAACTTGATTCAACCAAGTTGATTGAACCAGTAAAAATGTTGCTGTCATCAGTGCTACTTGGATCAAAATGAGAAGATCGATCTGATGAGGGGGGAGAATTCTGACTAAGAACATCATAGAAGGATTTTTCTGCAGCTTGCAGGGCTAAACTGTCCTGTAGCATAAAGTTCTTACCATCTAACTCTTCGTCCATAAGCATATCGCTTATGTACTTAAGAACAGCATTAGAAAAATCATTATTTTCAGAGAATTCATCTTCAGGGCTCGACTCTGAAGGTGATATATATTCACTAATTGTACTAGTTGGAACTAGAGAGAGTTGAGGATTCAGTTCAGAACCATTAAATCTGAATCTGGTCATAGCGCCCTGAGTTGCTCGAAATAGAGCAGATTCATCCATAAAGCTTAAAACTTTAATTGAACTCTCAAGAAACTGTAAATCTAATTCCTTTTTCAAGATGCTAAGGATCTTTATCAGAATTAGGGCAGTGAAACTTGTGGCAATCAAGTCTATGCTAGGATTTAAAGAGACTCGAAAAGGGAAAAAACTACAAAAAGTCTCACCTGATTTACTCCAGTTAGCTGCAAATTTCTCTCTTCTGGTATTTTAGTTACAGGAAATTCAGGAGAAAGTCTTCTTGAAGAGACTGTAACAGGAGACTATTAAGAAGAAACCAAGATGAATCCATGGAGCCTTGGACCGCATATTTCATAGATTAGTGCTGCTTTTGTTAAGTTGTAGCCAATAGTAGATGGTAAATGTTACAATTAACAATGCACAAAAACTGAATTAAGTATTGAGAAAAGGACTTTGAATAATCTGGATCCACAAGTCATTAACATGTGGGGAGGAACAATTTAATCAATTCTTTAAATTTAAAAATAAAAAAAAAAATTTAAAAATAAAAAAAATTAAAGATTATTTATTTCTTAGTCTAGCTACTTCTCATTTAAAAGTGGACTTTTTCTTTGAGAGGCAAATATAAGATTATACTATGCTCTTTTCCTAAGGTCTACTTATCTAGAATCATATTTATTATTTTATTTTCATTTTCTTCTTGATTGTTCTTTTCTTTTTCTTAAATTTACCATTTGGCTTTTCTATAATCATCTAAACATTTCTTAATGATTCTCCAATGGCTAATAATTCACCTGTAATGAGTTCAACAATTTGTGTCATGTTGATCTATTTATTAATTCTGTCAAAATATCTAAACCTTAATTCGAACAAATTTATGGGCTGAAATCACAGAATACAAATTTACTTAAAAACTTTTGTTTTGTTCTCCTACTCTTCCTTCCTTTTGCTTCTCTCTCTCATTAGTATGCGACCAAACTTAAAAATTCGGTTGAGTTGAGTTCGATCCGCTATCTCAATGTCTTGGTATTCATCTTTGTAGACACCTAGGATCTAGTGTTTGTTTGATGTAAGAGGTGACTGTAAAATTTTTCCATTCAGTGGTGGTGAATTGGCCATGCTCAAGTAGACTTTATTTGGTTCTATTTTATTAACCCTTTAGTACTTGATAATAATATACTGCGTAAAACTGCTAAAACTTGTCTGAAAAGTTTAAGACAGACAAATCAGTTTGTATCCCATGTTTTAACTTGCATTCTTGGTTGCATTATTTATTATAAATATTTTAGTACGTTAAAAATTTTGAGAAGACTGCCAGTCTTAGCTGCAGTTATATAAAAAACCTTTCTTAGCCTTGTCCTTCAGTGGACCTCTAATATCTCAGTGTTAAATAATAGAATACCCGTCTTTTCTGTTACATATTGCATTCAAAACCATTGAAAAAAGTATTTATGCACTAAAAAAAATTAACTTTGATACTGTAGACAGAAATACTGAAAATATCAAACACAATTTAATAATAAATATATATTTGCTTTATCAATATATATTTGCTTTATCAATAAACTCAAAATCAATTCCGCTTAAAACAATGTTTGAAACAATAAAAACTCCAGTGTATATTAAAGCAAATTAAGCATAGCAGACTGCAGAAATGATGATCTCAAAAGAACATAAATATTTGATTGTGGTTCACAAATCATTAACTGGGAAAGAAAAGTATAACGTTTATATCAAAAATTTCTAGGTATATTTACATGAAAGATTATATAAAACTTATAACAGGACCTCATAAATCACTAATTCTAATTTCTAAGTAGCAATAAGCATAGCTTCATGTTACTCCTGGACTAGTTTCCAAACTGCAAGAGCATAAATAACTCTCCCCTTCCATCCCTGAAGCATCCAACGGCCATCCTCATCAACAAGGAAATCTTTGTGATACTCTGACCTCACTGTGCATCTCACCTTTTTCAAAATCTCCTGATCTAATTCAAGTTGCCTGAACCCAGCTCTCATATTCCGGACTTGCCATTGTTTGTATGTCTCAGGCCTTTCAACTCTTTCTGTGCCTTCACATGCTATCACATTCATAATATCTCTTCCAAAAATTTCTCTCTCATACAGCATTCTCTGCTCATCTTCGCGGGGCACGTTCACTTCAAACATATCAAACACTGAAGAGTAATGGAAGAGCGCCTCCCTAAACCGAGTGACAAAGAATGGAGCATTGTAAGTTCCATTAATAACTCCATGTATAAAAAGGTCTGGTCTGATTTGCCTGATAAGTTTTAGGACAGTGTCTCTTGCACTGTTTGCTACAACTGTGTCATCAGGGAGATTCCTTAACCGAAACAAACAGTTAACAACAGTCATTTCATTGATGTCTATGTTGAGATCCTCATATTTGATAGTTTCCCATTTTTGTGCTATGGCATTATACTGAAATGGAACATTAAACCTTTCACAGTATCTTTGTAATCGACGGCCTGTCTCCTCAACCCTTTCTGCAGGGCGAAAACCAGGTTGAGGTAGCTCAATTCCTGTAATTCGCAGTATTGGAGGTCCACCAGGTCTTTGTGAGAGACGCTGGATAAGGCAAGGCCATTGAAAACCATAAAGAATGCCAAAATCAATAATATGTAGCCTAGTTGCTTTCTCTGCCATTTTGGAGATAGTTTGATTGGCAAAGAAATTTGACATCCTCTTGAATGGACATGCCTTAACATATACCTGATAAGCTTTCAAGATATCAGAAACTGGTGTCTTGTTACTTATAAGTGGTGAATATTTAGGCATGGTAGTGCCAGCCAAGCGTGTTTCAAGTGCCTTGGAAAAGTAATGTGCTAGTCTTTGGTTTCCATCTCCAAAAGGCGAAGCATGTTGCCCAATCTGCCTAAGTAACTCAGATGCAGTTCTTTGATCACTGATTGCCACAGATTGTGCACATTGAATTAGTATAGTTGGCAAATCCACCAATTCTCCTTTGTTTCCCTGTCTCCTTCCCCGTGTCATTCTACCATTTGATCCTTTACCCTGCCCTTTCCTGCTTGCTCCATTCTGTGACTTCTCATCGAGAGGAGATTTTCCAGATTCATTATTGCCACTTGAACAAAGCAATACCTTATCAAACATTTCTGATTGCTCAGACTCTGCAAGAGAAATTGCAGAATGCTTGTTGCTTCTCTCTTCTTCCAAATAGTCACCACCATCCCCACGTTGATGATTTTTCCTTCCCCGGGAACTATTGGGAGAATAGTCTCTCTCCTCCTTGTCTGAATTACTCTTTGAAGTCAATATCAAAGAATCACCATCGCCAATCCCTTTCTTGACAACTTCTAAAGGGTTTATCTCACTATGGAAATCTAGTCCATGAAGGATTCTTTCAGGGGGGTCAATAAAAGAATTTTGAACTCCACAAAAATCTAATGGATCAAGAATCAAATTTGATTTTTCAACTGAATTGTAAACAGAAGCAACAGTACTACTATTACTACTACTATTCCAAGGAGAAATATTATCAGGGATTTCAAAATTTGGAGGATGGTAATTTAAGGAATGGGGGTATTCTTGGCCAAGAACATCGTATAAAGATTTCTCAGCAGCTTGGAGGGCCAAAGAGTTTTGTAACATACAGGTCTTACCCTCTAAGTCCTCTTCCATAAGCATATCATTTATGTACTTGAGAACAGCATTATTATTTGGATGAGGATCATGCGCTTCTGAGCTCAAGGATGAAGAAGTAGAAGATGATAATGATGATGATGATGATGATGATATCAAGTCATTAGGAGGTTGCGGACTAAATGAATGAAAAGAGGAATATGAATTACTCAAGTTATGATTAAGCTCATGATAACCATTGAGAAGAATCCTATTTGAAGAGAAAGAATTTGGGCAATGATCAAATTTGAACCCATTCATGGAATTTGGAAATTCTTGAAGAAGGGTATCCATGAATAACACAATAACTCCTTTTGGTTCTCAAGAAAAATTCAAAGAAAATAAAATTAGTACCGCAAGATAAGAAACTAATGGTTCTAACTTTTACCTGCAATTTAAAATAAATTAAAAAAAAAAGAGAGAGAGAGAACCCCCTGACACCAAACGATTTGGGATTATCAAGAATCTTGAAAGAAATATTTGATATAATCCAAAAAAATATAAATAAAAATACAATAGAAATTATAAGAAAAATACCATAAAAAGAAATAAATCTTGACCTACACTCGTTGGGTATTTTCTTAGGTCAATAAAAATTTCAAAAAACAAAGAAAATCAATTGAAAAAGTGAACAAGGAAAATCCCAGAATCAAGAAACAAAATTTGAAGCTAAATATAATCACAAAAACAGATTCTATTCTCAAAAAACAAGAAAAGATAAAAAGAACCCAGAAGAGCAAATTTGAAGGTACCTCAGTAGTGAGAACAGGGCTTGTGAAAAATGCTATAAAGCATGCAGAGAGTTAAAAACACTCCTATTTAAAAGGAAGCCATAACCAAGAAATGGAAGAAGTTTCCTGGAAAGTCTAGGAAAGAGGGACAAAAAATCAGCCGCCAGCTTATTGGCTTTTCAGTAATAATGGAGGGTAGCTTTTAAGAGGACCCCAAATGCTGGATTTTTCCATTGACATGTTAACATACTGTCAAATTGACCTTAGACTTTTAGGTCTTAATTATTCATTTTATTAGAATAGTCTTGATCTCTAAGTCTTTGGCTGTCATCTTTGAAATGTGAACACACAAAGTTTATGGGTATTTTTTCATGTACAAGTTCTTTAATTATGTCCCAATTCATTTTGCAAACTTAAAGTTAATTCTTTGATTAAGGTTTTAATTATCTAATTAATACTTTAGTAGTAGTAGTTCTTATTCTCTTCGCAAACAAGAAAAGTATGACCATGCATTGTTATCTCATGTATTATTATCTTAAGTAGTAATAAATATTTTAATTTTTATAATTTTTATAAAATAAATAATAAGAAAACTATACAAATTATATTATAAACTGATTGCAAATTGTACAAGAGGGATGACTCAAAATGGAAGAGGGAAATGTAGAATTTTTAGGTTTGTTGATCCAACCATTACCAAATCACTAGAATTTTCAATTTTTGTCATATAAATAGTTGACTTTCATCCTTTTTTATGCCTTTTATAATTTTCTTAGTTCTTTACTGATTTGAGATTCCTTTTTTTAATAGTAAATTTGGATAATGATATTGAGGTTTTTAATGTTGTTTTTATTTCCAATTATGTGAACATAGAATCATCACTCAAGAAGATTTGTGTTTAAAAGCATGAACAAAATTTCAAGCTTTTAAAAGTATAAAATTTCTTAAATTTGAATTTCAAAGTTGCATTTGGTATAACGTGAATAAATAGAAAGTGAAAAAAAGAAAAAAAATTGTAGGAATATTCAATGCATGAAATAGTCAAAAAATTAAAATTTACAAAAAATAACAAGCAAAATATTTGTTTTTAAAATAAAGTTTGAACAATAACAAAAAATTATGAAATTTTAAGTTTTAATAGTTTTTTTTTGCTTTCAAGTAAATAGAATATTAATAAGAAAAGAAAAAAAGAAAAATTATAACTTTGCTACCAAGTTATTGAACTTTATCTAGACCTTTGTTTAAAAAAATATATAAATGAAAGTGATGTGCCTTAAACTTATTTGATGATAGTTTGTTTCACGCGCTAAAGAAAAAGGATCAAATTATATATATTGGTAGATTTTGAAAGGGACAATCATTGTAGACTTTTCTTGTGGATGAACATTCCACTTACTCTTTCCTTTGTTTTTTTTAATACCCATTTTATATAAATATTAATCACATATTCTTTAAATTTATAAAATATTTTATATGAACAAATTAAAAAAATATAAAAAATAATGTAAATTTTGATTAAATTTTATAAAAATATAATGAATGAAAAAATTAATGAATTTTTTTAAGTTATAATATAAAAATGTGTATATAAAATAATGACGGAACATATTTTATAATAAAATTATGTTAATTTTATTATAACATACTAATTAATATAATTTTTAAACCCTTTTTTTATATGAGGGGCCAACATTTTTTGTCCAAACTCCCTCACACTCTTAGCCAGGCAATGTATTAAAATTAATGAGATAATTTTAATTTTTAAGAGAATTGCTTTATATGGAGAAATTTTTTTAATTATTTTTAATTATATTTTATTTTATGCAACTTAACTAATTAATTAAGAAATAATAAAAAATTATGTTTGTTTACTTTTCAGTTTTCACAAGCTGCGTGCACGTGCAAACACGCTTTCGCACACAAGTCCAACACGTGCAATTGACTCTGTCACGCTTAGTAACATGGAAGCACGCGTGAATACTCTTCTCATAAACTATAATTAATGTATTTTATTACATAATGTGTAATTTTAGCTGTAAGGTATTTCATTACGAAATAGTACATAAGTAAATTTTAAATTACAGCTATGAATTTCAATAAATATGTAAAAATTAATCCGTAATATATACCAATAAAATAAAATTCTTAAATTTTCACACTTTGCAAAATAAAAAAATTTTAAAAAATAAAATATGAGGATTTTAGAAAACTATTAAAAAATCAAGTATAATTATAAATATATTTTATATTTTATAAAATTCACTTATCATGTCAATAATTTAACACGACGCAATCAATTTTTTTAATTGAAAAATTACAGAAGTCTTTTATGATTTTCAAAAAAAAAAAATAATAATCTTGATAAAATTGAAAAAACCAAAAATAAGTTTTTTTCCACCAACTTTCAGTTTCAGCTATATATAAATTAAGCGCTAGCCTAGAATCACATTTTAGATTTGGAAAAAATGATAATTTTCACCATAATTTTTAAAATTTTTATTTTTTTATTAGAGTTATTTTAGTTATTTTATAATAAATTCATAATAAATTCACAATAAACTATATAAAATTTATAAACTCATTTTAAACTAATAAAAATTTAGTATTTAGTAAATAATTTATAAATTTTGGTATTTCAGTGAATAATTTATAAAGACGGTAAATTTAATTTTTTTTAAAAAATTTTCTAATATTTTTGTCAAAATCTCATTGGACTTGGGGTTATAAAAAGTTAGGCGGAACCAAAGAGCAAGAAGGGCTTTTTACAAAACTAACCAAAAAATTAAAAATTGTACAAAAATACAATAAGATAGAAAAATAATTACAGATTTAAAAAAAAAAAAAGCTTCCAAAATAAATAATCTATGGCAAAATTAACATTTTCATTTAAAAACTAACTTCCTAATCAATTAAAGCTATTTCTACAATATTCTCGATCACAATCACTTTAAAACAAAGGATTATCAACGAAAAAAAATCATAATCAATAATCGAAACTCAAAAAAAAATAAAAATAAAAAAAATCCAGAGTGAAAACTCAAGAAAAATTAGATCAGAAAATAAATCTCCATCATCTTCTTAACCTTCATTTTTAATTGTTTAATCTTTGTTCAATTGTTTAAGGGAGTTACATTCCTGAAATTAAATAAAGCATGTAGCCAAGCCTCTTTGTCCAATGTTGATAAAAGGGATATATAGCATTATAGATTAGGACATCTTTCTAATAATAGACAGAGGAATTTGAAAGACTCTTATCGTTGTATTTCTGCTTCTGTACATACAGGGGCACAACCACTCAAGTTAGAAGGGGCAGCTGCCCCATTTTATTTTGATATATATATATATATATATATTATTAAAATTTTTAAAATACTTGTTCCTCTTTAAATTTTTAAAAAAATATATAATATTTTTATTTTGCTCATCTTTACTAAAAAGTCTAGCTTTACCCCTGTGTACATACTGATATTTTTTGCAAAATAGAAAAAATTCTTTTTCCAGTAAGTTATGACATGGTAATAAATTTTTTATTTGATCCATGTGGATATTTAGGGTATTGTTTCAACATCTATGTATGGGCATAAGTTCTTTCTTACATTATAGATAATTTTAGTAGATATGTGTGGTCATGTTTTATGAAATCTAAGTCTGATTTATTGAAAATCAGTTTCAAACTAGCAGTAAAATCATTAGGAGGATAATGGTTTAGAGTTTGACGTACCACATTTTATAATTCCAAAGGAATTATACATCAGACTACTTGTATTTACACCCCTCAACAAAAGGGATAGTTGAGAAGAAGTATCAACATATACTAAACTTAGCTAGAGGTTTCCAATTTCAAGATTCTTTGCTTCTTGAACTTTGGCCAGATTGTATTGCACATGCTGCTTATGTTATAAATAGAATTCCATTACCTGTAATTGCAAATAAAACTCCATTTCAATTATTATATGTGTAGCTCTAGTTTTAGATAACATTAAGGTGTTTGGATGTTTGTGTTATATTTCTACTATTACAGTTAGGATTAGAGTATATGGATACTTTTTCACCTATTGCAAAAATGACTACTATAAAACTGTTATTGGTTGTTGCCTTTATCAAAGGATGGCATTTACATCAGTCATGCATAAATAATATTTTCTTACATGATGATCTTCATGAGGAAGTGTATATGCAATTGTCTTAATTATTTAAATCTGAAAAACCTAACCAGGTTTGCAGGTTAATTAAGTCATTATATGGGTTAAAGCATGCAAGCAGACAGTAGAATGCAAAACTGACACATGCTTTGCTATAACAAGGTTTTATCCATGCCCCCTTCTGATTTTTCTTTGTTTACTAAACATACTTTGATTGTCATATGGCTTTACTAGTATATGTAGATAATATAATCTTAGCTGATGATATTTTAAAAATGATTTTTGATATTAAAAATTATTTGCATGCTAAATTTCAAATTAAAGATCTTGGCGAATTAAAATATTTCTTAGGCTTAGAAGTAACAAGAAATAAAGATGGCATAAACCTATCACAAAGAAAATACATTTTAGACATATTAAATAACATTGTTTTACAGAGTCTAAACCAGCTGCCACTCCTATGCCTTCAACATCAAAACTAAAAGATGATAGTAAATTGCTGAAAGATATAGCTAAATATAGAAAACTTATAGGAAGATTGTTGTATTTATGTATAACTCGGCCTGACATTTCTTTTGCAGTTCAACAATTATCTCAATATTTAGATTGTCCAACAGAAAACCATCTTTAGAGTTTGGAGATATTTAAAAGTTGCACCAAATCAAGGAATTTTTTTTCCAGCCAAAGGAAGCTTTCAATTAGAGGCTTTCACATACTCAGATTGGGCTACCTGCTTGGACACTAGAAGATCTACATTTGGGTATTGTATATTTCTAGGAGATTCTTTAATTTCCAAGAAATCAAAGAAGAAGCAAACGGTTTTTCAAATCTTCATGTGAAGCGGATGGCAACCACTTGTTGTGAGTTGTAATGGATCCTTTATCTTTTGAAAGATCTTTAACTCAATCATTCAAGATCTACAATGATGTACTATAACAACATATCTGCCATTTATTTGGCACACAATGTTAAGGTAATCCCACAAAAATTTATTAGGATGAAAAAATATATAAGTTAATATATGGTGAGGGACCACTTAAGTATCCAGTACTAGACATTTTATGTTGTCTCAAGATAACAACCAAGAGGGGGTGAATTGGTTGAATGGAGAAAATGATGACAAATTAAAAATCTAAATATAAATCAAATCAAGAGAATGAGTAGAGAATAATAAACACAAAATCATTTATAGTGGTTCGGATTAATCTCAATCTTACATTCATTTTCTTAACAACTTGTTAAGGTTTCACTAATCTTGAGTTTTTACAAAATCAACTCTAACTTGGTGTTTTCACAAGTTCACATCGAACTTCTGTAAGGTTTGAGTATCTTCCTCACAACCCCAATAAAAGTTTTTCTAAGCTTACTCTAAAACTTAAGTGTTTTTAAGTCCACACTCAAACTTACAAAGATGTTTAATGCTCACACTCAACACTTAATAAATACAAATGTAGTTTGTTAATACAAGGAAATGAAAAATGACTTGCTTTTGCTATTATAAACTTAACCACCTTTTAACTAAGGAGTTTTCTAAGGTATTTATAGCTAATTTGGTCTAACTAGACATTATAAGCAATGTGATATATTTTATTAGGCTAGCTTTTATGATTACATTGATTTTTCTTCTGGGAGCAGTCGTCTTGGAATAGTAGATGATGACCCCGACACATGGGGCGATCACATGCTGATTAGGGACGGTCGCTCCATTTAAAAATCTTTCAACGGTCAAGTGTTAGTGCTCTGCTAATGAAATTTTTGCCCATCCTTTGCCAACCTGTGATTGTCGGGACAATCGCCTATAGTTGAGGGACAGTTGCCCTTTTTGAATTTTAAGGTTATTCTTTTAATGGTTATTCCACATGTCATTACTTTATTTGACAAATTGATTTTTCGCCAAAATATAAAAGATGTGGTTGCCCTTGACTGAGATAGCGGTCGAATTAGATGTCTTGCATCGAACTTCTAGGCTCACTCAAGACCACAAACACTACTACCAATCCATATGATTTTATCTTAGAAATGTATGGACGGTCGCGGATATCTTGTCACGGTCGTTCCTCTGGTCAAGTTTCGTACTGCGAACACTACTGTGACTCCATTTGTTCTTCAAAGCTTCAAGGGAGGTCGCCCTTCAGTCTAGGTTGACCATTATTTTTACCATATTCTGGCAATATATTGAGCATTTTATTCCTGCACCAAGTATCTTAAAGACATATTAAATACATCATTCAATTTGAGTGCTAAAGATAAAAATTGAAGATATTTGGCTAATAATCTACTCCTTTTTTACTTTGACAATCAAATAGAATGATAATGACAGATAAGTAAAATAATGACAATCTTAATTTTAAGTGACAATTGCTTCTTTTAATCTCCTCCTAAATGTATGCTTATCCAAGATGTTTTGAAGATGATTATTATGTCATTTTAATTGCCTTTTACTTGATTTTAGTCAATGTAATGCATTTTTCTCCTAATTCCAATGAGGCTTATCAACTTACTCTTATATTTTTACTTGACATTTTTTTACTTTTTTACTTCTCTCCCTTTGACAAAGGCAAAAAAGAAAAAAAGGAAAAAATGAGTGTGAGAAAAAGCAGAAATACAAAAGCATTAATAAAAATGAGATTAATTTATTAAGCATGAAAGTTCATTCATTAAGCATGAAATACAAGAACAACATCAAAGAAATAAAAACTAAACAACAAAAAACCACAAAACAACAAAGAAAAATGAAAGAGCTAATTGGAATCTACATCCTTTGGTTCCTCTTCTTCCATCGGGGCCTTGCCCTTGTCAAGAGGATTATGACCACTACTATTAGAGCTAGAGCTATCACCATCTTCTGTGGATTCTTCTTCAAAAGGGCTTTCTTCATGATCACTCAAATACCTTTCTTTGAGATCATATTGAGGCAACTCTATTTTGCCTTGCATCTCATATAAGTCATGATGCATGTGGGATAGAAGATCAATTTTCTTGTTTAAGTTCTGAAATCTCTTGGACACATCCCTTTTAAAGTGAGATAATTGCTTGTGAAGAGATTTGATGGCTTTCAGGATAAGTTTGGTGGGAGAGCCAATTTATGTAGACTTAAAGGAAGAGGGTTTGTATGGCATTTCCACAACAACCTCCATGGATTCACCTTCTCCTACAATAGTGTATCTAGGCCTATTTTTGTGCTTGTCTACTACACCCTTTTCCCAAAAAGATATACATATGTGCCATCAATCTTTCTAATACAACCAACATGTTCTAAGTACTCCATTGTGATAGCACTAGAATAAAGGTCAAAAGGACTTTTCAAGGTAACTAGGTTGAGGTCATTCAACATATTCATGTGCCTAGCTATTTAAGTGATATGAGAAGAAAGAAAGAAAGTTCTTGACCTAGTTGTAGCATGGTGATAGAGGCTATCTATAAAAAATTTTGGTGTGTTAATGGGTATGTTGTGAGTGAAAGCATAGAGAAAAATCAAGTCCATTTTGGTGATTTTTTCATTTTCATCAGCCATTTGATGGATAGTTTAGGTTACAATTCTATGGAGCATCCAAATAGAGAGTGATTTAATATGCCTAGCTTTGGATTCCTTCTCAAATGAAGTCTCTACATAAATTTCTTACCAAAAGGAAGAATGAGTTTGGTTTGAAAAGGTTGTGTCATTATAGGAAGTAGCTCCACCAATTAGAAAGTCCTAAAATTTTGCAAAATCTGCTAAAGTTAAGGCATGGTATTGATCAAATAGCTTAAATCTAATCACATACCAACCTAGGGCAGAGTTTTCACTCTTTTCTATTTAGAGAGACATCAAAAACATTTTGCTCAAGCTAGAGTATCCTACCTCATTAGGGTATACAAACTTTCTCCATCTAAAAACATCTAGGAATCTGTCAATCTCATCCTTGATATTAAGTGTCATGAGTATGTCTCCAAAAGGGCTTTTTGTTCCTTCCATCTTTTTTCTCTTAAGCATGACATACCCAATGTCTTCTTCAAAGGTTTGGTGATGGGTTTGTGGATTTTCTCTCCTCTTCTAGGTTATTGAGGAGAGGGAGGAGTCTCTCCTTGCTCCCTAATAACAATACCAGAGGGTTTCTTTTCTTTTCCATTTTCTTTAGATGCGTTCTTCTTTTTGGGCGCCATTGACTTGATAAGGTGTAGAAAGAAGAAAAAAAAAAGAGTCAGTTAAGAGAGGAGGTTTTAGAGATGAGTTTTGTGTTGCAAGTGATTTTTATAAGTTTAGAGTGATAAAAGGAGTATGGTAACTGAAGTTAGTGAGTATATATAGGAAGAATATGAAAAACTAGTCATTTCGAGCTGTTAGAGGGTGAAGAATGTGAAATCTGACTGTCAACTAATGGTTAGAAAAATATTATGCAGAGAGCACAAGGCGTGACTGTCTTTTTGCTTAAGGACCCCCGCGAGTGATCACGGTGTGACCATTATACAAAGTAGGACGCTCACTGCCTGTGAGAGAACCTGTAACGGTCGAGAATTTTTAAATTCTCGCTACTGTCTGTCCTATTTGTACGACCGCTCGCTGAAGGTTTATTTTAGGAAGAAATAAGTCAATAGACTCATGACCGCTAGATAAGTCAGGATGACCGCACTAACAAGGGAAAAAGAATAGAAAGAAGGAAAAGAGATAGAATTTTGTATGGACAATTTATGATTAAAATTGATGGCTTTAATTGATAATAAAAACCTGCATACACAATAGTATTTAATACAATGTATTGAATGCACATGATTTATTCATTAAAGGAACTTCCATTAATCATTCCTAAGTTATGCTTGATGAAGTTTAGTCTATCTTCATTTAATGATTTTGTAAAGATATCAGCAAGTTAATTTTGAGTGTCAATGAATCCTAAAATAATATTTTAATTTTGAATATTTTTTTTCAAGAAATGATGCCTAATGTCTATATGTTTAGACCTAGAGTGTTGAATGGGATTCTTGGATAAGTTAATTGCATTTGTATTATCACACTTAATAGGAATATGATCAAATACTTTTTTATAATCAAGCAATTATTGCTTCATTCATAGAACTTGTGTACAACAAAAATATACAATAATATATTTGACTTTTGCGGTAGATAAAGCAACCGACACTTGTTTCTTGATAAACCAAGAAACCAAGCAATCGCCAAGAAAATTGCATGCACTGGTCTTATTTTTTTTTATCTAATATGTTACCAGTATAGTCCTCATTCAAAAAGCTTAAAATATCAAACGATGTATTTTTAGGATACCAAAGCCCTAAGTGCAATATTCCATTTAGATATTTCAAAAAATTTTTAATGGCATTTAAATGTGATTCTCTTGGACAAGATTGAAATCTAACATAAAAACATATACTGCACGTAAAAAGTGATCATATAATACCTCGATATTTCTTCTCATCAACTTTCTTACCACTTTCTTCTTTGTCTAACTTCAATGATGTACTCATTAGAGTTTTGCTAGCTTTGCAACCATCCATTCTAAACTTTTTAAGAAGTTTCTTTGTATACTTAGATTGGTTGATAAAAATTTCATTCTTGTTTTGCTTTATTTGTAGATCAAGGAAGAACTTAAGTTCACCCATCATGCTCATGTCAAATTTTCTAGTCATACAATAAGCAAACTCTTGGCACAAATATTCATTAGTAGCACCAAATATAATATCATCAGCATAGATTTGCACAATTAAAATATGATTTAGTTTCTTTTTAACAAAAAGGGCAGTGTTAACTTTGCCTTTGGTAAAGCCATTTTCTAGTAAGTAAGTACCGAGTCTATCATATTAAGCTCTTAGAGCTTGTTTTAGGCTATACAATGTCTTAGTTAATTTAAAGACATGATTTGAAAATTGATAATCTTCAAAACCAGAGGGTTGTTCAACATAAATTTTTTCGTTAATAAAATCATTTAAGAAATCACTTTTAGCATCCATTTGAAAAATTTTTAAATTCATATGGTATGCAAATGCATGTAAAATTCTAATTACTTCTAATCTTGCTACGTGGGTGAATGTCTCATCATAATTATCGCCTTTCTCTTAGTTATAACCTTTGGCTACCAATCTATTTTTATTTCTAGTTATGAGACCATCTTCATCAAGTTTGTTCTTATATACCTATTTACAACCAATAATAGGGTGGTCTTTGGGTCTAGGAATAAGTTCTCATATTTTGTTTCTCTCAAATTGGTTGAGTTTATCTTGCATGGCAATCACCCAATATTCATCACTAAGAGCCTCCTCAATGGTCTTTGGCTCAATTTGAGAAACAAAAGCAATATTAGAATCTAAGTATTTAAGTTTGGATTTAGTAGATACTCCTTTTGAGGTGTCACCAATGATGAGTTCTTTGGGATGATACTTTTGATAATGCCAATCTTTGGGTAGTTCTTGAGTCTTTTCATATTCCACAATATGTTCTAGCTCATTATTGTTCTCCTTTTGATTATTCTTTATCTCGAGATTTTCAAGTGTTCTTACAACATCATCAAAAACAATACATTTTCCATGATCAAGCTTAAATGATTCATTAAAGATAACATGCATTGATTCTTCAACAGCTAAATGTTTCCTTTTAAATACTCTATACGCTTTATTAGAAGAATAATACCCTAAAAATATGTCTTCATCCAATTTGGATAAAAAAATGTCAAGGTTGTCTTTGGTGTTTAATATGAAGCATTTGCATCCAAATACTCTAAGGTATGAAATTTTGGATTTTTTTTCCATTCTATACTTATAAGAAGTTTTATTTATTAAAGGTCTTTTTAACATATGATTTGCAATATAACATGCGGTATTAACGGCTTCAGCCCAAAAGTAAGATGGTAACTTGTATTCATTAAGCATTGTTCTAGCCATTTCTACTAAAATTCTATTTTTTCTTTCAATCATACCATTTTATTGTGATATTCTATGGGCTGAAAAATTATATGATATTCCTAGTTCATTGTAAAAATTTTTGAAGTTATCATTTTCAAATACTTTGCCATGATCACTCCTAATAGATGTGATCACATAGCCTTTTTCATTTTGAACTCTTTTTATAAAAATTTTAAAATGAATAATAACTTCATTCTTTTAAGCTAAGAAATTAACCCATTTAAATCTTGAGTAATCATTAACAAGCACAAATACATACAACTTGCCTCTTAGACTAGCAACTCTATTAGGACTAAACAAATCCAAATGAATCAATTTTAAAGGTCTACATTCTTGGATTTAAAAGAGCTCTTGTGCTGTTTCCAATTTGACATGATTCACACACCTTATCTTTATAAAATTTTATTTTAGAAAGATCATCCATAAGTTCTTCTTTACATAAGCATTAGAGTTGGTCCATATTTGCATGCCTTAATCTTCTATACCAAAGCTAAGCAGTATTGCTAATAGTGACCAAATATTCAAAAATATTATTTGAGTGAAGGTCAATTTTATATGTATTGTTAATTCTACTTTCATTGAATGCAAGATCACCACTAGAAGAAGTAACTTTACATCCTTTAGAATTAAAATTGATATTGTATCCCTTGTCATATAATTAACTAACACTTAGCAAGTTATATTTCAAACTATCAACCAACTAGATATCATCAACCATATTCTTACCAAGTATACCAATAGAGCCAATAAATATACTTTTTTCTTTAGCATTATTTTCAAAAGTTCCATTACCTCTTTGCTTGTAGGTGAGCATTATAAAAAGTTTATCATCACCGATTATGTGCCTTCAGCATTCACTATCTATAAGTCAAACACTTTCATTGATAGTAGATTTTAGACATACCTACAAAATAATAAAGTTTACTTTCTTTTAGGTACCCAAATGTATTGAGGTCCTTGGGAGTTAGTAGTAGAAAGATCCTCTAATTTGAGGTGAATTTCTCTAATGTAATAAAATGGACTTTTATGGCCAAATTTCTTGCAATAGTTACATTGATATAAGACTTTATATTTTTTGCATCCCTTTTCTATTGGATTTTAAAAGATATGTGGAATAGAATTGTCTATGTGCATGCTAATGATTATTTTTATGCCTTGTGTACAAATGTGCATAATTTGCTTTTGAACTTTTAGTTCTAGAGCCTAGGGAGCCTTGTATAATTTTTTCAGGACTTCTAGGCTTATTGTGTGTATTTGTATTCTTTACAACATCAATACTAGAGGTTTGAGTTGTAAAGGCTTTAACAAAAGTTGGTCCATTGGAGGAAGTAATAGTAGATGAGTCATTGAACCGTACGCCATGCTTAGATGAAGGTGACCTTTGAATACTAATTAATGTATCTAAGGCTTTCTTATCCTTATGAAACTTAGCAATGGAGTTCTTTAATTTATTTATCTCCCTTTTTAAGATGTCATTTTCTTTAATAATTTTTTCTAAGCTAGATGAATTTTTAGAAATTTTATCAATGGATTTTGATAATTGTTCATTTGAAGTCTTTAATTCTAATGTAGAATTCTTTAAAGAGATAAAATATTTTTCCAGCTTAGTACATTTTTCCTTATAGAACTTCATTTTAGAAAAGTATTTTTGGACTCTTAAGTTTATATGTTCAACTAACTTATTATTTTCCAAATCATTATCAACATCATCACTATATACATTAAAATTTAGAGATTGAGTACTTACTTCATGGGTGTGATCATCATCCTCAAAAGTCTTGAGACATAAATTTGCAATTCTTTGCTCCTCCTCCTCCGCTTTTTCACTTGAGGAGTAATCATCCCAAGTAGACTCGAGAGATTTTTTCTTCTCTTTCTTCTATTTCGTCTTGTTCTTTATTTTGATGTGACCCGATTTATCACATTCATAACATTTTACTTTATTCTTTTTCTCTTTATCTTTGAAAAAGGATTTTGATTAGTTACTTTTGTTGACTTGCCATCTCCTCTTTCTTTTCCATTCACTTACTCTTTTAGAAAGTATGCCAATTTCTTCATCATCATCACTATCTTCTTCACTTGAGCTCTCATTTTCCTTAGTAACTTTGAGAGCAATTGTTTTTCTCTTATCATTCTCACCTTTGTCATCATCTTTCTCAGTGTGCAATTCGAAGGTGAGGAGTTTTCTAACTAGCTCATCAGTTCTCAATGTGCTAAGATCATGAGCTTCTTCAATTGAGGAGACTTTTGATTCAAAGTCTTTTTGGCTTTAAATACCCTCGATATTTTGCTATTGACATTACCTTGATCATAGAATTTTTAATATTTCTTCAAGTCATTGACAATAGCAAGCAATCGATTCGTCATCTCGGTGACATTTTCATTGGGCTTCATTTTAAAGAGTTCATACTCAAATATGAGCATTTGGATCATGGTGAATCTCACTTGGGTGGTACCCTCATGATAATTCTCAAGAGTCTTTCAAATTTTATGTGCACATATAAGATTTTGGACTCTTCCACCTTCTTCTCTAGATAAAGAATTCATCAAGATAGAGGTTGTCCTATTGTTTTTGTAGAATGAACTTTCTTGAGCATCATTCAATTTTTCTCTAGGAAGAAACACTTGAACACCTTCAACTTTATGTTTAGGAGGTTTACACTATTTTTTCATGTATTTACAAAGTTCAACTCCCTCGCTATCAAGAAATAAGTATATCTTATGTTTCTAATCCAAGTGACAATTGGATGTATATTTTCAATTGTCACTTGAGGAAGAATATTAAGGTAATCCCACATGAATTTGTGATAAAAAATATATGAGTTAATATATGGTAAAGGATTACCACTTAATTGTCTTGTGTTAAATACTTTAGTTATGATAATATTCAATATACCAATATATGTGTATGTATTGTAATATTAAATATTATCATATAATTGTCAACTTCTCAATTAATTATAAATTAATAATAAAAAAATTAACACAAAATGTGGTCATTTATGAAAGGGTTCTTGAAAAAAAAAAAGGAAATTCATATAAATTGAAACCACCTACTCGAAATCATCGGTTGAAATTAATTTTAAATTTTTTTAATAAAAATAGTCATTGATAGTATTTTTTTTTTATAAAATTAAACATTTAACTCATAAATTTAATAATATAAATTAAACTAAATAATATTAATTATTAAAAAAATAATATAAATTAACAATAATAATAATTATTAAATAATAATAGTAATAATAATAGCAATAATTATAATAAATTTTTACAAAAATAACTTTTTATTATAAATATATGTATTTAACTACACAATTTTATATATTTAATATTAAAATTGAAGTATAAGAAAACAAATTTTAAAAATTAACTCTAAAATTTTAATTTTCAACTAAAAATTAATATATTTTTAATATATATATATATATTAAAAATTAATATATGTATTAATATTATATATTATAAATTTATAAGATTGTTAATAAAATGTTACTAACCATAAAATGGAGTTGTAATTTTTGAGTAAAAAATAGAAATGCCTAACTTAGGTATTTTTAGTCAAAAATAGAAGTGCCTAACTTAAGTTATGGTGGTAAAAAATGGAGGTGCCTAACTTAAGTGATGATGGTAAAAAATGGAGGTGCCTAACTTAGGTAAAATAGATGCATAACCTTTGATAAATCTCACAAACCATTATGTACACATGTTATAATTTTTCTATATAAATGGGTCTTTGGCCATTGTTATGAAAAAAGAATATCAGAGAGAATAGAAAGAAATTAATAGAGTGGAAGATCAGAGCGGGTCTAGCAAAAATTATGTCAAGTAATTTTTGTGTTCTTGATCACATCTATTAGAGAATTTTTTTAAAAGAATTTCTGTTAAAATTTCTTGGAGATAATTGGGTGTGAGGTGTGAGTGTTTGTAAATACGGTATATTTTTCTCCTTAATAGAAATCTGCAGCAGCTCCGGAGACGTAGGCATAATTGGTCGAACTCCGTTATCAAATTATGTGTTACTAGTCCGCATTTATTTTCATTTTTCTACTAATCTGGTTTAAGAAAAATATGAGTAATAATATTTATTTTTCAACAAATGAGATTCTTGGATAAGTTAATTGCACTTGTATTATCACACTTTATAGGAATATGATCAAACACTTTTCCATAATGAAGTAATTATTGCTTCATTCATAGAACTTGTATACAATAAAAATATAAAATAATATATTTGACTTTTGTGGTAATAAAGCAACTGACAATTATTTCTTGTTAAACCAAGAAACCAAGCAATCGCCAAGAAAATTGCATGTACCGGTCTTATTTTTTTTTTATATCTAATATGCTACCAGTATAGTTCGCATCCGAAAAGACTAAAATGTCAAACGATGTATTTTTAGAATATCAAAGCCCTAAGTACAATATTCCATTTAGATATTTTTTAAAAAAATTTAGTGGCATTTAAATATGATTCTCTGGGATAAAATTAAAATATATCATACAAGCATATATTATACATTATAATGGGTCTAGAAGTGGTTAAGTAAAAAGTGATCAGATAATACTTCGATATTTCTTCTTATCAACTTTCTTATCACTTTCGTCTTTGTCTAACTTCAATGATGTCCTCATTGGAGTTTTGCTAGCTTTGCAACCATCCATTCTAAACTTTTTAAGAAGTTTCTTTGTATACTTATATTGGTTAATAAAAATTTCATTCTTGTTTTGCTTTATTTGTAGACCAATGAAGAACTTAAGTTCACTCATCATGCTCATATCAAATTTTTTAGTCATACAATAAGCAAACTCTTGACACCAAGATTCATCAGTAGCACCAAATATAATGTCATCAGTAAAATATGATGCAGTTTCTTTTTAACAAAAAGGTTAGTGTCAACTTTGCCTTTGGTAAAGCCATTTTCTAGTAAGTAAGCACTAAGTCTATCATATTAAGCTCTTGGAGCTTGTTTTAGGCTATACAATATCTTGGTTAATTTAAAGACATGATTTGAAAATTGATAATCTTCAAAATCAGAGGGTTGTTCAACATAAATTTTTTCGTTAATAAAATCATTTAAGAAATCACTTTTAACATCCATTTGAAAATTTTTTAAATTCGTATGGCATACAAATACATGTAAAATTCTAATTATTTCTAATCTTGCTACGTGGGTGAATGTCTCATCATAATCATTGCCTTCCTCTTAGTTATGACCTTTGGCTACCAATCTAGTTTTATTTCTAGTTATGAGACCATCTTCATCGAGTTTGTTCTTATATACTCATTTACAACCAATAATAGGGTGGTCTTTGAGTCTAGGAACAAGTTTTCATACTTTATTTCTCTCAAATTGGTTGAGTTTATCTTGCATGATAATCACTCAATATTCATCATTAAGAGCCTCCTCAATGGTCTTTGGCTCAATTTGAGAAACAAAATCAATATTAGAATTTAAGTATTTAAGTTTGGATCTAGTAGACACTCCTTTTGAGGTGTCACCAATGATGAGTTCTTTGGGATGATACTTTTGATAATGTCACTCTTTGGGTAGTTCTTGAGTCTCTTCATATTCCACAATATGTTTTAGCTCATTATTGTTCTCCTTTTGATCATTGTTTATCTCGAGATTTTCAAGTGTTCCTACAACATCATCAAAAACAATACATTTTACATGATCAAGCTTAAATGATTCATCAAAGATAACATGCATTGATTCTTCAACAACTAAATTTCTCCTTTTAAATATTCTATACGCTTCATTAGAAGAGGAATACCCTAAAAATATGTCTTCATCCAATTTGGATAAAAAAATTTCAAGGTTGTCTTTGGTGTTTAATATGAAGCATTTGCATCCAAATACTCTAAGGTATGAAATTTTAGATTTTTTTTCTATTCCATGCTTATAAGAAGTTTTGTTTATTAAAGGTCTTTTTAACACATGATTAGTAATATAACATGCAACATTAACAGTTTCAGCCCAAAAGTAAGATGGTAACTTGTACTCATTAAGCATTGTTCTAGCCGTTTCTACCAAAGTTCTATTTTTTCTTTTAATCATACCATTTTATTGCGATATTCTATGAGCTAAAAAATTATGTGATATTCCTAGTTCATTGTTAAAGTTTTTGAAGTTATCATTTTTAAATACTTTGCCATGATCACTCCTAATAGATGTGATCACATAGTATTTTTCATTTTGAACTCTTTTTACAAAAATTTTGAAATGAATAAAAGCTTCGTTCTTTTAAGCTAAGAAATTAACCCATTTAAATCTTGAGTAATCATTAATAAGCACAAATGCATATAACTTACCTCCTAGACTAGCAACTCTATTAGGACTAAACAAATCCAAATGAATCAATTTTAAATGTCTACATTCTTGGATTTAAAAGAGCTCTTGTGTTGTTTCCAATTTCACATGGTTCACACACCTTATCTTTATGAAATTTTATTTTAGAAAGATCATCCATAAGTTCTTCGTTACATAAGCATTAAAGTTGGTCTATATTTGCATGCCCTAATCTTTTATGCAAAAGCTAAACATTATTGCTAATAGTGGCCAAATATTCAAAAATATTATTAGAGTGAAGGTCAATTTTATATGTATTGTCAATTCTACTTTTATTGAATGCAAGATCACCGCTAGAAGAAGTAACTTTGCATCCTTTAGAATTAAAATTGATATTGTATCCCTTGTCACATAATTAACTAACACTTAGCAAGTTATGTTTTAAACCATCAACCAACCACACATCATCAATTATATTCTTACCAAGTATACCAATAGAGCCAATGCCTATACTTTTTTCTTTAGTATTATTTTCAAAAGTTCCATTACCTCTTTGCTTGTAAGTGAGCATTATAAAAAGTTTATCATCACCGGTTATGTGCCTTGAGCATCCACTATCTACAAGCCAAACACTTTCATTGATAGTAGATTTTAGGCATACCTATAAAATAATAAAGTTTACTTTCTTTTAGGTACCCAAATGTATTTAGGTCCTTGGGAGTTAGTAGTAGAAAGATCCTCTAATTTGAGATGAATTTTTCTAATGTAATAAAATGGACTTTTATGGCCAGATTTCTTGCAATAGTTACATTGATATAAGACCTTATATTTTTGCATCCCTTTTCTATTGGATTTTAAAAGATATATGGAATAGAATTGTCTATGTGCATGCTTATGATTATTTTTATGCCTTGTGTACATATGTGCATAATTTGCTTTTGAGCTTTTAGTTCTAGAGCCTAGTGAGCCTTGTATAATTTTTTTAGGACTTCTAGGCTTATTGTGTGTATTTGTATTCTTTACAACATCAATGCTAGAGGTTTGAGTTGTAAAGACTTTAACAAAAGTTGGAATATTGGAGGAAGTAATTGTAATATCCTCATGTTTGCCCTAGAAGTATTGGTTATGTTGTTGTTGTAAATTGGATTGAATGTATATGTGTTTTGGGAAAGAAAGAGGGTTTAGAGACAAGTTTATATGTTGTTTATATGATGATATAATTAACATATACATAAGTCAAATAGAGAGTCAATGCAAGAAGATATTTTATTTGAGATTTGTGAAATTACATATTTGGGCATGCAAGGGACAAAAGCTAAATTAAGTGATGAGGGGTGTTTTGGTAATTGTTTTGTTAAATTTTGTGGTGGAGATTTAAAGAAGAAGAAATGGTTGATTTGTATTCATTCTTCTTCTCTTCTCATGTGTGTGCCGGCCATTGAAGAAAAGAGAGAGCAAGAGAGGTGTGCTTGATGCTAGAACCAAATTGAAGAAGGAATCAAAGGATTTGGCTAGAGATTTGTGGAATTTCTTCATTTAAAGTAAGTATTCTTTTGTTGCTTTGGTTATTTTTGAAGTTATGTTTGATGTGAGGTTTGATTGGTTGGAATCTTGATTTGGTGTGTTTGAGATGTGTTTACAAGTGTTTAAATTGATTGCAAGTTAAAAGATTTAATTGGTGTGGGTTTGGTTTTGAATATGGTAAGTTATGTAGAGGTTGATAGTGAAAGATTATGAAGGATGTTGGAATTAGGGTTTTGAGATGGCTTGTGTTTAAATGTGATGTTAATGTGTTGTTTAAGTGATTATTGTGATGATTATGTAAGATATGTGTGTATGTCATTGATTGCATCCATTTGAATGAGTTTGTGTTGTGCATAAGGTGTTAGAATGCATTTAGAAGAGTGTTGGCTTTGGTTAGGGTTTGTTCATGAGTGACACGGCCAAAACCAAAGAAGAGACACGGCCGTGTCTCATGCCAGTGTCTGCCACTGCCAATTTGTTTTGGGAGACACGGCCACAAGCTTGGCCGTGTCCCTTGGGTGTGTTGGTTACTGTGTTTGGTTTTTGTTCTTCATACATGGTTGAGTTTGATTTTACAATTAATAATGCATATGATACTACATGAACTAGGGTTTGTACTATGCAATGTGAATCTTGTAAATGATAATGTGTGATATGGATAATGTATTTTGAAATGCTATATCAATGATGCTATATGCAAAATATGAATTGAGATGTGAAATGTGATGTAAAGCCATTGTGATTGGCTATGAAGATGCAATTGAAAGAAATAAGGCATGTTTGCCTAAATGTTGATGAGAATTGAGAATGGAAATGATAACTAAATAATAAATGAATTGTGTGGCTAATGTGTTATTCCATTTTCAGAGTTTGTTGTTGGTGGCATGCCTAATAAGTGTAACAATCTCTTGAAGTTAGGTTGGATTGAATCCTTGAAGCCTAATTGAGATGTTACCACCCTTGAAGCTAGGTTGGGTTGGTTCTTGAAGCCAAGTTGGGTTGAAGCTTAGCATGCTTTGCTCCCCTTGAAGCTTGGTTGAACCTAATCCTTGAAGCCTAGTTGGGTATATGATATTGATAAATGTGATAACAAAACCAAAACATTAACTCTGAAAATTGAATGGCATATTAGTGTGTTTTGGGCCCATGCTTGTCTTTGTTTAATATGATTCATGAATGGTAAAATGATTAACTAATGAGATATATAAAAGGATGTTGACGTGTGATATGTACATATATTGTGGTTTATGGAATGTAAAAGTATGTTGCTAGATTTACATCTATGATGTTGTTCTTATTAATAAATTGTGTGGCATTGCATTGCACTAATGCATAACATTAGCATGATTTGTCTTACTAAGCCGTTGGCTTAACGCGATAGTGTTTGATCGCGCAGGTAATAGAGTTGAACCCGAGAGTTCATCGAGACCGAGTGAGAGTAGACCTTGAAGAGTTGATTTTGGGAACTTAAAGATCAGAAGAGATTTGCCAATCATGTACTACTTCTTTATATTTTGAAAAGTAATATTTATAATGTAAACATATGCACATTTGTAAATATGGATTTAAATGTTTCTTATATGTAAATATTTTATAAATTCCGCTGCGTATTAACTAAATGTATCTATATATTTATTTTGTTTTGTATTACAAGTAACTACCTATTTTTTTTTATAATAATGTATTACAAATTGATTACTTATTATCTATAATGTATATTGAGAAAGATGATGGTATTATATAAAAATATTTTTTTTAATATTAAGAAAATCCGTAGCATCCCTATGTTTAGTGCATGTATACTACATTGTAGTGTTTGTAGTGTGCATGTATTGAATGTGGGGGTGTTACAGTAATAGTAGATGAGTCATTAAATCGTAAGCCATGCTTAGATGAAGGTGACCTTTGAATACTAATCAATGTATTTAAGGCTTCCTTATCCTTATAAAAGTTAGCAATGGAGTTCTTTAATTCATTTATTTCCCTTTTTAAGATGTCATTTTCTTTAGTAATTTTTTCTAAGCTAGATGAATTTTTAAAAATTTCATCAATGGATTTTGATAATTGTTCATTTGAAGTCTTTAATTCTAATGTAGAATTCTTTTAAAAAGATAAAATCTTTTTCCAGCTTACTACATTTTTCCTTATAGAACTTTATTTTTGAAAAGTATTTTTGGACTCTTAAGTTTATATGTTCAACTAATTATTATTTTTCAAATCATTATCAACATCATCACTATGTACATTAAAATTTAGAGATTGATTAGTTACCTCATGGTGAATCTCATTTAGGTGGTACATTCATTATAATTCTCAAGAGTCTTTCAAATGTTATATGCACATATAAGATTTTGGACTCTTCCATCTTTTTCTCTAAATAAGAAATTCATCAAGATAGAGGTTGTCCTATTGTTCTTGTAGAAGGACCTTTCTTGAGCATCATTCTACTTTTCTCTAGGAAGAGACACTTGAACACTTTCAACTTTTATGTTTAGGAGGTTTACACTCTTTTTTTCATATATTTCCAAAGTTTAACTTCCTCACTATCAAGGAATAAGTACATCTTATGTTTCTAATCCAAGTGACAATTGGATGTATATTTTCAATTGTCACTTGAGGGAGAATATTAAGGTAATCCCACATGAATTTGTGATAAAAAAAAATATATGAGTTGATATATGGTAAATGATTACCACTTAATTGTCTAGTGTTAAATATTTTAGTTATGATAATATTCAATATACCAATATATGTGTATGTATTGTAATATTAAATATTATCATATAATTGTCAACTTCTCAATTAATTATAAATTAATAATAAAAAAATAAACACAAAATGTGGTCATTTATGAAAGGATTCTTGAAAAAAAAAAGGAAATTCATATAAAAAAAGGAGAATCAAGTGATACTTCAGAAATGGGAAATTTGAAGAAATTGGAAGCAAAATATACATGAATATGGATGTAATAACACATAAAAGAAAAATATGGTCAAAGGAAACTGCAAAATATTCAATACTAAAATATGGTAGACTAAATTATTAAAAAAAGTTGAAAAGCTAAGCTTCATCATGCCGCCACAAGAATAATGTATAACATGTTAGAGCCTGATAGACACCCTTAAGTGCTTAACAGCAAACATCATAGTCGAATTGACTTACGATACAAAGTTGAGCTGTTCCACTCCAGAACTCTAGAGACATGAAATGTCTCTTTCCATATATAATTTTTATGCCAAAAATTAAAAAAAAAACATGGCAGAATTTTAATAGGCATTAAGATTTTTAAATTTTTAAATTTAATAAATTACTAATAATCCAATTTGTAAAATTGAAAGGTTGATTTAATTAAAAATTTTGATTTAATTTCAATCGAAATTTAAATATTAAATTGATAATAAAATATAATGAATTTAATTTATAATTTTTTTATAATTGTGATTTTAAAAAAGAATTACTACAAAATTTTTAAACAATATATATATAATTATAAATGTATAAAGTTCAGAATAGATTTATCAATAAAATAATAAATATCAATTAATAAATTTTGATTTAATGATAACAAAATTATTTTTTAATGTAAAATAAATTCGCATTATTAAGTAAAAAAATACATCTGAAAGGTATAAATAAAATTTTAAAATTTTAAAATATACAAAATGCACATAACTAATAAAGTTACTGAAACGGAATATTTTTGAACTTCTTCGATGCAAATAGTGAATAATGGTAATATATCACGGACAATCTAGCTTTCAGGGAGACGTTCATTTTATCTGTCATCTGCTATATTTCATACAAGAAGGACATCTCTATTTGCAAATGATAAATAACATCCATTCAAAAAATATAAACTTTCATTAGAGAATGACAAATGATCTTAATTTGAAGAAGACACGTAATCTTCAAGTAAAGAAGGATAAAAATTCATAATAAAAATTTAATTAGTATTTAATTTTATTGTAAAAAAATAAAAAATATATAAAAATAAGACAAAATCTAAAAATTATTTAAGAATAAACTACATAAAAAAATGCAAAATTGAAACAAATTGCAAAAATAAAAAAATGAATTAGAAGGAAAAACGAAGACTAAAATAAAATCATTTTTAAAATTTTGAAAATTTGAAATTAACTATCAAAAATAATGTTGCATTTGTGAAAATTGAAGTTGATATATAATGTTGAGGCAAATAGAAAATAGCAATATTGACTTGCAAAATTATTGAGCGTTGGGTTTATCATAATCATATATATTTCATTCGATTCAATTCAAAAAGGATGAAAAAAAGTCACCAAAATCTTTTACTATGTTAAGTAATTTGAAAAAATATACATTCCCACGTAAAAACAGGGGTCCACGTCTCTTGTCATTTTTCTATTTTCTTGATGATTCATGCACATATATATTTATTCTAGAAACAGAATCATATAATAATTTTAATTTTTTTGGTCGGTATTATTATTATTATTATTATTATTATTATTATTATTATTATATAGTACCAATTAAAATCTACTATTTTGGGTGTCTAAATATTTTTTAGTTAAATTAATTATTAAAAATTTTTAAAATTCGTTAAATTTAAATATCTATTATATCTAAATAAAAGTCAAGGAAAATGAATCAAATCTCTACTGTCACGTAATATATACATATAAAAATAAATATATATATATATATACATATATTAGCAAATTAATAAATATTATAATAATTTAATATATACACTTATTATTAACAAAAGAACAAGCATGAAAAAATTCATCCAAACTTTTAATATTCAGAACAATAACATCAATTTCAGTTGGACAAAAATCATATGAATTCACAGCTTGTATGAGTAGCATATTATATAATTCAAAAATATAGTAAGTGAAGTTGAAAGACAGCCTCTCATCTCAAATGCTATTTTTCCGTAAAATATTTTTATTTATTTTTTTATATAAAATATTTCATCAACTGATTGATAAAATTTAATATGTTTAATATTTTATTTTACAATATTACTTATAAATAAATATAATAATACTAATTAAAAAAATTATGTAGTCATTTTTTTAAATTATAATATAACTAAACACAAAATAAATATAGTTGGAATATGATTATTGAATGGATATCATATTTTGGATAGTTCGGCTATTATATTTTTTTCTTCATATCTAATTAATAAAAATAAATAAATCAGAAATCTGTGTAATAACCGAAGCCGCCGGTGTCCAATTGCTGTACGCTGGAACTTGGAAGTGATAAAAACAAAAGAAATCAGAAATCATTTGTCTTGAGATGATTACGAAGGCGACAATTGCAATGGAAGCAAAGTTACAGTAAATCATGAAATTGGACCCACCTTTCACCCACATATCATTTTCCCTTTTTTTTTTTTATTGTATTTAGTGGTAACCTGAGTTGGCCTTTTTTATTATTATTATTTCTTATTCCACCTTCATTTCACTTAAATCTATAAGCCTTTATTTATTTTATAAAAAAAATTGATAAAAAAAATAAGAGAATATAAAGTTTATTTCTCTTATTTCTTTTATTTGCATGAAAATAAAAGTAAAAAAAAATCAATTTTCTTTAAATCCTCCAAATCTTTTCTTATCGCCAATTTGAAATGAAAAGGAAGAAAATAAAAAAAATATATATATATAATATAAGAGGTCACGGATTCGAGTCGTGGAAACGGCCTCTTGTAATTAATTGCAAGAAAATATCGCGTATAAAGATTCAATGGGTCCGATCTTTCCCTAGACCCCGCTCATTGCGGAAGCATTCGTACACCGGACTATCTTTTTTTTTATAAGAAGTTACTAATTTGTTCTTTATTAATTTAAAATAATGAGAGTATATAATAATAAAATTAAATTTTATAAGCTTTTATGTTTTAATTAAATAACTAAATAAAAAATTAAATATAAATTCTTTTCTCTTCATTAATTTCTTATTTATTTCTTTTTTCTTATTTACTTCTTTTCTTTTTCATTACATTACTAACTAACCAAACAAATACTCAAAGAATTATCAGGATTTAAATTTTTATAAATTAGATACTAAATTAACCATTACAAAAGTTTAAAAAATATATAAATGCGAAAAGAGAGAATTTTGTTTTCCAATGATCTAACCTTAAAAAAAATGGAACTGCCTTTATAAATCTTTTATAAAAGCCTTAGAATTAAAATCAACATAGTCAACAATGAATAAAATATAACATAGTTATTTGCCAACTAATCAAACTAACTTTATAAATTAATCCGTAGTTTAAACATATATAGATTCAGAAGTATCTAATTATTGTTTTTTTAATAGCCACCTAATGAGAAAATCAAGCTAAGATGGTGGTGTTAATGTTAATGTTGGCAAATCACCCAGCAAATAATTCCAAGTATTAATAATTTACGAATTAAAATATCTCTTAAAAAAATAATTTATGAATTAAAATACATAAAAAGTCCATTCAAAATGCCCAATAGAATAATATTAAAAAGATATATTATATTAATTAATGGAGTGACAATTAATTAAAGATTTGGATAGATTCATTTCACCAATAAATGTAATGGAACTTTCCTCTTTACTATGTGATTTTAGCTAATTAATTGAAACCACCTGCTCGAAATCATCGGTTGAAATTAATTTTAAAATTTTTTTTAACAAAAATAGTCATCGATAGTATTTTTTTTTTTTATAAAATTAACCATTTAACTCATAAATTTAATAATATAAATTAAATTAAATAATATAAATTATTAAAAAATAATATAAATTAACAATTATTATTATTAAATAATAATAGTAATAATAATAGTAATAATTATATTAAATTTTTACAAATATAACTTTTTATTATAAATATATGTATTCAACTACACAATTTTATATATTTAATATTAAAATTGAAATATAAGAAAATAAATTTTAAAAATTAGCTCTAAAATATTAATTTTTAACTAAAAATTTATATATTTTTAATATATATATATTAAAAATTAATATATATATTAATATTATATATTCAACTTATAATTTGAACCGCGGATTTCTGTTCCAATTAAAAAAAATCATGAACCTGAACTAGACATTTATAATCCGATCTTAATTTTGGTTAGAAATTAATTTTTTCAATTTTAATTCGGTTCATAAATCAAATTGCCGATTTACGATTCACCGTGAATGGCGACAATAGTTAATTTTTACTTTATGACCTTACTTATTTATTCGAAAATTTTGGTCTCTTATTCTTTCTTTTAATCCAATATCATCGGTCGATTTAGTTGAATTTTAAGAATATATCAAACTGATCACTATCAATCGAATTGAAAATTTTATCATTTGAAATCAACTATTTAAAAATAAAATTTTATAAAATCAACCATTACCAATAGGGTTCAATTGATTTCATCGAGTTTGATCAATTTTATTGAGTTTGATTTATTTTTATTTGCAAAATATATAAATAGAAACCAAAATGATAATATTAGTATATCAAAATTTTAAATTTAAATTGATCAACCCAAATGATCTAAATCAATATAATCAATTGAATTAATTCAAATAATAATTGGGTCTATTTACTCGTCCTTAATCCAATCAAAGTCTTAGTATCTTCTTCAGAAAAGCAGTCTTAATAAAAGAAATGTGTAATAGCTAGTGCACTAATATGAATTTAAATTTGTCTAATAAGCAGAATAGTTCACATTGTTTAAAAATTAATATTTTTAGTGTCTATTATAATTTTACAGTAAAACATAATATTTTAAAGAACTAAAGTTTTTTATAATATAATAATTGAAAGATTAAATTATATTATATTTTAAAATTTTAGGATGACAGTGTATATAATATAAAATATCAGTAATTAAAATTTAATTAATAAGAATTAAAATATTAGTTAATTAACACATTTTAAGGATTAGAAATGATAATTTGAACAATAAAAATTAAATTATCAAATTCATTAATTTTTAAAGATGTTAAAATAATTTATTTATTTATTTATATTTTTATTAGAATTTAATTAACAAAATCATAAAATTACTGTTTATACTTCTTTTTAAGAAATTATTACTTATATTTGACGACCTTGACAATTAATCAATAACAAGTAGTTATTTGAGTAAAAGATAAAGGTTTTAAAGAATACACACACGGAGATATATATATATATATATATATATATATATATATTAGCTTAATGATAAAAAAAAATACATTCTTCACTATTTTTATTATACTTAGACCTTTTAAAACAATCAATTATATTCTAAATTTAACAAATTAATTTCAATTATATCTAATGTATCAAAATTGAAAAAATAATATTTGAATGCTATTTTATTTTATTTTTCTTTTGTTCAACCTTCAACTACATTTCATATCATTTTGCTACATGACTTATGATATTCAACATTGTCTTTCCCAAATGCTTTTGGTTTGTCTATGATGGCTATTGCTGGAGTTTGGATTTCATTAATCTCTTCCCCTCTTTGCTCAATAAAACTTGGAATTGGATTTTCAGAACCTTCTTTGGCTTCTTGTGTAAACTCTTCTGTTCTTTCTTCTTCATTATCATCATCATCTAGAGTATTAAGGAATTACATCATTTGTTCCTTTATAAACATTCTCTTGTATGATATATCTATGTTAAATTCTTCTTCTAGCTTCCTTTGGATACAAACAACTATAGTTGTATTAAAATCATAGCACTAGACGATTATCAAAGCTGAAATACCAGGTCTGAGTTAGCTAGCATTGAAGCTTTCATTTCATTACTCAATAGTATTCAATTCTTAAAATCTCACCCCTCTGATACCAACTGCCATGTACCTGAGTTGTGAACAAAGAAGAGAGAATTGTATTGTATTTTCTTTGTCACCGTAATCAATATCAGTGCAATTTTTATATTTAATTTTTTCCCCATTAATTCTAATAACAGAATAATCATACTCTACTTATCAATTGGATAGCTATAACAAATACAACAAACTATAAGAATTAATAATGTGACTGTAAATTCCAACTCACTATGATCATCCCAACCAATTATCATTCTCCAACTGTCTCTTCCTTTTTCACAGAGTCTTCCTTAAACCATATCAGCATCAGCTTATCTTCATCCTGTGTAATCCTTTTCTCAGCAAGAGCTGCTAGCTCTTGGGCTATTGTTAATGGCCCAATGATTGATAATGCAAGCCTTGAAAAGACTTGTAAACAGGCGCAGGCTAATATACAACAAGATAAAATCCTTAATAGGCCAAATATTCCTAACCTCATCAGATAAAAAATAGATTGAGGGAAGAGAAAGACTAATCATCCTTAAAAGAGGCAATAGAGAAATCAACTAAAAAAAGACAAAGGAAAGGAGTTGAAAAAAGAGAGACCACTAAAGACACTACATAGCCACCTTCCTTGATCATAATTAATAAACCATAGCACAGCTAAACAGGGGAAAAGGAGCTTTTGAAGCTTGTTTTACTTCTAACTTCTTTGATACTACAAAAACATACGAAACCAGTAAGATCTTTGGCATCAAAATAAAAGGAGTCAAATTAAGGCGAAAATAGGAAGCTATATAACCCAAATTATAAATTATTGTAGAAATACTATAATAGAAACAAGAGGAAAAGAGGTTGAGAGTAACCATAAGGAGACATTTGGTTCCAACTTTGAATTTGAAAACGGAATCGAAATAAAATGGAATCGGAATTGGAATGATTGTTTATTATTTTTGTTTGGTTTACCTTAAAATCGAAATTAAAATAATTATTTTTTTATTATTTAAAAAATTTAGAGATATTATAATCATAAAAAATAGATTTATTATATTTTATTTTAAAATTTTAAAAATTTTAATTTTTGATTTTATTAAAAAATTATTTATTTAAAAATTCAAAGATATCGTAATTAGAAAAAATGATAAAAAAAATATTAAATTGATTATATATTATTTTAAAGTTTTAATTTAATTTTATTAATAAAAAATTAAATTTATTTTATTATTTTTATTTTAAAAATAAAAATAAAAAATTTTAATTTTTAATTCCTGTCAGAAATCAAATCTGATTAACATAGGAGTATTAGAAAATCACTTATTCTCTTTCCTAAGGTAACGTGATTCTCATTGTTCTCTCTGTTGTATCCAATCAAACAACATCAATGAAAAACACCCTTAAATTTAGGGTAATAAGAAAGAAAAAGAAACTTGGGGAGAGAATGAAGCTTGTTTTGATATTTACCCTCTCTCTCCATCATAGGTAATGTGATTTTTATTGTATCCAATCAAATAATATCAATATAAAAATACCTCTTAAATATAGGGCAACAAAAAAAGGAAAAGAAATACGGGGAGAGAACGAAGCTTGTTTTGATGTTTACCCTCTCTTTCCGTCACCCATTAGTTTTTTTTTTTTTGAACTGACCATTAGGTTCATAATATAATTGCACTGATATTCTCAATACATAAACCATTCATTCATTTAATTTTTTTTAAGGGATTCATTTATTTAATTTCGGACAACTAAAAATTAATGATGCGCGTCAAGTCAAGTTAAATTTTTAATTTTTACATGACCTATAGTTAGGTATGAGCATCGGTCGAGTTGGTCAAATAATAAGACTCGATCAATCTGACCACTTAATAGCAGTCGAAATTTTTTTTTAAAAAACCGACCAATAATAGTTTGTTTAGTTAGTTTGGTCACGATTTTATTGAATTTATCAGATTCGGTTTATTTTTCAGTAAATATATAAATCGAAATTGACTAACTCAGTCGGTTTAAACCGACGTAGCCGCTTGAGTTGGTCGAGTGATGGTTGGATCGGTCGATTTTTATTTTTTTTGCTCATCCCTCCCTATAGTCTAATTCAAGTTAAATTTAAATTTAAATTGTTAAAATTAACTCATAATTTGATTTGAATATTCAAACTGAATTGAATTTTGCTGGATTATCGTAAACATATAGTTTATTTAACATCAACTTCTGATTTGGCAGAAAAAAAAAAATCAATCCGATCTCATTCAAAATATTCAGATTGAGCCTACAAAAAATATACAAGTTGGTTTGGTCATATATCTGTGTAAGACATGAAAAATGTTCTTTCCTCTTTTAGTTTGTTTCTCAAAACTTTCTTTTCCTGTCGAACCCATCAAATATTAAAACAAAAGTGCTCCATTTACCTAATACTTTCAAAAGAGAAGATATTACGATCTTATCAAATTCCAGCATCAGTTTTTCTTAAGAAAATAGATAAAAGTTTTAGTTTAATTTTTATTCTAATTATTAATATAATTAAGGTTTTTTTTATCAATTTTTAGCGGTAAATTATTTGAACCTTTGTTTATGTTTGACATAATCAACAATTAGTCTTGTTATTTCAAGTTTAATACTTTTAGTCCCTTCAAATTTATTAATTTTATTCAATATTTCTTTTTTTTTGTTTGTAAAATTATTACTATATTTTATTTCTTAATGTTTAAGTTTATTAGAAAACTTGTATTTCTAAAATATTAATGTATTTAGCCCTTCAATTATTTTATATTATATAGATTATATAACACTTTCACTGAAGTTAATTAGGAACTAAATTAAAATGTTAAATTTGAAAAGCGGTGAATAAAGCGCTAATTATTTAAAAAATCCAATGATATAATTTACTCAATTTTTGAAGAAAAAAATTAATAAATTCTTGATAAAAAAATATATGGTAATAATCATAAGAGTGAAAAAGTAAAAGTAAATTACACTTCAAGCCTAAAAGGCCTGAGCATATGAAAACTCACAAAAGAAGAATAAAAACAAGTGCAGGTCAAAACACAAGCAAAACTTGTTCTATGAGATTGGCTAATATGCATTAGAAACTAAACCAAGAAACTAACTCATGAAGCAAGAATAACAAATCAATATCCACAGTATACAAATATCCACTGAGATCTCATCACCCATCCATGCACAAACCAACCTTAAGAACCCACTATTAGTATATGTTACAATTAGAAGTGACAACAGGTCACGTATCCTCAAAAATCACTTTATTCAAACTCGAATCCCATTTAAATTTAAACTACTTAGATTCAAATCCGATTCAAATTTATCACAAATAGTAAAAATATTATCCTTATCCGTCCAAATTCATTTATAAACTATCCATACCCTATATAAATAAATCGAAACAAGTCAGATACTTAAAAATACCTAACTCATTGCCATCCATAACCCATAACTACAGTAAGCAAGAGTTACTCAAATCCTGCATATAATCTGGTACCCCAAGTGAAAAATGCAATGGTAAGATGTGAAAATATTGCAGTGGCATAATCAATAAATTTGCAAACGAGGAGAATAAAATCAGAAATTTTCAGCACCTACTTTGATGTATCAGATAGCATACATGAAGATCATGGAAAAATTTACATACAAGAATCTAGATAAAAACCTCCTATAATAACCACTCCAAAGTGGAAAATCATCAAGAAAGAGAGCCCATACTGGGACTACTAACAAGAGCCAGTAACTAATATTAATTAGTCCAATGTTACAATCTTTGCATAAAGGAGAGTTTCTAGTTTGTTCAAAAGCACCTGAGATGCCACCAATAACTTATGCAGGCACCCAACAAGAAGATGCATAGATAATTCGACCCTTCCATCCTTGCAGCATCCAGTTACTGTCTCCATCAATTATGAAATCCTTATGGTACCATGTCTTCTTCTCCCTACACTTTTCCATGACCTCCTGGTCCAATGGGAGTGACTTAAACCCTGCCCTTGTAGTCCTTATTTGCCACTGCTTGTAATTTTCAGGCCTTTCAACCCTTTCCATGCCCTCACATGCTACCACGTTCATGGCCTCTCGCCCATAAAACTCTCTTTCAAACATCAATCTCTCTTGATCTTCACGAGGCAGAGTAGAATCAAATATATCAAACAGAGAGGAGAAGTGGAAAAGTGCCTCCCGGAACCGTGTGACAAAGAATGGAGCATTGTAGGATCCATTAATGATAGCATGCACAAAAATATTGGGATTTATCTTCCTAATTAAGTTAAGAACAGCATTCCTCTGGCAGTTAATTTCAACTGTCTCATCAAGTAAGTTCTTAAACCGACCCAAACAATTGACAGCAAGAACCTCATTGCTATTAATCTTGAGGTCCTCAATTGGGATATTTTCCCAGTTCTGAGCAGCAATAGGATTGTACTCAAATGGCACATTAAAGCGCTCACAATACTTTGCCAAGCGACGACCTGTCTCCTCGATTCTTTCTGCTGGCCGGAAACCTTTTTGGGGCAGCTCTATCCCAGTAATGCGTAGCTTGGGAGGCCCACCAGCCCGCGTTGAGAGAAGCTGTATAAGAATTGGCCACTGGAAACCGTACAATACACCAAAATCTACAATATGAAGGGTAGTCGCGTTTTCAGCCGCACGCATAATCATTTTGTTTGCAAATACAATTGAGAGCTTCTTAAATGGGCAGGAATGAAGATTAGTTTTGTAAGCTTTCAACATATCAGCAGCAGTCATCCTCCTTGAAGCAATAGAAGTATAAAAATTTTGTGTTCCAGTCCCACAGCCAGCCAAGCGGAACTCAAGACCATTGGCAAAATAATGAGCTAGTCTTTGAGACCCATCACCTGTAGGGCAAGAGTGCTCCCTGATCTGCTTCAGAAGCTCATTAGCAGTCCTGAAGTCATTTGCAGAGACAGCTTGTGCGCACAGAATCAGGAGACTCCTCAAATCCACTGTTTCCTTCTTCTTGCCCTGCTTCTTTGCACGAGTCTTTCCACCATTGGACTTGTTTGATTGGTCTTCTGGCTTTGAAGCCTGGCTTGCTCCATCCTGCTTGACTTCAGGAGCACAGCACCATTGTTTACCTTTCAGTGCAGGCCAAAGCAATACTTTATCAAACATCTCAGATAAATCACTCTCTTCCACATACATCGCTGACTGCTTGCTACTCCTCCCTTGTTCTAACTCTAAATCCTCTCGTTCATGATATTTCCTACCTCTTGACCCATCAGGGGAGCTCACCCTCTCAATTTGCTCCTCCTTCACTACCACTAATGGAGCCTCTTCCTTATGCTCAGTGGCAACTGTGTTGCTGTCTAAATCAATAACTAATTGACTAGCTTTAGGCAGGAATTTACTAGCTTCCTCTAAACCCCTCTTGAACTGCAAAATGGATTCTGTCTCACCAAACATATTCTGCACCATCTCACCCACAGAAGAGCCCATGAACCCATTGGCAATATCAGGCAGACCATTTGAAGGATTCATCAAAAATTGTGAATTGGGCTCTAAATTATTCTGGTAACTGTAGTCATAAGGAATAGAGGTTTGTGATGAAACTGGATTTGATTGTCCAACATCACCAACCCAATGAGGATCAACAAAATTACTAGTGGTAGTGGTAGTAGCAGTTCCAGTGCTACTGCTAGTATTACCACCATAATCACTACCACTTCCTGAATGGTTGCCATCAGGGCTTTCATGGTTGACATAAGGCTGAGGCGAAGTAGAAGAAGGATATTGTTCACCAAGCACATCATACAATGACTTCTCTGTGGCTGTTAGAGCTAGAGGATCATAAAACATAGGGGGTTTGTTTTCCATGTTCTCTTCCATAAGCATCTGACTTATGTACTTGAGAACTGGATCAGTGGAATCACTATCATTAGAGAGAGAGGAAGCTTCTCCTTCTGGACTCAACTGAGGTGAAGGTTCAATGGATTCTCCACCGGGGCTTAAGGTAGGGATTAATGACTCTCCTTCTGGACTAAAGGCAAAGGATAGACGCAAATCATTTGGGTAAGAATCAGAAGGATGAAAAGGAATATTCATGAAATTAAGATCAGAAGATGAGCTATCAAATTTAAATCCATTCTCAGTATTTGGATATCCATCAGAATTTGGAAAAATTATATGCTCATCAATAAAGGAGCTGCCTGTATAATCAGAGAATCCTGGGTACTTAGGATCCATGATCATCTATCTATGCCTAAAATTCTTTGAAAAGAAATTCAAACCCACTAAGTTAAACTCTAATAGATTAATTCTAGTTACAAAATGAAGAAATATATATATATATATATATATATGCAATCTCTCAAGTGGAATCCCAATAATACTTTAAGATAACAAATTAAAGAAACTCTAAAACTTCAGTTCTGATGGATTAGTTGATATAAATTCAAAAGCAAGAACACATGAGATCAACTATGATCAGGAAAAAACAAAGGAATATCAAATAAAAAAAACCAACCCAATTTCAAGAAACTTAAGAGGTTTATAACCAACTACTAATCAAGAAAAGTGGAACCCAAGAAGCAAATTGAAACGAAGAGCAGGGAGGAACCCAGTGAAAAAAGAACAAGGACAAAGCTTGTATCTTGGGGGAAATCTAAGAAGCAGAATCTTCAAGTTGATGCGTTTACGAGGTGGGTTTTCTTTAATATATATACGCAGAAAAAGAGAATTGGAAAAAAATGAAATTTGGTTACTGTAAAACGATCCTTCTGAGAAGCATAGAGCGAGCTTTGGAATGGGACACAATGGCCAGTATTATACCATTTATTAAATAAAAGGCTGCTTTGGTTTTTGACTCCAATATATATATATATATATATAATGGAGATGAGTCGTTAAATGCCTTTTAGGACTTAAAATCTCAAAATAGATTAATGTATACCATGTAAGAGTTTTTGTTATATTAAACTTTTGACTATAAATGAGAGAAAGATCTTTAATTTGTAAGAACTTAATACTTTTTCTTTGTATCTAAGTATGGTTGAAAAAAAATAAGAGAAAATTAAGAAAATGAAAAAGTTTGAAAATTTTACTTGAAATTGAAAACAATTTTATTTTTGAAAATAATTTAGTTTTTTCTTTTTTCAACTAGTCTTTTTTGTTGGTTAATTAATTCCTAAGCAATTCAATTTGAAAAGTATAATATATTTTGAATAAAATAAGTAATTTTTATTAATTATGTATGGATGGAGAAACCAAGACTCGAAACCTAAATGAAATACTTAGAACATTTTTTTATTATCAAACCATAACTTGGTAATTTTTAAGTTTTATATTTAATAAATATAAAATTATAATTAAATAATTAAATTAATATAAAAATAGAATTTTGATATTTAAGTAATTTTTTAAGATTGATGCTATTAAATTTATAAAATATAACTGAAATACCTACCAATAAGATAAATACAAGTTATTTCATTTCTGACTAAGATTTATGCTATTAAATTTATAAAATATAACTGAAATACCTACCAATAAGAAATTGAAAAGGGTAAGAAATAAGATAAAAAATCTTGATACTGGTTCTGTCTGGGCCCCATATGAAATTAGCTGCAGCATGCAGTGGCGAAGGGACGTTGAAGAGAAGGGGGACAGTTGCCCCCCTTCTCTTTTTGAAAATTTATATATATATATGTAATATTTTTAAAAAATTTTAAATTATTTATTAATTTTTTAAAAAAAATTTAAATTGCCCCCCTCTTTTTTTTTTAATTTTTACAAGAAGTAAAAAAAATACAATAAATTATTTATTCTATATGCAATAGTTCTATTTTAAAATATTAATAAAATATTAATAATATATAAATGCAAAAAAAATAAAGAAAAAGATAAATTTTTCAACTAAATTAATTTGAACACATTTAATGAATTAAATAACTCATTTATTTTAATTATTTTTTAAGAAATTATATTTATTATTTAATTTTTTTCTCTTTATTTTACTTTTATTATGAAAAATCTTATAAATTTAAAATTTTGTACATATATATATATTAATTATTTTTTTTAATAATAAAAATATATTATTAATAAATTAATAAATTTATAAAATACTATTAAAATAAAATGAGAAATAAATAATTAAGGGAAAGTTAAAATTTACAAAAAAAAATTTCGCCCCCTTTATTTCATAGTCTGACTTCGCCCCCTGGCAGCAGGTGAGACTGAGTTTTTTCCGTTTTTTGCTGGAAAAAGTCAAACGCAAAACGCAAAACCACCGGCAATGTAGCGGGTGAGGGGAAAACGGAATTCTTGTTGAACTATCCAAATCTGAGAGTCTGTTTGGAAATGCAGAGAATTTTTTATACTTAATATTAAATATTTATTAATGCTAATATTAAAATATTAATTTAAATATATATATATATATATGAACGTCATTTTAAAAAAATATATATTAATATCAAAAATTAATTGAGAGTGTATTATTCAAGAAAATAAAAATTGGATGAGATTAATATTATTTAAGAAAAGTAATAGTTAAGGTGTAAATGATATATTTGTAATTTTATATGTAATATATCTTATAATACCTTCCAAATTTTATCGAGCAGTGGCTGGTGATCGTGGTGGGTGGCGGTAGTCGGCAGTGTAGTGGCTGCGTGGCTGGCCTGATGCGTCGTGCTGCTGCTGGGTTAATTTGGGGAGGGAATGGGGAGAGGGAAGAAGGAGAAGGGAAGAGCAGAAGAGCTGCGTTTTAACGCAGATCTTTTTTATTTTTGAACAGGCCCAAGCAAAACGGGCCGATTTTTTTTTTAAATTAATCCCGCTGTTTTACCAGGAATTTATTTATAAAAAAAATTAATCCCTGGTGAAACGAAGCCGTTTCGCCATAGACTAATTTATAAAAAAAATAAATTTATTTACAGCGAGGGGTTCGTCTACCCCTCGCTGCAAATCTTCTACAACTCAGCCCCTTCAACGGGGGCTGAGTTTTCCACGCCTCCACCAAATTTTCTCCTTCTGACTATCGGTGAATGGAGATCGTGTGACCCCATAATCATTCCGCCACTACACCAAATAAATAAAAAATATTTAAACATCAAATATCATACTTCCTTTTCAACCATAATAAAAATCAATATTATAATTTATTAAAACTGTCAATTATTTTAATATGAAAAAATTATTAAAACTTTCTTTTCTATCAAAACTGTCAATTATTATATATAAAAAATTATTTATTAATTTGGATGCATAAAAAAATTATTCAAATTAATTAAAATTGAAGTCTTTTAGTGTAGTTAAACTAAATTCACTTGGAAACTAAATTTACTCACGCATTTAATAAATTATATAGAAAAAAAAAAGAGAGGACCAAAATTCACTCACGTAATTATATATATGTATAGAGCACATGTAGAGTTCTAAATAAATTGATTTATCAAAAAAAATTATTTTTTAAAATATCTATCTTGTTTTCAATCAACAGAAAACTCTGAATTATTTTATGGATCATCCTCTTTATTATAAATAATGTGTTTATTTCGAAATGACCTGAATTAAAAAATATAAAAAATTTTAATCAAATTTATGCATGCTACTATTTAATGTTAAAATTATATTTAATTCAGTAACATTTAAATTTTAATTTAGAGTTGAAAATAATTTCAATATTCCAAACTAAAAATTCATAATATGATTTTGAACTTTAATTATTCATAAAATGAGGTTTCTTTTTTTAAAAAAAAATTAAAGATTTTTTTAGAGAAATAAAGTTACAAAGAATTTTGAGAATTCAACTTTTGGATAGTCAAAGAAGTGAAAATTGAATTTGACAGGTTACCTGAAGCCACCAATTCTACCACTTCGCTTGGGGAACAAGCCTCTCCTCTCTCTCTCTATCCTTCTTTTTCTTTAATTTTTCCCTTTAATATATGATAATTAATTTATTACATTTTTTTATCTTCTCCTTTTTTATATTTTATATTTTTCTTTTAAATTCATTTATTTTGTAAAAAATTACTTATTTTTAAAAAATTCTTAAAATAATATAAATTTATTACTCACATCGCATAAATATTTATTATGAAATTATATTTTAATAATTAATCTTTTGTTATTTGAATATAACACTAAAATTAGTTGAATAAAATTAAAATTTTTATTTTATTTTTTGAGGAACAAAATTAAATTTATCAAAAAATCAAAATATAGTAACAAAGCAACTCAATTTTAATTTATAAAATTATAAGTATGTTGATTATTAAAAAAATTTCAATTTATGATACTATAAATATATTTAAATTCATAAAAATTTCCTAATTTTAAATTTATTACATGTTTAAAGAAAATATTATACAAAACAAATAGAGTCTTGATTGATTAATTTAACACCTTTCTTCCAAGGTCAAAGTTTCAAAAGTAAAAAAGATAAAATTAATCACAATTACATCTTCACCAAAACAAATTAATTAATTACAACTTTATGTCTTATCATTTGAAATTATTTTAATTACATATATATTATTTTTTTTACAACATTTGAAAACATATAAATATTAATTAATTTATGTTGTTGGTCAAACCTAATTATTGATTAACAAGATTATTCTTCTTTCCCATGTTATCATCAAATCATTTTCAAACATTAGGTAATAAAAAGTTTTTTTTTTCTTTATTATTGTTTCACACCAACATGCAGTCACATGTAAATATCCTTGACCACAAAATTAAATATACTTGACATTATTTAATTATTTATATGATAAGTTCATAAACTGTCAAGATTCAAAGGATAAAGCAACGTATAGTTTTTTATATAAATTAAAATCATTTATTATTAAGTTCATCATAAACAATTAATGCCAAGATATTTAAGCAACGGTAAAAAAACAACTCTAAAATTTGTGTAAAAGTATAAATTAGCCTCCTTTAATTTTTTTTATTTATACACTAAAAATTTTAAAAAATTAGCAAATTAAAATTTTTTAATAGAAAGTTAATTGCCGTTAATTATATATTTAGTCTTTCATTGAAATGTGTAAATATATTTTTTAAATTTATATAAAAATATGAATTATGGATTAAAATTAAATTTTATTTCTCATTTATGTACTAAAAAAATATTTGCACATATTTATAAATGAATTAAACATATTTAAGAGTATTATACTAAATAATATTTTAATTAAAATTAAATTTGAATACTTCTTCTAATAAACCTTTAAAATTATTAATTCATATTATATATACACATATTACATTAGATGTGTTATGTCATTAAGAAGATTTATAATTTTAAAATTGAAAATTAATATTTTTAAAATAAAAAATAATTTCAATTGATTAATTATAAGGTATATTTTTAAAACTAATTAAAATTTGATATTTTAAAATAAAAAATAATTTCAATTGAAAATTAGGAGCAATTAAAAAATGAATATTTTTAAAAGATTTTTATTTTTTATATTTTAAAAAAATTTCTTAAATATATCCTCCTAATAACATAACATGTTTAATATAATATGTATATGTATATATATACATATATATAATGTGAATAATGATTTTAAAGGTTCATTGGAAGAAATATTAAATAATAATTTTAACCAAAATATTATTTAATATAAAATACTATTAAATATATTTAATTAATTATAAATAGATATAAATATCATTTCAGTGTATAATTGAGCAAAAAAAAATCAGTATCCATTCATTTTTTTGCATAAACTTAAGGGCATATTTATACTTTCTAACGGAAAACTAAATATAATTTTCAAAAAAAAAAGAAAAACTAAATATATAATTAATGGCAGTTAGCTTTTTGTTGAAAGATAAGATAATTTGTCAGCTTTTTTAAAATTTTACAAAGATATTTTTATACATTCTCCCTAGTTGCATATATATATATATATATATATGTGTGTGTGTGATTTTATTGTAATTAAGCTCAATGTTTTGTTTATTTAATAAATATGATTAATTACTTAATCTAATTAACCAAATTTGTATAATTAGTTACTTATGGTTAGGGCTAGGCACGAGTCGAATTCAATTAAATTTGGGACATTTTGTAAACTGACCAAATCGGTTAGTTCTGCAAAATTTAGAATCGAACTCGATCGAAGAAGAGTAGCATTTCAATTGACCTGCCTATGCTTAGTTGCAGTCAGATGAAAATGGGTAGATTCAGATTAAATTTGTCAAAACCACCTTGCATCAAAAATCCCAAATCAAAATTCTAGTCAGAACAAACAAAAAACCCTAATTAAAAATTTTATAAAATAAAATATAATATAACCCTAAATAGAAATTGAATCATAGCCCATTAACCCTAATTGAATATCGATAATCAGATACCAAAATAAACTCTAATCTAAAATCCTTTTATAAAATTAAAAAAAAAGTTAGTTTTTTTATTAATAAAAAATAAATTACATAATTAAATTCAAATTCAAATCATTTTTAACTAAAAAAATAAAATCCTAAACCCAATCCAAAGAAAATAAAATATGCAAGAAATAAAAATCCAAAAAGTAAACTAAAAATCATAATATGGTTATAGAATCATAAGAATTTCAACTTTCAAATTTGAAATTCATAAACTCACCAACAATTTCAAAAAACCATAAAAAATTGTTGGTTCGATGGACTAGTTAGAAGAAATTGGTGGAGAAGTAGAAGAAATTGGTAGAAGAAAGTCAGATGTAAGAGAAAATCAATGGATATAGAAAAAGAAATTGAGAGGGTAAGAGAGAGTTGAGAAAGAAATTTTGAAGAGAGAGAAAAAATCATGAAATGTGCGGCGACTATTAAGGTTGAAGTATAAGATGTTTATATATGTACTAAAAACAACATCATTTTCTCTCAAGTAAAATGATGACGCTTAGTATGTTATTATTATATATATATGTTGTAATATATAATCGGTCGATTAAGGATTTTTGCGGAAAAGTAGAGAGCAAACCGATCAATCGAGGAAAACTCAAAAATTTTATAGAAATTTATTCGCCGCTAACTGAGAGAAAATCTTTGACCGACCGAACCCTCTGTGGAATCTTCGATACATGTGGTTTTGGTCGGGTTTGAAGATTTTTCACAACTTTACTTATGGTAGTTGTGGATTTTGACTCTGTAATTTGACTTGGTTTTTTGCTGAGTTAAGTGAAACGCACCGTTTTATGCTAGGGTTAAAATTGGTAAAGGAGCTTGATATATATACTGATGTTAAGGGTTAGGGTATTATGATTTTCCCTTTCTGTTTTTGCTTTTCTCTCTCCAGCGGCGCGATTATATTCTGCTCTGCTAGGGTTTGATCGATCTTTGCTATTTCTTGTAAATAACTTGTAAAAAGAGTGTTACTATCTTGTTCTGTGAGTCATTAAAAGCGAGGAAACATTGATCTGTGAGAGGAGGGTTGTTTGAGAGGTTGTAATCTGTAACTTTTTGCTCTGTTTAGTGGATTGATCGACTGAGGATCTCCTCCTCCTTGGATGTAGGCTTTCTTTGTGAAAGCTAAACCAAGTAAATCTGCTGTGTTGTGTTTTGTGTTTTCTTTCTTTCTTTGGTTCTGAAATCTGGGCTTGAAATCGTTACAGTGGTATCAGAGCGATCGCGATTTCGGTGACTCAGGTTGTATCTCTCCTTGTTTCTATTTAAACGCTTTTCTGTTTTGACAAGTTTTCTGACTTCTAGGGTTTTTTCTGTTCTTCTCTGGTTCAACCGAGAAGATATTTTGATTTCAATTTCTGTTTTTCTTTTTCTTGTTATTTACTATATTAGATCTGGTGACTACTGTTTTGTTATTTCAGGTCTAGTCGAAGGAAGAAAAGAACAAACTAAATCACTCTGAAACCCTAAAAACAGAGGAGTGATGTCGATCACTAAGATCAACGTCGAAAAATTCGATGGGAAGGGGGATTTCGCCATCTGGAAAGAAAAGATGTTAGCCATACTCATTCAACAGAAGTGTAAAAGGGCACTAGATGGTCTGGGAGCACTTCCTGCAAATCTTGATGATACTGCAAAGCAAGATCTGATGGATCTTGCTTACAGTGCGATTATTTTGAATCTTGCAAATTCGGTACTCAGAAAGGTAAGGGGTAAGTCTACTGCTCCTGATCTTTGGGCTAAATTGAATGAACTCTATACTGTAAGGTCTATGTCCAGGATAACTTTTTTAAAGGAATAAATATTTAGTTTTAAAATGGATTCCCAAAAACCTATAGATGATAACCTTGATAACTTTCAGAAATTGATTCTGGAACTTGCTGATGCAGGGGAAGAATTAAGTGGGGAAAATTAGACGATTATCCTCCTTAATTCTATCTCTGAAAACTACCAAAATGTGAAAGATGCTCTAAAATATGGTAGGGATAAGCTCACTGTGGATGATGTGATGAATGCCTTAAAGCTACGAGAATTGGAGGTTAAAACTGTTAATAAACAGAAAACCAATACTGAGGGTTTGTATGTTAAAGAAAAAACTAAAGGGAAAAAGAAGAGAAATAAATTTAAATCCCAAGATAATGGTCAATCACATCATTCTAATAACAATTCTACACAGTCTGATAAGTTTAGTAATCAAAACACTAATAACACAAGCAAATTTGATAGAACATGCTACTATTGTAAGAAAAAGGGTCATATTAGAAGGTTTTGTAAAGAGAGACTGAAAAAGATAGAACAAAATAACAATAATGAGTCTGGAGCAGCAAATTCATCAACACAGGTTGATGATATTGAAGCTCTAACTGTTACTGACAATAGGAATACTGATGTTTGGATCCTAGACTCTGCTTGTTCTTTTCATATGACTCCACATAGGCATTGGTTCACACACTATCATGATTTGGCTGGTACTAATGTGTTAATGGGAAATGATACTTCATGTAAAGTGTTAGGTATTGGCTCTGTTAGACTGTCAATGTGGGATGGTAAACTGGTTGAGCTAACACAGGTCAGACATATACCTAATTTGAAGAGAAACCTTATTTCCTTAGGATATTTAGAAGAATTGGGCTTATATCATATAGGCAGAGATGGATTTCTAAATGTCTTTAAAGGGAATAGGTGTATTATGAAGGGTAAAAGAATAAATATGTTGTATCATCTAGAAGCATCATCAGTAACTGATGTTGCAGCCAACACTGAGTCCAGTTGCAACTCCACCATTCTGTGGCATAGGAGGTTAGGCCACATTGGCTTTAATGGGTTGGAAAAACTCTACAAACAAGGGGCATTAGACATAAATGAGTTTGATAAACAAAATACCTGTGAGAGTTGTGTGATGGGAAAGTCACATAGAAACAGTTTTGGTTTTGCAAAGTATAGAGCTAAGGAATGCTTAGAATACATTCACAGTGATCTTTGGGGGTCACCTAATATACCTATGTCATTGTCTGGATCACATTACTTTGTCACATTCATATATGATTTCTCTAGGAAAGTATGGATATATTTTCTGAAAAACAAAAATGATGTTTTTAATAAATTCTGTGAATGGAAAATGTTAGTTGAAAATCAAAAAGACTGTAAAATTAAAACTCTTAAGACAGACAATGGACTTGAATTCATAAACAATCAGTTTAATGAATTCTGTACCAGAAATGGTATTGGAAGGCATAGGACTTGCACATATACACCTCAACAGAATGGTGTAGCTGAAAGGTTTAATAGAACTATTCTAAATAAAGTTAGATGCTTGCTGTTTGAGTCTGGTTTAGGTAGAAAATTTTGGGCAGAAGCTGCTTTCACAGCATGTTACCTAATTAATAGGTCACCAGCCTCTGCTATAAACTTTAAATGTCCAAATGAAATCTAGAATGGGAGATCAGTCTCTTATTTGCATCTGAGAACCTTTGGGTGTACTGCATACATGCATAATCAACAAAGTAAGCTAGTTCCTAGAGCCAAAAAAGTGTGTCTTTGTTGGTTACCCAGCTGGGGTTAAGGGGTACAAACTTTGGATCCCTGCTGAAAATAAAATGGTGATTAGTAGGGATGTAACCTTTAATGAGAGTGAATTTTATAAGACTAACTTGCAGGTGAAGCAATATGAGTCAAACTCATATCTTGACATTTTTTAGGTGGAGTTAGACAGGTTTAAGCAAACTGTCCAGACAGCTCCTCCTCAAGATTTAAATGATGTTGCAGAAAATGAAGGACATGTGCAAGCTGATGGTTCTGACGAAGATTCAGAGCATGAAGATCATGATCTGACCGATTACATGTTAACCAGAGACAGACAGAGAAGGGAAACCAGAAGACCAGCAAGGTTAAATGATTATTCCTTCAATACTGTTAATGCTGAACTAACTGCATTTGCTTTTATGTCTGCAGCAGTCATTGAGACAGGTGAACCAATTAGCTATGAGCAAGCTAAGGCTAGCTCAAGCTGGAAGTTCTAGAAAGCTGCCATGGAAGAGGAAATGGGATCTTTGATCAAAAATCAGACCTGGAAATTGGTTCGTAAGCCTCAAGGTAAGAAAATAATTGGCTGCAAGTGGATTTACAAGGTAAAGCCTCCTGTCCCTGGTCTAGATAAAGCAAGATATAAAGCTAGGGTAGTTGCTAAAGGTTTTTCTCAAAGAGAAGGCATTGATTTCCATGAAATTTTTAGTCCAGTTGTTAAACATGTTTCAATAAGATTAATAATGTCTATAACAGTTTTGTTGAACTTGGAATTAGAACAAATGGATGTCAAGACAGCTTTTCTGCATGGTAATCTTGAAGAAGAGCTGTACATGACTCAACCAGAGGGTTTTGTGGTAACTGGTAAGGAGAATTATGTGTGTTTACTGCAGAAATCTTTGTATGGTCTTAGACAAGCACCAAGGCAATGGTATAGAAGATTTGATGAATTTATGACAAGTAACAGATTTAAAAGAAGCTGTTATGATCCATGTGTTTACTATTCTGTTTTACCAAATGGAATGTGTATATATTTGTTGTTATATGTAGATGATATGCTAATTGCTTGTAAGTGTATGTCTGAAATTAACAAGTTGAAATCCAAACTGTCTAAAGAATTTGAAATGAAGGACTTAGGTCCAGCTAGGAAAATTCTTGGTATGAACATAGTCAGGAATAGAGATAAAGGTATTCTGTTGTTAAATCAAACTGACTATGTGTCTAAATTTCTTGAAATGTTTGGTCTAGATAAAATCAGAGTTGTTTCTACTCCAATAGGTTCACAATTCAAGCTGTATTCAAGTTCTAAACCTCTTACTGTTGCTGAAGCTGATTATATGAAAAATGTACCATATCAAAATGTGGTTGGAAGCATTATGTATGCTATGATCTGTACTAGACCTGACATAGCATATGGGGTCAGTTTAGTGAGTAGATTCATGAGTAATCCAAATAAAACTCACTGGGATGCTGTTAAATGGTTGTGTAGATACCTGAATGGCTCAAAAACAGTAGGTTTAATGTTTAAACAATCTGATATGCATGATTTTGATGTGATTGGTTTTTGTGACTCTGATTTTGCTGCTGATTTGGATAAAAGAAGGTCTATTACTGGTTATTGTTTCATATTTGGCAATAATATTGTGAGTTGGAAATCAAGCTTACAGCATATAGTGGCTCTGTCAACCACAGAGGCCGAATATATAGCTTTGACAGAAGCTGTCAAAGAAGCTTTGTGGATCAAAGGTATTGTATCTGAGTTGGGGTTTTCTCAAAGAAAAACTTGTGTGTATTGTGACTCTCAAAGTGCTATTCATTTAAGTAAGAATAGTGTGTTTCATGAGAGAACAAAACACATTGATGTGAGATTACATTTCATCAGAAATGTGATTTCAAAGGTAAAGTTGCTGTTGAGAAGATCTCTACTCTCAATAATCCTGCTGACATTCTAACTAAGACTGTTTCTGTTTCTAAATTTCAGAATGCATTAAGCATGCTTGGAGTTCAGAAAATTTAGACATGAAGAAGGTGATTACCTGAGAAGGAGAGCTGAATGTTGATCAACCAGTAATTTCAGAGTCAGGTGGAGATATGTGGATTTTGACTCTGTAATTTGACTTGGTTTTTTGCTGAGTTAAGTGAAACGCACCGTTTTATGTTAGGGTTAAAATTGGTAAATGAGCCTGATATATATATTGATGTTAAGGGTTAGGGTATTATGATTTTCCCTTTCTGTTTTTGCTTTTCTCTCTCCAGCGGCGCGATTATATTCTGCTCTGCTAGGGTTTGATCGATCTTTGCTGTTTCTTGTAAATAACCTATAACAAGAGTGTTACTATCTTGTTCTGTGAGTGATTAAAAGCGAGGAAACATTGATCTGTGAGAGGAGGGTTGTTTGAGAGGTTGTAATCTGTAACTTTTTGCTCTGTTTAGTGGATTGATCGACTGAGGATCTCCTCCTCCTTAGATGTAGGCTTTCTTTGTGAAAGCTGAACCAAGTAAATCTGCTGTGTTGTGTTTTGCATTTTCTTTCTTTCTTTGGTTCTAAAATCTGGGCTTGAAATCGTTACAGTAGTTCATCAATCAATTAAAACAAATAATTAAATAACTATATTTATATGCTATTAAGACTAAATTACAACCATGATACCCCAATTTATAAGTATGTACCACGACAATATCCCAATTTTAACTCTTTTGTTAAACTTACCCCACAACTAAATATTACATAAAATATAATGGGCTTATAACAAAAAAGATAACCTAATCAAAACAATTTAGGTTATTTGGTATTGTAACTCAACATATCTTATCTTACTTGAATTGTTACCTACCTTTACTAGAATTGCTACTTGATTTACTTTGACTCTATAAAATTTGATATAGTATCAGATTTGATACCTTTTTAACCCGTTATAGCCAATTTACAGGTTTTTCTTCTACACATGCGGCAGATCAACATGTTACTGATCACTTCCACTTTCCATTCTAGAAAACTCTTTCCTCTCAAAAAATCTCTCTCAACCCCTTTTATGTGACCGTCACCGCCACTTTTCAAATTGGTGAGCAATATCCGAAAGAAAGAAGAGATTGTGGCTAGAAATCAATTTAGTGCATGGAAATTTTCCTATCATTCCCAATAAATAAAATATATAAATAAAAAAAGAAAACATGGAAATCAAATTTGGAATTTGATTTAGATTACAAACGAAATTTGAGAAAAAAAAAAGGTATAGAACTATAAGCTCATCTAGACCAGCAAAAAGATGATAGGCAAAGAGGTAGCAACAATGAAGGAGCCTTTACAAATAGAATTCACATTTAACGAAAAAACCCAAATAGAATAAGAAGAAGAAAGTACAACATGAAGAAGAAGATATAACTTTGAGATATGAAGATAGTAAGAGAAGAACTCTATCAATTTTCTCTTTTTTCTTCTTCCCTTTCTATCTAATCTTTTTTTTTTTGAAAAAAAAAATTCATGGAGTAATTGTTGGTATTAACTTTTGTCTGGTTTTTAATTTCTAGGATTTTTCCTTCCATTTCAAGAACACCACTTTTCCTTTTTTTTTTTTGGGTTTTTATTGCTCTTGTTTTTCCTTTACTCATTTTTTAAGATGGATTGTCAATAAATTTCTGAATTTTTTCTCCATATTGTTTGAGAAATGATGAATTCTAGGTTTTTTTTTTTTTTTTTGATTTAGATTTTCCTAATTCGTGTTTTTAATGTTGGATATATGGTTTTACAGTGAGGGATATTGATAGGGAATACTTTTGAAATTAAAATTAAGTAGGTATTTTTGAAAAAAAAAATAAAAGTTGAGATTTTTAAAAATAATTTTAATAAATAAAATCATTAAAAGAATATTAAACAATTATAGCTAGTTAATCAATAACATTAGTGTAAATCACATGATTTCTCTCATTATTTTTCTAAGTATCGCACAAGAAACATTTGCTTTGTTTTTCTTTTTCATTTTCACACCAATATCACATGTAAAATTAGCAAATTGTTGATTCTTGATCAAAGATGCATAAACAAATATTTTATTTTCAATATATGTGAATTTTTTTTTAAAATCAAAAAGTAATTGATACATTTTTTTTTTATTTTATCGAACATATAAATTCAGTGCAATATATATATACTTAATTGATCCGTGTTATGACTTTATTGCTAAATTTTAAAAATATATAAATTAAATAATTAGTAACCTAATATTTACTTTAGTTATTTATTTATGATAAGCTCATAATTAAGTTGTCAAGATTCAAGGGTACAACTCACAAGTTTGTTTTATGAACTAAAATCATGTGCAAAAACAAAATATATTTAATTAATATTATAAGAATTTAGATTGGAGAATCTAAATTTACGTAATTGCATGCGTACGTAAAAAATTTAATTAATAAGCTCAATATTTATTTATTTTAGCTTTGAATCAAATTTAAATAATATAATTAATATCTATGTCATAGGTGTTTAAGCAACAAATTTGGTGTATGCATTAATTAATTAGCTAATCATTTTCAATACTCTATTTGGTTAGAATATATATTTGATTTTGATTTTTTTTTTGTGTGAATATTTTATTTTTAAGAATAAAACATATATATATTTAAATTCAAAATTCATAGAACTATATAGCAAATAATGAGAAATGCAGCATATCTCAATGATTAAACTCAATGTTTTGTTTATTTAATAAATATGATTAATTAATTAATCTAATTAACCATATTTATATAGTTAGTTAATTATAGTAGTTCATACATCAATTAAAATAAAAAATTAATTTATTATACCTATACCCTTTTAACTAATGTTTAATTTTTGAAGTATGACATCCAGAAAACCGCTATAATATATTTAGGGGTGTGCTTATTACAATCAATTCAGTTAACTTTGCTCAATTTGATTAATTTGGTTGGTCAAATTTTTGAAAAAGAAAAGGGTTGGAGTACTTGTATCTTTTAGAAATTTTTTTAGAAAATTATACTATATATTATTTTTTTAAAAATATTTTTAATTTTTTAAATATTCTACTAGTTTAGTTTATTTTTATGTGCCAATTATATGCTAAAGGAAAAACTATCATATATATCCTCAATTTAAGTCTTTTTTTTTAATTTTATTCTAAGTTTAAGTTGTATTAATTTGACATATGAACTTTATTTTTTGTTACAAATCTATTCAATCTGACTTGTTAACATGAATTTGCTGAGACTTTACATGGTATAAATAAATTTATGACATAAAGAAAATAAAGAAAAAACTATCATATCTATCTCAATTTAGATCACTTTTTTTCAATTTTATCCTAATTTTAAAAATATATCAATTTAAATTATCTTTTATTTATCATTATTTATTTAATTTATAAAATTTAATCTAATTAATATGCATGTACTTCTATATTTTAATAGCTTATATATATATTGTTTAGATCATTTTTGTAATAGTTTTTAGTGTGATTTTTATATGTGTTTAGTGAATGTTTTGATTGATTTTTGTTTAAAGTTTGTTTGAAGTGTTTGTTTTTAGGTTTAAGTGCAAAACTCCCTTTGAAGATCAAAACAGTGCAGGAAAAGCATGAACCAAGCAAGACATGGTCAAGCCAAATCAAGCTTGGCCGTGTCCCTCAAAGAATGATGATGGCAGAGCTTGACACGGCCAAGCTTGTGGCCGTGTCTCATTCAAGGAACAAAACAAAGAAAGAGCAAATAAAGAGCAAAAATGAAGAAGCAGGAAGAGACACACTCAATGACATGGCCAAGCCATTGGCCGTGTCAAGCTTGGCCGTGTCCCATTTCATGCCAAAGACAATTGGAGCAAGCAAAGAAGGAAAGAAACAGAAGTGGACACGCCCACATGACACGGCCAAGCTTGTGGCCATGTCACATGACACGGCCACTAGCTTGGCCGTGTCACCCCTTGAGACCAAAAGAAAAGAAAGAAAAGAAAGAAAGAGGCAGTGAAGGACACGGCCAGCAAGCTTGGCCGTGTCCCAAGGGAAAATGAGAGACACGGCCAAGCTACTCTTGGCTTGGCCGTGTCACACCTAAAAAATTTGAATTCTTTTACAAGAAGTGGGGGAAAAAAGTGGGGAACAAAGCCTTGTGTTTGCCAAAAGAAATATAAAACAAAGAAAAAGTGGGGAACAAGGTGAAGTGGTGTAAGTTGGAAGGCATGATATGTTTTTGAATGAATTAAAAAGAGAAGAAGAGGGAAATTGGAGGGAGTTCTTGGGGTTCTTGGAGCCAAATTTTCTGCTACACGTTTGGGAGAGGGAGAGGGTGACACTCTCCCTTAGCCCTTCATCTTCATCTCCATTTTCATCCTCTCCACCTTCTCCATCTTCCATTAATAAGATCTTTGAGGTTCTTTGGGATAAGTTGGGTTAACAAGCTCTTGAAGGTTGAAGAAGCTTCATTGAAAGGTTTGGTGACTTAAGAAAGCTCCATTCCATCTTCCAAAGGCATAATCCATTGAAGGGTTGGTGACTTGAGAAAGCTCCATCCAAAGGTTTGGTGACTTAAGAAAGCTCCATTCCATATTGCAAAGGGGAATCAACCATTGAAGAGGGCTTGAGTTCTTCATCAAATAGATCAAGTGGGGCTAGGAGGAAGATTAGTAATCCTACTCTTGGCATCTTCATAAGGGGTTTTCTATTCTCTCTTTTAATTCATTTCTTATTGTTGTTATTATATTAAGAGAATTGATATTGCAATGGATAATTTGTATTTATTTTGTATTGAGTTGAATGATTGTTTTAAATTGATGATGTTGAGCTAAATACCCATGCCTAGGGTTTGTAGTATATTTGATTGAATGCTTTGATTTGATATTTACATTGATGTACCTTGTTGTTGGTTGATTGCATTGGATTGTATGCTAGGTTGATATATTAGCTACCTATTGATCTCTAGATATTGAATGAAGGATCGAGAGGTGAAATTTGATATCGGAATTATGCAATCGACTACCCTATGAATGAATTAGAAATATAAGTTCTAGGGTTTCATTAATTTGCAAATGTTAAATAATTGGTTATTGCTATTTCATAAATGTGAGAACTAATGAATTGGTAATTGACTAATTAACCTTAAGGAACAAATTAATTTACAAGATTATGTTAATGGATAATTGAGAATTGAGCTTTGATTGAGTGGACCTATACCCCTAGGTACCTTCCCAAGAATCGATTTGATCTTGTACAACCTACACGCATCAACCCTACGCACGTTAATCTTAGGTTTAAATTATTCTCGCACCATCCCAACACAACAAACTCCCGCATTTAAATACTTGTTAATCAAGCTATTACAAACCAGGAAAACGACTTTGGGGCGATCACCTTTGCTACAGCTACCTCGTATACTTGCGAGTGACACTTGTAGTAGTACTTAATTCGAGCATAACAAGTTTTTGGCGCCGTCGCCGGGGAGGGCTGTCGAAGTAGTAATAGTTTGATTTTTTTTATTTATTTACTCGGTTGTCTGTTTTCTTTAAATTACCAAGTGTTGTTCTTTTTATTTCTGTCCGGAGAAGGCTGTTTAAGTAGTGATAGTTTGATTTTTTTATTTAATTGTTTGTTTGTTTTTCTTTGAATTGTTTGTTTGTTTTGTTTGATTTTCTTTTAATTTAATTGTTTGTTGTTTTCTTTAAGTTGCTAAGTGCATTTTGTAAATATGCAGTTTTCAAGGTACGTAGGGGTTTATGATGATAACCCTGACTCTGAAATGGCATGGCAATTAGCAGAATTAATGAACCACACCTTCTTGGGGAAACGACCTTGGGGCGATTACCTTTGCTACAGCTACCTCGTATACTAGCGAGTGACACTTGTAGTAGTACTTAATTTGAGCGCAACACATATGTATATATTTAAGCACACAATAATTTTGAAAAATAAGTATTCATATTAATTTCTCATTGCAACAATATAACCCTTCAAATTTTAAATCGATCTTAAAAAGGAATAGTGAGTTTTTATTATGTAAAATTAAATATCTCACATAAAGTGAGTGTAGGAAATCCAATGATATCATCATATAAATAGCCCATTAACATTAAATTTTAAAATATAATTTCAATAATTAAGATTAAAAATATAATTAGTTTTAAAACGCTACTTCAATAATTGAGAAAATTGAATTTAATGTGTAATTGGATTACTGACATAATGTGAGAGAATTTTTATATTTTTGTTTTGGATCATTTATTTATTTTTATTGTGTTTGAGTAAATTATATCTGTCGTCTCTGAAAAATTTACTAATGCACATTATCATAACTAAAATTTAAATTTCACACTTAAAATCTCTGAAGTTTACACTTTTATAACACTATAATTCTCGAGACTATTTTTCGTTTGCTCCATTAATGGTAATTTGATTCGATTTTGAGAAATTCTTTAGGGACGACGAGTGATATTAAAAGAATTTTTCAGGGACTATAAATGAAATTTACTTTGATTACTAAAGTATTTATTTTGGAAGCTGACGTGGCAATTTGATATGGCAATTTAAGTGGTACCATATAGGATGATATTGACGTCACGTCAGATTATCATTGACGGAGTAGATGAAAAATGTTCTTAAGAATTATAGTGTTATAAAAGTGTAAACTTTAGGTATTTTAAGTGTGAAATTTTAACTTTAGAGACGACGATGTGCGTTAGTAAATTTTTCAGAGACAATAAATGTAATTTACTCTATTGTGTTTATAACTTTCATTTTTCCAATCTCATCTATTTTTATATTCTTCATTTTTTGAATTAAATAATCAATGACCAATTATTGTCTTCCATCGTATCAATTAAAATTATCAATCCTCTAATTAGATTTATATTTTTAACACCCATAAATTTTAAATATTATTAAATAATTAATTTAGAGGATAGTTTGTGTGTTAGAAAGAGAAATATATGATATATACATAATAAACACAAGATGTATACATAATGTATACCTTACATATACATAAAATATATAAAGCATATAAATAAAACATAAATGGTGTGTATATATATTTATGGATGAGATTAAAGGATTATATATAAATATTAATTAATTAATTTTTATATAATTTAATTTAATAAAATTCTCTAATAAATTAATAGATTCAAGAATAAAAAATATGTAAAAAATTTAATAAATAATATAAAATAATAAAAATTTAAATTTCACTGTAATATTAAATATTCAATTTTATCTTCAATTTATTTGTAATTTTTTTTACTTGAAAAATTTATCCCCTTTTATTTAATTTTTGATTCCACCATTATATGTATTTTGTTCCTAATACCCTCCTATCATTGCCAACCTCCTCCATTTGATGATGAGGTTCAAGCCTTATTTCATAGTCTTCAATGGATTTTTTCATTGGGTTATAAGCAGATTGTTGCTGAAGTTGATTCCATGCAGGTGGTTGATTTTGCTTCACATCATGGCCCTGTGCCATCCTCATTAGCTTGGCTTATTTCTCTTCCTGAATCTGTTTCTATTGTTCATATTTATAGGGAGGGTAATCTAACAGCTCATTATTTAGCTTATTATAGTCGTGTCAATAAAGTGTCTAGAATTTTTGAAAATTTCAATTCCTTGCCCAAGTTTATTAAGGGCTTTGTATTGACTGACAATATTTTTTCTCATTTGAGGTATTAATAAATATTGCCGGTGGTACCGCCCACCTTTAATAAAAAAAAATATTAACAAGTTTGGTTTATAAACTAAAATCATGTGCAAGAACAAAGACATTTTAAGGAATAATATTCTAATCAGAACATGGATTAGAGAATCTAAGTATACGTAGTTGCATACGCATATAAATAATTTAATTAATAAGCTCAATATTTATTTATTATATCTTTGAATTCCATATAAATAATAATTAGAATAGTTCCTATGCGATGTTGTATGCATTTTTAATTAATGTACATACATATAATATTTTTGAAATTTATAATAATTTTAAGTAAAAAAAATGAAAATTTGATAATTATAAATATTTATTCTAATTTAATAATTGATTTAAAGATTATAGAATTAGTATTCTATAATCATAAATACTATTTACAGAACTAGTATTATTAAAATTTAGTATATTATATGTATGAATTATTATAATTTTAATAATCCAAATTTTTCTTAAGAAAGTAAATTAACATGAAAATAAATTATTCAAAAATCATATTACTTACCTTTATAAAAAGAAAATGTGTACATATGTTGGAACATGCAAAGAACATGCTTATACAGACATGATCTTTAAATAAACATATAAATTATTTACCTTCTCAAGCTATATTTTTAAATATTTTATGAGTTGTATTTGAAAATTTCTAGCCTAAATTGGTTACATATAGAATATTTCTTATTTTTTATATAGTGATATAAATATGAATGATGGTTGCCGAATCCATCAAAAATAATATCCTGCTCTCCTACAAATAAAACTTGTAAATAGGGTGAGAAGGGTCGAATCCCTAGAGACTAGCTTATCAAGAATAAACCAGAACTGTATTATAAAATTGCAAATAACTAAAAATTAATTGGGGATTTGAAAACAGAATCGAAACTGAATAAAATTAAAGTAAAACAAGAAATTAATATTGAAACCTGAAATCAAAGAGATGAATTCAGCCAAGGTATACCGAGGTTCGGAGCTTATTATGATTGATCATTGATTCAAATAATAATCCTTAATTCCAAATTATAGACAAGTTATAGTTAGGAAGAACGTCAACCTAACCAATCCTATCGTATTATTAGGTTATTAAGATTCGATCTAATAATAACTCCTAATTAACTAGCAACCCTAAGTACGACGAAAGGTTTAACCGTTAATAGCCTTAAAAACTAGTAGGACCTTGACCTAACTAACAGAAATTACGAGCTTCCATTTAAATCAGATTATAATCTTTCTTAATACAACCTAAAAAGTTCTACCTAATTAGGTTTGCATCAATCACCACTTTTATAGACCTAATTAAACAATTACGTATCCAATTAAGTAGAATGGTTATGAAGATTGCTATCAAACAATTAACGGGCCCTGTTGAATCATTCAATAGAATCAAACTAAGGGATGGATTTTCCAAATAAATCACAAAAAGATTATAAATGCAAGAGAAATCAAAGAATTCGATTAAGAACTGTTCAATCTCACAATCATAATCAAGCTCCTACCTTGGATTAAACCTTGACTGAAAAAGGACGACTAGCCATGCATGGCTATTGAAGAAAACATAATAAAATTATCGAAAATTTTGTCAATCCCGTAACTATTCAAAGGGTGGCAAAAAGTCCCTTCTCAAAACCTAATTTTTAACTTATATATCCCTCAAAGTGGGGCCAAACTAAATATATAACATAAAGACCCAAAACACAGTATTTTTTAACATCTTCCTCAGCTCCAAAATAAGTATAAAACGTGATTAAAACAGGTGGGCCAGCTGTCCAATTAAATGCTGCCTGTCAACAGCTCCTTTGCACTTAGTCTTGCCCAGGAGTAAGGCCTGGCAGTCTTGATTTTCCACTCTGAAATTCCAGCAGTTGCATCCTCGTTCCAAAACTCTTCCATTATGCTCATGTTTGCTTTCTTTTCACCAAATCCAACATTTCCTAGCATAAAAATAATAAATCAAATAAAAACTCTATTTTAAGTATAAATAATGACAATTTCAGTATAAAATTAGGAACAAGAACACGTTGGATTTACGAGTTATCAATGAATGATGAAAAATATATTAATTTACAATAACATAGAAATCAAATACTTAAAAAAATTGAAAAGGGTAAGGAGAAAGGGGAAGAATTTGTAAAAAGCTTTTTTAAACATAAGATAAAAAATAAGATACAAAAAATTCAATTAAAATATTGCAAGCAATATATAATTTTTTCAATTTTTTATGAATAAAAAATTATCTGATATATGTAATGCCAATTCACCAAAAAATAGCATTTCTTCAAATACAATTATTTTAAAAATTAATTTATATTATTATTAATATTTTTAATTTATTTTTATATAATATATAATAACTAATTATTATCAATATGAATACCATAATCTTATTTGAACTTTTCAAATAATAGTAATTTTAATATTTTAAAAATCAAATTTGATTATGAGATAAATAACTAATTGGTAGATAAAAATTAGATAAATATCCTAATTATATTAAAAAATAATAATTATTAATATTAAGTAGGATATTTTATTTTAATTTAATTTTTTAAATAAATATATATAACAATTAATTAATTTATCTATTCTAATGAGTAATAATTTAATATGATATTTTAAAAATATTAGTATTATATTATATGACTCAATATTATACTCGTGTTATATATTTTAATATTATATATAGATATTATTAATCTCCATGTCATATATGTTTAAGCAACAAATTTGGTCTATGCATTAATTAATTAGGTCAATCATTTTCCAATATTCTATTTGGTTAGAATATTTGATTTATTTTTGTGTGTGAATATTTTATTTTTAAGCATAAAACATATATATAAATATATATATATGTATATGATTTAACTTCAAAAATTCATAGAACTTCAGTGCAAATTTACTAATTAACTAGAAATGCATCAAACAAATTTATTGCTAAATTGTGATTTAATGTGTGCATAAAATTAATTGATAATGAGAAAAAAAAAGGAGAAATTAAATTTGACACACACACAAATAAGCCTTGAATACATGTTGCAACTAACAAAATTTTTGAATTTAATATTCTAAATTTATATGGTGGTTTTAACAAAATATCTTAATTGAAATAATAAACTAATTAAATAATAATATATACTAATATTTATTTAAAAATATATTTTTAAAATTTTTTAAATGAATTTTTTAATTTTTTAATAATAAAATATAAAAAATATGTCATTATTTAATTTCTTTTAAAATTACCGTAATATTATATAATTTTATCCAAATACCGTATTCTCTTCTTTGTTTAAAAAAATATTTTCTTCTTGATTTTTAATTTTTTTTAAAAAGAGGAAAAATATCCAAAATAAATTAATCAATTGATAAGTCTAGGCGGCTTCCAGAAAAAGAGAGACTGCATTTGCATGGTCCTAAATGGACCTAATTTCCACCTCATATATTATCTTCAATAATATTTATATAAAAATAGAGATAAAGAATGGGGATTTTGTTTGGTTGGTTGGTCCTAATTGGTTTCTTTTGGCCACCTTTCAATCAGGCAATCGTTTTGACTAAGACCAGCGGCTTGCCCTGAAGTAAACCCATTGTAGAAAAAAACCAAAAATCAACCAAAAATCAAAAGGGCTTGCAATTAATTAAACTTATTGAATTATGTCTTTTAGCGAGTTTCCAAAATTCTAAAATCAATTAAAAAACTTTATCTTCTTCTTCTTCTTAAGACTATTTTTGTCTTCTTTTCACCATTTTTTTTCTTTTCATTTTCAATCTTCAAAGAAGGCAGCAACCTTGTACTGTTTTTATTTTTCTTTGTTCCTTATTAATTAAATAATATTATTTCACATCATAAATAATGACTCAATGTTCCCCACTACTATTAATACATTGAATATTACCTATATTTTTACTTGATAAAGTGTTCACCTTATTTAGTGCTAAATATATTCAGGGCATTCAATGAAGGTTTGATTAGTCTTTGCTTGGTTTTCACACTTGGCCTATGTTTTTATTTGAATTAGTAACAGCTGCAGTGGACTAGCATTTGGTTGGTTGGTTGATTGACTGCAACTCAAGGATTGGCATAAAAAATTAAAGTACTAAGTTCTAGCAACTTTTGTCTCAAGAAAACATTGACAGCAACAAAATTTTCTATTGGACCTCAAGAAATGTGCAAAAATTGATTTGAGTGTTGATAGTTTTCAATCTTTTCTTTTGGTTGGGGTTTGAATATGCCAATGCTATAATGAACAAATTAAAATGGCATGTTAATACAAAAAGTAAAACGTCAATAGCTCATGATAATTTGTAGTTCTGTGGTCAACAGATTCTTGAAAGCTCACCACAGCTTTTCAAGAACAATCAGCAACCCTGACTGATAAACTGACATTGTGCAGGACATCCAGTATAGATTCTTTGGCTAATGGCCAAGAATCTGCCTTTTCTAGTGAAAAAAATTCTCAAAAAGAACAAAGAGTAGTGTTAATTCCAAAGAAAGAAGCAAATAAAACTTCTGTTGCAGAACACAAGACAACTAAAAACCAAAAAAAGAAAGAAAGAAAGAAGCTGCCCACAAGTCCAAATCCCCAAGAATCAGAGCCAAGAATCTTCAAAAATTAAATTCTACTAAAGATGGTCAGTTTGAGGTGAACTCGCAAACTCAGTTTTCAATTGCAACTGAAGACACAAGCCTAGGCCAGAAGCATTCAAAAGTAACCACCAACTCAACCTTAAGCCAGAAAGTTCAGCAGAATAAAATCCGCAGGGTTAAGAAACCAACTGCAGAAAATATATCTACATAAGCTAAAATGGAGAATCAACTCCTCAAGAGCCAAACTTAATAAACTGAAATTCTGCATAGTAATAAGTACAGATTCTTTGGCTAATGACAAAGAATATGCCATTCAATGAAATACAACCCCCACAGAACAAAGGAAATAATTATATTAACAATAGGGGATCCAGAAGCAAAGGGATTAAACCATAATGATATAATACACTATCTATTCAAGTCATAGCATAAAAAGGTTATATGAGTGCAATCAAATAGAACTACACGATTCAGTTCTAGCTCTCTCTACATCGAAGGCAGATTAGATTAAACTAATAAAATACTGCTGCCCTCCTACTGCTAGAAGTATGCCTAAGAAACAAAGGATGTTGTTTCTATACAGGAACCCAAGCAGATGATGCACAGATAATCCGTCCTTTCCATCCCTGTAACATCCAGTGGCCATCTTGATCTACCACAAAGTCATCATGGTAACCTGACTTCACTTTACAATTCAGTGTCTTCATTAGTTGAGGGGTCAAAGGAAGTTGTTTCAATCCAGCTCTCATGTTTCGAATCTGCCATTGCTTGTACGTCTCAGGTCTCTCCACCCTTTCTGAGCCTTCACACGCTACAACATTCAACACTTCTCGACCATAAAATTCTTTCTCAAACTTCAACCTCATTTGATCTTCGTGAGAAACACAAGTATCAAACATATCAAACAATGCAGAAAAGTGGAAAAGTGCTTCGCGGAACCTTGTGACGAAAAAGGGTGCATTATAGGATCCATTCACTATGGCATGGACAAATATATCAGGATTTATCATTCTGATTAAGTTTAGAACTGCATCCCTTGGACTGTTAACAACAACTGTCTCATCTAGCAGGTTCTTAAACCGGAACAAACAATTCACAGCAATGACCTCACCATGAGTAATCTTGAGGTCATCAATTTGGATAGTTTCCCATTTCTTTGCTATGGCGATGTACTCAAATGGAACATTATGGCGCTCACAATATTTTGCCAAGCGACGACCACTCTCCTGAACTCTCTCGGCTGGACGGAAACCACTTTGAGGAAGCTCTATCCCTGTAATACGGAGCTTTGGAGGCCCACCAGCCCTTTTTGAGAGGCTATAAATGAGAGCAGGCCACTGGAACCCATATAAGATACCAAAGTCAATAATATGAATTGTTGTTGCTTTCTCAGATGCAGCCAAAATATTATGATTTGCAAAGATGATTGCTATCTTCTTAAATGGACAGGCAGAAATATAAGCATGATAAGCTTTCAACATATCTGCAGCTGAAGCTCTTTCAGGAGACAGAGCAGTATATATCTGGGTTCCTGTACTGGCCAAACGTGCTTCAAGGCCATTAGCAAAGCAATGAGCCAATCTTTGAGATCCATCACCAAAAGGTGATGAGTGCTGCCTGATCTGCTTTAGTAGTTCATTAGCAGTCCTTCTGTCATCAGCAGAGACAGCTTGTGCGCATAGAATCAGAAGAGTCCTCAAATCAACCACTTCATTCTTATTTCCTTGTCTCTTAGCCCGAACCTTGCCACCATTAGAATGAGATCCATTTGTTTGTCCATTTTGAGGCAGAGTCTTGCTCGATCCCCTCTGTGAAGTTTCGTTAGGCATACAATCAGGAGGTCGACATCCTTCCCCAGTGCATATTAACACCTTATCAAACATCTCTGCTAGCTCACTTTCATCTACGTAGACTGCCGACTGTTTGCTACTCCTTTCTTCCAGAAAATCTTCATCTTCTCGCTCATGATTCTTCTTTCCTTTAATCAAATTAGGCAAATATTCCCTCTCCTCCTTCTCCAACTTTACTGCCACCTTTCTACCATTTTCCTTCAACTCTGGCTTTGGTACATTGGCCTCCAAATCAACAAGCATTTGATTGCCCTTGGGAAGGAACCTATTAGCTTCCTCTACACCTTTCTGGAACTGCAATGCGAATTCACTCTCACTGAAAAAATTTGGCACCAAAATCTTACCCATAGAAGACCCAAACACATCAATACCATTACTTGCAAACCCATTTAGCGGTTTGAATGGCTCTTCTGTGCTGGCTATTGCAGTAGATTGGAAAATGAAATTAGTAGGAAGTGGCATTTGCATAAACGACGGTTTGAGTTCCCCAAATTCACCATTCCATTTTTGTTCAGCTGAACTACCAACATTAGAACCAGAACTGCTATTGCTACTGTAATCACTGAAACTACTTGCAACTCCGTCATCAGGGCTATCAACCAAAAACTGATCAGCATATGAAGAGGATTGATCAGGTGATGACGGATACTTCTTACAAAGAACATCACAAAATGATTTCTCTGCAGCTTGAAGAGCCAAGGGATCATGGAACATACATGGTTTCCGTTCCATGTCCTCCTCCATAAGCACCTGGCTTATGTAGTTGAGAACAGTCTCTGAGAAGTCATTATCATCCGAAGGAGAGTCTCCATCCAATGTTGTGATTGATGACTGAGCGGCAGACTTACTAGGGTCAAGGTCAGGTAAACCCAAAGAAGTCTCTACAAAGTTGAAGTCTGGATCAAAAGAGGATTCTTTGAATTTATACCCATTTGCAGGGTTTGGATACTGATTAGAATCAGGGAAAACAATCTCATCCTCAAATTTGAAACCAGATAATCCACCAAAACGAGAATCTGTTCCCATCTGTAAAACCCTAAACTTAATCAATCAAAACCCAAGATATACCTCATGAACTAAAAAAATCAACTGTTTTAAGGATAGAAACTTCAAAACTACAATTATCAAAGATATTGAAACTTTGCTCAATCATCAAGAAGCATAAAAAAAACCCATTAACCATTCAATATCTAAGTTGCAGATTTATAACCAAAAGTCAAACTTTCAATCAATACAGAGAGATATCTAAATACCCATTAATAAATCAAACCCGGTCTTCACCACCTTTAACTCAATTAGCAAGTGATGTCAGCTCTATAACAAAAACCCAGAAAATTCTAACAACTATGAAGCAAAAACAGAGAGATAATAGTAAAGAAGCCACAAGCAGAACCAAATGTTGAAAACTAAATAGAATTGAAACTCAAAGAACCAAGAAAACCCATAATTGTAGCTGCAAATCTTAATTAAAATAGAGATCAAATTGATGAAGGGCGTACCTGAAAAAAAGGGTGAAAAGTAAAGCACTCCAAAAGGATAAGAAGAAAGACGCGTTTATGATAAGATAATAGAAGAGAATAATGGTAATGGTAAAATAGAAGAGAATAAAGATTGAAAGATTGTGATTGCTGTAACTGTGAGTCTCTTTCTTTACAGAAACGTTGCTTCCTCTATGTCCTGAAAATATCAAGAAACCCAAAAAAAAGCAACTTAACCGGCCATTACCGGTACTCTCTGTATTCTTTTTTTTCTTTTTTTATCAAGTTACTCTCGGTAGTCTGTTCATCAAGATTTGGACCCCTTTTTTTCGCTTTTTCTTGATCAATAACTCACAGTATCAATTGTTAATTAAAGTTTTAGTTTTGTTTGTTTTCTATCACTTTGAAATAATAAAACGATTCTCATTAAACAGTTTTGTTCGAGAATGTTTGGAATCATAGAAATTGTGCCGTTTAGTTCATATTATAAAATGGTTACATTTTTGCTGATGCTAAAAACGGTTCCATTTTAATATTTGCACTTAATATTAAATTCAAGTTTAAAAATTAATTTCACCTATTATCCTAATTTTTTTTTATTTATATTGTAAACCTAAGTTTGTGAAATTAAAAAATTATATAGTACAATGATAATTTTAATTAGACATCATAATTAAATTGATAAAATAATTAAATTATAAGATGTGGTGATATTTTTAAAAAAATATATATTTTAAAATATTTATGAATAAATTTTTAAATTTTTTAATAACAAAATATAAAAATTTAATTATTATTTAATTAATTTATTATTTTAATTTTATATTTTAATAAAAATTAAAGTTATATTATATAATTTTTTATATGAGAATTAACCTAAATTTAGACAAGCATCAATCATTTGATTATAATTATTATAATTAAATATTATAGAACTTTTTTTCCTTTTAAAAATAAAATATTATAAAACATTTATTTCTATGTCATATAGCCTAATAATGTAATAGTGGACTCGAGAAAGAAAAATAATATAATATAATTAGTGACAAAACCTAGAAATTTTTTACGTCATACGTCTCATTAAAATTTTATATATAATTAAATAATAATTTTATAATTTCATATAAAAATTTTCGCCAAAAATAGCAATGTATTTAATATATGACGAATTATTCTTTTATTTATAAAAATATATTAAAAATTTTCAGATTTTATGGGTTACTTGAACCATGTAATGAATGCAATAGTAGAGTATTTATTTATAATAAAATAATTTTATAATATATTATAAAATTTATCAAAAAATCAGAATTTAAATCATTAAAATATATTTATATTTATAATTTATAAATTTTTTAATTTTTAGAAAAAGTATATGAGTTCAAATCATTAATGTTTGGAAAATGTATTATTTATAATATTATGAGTAAAATATTCAGTTACTCTATTGTTTATTTCTCTTGAATTATTCTGTGTGAATTTATTTCTCTTGAAAGTTGTGGCACAAATACTTTAACTCTAGCGCAAAAGCGACAAAGCTGTTATTCAAAATGCTCAAAAATTCCTAAGTCCTAAAACACTTATTTCAAAGATTAGAAATATTTAATTTAAGTGTTAAAAATTAAAATAGAGTTCATGAGCGAAGGATTTAGCTAATATTAATATTCAAAAATTATAAAAAAAAATAGTTGTGTTTACTTGAATAATAGTAAAAATAAATTAATTATGTTAAAAACTTTCATAATATTTTTTATGTATTAGAGTTTTTATTTACCAATAAAATAAAAAAAAATTTTCTCACAATATGTTATGAAAATATTTAACAACATAGTTTTCAATGTTTATTAAAAATAATAAAAACAATTTTTTAAGAACTACAAATAAAATTAGACATTGTAACTGTTTTTAAAATAAAGATTAAGTAAAAAAATGTGAAAGAAGGATAAAAATTATTTTTAAAAAGAATATATATGAAACAATGAAATTCTTTGATAATTGTTTTATTTTATTTAAATTTGTTATTTTATAATTTTAATCTAATTTATTTAAATTTATTATTAATAAATATGATAAAACTAGTAAATACTATTTTTTTAGTACGTGTTTATAAAAATAAAATATTTTTTAAAAAATTATGTGAAAAATTATGTACAAGAAAAAGATATAATTATAAGAAAAAAATATTTCTAAATGTACAAAAAAATAAATTAAAAAATTAAGTAAAAGATTCATTTTGTTAATTGAAAATTTTTAAATGATTGTAACTTTGAGCCTAATAATTTTTCCTTGATAATAATGCTATCTTACCTTACATTTTTAAATTATAAAACATGAATACAATTCTCAAAATTGATTCATTTGGTAATAGTCTCATAAAGTTGATTTTCAATATATATATATATATATATATATATCAAGTATAATTTGTTTAAAGGAAAAATATTATATAAACATACGTTTTATCTAATATAATTTTTAAGAAAAAAAGTTTTTAATCAATAAAAATAAATGTAATTAATATTATTTAAAATAAATATTTTTAGACCGTGTTTGTGTGAAAATCTATTATTTGGTTAGTATAAAAGTAGCCAAAATCTATGAATTAGTAAATTATACACATATATATATATGAATTATTTATGAGATGGAATATTAGAATAAATAAAATTTTATTTTATGCCCTAAAAATTACAATAAAATTTTGATGAAAAAATAAATTTATCACACAAATTGAATATTACCGATATATGATTATGGTGAATTTATTTAATATTATTTTTGCTTCTACAATGAATAATAAACTAAAATATTTGATATTAGACATGCAATATCCACTTCAATTGAAGAATTTCTGAGAAGCATCAAAGGAGAGAGGAGTCACTAACCATGGAAGACGATTTTGGTGAAGATTGATCTACTTCTTGCAGCATCAAAAATAGCAGGTCTTGGAGGCAGAGCTAACACTATAGAAATGGGGAATAAAAAAAATATCATCTATAGACCATATCTGAAAAAAAAATAAACAAAATCATAATAAAAACTAAAGAGCCAAAGGAAAATTAATGAAAAAGTGGTTGGTCTAGAGCTGCTGTTTGGCCAAGAGGCTGACGACAGTCCTAAACCAAAGAAAGAAGAAAAAAAGTCTCAAAAGTTAGAGAAAAAAAATAAAGGATTTTAATATAATCAAGAATTTGACATTTTTATAATTCATTATAACTAAAGTGGTGATTATTTTAGACTATAGTTTGATGATGAACTTTTAATGTTATAAAATAGAACATTTTGAATTCTCTGTAGGTACATAAATGAAAGAAAAAATGTTATCCTTTAACAATATTAATTTTTTATATTTTTTTAATTTGAAATTTATCTAAGGCTTTTAATTTAATTTAGAATTTATATATATGATTTTAATTTGAAAAGTGAAACTTAAAACATTATTTTTTTTTACAAACATTAAGATTTTAATTTGAAAATTGAAACTTAAACATTTTTTTTACAAATATTGAGATTTTAAATTGGAAATTTTAATTTGAAAATTAAAATCTAAGCACTTTTTTTAAAACATTATCTTTTATATATTTTTAATTTGAAATTTATCTAACCAATTTTTTTTTATAACTCTAAACCAAGATGATTGAATTGAGAAACAGTGAAAATCCCCACCTTCCCTTGAGAGTTTCAAAATGTTTTAAAGATTTTTTATTTTCTTCAAATACATGAGCAACTTGGAACCCTAAACCTTCCACTTGATATACAACTCATTTTCACCTTAATTTGATTTTAAAAATTTCCTAATCTCAAGCCACTCAAAATTATCCACATGGTTCTGTAAAATTTAGCTAAAATTCCACCATTTCTTGTTAGTTTCTAATTCAAATTTTGGGAAACCAAAAAAAAAAACTCAAAAAAACACATTGTTCTAATAATAAAAAAAAAAGGGAAATCTCACACTTTCTCCCAGAGTGTACTTGTCTCTAGCTTCTCTTCCCTGACAGTGGCAGCAAACTGGCATAGTTGAACCGACGTCGTTTTTGTAGACACGCCCTGGCTTTAAGGATTAGATAGAATGCAGGGAGCTTCAAAAAAATTAGCTAGACTATTGTTTGTAAGAAAAACTGAATTAGCAAAATGCTTAAACATAATCTATTGGTCAAATTAAAAAGTATATTCAATAATATATTTGTAACAATAAATATTTTTTTTAAAATTTTTTTAACAATAAAAAATATAATCGTATTCCAATAATTATATTTTTATTCTTTACTTTATAATGAACTAAATAAAAACAACCTTCAAATTTTTCCTCTTCAATATTGAAAATTAATAAATTAAATAAATATGGCATAAAATTTTGAGATTGAGAATTGAAATATGAATTAAATTGTAATTAATTAATAAATTGTGAAATTTTGCTTGCATGGGTGTAGGATTGCAACACCTGTTTTAATGTAATAACTAGCAATGTTATATAAGTCCAGTTTTATTAAGCAATTAAAGTAATTTGCAAATTTATATGAAATTTACTTTTTTTCTAATTTGAATTTTATTAATAAATATCATTGGAAATTTGAATTCGATCGATGTCATATTAACTTTACATTTTATTTTATTCAAAACAACACATTTTCATGTAAATAAATTGAAAATTAATGAAAATATACTAAACCAAAAAAGAAACAAAATTTTATTAAATTATTGTGTACTGTAATTTAAGAAATTTGTAAATAGGCTGAAAAAATAAAATAACAAATGCATGTATTATTTGGGAAATAATTAAGTCGGATTTAGTTTGGGGTGGGAATTGAAATGAAAATGAATTATTATCATTCCTGATTTTAGTTAAATAAAATAGATAAGGTAATCAAAATACTATTACCCTGAAAAAAAAAAAAGAAAATGAGTCATTTGAGAAATACTATTTACTTCAAAATGGGAGCTAACCTCGACCTCTCTAGCCTCTGAAATAGGAGTTACCTTTTATGAAAATGAGAGGAGACAATGCTAGTTCTTTCAAAATTTGTATTCTCAATGTTAGATGGTTCTAGTTTTGGTACAATAATAAAATTGTGATTGAAATTTGACTAAATAATTATGAAATTCTTCAAGTTTTATATATTACACTAATCAATTTTTATATTTTCAACATCTAATTTTTACATTATTGTATTTTTTAAAATTAAACTATTTTATTATTTTATCAATATTTTTATTCTAAAATTATTAATCGACTGCTTTAATATTATAAAATAACTTTTTACACTTTCTTTATATATATTTATGTTTGTTATTTATTAAGTTTATTTTATGTTTAATTTTATTATATATATATATATATATATCGTCTGCAAAATAATAAAAGATATTCGTATTATTTAAAATTATTTTTTAGTAATATTTATAAAATTAAAATAAATGATATATATGAATTGTCTGTAAAATAATAAAAGATATTATTCGTATTGTTTAAAATTATTTTTTAATAATATTTATAAAATTAAAATAAATTATGTGCAAAAAATATAAATAAAATTAAAAATAAGTATGACTTAATAAATAATAAAGAAAAATATATACAAATGAAGAGTAAAAAAATTATTTTATAATATTAAAGCAGTTGACTAATATTTTTAGGATGAAAATATTAACAAAAAGATTAAATAGTTTAATTTTTAAAAATAAAAAGATGTAAAAATTAAATATTAAAAATAAATAAACTAACTAATATAATATGTAAAATTTCATAGAATTTATAATTATTTAGCCTTAAAATTTTGAGATGAGCCCAAGATAACCCATGTGCTTCTTGAAAATTGCAAGAATTATAAGCAAATAAAAATTGAAAAGTGAAATATAGATTAATAATTTTAGCTTTAATTTGAAAATTTAAATTTAAATATTTTTTATAAAAATTTTTTTTATATATTTTTAATTTCAAATCTATTTTATTTAAAAATAACAATTAATTTAATTATTATAATTATTATTTAAAAATATATATGACATTTTACGAGATTATTGGAAGACACGTGTAGTACAATATAATATTTTTTTATCAGTGAAAGATATTGTCATTAAACTAAAGAAAAATACAAAATAGCATAAGATAGCTTGGCAGAGCCACAAGGCACAAACAGAAAGTAGAAACTTGACAATCTTCACGGGAAAAATAAAAATACAACTAACCATAGGATCATCTCCCGCACACAAATGAAGGCCAAAATGGAACAAATGAAATTGCGCCTTTAACACAAGCAGAAAAAACTACAAAGATACAAATCTGTTGAACCAAGGGAACTATGATCAATAGCAATAAGCAACTATTGCAAAGATCCCATAAATCCTCAGATATTGTAGATATGGAAATTGAGGAAAGAGTGGAGAAGATAACCTCCTTCAGGGGACTTAACAAGATGAGTTTTGAAACAACTCCATGGAGAACTTAAACTGGGGAGGCGAAAACTGATGCCTCAATGACCAGGGAAAACTTGAGTGGAGAGAGACTGAATCTCGTGATACATACATCAAGATGGGTGAATATTAGATTCCTTCATGCTTCTCAAAACCACACCAAACCTTCATGAACATGGGTGACAAAATAGGCCACATAAAAGCCAGATTTAGAAAAAAAAAAAAACTTAATCTCTACATTATTAGGGAGTTTTATCTTTAAGATAACGGAGAATGAAAAGATCTAGAGCTATCGGCTATTGCCAGTTTTTTAGCCGACAACAACTCTAGATGGAAGAAAAAAATAGAGAAAAGTGGCTTTGTGAGGAGAGAGGAGAAACTTTAAGAAGAGGAACTTATACACGCAATTTGTAGCACAACACAGTGCTAGTGACTATAAATTTAGTATTATAGATATAGATTTGTCAACTTCCTTTTTTTTATAAGCCAAGAAGATATTAGAGAGAGAAGCCAAAAATATAAAAAGATAATAAAATGGTATAAAATTTAATGCATTTCAGCCAAAGATATTTATATATACAGGGACAATACAAGATTGATTTTTCCACTATGATGAAATTATTGATGTATAATAGTTACAAAATACTTCAATCTCAATTGTTTTTTTCCCCCTTTGGTATAACATGTCTATATCGATGCTCCCAAAACAAGTAACTAGAGAGACTTTAACTTGGATTAAAGATAGAGGTTGAAGTCAAGTATAATTATGAAATCTAATACATAAGTACTGATTACATTTATTTGTTATTAATTTTTTTATTTATCTTATTAATAATATTTTAGTTATAATTTTAGTGAATTTTAGTGTTTGATTTAATTCTATTAGATTATCAGTGAGTGTAATAACTCAATTTTTAAGTCTAACTACATGTTCTTTGTTCTTAAGTCTAGTCTAGGAGTAAGTCCAAACAGCACATTCCCTAGAGCAACTCACTCCAGTAGGGCAAAACTTATATATAAATAAATAAATATATATATATATATATATTCCTTCCCTTCTGAGTATAAATCTCCATTTTTTTTTAATTTGAATTATTCTACAAATACTTGAAATAAGGTCGCAATTCCAATTTATTGAAATTCAAGCCACGCCAATGGAATATATATATATATATATATATATATTATTCGGAGAAACATAATATTGTATCGCAAAGAGATGAATTAGCATAATTAGTCAATAATAATGCGTTTGATAAATGACTGAAAAAATAAATTGAAAAAAATATTAACTTATTTGATTACAATTTAATTTTACGGAGAAAATTTAAGTAATAGCTAAACTACCCTTATAATATTTATTTATTATTTTATCATATTTTAAATTAATAATATGATTATTTTTTGATATGTGAATTCATTAATCTACTTTTTTAGTAAAATATATTTTCTATTCTCCCTAAGTAAAAATTTTATCAACTGATTGATAAAATTTAATTGGGTCTGATATTTTATTTTATATAAATTATTTATAAATAAATATAATATTTTTTATTAAATATAATTATTTAGTCAATTTTTTTAAAATTTTTATAGAACCGAACTCAATGTAAAAGATTTTTCATTAGCCAAGATTTAAAATCCAATTTGTTTCGGCGTAGCATGCTGAACTAAAGAAAAGGACAACAAAATTTTCAATTTGGTTGGCTCAAATTTCAATCTCCCAAAATTTCAAAAAAAAAAATTCAAAAAAAATTTCAATCTCCCACATCAAACTTTATCTTTTAATTTCTTCACTCAAAAAATTTCAATTTTGGTTGAATACGCGTTGAAAAAATTTAAAAGAAATTTAAGTTATTTTCTTATTTTATTACTTTTCGATATTTTTTTATTTATAAATTAAGATTTTTTCATAGAAACAAAGATTTATAATGTTTTTTGTAAAAAATAAGTATTAAATATAAAATACTCAGGAGATGTATCATTAAATAACCATACTTAATATCATTAAATTAAAATATTAGATATTTTCGTATTTTTAATGTATGTTTTAAATTTTTATTACTTTTATTATAAATTTCATATTCACCCCTAAAATAAAATTAAATGTTAGATTAACTACATATTTTAGTCATTTTCCCTATAAATGAAAAATTCGACTTTCAATAAGAGATTTTAATTTATGAAAAAATATAGTAATAATTATAATCTAATTAGATTTTTCAAAATAAGTATTTTTCATTAATCAAAATTCATTTTCATAATATTTAATAATCAAATCGAAAATTTGAATTTATGGATGAAAAGTGAATCTGTAACACCCCGATACTCCATATAAGTACTATACATACACCTGGTATACATACAGTAAGTATATAAAGTATAAGGATGTCACTTTTCGAAACATTTTTAAAACCTTTAACAGAGTTCAAACCACAATACATAAATTTAAAGAACAATTACAAAATTATTATACTTTTAATGATCTTACATATATATCATAATCTTATATTTATCCAAACTTCATTTATACATATAAATATACTCTTGTCAGAAATACATCATAATTAAAAATTATACATGTATGCATCACCCTCTAGTTGGTCTCAACAAACTCTTACTCTTCTCGTGGCATAACGAAAGACTTCATATCTTCCACCTAGTCACCTGCGCGATTACACATCCGCGCTAAGCCCAAAAGCTTAATAGTACAAATATAAAATATAAACATACATTATAGAAATTCTAACATATAATGAAATATCACTTTCATATACCATTAATATCTTATCATGTTTTTCTTTTTGAATTGTACCTTTCATATATCTCGACTAATTCCATTTATAATATACATATTATTATCACCAACCACAATCCATCATTAATACTCACAATCAATATATCAATATACACATTACGCATCATACTTCATAACATTGTTTTATTCACAATTCATCAATCATAATCCATCACTAACACTCACAATTAATATATCAATACACACATTACACAACATACTTCATAATAGTATATTACTCATAAATCACCAATCATGAATCACATTTCCAACAAAGTCAACCATAGATCTCACTTGTTTCAACATTTGTATATCATATTGACAACAAAGACAGACTCGGGCCCAAAAGACACTAATATGCCATTTGACTTTCAGAGTTAATGCTTTGGTTTTATTATCACATTATCATTATCATTAACCCAACTAGGCTTCAAGGATTTAGGTTCAACCAAGCTTCAAGGGGAACAAAGCATGCTAAGCATCAACCCAACTTGGCTTCAAGAACCAATCCAACCTAGCTTCAAGAGTTGTAATATCTCAATTAGGCTTCAAGGCCTTAGCCAACCTAACTTCAAGAGATTGTTACTATTATTAGGCATGCCACCAACAACAAACTCTGAAAATGGAATAACACATTAGCTACACAATTCATTTATCATCATAGCCAAACACAATGGCTTCACATCACATTTTATCTCAATTCATATTATATACTTCATCATTCAAGCATACATAATCAATTTCATTGCACATGTATCTTAAATTCATCGTCATCTAAACAACATGTCCCTCTATTTCATTTCAATCATTATTAAACATTTATCATAATAAATTGCATTGCACATACCTTTTTGGATGATCATTATAACTTTCACCTTCAAGAACTACTCCCATCAAGCTATACATAATCAATTACCTCATCATATCCTTCACATTTTACATATAGCATCATGGATATAACATTACAAAGTACATTATTCATATAACACATTACCATTCACAATATTCACAATGTATATAATACATAACCTTGTTCATTTAGTATCATATGCACCATCAAATGTAGGTTCAATCTCAATCATGTAATAAGAGCAACAAAAAAAAAACCAAACACAGTAACCAACACACTCAAGGGACACAGCCAAGCTTGTGGCCGTGTCTCTCAACCAAAAGCCTCTCAACCAAAAACAACAGAAGCCAACATGGGCAAGGGACACGGCCGTGTCTCCTCCAAAAATCACCCAACACGGCCAAAATTCCATGGACTTGGCCGTGTCTCTCATGAATTGGCCGTGTCTCTCCTTGCTTTTGGCCGTGTCTCTCATGAATTGAAACCCTTTCATGTTCAAGTCCCCTTTGGTTGCACTCAATTACATTATACATAATTTAGCATAATTCAAATGAATGTAATCCATGTTCTAAACACATATTTCACATGTTTACCACAATATTCACCTTAATAACCCATCATCAACACATTTAACCTACCATCTTCAACCAAAACCAAACCACCACTAAATTAACTCACAATCAATTTCAACATTTACAAACTCATCTCAAACATACCAAATCATAATATTATCAAATCACAACACACTTCAAACACATCTTCAAAATACCAAAGGAAAACAAGAGAATACTTACCTTAGATGAAGAAATTTCACAAATCTCCAACCAAAACCTTTGATCCTTCCTTCAATTTGATTCTAGCATCAAGAACACCTCTCTTGCTCTCTCCTCTCTTGAATGGCCGGCACACAAAGGAGAAGAAAAGAAAAATCAACAAGTCAAACTTCTTTTCTTCTTTAAATATCCACCAAGCAATTCTAACAAAGCAATTACCTAAATGCCCTCATCCAATTAACTTAACCTTTGTCACTTATATGCCCAATTAAGTAATTTCACATATCACACAAAAATATCCTCTTCCATTGACCATCCCTTTTGACTAATGTATATGTTATATATATAACAATATACCCAACATATACACTTTCTCTCTACACATTACTTTCCTTTTTAAACAATACATAAACATTCTCTTTTCAATTTCTTTTCTTATCAACATAACATATACACATAATTCAAACAAACAACAATTGTATCCAAACTTCTAGGGCACACATTGGGATATTACAATTCTCTCCCCCTTAAATAATTTCGTCCTCGAAATTATCAGTACCGTAACAATTCATTCTTAACAAAATACTATCTTAACTTCCATAATTCATCATTCTATATATTTATATATCTCATTACTTCCTTAATCAAACATTCAAAAGAACTCATTACATTTCTTATTAATATCTTTATACTTCGTCCAATCTCTATATTCAATATATTTTGTTCATTCACCTCTTTGAAATTACTTTTTTAACTTTAACCTTAAAAATCATTGGTTTATATCTGAGCATTAATTATCCCATCATTACAATCACTGTCTAAATAGACATTTATCAAACCTCAATGAATAACAAGATCCTTATTTTTCACAAATGGAGTTACTTCTTTAGCACGCTTTTCACTTAACTTACATATTAATACATTATCCTTCCACTTATTTTATAAATAACCAATCTTTTCTCTTTTTATCATGATTTATAACTACTATAACTCCATTCGTTCATGTCCATTCACACTTTAACATTTTACCTCATATACAATATCATGTAAATAATTACACTCTTAGTACAACTATACATATTAGATCTCAATAATGATTCATAATCTTAGCCAGATCCAGATCAATTGATCTATCTGTCACAATATACCCACGTTCCAATCTTGTTCAATTCCAACCAACGATTAATTTATTTAACTTATCATGAAATTTCTCATTATTCACATATGCATACATATAACCTAATTCCATTAAGGCAAACTTATATTCAATTCCTGATCTCTTCCGATCCATATTCAATCAAATTATCATGATAACAAATCACTTCAAATTATTTTAATATAATTCCCACCAATTCTCATAAAAATTTTATACCATATTTACTCTCTATAGTTCATTCACTTAAACCTCAAGTTCATTCATTTAATCATTACATATCATAAACATATTCAATATAACTCTCAGTCACATTTTATAATTTCTCCCTTTATCTTCATAAATATAACCAAATTCTTAACATAAAATGTTAAGGTACAACTTCATCCATCATAACTTTTAACTATATTTCTCAAACAAAATTTTCAATCTCACCAAATCTGTATTACAAACATTTTGTCTAAGACCCAAATTCATGGATAACAAATTAATCGATCAAATATACTGAACAAAACACATGGTTTTAAAAGATTAATATTCAAGCCTGAAGCTTTTAAATCAATACTGTTCTTTTATAATTTTATTTTCAATCTTTACAAATACAAGGTTAAGGTGTATCTCAAGAATTACACATTCCTTCTTTACATTATTGCTATATCAGAAGTTAACACATTCCAACTCCATTTCAAACCAATTTGCACTCGATTATATGATCTTTATCAACTTAATTCATGTTCCAACAATATTACTATATACATATTCAATTTTATGCAGTTTCTATACAATTTCTATTCGTCACTTCATTTCTAATCCATTTACCATCTCTTATAATATATAATCACATAAAACTTTCCATATATGAATACTTTGGAACTCTAAATATCATATAATCATCAAGTTCAATACTCACTATAACAATTTCTACTATTCAATATTACTCAAGTCCATTCTATATTCACTTTCATCACATAATTCATCTAGCTTTACACAGTTCGAGACCTAATCTCTCTTAGGTCCACTAATACATACAACATCGTTTCCATATCACTAATTCTATAATTATACCACATACATATTCATAGGTCACTTTCATAATGTGATTCACACATATTTTTATTTATTATTATTTTTTTAAGTCATAATTTCATTCATAGTGAAAAACTCAGTTCACATATCATATACATGTATACACTTAATTATATACTCTTATTTTATTTTCCTTTTTCATATATTCAATACCAATTTAATGTTTATCACTTGCTTTTAAACACTATCATTTTTATTCTTCCAATATGATGTAAAGTATTTATTCATTCAACACACACACACACATATATATATATATATTCTGATTATAATAGCACTTCACATCCATCTTAATCACATTTCCAATGTGACATCTCTTTCACTTTCGTCTTTAAAAGCATTTAATATACTTCCATACCCATTTTTACCCTTTGCAGTAAAATGACTTAAAATAGCTCCTTTTTATTTACTTATCCACTTCCGTTTTACTTCAAAACAAATTCTCATACTATCAATCACATTGCTCAATTCATAATACTTTCATGTACAATATTAGTCATTTCACCTAGCTCATGTATTGAATATACATTAAACCATCAATATCTAGATAATCTTTATCAAATTCCACTAGAACTTTAACTTTCCAACTTACTACTTTGCTTACAATTCAATTTGCCAAACTCATCTTTTCTTAATATCACTCTAAAAACATCTTATGTATATATATATATATATATATATATCACAAAGCAATATCAAAACATATAATTTTCACAATTATCAAGCTCATTTCAAAATCTCAAATATCACATATTACCACCATTACCATAAGCTTTCACAATATTCAAGCATCTCACATTTCTAACATTGAACTCACAATGTTTGCATTAAAATAACAATACCAATCTATATTCTTACTTAACCAATATCATCTCTTTTTCCTTTTTACAAAACCTTAACTTTATATATATATATATATCCCAAACTTTAAATAATCACACTTTATCTATATTAATCAACTCATTCAATATTCCACCATACTCTCCTTATTTAATAACATATCTTTCGATATTAACAATTCAACGATATTTCCTCTGTCTAGCAAACCCAACATAAACTTTATTATAAAGAGGTTCAAAGTATAGAGGAAAAAGTACATACTTTAATCTTGATTTGATTTCAACTCATTTTCAACTTTATTCTCCTTTTCATTTCTTTATACTTCAACACATTTAACAATTCACTTTACTTGCATAAATTTTATCAATCAATCTTATATAAATTCCACATCATTTCTTTCTCCAGCTTTATTTTCATGTAAAACATCATTTACACACTAGCATCCATCTCATATAACACAGATACACTACAAATCATATAATGCCACATCCGAGACCAACCTAGGTGTTAATGCATATGCATGTATTACCAATTGTATTTCAAAACTCTTCTTTTTAATTCATTTTAAGCATTTCAAAACTTTTTCTTTTTAATTTCACTTAGGCCGAGAATCTCGAACCTAAGCTCTGATACCAAAATAATTGTAACACCCCGATACTCCATATAAGTACTATACATACACCTGGTATACATACAGTAAGTATATAAAGTATAAGGATGTCACTTTTCGAAACATTTTTAAAACCTTTAACAGAGTTCAAACCACAATACATAAATTTAAAGAACAATTACAAAATTATTATACTTTTAATGATCTTACATATATATCATAATCTTATATTTATCCAAACTTCATTTATACATATAAATATACTCTTGTCAGAAATACATCATAATTAAAAATTATACATGTATGCATCACCCTCTAGTTGGTCTCAACAAACTCTTACTCTTCTCGTGGCATAACGAAAGACTTCATATCTTCCACCTAGTCACCTGCGCGATTACACATCCGCGCTAAGCCCAAAAGCTTAGTAGTACAAATATAAAATATAAACATACATTATAGAAATTACTCCAATACTCCATATAAGTACTATACATACACCTGATATACATACAGTAAGTATATAAAGTATAAGGATGTCACTTTTCGAAACATTTTTAAAACCTTTAACAGAGTTCAAACCACAATACATAAATTTAAAGAACAATTACAAAATTATTATACTTTTAATGATCTTACATATATATCATAATCTTATATTTATCCAAACTTCATTTATACATATAAATATACTCTTGTCAGAAATACATCATAATTAAAAATTATACATGTATGCATCACCCTCTAGTTGGTCTCAACAAACTCTTACTCTTCTCGTGGCATAACGAAAGACTTCATATCTTCCACCTAGTCACCTGCGCGATTACACATCCGCGCTAAGCCCAAAAGCTTAGTAGTACAAATATAAAATATAAACATACATTATAGAAATTCTAACATATAATGAAATATCACTTTCATATACCATTAATATCTTATCATGTTTTTCTTTTTGAATTGTACCTTTCATATATCTCGACTAATTCCATTTATAATATACATATCATTATCACCAACCACAATCCATCATTAATACTCACAATCAATATATCAATATACACATTACGCATCATACTTCATAACATTGTTTTATTCACAATTCATCAATCATAATCCATCACTAACACTCACAATTAATATATCAATACACACATTACACAACATACTTCATAATAGTATATTACTCATAAATCACCAATCATGAATCACATTTCCAACAAAGTCAACCATAGATCTCACTTGTTTCAACATTTGTATATCATATTGACAACAAAGACAGACTCGGGCCCAAAAGACACTAATATGCCATTTGACTTTCAGAGTTAATGCTTTGGTTTTATTATCACATTATCATTATCATTAACTCAACTAGGCTTCAAGGATTTAGGTTCAACCAAGCTTCAAGGGGAACAAAGCATGCTAAGCATCAACCCAACTTGGCTTCAAGAACCAATCCAACCTAGCTTCAAGGGTTGTAACATCTCAATTAGGCTTCAAGGCCTTAGCCAACCTAACTTCAAGAGATTGTTACTATTATTAGGATGCCACCAACAACAAACTCTGAAAATGGAATAACACATTAGCTACACAATTCATTTATCAATTTCATTCTCAATTCTCATCATCAATTAGGCAAACATGCCTTATGTCTTTCAATTGAATCATCATAGCCAATCACAATGGCTTCACATCACATTTATTCTTAATTCATATTATACACTTCATCATTCAAGCATACATAATCAATTTCATTGCACATGTATCTTAAATTCATCGTCATCTAAACAACATGTCCCTCTATTTCATTTCAATCATTATTAAACATTTATCATAATAAATTGCATTGCACATACCTTTTTGGATGATCATTATAACTTTCACCTTCAAGAACTACTCCCATCAAGCTATACATAATCAATTACCTCATCATATCCTTCACATTTTACATATAGCTTCATGGATATAACATTACAAAGTACATTATTCATATAACACATTACCATTCACAATATTCACAATGTATATAATACATAACCTTGTTCATTTAGTATCATATGCACCATCAAATGTAGGTTCAATCTCAATCATGTAATAAGAGCAAAAAAAAAAACCAAACACAGTAACCAACACACTCAAGGGACACGGCCAAGCTTGTGGCCGTGTCTCTCAACCAAAAGCCTCTCAACCAAAAACAACAGAAGCCAACATGGGCAAGGGACACGGCCGTGTCTCCTCCAAAAATACCCAACACGGCCAAATTTCCATGGACTTGGCCGTGTCTCTCATGAATTGGCCGTGTCTCTCCTTGCTTTTGGGCGTGTCTCTCATGAATTGAAACCCTTTCATGTTCAAGTCCCCTTTGGTTGCACTCAATTACATTATACATAATTTAGCATAATTCAAATGAATGTAATCCATGTTCTAAACACATATTTCACATGTTTACCACAATATTCACCTTAATAACCCATCATCAACACATTTAACCTACCATCTTCAACCAAAACCAAACCACCACTAAATTAACTCACAATCAATTTCAACATTTACAAACTCATCTCAAACATACCAAATCATAATATTATCAAATCACAACACACTTCAAACACATCTTCAAAATACCAAAGGAAAACAAGAGAGTACTTACCTTAGATGAAGAAATTTCACAAATCTCCAACCAAAATCTTTGATCCTTCCTTCAATTTGATTCTAGCATCAAGAACACCTCTCTTGCTCTCTCCTCTCTTGAATGGCCGGCACACAAAGGAGAAGAAAAGAAAAATCAACAAGTCAAACTTCTTTTCTTCTTTAAATATCCACCAAGCAATTCTAACAAAGCAATTACCTAAATGCCCTCATCCAATTAACTTAACCTTTGTCACTTATATGCCCAATTAAGTAATTTCACATATCACACAAAAATATCCTCTTCCATTGACCATCCCTTTTGACTAATGTATATGTTATATATATAATAATATACCCAACATATACGCTTTCTCTCTACACATTACTTTCCTTTTTAAACAATACATAAACATTCTCTTTTCAATTTCTTTTCTTATCAACATAACATATACACATAATTCAAACAAACAACAATTGTATCCAAACTTCTAGGGCACACATTGGGATATTACAGAATCTCATCCTAAGAAGGGAAAAAACACAGCCAAAAGCTTATTCTCACTCTGGTTTTACTTTTCAAAATGAGCTTTTTAAAAAAAAAATACTCCATAGTTATTAGTATATCATATGCATCTGCCTCTCAAATTGGAATATATTTTTGATATATTCTTTAAAGGTAAGGTATTTTTAAAATTGAAAGTTTAAAAGTGCATAATTAAAAAATAAATCAGTATTTTTTTTTTCGATATTTTTTGAAAGAAATTCTTACTTTTTTCTTATCCAACCATTAACCAAACAGTCTTAATTAATTGAGGAAATTACATCATTTACTATTTTTTAACTTTTTTTTATTTTAACTATTTTTATTTTCTTTATTCATTTTTAACTTTTTATTTTTTCATATATACTTTAAAAAAAAAAAGGCTCTCTCTTCCTCTTCTTCTTTTCACGCTCTCTCCATCTTGCTCTTCTTCTTCCTTTTCATCTTCCATTCTCTTCTTTGTCTTTCTTTTAATTCATCTATTTTCATTTCTACTCATGGTAGGATTCTTTATAGTACTAAAAATGGTTTACTGTTCAAATATTGTTGAAAATATCCCTCATTATAAAATCAAGCAAGATTAAATTAATAAATTTTAAATTAAAAAAATAAATCTAAATTATTTTATTTAATAATTTATATCAGAATTTATAATTTTTGTTTTTATTTTTTATTATAAATTCATGTATAAATATGTTATTTGATTGAAATAAATTTGAGTTATTTTATAAGTTTCATTAAAAAAAAAATCAACAGTGGTATCAGAGTTTTTTTTATCTTTGAGGGATCTGAGTTAAAAAAAATGAAGGACCTATGAAATTTTTATAATAATACCCATAACTTATCCATGTCAATAATCATAATCAGAGCAATATCTTTTAATATAGTCATATATATATTCATGACTATAATTACAACTACAATTATATCCATAACCATAAACCACAATCATTTTCATATTTACAACTACAATCACAATCATGACCATAAGCGCATTCAAGGGACCATCAAGTTTATAAAATAAAATATGATTAATGTGACCTAAATAAGTCTTTAAAAGATAAAATTTAATAAAGACAGACATGTCTATAAACTGCAACAAAATATAAAAATAATGAAGACCGATATATTTATAAACTGCAACAAATTATAAAAATAATGAAGACCAGTATGTCTATAAATTGCAATAAAAAAGTAATGAAGTAACCGATAAGTCTATAAACTATAATTAAATGAAAAAAAATCATAGGACCTAAAACATGTCTTTAAACTGCTAAAATTTAATGATACAATTCTATAAGCCTTTTTATTTAGTTAGTTTGTTAGAAATAAAAAAATTAGAAGATTTTTTATGTTCACAGAAAAGTGTTATCATCAAGGGTGAGGTTGATAAGATAAAGAAAATCAAATTTAGAAAAGAACTTCAAGTTTAGAGCAAACGATGCAAGAAAGAGTGGTGAAAATATTCCTCATTTCTCGCATAAAATCAAGTAAGATCAAATCAAGAAATTTTAAATAAAAAAAATAAATTTAAGTAGTTTTATTTGATAGTTTATATCAGATTGTATAGATTTTGTTTTAATTTTATAGTTTATATTAGATTTATAGATTTTTTAAAATTTTTTTATTACAAATTCATGTATAAATATGCTACTTGATTGAAATAAAATTAAACTAATTCATAAGCTCTATTAAAAAAACCAACAAATATGAAGAGCTCAAATACAATGGCAAGCACCTTATGAGCTTATCAAAACCCATATAATTGTTGAAGTAACAATGATTTTAAATCTTTCTACTGCATTTCCTTAAAGTTCATTTAATTTTTGTTTCTTTTTTTATTTGTTTTTTTTTTTGTTAAAGTGATGAGAAAACATGAATGTATTGTGCTTTGATTTTAATTATTGATTTTGGTTTTTTATTTGTATTTTTTTTTTTGAGTTTTTACCATAAGAGTTGAAGAATTTTTTGTTCATCAAATATAATGCACTCCACATATTCGATAAAATGCTCTAATTTTTTTTTAATTTTTTAGCTTTTCATCATATTCAACATATTATATGCAATATTTATACTATATAACAAATTATTTGCAACATATATAACATATAAACATCATATTTAATATATTGTATAACATAAAAGTCATATAATTAAACATATAATACTTACATATTGTTATTCATCTCCAATTCATCATATATATGTACTTATATATAACATATATATCATATAACTAAATACATAATTATTATTTCTCTAAAATCCATCATATATATATAATTACATGTAATATATATATATATATATATATATACCTGAATATATAACTGTTATTCACCTCTAATGTATCATATATATCTATTTAATTATATGAAATATATATGTGATATAACTAAACATATACTTGTTATTACTCTGTAATTCATCATATATATCCATATGACTAGGCATATAATTGTTTTTTTATGGAAGGCATATAATTGTCATTCATTTTCAATACACCATATATATTTATTTATATGCAACATATATATCATATAACTAAACATATAATTGTTTATCTCAAATTCATCATATATATATACTTATATGCAATGTATATATCATTTATTCAAACATATAATTGTTATTCCTCTTCAATCCATCATATTTATCTACTTATATATAATATTGTAACACCTTGATACCATCCATATATACATAATAAGTACACATATAGAATATAAGAGTACTATAGTAATCAAACTATAGATTCTTCCATTTAATACCAAAATAAATGTTTAAATATTATAAATATATATAGCTAACATATAATATACTTAATTAAATTATATAAGAATATCTGAAAAAATTTTGCTAGAATTTTAGCTATAATTTCAATAAAATCCAAATTCAAAAGTACTCAATCTAGATTAAAATACACTCCCAAAATTTCATTTATTTTAAAATCCACTATTTCTTCAATTCAAATCCAAACATTTAACAAATATAAGCAATGTATAACTTTATATACATGTTTTCAAAACATTACAAAATATTTTTTACTAAAACATATTTATAAAATGTATATAATGCACATAACCAAAATGCACTAATAACAAAAGTTTACATGTAATGCAATGTAGCACCGGCAAAATAAATCTCATGGCAAATCACTCACACTTCAATATTGGTCTCAACCCTAGACCTCCTCAGCTCTGTCAGAGCTTCTTTTCTCTACCCTGTTACATGCACGATACAATATAATCGCGCTAAGCAAAAAAATTAGTGGTACGTATTTTAGTAATATAAAATATTTAAAATAAATATTTTTTTATATGCATAAAATACATTCAACTTTAATTAAAATGTAATGTTCAATTAACAATATGTTATTTTGTAAATCTTATTAATACATCACATTGGCACACATTGAACCCAACAGATGCCTACATAATATTTAGGTTTTAGAAAATTTGATTTGGCTTAGTGCGACCCAAAGATCTGACATCAAAAATCAAGCGCCATGTTATACCAGTGTTATAAAATTTGATTTTATACTGTTTCTATTGTTTATTTTGTTTTATATTACATGATTTATAGAAAAAAATCAAATACAACTGTTATATGCCGTTATATATTAATATATGTGACTTATATCAATATATATTCTTAGATTATTTAGAAAAGAAATATGAGAATAAAAAGTATTATATGTTCATATATATTGATATATTTTATATATATCAACATATAATAACATATAACACTTTTTTTTTTTTTGCAAAAACACTAGATGTTCTATTCATTATTAAATATGAGTACATTTCATGCCCCAAATTATACCAGCACTAACAACATATAACACTTTATATTCTTACGTTTCTTTTTTAAATTATTTAATATATGACATAAAACACTTTGTATTCTTGCGCTTCTTCTCTAAATTATCTAATATATGACATATAATATTTTATATTCTTATGCTTCTTCTCTAAATCATCTAATATATATAAAAGAAATATTAGAATACAAAGTGTTATACTTTGTTATATGTTGATACATATTATATATATCAACATATATGAGATGATTTATGGAAAAAAAATATCAAATAAAAATGATATATGATATTATATTTTAATATATGTAACATATATCAATATATTTTAAATAATTTTTAGAAGAAATATAAAATTACAAAGTATTATATAATGTTATATGTTGATATTACACATATATCAACATATATCATATGATTTAAATAATATAACTATGGTATATTGTTATATTTTACAAATAAGAAAATGCATTAAATAATTTAGAGAATAAACATGAGAATGCAAAGTATAATATATTATCATACGTTGATATATGTAGCATATATTAACATATATTAGATAATTTATATAAGAAATATTAGAATATAAAGTATTATATACTAATATATGTTGATATATATAAAATATATCAATATATATTAAATGATCTAGAGAAACAATATGAGAATATAAAGTATTACATGATGATATATGTAATATATATCGGATTATTTAGCGAAAAAATATGAGAATACAAAATATAATATGCTATTACATGTTGATATATATAATATATATCAACAAATATTTGATGATTTACAGGAAGAAATATCGTATGTTATTATATGTTGATATATGTAACAAATATTAATATATATCAGATGATTTATAGAAGAAATCTCAGAATACAAAGTGTTAAATGTTATTATGTATTGATATATGTATTATATATTAATATATATCAAATGAATTATAAAAAAAATATCAGAATACAAAATATTATATATTATTATATATTGATATATATTAAATATATCAACATATATAAGATGATTTATAAAAAAAATATAAAATACGACTGATATATATTATTATATGTTAATGTATGTTACATGTAACAATATATATATCAGATGATTTGTAAAAAAATATCATGATATACTTAATAAATGTGATTATATGTTTATATATATCACATACAAATATTAGTTAAATTGCAATAAAAATATTAATATATATTCATATATGTTATATATAATAATATCAGTTAGTTTGTAATAAAATATCAATATATAAATTAAAATATATTGTTATATATTTATGTGTTATATATAACAACATATATTACATAATTTGAGAAATATCAATATATATATAATAATATACATTAGTTGATTTGGTTAAATTTATATTAATTATTATTTTTAATATAAATTTTAAAAAATAATTTAAGAAATTATGAAATTATGACAAGTTGAATAATATTAAATAATAATAATATTAAATAAAAAATTATGTAAATTTTTAAAAAATTATTATATAAAAAATTTAAAATATAATAATAATAATTTATTATTGAATATTTATATTAAAAATTTAACTAAAAATTTAGTTATGTTTAATTAATTATTATCGTTAACCAAATATTTTTATTAACTAAACAATCTCACGTCTATATAATAAAAGATAAAGAATGCGGCCGTATATATGTAAACAAATTGTAGGTATTTCATAAAAATAAAAAATACAAAATATAGAAATGTAAAAAAAAAAAAAGGGAATGCCGTAAAATTACAAAGTATAAGTCAAAAACCCGTATATGACGCAAATTTCTCAAGATATTATGTATATATGCAAAAGAATATTGTTGGAATAATTGGAGATGGTAGAACTATTAGTTAACAGTGAGGGGAGTATTGTATTCATTTGCCAGAGAATGGACCAAAATAAATATTTATAGGCCTTATTGTACTCTTTTGCCATTAAATGGGCCAATGAAATTTTTTTTTGGGCCGAACAGTACTTTTACACTTTTCAAAAGATATTGGAAAATCATCACAATAGATCCTCGTTAAAATTTTTAATATTTTTTAGGCTCTCTTTATCTTAAATAATCTAAAGATTATAAAAATATCCTTAAACCTAATAAATAACTCTTTTTTTTTCTTTTTTTTTTTATTTTGAAGTGTCACAATCATTGTATCTTCATTTTCTCCAATTTTCTTTCTCTTTCACTAATATTCTATAATTTTTATCTCCATTTTTCATCAAAATTTATAATTTTTTTATTATTTACAATACGATATTCACTGACGCATTAAATCGGTAAGTTAGAGATTTTTCTTAAATCAAGCTATAAAAAAATAAAGATTGTATTTTTTAACTATGTATGCATATTTGAGTTGTTATAATTGTAATATTTTATAAGAAACTTATTTATTTTATTGTGTTTAATCATAATCTCTATCTTTTTTTTCTATTTTTTTCTTTCATTTTAATTTTTGGAATATCTTATAAATTTGTCGTAACTCCCCCTAACTTATCTTAACTCACATCAAAATTTTTTTTCTGTTATAAAATTTTTTTATTTTACTTTCTAAGACAATACACACACTTAAATCTTAAAATAAAATGTCTGGTTGATGTTAATTTTTAAAGAGAAAAAATTTACAGAACTATCCTAACTCCCCATAACCTGTCCTAACTCATATCAAAATTCTTTTTTCTGCTGTAAAATATTTTTTATTTTATTTCTTAAGATAATCTGCATACTTGAATTTTAAAATAAAATATGTCTAATTTATGTTAATTTTTAAAGAAAAAAAGTGTATAGTACTGCCTTAACTCCCACTAACTTGCTCTAACTCATATCAAAATCCTTTTCTCTACTATAGAACATTCTCCATTTTATTTTCTAATACAATCCGCACACTTGAATTTTAAAATAAAATTTGTCTGATTTATATTGATTTTTAAAGAGAAAAAAAAGTGTAAATTAATACCCTAACTCCCTATAACTTGCCCTAACTTATATCAAAATACTTCTTTCTGCTATAAAAAATTTTTCATTATACATTTTAAGAGAGTCTGCACACTTGAGTTTTAAAATAAAATCTGTTTGATTTATGTTAATTTTTAAAGAAAAAAAAGTGTATAGCACTGCCTTAACTCCCCATAACATGTCATTACTCATATCAAAATGCTTCTTTCTACTTTAAAAAATTCTTCATTATATATTTTAAGATTATCTGCACACTTAAATTTTAAAATAAAATCTAAAGAAAAAGTATACAGTACTGTCTTAACTCCCCATAATTTACTCTAACTCATATCAAAATATTTTTTCTGCTATAGAAAATTCTTCATTATATATTTTAAGATAGTCTGTACACTTAAATTTTAAAATAAAATTTGTCTTATTCATGTTGATTTTTAAAGGGAAGAAAAAATATACAATATTACCTTAACTCCACATAACTTATCATAACCCATATCAAAATCCTTCTTTCTGCTATAGAACATTCTCCATTTCACTTTCTAAGATAGTCTGCACACTTAAATTTTAAAATAAAAGTTGTCTAATTTATATTGATTTTAAATGGAAGAAAAAGTGTATAATACTGCTCTAACTCCTCACAACATGCCCTAACTTATATCAAAATCATTCTTTCTACTATAAAACATTCTCCATTTCACTTTCTAAGATAGTTTGCACACTTGAATTAAAATTTATTTGATTTATGTTAATTTTTAAAGGAAAAAAGTGTACAGTACTGCTCTGACTCCCAATAATTTATCCTAACTCATATCAAAATAATTCTTTCTGCTATAGAAAATTTTTCATTATACACTTTAAGATAGTATGCACACTTGAATTTTAAAATAAAATCTGTTTGATTTATGTTAATTTTTAAATAAAAAAAAACTTGTACAGTACTGCCCTAAATCCCTGTAACTTGTCCTAACTTATATCAAAATATTTTTTTTCTACTATAATTTTTTTCATTATACAGGTTTGATTTCTTCGAGCGATCGTGCAATACTTTTTTTCTTCTCATTCGAGATATTATGTGCAATTAATATTTCTGAATTTAATAAGTTAAAGTAAAGTCAAAGTGTTAGTTGGTTGTTGTTTGTTCTAAAATAGAAAATAAATTTGATACAATTCTTTTGTTTTGACTACTTCTTTAAAAAAGAGTTGTCATTTCTCGGGAAGGATTTTACCTTACCTACAATCCTCCTTTCAATTTGCTTCTATTGAAACTTCATTTTCGACCGAGACCAGTGCCTAGTGTCTAAGCCTCTATCCAAACTTTCTTCCTAGACTTGTAAAAAAAAAAAAAAAAATTCCCACGGCTTCTGTGGAGAGACTTGGCTTCGGCGAAAAAAGTCTTACCAATAAAATAATGGTTGCCGACTTGCATCCACAAGACGACACTGATAGGATTACTCCATCAAATTGGCTATCCTTGGAGTGTCCGAAAGCTATAACAAAAGGTATCATTTTCGTGATTTTTTGTTATTTAGAAACAGTCCCCTATCCCATCAATCAAGTGTTCAGTGTTCAACATTTTCAGATAGTCTGCATACTTAAATTTTAAAATAAAATATGTCTTATTTATATTGATTTTTAAAGGAAAGAAAAAGTATACAGTACTATTCTAACAAAAAAGTATACAGTACTATTCTAACTCCCCATAACTTGCCCTAACGCATATTAACATACTTTTTCCTGCTATAGAAAATTATCCATTATGCATTTTAAGATAATCTGCACATTTAAATTTTAAATTAAAATATATCTTATTTATGTTGATTTTTAAAGGAAAAGAAAAAGTGTATAGTATTGTCCTAACTCCTCAATACTTGCTCTAACTCACATCAAAATACTTTTTCTGCTATAAAAAAAATTTTCATTATAAATTTTAAGATAGTCTGTACACTTAAATTTTAAAATAAAATATTTTTGATTTATGTTAATTTTTACAGGAAACAAAAAGTGTATAATACTGCTCTAACTCCCCATAACTTGTCCTAACTCATATCAAAATATATTTTTCTGCTATAAAAAATTCTTCATTATATATTTTAAGATAGTCTGCATACTTGAATTTTAAAATAAAATTTGTCTTAATTATGTTGATTTTTAAAGGGAAGAAAAAGTGTACAATATTGCCCTAATTCCCGATAACTTAATCTAACGTATATCAAAATATTTCTTTATGCAATAGAAAATTCTCCAGTATATATTTTAAGATAGTTTGCATACTTAAATTTTAAAATAAAATTTATCTTATTTATATTGATTTTTAAAGAAATTACAAAATTACTAATATATAATTTTTATTTTATTAATATATCAAATTGTGGGATATTTATTGCTAAATTCAATGAATTTTTTATATCTTTAAATTGTAATATCTGGTAATTCATTCAGAAAATATGAAGAAGATGAGATACATTACTACATGCAATATATGATACCATACAATATAAAAAATATGTTGATTTATATCACAGTGATGATGAGATGTAATTGTGTATATTTAAATATTTGAACTGAATTTTTATTATCTATTCAAATGTGGATAGCTTAATATTAATGTATTTTAGTAAATATTTAGTATTAATCAAGACATATATTGAATATGACCAAACATTAAAAACTCAATTTGTCCTAATTTCTCCTAACTTGCCATAACTATACCTGTATGTACTCAGATAATTCTGAATCATAATATATATAATATATCAGTCCAAATTAAGATGTTATATAATATAAAAATTCGAGAATATATAAAATATTTATTTTTTCTAACGCCTCTAACTGTACTTTTATATACTCAGACAACTCTGAATCATAATTTGCACAATATAAAATAGTTAATTGGGATGTTACACAAATAAAAGTGAAAACAAATAAATTTTATTTTTATCAAGGAAGTTAATGATTTCTATTTTGAAGGCCTAAATTATTACAATGATTTTTATTTTTAAATTTTAGTCTAGAGAATAAATGAACAGTATCCATACATCAAAAACTCAATATGCCCTAACTTCTCATAACTTGCCTTAATTGCATATGTATACACTCAAAGAATTTTGAATCATAAGCTTAAATTCAGTACACCCTCTAATATATTTTGAGGTGTTCATATTAAAAAAATTTTCATAGTAAATGGAGATAACTACATTGCTCTTCATTAATTCAATTTAAAATCTTAATAAATGTCCTGCAATCACAAATAAAAAAAATCATATTAAAACCTTTTTCATTCATTACAACATTTGACAAATATATATTTATGTGGGTTAGGATAAGTTATGGGGAGTTAGTGCAATTTTGTTCAATTTAAAATACTTTAAAAAAACATAAATCATATATATTTTATTTTAATATTCAAGTATACAGACTATCTCAGAAAGTAAAATGAGTGAATTTTATATTGTAGAAAGAAGCATTTTGATGTGAGTTAGAGTAAGTTATTGGGAGTTAGGGCAATATTATACACTTTTTATTCCCTTTAAAAGTCAACATAAATAAGACAGATTTTATTTTAAAATTTAAGTATGCAGACTATCTTAAAATGTATAATAGAGAATTTTTTATAGCAGAAAGAAGTATTTTGATATGAGTTAGGATAAGTTATGAAGAGTTAGGGCAATATTGTAAACTTTTTCTTCTATTTAAAAATTAACATAAATAAGATAGATTTTATTTTAAAATTTAAGTGTGCAGACTATTTTAAAATGTATAATGGAGAATTTTTTATAGCAGAAAAAAAGTATTTTATATGAGTTAGGGTAAGTTATCGGAAGTTAGGGCAGTACTGTACACTTTTTCTTTCCTTTAAAAATCAACATAAATAAGATAAATTTTATTTTAAAGTTTAAGTGTGTAGACTGTCTTAGGAAGTGAAATAGAGAATGTTCTATAGAAGAAAAAAGTATTTTGATATGAGTTAGTACAAATTTTAGGGAGTTAGGGCAGTACTGTATATTTTTTTTATTTAAAAATTAATATAAATAAGACAGATTTTATTTTAAAATTTAAGTATGCATACTATCTTAAATATATAATGAAGAATTTTTATAGCAGAAAGAAGTATTTTGATATGAATTAGGAAAAATTATGGAGAGTCAGGGCAGTATTGTACAGTTTTTTCTCTTTAAAAATTAATATAAATCAGACATATTTTGTTTTAAAGTTTAAGTGTACAGACTGTCTTAGAAAGTGAAATGAAGAATGCTCTATAGCTGAAAGAAGAATTTTGGTGTAAGTTATGGTAAGTTAGGTGAGTTATGACAATACTATACATTTTTTCCCTTTAAATATCAATATAAATCAAATTGCTCAAATATATAATATAGTTTGCATTATTTTATCCTAAACCTTCAATAACTCACAATGTATGTCAAACTCTTAGGTTTAGCATACATAACACAAACACACACATAAACACACACACACAGGGTCTTGTATTTCTTTTAAGTGACCCTAAGGTCCGACACTAGAGATACAGTGTCACATCTCACTCATAGGCCCAGTGTCAAATATCACCCGAATGACGCATTCTTTTGACACCGAGAGCAAAGTGTCAAATATATCACCGGAAGGCCACTCTCTATTAATACCAAAGATAAAGTGTCTATCATCGGCCAAAGGTCGTCTCCTTAGTACAAATATACTCAACACTAGTGTGTCTCTCCCGGAGGCATAACAATCAACATAACACACCATTGACAACTTGACTCAACAGAGTCAACCCCAACCTTTCATAACTATTGCACATTACCTTTTAAACACATTTCCATTACCAATTTATATTCCCGTTATATATTCATGAGTCACATTCATAATGTGACTCATTCCACACATTTTATCACATTTCACAACTTATTCTTATAATGTAACTTACTACACAACATTGGTAGCCCTTGTTCATTTCATATATAAACTTTAATTTTAAACTGGGCAATGCCCAATGTGACATTCATCATATAACTATAGCACATTGCATAGATTATATGCATATCAACATTACAAAGGAACCATATATATTATGCCTAAATCATATTTAATTAAACCTCAAATCATTTAAATATGCATTAACCTTGATAAAGCTTTGAAAATTACTCTAATGCCTCCTCCACCTTTTAGTTTCACCAAACCCTAATGATCTTTTTAGGGGATTTCTTTTCCTAATGATCTTTTTAGTGTAGCACCAAGCATTCAATTGGAATTCGAAAGCTCAACTTGCTTTTGATCACTTAAAACAAAGTCATGGCTATTGCTCCAGTCTTAGTTGTGCTTAATTTTACAAAACCATTTGTTCTAGAGTGTGATGCAAGTGGTTCGGGTATAGATGTGGTGCTTATGCAAGAAGAAAGACCTATTGCATTCATCTCCAAGCAATTAAATCCCCGAAATCAAGGTCTATCAGCTTATGAATGTGAATACTTGCAATTACTTTTATTGTCACGAAGTGGCGATATTATTTAGAACAGGACAGTTTCATCATCAACACAAATCATCAAAATATAAGCATTTGTTGGAGCAAAGGGCATTACTAAGTTTTTGGGGCTTGAATACAAGATCAATTATAAAAAAGGAAAGGAGAACAGGGCAACTGATGCATTGTCTAGGAAGGATGATGGTTAAGGGATCCTTTTTGCTTCAATAGTTATTCCAGCTTAGGTGACTGAAGTTGAACTATCATGTCAGCCTGATCAATAGTCTTAAGAACTCATTATGGTTGTTGTCTCGGCTCCATTAATGGTTCCTTATTATTCACTTAAGTAGGGTATACTACGATATAAAGGGAGACTCTTTATAGATAGCTCAATTGACTTGAGAAGGAAATTATTAGCCCAATTCCATGATAGTCCACTAGGGGACATTTAGGAATCAAGGGAACATATAAAAAGCTAAAGGCTTATTTCTATTGGCCTAATCTGAAAAAGGTAGTTACTGACTGGGTTCTACAATATAATGTCTAAATCAAATGTAAACCAGAAAGTTGTCCCTACCTTGAGTTGTTGCAGCCTCTTCCCATTCCATCTACCGCCTAGTTATCCATTAGCATGGATTTCATGGAGCAATTACCAAAGTCCAGAGGCTACGACACTATTTTAGTAGTGGTGTAGAACCTAACAAAGTCTGCTCATTTTATCCCTCTTAAACACCCCTATTCAACTACTACAGTAGCTAAGCAATTTCTAGACCACATTTGCAAACTCCATGGGTTACCTTAGGTGATTGTATCTGGCAGAGACAAGATTTTTACTAGATTATTTTAGAAGGAGTTATTTTAGCTACTTGGAGTCAAGCTTCATATGAGTTTAGCCTATCACCCTAAATAAATGGCCAATCTGAATGCTTGAACAGAATATTAGAGACTTATTTAAGATGCATGACTCATATACAACCTCGAAAATGGGTTGATTGGTTACCATTGGCTGAATGGTGGTATAAAATGCCATTCAACCATACAAATGCCACCATTCAAGGCTTTGTATGGTTATACTCATGCCCTACCCTCTTTGCTCAACATTCAAACAGAGGTGACTGTTGTTGAAGAATTATTGTTGGAATGTGAACATGTTCAGAATCTGCTCAAGGACAACTTGCAGAAGGCTCAATAAAGAATGAAAGTGTATGCTAATAAAAGAAGAAGTGAGAGAATTTTTGAAGTAGGTGATTTGGTATATTTAAAGCTTCAGCCATATAGACAAACCTCCATTGCTTTAAGGAGGAATCTTAAATTATCAACAAAGTATTATGGGTCTTTTGAGATTTTGAAAAAAATAGGGGCAGTGGCTTACAGATTGAAGTTAACAGAGAAGTCTAGGGTACATCCAGTTTTTCATGTCTCATTGCTTAAGAAGAAGGTGGGAACAAATGTAGTGCCAATTATTGAATTGCTAGACACTGTTGCAGGGGAAGTAACCATTGTTCTAGAAAAATTTTTAAATTCAAGGATCATCTTCAGAGACAACCAACATGTTCAACAAGTGTTGGTCAAATGACTCAATTTACCTACTATTAATCTTACTTGGGATGACCTTAATTTCATTGTTAATCAATTTCTTTCAGCCACACATTCTTAGGGACAAAAATGGCTTCGAGGTGAAGATATTGACACATACTCGAGAAGGAGAAAGGGTATGAAGGTAAATGTGAGTCAGTGGAATGGATAGTAGAATGATGATTAGGAACAAGGAGTGAGAGTAGTACAAAATAATAAGTAACAGAATGTGAGTTAGCAGGAGGAATTTGAAGATTCTTTACTGCCTATTTGTCTTTTAGTACAATTTCTACTAATTATTAGGTTGTACAGATTACCAAACAAAATATGAATGATATTATCAGTTTTCCTTTTCTTCTTCTTCTTCTTCTTCTCGCTCTCTCTTTCTCTTCTCCTCCTCTTTCGCTATCTATTCTGAATCTTCTAATTCTGTGTTTGTGTGGACTCTTGGTGGCATTGCTACACTATCATTTGATACAAATATATCAATTCAATTCACAATTTCACCAAAAGCAGTGTTGTTAAATAACCTTTTGAAAGATTATCAATGAAAAAAATATAAGTCCATATAAATGATAGGATATAATTTCCCCTCTATCCAACTGCCAATCCTATCTAAATTGGAATGATAAAGCATCGCATGTAACTACTTTGGGCCTGATCGGTTCCCAAAACTAACTGTTGTAAATTCTTCTCAAATTGAGACGGATTTTGCTATATTTAACAGCTATATATCAAACAGAATAACATATATTTAGACATTCGTCAAGCATTGTAAAAGAGAACTTCACCAAATAAAGCAGTTTCAATACCACGACAGAAGAAACAATTTATAAACCAGCAGCATGGTTATAAAGTTGGAAAACTAAAAAACAACAGAAGATGAGATACACTAACCTCCGGAAACTTCTTCCTCATATCAAAGTCCTGAGTTGCAACAAAAAAATGCTCAGGGTTATTTTCTCCAATAATCTCCACAATGCAAGCTTCAACACTCTTTCTATTCTCATGATGGCATCTGAGATTGGAGTTGAGTTACAAGATTCAACTCGCCATAGAAATATTTATATATAGAGATCAGGAAACAAAAAACCTGAATTCCTATAAGACATCCTCAAACCCAAACATATTAATAATTAAACAGAAATAAGAACTAATTTAACAAATAATCCAGATATTGAAGATGGCAGGCAAAATAAAATATTTAACAGTTATATTGTATTTTTTATGAACATTAGATACATTGGCAGAGAGGGAAATAATTTTTTTTAAGTCCTTAGACATTATACCCTTGATCTCCACTCCTTTCAATTTTAGCTCTTCCCAGAGCTTCCTACACTTTTAATCTTAAAAGAGTGGAACTATTTTCCATTTTAGATATTTTATATATTATCGTAATTATATTTGTCTACTTACAAAACACAGGCATACATACATGTAATTTTTTCTAAGTGAATTGGCATGATCGAGACACATTCTTTTCTTCTAAAAAATATATCGTTTTATTCCTTTTTTTTTCTGGACTGTATTATGCTATAAGCAAAACTTTTTAAAGCAACAGCTACTGAATTAGTGATTGAACTGAAATATCTTACTCAAAATTTACACTTACAATATCCTGAATGAAAACAATAAACTTGAAGAAGAACTTAACAGAAAGTTTGTCAGATCAACTAACTATAAATGATCAACTACAAAAAGATAAACTATTTTTCAAGAGAAAGCAATAGAGGGATTGCAGTACCTTGAAATCATGAGTTTATGAGCAGCCTGAAGAGATTCAGAATACGAATTACCAAGCCTTTTGAGCTCCCCGAGAACACATCTAAAAGAAACCCAATAACAAAAACAAGTGAAACTCTCAGATAAAATCAATAACATGGTTTGAATTTTACGAAAATAGAAGAAAGCAGAAAAAGAAAATGATGGAAGGAAAACAGCAAGCAAAGTGACATGGTGGTGAAGTGCTTCACATGGCCACCAAGAATATTTGACACAGCTTTATCGGTAGGTGCAATGCGATTTACTATAAGTTGGTGCACAAAAGTTCCGTCACAGAGTATCTTAAATGGTTGTCTGAACCCATAACAGGCTGTGTAGAACCTCACTGCCCTGCGATGTCGTTTCTGCTTCTTCACTCTCATTCTTCAATATGAGAAAGGACATATTACTGATACTTGGATTATGGAGAATGTAGTCTGGCAGGGTTTTAGTGACATTGTGTGGCTGTTTGGCAGAAAGAGGTTTTTATTCTTCCCCTAGACTGGAGAAAAAAAGCCCCCCCCCCCCCCCCCCCCCCCGGAAAAATAATATCTATATCTATATTTTATAATTTAAAAGAGAATGGAATTTCCTGTACATAATCAATAAATTTTGCTCTCTTTTTCATTTTGCCTCTTAGTAATTTGCCTTTAGTATTTGACTAAGTCTTTACAGTTTTTTTTTTTATATTTATTTTTGAATAAAATTTTAAGCATGATTTACTTGTTACTTATGTTGGGAAAATTATACAGATTTTTCTATAAATTAGATTTGTGAGAATGAGAAATAATATCAAAAATAATACACACAAAATTGATAACGGAGTTCGGTCAATTGTGCCTACGTCTCCGGACCTGCTGCAGATCTTTTTACTAAAAGGAGAAAAATTATATGAAGTGTTTACAACACTCACAACCCACACCCAATTACACCTAAGAATTTTTCTTCACGCAAAAAAAATTCTTTTACAAGCTTTTTCTCTCAAACTCTCTTAAATTCTCTAATTTTTGGGATGATCTTCCAAATGAGATATAAGGGGTTTATATAGGCTTCAAAAATTGGATTGGTAAAATTTAATAATGGTTAGGCACCTCCATTTTTGACAAAATTAGGCACCTCCATTTTTGACTTTGCAATTTACTCAACAATCTCCCACTTGAAGACTGATTTTAATCTGTCTTCACACTATGATTTATGCAACATGTCTTTTCAGTCTTGTTATTCTTGCAAGCCAGCTGAAGTTGAACACAACTTCAGTTTTTCAGTAGCCACCGTCTTTGTCAACATATCTGCTGGATTCTTGCTTCCTTGAATCTTCTCCAGTATTAACACATCATCCTCCAACAGAGTTCTGATGAAGTGATAATGAAGTCCAATATGCTTGGTTAGAGAATGAAATATAGAATTTTTTGCTAAGTGTATCGCACTCTGACTATCACTGTATAAGACATTCTTCTCTTGTTTGAAACCCAGCTCAGTTAACAAACCTTGAAGCCATATCATCTCTTTACTGGCTTCAATTACTGCTACATATTCAACTTCTGTAGTGGATAGAGTGACAATCTTTTGTAACTTCGACATCCAACTAACAACTATATTTCCAACAGTGAATATATAACCGGTGATACTTTTCCGGTGATCGACTTCACCTCCAAAGTCTGTATCTATGTAGCCTTGTACTTTTAACTCTCCTTTACCGAAGTACAAACACTTTTTTATGGTGCCTCGTAGATATCTCAAAATCCATTTTACAGCTTCCCAATGAGCTTTCCCTGGATTTGAAATAAACCTGCTTACAACTCCCACTGTATAGCCAATGTCTGGTCTTGTACAGACCATTGCGTACATCAAACTTCTAATGGATGAAGCATAAGGAACCTTAGCCATGTGTTCTCTCTCTTCCTCTGTCTGAGGGGATTGATCCTTAGATAGACGAAAGTGACTAGCCAAGGGTGTGCTAACTGGCTTGGTGTCACTCATGTTGAATCTCTGCAAAACATGGTTGATGTACTCTGCCTGAGATAACTGCAAAAGTCATTTCTCCTTATCTCTTGTGATTTGCATTCCAAGAATTATTTTTGCTGGACCTAAGTCTTTCATGTCAAATTTCTTTGACAACTGTTGTTTCAACCTTTTGATATCCTTCATATCTGAACCTGCTACTAACATGTCATCTACATAAAGTAGTAAAATAATATAACTAGAGTTATATCTCTTGAAGTAGCAACAGTGGTCAGCGTTGCACCTCTGGAATCCTTCCTTATGCATGAAGCCGTCAAACTTTCTGTACCACTGTCTTGGGGCTTGTTTTAGTCCATACAAGCTCTTCTTAAGTCTGCACACCATGTTTTCCTTCCCTTTTTCTTAAAAATCTTCTGACTGGTGCATATATATATCTTCATCTAAATCTCCATGAAGAAATGCAGTCTTCACGTTTAATTGTTCAAGATGAAGATCTTTAATAGCAACAATGCTCAACACTGATCTGATAGTATTGAGCTTCACAACAGGAGCAAAAATTTCGGTGTAGTCAATTCCTTCCTTCTGCTGGAACCCTTTGACAACTAATCGGGCTTTGTATCTCTTTGAGCCATTATGCTCCTCTTTTACCCGATACACCCATTTGTTGTAAAGTGCCTTCTTCCCCATGGGTAACTCAACTAGTTCCCATGTCTGGTTAGAGATCAGAGACGTCATCTCGTCTTTCAAGGCAAACTCTCACTTGTTAGCATCTCTAGTTTGACAAGCTTTATCATAGCATTCAGGCTCTCCTTGATCAGTGAGCAACAAATAATTCATGTATCTCTTGTTAGGTACATGAGGCCGAGAAGACCTTCTCAATATAGGAGCTGAAGTAGGAGGTTGCGGTGTGTCGGATTGCTGCACACTGTTTTGCCCAACGAGTTCCTCTTGATGAGGACTTAATATAATCGGCTCCATCACGGGACTTTCTGGGACATCATCTATATCTGCAAATACTGGCTCACTCTGCTCTGTGTTATTGGTATCAAATTTATATATGTCCTTGTACATCACTTTTTCATTGAAAATCACATCTCTGCTGCGAATTACCTTCTTGTTTTTGTCATCCCAAATGTGATAGCCAAACTCATCCTCACCATAGCCGATGAAGATGTATTTTTTAGATTTGGGATCAAGCTTATTCCTACCTTGATCACTAATATGCACATATGCTACACAACCAAAAAATTTTAGATGTGATAGTTTTATCTCTTTTCTGCTCCATACCTCTTTTGGTATTTTATGCTCCAATGGAACCGATGGGCCTCGGTTAATCAAGTAAGTTACTGTGTTGACTACTTCTGCCTAGAAGTATTTTGGTAGACCTGACTGTATACGAATGCTTCTGGCTCTTTCTGTCAATGTTTGGTTCATACGCTCAGCTACACCATTGTGTTGAGGAGTACTCGGCACAGTTCTCTCCATTCTAATACCGTGCTCATAGCATAAATTCTTGAATCTAATGTCTTCATATTCACCTCCATTATCGATTCTGAGCCTTTTAATCTTTAAACCTGTCTCATTTTCCACCATAGCTTTCCATCTCCTGAAAGTCTCAAACACTTCAGATTTATGCTTTAGAAAGTAAACCCATACTTTCCGAGAGTGATCATCGATGAAAGTCACGAAATAGTATTTTTCACCAATGGATGAAGTTGTCGTTGGTCCCCAAACATCAGAGTGAATGAGCTCTAGTTTTTCCTTCCTTGGTGTTCTGCCACTTGTCTGAAAGCTGACCCTCTTCTGCTTTCCAAGTATGTAACTTTCGCACATGTTTATGTCAACTGACTGTAAACCTGGAAGTTTTCCCTTTGAGTGCATAATTTTCATCCCTTTCTCACTCACGTGGCCAAGTCTCTTGTGCTACAAATTAGAATTTTCATTTTCTGCTGCAACTGCAATTGAACAGCATGCTCCTACTGTCATGTAAAGAGTACCACTCTTTTTGCCCCGAGCAATAGTCATTGCCCCCTTTGAAATCTTTCAATCATCACCATGAAAGATTGTAGTGTAGCCTTCACTAGCTAATTGTCCTACCGAGATTAAGTTCTTTCTCAGGTCGGGAATATGTCTGGCATCTTTCAGCTCCCAAATAGACCCATTCAACTTAATCTTCACTACACCTTTACCAATAATATCACAAGGTTGATCATCACTAAGATATACCTTTCCAAGGTTTCCAGGGACATACCTCTCGAAGAATTCCTTTTGCGAAGTGGCATGGAATGATGCTCCAGAGTCTAATACCCAAGACTCCTCTTTGCTCTCCAAAGAGCATATCAACACATCATCTGTTCCTGAGGTGGAAGCAATATTTGCCTCTATCTTCAGCTCCTGATCATTCGATGCACTCTTGCACTGATTTTTATAGTGTCCAGTCTTCCCACAGTTCCAACACTCAACAGTCTTCGAGCTTTGTGAATTATTGCGATTTCTAGATTTAGACCTTCTGCTCTTTGATCTACCACGATATTTGCCACGCCCATTTCCTCTGGTTGAATTTCTTCCTCTTGACTCTGTAGGCAAAACTGAAGAGGTTGATGATTCACCCGACTCTCTCCGTCGAATCTCTTCACTGAGAACCAGATCACGAACATCATCAAATTTCAATTTATTGCTTCCCGATGAGCTACTCACAGCCGTGACAGTAACATTCCAACTTTCTGATAGAGAAGATAAAAGTATTAATGCTCGTATTTCTTCATCAAATTCGATCAAAAATGAACTCAATTGGGTTGTGACTGTATTGAGTTCATTTAGATGTTGAGCTACCGATGCGCCTTCCGTCATCCGCAAATTAAATAACCGCCTCATCAAGTGAATTTTGCTAGAGGCTGATGGCTTTTCATACATACTGGAGAGAACCTTCATAAGTCTTGCCGTGGTCTTTTCTTTTGCTATGTTGAAAGCAACATTACGGGATAACGTCAATCAGATAACTCCGAGAGCTTGTCTATCTAGAAGTTTCCAATCTTCTTCCTTCATATCATCTGGCTTCTTATCAGAAAGAGGTTGATAAAGATTTTTCTGATACAGATAATCTTCGATCTGCATCTTCCAAAAACCAAAGTTTGTACCATCGAAATTTTTAATTTTCACCTTTCCTTTATTTGCAGCCATCACTCCCACTCGAATATAATTTTCTCTAGATCTTTTCTGACAATTCTTGTAAACCACTCACAGAAAATTGACAAAATTCACAACTAGCAGCTCTGATACCAGTTGTTGGAAAAATTACACAGATTTTTCTATAAATTAGATTTGTGAGAATGAGAAATAATAACAAAAATAATACACACAAAATTGATAACGGAGTTCGGCCAATTGTGCCTACGTCTCCGGACTTGCTGCAGATCTTTTTACTAAAAGGAGAAAAATTATATGAAGTATTTACAATACTCACAACTCACAACCCACACCCAATTACACCTAAGAATTTTTCTTCACACAAAAAAAAATTCTTTTACAAGCTTTTTCTCAAGCTTTTCTCTCAAACTCTCTTAAACTCTCAAACTCTCTAATTTTTGGGATGATCTTCCAAATGAGATATAAGGAGTTTATATAGGCTTCAAAAATTGGATTGGTGAAATTTAATAATGGTTAGGCACCTCTAGTTTTGACAAAATTAGGCACCTCCATTTTTGACAAAAATTTAGGCACCTCCATTTTTTATTTTGCAATTTACTCAACAACTTAATTATAGGAGAATAGTTCAGATTTTTTCCAGATTATTTGCAGTAGTTGTTAAGTAGTGATGTTTCTGTACCTCTATAAATATTTAGCAGTAAATAAGAAGTATAGAGCTTCCAAGTCCGATATATTCCAGTTTCTAAATCCTTTTTATAGCTTTATATCAGTTTTTTCACTATAAATTGGTATCAGAGCTATTATCTTGAGGGACCTGTGAGAAATGGAGAGTGATACACAATCAGCTTTCAGCCATCATACTGCTCCACCCGTTTTTGATGGCCAAAATTATCAAGCATGAGCTGTTAGAATGACGGTCTATCTTCATGCTATGGATCTTTGGGAGGCCGTAGAAGAAGATTATATTGTTCAATTGTTGCCTGCAAATCCAATGGTGGCACAGATAAAAATTCACAAGGAGAGAAAGACAAGGAAGTCAAAAGCCATATCTTGTCTTTACTCTGCCGTTTCAAGTACCATTTTTACCAGGATCATGAACCTGAATTCAGCCAAAGCCATATGGGATTATCTCAAAAAGGAGTACTAGGGCAATGAAAGAACCAAAAGCATGCAAATTCTCAACTTTATTAAAGAATTTGAGATGGTAAAGATGAAGGAGTCAGAAACAATTAAAGATTATTCGGACAAGTTGCTAGACATTATCAACAAAGTAAGGCTGTTAGGTAAGGATTTTTCTGATGAGAGAATTGTCCAAAAAATTCTTGTCACTCTTCCTGAGAAATATGAGTCAAAAATCTCTTCACTAGAGGAGTCTAAGGATCTGTCAAGCATATCCTTGGCAGAGTTGGTTAATGCTTTGCAGGCTCAGGAGCAAAGAAGAATAATGAGAAAAGAAGGAACTGTGGAGGATGCTTTGAAGGCGAAATCTAAAAGTTCAGGAAGCAAAGACAAGAAAGCCATGGAGAAATATAAAGGCAGCAAGCCCAGCAATGTCAACAAAGGTGCTGGATCACCTTGTACACACTGCAAAAAGTCGAACAATCAGTCTAACAAGAGTTGGTGGAGGCCTGACATTAAGTGCAGAAAGTGTGGCATGATGGGACACATGGAGAGAGTGTGCAAATCCCAACAGTTCGAAGTAGCAAAAGCACATATAGAAGAAAATGATGAAGAACAACTCTTTGTGGAAACATGTTTTGCAGCTAAGAACAACTCAAGTGATTCTTGGTTGATAGACAGCGGCTGCACCAATCACATGACCAATGATCAAACTCTCTTCATAGAGATAAATAAGACTTTTATCTCTAAAGTTAGGATTGGAAATGGTCAGCTTATTCCAGTCAAAGGAAAAGGCACAGTGGAAATTGAGAGCTTGACAGGTTTGAAACATATCTCTGATGTTTTGTATGTGCCTGATATTGATCAAAATTTGTTGAGTGTTGGGCAGCTTCTTGAAAAAGGCTACAAAGTCCTTTTTGAAGATAAGTGGTGCTTTATTAAGGATGCAATGGGTAGAACTGTTTTCAAGGTGATGATGAAGTCCAAGAGTTTTGCTCTGAATTTGATGGAGAATGGCCAAGCAGCACTCGCATGCCACTTCAGCAATGCAGAGCTATGGCACAAAAGGTTGGGACAATTTCACCATGCTGGATTACTGTATATGCAGAAAAATGACTTTGTGAAGGGGGTTCCACCACTCGAAGAAGAGCTACCTGATTGTATAGCTTGTCAATATGGAAAGTAAGTCAGGAAACCATTTCCTCAAACAGCATGGAGAGCCTCACATAAGCTGCAGCTGGTGCATTCAGATGTCGGAGGACCTCAGAAAACATCATCTTTAAATGGTAATCAGTACTATATTACATTTATTGATTATTACACTTGATTTTATTGGATTTACTTCTTCAAATCCAAATCTGAGGTTGCTAGTATATTTTGAAAGTTTAAAAGTTGGGTGGAGAATCAAAGTGATTGCAGGATACAAACAATAAGATCCGACAACGGAAAAGAGTACAAAAATACATCTTTTGACAAATTTTATGAAGAAGCAGGTATGAGCACCAACTCACAACTCCTTACACTCCCCAACAGAACGGCGTAAGTGAGAGAAAGAACCGGAGCATCATGGAGATGGCAAGATGCATGCTTTATGAAAAGCAGTTGCTAAAAAATCTTTGGGCAGAAGCATCAAGTACTGCAGTCTTCTTGTTGAATAGGCTCCCGACTAGAGCTATTGAAGGCAAAACACTATTTGAGGCCTGGTTTGGCTATAAGCAAGATTTACAAAATCTCAAAATTTTTGGTTGCCTATATTTTTCTTATGTGCCACAGGTGAAGAGAGATAAACTTGATAAGAAGGCAGAACCTGGTGTATTTATTGGATACAGCGGCACCTCTAAAGCTTATTGAATTTTCCAACCTCAAAATGGGAAAATTATTGTAAGTCGAGATATCAAATTTATGGACGACAAGCAATGGATTTTGGAGGAGCCAATAGAAAGAGAATTTTCAGAATTCTCTCAAGAACTTGATGACAATATAGATGATGTTCCAGTTCGTGGCACAAGGTCATTGTTTGATGTCTATGCAAGAAGTAATGTTGCTGTTTTTGAGCCTGCAGAATTCAACGAAGCAATGAAGGATGGTAAATGGATAGATTCTATGAAAGATGAGCTAAGAATGATCGAGAAGAATGACACTTGGGAGTTGGTGGACAGACCTCAAAATAGAAAGATCTTTGGAGTGAAATGGGTTTATAGGACCAAACTCAATGCTGATGGTTTTGTAAACAAACATAAAGCCAGATTGGTAATGAAAGGGTACAATCAAGTCTTCGGAGTAGATTTTTCAGAAACTTTTGCTCCTGTTGGACGTTTGGATACCATAAGGATGTTGCTAGCCTTGTCTGCGCAAAAAGGTTGGAAACTTTATCAGCTGGATGTTAAGTTGACTTTTTTAAATGGTTTCCTTCAAGAAGAAATCTATGTTGAACAGCCTGAGGGGTTTGTAGTCAAGGGTAAGGAGGAGAAAGTTTACAATCTGAAGAAGGCTTTATATGGCCTTAAACAGGCTCCCAAGGCCTGGTACAGTAGAGTTGATGATTATCTTCAAAGTCTTGGATTTGTGAAAAGTCCAAGTGAAGCCACTTTATATGTGAAGAAATCATATGCTAACATAATTGTAGTATCTGTTTATGTTGACGATTTGCTTGTTACAGGAAGCAATGAAAAAATGGTGAATGAATTTAAAGCTGATATGTTCAAAGTTTTTGAGATGACAGATCTTGGTCTGTTGTCTTATTTTTTGGGCCTAGAGGTGAAACAAAGTGCTCATGAAGTTTTCATATGCCAGCAGAAGTTTGCAAAGGAAATTCTTAAGAAGTTTCACATGGAAGATTGCAAAGAAATTAGCACACCAATGAATCTGAAGGAGAAGTTCAGTAAAGAAGATGGAGCTGAAAAAGTAGATGAAGGGTTGTACAGGAGTTTGATCGATTGCTTGATGTATCTCACAGCCACAAGACCGGACATAATTTTTACCGTAAGTTTGCTATCAAGGTTTATGAATTGTGCTAATAAAGTTCATTTTGTAGCTGCTAAACGTATTTCAAGATATTTGAAAGGTACGACCAATTATGGCATCAAATATTATGGTCTTGAAAATTTTCAGCTCCAAGGTTTTTCTAATAGTGATTGGGCAGGTTCTATTGATAATATGAGAAGCACAACTAGTTTTTGTTTCAGCTTTGGCTTAGGTGTTTTCTCATGGAGTTCAAAAAAGCAAGAGGTTGTTGCTCAAAGCACAACAGAAGCAGAGTTTATTGCAGCAAATGCTACAGTGAATCAAGCAATTTGGATTCAAAAAATTCTTGAAGACTTGCAGATAAAGCAAAATGATCCAACAGAGATTTTTGTTGACAACCAAGCTGCTATTGCAATCTCAAAGGACCCTGTTTTTCAAGAAAAAACTAAGCACTTTAACATCAGGCTCTATCACTTGAGAGAAAAGCAGAAAGATGGTGAAATTAAGCTAGTGTTTTGCAAAACAGATGAACAGATTGCAGATATTTTAACCAAAGGTCTTCCCAAAGCAAGATTCGAAGAGTTAAGGAACAAGTTAGGTGTATGCAAATACAAAGGCAAGGAGGAGGTATTTAGTAATTTGCCTTTAGTATTTGACTAAGTCTTTACAGTTTTTTTATTTTTGAATTAATCTTTAAGCATGATTTACTTGTTGCTTAATTATAGGAGAATAGTTCAGATTTTTTTCAAATTATTTGCGGTAGTTGTTAAGTAGTGATGTTTCTGTACCTCTATAAATATTCAGCAGTAAATAAAAAATGTAGAGCTTCTAAGTCCAATATATTATAGTTTCTAAATCCTTTTTTATAGCTTTATATCAGTTTTTTCACTACGTTGCCCCTGTACAAATGCCCTTATGTATATATATATATATATTTAGCCTATTCTCACCCAATTCTCCTGACTTCATTAATGTTTCTATTGATTTATTTGCTTCTACTACATTGTTAATATATTAAATTTTCTATTAACTTTTCCATTTTGCCCCTGTATAAATGCCCTTATACATATATATATATATATATATATGTATGTATATGCATTTGGCCTTGCCTCTATATATAATTTAAAAGTGACAAATTTTCAAATGGGCGCATTTCAACTCTTCTGACATATTACTAGATTCTCACCTTCTTCTGACTTCATTAACGTTTCCATTAATTTATTTGCTTTTTTTACTACTTTGGCAATACAGTAAACTTTTCATTCTCTTTTTCAATTTGCTTTTGCCCACATACAAATGCCCCTATATATTATTTTTTTTAGCCTTACCCCTATATAAAATTTAAAAGCGACAAATTTTCAAGTGGGGCCCATTTCAACTCTTCTGACAAATTACTAGATTCTCACCCTCTCCTGCTGACTTCGTCAACGTTTCTACTAATTTATTTGCTTCTACGACTTTGTCAATAAATATATATTAAACTTTTTAATATTTAATTAACTTAAAATAATAAATAAAAATATATTATTTTTTAAAAATAGTTTAATTTTTTATATTACTAAAGATATTTTTATTAATTAATTTTTAAAATCTGACTTTAAAAAAATATGCATTTTATTCACAAAAATAGAATAGAGTTTAAAATAAAAAATAGATTTTTATTTATATTTTTCTATTTCACATATTTTTTTATTAATTAAATGTTGATTCATTTTGTCAAAAAAAATTCATTAAAGATAAACTTAATTATTTTACTCCATTAAATTATTTTAAAAGTAAAATTTTACTTTTTTAGGATCTTTATATATATATATACTAGAATGACACTTTTATTTTCTTTTGAAAATATATATTATAATTTTTTAAATAATATAAATTATGATTAAAATTTTTAAATTTTTAATCATATTTTATATTATTTAAAAAATTATAATATATTATTTTATATTATTTAATCATAATTTTTTTAGTATTAAAAAATTATGATTCATTAATTATTAAATAGTATTGCTAAGTTTGATTCTCCTTCCCTATATTTTAATACTAAAAAAAATTAGCCACCTTTAGTTTTAAATATTATTAATTTGACTCAATAATTTTAAGGTTCTAGTTATATCATTGTGATTATAAAAATTTTAATAATATTAAATATTTAATTATGTTATCATTAAAAAAATCTCAACAATATTAATTATTGAAATTTCTTTAAAAATACCCAAAAAATAAAATTATTTTTAAAATGCTAATTTTTTTTTCAAAAATAATACTTTCAACTTTTAATTTTTAAAAAATATCATTTTTATAGGTATCTATTGAATATTTTTTTAGTATACTTTAATATATCAAAACAATTGAATTTTTTTTAAAAAAATCAAAAAGTAATATATGTAGTGTAATTTTTTTTAATTATTCAACCATGTAACTTTCAAATAATAATAAAATGTATTCTCTTCAATAAAAATAAAATTTTCGCTCTACTGTTTAAAAGACACAACAATAACTCTAGAAAAATTATTTTTTATTATTTTTTATATTTTAGTCTGAGTGCATGATTTTTTTTAAAAAATTGTAACTCTAAAAGGAAAATTTTAAACTTAATTGTAATGCCCTGAACTCATTGCAGTGTGTTTTTTTAATGGTCGTAGTAGTTTATAAATACTGTAATTAATAGAAAATTTTAAAAAATAATGTATTCTTTTTTAATGCATTAAAACTAATTATATAAATATATTTTGAGATTATTTTATAAAAAAAATTAACTCTCATAATATTTAATTATACGTCCGCCCTAATCAATTTAGCATATAATATATATGCATAATATTATAATATTATTTTTAAGAATTTATTATTAATATCAAATATGATATTTTAAAAAATAAAGCCCTACTAAATCAAACCCCAAAATAAATACAAAAGTAGATACAGATAAGACAAATTAAACAGTTAAAAAATTTAACATTAGATGCAAAGTTTATAACTATAGGAGGAGTTCTCTATATTATATACACAAGTAGTAAGGAATTTATAGTCCTTTAAATAAGATCTCATGTTCAAATCTTGTAAATAGAAAAAACTTTGCTGAGAAAGCCGCTTTCTTCGATATGTGACAGTGCTCGAATTCAGATTAATCAAGCAATACCCAGAATACTAGATGGAACCAAAAAAATCATACATATAAAATATATAATGATATATTTAAGTACATTATAAAAATTCTTTGATTCTTTCACAACATCATTGAAAAATTTCATCAACGATATTACATGTAATAGATCAATCTAATTATAATTTAACATCAAAAAGCATATCAAGCTAAGGCTGCACCGGTTATAAAGCATGAATCAAGATAAGAAGGGCTAATTAAATACTTATGATAATTAATTAATTCACGAAAAACAACAGAAGAGAACAAAAGAAAGAAAAGAATTTGATATGGTATTTGACTTAGCTTATAAGTTTATCAAATTATTTATAAGTTTTAAAATTAAAGTTGACACACTTGTTTAAATAATTTTATAAGTTTATATTGTTTAAATAATTTTATAAGTTTATAAATTCAACTTACAAACTAAAAAACAAATAAAATAAGTTGGGGAGCATGTGCTTATTATAAACACTTGGCTTATAAATTGGTTTAACAAAATAATTTATTATATTATTTCTATTTATTTTAATAAATGCTTTTTTTTTTGTCAATAATCATTTTATTGCCGAGTTTGTACAAAGAATAAGCAATTTATACATAAAACAAAACTCCAAACAATAGCCCAGACCACCAAAACTACAAAATCACCCTCGTTACACTTTGCCTCTGTAACAGTAGAACCAACCTAACACAATAGCATACCAAACACACAACACCATCCCTCATTTTTTACTCCCAAGCATTCCATCTACCATATTATACCCAGTAACATTTCATACAATTAATTCAGCTTAACAGACTGAGCAATACTTTTGCACACTATCTTTATCAGCATTTTCATTTTTGAAACTCACAGCATTTCTTTCCCTCCAAAGCCAATACATAGTGGCAATTATAGCAACCCTTCTTACCTTGGCTTTTGCCCTTTTCCCCTTGGTTTTCCTAGAAAACCTACTTCTCTTCGCCAGCCCAATATACCTCCTCCAATTTCACACTTCATTAGTACCTGTTTCCATATTCTTCTAGAAAAAACACAATAAAAAAAAGGTGATCAGATGTTTAACATTAACTTATAACTTTATATCAATTTTAGTTATTTTAACATTAAATGTGTTTATAAGTTTTTTTTTATCAAATATATTAAATGTTTATCAGTCACTTATAAACATCCAAATCAAACACTTAACTAAGTGTTTATTATATTTTTTTTATCAAACATATTAGATACTTAGGTGTTTGGCCTAGCTTATAAAAATTAACTTATAAATACCATAATATGTTAATTAATACCGATAAAAAAATGCTAATTAATTAAAGAAATTTAAAAAATTTTACATTTGTTGCTTGAAAAAACAAACTTCAAAAGCCATCAGAAAATGACAACCGCAAGATTATATGTGATTTGAAAGTTGGATAATGCAAATAGCTCCAAATACGTGAAGGATAGGTGCAGGGAATCTGAATGTCATTTTGCAATACAAACACTCACTCTCCAGTTCTTTGAAACTGCTTATGAAGTCCAATTATGAATAATGTATCAAGCACATGACGACTTGATTGATTAAGAGAAATAAAGACATTACTAATGTAAAACCATAAAATATGATTGAATATCGTGGAACAAAAGCACAATGTGTCGATTCACTAAGCAAACATGTGCATACATGTGTACATAATAATGGTTTAAATCAAACTAAAACTAAATTAATCATAATTTTTTATATCCATCTAAAAAAAACTTATAAAAGCATGATCATCACAAACGAAAAAAAAAAAAAAATAGACCAAACAAAATATGCAAAAAAATAAAAAATAAAGGCAAAAACATAAAAAATATTATTACCTGCATGTCAATTGTTACAATTATAAGTCCTTAGTTGTTAAACTATGTTGTGGTTCTAAAACTAAATAAAATTACAAGAGAAGAAAATAAGAGAGAGAGGATTTCCATAAATTATATATATATATATATATATATTAATAGCTTATTACTACTATCAATATCAAATAAATATTTGATATTGATAGTAGTTATAAGCTATTAATATATATATTAAAAAAAAACTTATGTGAAATTTAGAATAGAATAAATGTGTTGACTCGTATTTTATGCGAATTTGTTAAGGGTCAATCATAATCTATTGTGTTCGCGTGTTATAATTCATTTTAATACCCATATTTAATACTAATACTAACAGTAGCACCTATATATTATAATAATTTTCAATATGAAAAAATGTTAATTGTTTCAATTATTTATTAACCCCACGTTAAGCCAATAGCCAGCACCAGTTAACTCTAATATCCATGAATTTTGAAAGAATCAAATTCACTTATTCTCACGCATTGACCAAATAGATTCTTAACATTCTTTAAATATATTTTGATTTCCTAACAAGATGTATTATTATTTACCATACAGAGTGGCTTGAAACTGTATTATTTTCTTAAATATTAGCAATTTAATATATATATAAATGATTTTCAATTAACAAAATTATTCTCATGTTCAATGTGTTAAAATTACCTTATATATTTTTAAAATATATTGATTTCTTTTCAATAGATTATTTTCTATATATATATTAAAATTAGAGATACTAATGTTAAAAAGATTAATATGAAATATAAAATAAAAAATTATAACTTTTTGAATGATTAAAAAAGCTAAAATTTAAAATAAAAAATAAGTTACATTTACTTGCACGATACTAAAACAAAATTAATCAACTTAAAAAAGTTCATAATATTTTTGTGTGTGTATTTTAGTAAATACTTACAAATAAAAAAAATTATTTTCTCACAATCTTTTGTAAAAATAATTAAATAGATAGTTTCCAATAATTATAAGAAATAGTATATCGACTAATTTTTTAACAATCATAAATAAAATAAGACATCTTAAAATTTTCAATTAAAAATAAGTAAAATAATATTAAAAAATATGATAATAATTTTTGAAAAAGAATATGTAAATTTTAATTTATTATGTTATAAATTTTATTCTAGTTTGTAAAATTTTATTATTGATTAATATGATGAAATTAGTAATTAAAAGCTATATTTTAGTTGTTATATGTTTATTAGAAATGAACATATTAGAATGACGTGTCTTTCCATTATTATTATCATTATTATTATGTATAAATAAGGAAGGACAGAAATAGCGCCATTGAATCAAATCTTTCTTGGTAAATCCATTAAAATAAAATTTAGAGAGAACATTCCTTAAATTTTTAAATATATTCAACGATCTTGAATTCTTCAACACCACCATTTCCTTCTCTTCCTCTCTCTTGGCGTTACTTTCCATAGCAATTTTTGATTCTTGCTTTTTCTTTCCATATTTCCTTGAACCCCAAAAATTTCCGTTCATTTTCTTGCTAAACAAACTACCCCTTTTGATTCTTTTCTCTCATTTTCCCACCTGGGCTCTCCATTTTCTTTGAAACGCTTCTTTACTTGCATGATCGTGAAGGATTAATCCTACGGAATAAGCCTATGATTGGAAAAGGCCCCTAGAAATTATGGTACATTGTTTTAGTCCCATTTCTTTTATGGTTCTTGTTGCTTTACTCCTATTATTCAGGTTTAAAAGATAAGAATGCAAATTCTGTTGATACCCATGAATCTAATTCTATTCAAGAATCTACTCAAAATGGAACTAAAGAAACAGGCAATTTGAATTCTACAGAGTCTAATCCCACTGGCCATTTTTTCATTGGAAGTGATTGGGATAAGTATCTTAATGAATATTCACCAATGGTGAAGAAAGAATCAGACTCAGATAATCAAATTCATCTTACAGAGAATGAAACTCAATCGATTAACAAAGTTTTTGGTCGACGAAATGAAGAAGGAGAAGATAATGTAGTTGTTAGCAAGGAAAATGGGGTTTCTATGGAAGAGAAAATGGAAATTCAATCAACTTCTGGTTCAGATTCTGAATCTTGTTTTGGTAAATATATTTATATTCATGATCTTCCTGCCCAATTCAATGAAAATTTGTTTAAGCGTTGTAGATCTCTTAGTGAATGGTCTAATGTGTCAGTTTATATCAAATTTTGGTTTAGGTCCAAAGCTAAAGAATTTTGAGAAAATTCTTTCTAACAGTGGATGGTTTGAAACAAATCAGTTCATGTTAGAGGTTATTTTTCACAATAGAATGAGGCAATATAAGTGTTTGACAAATGACTCATCTATAGCTTCTGCAATTTTTGTGCCTTATTATGCTGGACTTGATGTTGCTAGATATCTATGGAATTCTAACAGATTAATGAGAGATTACTATTCTCTTAGTCTTGTTAAGAGGCTTAAAGAAAGACCCGAGTGGGAAAAGTTGTGGGGTAGAGATCATTTCTTGGTTGCATGTAGAATCACTTGGGATTTCAGGAGATTAACAAACGGGAATTCTGGCTGGGGAAATAAGCTTATGCTTTTACCTGAATCAAGAAACATGACTATGTTAACAAGAGTCTAGTAAATGGAGCAAGAATGACTTTGCCATTCCATATCCAACTTACTTTCATCCATCAATCAACGAAAAAGTGTATCAATGGCAGAATAGAATGAAGAGATTGAAAAGGAGGTTCTTGTTTTCTTTTGCAGGTGCTTCAAGACCAAACCTTACTAACTCTATTCGGGGTGAGATCATTAAGCAATGTCAGGCTGCAAAGAAGAAATTCAAGATGCTTGATTGTTTACAAGGTTCAAACAAATGTTATAAGCCTATTTATGTAATGAAAATCTTTGAAAGTTCAGTGTTCTGCTTGCAACCTGCAGGGGATTCGTATACTAGGCGTTCGACTTTTGATTCAATCTTGGCTGGTTGTATTCCAGTTTTCTTCCATCCAGGTTCAGCTTATGTTCAATATTTATGGCATTTACCAAAGGATTATACTAAATATTCAGTGTTCATACCGGAGAATCATGTGAAAAATGGAAAAGCAAGCATTGAGAGGATACTATCTCGGATTCCTACAGGGAAAATTTTGAGTATGAAAAAGCAAGTGTTAAAGCTGATTACAGGAATAATATATGCAGATCCAAGGTCCAGTCTGGCAAATCTTGAAGATGCATTTGATATAACAATTGATGGGGTTCTTGAAAGAATTGAAAAGATAAGGAAAGCTATTAAAGAAGGGAAAAATGTTGATGATGAAGGGGAAGAATTCACTTGGAAGAAAAATTTGTTTGGGACAGTAAAGGAACATGAATGGGATCCTTTCTTTGACAGGTCATAGAATTTAATTTGAGCAAGTAAATTAGGAACACATGTTAGAAGAAAAAGAAAACGAGATAGGAAAGAGGAAAAAAAAGATACATAAGACATGTACCAACGACGGATTAAGTAGGCCATTGGTTTTACACCATCATTTTGCCTTGGATTCTGTTTCTCAAATTCTTGTATTTTTTTTTCTTTCTTTCAAGGTCATGCTCAAGGTATCAGGAACAACAGTTTGATGATTTTTTCAACAACAAAAATCCTTAAAATTAATCTACATGGGCAAAATGTATCACCAATGTATATCATAGCCATAGAGCAACATTGATAAGTTGTCAGGGTAAAACTAATCGACGCCATAAACTTTTCCCAAAGGCTCAATATAAGTTTCGCAGATTAAAATGGTTCAATTATTTCCCATTCTTCATTTTTAGTCCAATTAAATTGTTCATCCAGTTCATCTCAATTCAAATCCAAATTATGAAACAAATCCTAATGCAAAACCCACATATAAATTATCATACAAAGCAACTATTTGTCTGAAAAAAGAAACATCATTTCAAACACTGAGCTTCCATAAAAACGTAAAACCAGAAACAGTAAATTGAACAAGTTTCCATATCAAAGGTAGAAGACAAGATAGCTTAGCAAATTTTGAGACGAAAAAGAGTGTGAGCTAAGCAGCAGCAAGTGTGCTCAGAGGTGGAAAGCCAACTAGAGGTTTTTCCTCAAGGCCTACAGCCCCCACACATATACAACTTTAATGAGTTTTCTGTAACTAGCCTTATCGTCCCCGACAAATATGAAAACGCTTCAAAATTTGAGTCAAATTCTTCAGCATTGCAACTCACACTCACCGTCATAAGCGTCATAAGCTATTCGAACTCAAACGAGGCAATGATGATTAATTTAAGATGGGGGATTTTGCCGCAAATGCAATTACAGGTTTCAAGAGCCAATTTTGAGGAGGCTGAATTTCCACGAGAAATAGTAACATCAAGAGGGCCCAAATATGGACAGTCATCGGTGAAAGTATGAAAATATGAGCATAATTTATCTTTTTTGAAAAATAAAAATAAAAATAATATTATTAAACTTGATTTTATGAGCATTGGAGGGACTTGAGTTCCACTAAAATACCATTTAGCATATAGTTAAACTCAAATAAAAATATTATTTTTATTAAAAATTTATTAAAATTATTTATTTATATTTATAAGATTTATTATATTTTTTTAACAAAGGGCTGCCAATGATTGGATATAAAAGTGAGACGATCCCTCCTCAGAGGAACTGTCGTATTCCCAATCCCTATCTCACTCGGGATGTTCTAAGGGTAGTGCTAGGGTGACTTGAAGTGAAATTAGGTGACATTACTTTTACTAAAAAGAATATTAGTTATTGAATTAGTTGAAAAATTTTAAACTATTAATAGAGTAAATATTATTATGTAATTAGATTCACAGTATCATACAAATTGATAATTTTCTTCCTAAAAATATGATAATATTTCATATTTAGCAAATGTTATTATTTATAATTTTTCAAATAATACGGTACTTATTCAATCTCTTTATTTTTTTCTTTCCTTCAATATTTTAGATAATTTTGTTGAAAATTTAATATTGAATATAATTAAAAAATAAAATATATACATTAAATAAAATAATAATAATATTTACAGAAAAAATATGGAAGTCTTTTAAAAAAATGAAGATAAAAATTATTATTGAATAAATATATATAATTTTGTGTATGAGATTCCATTAAAACTCTTAACATTATTTTATGAATTAATTTAAATTAAATTTATATTTACAAATAAAAAATCATATTGTACATTTAATATATATTATTCTTCCAAAATCATATTCTTTTCTTTAATTTATATAATTGCTATTTGAATACGAGTTCAAATTTGCAAAATAAAAAATAATTTTTTTATAAAAATACTTATTGTGGCAAGTCGACTAGTGATCATAAATTGATTATCATCTGTACATTAAATTTTGGTGATTGGGTTAAATTAAATGAAAAAATACTTTGATAATTTTATCTGTAATATATAATAATATTATAAAAAACAAATGTTATAACTTGTAATTTTAAATAAAATATAAGGTTTAGAATTTTACCCAAAATTTTTTTATGTTTATTAGGTGGGTTGAAAATGTGTAAATACGAAGAAATTTATGATTGAAGAAACAAAGTCAAGCATTATAACTACATTGAACAGTGAAGATAATGGCTTGCAGCTAGGCAGAGTGCAATGATACCAGGATTGTAAGAGAAAGATGTAAAGAAATGGATAGCTTGAAGGTGATAAGTTGAAATTGAAGATGATGTAAGCAGATGAGAAGATGATGACGTGAGTATGTGAGAAGATGATGGTCACTAAAATAAGAAGCTATTACTATATCAGAGATGTCGAGATGAAGATTGAAGATGGTGAATAGTAGCGCATATGAGGCAGCTGTGTGCTTGTTGCCGGGTTAAAAAGACCAATATTATCGGCAGAATTGAAGAAACAATATTGTCGGTGACAGAGAACATAAAATTATAGGATTATGGCTTTATTTTACATCTTTTATACTATAGGTTAAAGATTTAGTGCATCCAATTTCACAATAAATACTTACTCTATCAACGGCCTAATTTTTTTCAATTCATCCAATGATGAATAATCTTCTCTACAAAAGTGAAATTAGGTAACCCCATTTGAAATGGAATCATCCTAGCACCACTAGTTCTCCTTTCTTCAATTCTATTAAACTTTTCAAATAAAACAAGAACATAATTAAACCATAAACATATCCATACAGCCACATATCAATTCAATTGACTTGCTAAACTCAAACAATAAGTTAGATGTTAGTTGAATGATTAAGTCGCCATTTCTCCCTCTTCTTTGTCAATTGAACTACAAACACTGCAAAAGTATTATTGAAAGTATAATTATCGACATAGATACTTATCAAACATAATTCCTAACCAGCTTACATGTTATTCAAAATTCACTTAAGCTATGAATTTTCTTTTAATTCTCTCCTTCTATAAAAATCTAAACCAAGAAACCACAACAGGTCCAAATCGGATGCAAACAAATCCATGTAACTCAAGTTACCAAAAATTCTAACAACAATCTTATTTATAAAACTCATAATCACATAAACAAGTTCAATTTAAAATTACAATTCCATGTATGTGTATATATATATATATATATATTATTTCTTGAAAATTTCCTTTCAAAACAAGAAAGAGTTCATCATCCAACGTTCATGCCAATCATAAATGCACAAACAACATTATATCTTGCTAAATTTAATTAAAAAAAACTAACATAGCCTATCAAAGAACAAAATTAATTACATACACTATACGTTTAAGGTGACAGAAACCTAATATTCCTAATCCAACCATCCAAATGCACACTGGATACTCAAAAATACCACAGCTTCACAATGTTTAGATTCGTATCACTCTTTGTTGATTTTTATTGCCATTTCACTTTGAAAGAAAATATAGCAAATTTAATTCACATTTTTAGGTTACTTTTTTTCCACTTCAAATTTTCAGTTAAATACAATAATTTAGCTTACATATTGATGTTATGTTTGCCGCACCACTTTTTTTTTTTTCAATTTAGGTTGTTATTTAAATTTAAGGAAAGAACCATAGAAACTTAACTCTGAAAACCCATGAAGTCCCTTCAAATACATTAAAAAAAAATGAAAAATAGAGCAACCAACACAACAATACCAATGCCCAAAAATCACGTGCAACTCTTCCTCTAGAAGTAATTTGTCATATCCCCAGGTAAGATCACACATGCAAAAAATAAATTATTTTTTCAATTTAAATGAAATTAGAGCCACTTGAACTAAGACAACCCCATGAATCACAGCATTACAATTTCAGGGTTCTCCCACCTCCATTACTTGAATACAACTATAAACTAGTTGCATGCAATTCAATTGACATAAATTTCATCATCCAATTTAACAGTAGCTCAACAATGCACAAACTAAATTGAATTAGTAGAACCAAATCACAGTAATGAAAATAGCTTTTATTCGAAAAAAAAAAAAAAACCAAACATGATAAGGAAATAAAATGAGTAGATTCAAATTATAAATTTTCATTTTAATGAAAAGAAGGAAAAGGATTTTTTAAATTTCAATTTGTTTTATCTTTTAATGAACTCGATGTCACTCTTGTTGTATTCCTTTCCTCCTTTTGAGCCCTAGGTAAGCCGTCAATGAGTCCAATTCCAATAATCCCTTTCTAATCTTCCCTTAAATGCTAAAAGAATCATATTAATTAAATAATATAATAACTATTGTAAATTTTTTTTAATAAATAGTAAATTTTATTGATATGTACAACAATCAAACTCTTAAAACAACACTCACCACAAAAAAAAAACCACTAACAGATCATGTTATACACTGCTCAACCTCATTTATACAATTAAATGGCTATTATCAGAATATACAGCAAACAAACAAAACAAAATCAACACAATAACAGCTGCAGAACACCAAAATGTACACTTCCAGACTTTTGTACAAAAAAAGACCTACAAATGCATAACATCAAGATATCAAACCACATCCAACCATCAGCCCCATCATTTAAGGAACTAAAATAGTCCCTCATGATCATCAAACCAAATAACTCAACAATAGCACCAACTATTAGAATCACAGATTTTTCCCATCATAATGGCATTATAGCAAATTCACTATTTTGCAAAACAAAAAAAAAATAAACACAATTAAAACAAGAAAAATAACAATTTTGAGCAGGCAAAATAAAAAAAATAAAGACAACAATCTAGCATTAACAAAACAATTGACTACGCATGAAACAAACACCCCATATCCAACTCACAACATTCTATGCATAATAAAATGGGCAACAATGCATGAAATTTTATAGGCTCACATATGTAATTTTGTAGCAATAATCTCAGCACACAAAAATAAAACTCATAAAGAGTCATAACCCCACAAATCAACTAAGCTAAATGCAATTGAGCATAATCATATTCTTCATAATGCAACCAACCACCTCACCTCCAAAAGTCCCTTCAACATAATCTCCAGCTATTGTCAAAACACTTATTTAATTTTTTTATATTTGTACAATTGGATTCAAAGGTCAAATAAGATTAGAATAATCACTTTTTTATGCCTGAGAAAACTAAGTAGAGACTAGAAGAAATTTTTTTTAAAAAATCAATATTTGAGAAATTTGACAAGTTCAAAATTATCATTTTCATAGTTTCCCACATTTTCTTGCTGGCCAAATGGTTGAAAGGAAAATGCTAATATGGAGAAATAATTACATGTAAAAAGAATAGAGGGCAAGCATGGAAGTAACTAGAGTTAAAAAGTTTAAAAAATACATTGGATATTTGCAAAAATTGCAATAAACTTCATCATCTTAAGAGAGAAGAAGTTTTTGAGAGGGTGAGGGTTTTGGAGAAGAAGTTTTAATAAGAGAAGGCAGAGAGATAGAGAAGTGAATATACAAACACGTGATCTAATTTCACTATCTCTCAGCAGGTTAGATGATTTTGCTAGCTAATTTAGGCCGGGATCTCTTTATCGACGAAACTGTTTATACCATTGAATAAAAATTCAGTACATATAATCTCACTATAAGCACAAGCTCTATCAATAACCCAAATTTTTTTAACATATCCAATGACCCATAATCTTCTCCACCGAAGTGGAGTTGGGTGACTCTATTTTAGATGGAGTCACCGTAGCACTATCCATTTATAATATATTTGCAATACATTTTTTTATGAGCATTAAAAGAGTCATTCAAATTAACCAAAAATATACACAGCCTTAGCAAAGTTATGGGGTGACTAACACCATCATAAATAGTCTGTGCAATTAAAGCACAAAGCAAAAAAAGATAGAAGCAAAAATAAGTTATATCCATAAACAACCCACCATACAATACAAGGTCAAATAAAGAAAATAAATTGGCAAAAAAATTCGTAGAGAACAAATACATGAAATAGATTTTTTTTTGAACATAAACGTTATGGATTTGAAAAAGCTAGTGAACCTGCAAAGGTCCCACTGATCTTTAATCTTGAAGAGGACAACGACAAAATGGGAAAGATACATTCCTCATGAGGTCTTCTTTTGAAAAGACGTACGTAAAGAGATTCACCATCTATGAGCCTTAGTTGATATTGACATGCTTTTAACAGAAAGCTTTCGTAAAAGATAAACAGCATAGCCAACTGTTGTTGCTCAAGAAAAAGGACAATTGAGGTTTAACCATAAATAAAAATTGGTCCTTTTCTTAAAAAAAAACTCATTAGAAACAAGGAACAAGGTTAATAAAAAAGGTTATATAAGGGCCAAAATTAGAAGAATAAGAGACAACCATAAACTATAGAAAACTAACAAGACAAAAAAGAGAATGAGAGATCTAGGTTAAGAGAAAATAGGAAGAAGAAGAAGAAGAAGAAGAAGAAGAAGAAGAAGAAGAAGAAGAAGAAGAAGAAGAGGAGGAGAAGAAGAAAGAGAAGGAGAAGAAGAAGGAGGAGGAGGAGGAGGAGGAGAAGGAGAAGAAGAAGAAGAAGAAGAAGGAGAAGAAGAGGAAGAAGAAGAAGAAGGAAGAGTGGCGGTAGGTTGAGAGAGAAAAGGGTTTTGCGCATTATTGTCGTATTTGCAATACATTAAGAAATAGTATTCCAAAATTAAAAGCTAGCATAGGAAAATGATATTCTTACTAGGTGATAATCCAAACTATAGAAATATCATTTCTAAACTTTAATAAGTGCTTATAATTTTCTACAACAGTTTCAAAAGTGTTCTAAGAATCTCACTAGGATTGACAATGCCCAGCGATTAAAATATTCACACAACCACATTAGGGCATTTCAAACAATGATGACTTTATAAGTGGTTCATTACCCGTAATATATATCTAGAGATGATTGCAACAAATTGTGAAAAAAAAAAACTCTCTAGACTTTTCTCGTCACTCTCAATATCTTCCATATAAAAAGCCCTTTCTTTTTTTCAAATATAGATTAGTGATGGCTTGCAGGTTGAAGCTAATGTTGTTGCCGCTAAAAAAATAGTATGCTGCAAATTCATCGCTCATATAAAGCTAATCCATCGTAATTTTTATTCATTGCAATTCTATCGTTAATTAGTAATGGATTGCCATCCATCATTGAGTTTTATCGCTAAATTAAAATTTTCTTGTAATGCTGTTTAAACTTACTTTGTATATGTGTTTGGATATAAAAATTTATTTATAATTATTTATTATTTTTTTGCCAACTTTTTTTTTATTAGCTTTCATTTCAATAAAAAATTGAAAAAATAAAATCATTGTAAGATTATTTTTATATTGAGTACATTTATACCAATAATCATTAAATCTTTTAAGTTAAATATTAAAAATTATTGAAATATAACAATTAGGATGTAGCTTAGTAGCTAGAAGCGTACGTTGTTCTCGCCTAAGTCTCAGGTTCGAGTCCTTTTAGTGTTCCTCCTACCCTAAATATAATTAATAAAAAAAATTATTATAAATTTGCCAACATAAAAATTATAATAATTCTTTTATAAAAATTATACATATATTTAATTCTTGTAATGTATATTACTTTTTTTCCATTAGGACTATTACATAATTATTATGCTATCTTAGATATTAAATAATAATTTAAAATCATTATTTACATGTTTATTTATATTTTCTCATCAAGTAATATAAAATTATATCAAACTTAAACATAATGATTAAGTAATTAAAAAAATAAAATAATATTTAGTATTTTATATCATTTTTAAAGTATAAATTATATTTTATAAATCAAGTCAAAAAATTCATATGAAAGTTTTAATATATGAAATGATAAATATAAAAAGTATTGGAAGTGGACGCACGCACTGTATTTCAATCAATGGCGAAATCAGAAATTTACCGAGGGGGTCAAAATTTATACAGATCAACGGCTGCTTCGAGCGGTGGCCGATGGCTGTGATTGATGGGCCGGCGGTGATGGAGCTGCCTGGGTTGCTGGTGAGTGATGGCTGGTTGGCTTGGCTTGGAGAGGGAAGAAAGAGAGGAAAAGAGAAGAAACGCAGCCTCCTTTTTTTTTTAATCGGCCTAAGCGAAACAGCGTTGTTTTGCTGGGCCGATTTTTTTTAAATTAGTCCTTGGCGAAACAACACCGTTTCGCAGGGACTAATTTATAAAAAAAATAAAATTATTTATAGCGAGGAGTTTGTCTACCTCTCGTTGCAGACAATCTGCAACTCAGCCCCCTTCAACGGGAGGCTGAATTTAGCTCGACCTTCATATTTTTATCGACATCTTCCCTCTTGGCCGCTGACGAGAAAGAATTGTGTAACTCCGTATGACTGCATAATCGTTCTGCCCCTAATTTCAACAAAATACTTGGAAAAAGCTGCTTAAAAGAAATACTTAAGAAAAAATGTTTTCTGTTTCAAAGCTTCAATATCAAGCGTTTGTAGTCCAACGGTTAGGATAATTGCCTTCCAAGCAATAGACTCCTGGCAAACGCATTATTAATAGTCATACGACTGGTTAAAGACAGAAAATATTTTTTAAGATACATACGACGTCGTTGTACAAGGAAAAAAGACAAAAATTATTTCAGAAAAAGTCATTTTGAAAACAAAAATACAAAAGAGGGCCTTGAAGTATCGCCAGGAGCAAAGGTAGATATTTACGTGCGAAAACCAATTAGAACCTCAAAAAGGGCATTCTCGTCAAGAAAAACAAATCCCCGACTATTTAAGCCCAAATACATGGCTACGATTATTTTTTGAACCGTACGTAACTCTTCAACCCTATGTTCTCTTGCAACAATTCACCTCCACAGCAGTACCTTTGAAGCTCTTCTAGTTTCATGGCTGGCACGTGCACCTCCTTCACGCGCCACGTGATCGGGTCCGCCACCGTAGAGCTATCCAGAACTGCCAATCGTAGCAGCGGAGCTTCGTTTTCTGATAGGATTTCGATGAAGAGCAGTGGAGTCTCCGCCACGTGTAGCAGCCAGCGTGAGCTCTCTGTACCTGCCTCAACTGAGGGTCCGTCTTGCATATACGTTGGTCCTGTCGAGACTGCAAGTCAAGAAACCTTAGAAGCTCTCTATAGTCAAGTGAGATTCCAGCTTTAAGTTTCCATTTGCTGCAATTTTATCTTCATTGGTGGAAATTTTTTTTATCCATGTTTGGTTGCAAACTTGTTCTTTGATTAAATTTTTTATATTTTTTGTTTGTTATTTTATCTTGCCAATTAAGGAATTTTGTTTTCCAATGTTTTGTTACCGAGAAAATATATTGTTTTACATGTTTGGTTGCCGAGAAAAAATAGAAAACATTAGTCTGATTTTTGAAATATTAGGATCGAGAAAAACAACAGGAAGAATATCCAAATATGTTACGTGAAATTTGGTCTCCTATTTTTTTCGCTTTGGGAGGATAATTCTTGGTGTGAAACTTTGACGAGAAAGTGATGTGTGGTATTGGATTGATTTTGTTCTTTAGGCACGGGATGCTTATTACAGTGGCGAACCTTTGATTGTTGATGACATGTTTGATAGAGTAGAGGTACCTCCATGAACCATTTTTGTGGATTAAATTTTGAAATGATTTTATTGTTATTAATTCTCAATAAATGATTGAAGCAGTTAAAACTGCGGTGGTATGGTTCAAAATCTGTGGTCAAGTATCCTCGATGCAGTATTCGACGACAATCCACATATGCAGATGCCAAGGTAATACTCTTTAGAATATTTTGTAGAAAACTAGAAATGCATAAATACCCTGTACAACTGCTTGATAGTTTGCTGCAAATTGGTGCACCACATCACCTTGCTGAATGGGTATTGTTGATTTTAGTATGTTGACCAAACAGACAAGAAAAGAAAATGTTGAAGTGGAGAAGATCTTTTGTTATCATTAGGCGTTTTCCTTTCTGCCCTTTATTTGCACAAGTCATTTGGTTGCTGAGTAAGAATGTTGTGGGGTTTAGTTTTAGTTTTAGTTTTTTATTTTCTTTTTTGGCCTTGCTTCTATCCTTCACTTGAAGATTGATTGACATGGATGTAGGGCAGGTAGATATATCACAGGCTATTGCACTAGCAAGTATATGGATCATCTTTCTTGCAATTGGCATATCAGCATGCATTGGGCCTATTATCTACACTGTCGTTGTAGCTTATCAAGAAGCATTTGGCTCGGGAATTGCCCAAGGCAGCCAAGCAACTATAATACAGTTTCTTGCCACAGTGAATGGCGTTCTCTTCATGGCGGTGGGATCTTTGATTGGCTACCCAATTACATCAGCTTCTGGTAATGATTTTTTAATTGGCATTATTTTACTCTGCAATTCCTGGAACAAGGAAATTTTGTGCAATTTTGAGGTTTAAGTTATTCAACTGGTGATTATTTGCTATACCTTAAACTCTTGGATTAAATACATCTTCTCCTTTTTGTTAGGCTCTTTTCATCTTACCACCGTGTGGTGTCATTTTTGAGCTATATGGCATGGACTTGATAGAAATATATATGAAAAAGAACCCTGGGAATTCCAAATTTTTCTTAGAATTTTCATTAGTTTGAAGTGTGAAAGCATCACTTCCATGTTTAAATATCTTTACCTGACATGAGGATTGTTGGTAAAGAGTCAAAATAACTATGTTTGTGACATGCCCTCCACTTGTAGATGAAATAAATGTTAGATGTACCTGATGTTTGGGATTGGATTTGCCTATTTTCCTAGATCCCCACCAATTTGAGAAGTGAAACTGCCATATCATTATCTGAGTGTCCCTATCTGATATATGTGCTTGGAGGAAAAAGTTGTTAACTATGTTTGTGGCTCATCTCTCTCTCCCACACCCATTTCCCAATATAAAAAAAATAAAATGCTGAACAAAAGAGTGATGCTACATAAATCCTGAAATGCACTGTTTATTACTCATCCTCCCAAAATAAAGGAATAAAAAAGCAGAAAACACAACAGCGCTGCTACATAAATCCTTTAATGGATGTCAAAACCTTAGAAACTGTCTTCTCTGGGGCAAATGCAAAAGTTAAAATTTTTGAGTGGTCAAGTGTAAGATTTTGTAGTGTTTCTTGTGCCTGAATCAGAGGGATTTTGTATCTCAACGACAGATGAAGCTTAAACAAGCTAAACAATGTTGAAGTTAAATATTTCTGGTTTTGCTTAGACTCATTTGTCAAATCATGATACATCAAAAACTTAAGTTGTATTATTGTTTGCTCAGTTTTTGTGACTTGAAACATGATTTTGTATTAATACACTCATTGCACAATGATGTAGCCATGTAGGACAGTTTATATAAGGAACCTTCCTAGTGATGATTTTGGGGTTGGGAGATCTTGAGATCTTTCTTTCTTTTCTTTTCTTTTCTTTTTTTTTTAAAGAAATCTCAAAGAATTTGAGTTTTATAGTTGAGATTTAATGTAGGGACATCAAGGTTAAGCATTTGAATTAAAGCTCATTACAATGAGAAAATAATAGAAATTGGTTTCTGTATTTGCTAATAGAAATTGGTTTCTGTATTTGCAACTGTGAGCATTACATATGAAGTACTAAACAGCAGCAGAGGGAAGAAAGAGAGGAGAGGAAAAATTAGTTAATAGGCCTTTAAAATTTAAATCTCTGTAATCCTACTATTCAAAATCTAAGAAAAATAGCTAGTTGCACTGATATTATAGACTTAAACTAATGGTTACCCTGATGAGGTGCTCCTATTAGTATTAGGAAACTAGGAAATAGTAGACCCTATGTTTTCCGAATTGAAAATACATAATATTTCTGAATAGAAAGAATTACCATTTATAAATCAGAATTTTCATAATTAAGCAGAAAACCATAAAGCCTAACTCTGTTTTCCTTGATTGTATCACACAGTTAAGGTGCTTCAGGGTCTATGGAGAAATGACTTGGTAGCGCTCAAGGGGGATTGCCCAAATTGTGGGGAGGAGGTTAGTACCGATGCATACTATCTTATATTCATCTTTTCACTCTGCTCCCATTTAGAAAAGGAAGAAAACCGGGAAGCTTCCACTCTCTCTCGCTATCTAAGTGTATGTAGCACTATTCAACGAATAATAAATAATCTAAATTATCATTCATTCATTCATCCTTCTTTACTGTCTGCAGGTGTTTGTATTTGTGAGACCAGACGAGTCTAACAAATTTCCCCATAGAGCAGATTGTCATGTATGTGAAAGCTTAATAGAATTCCGCACAAAGGTCGAGGTAATGTCTTCTGGTGCCTCTTTGAAAATTGATAATAAATTGATTTCTTTGCTGAAAATTTAAATAGGAATGTTAATACTATCAAAATTACAAGCTGTGGTTTCTTAAAAGATCAATTTACCTAACAAGGATTGACCCAATTTAATGTTGCTTTTCTGTTTCCCTATGGGGCAATTGAACATGCCCAATTCCCGAGTGAATATCATGCTGTAGCTTTGAGAAAGCTGCAGATGGCAATGCCATTCTGAGAGTTGTACATTCTTCATCATATGGCAGGATTTGTACGTAACTGTTGAACCCAGCCATTGTTCTTTCTTGTATTTTAGAATTCTACTTACTTGTTTTATGTCCTATCACCAAGCAGATTGAGAGAATACAGGAGGAAAAACAACTATTATTGTGAAATTTCAGATGTTCATCTCATTCTTTTTCCATTGTGCAGCAAAGTGTTTCAAGGCTGGGTAGACAATGGGTCCATGGTCGTGTATACCTCGTGTCACGAAGACGTCGGAGATGGAAGTAAGATCTCAGCTGATTATTCAATTTTAAAGCAGCTGTGTACAATATCATGATTCTTTTTGGACATTTTTAACTTGGTTTTCTTGGGTATGTGGAAGTGATCCTGGAGTCGCATCCCTTACACATCAACAATAGCAACTGGGATGTTGTATGTTGTAGAATTAGAATTACTTTCTTATGATTGAGGTTTTTATATCTCAGAAAGCAAAACTAATTGAAAATAGTCTAAAAAATTTCTTCATAATCATTCTATTTCTTCACTTTTTAGAGTCTAGAGACTTCTTATCAAAGTTGATTCCAGGGCATTGCTTCCATTTTTTTTTCTAAGAAATGGAACTTGGAATTGCTGTTTTGCAACCTCGTGAGGGATCTTAAGCTCCATGTTCTATTATTTGTGACTACTGTGACATAAATTCAGCTTATTACCAAACTTCTCGTGTTGAAAAAAGAGCTGGCAATTGTGCTTCAACTTCAGTCTTCAGGAACTGGAAAAGCCAATTAATTGTTAAAACATTTGAATTGCTGTTGATAGTTTGCGTCATTGCAGGTAATTTTGAGAATTACTAAAACTACTAATATGCATATGAGACTGAGAAACAGGTACTCACACCAGCTTATATGATTATAGGCCTCATTTGGTGGCTAAAATAGAGCTACTCAATGCAATAGTTATTCAGCAGAACACAATTAGTTTTTACCTTTTTTTTTAAATAAATATTTATATTTATCCTGTTGGCCTGAGAAGTCCTTGGTCAAAATTGTTCCTTCTAAATTTTTTTGATTGCAATAGTTATTCTGATTGAAATAATTATTTTATTTCTATCCTATTTCATGGACCAAACAAGATCCTCTTGACAAAATTTAAGGAAAATGAAGAATGTAGACAAAAGCAAATTAAGACGGGGTTTGTGATATTGCAAAAATGTACTTATTTAGTTTAATTAATATATATTTATAGGTAAAAATTATTAAATCTATAATGTTCGGTACTGAAGCTTGAATTCATTTTCTCCATGTCATTTTAAGTATTGTTAAAAAAGTAAAATAAAAACGATTTAAGATTGTTTTAGAACTTCTATAACCAACCATATAATATAATAACCCTAAAAATAAAGTTTTTAAGTAAACCACATTGCTTCCATAGGCGCCCAAATCCTACTCAACTAGAAACTGCATCAATCATTCAGATTGAGCCAATTCAGACTTTTGCTTGCAATTGAGTTGAATTTTGAAGAAATGTTGCAAGCAAACCACAATTTTTTTAATTATCAACAAGTGTGCAATCCATAAATTGCTACATCTTGTGGGGGCATTTATGAAGAAATGTTGAATTCAAACATTGATTCACCATCAATTAAAAAGTTGGCATTTTCATACACTTCAAAACCAAGATGTTGCTCAATCAAAGCGTTGTAATTAAGTGATAGTATTGGCAAGTAAACTACTTCCTCATCACTGTTTTCAGGACGCTATTACTTATGCCTCGTACAATTGATTAGGGTTGCGCAACGCTTTGACATAGAGAAGGAACCCAAATTGGTGTACCATATCGATCAGAAATGCGCCAGGCTGTATACAAGAATCCACGAGAGCTGAAGAACATAAAAAAGAAAATGATCGTTTGTTAGTTGTGAGACTGACACAAGCCCTACCTTACTCATTTTAGCATGCTTGAAAACGGCATTGCCTAAAATGAAGGGAAGCTAGCGTACCAAAAAGAGGGTAATAGAAGCAAAAAGCCCCTCCTGAAGGAGGGCACCATGACCACCAAACTCTTCCTCGTCAACCTTTAATATCATTGAATAATAACCATATATAACCCCAGAGGATATCAAGAGAAAGCTGTCAAATCAAAATCAGCAGCACAGCTTCAGTAAAGAATTTGCCATAAACAACAAAATGCTATAAAAATTTTCCAATCACAAGAAATTTCCATGAATATAATTGTGCATATCTATGTGCATGCATATGCATTGGCGCCACGTTAACTATGTGATTTCTGTTTGGTCCATAAATAATTCTTTCCACAACTATACCCTAGATCAAGAAAATTGACTATGAAGGTCTAAACATTGAAGCATGGTCTTTTACAAAGCAAGAACTCATATACCACTGCTACATTCATTCTTGTAACATGCCATGTTGTCAATTCAGTATTCAAAACTCCCATCCAAAAGAAAAGGAAAAAAAAAAAAGTGGAACTATTGATTTGGTCAAAAGTGCCCCCATCAAACCCAAGTCACACCCAAAAAATGTAAGAAATTGCCGTGCAATTTTCTCAATGCTTTCAAAGGGTTACACTCCTCATTGGAAAGAGAGGTAGAGTTGGAGGGGGAGTCATCTCATACAATGAATCCAAATGGCACTTTTTTACTTGTCATATCAAGTTCAGGAAATTTTATCACATATCATATAGAAGGCCTCATCAAAGAGTTCAGCACAGCCTTTCCTTAACTTCAAAACTAATCTTTGTACACTTATGGTCAAAATTTAAAGGGGCTACATGCAGAGAAACTATCTTGAAACATTATCACTCTATTCTTTGCTTCCTCTTTGATTGATCCATAAGTAAAATCTCTGGCTCCAAGGCATTCACCAAAGATAAAATCAAATAGCAATTACAAGAAAATTTTCAGCATTTAAAGAGCCCAATTCCAATTTGATAGATTATATGAAAATCCTCATCTATTCTGCCAATCATGGTTTTAAATATCAGTCGTCACTTTACAAATCAGCCATCATGTAGGTTTTTTAGCCTATTGATACGATTCAGATGATTGAAAATTACAGTTATCTAAATAAATTTTACAGTAAAGTTATTGACTATATATTTTTACTATAAATTGTTAGACGCACAAGGATGATATCCGGGTGGATTATTTATTAAATATTTATTTGTCATTTAGCAAATTTTGAAAAATTATTCAAGATATCTAGAATTTTAATCTAGATAGGTAAAGCATCAGCGACTATTTGTCAAATATCTAGAATTTTAGTCAGATTAGTTACAATAAGCTCCAAACAAGAAAAAGCAAATCCTCCATGCTTAATTTAGCTAGAGCTTCTCATTGTAAAACTGCATGCTAAAAAGTACGTAATTAAGCTTAATTTGGCGGAAGCTCACCCCCTGAGGACTCAGTAGCAAACACAAATGAGTAAAAAACTACTAAATATTTCAATCTCTTGATCCTCATACGTCAACAATAAAGTTGCCAAACAGGAAAAAGTAAATTCTCTGGGCTTATTTTGGATAAAGCAGACAATTCTAAAGGTATATCTTCCTAGGTTGACCCATACGGTTTAGAACTTGAGTTTCATTAACAAACTTAGCATGAAAGCTTAAAATTGACTTTGTCAAACATTATTGCATTATAGCTAGAATAAATGTCATATGCAATGAATGACATCCCCGCACAATTAGCTCTAGGGAGGATCAGATACATAAAACCTTCTCCTTGCATGACAAGGAGCCATGAGAACAAACGCTACATTGTGAAATAGATAGAAGTTTTCTCCGATGAAGAACATCCATGCAAGCATCAAACTTTCAACAAGTTTATTTTCATAATGCAAATAAAAATTTTAGAGAAATACACAAAAGAGAAATCATTCATGAAAGTCTACAATTTGGAGATGGCTGGAGACTAGCACCTCAGATGTGAGATTTCTGGAGATCTTCTAACACGCTTAATGCTAATGTTCATTCACATTTTCCATGCATATCTCCTAAAATGCTCAAAGCATGAAAAAAATAGATTCACCAGAAGTTAGAATGAGACAACTCATCCACAGCATGGTAAAAATGCCATTAACGTTCCTCCATGTAAGATGAAACATTTCGGGGAATTCATTAACATTGAGTTAATAACTGTATTTGTCAGAAATCATAGAAAATGAATAAATGCGTCTAACAAACAATGAACCAACCGGAAGTACCCCGAGTTCATACACGATATTAACAGCCTATTATATTATCTAAAATCCAGATTGACATCAGGAGCACCATTAAAAGTTCGATCACATTAATGTGTGAAATCTAGGCTTCATTTCAAATCCGCCCAACTCAGCAAATTGGAAGGCAACTAAAAATAGCATTTTCAAAAAAGAACTCATGAATATAGTCAGGAAACAGATTAAAAGGGTTTCATATACGATATTAACAGCCTATTATATTATCTAAAATCCAGATTGACATCAGGAGCACCATTAAAAGTTCGATCACATTAATGTGTGAAATCTAGGCTTCATTTCAAATCCGCCCAACTCAGCAAATTGGAAGGCAACTAAAAAATAGCATTTTCAAAAAAGAACTCATGAATATAATCAGGAAACAGATTAAAAGGGTGTACAAGTTCCAACTTACATGCCAATCCATATACCCCCAACCAAAGGTATGGCACCCCAAAGCAATCCACATACAAGGGCCACAACTTGTCTAATCCAATGCAAGACATCACCCAATTGATCCTGAGCCAAGAGGAGACACATGTTAACCATAAATAACTTCAAATTCTGTTGATAAAACCCCAATTCTTCATCATCCCACTTTGCACTCAAGCACTGTATATCCATTATCAATCACCAAAAATTAATATTGGATTGTATTTGATTCCATTATTAAGCTAAAGATATCACAATAACCAACTGAAATAATACTACTTCCACTTACCTACAAGGAAACTATGATTACATTACTATAAATTCAATAAATATTCAAAACCCAGTAAAATTAATTGCTTAAATATAAAGAAATTATCGAAAATAAAATGTTGCCTTATCCCAAGAAGCATCTGGATCCAACAATTTAGCGAATTTGAAAGGAGAGCCGTTCTGGTGTTGCTGTAACGACTGATTATTCAATTTAGTTGATTTCCCTTCTTTCATTGCTAGTCAACCCAAAAGGAAATTATAAACTTTTTCAAAAAAAAAAAACGAATCTAAAGCACCCAAAGAGAAATTTTTTTTAAAAAAAAAAATCAATGATTATGAAGTTTTGGTAATCTGGGTTAATGAAAATTGTGAATAGCGGCAGGGATAGGTTAAATAACAAAGCAAAGGTAGAGTTAGTAAAGAAGCTCATAGCTGATTGAATAATATGTGAAAATGAGATAATTTTTATTGATTAATAAATTGTCTTTAAATACATATTATAGCATTAACTAATTTCTCAAAGAGAGGAGCATGTTGGCTAATGATGCACCATATATGGTAAAATAATATTTTATAATTAAAGGAATAACAAAAGATTATTGACTAAATATATTATACTAAATATATTATGTGCTAATACGCCCCCTCTTAAGATAAGCTGTCTTTGAGAGCACCTAGCTTGACTAAGTAAAAATCAAAAGAATAAGAAGGAAGGGCCTTTGTTAGAGTATTAGCCAATTGATCAGACCCATGAATGTGAACAACTTTCAGCAATCCTTGTTGAACTTGATTGCGTACATAGTGAAAATCGACTGCAATATGTTTCATTCGGCTATGGAACACCGGATTTTCACAAAGATATGTGGCTCCAACATTGTTACAGTAAATAATCGAAATTTGTGTAAGGGAGATGTGAAGTTCACGCAACAGGTTTCTATCCCAAGTTAGTTCAGTAAGAGCAGAGGCTACTGCCCTGTATTCTGCTTCGGTCGAGGATCTAGCAATAGTTTTTTGCTTTTTAGATGACCAACTAACTGGTGTCTTTTCGAGAAATAAGAAAAATCCCAAAGTAGATGCACGATCAGTAATATCTCCAGCCTAGTCCGCATCAGAATACATATGAAGATTAAAACTGAAACTATTTGATAAATTTAGCCCAAGTTTAACAGTACCTTTAAGATATCTTAGAAAACGCTTAACAGCCTTCCAATGATTTTCTGACGGAGAATGCATATATTGTGATAACTTGTTTACTGAAAAACTGATGTCTGGCCTTGTGAAGGAAAGATATTGAAGCTTTCCAATGATTCTACGATATCGAGTTGCATCAGTTTTATTCGCACCATCATTAACCAAAAACATCGAATTGGAGCTCATTGGAGTTGGAGCTGAATTACAGTTAGTCATGTTTTCGTCCTTTAATACCTCATGTATGTAACTAGATTGAGACAATATAATACCAGAAGAGTTTCGATGAACTTCAATCCTCAAAAAAATAGTGTAGAATACCCAAATCCTTAATAGAAAAACGGGCAGCAAGAGAAGAGATGACTGGATTAACTACCTTGTCATTACTACCGGTGACAATAATGTCATCCACATAGACCAGAATATAGACTGTGATTTTATTTTTATGATGAATGAACAAAGAATTGTCAGACTCCGATTTCAAGAATCCCATGTAAAATAGATGCTCTTTCAATTCATTATATCAAGCCCGAGGTGCTTGTCGAAGACCGAAATGGCCTTTTTCAGACGACAAACATGAGACAAAAGCGTTTTATTTTCATATCCAGGAGGCTGGGATATGTATACCTCTTCAACAAGGATGCCTTGAAGGAAGGCATTGTTGACGTCAAGTTGATGAAGCGGCCATTCGAATTGAACTGCAATAGACAAAATCACATGAACAGTTATTGGTTTTATGACAGGACTGAATGTTGAATGAAAATCAACTCCAGGCCGTTGAGTGTATCCCTTTGCTATAAGTCGAGCTTTGTAGCAATCGATTATGCCATTTGTATTTCTTTTAATCCTATACAACCACTTACAAGAGACAACATTTTTAGAGGGGTCATTTGGTACCAATTCCCATGTTTGATTTTTCAGTAAAGCATCAAATTCAGCTTGCATAGCTGACTGCCATTTAGGTATTTTAGTTGCATGTTTAAACGTGGAAGGGGTAATGGTAGGAAAGGTGTGAGCTAGATAATCAAAAAAAAAATTTTGATTTGGTGATGTTGTGCTGAGAACGTGTGATTAGTACAATGAGACAAATAAAGATAATTGGTGAAAATCACAAGATTAGGGGCTATGAGCAGGGATTGTTGCCTCCATTTCCGGTAGAATAGTTCTTGTGACTTCGGCACTGTTAGGCTCAGGGCCTTAGAAAACACAGACCTAAATCACAAAAAAATAGAGTAGCCACTCAGTCAGGCCTGGCAAAAAGAAAGGGATGGATGACTCGATTCCTAAGGAATTTTCAACTCCCTATTAGGTTTGAAAAGTTGGGTATGTATAGAAAACATATACAAATATAAAAATATATATAAATATAAAAAACATATACATATATATATATAAATATGGATGGAAGATGAAAGTTAAATAAATAAAAAAGTCAAAGGAAGAAGAATAATCATAGGATAGGAATTAAGATAAAAATAAATTAATATTTATTTAATAAATTAATATTTATGGGTAGAAATAAAGAAGGAAAGTTCAAAGAAGACTTCATAATCTTTTTCTTCTTCTTCTTCATACGTGTGCCGAATTTCTTAAAGAGGGAGGAAGAGAATTTTTTATTTCTTCAATCACTTAAATTTTACAAGAATTAAAAAAACAATTGAGTTTTGAAGAAAAATCAAGATTCAAGCAAGTAGTTCTTCCTAAAGCTTTGTTTTTTTTTATTATATGATTATGTTTGATAATGGTTGATATAGTCAGAGAGAGAAATTATTTTTAATGATTGAAATTGATGGTAAATGAGTTAAAATAATAAATATATGATGATTTATTGAGATGAATGTAAATTGTGAATTTAGGGTTAATGGATGATTATGTGAAAATTTGGGCTTTTGAATTGAGATTATTGAATGTTATTGAATTGAGATTATTGAATGTTATTTTAGTATATATATATGGTGATTTTATGGTTGAAAGTTGAATATGTTTGAGTTTGGATGAAATTAGGATTTATAGCATGAATATGTGCAATTAGAGTTTTTAAAGAAAATTTCTATAATTATTGAATTGAAGTGTTTTGATATTATTTTGAGATATGAGTAATGATTTTAAATGTTGAATGGTTAAATGTTGAATATGAGTTGGGTTGGATGAAGTTTAAATAAAGTAGAAAAGGGTAAAAATAGGTTTTATTGAGATTTTGATGAAAATTGGGTGAATAATGATAGTTTGATATACCTTAATTGTGGAAGTGATTTAAGTGGATATTGAGGTTTGTTGTATGAATTATATATGTGTAGGAAAATAAATCCCCTAAAAAGATCATTAGGGTTTGGTGAAACTAAAAGGTGGAGGAGGCATTGGAGTAATTTTCAAAGCATTATCAAGGTTAATGCATATTTAAATGATTTGAGATTTAATTAAATATGATTTAGGCATAATGTATATAGCTCCTTTGTAATGTTGATATGTATATAATCTATGCAATGTGCTATAGTTATATGATGAGTGTCACATTGGACATTGCCCAGTTTAAAATTAAAGTTTATATATGAAATGAACAAGGGCTACCAATGTTGTGTAGTAAGTTACATTATAAGAATAAGTTGTGAAATGTGATAAAATGTGTGGAATGAGTCACATTGTGAATGTGACTCATGAATATATAACGGGAATATAAATTGGTAATGGAAATGTGTTTAAAAGGTAATGTGCAATAGTTATGAAAGGTTGGGGTTGACTCTGTTGAGTCAGGTTGTCAATAGTGTGTTATGTTGATTGTTATGCCTCCAGAAGAGACACACTAGTGCTGAGTACATTTGTGCTAAGGAGACGGCCTTTGGCCGATGATAGATACTTTGTCTTTGGTATTAGTAGAAGGCGGCCTTCGGGTGATATATTTGACACTTTGCCCTCGGTGTCAAAAGAAGACGTCATTCGGGTGATATTTGACACTGGGTCTACGAGTGAGATGTGACATTGTGCCTCCAGTGTCGGACCTTAGGGTCACTTTAAAAGAAATACAAGGCCTAGTGTGTGTGTGTTTGTGTTATGTATGCTAAACCCAAGAGTTTGACGTACATTGTGAATTATTGAAGGTTTAGGATAAAATAATGCAAACTATATTATATATTTAAGCAATTTGATTTAATTGTTTATTGTTATTAAATATATACCACTAAGTAGTAAGCTTAGCGCGGCGAGATGTAATGCGCAAGTGACATGACTTTAGAGTAAAGCGGTCCGGAGTGAGCTGAGATTGGAGTATGCATTTTTTCATAAGACCAACCGTGACAGGACTGTATTCTTGTTTAATTTTTCATCTCGTATACTTTGGGTTCTGTAAATCTTGCACATAATATAAGTATATTATAAGTATTTTAGTATTGTTTTATATGTATATATGTATAAATACACTCATTGTGAAATGTTTTGGATTTAAAAAAATCTTATTATGTAAATAAATGAAGTGGTAATTTAGAGAATTATTGGAGAATGATGTTATAAATATTTGAGAGTGAAATTTGATTTGCATATTGTGTTTGTTGAACTTTGGGAATATTAAAATTTTAGATAAAATTCTGACAAAATTTTTTCAGGGAAATTTTTTTATAAATTTATAAATTATTTTTAATATTTAAAGGAGGATTTTATATGTAATTAATGTAATACCTTTATATCTTAAATATATAGTTTACGTATAGGGGATATATATATTTTGCGTATTTAGGGTATAAATATATTACAAATAGAGTCTAATTTTCTAAAACTTCTTCATGGAAAACATAAAGTTTTTCACATAGGCGTAAAAAAAAGTCCCTCTTCAAATCTCATCAGGCCCAATATTCATTGCAACTTTTCTACCCTTTCTTATTCATACATTATCTAATTTCTTTTATAAGATGTGCATGCAGTTTTAATTGTGTTGAGCATTGTATTATTGACAGTTTTGTAGGATTAAAGTTTTCAACTGGATTTGTTTTGTTCCTTGTGAATCTAGATATAATCTTGATCTGCATATGGTGAAGTGCACATGTAGACATTACTTTTTAAACATCAAAATTCATGGGCCTTCATAACATGGTTTAGAAATTTGTTTTCAACAAATTAATACTACACAATTAGAGATGTTCTGCAAAAATGAAGTGTTAAAAATTAGCTAATGATCTTGCATCTTTATGAGTCAGAAATAATGGAATTGATTATATGCTACATGTAAGTAAGGTAGAATCTTTGATTTTTAAACTCATTGCATCTATCTATAACTTTAGAATTTGATACGACATAGTTTGCTACTTTTACATTAAGGACAAATGTTCAATTTAGATTCTATACTATAAATGTCTAATTTGGACCCTATATTATAGCAAGTAATCCAAATTGGCCTCTAAACCCTTTTTAAACTAAAGTGGAACTTTTTTTTTGTCAAAAAAGAATCAAATCTACCCTTTTCTATGGACGTCAGAAGAATAATATAAGTAATTGAATATTAGAATTTCAATGTTTTTGTCTTGCAGATGGTGAAAAAATTAATTCTTTTGAATTGCAGCCACTCATATGTCACGGATATAAGCATTTTGATTGGATTGATCAAGAGTTTCCTAAAAGAGCAAAAGAAGTGATAAACCATTTGAAGGATGAAAGAAAACAATTATTGGGGCAGAACTAGGAGTTGAGAAGAAGATTTGCAGAATTGCAAAATGATGATATCTATTCTATTATAAATAAGATATAAGAAGATGTGCAAAGATTGAAGTCAAACTTTGAGAATGATTTGGAGATACAAAAGTTGAGGAAGAAAGTGAGACGAGCATATGTGGTTGTGTTGTTAAGTTTACTTGTAATTACAATGCTTATGTTGTACTGATAAAGTCTACATTTTGGTTAGAGTTGGAATGCCTTAAATTAGCCGATATAGGTTAGAATGTAAGAAGTTGGTAATTTAGCTGACTTAGTTGTGAATGAAGCATTGAGTTTGACTTAGTAGTGAATGCATATGTTACTGCTATTTGACATTCTGGGTTTGTTCTTTTTTTTTTTTGCAAGTTAGTAATCAATGATGTATAATGTAATATTTAAATGAAATGAATAATGTTTTGCTTCATTTTTTATTTGTTTGCTTGGTGAAAAACAAGTATTGGCCTTTATTGGATGCGGGCGTGCCAAAGGAATGAAGATTCATCAACCTTTGATGTGTTAATCTAACTTTCTATCAAACAATTGTGTTAAACTCTAAAAAGGACTTCAAAAATAGTAGAGTTCCTGAAGTTCCCCTTTACAGTTCCCTTGAAATCCTTAAGGATGAAAGATTAGTAATCCTTAAAAGAAGTAAAAATAATCTTGAGGAATAAATTGTGCCTTGATATGAACAAATAACCCGATGAATTTAAAATACTTAGAGAACAAATCAACAGCTAAAATTGCTAATGATAGGAAACTAACTGCTTAAACAGTTAAGAATATAAACTAGTGAAATCAAGAAATAATTAAACAATATACTGACAATTAAAGAACAAGACAAATGTTTGTTGTATAAATGAAAACGTTGTCAAAACAACTAAATTAAACCTTGAAGGTAGGGAATAGAACTGATGCACTTGTTATAATGGAAATATGTATTTGTTACCATAAAATAATGAACAACTATGTACTTGAGGAAGTAAAACGAACCTGAGGATGAGATTAGACAAATGTCTATTGTGCAAGTAGAATCACAATCAAATTGCATATGAAAAACTAGAGTTCTTACTATAAATAAAAATATTTATAGAGCGTACTTATAAAGGAATTAAAAGGGGACTAAACTATTGAGGAACTGAACTAATTAAATAATGCAAATAAATCGGGGTATTGTTGATGGAACTAATTTAATTTAGGAAATAAGAATTGAATTTGACTAGAAAATTTGGCTAATTTGCCTGAATTTGAGAAGAAGTTGTATTTGAGTTGTCTGAATTATTTTTTGGATTGGAATAGTTGCCTTTTTTATTTGCCCAACTTCCTTTTATCGTTGCTCTTCCTTGTTTCTCGGATGATCACATAATCATTCTCCCTTCTCAGTTCATGACCTCCACCTTCTGCTTCTTTCCTTAAATAGTCAAAAAGTAACTGGTTACTCTAAGTTGATGGCCATGATCGTGTCACGTTGCTTGGTTTCTCACATTTTCTGTGTTTTGAGGTTCATGCTTCCTCAGGTGTTCTTCCCTAAATTCTCGCTCCTCAGCTATTCGATGCCTCAACTTATACTTCTCCAAGGATTAAGTCTTTGATTCTTTTCTAAATTTCTCACCTGTAGGCTGGGCCAAAAAATTCTTAGTGTAAACACTTGTTGCATTTGAACTCCAAAAACATTATGCTATTGTCCTTTAGCTTGATTCTTTTACCACTTTTAATGGTATCCTCATATCCACTAAAACTCTTGTATGAAAATAAAACTTAATTGATAATTAAGGAGCTCCTGGTTCATAGTCTTTAAAAGTTCCAATAAAATTTTCTAATTGTTAGGCAAGCTGAGAAGTGGCATAACCAAGAAGGACTTTGTGAACTTGGATCCAAAAATCCGTGTGAGAGAAAACAAAATTATTTGGATCCTCCCCATCCTAAAAATGCTTTAGCAATAATAAGTTCTAATTGAAGGACCATAGGCAATCAGAAATGACTTTATTTAAATCCCTAACATGGAAGAATTGAAAAATATAAGCTTTTTTGACCTACTTCTTTGACAAACACGCCTCTGCTAGGTCTCTAGACTTTGGCCAAGGTGTCTTCCATTGCACCAAAATTAACGTTTCTATTTGTCAATATATTCCTTGATAAACAGAGTTCGTACACCAATGAGAGCTCAATCATTTTCTCTGGTTCAACTAGGGCTGTTCACATACCTGAAGAATCCGACCAACCCAGCCGGACCCAAACAGGCCGGACCGGATTGGGCCAGGTTATATAAGTATTGGGTCGGTCTCGGGTTGATTTTAAAGAACCCGAATATTTCAGGTAGGGCTTTGACCCGAAATAATTTATATAATTTAATTTTTTTTATTTTTTTTAAATTTTATTAGATTAGATAAAATAAATTAAGTGATTGATTGTATATATTTATAAATTATTTTTATTTTAGTTTATGTGTTATGAATTTATTAAATATAGTATGTGGATATTTATAAATATAATAATTAAAATATAGATTAAATGTAAAAATATATATATTTACTATATTAAAATAAATAATGTTTATTATTTAAACTTATTTGATGCAATTTAAGAATTAAAGTCAAATGAAAATATTTTTAATTAGATTAAAAGCATCAAGCAATTGTAAAAATAATTTAAATTTTTTTAAAAAAAATTGAAAAAATAAAAAAAAATTATTGGGCCCAATGGCCCTACCCACTAACCCTAGGGACTCGGGCCACTAAGGTCATAGGTCAAGTTTCGAATCCAATTTTATAGCCCAAAGTCTATTTTGGCCGGGCCTTGGGCTAGGATCAAACCCAGCCCAGCCCGGCCCATGAACAGCCCTAGGTTCAACAACTAGTTCTTCAAGTTCATCATCATTTAGGGATAACTTGTTGAACTTCCATACTCAATAATTAATCAAAAAGAAAGGAAAACTAGGGCTTACACAAAGCAAAAACTAGGGCTTGCACATGAAGGCAAGAATTATAAGATGGTGTCTTTTTAGAATTGAGAAAAAAGTTTATAAGGTATTTTTTTTTAAGAATGGTTATAAAGTATTTTTAATACAATTAAAATGGGTTTTAAAGTATTATGAGCATAAAAATCTTAAAAATAATTTAAAGTTTTTAACTTTATTAATGATCCAAAAGGTTCTTTTTTTATTCTAATTTACTAAGAAATTAGTTAATTGATTGCTCACCACCAATATAAGGAACAATTTATGATACTAGTCAATGTCAATGAAAAAATATTTATTCAACCATGTAAAAAGTTAATAACTAGAATTATTATACACTTTAAAATTGTAATATAAAAAAATAATAATTAATACAATTTTTTATTTACAAAATATTATGGTAAATATCTTTTTCAATCCATTTCTTATTAATCTTAGGTAATTAGAAATGTTTGAAAAAATCCTCTTGTTCTTCATTTTCTTTTTTTAATTGAAAAATCTATCTAAATAATTTCTTAGAATGAATCAAGTCAAATTCAATGTAATTATAATCCTCAAACTTAGTCCATTTAAGAGATAAACTTTAAACTAGATAAATAAAAAATGTGGATTAAGCACTTCTAAAAACAACATTTGGAAGCAAGGTAGGACTCCATAACTCCCATACAAAACTTGTACTTTATAAAAAAAAAAAAAAAAACTTTACGTGAATATGAAAAAAAAATATATTCATTATTTTGATTGATGATTGAAAATTACTTTTATTTTGTTTTATCAATATTGATGGAAGAAATTCTGGTAAAAAAATTGTGACAAACAATGACAGAGGGAGAGGGGACCAGAGGGGTCATAGTTGTTTAATTTTAAAAATGTAAATATTTTTTTAGGATAATTTTTTAAGATACTGACTATATACTTTAAAAATTCTCATAAATATATTATAAAATTTTGTTTAATTATATATATACTAGAAAATGATTTGTGCAATGCTATGGGAGCTATAAAAAAAATTAAAAATATATATATATTTTTGTAAGTTGATTGAATTTCAGTATTAGATATTATGATTTTAAACTGATTTTTAATTTTTTTTAATAAGTGTAAATTTTGCATAAGTATAAATACCAAAATTATTAGTAATTAATTATCCTTTAAAGTATACTTATATTGTGATATATAGATTAAAGAGAAAAATGCCGAAAGTATTCTTAGAATGCAAAACTAAAAGTTAGAATTAATGTATGAAAAAATAAAGAAAAAAATAAAAATAATCTAAAAAAATATAAGAATTTTATGTGGTTTGACAATTTATCTACATTATAAATTTCTATTTATTTTAAAATATTGAAAGAAAGTTGGTTACTACAACTATTATGTATGCCAATCTTTTTAATTAGTATTTGATTGAATTAAAAAAAATACAATTCTGTATTTCATTTTCCATACTTTCATAATCTTTTTCTTGACTCTATAACTAAATATAAAATATTTTTCTATTACCAGTGATTATTTAATAAAAGATATATTTATATATATATATATATATATATTATAACTATTTAATTTACCAATAACTTTTTAAGTCATTGTTTGTATATGATAAAAAAATGTTTGATCAATTTCACATTTATGGGATAAACAAAATTTGATTAATTTCACATCAATGCCATATTAAATCAAATTGCATACTTATTTGATTTGAATATAACTAATTATCTTTAAATTTATTTTTTATCTGGAGAAAAATATTTTAATTATGAAATAAGAAATACACCTACTTACCAATTGAGTTAAACCAGTGGCGTAGCCATGATTTTAGATAAGGGGGGTCCAATTCAACTTAAAATTTATAATTCACAAAAATAACATTTATAATAAAATAAATAAAACAAGAAAAAGGAATTAACGAAGAAGAAACGTGAGAAAGAAGAGAAAGAGTCACAATTAAGTTATTCTTGTTTGTTTGTAATGGGCAGAGTCATTGACAAATCTTGTTTGTTTGTAATGGGCTTGATTAAAAGGCCCAGTTTTAAAGATTGGAAAAAAAAGGATGAAAAATATTGGGAAAGTGGATCGAAGTTGCGTGCTCTCACATAGTAAGGCCAAGCTGTTCCATCTCAACCAATATAATATTCATTCTCAAATATACCTAAAAATTTTTTATTTTTAACTGAGGGGGGAACAGGGCCCCATGGGACCCCCTTTATCTCCGCCTCTGAGTTAAACTTTAAATATCGTAAAAGTATTTTAGTGATTTTTAAAATGTATTATTAAAAAACCCTCCAACAATAACAACTTTGCATGAAACATGAATATATTTAAGGGTAAAAGTGATATTTCACTAAAATCAAAATCAATTGCATTTCACTATTCATAAACTAAAAAGACAATATTAACTCTTTAAAAAATTTAATTATCCAAAATACTCTTAAAACGATTTGTTTTTGCTATGGATTTGAGAAAAACTTACATCATTGGGTTTCACTTATCAATGCAAAGATCAAAAAACTCTTCCAAGGATCAAGAATACTCACGTCGAATTAAAAATTAATAAATTTAAGGGTTAAACTGATATTTGACTAAAGTTAAAATCAATTGCATTTTACTATCAACAACTAAAAAGACAATGTTAACCCTTTAAAAAAATTTTAATTATTCAAAATAGTCTTAAAATAATTCGTTTTTGCTATGGATTTGGGAAAAGAAAAACTCATATTAGTGGATCTCACTTATTAATACAAAGACCAAAATCATATTAGTGGATGCCACTTATTAATACAAAAACCCACTTCATATTAAAAATAAATAAATTTAGGAATAAGATTGATATTTTATTAAAGCCAAAATCAATTGCATTTTACTATTTACAACAAAGAAGAGCTAGCATATATATATATATATATATATCATGCCACCTTGATTCCAATTAGAAATTTTAGTTAGAATAGTTGATTTCATTAATTTATCATTTTAAGTAGGATTCTCGTTTATGTTATATAATTTTTATATTTTAAATTTCAAAATTGAAATTGGTTTGTAGTTAAAAATCAAAATTAGTAATGTAGAATCTTAGAAGGTGTTTGACCTAGCTTATAAATTGATTAAATTAACTTATAAACTCTAAATTTAAATTGGTGTATTTATTTAGGTAATTTATGAGTTTATAAGTTTAAAAAAAAAGTTCAAAGAACCGATTTATTATTTTAGTATTTATTAGTTAGTTTGATAAAATAATTTACTATATTATCTTTATTTATTTATTTTTAAATCAATTGGATACCATTACCAACATTAAAAATAAATGTGTTTATCTTTTTTTAGTCATTTTAATAATAAATATGTTTATAAATTATTTTTTATTAAATATATCAATTGTTTATTAGGCACTTATAAGTGCTCAAGATAATAAATAATTGTTTAAAATTTTAAATTTTTATAAGACAATATCAGTTTATAAGTATTTGTGGGTATTTCGTTCGAACTTTGAAATTAATATCGGAAATGAAATCAAAATAAAATGTAATCAAAATTGAAATGATTATTTATTTTTTTTATTTGGTTCAATTTGAAATTGAAATTTGATTTCCTTCAACGTTATTTGGATTACAATAAGATTGAAATCAATAGCTATTTTATAAAAACATAAATTGCTAAAAACTAGGGGTATATGAAAAATTTTGGACACTAAAGGCTTATCATGAAGAGATTCAATATTATTGGCACAAAAATAAAATATATTGATTTGATTGATGAAGAGAAAATGTACATAATTAAAAAAATATAAATAATAAAAAAATACATGTATTTTGGAGATGGATAAAGATAGTTAATTTAATTTTGTGTGTCTTATATTTTTCATAGTGAGAATAAATATTTTTTAATTTTTGGTTATTGTCAGAGATCAAATTTGATTAATTGAGAGTTGGTGGCAAATTATTAAATTCCATTTGTTAGGGTAATGTAATTCTCATTACTTTATCAATTTTATTCATTCCAAGAGTATAAATGAAAATAACTTATTTTTATTCTAATTTCCACACCAAATTAAACACCACCTTAATGCTTATAAAAATTTTTTTTTTTCAAAATTAGGTCAAACACCCTCCTAGTTATTAGTATATAAGATTTAAACGTTAGCTAATTTCTTCCTTATTTTACCAACCAAACTTTAGCTATATAGACTATAGTTTCACCAATAAGGAATCTCATAACTTTTTCTTTTTTTTAATCATCATTTCAAAGTAGAACCGTAAAGGACCATAAGGGCGTGAGAGCTCTCTTTATTAAATTTTAACACAACTATATATCTATGACTCGAACTCGAAATATCTAATTAAGTTAGAATATTTTTTTTTAAATAGAATCATTTTTTCTCTTTTTACTTTTTTTTTGTTATATATCTTGGATTAATAATCTTATGGTCATTAAATCATCAAAAGCATGTATATATATCATACATAAAATCTCAAATATTAGGGCAAACTGTAATTAAGTTGTGTGATAAATATAATAAATTAAGTAAAATTTGGATATTGTAAAACCCTTGATTTTTGGGGAAATTAGAGTTAGGGCAAAATGGTAATTTTGCCTTCAATTCACATTCGGGTGAATTTTATAACGTTTGGTGCTTATTTTCATAATGTGGGTGTTGAGATGTTTGTTTTGAGTATAATATTGTGTTTTTGGCTTCGGGGGGTATTTTGGTCATTTTGGCGGTCGAAAAATTTTCGGGTTTCGTTTTACTGTTTTTGATGTCATTTTGGTGACCGTGATGTCATTACGGTTATTTTAAGTATAATTTTGCTAGGGTTTGTGTTTCGGAAATTTTTCGAAAATTTATTAATTTTTAATTAAAATAAATTAAATTAAATTAATAAATTAAATAATTCTGAAAATAATTGAATTTGGGTTTAGTTGTAAATTTTTATAAGTTAGTTGGGGTATTTTTTGAATTTTTAAAGAGTTTTAGGGTATTTTTAAATAAAAAAAATTAATCTCTGGGTATATTGGTAATTTTTCACCTAAAAATTGTATAAATAAGGGTGTTAGGGCACCCATTTGAGTGTTTAAAATTATTTGCGCCGTCAGAGAGAGAAAGAGGAGAAAAATCAAAATTTTTTTTCAAAATCAGAGGCTTGTCGTTTCGGTCAGTGGGCGCGCGGTAGCCAGTGTCGTTCGGCGTGTAGGCGTGTCGTTCGGCGTAGAGCTGCGGGCTGGAGGCATTGTCGTTCGGCGAGTGGAGCGTGTCGTTCGGCGGGCCAGCGGAAAATCGCAGATTGTCGTTTTGGCTTCCAATTTTAGGCAGTTTCGAGATTTTGAGGTTTCTTCAATTTTTTTTTTCAATTTCTTCCAACTTGATGGCATGATTTGTGTTGTTGGATGTTTGTATAATGTTTAGGGTGTTAGAAAATAATATTTTTGATTTATTTTGATTTTTTAATTAATTAAAAATAATTAAAAGTTGTAGGATGATTTTGGAGGTTCTTGATGTTTAATATTTGATTTGTGAGTTTAAGTTAATGATCTAGCATTTTTGGCAATTGTAATCTATTCTGGGGATGTTATACTTGATCTAGAAATTTATTTTTGAATTTTCATGTTTGATTTATATTTTTAATTCATTAATAAAGTGAAAAATTATTTCTGCTGTTGATTACTAATATTTCAGTAACTTTGTTGAATTTTTAAAAATTATTGGTAAATGATCTAGGTCTAAATTTTTGATATGTTTTAGGATATGATGTTAGGTGTTTATAAAAAATATTTTGATGTCTGGTTTAAATGTTTGTGTTTCAAAATAAATTTATTTCTCAACTGCTGCCAGTATGGTAACTGGTTGTGTGAATCCGTTTTAAAATTTTAATTGAGGGACTTAGAGGTTTTTAAAAATTATGAAATTTTGATATGTTGTTTATTAGGATGTTTTGAATCTGTGAAAAATAATTTTGAGTCTGGTTCTAATGTTTAGGTTCCAAAATAAATTAAGAATTGACACTGCTGTTGGTTAAGGGTTTTCTGATGATGTCTGATTTGAAAATTATTTTGAAGGTCTTAGATGTCTTGAAAAATTATGAAATTTTTATATGTTGTCCATACTGATGTCTATAATATGAGAAAATTATTTGGATAATTTTGTGATAACTAAATGTGAGGGATTTATGATGATTTTTGCTGTACTGATTTTTAGTGGTTCAAACAGGACCAGAATGTTGTAAAATATTTTTGGAGGATCAAATAAATTTGGATTAATCTAAAATTTTTTCACACACATTATTTTGATGTTGGAGAAGCTACTGGAATTTTTCCAGAGTTTTTGAATGATGAAATTATTTTCTGGAAATATTTGAACTATAGGGACGACTTAAGAATTTTATCAGTTTTGGGTGTTGGTATGAATTATGATTTTTGCATAGGGAATGATATGATATTATTTGATAAATGAGTTATAAAAATTGAGTTGAGTTTCTGGTTCTAATGAATTTTAATTAATTAATTGATTTTGTATTTTTGTGGTGCGATCGGTTTAACCATTGGGTTGAACCATAATTTTGAGTTGAGTCGGGTTGATTTTTTATTTTTGATTATCTTGGTTAATTGTTGGTTAAGTATTGGTCTTTTTGCATTCATAACATGCATTGCATCCCTCATGATAGATGAGATAGTGGGTTTGACTATTGGATTATGTAATTATCTTTCTTTAGGCAATAATCCGGCTGAAGCTCGAGGTCAATAGGTTGTGAGGATTTGGCTAAGCTTTTCTTTGGATACCAAGTAAGTTCATGGGTGTATGTGTATTGTTTGTGATGTGCTACTTGCTAATTAAACTATTATATCTATATAACCCTTCGAATATACTATTCTTTTTAATTTCGATATATTATCCTTTCTTGCCCTAGCCTTGCATGTGAATAGGAGACAGAGAAACTTGTATGCTATTTGCTAAATGTCTTGATGTGATATTGAATATTTTTGTGATGTGCGATGGTGTGTCTAATGGGGACGGAGGATGTGGATTGTGATTATGGAGATTATTTTATATATCGATATCGATCTTGTTCTTGGGGCTTATGCCTACTTGCTCTTGGGGCCACGTGCCTACTTGTTCTTGGATATGGTTGGAAGATGAGGATGTTATATTTTGTAGACCCCGATACACCATCATGTATGTGATTATTGTGGTTGTTACTTGATATATATTACTCTGATTGTATTAGTGTTTCTCTGCCTCTCATGAGCTTACTGAGCGTATTTATATCGCTCACACCCTTATAGATTGATTTGCAGGTTGAAGTTATTTTCCTTAGTGAGCTCGGTCGATCTTTTTGTTGATCTTCTAGTTTGGTTGTGGATTTTGGTTCGTCCGCATATTTACTTCTCTCCATAGAGATTTCTAGATAATTTTGGGCGGACCGTGTCCGAACCCCTTTTTCTTGTAATAAGGAGTAAACTGTTTCTTTGCATCTAGTTTGAGTTTTAATTATCGAACTTGATTCTTTAATAGTATCATTTCTATTGATGACTTGATTATGGAATAAATTTATTGAACTTAGTAATTTTGCACTTTAATAATAAATTTAAATTAGGCTTGTAAGGTTGTACTTAGATATAGCCTTACGCCGGTCCCGGCTCCCCTGTTTGGGTCGTGACAAAAGTGGTATCAGAGCACTAGGTTTCGATTTTGTTTAAATACTATCCAGAAATCATTAGGATATTTCATTTCAAATCCTTTACTTCCTTTCTGCGTTAATCAACCTGTTTCTCTGCTAGCAGGTGCAATGTCTTAACGAAACACTCGTTTTCCTTTAATTGGTGGGACCAGCAATGCTGGGGTATCATTTGAAGCTGAGCATCAGCCAGCCACTCATGTTGAGGAGCCACCTCAACCATGTAGACCTGGAAGACCTCGGAGAGTGGTAAATGAAAATGTGCAAGGGATGGAAGATCAGAATTTTGTACCGGAGGATGAGGGACTATTTGAAGTACCACTTAATGAAGATCAGGAGCCACCACCTCCAACTCCTGATAATGTGAATGTGCCAGGACAAGTACCAGTTCAAGGAAACCCAGATGCATATCTAAACACACTTCTAACACTACAGAGATCTATGGAAGCTCTCACTGATGGAGTAGTTCGGGTTGTTCAAGGCATGGGTAACAATATGAATGTTAATGCTCATGCTGCAGCTAGAGGAAATGGATTAACTGACGACCTGGATTTGCACAAATTTATTAGAGTTGATCCACCTACATTCTCCAATCTTGCTACAGAAGACCCTCTAGCATTTCTTAATAAAGTTAAGATCATCTGTGATGAGAGCCATAGAGTTAACTGGGCATCAAATGCAAAGATCAGCTGAAGAATGGTATAAGATCTCTGTCCAAGGCCAGGTTGAGGTATGGGAAGATTTCAGAAGAATGTTTATGCAAAATTTTATGCCTCGGAATGTGATGAAAGCGAAAGCAAGGGAGTTTGAAATGTTGACTCAGGGCAACAAATCTATAGCTGAGTACTGGGAGCAGTTTCAAGAGCTAAGGAAGTATGCTACACGTGTGTCTCAGGATGAAGAATCTATGAATGATAGATTTGTGGATGGCCTGAATGACAAATACTATGAGTTAATAGCCAGTCACAATTACAAGGAGATACATTTGGCTGTTAATGCTGCTCTGGGGTTAGAAAACAGAAAAAGGAATATTGATGCTGGAGAATCAAGCAGAAAGAAGAACAAGCCAGGGAATCTATCAGGTCATCAGGGGCAGTATAGTGGTCAGAGAGGTAATGATAATGGTGGGCGCTATCAGCAACAGGGTCCTAGAGCCCCTACTTGTGAGTCTTGTGGCTTACATCATACGGGAGAGTGCCGAAGGAAGACTGGAGCTTGTTTTAACTGTGGACAGATGGATCACCAAGTCAAAGATTGTCCAATTCCTAAGCGCAATCAGACTCAGGCAGGTCAGCATACTCAGTCCAGACCATTTGGCAATCAAGCATATAGGGGTAACTATCAAAATGGAAATGGTTATGGTAGAGGTAATGGTGGCCGTGGACAGTTTAATGGTAACAGATATCATGGTGGTCGAGGTTATAATGGAGAAAGAGGCTATCAGGGCCAGCAGGGCCGAGGATATCAGGGCCAGCAGGGCCGAGGATACCAGGGCCAGCAGGGTCGCGGTTATCAGGGCTACCAGGGTCAGCAGTATCAGCAGGGTCGTGGATATCAGGGTGCTGCAAATAATGGAAACCAACATAATGGTAGAGCAGTTCAGCCAGTGGGACAAGGTAATGGTCAGAACCATAATCAGAATCAGGGCCAAAACCAGAATTATGCTCGGGTGTTCAACCTAAATCATCAGCAGGCTCAAGTTGATAACAATGTGGTGCAAGGTACTCTTTCTATTTGTTCTCTAGATGCACACATATTGATAGATCCTGGAGCTACTCATTCATTCATATCACCTAGTTTTTTTATCTAGGCTGAGTATTACATCTGAACCTATGGAAATGCCATTAGTTGTTCATACACCTTTAGGAGAGGAGGTAGAATCTTTAAAGGTATACAAGAATTGCGTTGTTAAAGTTAAAAATGTTGAACTTCTTGCGGATCTAGTGGCATTAGATGTGATAGAGTTTGATATCATCTTGGGTATAGATTGGTTAGCTCGGCACGGAGCTAATTTGAACTGTAAGGATAAGGTAGTGGTGTTTGCATATGAGGCCGACAAGACTGTGACATTTTATGGCTCTAAAATCAATGGGACCAGTCAGCTAATTTCAGCTATGAGAGCTAGAAGATTGTTGCGAAAGGGTTGTAATGCCTACCTTATTTCTATTCAGGATGTAAGCAAGGAAGAAACGAAACTTGAAGATATCCCGACAGTACGAGATTACATGGACGTGTTTCCAAACGATTTACCAGAGTTACCACCGGAACGAGAGATTGAATTCTCCATTGATCTTGTACCTGGAACCAATCCTATTTCTATGCCTCCATATAGGATGGCTCCAGCAGAGCTTAAGGAGTTGAGAGAGAAATTGAATGACTTGTTGCAGAAGGGATATATCAGACCGAGTACTTCACCGTGGGGTGCTCCAGTTCTTTTTGTGAAAAAGAAAGATGGATCAATGAGACTATGTATCGATTATCGACAACTGAATAAGGTGACTGTGAAGAACAGATATCCATTGCCTAGGATTGATGATTTGTTTGATCAGTTACAGGGAGCAAAGTTTTTCTCTAAGATTGATTTGTGGTCGGGTTATCATCAGTTGAGGGTGAAAAAGAGTGACATACCTAAGACTGCTTTTCGCACGAGGTATGGGCATTATGAATTTTTAGTGATGTCCTTTGGACTTATTAATGCTCCTGCTGCTTTTATGGACATGATGAACAGGGTGTTTAGCCCTTATCTCGATCGGTTTGTTGTCGTATTCATTGATGACATTCTGATATATTCAAAATCCAAGGAAGAGCATGAGCATCATTTGAAGTTGGAGTTACAGACTTTAAGAGAACATCAGCTTTACGCTAAGTTCTCCAAATGTGAGTTTTGGTTGGACAGGGTTGTCTTTTTGGGCCATGTTATATCCGCAGAGGGTATTCAGGTTGATTCACAGAAGATTGAGGCAGTGATGGATTGGCAGAGACCGAAGACTGTTACTGAGATTCGGAGTTTTCTGGGGTTAGCAGGATACTACAGAAGGTTTGTTAAAGATTTCTCCAGAATAGCCGCACCTTTAACAAAACTCACTCGTAAAGGTGTTAAGTTCATTTGGGATGATGCTTGCGAAGAGAGTTTTGCTACTCTTAAAGATAGATTAACTACTGCACCAATACTTGTGTTACTAGAAGGTACTGAGGGGTATTCTGTTTATTGTGATGTATCAGGCGTTGGTCTGGGTTGTGTGTTGATGCAACATGGTAAGGTAGTCGCATATGCCTCTAGACAGCTGAAGAAGCATGAGGTAAACTATCCTACACATGATTTAGAAATGGCTGCAGTTGTATTTGCACTCAAGATCTGGAGACATTATCTTTATGGAGTTACTTGTGAGATCTTCACTGATCATAAGAATCTTAAGTATGTATACTCCCAAAAAGACTTGAATTTGAGATAGAGAAGATGGGTAGAATTTCTTGAAGACTACGACTATAGCATCCAGTATCATCCGGGTAAAGCGAATGTTGTTGCTGATGCTCTAAGTCATAAGTCTGTGGGTAGTCTGTCCCACATTTCAGTTTCCAGAAGACCGTTGATACGGGAGATACATCAACTGCTAGGTGATGGTTTAACTTTCCATATGTCTGGTAAAGAAATTGAAGGTGATAGAGGTGTGTTGTTGGCTAATATGACAGTCAAACCTGATTTTCTTGATGAGATAGTTTCAACGCAGAATACGGATGAGGAGTTGTCAACGATCCGCCAGAAAGTCTTGTCAGGTGAATCCACAGAATTCTCGGTTGATGAAAAAGGAGTTTTGCAGTTCGGTTCAAGGTTCTGTGTGCCTTCAGTGGATGATTTAAAGAAAAAGATTTTGAAAGAAGCTCACTCTACCAAGTACACTATACATCCTGGTTCTACTAAGATGTATCGAGATTTAAAGCAGATGTATTGGTGGAAAGGAATGAAGAATGATGTTGCAGAGTTTGTTTCTCAATGTTTACCTTGCCAGCAAGTTAAGTATGAATATCATAAACCAGCTGGTTTATTGAGAGAGTTACCACTACCCGAGTGGAAGTGGGAGAGAATCACTATGGATTTTGTTGTCGGATTGCCAAAGACTCCTGGTGGCTATGATTCGATCTGGGTGATTGTAGACCGATTGACCAAGTCAGCGCATTTTCTTCCGGTTAATACCAAGTATACAGTATCTCAGTATGCAAAGTTGTATATTAATCGGATTGTGAGTCTGCATGGGGTACCAGTTTCCATTGTATCTGATAGAGGTGCTCAATTTACATCCATGTTTTGGCAGAAGCTTCATAAAGGGTTAGGTACCGATCTTCATTATAGCACGGCTTTTCATCCTCAAACAAATGGACAGTAGGAGAGAACCATTCAGACCTTGGAGGATATGCTACGATTGTGTGTTCTGGATTTTAAGGGAAGTTGGGCAGATCATCTTCCATTGGTAGAGTTTGCCTATAATAATAGTTATCAAGCTAGCATTGGTATGGCTCCTTTTGAAGCATTGTATGGTAGACGGTACAGAACCCCATTGTATTGGGAGGAGGTTGGTGAGCGTCGTATTGAGGGTCCCGATCTTTTGCAGTATAATGCACAGGTTGTACCGGTAATTCAGGATCGGATCCGTACTGCTTTTAGTAGATAGAAAAATTATGCTGATCTTAAGCGAAGGCATCTTGAGTTTGCAGTTGGTGATAGGGTGTTTCTGAAAGTTTCATCTTTTAAAGGTGTTATGCGGTTTGGTAAGAAAGAAAAATTGGCTCCCAGATTTATCGGTCCTTATGAGATCCTAGAACGTGTCGGTGATGTTGCTTACAGACTAGATTTGCCACCCGAATTAGCAGCTGTGCATCCGACTTTTCATGTTTCGATGTTGAGAAAATATGTATCGAACCCCAATCATGTTCTGGCTTCAGAGACCATTGAGATTACTGATGATTGTACTTATGAGGAGCAGCCTGTAGCTATTTTGGACCGTCAGGTCAAGCGATTACGTTCAAAGGATGTGGCTTCAATAAAGGTTCTTTGGCGTAACAATTCTGTTGAGGAATGCACCTGGGAAGCAGAGGAACTCATGCTAGCAAAATACCCTCATTTGTTTGAGTCTTCAGGTGCGTTATTGATTTCGTGGGCGAAATCATTTTAAGGGGGTTAGAGTGTAGTTATTAATAGTCTTGATATAACACCATATGCATGGATATCATTACATCATTATTACATCATTATATCTTTTGTACATCATAAATGTATATGTGTTTTGTCTGGTATTATTTATGATAGTTTGCTATTAAATTGGTTATTGGAAGAAGTTTTTGAAAATCTTGGTTTGTTGATATCGGATGTTATTCTTGAATAAGTCTGGATTGTTGGTAGAATGATGAGTATCATATGGATAAGTATTATATTAGTAATGGTTTTGGTTGATTTGGGTTTGACTTGAACACTTGAGTTTTGACTTTTTGTGATGATTGTTGATGAGTGGTAGTTGAAAAGAAAATGCTTCTGTTTGATTTTATAATAAACATAACCTGAAGCAAAACTGGAACAGTCTATAGCGCTTAGTATTGTGGGGTTATGACCTGATCAACCATAAAAACATGTACTAAGTGAGTTATGCTTTCCGGATTTGTGTATAACTTAAAATATAAAAGTGTTTTGATAATGAGTATGTTATTGGGTAAAATTTCGAGGACGAAATTTGTTTAAGGGGGTTAGATTGTAAAATCCTTGATTTTTGGGGAAATTGGAGTTAGGAGCAAAATGGTAATTTTGCCTTCAATTCACATTCGGGTGAATTTTATAACGTTTGGTGCTTATTTTCATAATGTGGGTGTTGAGATGTTTGTTTTGAGTATAATATTGTGTTTTTGGGTGTTGAAATAATATTTTTGATTTATTTCAATTTTTTAATTAATTAAAAATAATTAAAAGTTGTAGGATGATTTTGGAGGTTCTTGATGTTTAATATTTAATTTGTGAGTTTGAGTTAATGATCTAGTATTTTTGGCAATTATAATCTGTTCTAGGGATGTTATACTTGATCTAGAAATTTATTTTTGAATTTTCATGTTTGATTTATATTTTTAATTCATTAATAAAGTGAAAAATTATTTCTGCTGTTGATTACTAATATTTTAGTAACTTTGTTGAATTTTTAAAAATTATTGGTAAATGATCTAGGTCTGAATTTTTGATATGTTTTAGGATATGATGTTAGGTGTTTATAAAAAATATTTTGAGGTCTGGTTCAAATGTTTGTGTTTCGAAATAAATTTATTTCTCAACTGCTGCCAGTATGGTAACTGGTTGTGTGAATCCGTTTTAAAATTTTAATTGAGGGACTTAGAGGTTTCTAAAAATTATGAAATTTTGATATGTTGTTTATTAGGATGTTTTGAATCTGTGAAAAATAATTTTGAGTCTGGTTCTAATGTTTAGGTTCCAAAATAAATTAAGAATTGACACTGCTGTTGGTTAAGGGTTTTCTGATGATGTCTGATTTGAAAATTATTTTGAAGGTCTTAGATGTCTTGAAAAATTATGAAATTTTTATATGTTGTCCATACTGATGTCTATAATATGAGAAAATTATTTGGATAATTTTGTGATAACGAAATGTGAGGGATTTATGATGATTTTTGCTGTACTGATTTTTAGTGGTTCAAACAGAACCAGAATGTTGTAAAATATTTTTGGAGGACAAATAAATTTGGATTAATCTGAAATTTTGTACACACATTATTTTGATGTTGGAGAAGCTACTGGAATTTTTCCAGAGTTTTTTAATGATGGAATTATTTTCTGGAAATATTTGAATTATAGGGACGACTTAAGAATTTTATCGGTTTTGGGTGTTGGTATAAATTATGATTTTTGCATAGGGAATGATATGATATTATTTGATAAATGAGTTATAAAAATTGAGTTGAGGTTCTGGTTCTAATAAATTTTAATTAATTAATTGATTTTGTATTTTTTTGGTGCGATCGGTTTAACCATTGGGTTGAACCATAATTTTGAGTTGAGTCGGGTTGATTTTTGATTTTGGATTATCTTGGTTAATTGTTGGTTAAGTATTGGTCTTTTTGCATTCATAACATGCATTGCATCCCTCATGATAGATGAGATAGTGGGTTTGACTAGTGGATTATGTAATTATCTTTCTTTAGGCAATAATCCGGCTGAAGCTCGAGGTCAATAGGTTGTGAGGATTTGGCTAAGCTTTTCTTTGGATACCAAGTAAGTTCATGGGTGTATGTGTATTGTTTGTGATGTGCTACTTGCTAATTAAACTATTATATCTATATAACCCTTCGAATATACTATTCTTTCTAATTTCGATATATTATCCTTTCTTGCCCTAGCCTTGCTTGTGAATAGGAGACAGAGAAACTTGTATGCTATTTGCTAAATGCCTTGATGTGATATTGAATATTTTTGTGATGTGCGATGGTGTATCTAATGGGTACGGAGGATGTAGATTGTGATTATGGAGATTATTTTATATATCGATATCGATCTTGTTCTTGGAGCTTATGCCTACTTGCTCTTGGGGCCACGTGCCTACTTGTTCTTGGATATGGTTGGAAGAGGAGGATGTTATATTTTGTAGACCCCGATACACCATCATGTATGTGATTATTGTGGTTGTTACTTGATATATATTACTCTGATTGTATTAGTGTTTCTCTGCCTCTCATGAGCTTACTGAGCGTATTTATATCACCCACACCCTTATAGATTGATTTGCAGGTTGAAGTTATTTTCCTTAGTGAGCTCGGTCGATCTTTTTGTGGATCTTCTAGTTTGGTTGTGGATTTTGGTTCGTCCGCATATTTACTTCTCTCCATAGAGATTTCTGGATAATTTTGGGCGGACCGTGTCCGAACCCCTTTTTCTTGTAATAAGGAGTAAACTGTTTCTTTGCATCTAGTTTGAATTTTAATTATCGAACTTGATTCTTTAATAGTATCATTTCTATTGATGACTTGATTATGGAATAAATTTATTGAACTTAGTAATTTTGCACTTTAATAATAAATTTAAATTAGGCTTGTAAGGTTGTACTTAGGTATAGCCTTACGCCGGTCCCGGCTTCCCTGTTTGGGTCGTGACAGATATAATAAAAAGTTTTCTTAATGTTTCGTTAAGTTAATTATGATCTTAGTAATAACTACATTACTACATAGATATAATTCTGTAAATATAATCTAAAAGGTCATAAAAATATTAAAATTATTTTACAAAATGATTAAGAGTTTGTATAGCATGAGCAAATGTTATAGATTTTTTAGAATTCAAATATTTATTCACATTTTATATTTGATATAAATAAAAATTCATTTAAAATATTATATTTTTAATTTTATGAAATTAATTATTCTGGAATCAAATTTTATCGAAATTGATAGAATTTGATCAACAAGAGCCTAAGCAAACAAAGCCAACAAATTTGAAATATAAATTAATAACACTAGCTATTTGCAATAAATTGTACATTTAATCGAACCATGAAAATTAATTTATAAATAAAATTTATTTTAAATAAAATTGATTTAAAAATAAAATAAGAGGGTATTTCTCAAAATTTAAAAGCTGGTCAAAACTGATTATAAGCAGTTTTTAGATTATAAGTTGTTTATTTAAGTATTTCTGAAAACTTAAATAGTAGATTATAATATGATTTTAATCAGTTTTTTAAAAGTTGGGTTTTGCTACTTTTTTTTAAGCACTTATTTTTTAAGCAGTTTTGACAAAGTAAAAGACCATACTATCCCTACCTAATCTTTTATATTCCAAATTTGCCCACCCTATACACTTTAGTTCCCATCAAAATTCTTTTATTTTTAGGATTCTAATTAATATTTTTAGGATTCTAATTAATTTGGTAATATTTACATGGTAATTTTTTATTTGTATAATTTATTGATAACACCAATATTATTATTATTATTAAATAAATTTTATTATTATTATTTTTGACATTTAAAAATTATTTTTATACAATAAATAAACTCAGGGACAGTTTGGTCATTTTGACAGTTTCTGCAATTAAAAACTGATTATAAGCTGATTTTACCGAAACACTTAACTGATTATAAACTGATTATCAGCTGATTATTAACTAGTTTACAGAAACGTTTAACTGCTTATTTTTAATCTGATTATAATTTAAAGATCACTTATTCACAATAAGCTGAAAAGCTCCAGTTTTGAGAAACACCCTCTAAATTTTACATGAATTTATATTTGCAGTCATACGTTCGACTCTAATTGTATTTGCAGACAGAAAAAATAAATGCCAAGCGAACTATTTGGTCTATGTGCTAAAACTACTTAATTATGAGATGGCAAGAGATGTGCAAATTTTTTGGAACCGACCGAACTAAATTAAATTTGATCAGATTCGGTTAGTTTATAGTGTATATTCAGGTGAAATTGAATTTATATTTAAAAAAAATTAGGTTTAGTCGAATGGTCGTGTTGAGATTTTTTTCATTTAAACCAGAATTCAACTAATAAACATATTATACATATATATTTATAATATACAGTATATAACACGATCCAATCCGACCCGAACCATAAATTTATATATGTATAATATTATATATATAAAGTATATTCATAATATTATATATATATATATATGTATATTCAATTCAACTAGACTGAACTCAATCAAAACAAAAAATATACAAATCGATTGAAAAAATATATAATTTCAATAGAGTTTGGTTTGAATTTTTTGCATTTAATTGTATTCGGTAAGATTAAAATATATCCAAAATTCAATCAAACTGGATCGATGTCCACCCTTATGAGATAGTAAGTTTTTATATTTGGATTGAAAAATTTTAAATATATTTATTTTTTACCTATTTTATTTTTTACTTTTTAAAAAAAATTTTGAATATTCATATTGAACTGAATTGAACTAGATTTCAAAAAAAAATAATTTTTATTCCATATTGTCCCAAAAAATTAAGACAATATTAGACAAAAAATTTTATTTCAATATAATTTTGGATATTGAATTTTTAAAATCTGACTTTCAATATGATTTTGAAAATTTGTAAATCTTTGAATTGAAAAAATCGTGCATAAGCTATTTCTAAATGGCTTCAAATGATACTTCTAATAAATATTTAAACAATTATTTTTTATTACCTTAATTAAACTTTGTGAAATAAATTAAAATTCTATAATTATTATAATATATTAAAAAAATAATTTATGTACATCAACAACATTCAAATGGTCGAAGTGCTTTATAGAGATATTTTCAATCAACATTTAACTAATCATTCGAATTCAATGAAAAAGATTTATAAATTCTTTTTATAAATTTAAATAATTCTATCAATAAATTCAAAAGAATTATACATCGTTCTAAATGACAAATTAAAATTTTTATATTTTATTTCTTATTAGTAAATTTACAAATTGTTTTAATAATTTAAATTTATAAAATGATGGAGCATAGCTAAAGGGTGAAAAAGTTAAATGCTAACTTGTGTTTTGTTATGTTTAAACTAAAACTAATTAGCCATACATTGAAATGGTAGAAAAATGTCTTAATCCACACAAATAAGATTCATAAAACAACTTCTATTATTGGACACTTATTGCTTGTCCATTTCTATTAATCATTAAAATTAAATGGATAAATTATGATTTTGATGTTAAATTAATAAATAACTTATATTGTAGGTTAAAATTGTAAAAATCATAATAAGACCATTAGAAGCATAACATTTTGCCAAATGTCAAAACTGTAATCTTTGTGTGGACGACTATTTTTTACCATTTATACTAAAAATAAAAAACAAAAAGTGATGTTAACTTTTTTTTTATTAATTATATGCGATGAAAAAAAAATATCACACATTTAAATTTAAAATTTAAATAGAAATAATATATATTTTTTATCATTAAATTATCTTTTAGTAGTTTATTTTAAAGTTTTGTTTAATAATTATTTATTTTTTAATGAAAATATATCATATTTATTTTAAAAAAATTTTTCTATTTAAAATAAGAAATAAATTCATATTTAGTTTTGTCATAAAAAGTAAAGAATTATAATTTTTCAAAACCATATCCTCAAGTGTCCAAAGAATATTTTTTTGAACAAAAGTTTCCAAAAGAATAATGGAACCCATAGGATGACATTTTTTACAATTATTATTATTATTATTATAGTTAATAATTAACCCGTTTACCTTAAAATTAATTATTATTGGTAATATATCTTTAAAAATATTTTTTCAATGATAAAATTTTAAATCTATAAGAAAAAAGATGTTAAATTCACTTTAAAGTTTAAAAAAAAAATAGAAGACTTAAAAAAACTTATTAAAATAGTTTATTTTGAATTCTTGAAGAAAAGTTAAATTTATCATATTATCTATCACTGAATTAATTTCTTTATAAATTAATGAATTAATTTTTACTGGCATGTTGAAATTTGAAAAAGCATTTCATAGCTTATGTCTGGTAATGTAGCCGGCTCTTTTTAGAGTAATTTACATTTGTGTGCTTCTTTATAAAAAATATAGTTAATATAGTTAATTTTTTAGCATTGAAATTTTTTAGAAAAAAATGACAACTTTCAGCATATTTTTTAAAATTTTTACTTTTTTACTAGAGATATTTTAATTATTTTATTATAAACTCATAAAAAATTCATTATAAACTGTATAAAATTTATAAATTCATTATAAACTCATCGCAAACTCTTTATAAACTAATAAAAATCTAATATTTTAGTAAATATTTTATAAATTTTAATATTTTAGTAAATATTTTATAAATAAGATAAATTTAAAATTATTTTTATTTTTTGTTGTATTTTTATTAAAAGCCCAATTTTTTAAAACTTCATTTTTAATGTAATAACATTAAAATGCCAATTTTAAAATAATTATTAAAAGGATTTGGTTAATGTAATAACATTAAAACACCAATTTTAAAATAATTATTAAAAGAATTTGGTTAATAAGCTTAAAAAAATAAGGTCCCCACATTAATTCATTTAAGTGGGATTAATTTCAATCCAAAAGTAGTAAACTCATTAGAAAATAATCTCGCGCGCGCGCACATACTTACAAGTAGAAATAAAATGTGATAGAAAGTGAAAAATATTCATAAATTCAAAGTCTTTAAAAAACTATACATAGTGTCTAATTAATAAAGCTTAATAATATTTTAATAATAGTATTAAAAAATATATATAAGAGGATATTTAGTCAATGAGAAGTATTCCATTGAATAATTACTTATATAAGAGAAAAAAATGACTTATATACAATCATCATTCTAAAAATTTATTATACTTCTTTTAAATGTCCTAAAAAGATTATCACTTTTCTATTAGTGATTACATTATTTTTTTTACTTCATTTTCCTCCTTACTTCCTATTAATATTTATTTTTTAACTTAGAAAATTTATGATATATATATATATATATTTATATCTCTTTTTTTAAAATAACATATATATTCATATCTATAAGTGTTATTGGAGTATTAATAATATTAAAAAAAACTTTGACATAAATATATAATATATTTAAAATTATATTATTGTAAGTATTTGTAAATTCAATACTTCCAAATTGAGTCAAACTGTGAATCATAACTCATACATGGTGATTTAATCTGAATAATTTTGGAAACTTGAAATGTTCATTAATTAAGTTTATGATCTTGCATTTTAAAATGGCCAAATCAAAAGAGAAATGTGCATACTTTATTGCATATAATATAAATAGGGTACTGTATTTTTTTTATTAAATTAGCACAAATAATATTATCATAAAAGAGATAAAAGATCCAATTCAAAAAAAAAAAGAGATAAAAGATTCAAATATGAAAATTTTATATTTTATAATACAAAATTTTTTTAATTGAATCGACTTCTTATTATAATTTCCTTATATATATTTATTATTATAATAATAACTACTCCTCCCATCTCTCTAAAATTGTCACTTTTATAAAAAAAAAATTTATTCCTCTCAAATTGTCATTTTATAGAATAAAAAAAATTAATTATCTTTTTTCAACTATATTCTTATTATTAATGACTCAATTAATGAAATAAAAGTATAATATTAATAAATTAACAAGGGGTATTTAGTGCATTTAAACTAATTTTGTATAATAACTAAAGAATTTAATAATTTTCTTAATAAGTGTGCATGAGCTGAAGACGACGATTTCAGCGAGATGGAGGGAGTACTAATTACTTCCTAAAAAAATATTCATTTCGTCTCAAATAGATAGACTCACTTTTTTTTCATCCGTCTAAAATTATAATTTACTTACTATTTTAATAGGTTGGTGGATATATCGAATCTCTGTAGCATCCTTATTTAATATTATTTATTAAATGTATTTTATGATATAGTAATGATATAATAAAAAAATATAAATAAATTTATATTTTCAATGAAAATAATTAATTTTTCTTAATTCTTATGAAATAAAAAGTATGTCTATCTTTATAAGAAGAATGGAGTAACAGCTACTAATTGCACATGCATTTAGTTTTCGAATATGGTAATATTAGAATATTTGAATATAATTTAATGCAAATGAAGTGTAAAATAAATTTGAATTTGAATTAATTTTTTTCATTAATGTTAAAACAAAATAACAGCACAATAATAATAATAATAATAATAATAATTTTCTCTAAATAATAATAATAACCTCAAAATAATAATAATAACAATAATAATAATGATATTCTAAATCTTGTTGTAAATAAAGAAGAGAGAAGATAGAGAATGATAAAATATGAGAAATCTATGTACTCTTAATTATCATATGAACCACTTATAATGGGGTGTTTATAGTGGTGTAAGCAGAATAAAATATTACAACTAAATTGAATTCTAATTTGAATAGGATAAAACTAATCATAATCTTAATATGGTAAAGTTAATTTAATATAGTAGTCATTCGCATAGTATCTAACATTTTCTCTTGGATGACTATCCCTATAAATATGCCTTATTAAAATCTTACTGAGAAAAATTTAGTGGAATAAAAACTTAGCGAAAGAAAAAAAGTATAATATTCATAGGTAACTTTTCCTCAAGAATACAACTAGCTAAGACATATCTCCAAGCGAGCGCATTCTAATATTGTGAGCATACTTTTTAAAAATTGATGTTGGCAATACTTTAAGAATAAATCTGCTGGATTGTCATTTGAATGAACTTTGCAAATATCAACCTGTCATTCCTTCATAAGTTCCTGAGTATAAAAGAACTTTGGTGATATATGTTTAGTTCTATCACCTTTTATGTAGCCTCCTTTGATTTGTGTAATACATGTTGTATTATCTTCATGTAATATTATTGGTTATTTGCTTATAGGTAATCCACATGCTCTTCTAATATGTTTAATTATGCTTCTCAACCATACACATTCACGGCTAGCCTCATGAATATTTAATATCTCTAAATGATTTGATGAATTAGCAGTGATTGTTTGCTTCACAGATCGCCATGAAATAGCAGTATTATTATATATAAAGACATAATTTATTTGGGATCGAGCTTTATGAGGATCAGAAAGATATCCAGCATCAACATATCATGTCAATTCAAACTTTATTCCTTTTGGAAAAAATAAACCCATATCAGATGTGCCACGTAGGTAGCGTAAAATATGTTTCACTCCATTCCAATGCCTTTTAGTTGGTGCTGAACTAAACTTTGTATTATTAACTGCAAAATCAATATCTGATTTTGTATTGTTAGCAAGATATAAAAGTATCCATATTGTATTAAGATATGGTACTTCAGGACCAAGAATCTCTTCATTATCTTCTCGAGGGCGAAAAAGATCTCTTTTTACATCAAGAGAACGAACAAATATTAGAGTGGTTAATGGATAAGATTCATCCATATAAAATTGTTTTAAGATTTTTTTCAATACATGATGATTGATGGAGAAGAATTCAATTTGACAGATATTCAACTTGAAATCCAAGATAAAATTTTATTTTTTTAAGATCCTTCATTTCAAATTCCTTTCTTAAATAGTTTGCAGTAATTCAGATCTCTTATGGAGTTCCCACTATATTTAAATCATCAACATAAATTGTAACTATAGCAAATTCAGAATTTATCTTTTTAACAAAAACACATGGGCAAAGAAGATTATTTGCGTATCCATTATTCATTAAGTATGTACTGAGGCGATTGTACCATATTCACTCATATTATTTTAGCTCATACAAGAATCTTTGGAGTTTAATGGAGTAAATTTGTCTAGATTTTGAATTACATGCTTCAAGAATCTTAAATCCTTCTAAGATTTTGCAATAAATTATTCTTATACTTATTAAATCAAAACTTTTTATTGTGTAATACATGTTGTATTATCTTCATGTAATATTATTGGTTATTTGCTTATAGGTAATCCACATGCTCTTCTAATATGTTTAATTATGCTTCTCAACCATACACATTCACGGCTAGCCTCATGAATATTTAATATCTCTAAATGATTTGATGAATTAGCAGTGATTGTTTGCTTCACAGATCGCCATGAAATAGCAGTATTATTATATATAAAGACATAATTTATTTGGGATCGAGCTTTATGAGGATCAGAAAGATATCCAGCATCAACATATCATGTCAATTCAAACTTTATTCCTTTTGGAAAAAATAAACCCATATCAGATGTGCCACGTAGGTAGCGTAAAATATGTTTCACTCCATTCCAATGCCTTTTAGTTGGTGCTGAACTAAACTTTGTATTATTAACTGCAAAATCAATATCTGATTTTGTATTGTTAGCAAGATATAAAAGTATCCATATTGTATTAAGATATGGTACTTCAGGACCAAGAATCTCTTCATTATCTTCTCGAGGGCGAAAAAGATCTCTTTTTACATCAAGAGAACGAACAAATATTAGAGTGGTTAATGGATAAGATTCATCCATATAAAATTGTTTTAAGATTTTTTTCAATACATGATGATTGATGGAGAAGAATTCAATTTGACAGATATTCAACTTGAAATCCAAGATAAAATTTTATTTTTTTAAGATCCTTCATTTCAAATTCCTTTCTTAAATAGTTTGCAGTAATTCAGATCTCTTATGGAGTTCCCACTATATTTAAATCATCAACATAAATTGTAACTATAGCAAATTCAGAATTTATCTTTTTAACAAAAACACATGGGCAAAGAAGATTATTTGCGTATCCATTATTCATTAAGTATGTACTGAGGCGATTGTACCATATTCACTCATATTATTTTAGCTCATACAAGAATCTTTGGAGTTTAATGGAGTAAATTTGTCTAGATTTTGAATTACATGCTTCAAGAATCTTAAATCCTTCTAAGATTTTGCAATAAATTATTCTTATACTTATTAAATCAAAACTTTTTATTGTGTAATACATGTTGTATTATCTTCATGTAATATTATTGGTTATTTGCTTATAGGTAATCCACATGCTCTTCTAATATGTTTAATTATGCTTCTCAACCATACACATTCACGGCTAGCCTCATGAATATTTAATATCTCTAAATGATTTGATGAATTAGCAGTGATTGTTTGCTTCACAGATCGCCATGAAATAGCAGTATTATTATATATAAAGACATAATTTATTTGGGATCGAGCTTTATGAGGATCAGAAAGATATCCAGCATCAACATATCATGTCAATTCAAACTTTATTCCTTTTGGAAAAAATAAACCCATATCAGATGTGCCACGTAGGTAGCGTAAAATATGTTTCACTCCATTCCAATGCCTTTTAGTTGGTGCTGAACTAAACTTTGTATTATTAACTGCAAAATCAATATCTGATTTTGTATTGTTAGCAAGATATAAAAGTATCCATATTGTATTAAGATATGGTACTTCAGGACCAAGAATCTCTTCATTATCTTCTCGAGGGCGAAAAAGATCTCTTTTTACATCAAGAGAACGAACAAATATTAGAGTGGTTAATGGATAAGATTCATCCATATAAAATTGTTTTAAGATTTTTTTCAATACATGATGATTGATGGAGAAGAATTCAATTTGACAGATATTCAACTTGAAATCCAAGATAAAATTTTATTTTTTTAAGATCCTTCATTTCAAATTCCTTTCTTAAATAGTTTGCAGTAATTCAGATCTCTTATGGAGTTCCCACTATATTTAAATCATCAACATAAATTGTAACTATAGCAAATTCAGAATTTATCTTTTTAACAAAAACACATGGGCAAAGAAGATTATTTGCGTATCCATTATTCATTAAGTATGTACTGAGGCGATTGTACCATATTCACTCATATTATTTTAGCTCATACAAGAATCTTTGGAGTTTAATGGAGTAAATTTGTCTAGATTTTGAATTACATGCTTCAAGAATCTTAAATCCTTCTAAGATTTTCATATATATCTAAACATATATCCAAACAGATATAAAAAGTTTTGATTTAATAAGTATAAGAATAATTTATTGCAAAATCTTAATAATGATTATATTAAACCATATTGAGTATGAATATATGTAATAAAATGTTCAATGGTAATATAATCATAAAATATTTTTCAAGTGAATTCATATGTATTATCTAGATAAATTATCTTGATTGATAATCAAGAAATATTGCCTTAATTTTTATAATTGAGCAAGAAATTTAGCAAAAGTAATATTATGAGTTGACAATAGACAAACATGTGACCATCGAGTTGAAGCATCAATTAAAAATATAAAGTATTTAAATGGTCTATAAGATTGAAGGATGTGGCTATAAATATTTTTATATGTTCTTTGTAGAAATTCAAGGGATTTTAAATATAATTTAGATAGTACATGTCTCACAAGTAATTTATCTTGAGCATAATAAGCACAAAAGTAATCATCGGACAAAAGATTTTTTTAATTTTTCAGTGGATGTCCATTTGCATTCTGAATAATATGTCGCATCATATTTGAACCCGGATGATTAATATGATCATACCAAAGTATAAAAATTTTGAAATTTATGCATTTCTGGTGCATATAGTGTAACTCAACCATCTTTATTTGTTATAAAGTACAATCCAATTAAGAAATTTAAAATTTCTTAAATATAAACTTCTGGTTCAAATTCGTAGAGTTAACACATAAAAATTCATTATATTTCTCATTTTGTTAAAATAGGATATCGACTGCGACATATTATTTAAAACTTAATAGATTTCTTCAGAATCTACTTGAATACAATACATCATAAAAATATCATTTTACTCAAATTCAGAATGTTCAAATTCAGAATATAAGGTGGACTCTTCTGGAGTCTTTAACCATATTTGCAGAATCAGATATCATGCTAACATTAATTTTTGCTAATATATATCTTTTTAGTACTTTAATTTTTAAAATTGGTAGAAAAAAAATTTCACCATAACCTTTTTTTATTAAGATCTCGTCCATGATCTTGAGAAAAATATTACATTCACTTCATGGAATGATATAAAGATAGTTGGACGAGTTTGATTTTTTTCATAAAAAGCTAAAAATTTTATTTAGCTACAAGCAAATAAAAAAATTAATTTAAAATATTTTATAATTCTATGTTCTCAATTTTTGATTTCTCGTTTAAATAATAAAAAAATATCATTAATTCTAAGCGATCATGCGAGAATACTTGATTTTCTTTTCATAATATCTCTAAGATTCACAATATTAAGGTGAATCTCATTATCAAATACCTATTACAGATTATTTCTTTAAAAAATATCAAGAGTAATAAATACAAATTTTATGAGACTTAACATTATAAATATATCAAATTTAAATAAAACTCAAAAATTAAATGTATTACAAAACTCATCAAATAAATACGGTCTAAAAAATTATAATTAGAGTTTAAATATTATAACTCTGAAATTACAAATAATCATATCAAATTATAGTAAATATCAAATTATTTACCAGCTTCACTTTAATACAAAAAAAATCTTAAAATTATGAGTGTTTAAACTCGTATCACGATGAATTATTGAAAAATAAAATAAAAGTTCTTTTCTGTTGTAGATTAAAGAAATTAAAATTTTCTCTCTTCATTGTAATAACTTGTAATGATTAATGATAAATATTTGAGGGAAGTAAAATAATAATACTAGTGGCCCATGTAAGTTTATACTAAGTAGACTATTTATAGCATATTTAGTATGCCTATATTAACTAAAAAAAATTATTCACCATTAGCAAGAGTAAAAAAAATCACATAATATTTCTAATTTAATTTCTCAAATATAAGTCAATAGTCTTATTAATTCAATTAGCACAATGAAACGATTAAAAAAGCTTATATACATTCTATTAGCACAATGAAAGTAAGAAACAATATATCATATTTATTAGGAACTAATAGTTTTGATTTGACAAATAAATAAATCATTACTAGTAATATCATTAGCAAAACTCTATAATATTAATTATAACATATTTGCAGCAAAAAAAAGTAAAGATTATTTAAATCCATTAAGACACAAAAAAAAAATCATTTATGTAATACATATCATTATAATAATAATTATTTCACTTAATTTATATTTCATTCTTTTAGTAATATATATAATATAATATTATATTAAAAAAATAGAAAGAAAAAAAAATTAAAATAATTATCTTGAACTTAAATGTTTATAATGAATAAATTGATTAGAATTTCGTGCTAATAACGTTTTATAAATAAAAAAGAGAAAAGATAAAAAATGAGAAAATATGAGAAATTTCTGTATACTTAATTATCCTATGAATCACTTGTAATGAGATATTTATAGTGGTGTAGGTAGAATAAAATATTATAATTAAATTAAATTTTAATTTAAATATAATAAAATTAAATTAATATAATAGTCATTCATATATTATGGAACTGATTTATATCTGTTAATACAGTAATTTAATGTAGTAGGATATCAAATTCATCTATTAATTAATAAGTTAATATTAGTGTGTATATATATCTATATTTTTTTTTAAAAAAATATTTTATATTTCATATCTTAAATAACCAAACGGCACTGCATTTTCTCTTCCTCTCCCTCCGATTCTCTCTACATATCTCTCTCTGATTCTCTCTGAACATTGTGTGATCTGTTTGATCTCAGAGCTTGATATCTCATCATCAGCTTCAAAAATTGATCAAAGTTCTTGATTTATGAGGGGGGGAGAGCTAGCTGGCAATGCCGTCCAAATCAAGGTTCATTCACGGTTAGGGGACAACGCTGTTTACCCGGTTGTCCCACCATCAGCAATGGCGACGTCTCATAGTCAATATCATCATCATCCGCAGCTGCAGATTGTGTTCTCCAACGATTTCAGGCCGTTCAGGCGGTGGGTACCATGGTTGGTACCGCTGTTTGTGGTGGCCAATATTACTCTCTTTTTTATCACTATGCATGCCAATAATTGCCCTAAGAACTCTGGAGATTGTGTTGGCAAGTTTCTTGGGAGATTCTCGTTTCAACCCATTAAGGAAAATCCCCTTCTCGGTCCTTCTTCTAACCCGTAAGTCCTAATTTCTTGCTATATTCGTTTCTTCGTTCGGAAGTTGTTTTGAAATTTTCAAGATTTTGGGTTTTAGCCTGTGAGTTTTGATTAAAATGCTCGATTAATCTTCATATATGTTCCACATTGCCTGTTCTGGTAGTATTTGAATTTTGGAGTGAATTATTTTTCAACTTCCTCTGTATTTTCCAATTCATTTGATTGGGATACTAAAACTAAGTGAATCATTTTTCAATTTTTATTGTGATTTCAAATTTTGTTAAATTGCCTTACACAAAAATCCTTGCATGTTTGTACGGTTTCCAAGTGGTTTATCCAATGTCTGTGCTTAAAGTTGTGCCCTTTACAGTTTCTTACTGCTAACTCTACTGCTTATAGATGATTTTTTTTTTCAGTTTAACTTCTTTGGATCTGGGGGAAGCCTTTTTTTTTTTTGTCTAATACTTAGTTTCTCTCTTTAGATTAGAAAAGATGGGAGCTTTAGATGTGGATAAAGTGGTGCATAGCCACCAGGGTTGGCGGCTCGTTTCCTGCATATGGTTGCACGCTGGAATGTTACATATACTTGCCAACATGCTGAGTCTTATTTTTATTGGAATTCGCCTTGAGCAAGAATTTGGATTTAGTATGTTTCTATTTTCTCGTTTTCATATTTGTTGATTCTAATTTGGGTGTAGCAACAACTTGCCAAAAGTGTAAGGTAAAGCTTGCTTATGTGAATAATTTCCTAGAAAGTTCATTTTCTTTCTAATTATTGCTACTTTCAGAAACAGTTGTGTAATTACTTTGTTGTATATTGATGCTGAAGATGTGAAATGATATATTCCCTTTTTGAAAGTATGGATAATCTTTAATGCTATCTATTTTTTCTGAGGGATAGTGGCATTCTGTTTGTTCGGGTCTTTTAAGCTTAGGGATCAAATTAATGTATCAAAATTTACTAGTTGCTTTAGGCTTATATACCAGATAATTAAATACCATCGTGTATTTTACTGTATTGAATTACCAAAAATATATGTTTCTTTCTGTCTGGCATGAATTGGAAAATTTTGAGAAACTGTATGTTATTGAGTACTGTCAGACATATAAACATCTATTCGTCTAACCTTGGTGATGATATTATGGAGCTACGTCTATAGAATTTCACAAAAAACTCTGTACATCTATGGAATTACACTGACAAAACTTTAAATAATCACATTGCCTAAACTTATAACCAAAAAACTTATGTGAAAAACCCTAGAAATCAGCCTGTTCAAGGGCTTGGCTGTTTAAGACTGTAGTCATATGACAAGAATTCTCTGCAGTCTTGATTTCATGAATGTCTTTATGGATAATTGATAATTTGACAAGGAAGCTGGGGCAGTGGGGTAGGAGGATGAGTCTCACTCTGGGTAGAATAGCTCTACATACTTTTTGTTGATAATTAGGAGCATTTTGAAGATGCATATTATAATTTATACTTTATTTTTGCACTTTTACAGTCCGTATTGGGTTGGTGTATGTCATATCTGGTTTTGGTGGGAGTTTGTTGTCAGCTCTTTTTATCCAGTCAGTTATCTCTGTTGGTGCTTCTGGTGCACTTTTTGGCCTTCTAGGAGGCATGCTTTCTGAGCTGATTACAAACTGGACGATATATGCAAATAAGGTATATTCAGTTGCTCTGTATAAAACTTGATTTCCTACCACACATTTCATCTTTGAAGAGCACAATCTTTGCAGTCCTACACTGAAAAGTTTTCTTATGCAGTTGGCAGCATTGTTGACTCTGGTTTCCATCATTATAGTAAATTTAGCAGTTGGAATTCTTCCACATGTGGACAACTTTGCCCATATTGGAGGATTTCTTTCTGGTTTTCTTCTTGGATTTGTGTTATTAGTTCGGCCCCAATTTGGGTGGGTTAACCAAAGGGCTTGTCCTCCAGGATACATAGCACCTTCAGTTAAATCTAAATACAAGACTTATCAGTGTGTATTACTGGTTCTCTCTGTGATACTCTTGATTGTTGGGTAAGTTGAATTTTATGTTTGGCATCTTGTTTACTTCTTAGATTCTTTGTATGTGATAAATCTACTGCTTTGAAGTATAAATAAGCCTGCCTTGTGGGAAACTACTTCTTAATTAGATTTTCATGTTACAATAACTCAAGTTAAATTGAGAACATTAGCTCACCAGGCTCACAAATGATTCAGGTGTCTAGCTTCATTATAATATTCTAAAGTGTTCTTAACAGACGCTCTATAAATTTTCCAGATTTACTGCTGGGTTGGTTGCACTCCTTCGAGGGATAGATTTGAATGATGACTGTTCTTGGTGTCATTATTTGAGCTGTGTCCCTACCTCATTGTGGAGCTGCAAGTCAAAGCAAGTTTCTTGCAAGGTAACTCTCTCATTCCTTCTCTCTTTACTTGCATATTTTTCATTGGTTTTGTTATGTGGTTTTGGTTCAAACTGGTTAAAAGCAAAAGAAACTGACTTTAGAGGGGAAAAGACTTTTATTAGAAGTAAATGCAGATGAGTTTAAAATGCATAGAAAACCAAGCAAATTTCTTTCCCACATTCAAACTTTTGCACATCTAGACAAGGCAGCCTGAAATAAAACTAAGGTTGGGGACCTTAGGGACCATTAGAAATATCATTTTTATATGCTTATTTGCTTAACTATAGCCGTTTCTGATTTCACATGGTGATTTCATTTACCCATTATCGTTCTTCCAGTCGAGCCAACTCGGAAGCCAATTCAACCTGACATGCTTGAGTAATGGGAAAACCCAAGCCTATGTGTTGCCTGGCGATACACCTTCCCATTCTTATCAGTTTCAGTTATGTTATGAGCTTTGCAGTTGATGTGCACATACATATATATATTTAATACAAGAGATGGTAGAGGGCGTTTGTTTAACAAAATTATTGATATATGATTCATTCATGGATCTGTAAACAACATTCTTCTATTGCCAAAATGTAATGATTCAATTTCTTGAAAAATATTTCTTTTCAGATTACTTTCCTGTATTTCAAATTTGAGTTTACTGTAACTGCAGCTGCTATGGAAGGGACTGACCCATTGGCATGACATAATAGAAATAGCGTTAATTTTTTGAAACAATCTTTTATATTTTAATAATTAAAATCCAATTGAATCATTGAATTTCATAAAAATTCATTCTACTTTTATCTTTAATATTATTTTCATATTGAGATTTACGGTATGATACTTGAATTCTACATTAAAAGGGTATTATGATATACAAATACTCTCATAATACGCCGATCAGAATAATGGTCAGATCCATGAAATCTATTATATACAGTCTCCACTTGTAGTTGCAAGAGACTATTTTTATAATTCAAATTTATGATCACAAATAATACGGCGACCACATTTACTGCTATACCAAGACTCTCTTTCTATATTAAAAATATAAAATTCTCAAGTAGGATTATATAAAGTTTTCTTGAACTTGATTCTTATATTAAAAATATGAAATTTTTTAATGTAAGATTTCATATAAAATTTTGGGTTTCAATGTGATAGATTTACATTTAGATATATTAAATTATTTGAAAAATATTTTTTATATATAATTCGATTTGTCATTCAATAAAGATTAATTTTAGGCCTAATTTGGTTAAACTTATATGCTTTTTAATCGCCAAAAATAGGATCTATGTTACTGTTGCATGGTATGTATGTCGTACTTTTTTTAAAAATGAAGAGCTACATTTGTTAAATTGCCCATGTATAAAATATATTAAAATCGTTATAATTTTATCATTTCAAAATGAATTCAGTTATTCAGAAAGGAATTTAAATTGTTTTTCACTAGAATTTAAATTAATATATTATTTCTTCTTTTCAACTTGCAATTTTCTATTTAAAAAAAAAAATACTGCAATGTTGATTTAGGTTGGGCTGAGAATAAATATTTTAAAGTGAAATTTATAGAAATAACTTAAAAAGCGGAAAAGTTACAATAAATAAAAAAAATCAAAAATAAGATATATTGTTGAGTATATATTATAAAACTGAGATTTACATAATGAAAATCTACAAAAATAAGATATATTGTTGAGTGTATATTATAAAAGTGAGGACAATTTTTTTTAAAAAAAAGTATTTTGCTAAACTCAAAACTGTAAAATTATATATAAAAAATATAAAAGATATGTACAAAAAAAAAGTAACATTTTATTTAATTTTCTTTATTTTAAATGGATTCAGACTTAGAAAAATACCTAAATACGATCAATATAATATAGGAATTATAACAGGTCGTTTATTTTCAAGTAGTCGACCCATTTCGATATATTTTTATAAGATATAGATAATTTATATACTATGGGTATAGATAATTGATAAGTGTAAATTATTCTTATATTTTTTTATTAGATTTAGCATGTAATTAATTTGAATTAATTTATTTTAAGCTTATTTATGTGCTTTTATTTTATTATTCTTGAATTAAGATTAGTTTGAATTAATTTCTTGCATATTTATGCAAATTAAAATTTAGGCAGAATTGAACCTTCAGAACTTTAAATAAAATTTTGATGGTTATAAAATGCAAGATTAGAAAAGTGGTATTCATGAAGTTGATTGAGGGCATCTTAAACGTTTTAAAGAGGTCTAGTTCGTAAAATTTCAAGTTCGTTTAGGCCTCCAAATAAAAATTTAAAATTGAACTTAAATTTCAAAAGTAGAATTTCAATCCGAGCTACTGAGAGTAATTGAGCCATAATTTGGATGTCTAAAGTCCGAATGAGATGATTCAAAAGCCTAAAATCATCTAAGCTTCTGGAGCAATAACTTTACTGAGGGAGTCAATTGGAGATAAAGACACTATTAAATAGAAAATCGAGTTTGAAATTCAAATTTAAATTTTGGGCAGAAGTTGAAAAGGAGTAGGAGTCTAGCTTGAGGGAGTGGAATGTGATATACCTAAGAGGGACGTGAATAGTAATAGCGAGTAGCCATTCTAGAGAATTTTTCTACACTTTTTTAATTTTTTTTTCTAGAGTAAATTAGTTTTTCCACCATTGGAGATCAAAGGAAGAAGGAGAATGTGCTGGAGGAGGACTTTGTCGTCTCTACAAGATTTTTCATCCATCTTGTTTGAATTCTCTTTTCGGTTTAAATTTTCAAATTTATATTTTATTTAATGCTTTGTTCTTTTCTTGTTTTGAATATTAGAATTATGAATTTCATATTTAGTTTCTTAATTTTTATGTTTATTATGTTTGATTTAGTTATAAACAACTAATCTCCGTAATGAGATTATGATTTAGGATTGTAGATTATGGGTACTAATTAATTTGATTGATGTTTATTTCTTAAAATTTAAATTTTATTATTTTTTATCTTAATTCTTGTAATTGATTGACCACCTTTTGCATGTTTAATTGAAATTATATGTTGAGTGAAAGCTAGGTATAGTTTTAGATTAATAAATCAATAACTTAAGAAAATTCTATTTAGAGATAAAAGAATAATCTTAATATCAATTTAGTTTTTTGAGTTTTATAGGTTATTTTAATTTATTATTCGTAAAAATAGAATTTATAAATTAGTTCAATCATTAATTTTCTTATTTGAGAAAGAGAAATATTAAAATTTAAGCAATTGATAACTTTGATTCAAGAAAGGTTTGAATTAGTTTAAAAAGTTATTTTTTACCCATGTGAAATAATTCTAATAAAACTTAATCCTACTTATTATTTTAATAAATTATATTAAATTATTTGAATTTTAAGTTTAAGTTTAAATTATTAGATAATTATTTTGGTTTAATTTCATTTTAAATTTGAATTCAATTTTAAGTTTTAATTTGAATTAGGGATTAAGTATTTAAATTTTGAAAATATAAAATTAATTAATTAGTTTTTAGATAATAGTTTATTTGAATTTTAGTTAATCAAATTACTTTTTCTTTGTGGGATCGATCTTTACTTTCACTTTATTACTTGTTACGAGCCGTGCACTTACAGTTAAAATCGATACACATAAATCATACAACAGGTTTTTGGCGTCATTGCTAAGGAAGGAGAAATTAATTTAATAACAGTAAGTTCGAAAAGACTATTAATTTAAAATTTATTTTAATTATTTTTATTTGCTTTTCTGTAGGAGTTATATGTGCAGTAACAAGCAAGCAGTAGTAGAAGAATTTAATCCTGAGATTGAAAAAAAGTACAGAGAAAATAACAGATCAAGAAGAGAGAGACTTCGGTTAGGAAGAAAGGGAACAAATCCGTGCCTAGGAATCTCTAGAAACAAATAGTAGAGTTGAGCTAGAAGAAGCGAGTGACGAAAAAGTTAACATGGTGGATCCACAAGATCAACTTCAACTAAAAAATTTCACTCTGAGAGAACATGTCATGCCTAATGCTCATATTGGGTCAAGCATCACTCGACTTACAGTGAATGTTAATAATTTTGAACTTAAACCAGCTCTCATCAATATGGCTCAACAATAGCTTTTCTATGACTTAAACTAGAAAGATGTTATTGCACACTTGATAAATTTTCTAGAAATTTATGACACAATCAAGATGAATGGAGTCAGTGATGATGCAATTAGGCTATGCCTTTTTCATTTCTCATTAAAGGACAAGGAAAAAGCTTAGTTGCAAGGTCAAGCTGCTGGAACTTTCACCACATGGGATAAACTTTTTAAGTAATTTTTGAGAAAATATTTTTCACCAAAAAAAACTGTAAAATTCATAAATGACATCACCAGTTTGTGCAGTTTGATAGAAAGTCACTTTTTGAAGCACAGGAAAGATTTAAAGACCTTCAAAGGAGGTGCCCTCACCATAGGATTCCAGAATGACTTATTGTTTAAATATTTTATAATGAGATAGCATGACCATTAAGGAGTATAATTAATACAGCTGCTGGAGGTGCTCTAATGAACAAAAATACAGTTGAAGCTTTGGAACTGCTTGAATTCATAGCAGCAAATAATTATCATTGGTCTAGTGAGAGATCTTTACCTAAGAAGGTAGTTGGTGTGCATGAAGTAGATAGAATTTCACTACTTACAGCTAAGGTTGGTGCCTTAGTTAAGAAGTTGGAACATGTTAATCTTGCCACTATAGGTTGTGAAGGGTGTGGTAGAAATCACCAATCTTTTGAATGTCAAGCTTAAAAACAAGTACATTTTATGGAGAATCAAAATAGAGCTCAACAAATACCTTATAAAAACACATATAACCCTAATTGGAGAAACCACCCAAATTTATCTTAGGGTGAAAATCAAGGCAACTAAGGAAACCAATGTAATCAAGAAAATCAAGGGATCCAATTCAGCTAAAGAGGAATGTACCAACCACCATTTTCTAATCGGGGTCAAGGTCAAGCTAATTACTAAGATAACAAGACTAGATATGAAGCTGTTTTAGAAAAATTTTATTACTATTTCTAGTGAGAGGTTTGACAAATTAGATAAGCAATATGACTGGTTAAAAGTTAGGATGGATCAAATTGCAAGTCAAACTAGGAATCTTAAAGTGCAAATTGGGCAAACAGCTAGTTTTTCAAATTCAAGAAGTCAAAGAGCTCTTTCTAGTAAAATAAAAATAAATTCCAAGGAGTATTATAAAGTAATTAAACTTAGAAGTGGAACAATAGTTACAGGAGGTGATACCAATGAAGGTTGAATCAAAAGGGGATGATGAAGTAGTTAAAGAAGATGATAAAAATAAAGAGATTGAGAAGGAACAGGAGGAAAGTGAGACACTCCCACCAAAGGAAGAAGTGAAGCCTTATATACCACCTGTACCATTTTCTCAAAGGCTTCAAAAGCAAAAAGTGGAGAAACAATATGAAAAGTTTCTTGAAGTGTTTAAACAATTAAGAATTAACATTTTTTTTTGTAGATGCTCTTGCTCAAATGCCCTCATATGTCAAATTCTTGAAGAAGATTCTTTCTAACAAGAGATCTATTGAAGAAAAATGCAAGATTTTCCCTAACCGAAGAATACAGTGTTGTGATCTTAAACAAACTTCCATCTAAATTGAAGAATCTAGGGAGTTTTTCTATACCTTATACTATTAGTGATTTTAACTTTAGTAAATCTTTATGTGATTTGGGTGCAAGTGTAAGTCTGATGCCAAATTTCATTTGCAGGAAACTTAAACTTACCAACTTGAAATCAATAAGGATGACATTGCAATTAGCTTATTGTTTAGTAAAATTTTCTTTGGGAATTATAGAAAATATTTTTGTTAAAGCTGATAAATTTTTTATACCTGTTGATTTTGTTATTCTTGAAATAGAAGAGGATATTGAAATTCTTCTAATTTATTTTTAGCTGCTGTAAGGGCTATGATAGATGCTAAGGGAGGTAAGTTGACCTTACAAATAGATGAAGAGAAGGTAAAGTTCAATCTTAGTGAATCCATGAAAGAACTGAGCTTTATGGATGATTGTTTTAGAGTTGATGTTATTGATAAGTTAGTTCAAGAAGTCTATAAAAAAGAGTGTAGAAAAGACCCTTTGAAGGCTTGTTTGACTCTTAGTGCAACTCAAGAAGATGACAATCAAGAGATAGCACCTTACATTTATAGTTTATAAATTTCACCACCTATAGCTTTTAGGGGATTTGAATATATAAGGAAACGACACCTTTACCACCCCCTTTAATTGAAAGACCACCCATTTTTTAGATGAAACCATTACCTTTCCATTTAAAATATGTCTTTTTAAGATCCAATGAAAGCCTTCTAATAATTATAAATGCTCAATCTTAGTGAATCCATAAAAGAACCGAGCTTTATAGATGATTATTTTAGAGTTGATGTTATTAATAAGTTAGTTCAAGAAGTTTATAAAAAATAGTGTAGAAAAGACCCTTTGGAGGCTTGTTTGACTCTTATTGCAACTCAAGAAGATGACAATCAAGAGATAACACCTACATTTATGATTTATAAATTTCACCACCTATAGCTTTTAGGGGATTTGAAGAGATAGAGAAATCGATACCTTTACCACCCCCTTTAATTGAGAGACCATCCATTTTTAAGATGAAACCATTACCTTCCTATTTGAAATATGTCTTTTTAAGATCCAATAACAACCTTCCAATAATTATAAATGCTCAATTATCTAAGGATCAATTATAACAAACATTAGGTGTGATTAGGCAATTTAAGAAGGCTATAGGTTAGACTATTTCAGATATCAAGAGTATTAGCCCATCTTTGTGTATGCATAGAATTTTGATAGAGGATAATTATAAACCGGTTGTGGATACACAAAGAAGGTTAAACCCTAATATGAAGGAGGTAATTAAGGATGAAATTACTAAACTATTAGATATAGAGATTATTTACCAAATTTCGGATAGTCCTTGGATAAGCCCGATACATGAGGTACCAAAAAAAGGGGGGATGACAGTTGTTAAAAATAAAAAAGATGAGTTAATTCCATCTAGAACAATTACGAGTTAGCGAGTGTGTATAGATTATAGAAAATTAAATAAAGCCACTCATAAAGACCATTTTTTTATTGCCTTTTATTAATCAAATTTTGGAGCAGTTAGCCGATAATTTTTTCTTTTGTTTGTTAGATGGATACCGGGGTATTTTTAAATACCTATAGCTCCAGAAGATCAAGATAAGACAATATTTACTTATCCATTTGGTACTTTTGTCTACAGGAGAATGTTTTTTGGTTTGTGTAATACACCAGCTATATTTCAACGTTGCATGGTGGTAATCTTTAGTGATTTTGCATAAAAATTTATGAAAATTTTTATGGATGATTTCACAATTTATGGTACTTCTTTTGAAATTTATTTGCAGAATTTAGCCAAGATGCTTCAAAGGTGCGAAGAAACAAATCTGGTACTTAATTGGGAAAAATATCATTTTATGATTAAATAGAGGATAATCCTTGGGTATAAAGTTTCACAAGCAGGGATTGAGGTAAACAAAGTAAAAGTTAAAGTGATTGAGAAGTTGCCTCCACCAACAAACGTCAAAGGAATCCAGAGTTTTCTTGGACATGTTAGATTTTATAGACATTTTATTAAAAAAATTTCTAAAATTTTAAAACCTTTATGTGATTTATTGAGTAAAGATGTTGATTTTTAATTTTTTTAATGATTATCTTATTTATTTTGATAGGTTGAAGAAAGCATTGACCACGACTTCAGTTATTGCACATTTTGATTGGACTTTACCTTTTGAGATAATGTGTGACACCAGTGAGTTTGCAATAGAGTTGTTCTTTGTCAAAGGAAAGACAAAAGGTGCTATGTCATTTACTATGTCAGTAGGTTACTTGATGATATTCAACTAAACTATGCTACTACGGAAAAAGAGATGTTAGTGGTGATATATTCTTTGGATAAGTTTTGATCTTATATTATTGGATCTGAAGTAATTGTGTACACAGACAACGCCACCATTAGGTATCTTATGACTAAGAAGGAGGAAAAGCAATGTTTGATTCGTTGAGTACTCTTGATTTAAGAGTTTAATATGGAGATTAGAGATAAGAAAGGGCTAGAGAATGTTGTTGTGGACTATCTTTCTAGACCAGAGTTGGGGACATTGGCTAAGGAGGAGATCCCAATCAATGAAATTTTTTCAGATGAGTAACTTTATTCATTGACATGGAATTCTCCTTGGTATGTGGACATGGTGAATTATCTGGTAAGTAAAATGGTGTCTTTTGATTTTAATGCTAATCAAAAGAAGAACTTTTTCTCTGAAGTGAAGCATTACATGTAGGAGGATCCTCTATTATTCAAATATTGTAGTGATGAATTGATTCGTAGATGTGTTCCAGAAGAAGAGTTTCAATCCATACTTGATTTTTGTCTTTCTAAAGAGTGTGAAGGACATGCTAGTTCCTCCAAAATGATAGCTAAGGTATAGCGATCGAAATTCTTTTGGCCGATAATGTACCGTGATGCACATAATTTTGTTAAGAAATATGATTGTTGCCAAAGGATAGAAAATATTTCAAAAAGAAATGGTATGCCTTTAAACCCTATTTTAGAAGTTGAATTACTTGATGTATGGAGAATTGATTTTATGGGTCCAGTTCCTTCTTCTTTGAGCAACCAATATATTCTTATGGTCTTTGATTATGTCTCAAAATGGGTAAAAATAATTGCTAGTCCAACTAATAATTCTAAGGTAGTTATCCATTTTCTTAAAAAAATTATTTTCTCTAGGTTTGGTATACCAAGGGCTATTATTAGTGATGGAGGTTCACATTTTTACAATAAAACTTTTGAAACTCTTCTTAGAAAGTATGAAGTTCATCATAGGATAGCTACAGCTTATTATCGATAAATAGTGGCTAGGTAGAGATTTCTAATAGAGAAATTAAGCTGATATTAAAGAAGACTGTTGGGAGTTCTAAGAAAGATTGGGCACTAAAATTGGATAATGTTTTATGGGCTTATAGGACTACTTTTAAGATACCCACTGGAATGTCTCCTTATAGGCTAGTTTATGAAAAATTCTTTCATCTTGCAGTAGAATTAGAACATAGAGCCTATTGGGCAATTAGACAATTAAACTTTGATATAAAAAAAAAATTAGGTGAAAAGAGATTACTTCAGTTGAGTCAACTTGAGGAGTTGCGTCTTAGTTCATATGAGAATGCTAAATTGTATAAGAAACGAACTAAGGTGTGGCATGACAGACATATCTGGGCACGTACCTTTCATGAAGGATAATTTATTCTTTTATTTAACTCTAGATTGAAGTTTTTCCCAGAAAATTCAAGTCTAGATGGTCAGACCATTCAAGATAGTTAAAGTTCATCCTTCAGGAGCGGTGGACATTTAAAATAGCTCAAATTAAATTTTTACAGTTAATGGACAGATATAATTAGTGAACCAATTGATAAGACTTTAGTTTATTATTTTATTATTTGAGCTTTAAAGTAAAAGTCAAGCTTAGAATTTTAAGCAAGCGCTTTTGGAAGGTAATATAATTTTCTATCCTTTTCTTTCCGTTTAATCTTTTATTTTTAGTAGTTTAGGTTCATTTGATTAAGTTAATTTGAAGTTTTGATAATTGTTTTATATAATGTTGAAGTTATTAATTTAGTTTGTTTGTTTTTGTAGGTTGATTGTTAATTTTATGTTCTTTAATATTTTTATTCTTATTGTCAAGAAAGATTGATGGTGGAGAAGACAGAGCAAGAAAAGGTAAGTCTGAAGTTTTATAATTAATTTAATTTGAAAAAAAAGTGTGAGCTTCTGTTGCGATCGTGACAATTGTCGCGATTGTGATAGGCAAGGCTGCCACAGGTCGCGCTCGCACTGCTGCATGGCATGCATCTGTCGTGATTGCAACAAGTGTCTCAATTGTGATGGACAAACATATTTAAAAAAAAATAGTTGAAGCCTCTATTGCGAGCTCGACATACCTCTAGATCGTGACAAAGGAGAATGCCTCCCTCGCGCTAGCAGCTGCAGTTGGCTTCCCCTGTTGCTATCTCAATGGGGTAGATACGAAAAAAAAAATACAAATAAAACCAAGCAGCTCCTTCTCTTTCCTCACTTTTCTTCTTATTCTTATACTCTCTCTCAAAACCTAAACCTCTCTCCCTAAATCCCTAAAACTAAATCTCCAAAATCAAAAACAAATCTACTCAAATCTCTCCAAAATCCACTAAATTTCTTCCTTAATACAACAAATCCTTACAAATCTACTTTACTCATTCTTTAATTCACTTAAAAAATGGCTTCAAGAATAAAGAGTATTGCAAGGAATGCTTATCCAAGAAAATGGAATGAGAAAGTTTCAAGCTCTTCAAATGATGAGGTATATATATCTTCTAATTTTAATGCTCCTTTTCCCATATATAATCAAGAAAAAAGGTAAGAAATTTCTCTCTTTATATTTAAGAAATATAATCAAGAAAAAGGTAAGAAATTTCTCTCTTTATGTTTAAGAAATATTACTTCTTATAGATATTTTAGCCATGATATTTTTGAGCATTTAGGTTTTGATACTAAAATGAAACAATTGTTTGGTAGATTAGGTTGAAAAAAATTAGTACAAAAGAGATGTGACACATATAAAGAACTCACTCTTAAATTCTTTACAATCCTTAAAATATCTAAATCTAAAGATAAGAATTTAGTGTGTAGAATATTTGGTGTTAATTATAAAATTGATCATGATGTTATGTTCAAAGCTTTAGGCTTGCCTAAAGGAAGTACTAGTACTTATTCTAAAGAATTTAACGTTGATAAATTCTAGAAAATATTAACTGGATTTGATTCGTTCAATATAAGAAATACACCTAATGGATTGATTCATAATCATTGTTTACTATTATTGTATAAGTTTATGTCTCATTTTGTGTTTGGCAAACAGGAAAGTAATAAAGTGTATGTTCAAGAATTGTTTATATTGAATTGTGCTTATAAAAATAAAAAAGTATCTACAACATATCATATTTTTCAAAGTTTAATGTTTATTGCTCAATACCCTAAGAACACAGTTGTATTAGGTCATATTGTTACAAGATTTATAATCTATTTTAATATTTTTTATCCTAACAATACCTCAATAGAGTGCATTAGTGGGTAGCCATATTCATTTGATACTTTATGTCGTTCTAATATTTTGAATACTAACAGTAATTTAAGAGATCCCATAATAAGAAGGTGCTTTAAGAATCTACTTCAAACAAGTTCTAGTAGTACTGCACCAAGTGATCAACCGGCACATGAAGAAGAGGACAATGAGAAAGAAGAGAGTAATGATGAAGAAGGTGATGATAATCTCAATGATGAGCAAGGATGACGATAAGTTTTAAAGCGGCTTGATAAAATGGATAAAAATAAACAAGCAAATGAGTTCACAGCTGAACATTATGGAGGCACAACAGGGGCAATATGAAGATCAATTAGAGTTCATGAATCACAGGCTTATCAACATGGAAATGAGTCAGACATATTATAATTACAAGCTAATGAAGTATATTGAACTTTCAGGATTGTCTGTTTCTTCTCCGACTCCCTCACCTCCATCGTCGCCATGACTCAGGGAAGCTTCCATCCATTATCTTTTTCTTATTATATTTTCTTTTTCATGTTATTTGTTGTGTTTTTTTTATGTTCTTATTTGTGGTTATATTATTTTCATTGGAAACAATGAAAATTTTAAGTGTGGAATGAGAGTATTTATTTTGTTTTATTATTTAGTTTAATTTATGTTTTGTTTTATGTATTGTTGTTTAATTTTTGTTTTTGTGAATTTTATTTTAAAAAATAAAAAATATATATATTTAGATAATAAAAAATATAAAAAAATTCAAAATTAAAAAAATAGTTTTTTTTATAAAAAAAAGAAATTAAAAACTAATTAAAAATTATTATTATTATTTATTTAAATTTTAAGTTAGACATCTTAGTTTATCTAGGATTAAGATTATATCTTTTATTTTGAATTTAACTTCTTATCCTAGTTAAGTAGGAGTTTATTTTTAATTCATAAACTTTAATAATAAGAATTTAACTAGAATTTTTTTAGTTGAATGACTTTAGGATTAGTCTTTATGTCTTCTCTGTATAAAATTAAGTTCTTATCACTTTAATACATTATTAGCATAATCTTAGAAGAGAGGGAGATGGATAATAAAAAGAGTTCATAAACTTGGGGTTGGAATGGAGAAGGAATCTGAAATTTCAAAAAATCTTTTGTGAATCCACTTGTAGAAATGCCCGAGTAATTCATTGCCTACTATGCTTTTAGGCGTATTTATTATGATCTTTATGAATGCACTATGAATCTCGATGAGATAGTGGAGAGAAAAAAAATTAGATAAAACATGGGAGAAAGTAGGATTTCAACTTGATTTAATAGTTTTAGATGATACATCAAGTGAAGATGATAAACCTAAGCCATCACCAACAAAGAGAAAGAAATATAGGCCTTCTAAATTGGAGAAAAAGAAAAGAGGAAGACCTCCCAAGATCTCTAAAAAAGTTTAGTTCAATATAGTAACCATTAAGAAAGAAAAGGGAGATGCTTAGAAGTTTATAAATAACTCTTATTATTATTAATTTATTTTAAATAATATTTTTTTAGATTGTCTTTTGTTTTATTTTTTATTTACCTTTGTCTTTTTTAATTATAGTGGATTTTTATTTCAGTTTTTTAATAAATAATAGAACTTGTTCTACTCCTATTTTTGCAATCTATTTGTTTTTTATCTTTATTTGTTATTTACTTATTATTAAGTGAGTTAATTATTGCTATTTTAGATTTTAACTTGATAATTGAATTCTTTTAGCTAGATTGAAATAATTTTTGGTTATTCTTAATTTAACGCATGGAATGGATGGGGTTGTAATCTTGAGAAATTTTATAAATTAAGAGCACTTATTTTTAAAAAATATATAAAGTTATTTTTTATCATAGTTTTTTTGAGTTTATTGTAATGTAATAGATTCTTGAATTAATATGTATTACTAAGGAAGTAAATTGTTTGATTATATGGGGATATGAAATGAGAATTATGCATAATTAATATAGTTATTATATTTAAGATTTTTTATAAGATGGAGAGTAAAATATACTTGTTTTAGATAATTAAGGTGGAATGGAGTATAAATGCATTCCCTACATATATATATATATATATATATATAAGAAAATAACAACAATAATGGGATGTAACATAAAATGCACCCATTGAATATATATATATATATATATAATAATGATAAATTTATAATTCTTATTGATTCCAAATAGTTGTGAAAAATTGGCTACTTAGTGATGCTTGCTATATTCTTGAATTAATGAGTTATGGTGAATTTTTTATAACTATGAGTTGTTATATAATCACATTAATATAAAAGTATGCTTAGTTTATAAAGTTAATTGAGTTTATAATTTTTTGAAGTTTAGTGTTTTAAGTTAAGAATAAGTGATTTTTATTTTTTTTGTTGATTGTGTTTAATTGATTATTGAAATTTAACTTAAATATATTAATTTGTTTGAGGATAAGCAAAAGTTTAAGTATGAGAGAATTTGATAAGTACAAATTGACCTTATATTTTTTTTATCAGATTTAACATGTATTGATTTGAATTAATCTATTTTAAACTTATTTATGTGCTTTTATTTCATTATTCTTGAATTAAGATTAGTTTGAATTAATTTCTTGCATGCTTGTGCAAATTGAAATTTTAGATAGAATTAGACTTTTAGAGTTTCAAGTAAAATTTTGGTAGTTATATAATGCAAGATTGAAAAAGTGGTCTTCATGAAGTAGATAGAGGATATCTTAAGATTTTCAATGAGATCTAGTTTGTAAAATTTCGAGTTCGTTTGGGCCTCCAAATGAAAATTTAAAATTAGGCTTAAATTTCAGAAGCAGAATTTCAGTCCGAGCTACTGAGAGTAATCAGGCCATAACTTAGGCGTTTGAAGTTCGAATGAGGTGATTCAAAAGTCTAAAATCATATACTCTTCAGGAGCTATTACTTTTTTGAAGGAGTTAATTAGAGATAAAGATGCTATTGGATAGAAAATTGAGTTTGAAATTTGAATTCAAATTTTAGGCAGAAGTTAAAGAGGAGTATGAGTCTAGCTTGAGGAAGTGAAATGTGATACACCTAAGGGGGATGCGAACATTAACATAAAGTAGCCATTGTAGAGAAATTTTCTACACTTTTTCAATTTTTTTATAGAGTAGATTAACTTTTTCACCATTGAAGATCAAAGAAAGAAGGGGACTGTGCTAGAGGACTTCGTCGTCTCTATAAGATTCTTCATCTGTCTAGTTTGAATTCTCTTTTCGGTTTAAATTTTCAAGTTTATATTTTATTTAATGCTTTGCTTTTTTCTTGTTTTGAATATCAGAATTATGAATTTCATATTTAGTTTTTTAATTTTTATGTTTATTATGCTTAATTTAGTTATAAGCATCTAATTTTCATAGTAGGATTAGATGGATTTAAGATTGTGGGTTATGTGTATTAATTAATTTGATTACTATTTATTTTTTAAAATTCAAGTTTGTTGATTTTGATCTTAATGTTTGTGATTGATTGACCAACTTTGGATTTTAAATTGAAATCATATATTGAGTGAAAGCTATGTATGATTTTAAATTAAGAAATTAACAGCTTAAGAAAATTCTATTTAGAAATAAAAGAATAATCTTAAAACCATTTTAACTCCTTTGAGCTTGATAGGTTATTTTAATTTATTATTCATGAAAATAAATTTTATAAATTACTTCAATCATTAATTTTCTTACTTGAGAAAGAGGAAGATTAAAATTTTAAAAATTGGTAACTTTAATTCAAGAAAGACTTGAATTAGTTTAAAAAATTATTTTTATCCATTTGAAATAATTCTAATGAAACCTAATCCTACTTATTATCTTAATTAATTAAATTTAATTATTTGAATTTTAATTTTATGTTTGAATTATTAGATAATTATATTAGTTTAATTTTATTTTAAATTTAAATTTAATTTTAAGTTTTAATTTAAATTAGGGATGCAGTATTTAAATTTTGAAAATATAAAATTAATTAATTAGTTTTTAGATAATAGTTGATTTAAATTTTAGTTAATCAAATTACTCATTCTCTGTGGAATCGACCTTTACTTTCACTTTATTATTTGTTACGAGCCGTTCACTTGCGGTTAAAATCGATATACATAAATTGTACAATAATAATATTTTTACTGCTCATGATGGGCTCAAATTGAATTCAGATACATACATATAGGTATCCATTACTCGAACCAGTTATATATATTAATTATATTTTATTGAATTTTAATTATATATTAATTATATTTTATTTTAATTATGAAATTATTTTAATAAAATTATATTAGTATTAAATTTTTATTTATAATTATTTAAAATATAAATTATAATTTATATTTTAAATTTTCTAATATTTTTAAAATTTTATACTTAAACATATAATTAACTGGGTACATATAGTAAATAGATAATGTTAAACGAATTTAAAATTATACAGATAATAAAATGTAATTATAATTGGATTGAATTCAAGTTTGAATAATTTAAATTTAAATGAATTTAAATTTGAATAGGGAGCTTTTTATCATATCCTATTCGTTGTTATTCATAATTGAATTAATTTTGGAGTTAATATAAAAATTATCTAACCCGACAAAATTCAGTTTATGAAATAAATATCTTAATTTTTTCTAATCAATAAAAAATTTATATAGATTAATTGATAAAATATTTTTTGCAATATTATTTAAAATTATCAAAAAATAATATTTATATATAATAATAATATAATTTATATATATGCTAAAAATTTTAAAAATAAATTAAATAAAATATACGTAAAATATTCTTTAGAATTTTTTATGTATGTCCTATTGGATATGAGCCAAACTAGGACGAGTGACGCACAATCCAAGTTCTTTGGGCCTTTTAATAGAAAATTTTCAAAAAAGAATCTAAGATGCTAAAATTTTCAAATTTTGATAAAAATATAAAAATAATTTTAAATAATTTTAAATTTATTATATTTATAAAATATTTATTAAAATATTAAAATTTATAAAATATTTATTAAAATATTAAATTTTTATTAATTTATAATTAGTTTATAAATTTTATAATAAATTTGTAATGAGTTTATAAATTTTATATAATTTATAATAAAATAATTAAAATATTTTTAATAAATAAATAAAAATTTATAAAAATACAATGTCAATTTTTTTTTACTTCGTGTGACGGACCAAAGGAAAAAAAAAAAAGAAACGTACAAATGGGCCGCCCGTACATAACGGCCGTTAGCCAAGTTTCGAGCTAAGCATATTATAATCAGACGGTTCTCAGTTCTTCACCATCAACCGATGCCGGTGATTATCAGTGTATAAAAATTTCTCCACTCGACGAGGCCTTAATAATCCTTATCCTCTGATTATGTTTTCACTTTAATCGATTATTGTTAATCGCGATTTGCCAGGTACCGATCTCGTAAATCATTCGATTGCTAGGTTTTACAATTTTTCTGTTTTCCGTTCTCTATTTTGTGATGTTTTGTTTTTTGTTTTTTTTTTCAATTTTCATTTGGTTTGTCAATCTTGAGTAATTGAGATTTTCTGTTTTCTGTTTATGTTTCATGATATTGTTTTTCGGCTTTTCATGTATATATTTTCTAGTTTTCTGTTTCTTAAACTTGAAAAATAACTTAGCAAATTGGAAAATAGCATTTGAAAGTCCATTGAAAACAGGGAAAGTGGATCACCTGATTTTCTTGGAACTTTGATTTGTTTTAGTGATTGGTACCAGTTTCTTATTGTCTTTGAAATATTTTGAAAGAGAAATGTGCTCTTGAGCTCTAAACAATGTCTTGTTTAGTTATCGAGATTTTGTTATTTCTGTTCTTAATCCCTAATTCTTGACCCATTTGTGGGAGTGAGATTAGAGGATTTTCTATTCCCATTCTGATCATTGTTTGTTACCAAGAACTTAAATCATGGGAATGAAGTCTTGATATGTAATTCTTGGGAAACAATATGAGTTCTTTGGTTTCTAGAAAAGCACGAACGCAACATGATTGTGTTACTTCTGCCAACATTATGAATGAGTTCAAAGACTCTTTTCATTTTGTTCTTTGAATTCATGATGTAATAGATTATCAATTTATCAATTTGAAAATTTTCTTTCCTCCCTCTCTCTGTCATGCTTTAGGAGTAATGTACAAGTGGAGGAAAACTTGTGATCAATCACAGTTGGATGGTGTTACAGACATTCAATATAAGTAGGGCCAATTTACCACATTTTGGCGTGATAAAAATAGCAACAAGTACATGCCTTATTTCATTGTCATGGTATGTGGGATAGGAAGATATTTGCTGCCGTGAGGTTTATCATGATATCTGCATGTAACTTAGCTTATAGCTATAATGTGAATAGCTGTCTTAAGAAAAACTGTTACATTTGAAACCTTCTTCTTTCTTGATTCCTTTTGATCTAAAAACTAAATATGTTCTTGTTCACATGTATCTTGATGTTGTAGAATGTTGGTTTATGTTGTTGTGGTCATCATACTTTGGATTTGCCTTAGTTGGGCAGCAAATTGCATAAACCATACAAGTACCTAAATGGCAAATTACACTCTTCTTCCTCCATTGCTAGAATAATTTCTTTTAATAATGCGATTCTTCTTTATTGTTTATGTGTTAGGTTCTCTTTAAGATCATCTAGTACTGCAAGTGGAGAAAATTTAATAATACCATTTGCCTGTTGCCCCATTTATTTCCATTAGTTGAACTTTTAAATCTATGCAAGGTTTCATAGGTGATTAAAAATTTTAAATGACCATACAAGGTGCCAATGGATGAAATGGAAGGCAAGGATGCTTTTAGCTTCCCGCCAAAAACTAACGATGGTAATATTGAAGATGAAATGGAGAAAGAACATAAGATGGAGGAGATGAATGGTTGTGAGAGTGGCGCTATTGGAATTGAGATAGCTTCATCTAAGACAATGATTGCAAGGGATAAACAAGAATTTTTTATTCTTGGTGGTTCAAAGAATGAACAATTTGCAAGAGAATTTCATATGTGTGTTGGAGGTGAAGAGGAGAAAGAAATTATGAAGAGAGATATGAATAATGAAAAGAGTGGTGAGATTAAAGTTGAGCTAACTTCCTTTGACTCCATGAATGGTGAAGAATCAATTTGTACTCTTGGTGGCAAAGAAAAGGACAATCTTGCAAAAGAAACTAATGTGGTTATTGCACATGAGGAGGAGAAAGAGCTTCCAATGGAGGAGTTTAATTATGAGGAGGATCCTAATGAAGAATCGACAATTGTAGAAGGTGAAAAAGAAGAGGTGAAGAATGAAGGAGAAGAAGATGAAAAAGAAGAGGTGGATATTGATGAGGAGGATCCTGATGAAGAATTGATTTATGTAGAAAATGAAAATGAAGAGGTGGAAAATAAAGAAGGTGAGATGGAAGAGGTAAATAATGAAGAAAATGAAATGGAAGAGGTAAAAAATAAAGAGGTGAGGAGTGAAGAAGATGAAATGGAAGAGGTGAAGAATGAAGAAGATGAAGTGGAAGAGGTAAAGAATGAAGAAAATGAAATGGAAGAGATAAAGAATGAAGCACAAGTAGAAGTTATTTCTAAGAAGAAAATAGCTAGGTTGAAGAAAAAGTGGAAGGCTATGAATCATATTGCCACGGATACAAATTACCAAGAACCTTCAAACAAGAACCTTCAATTGATGGAGTTGAATAACAAAGAGAAAATTAATGATGAAGTGGTGCATGAAAAAGATGTAAATGGAGAGGTGAAGAATGACGAACTAATGGAAGATACTTCTCAAAAGAAATTAGGTAAGTTGAGGAAAAATGGGAGAAAGGGCTCTAAGAAGAAGATGGCTGTGAAGGGTATGAATGAAGTGATTATCAAGGATACAAATGCCAAAGAACCTTCAAACAAAAAGGCAAAAGCGAATGCTAATGTTACAGGCATGATATTTATGTGCAGTTCAAAGACAAAGAATGATTGCTACCACTACAAGGTTTTAGGTTTGCCTGCTAATAAGAGAGATATTGTTCTAAAGATTCACGAAGGGATGAAGCTATTTTTGTTTGATTTTGATTTGAAATTGTTGTATGGGATCTACAAAGCTACAAGTCCTGGGGGTTATAATATTGAACCAAAGGCTTTCAAGTCTGCATTCCCTTCTCAGGTTAGTGGCCAAGTATTACAATTCGATTATTTATTTATTTTTGTGAAATAAATGTCAACATACTATAGCAATGGATTAACGCCTTTTACTTTTATTATTGTTTTGTGACCAAACGTTATAACCTAAAAGATAGAAGGATTTCCTTTTTATTTTCATTCAATAGCATGTATCAATCAATTATACTGTTGTAGTTATGGGAAAAGGATCGTGTCACAAGGTGATTGACTAGAAAATTCAAGAATTAACTCTCTTACTTAAGCTCATCAAAGGAAGCTTAAATCTTAAGCTAATCAAAGAGAGCTTAAACCTTAAACTCTCAATCTCGTTAAGTGAGAGTTTCAAATTGATGCAATTCTTCAGATAAATTCTAGATTTTTATTACCCATAAAGTCTTTTAAATGGGATAAGTCTTATTATAAAATAGGAAATTAATATTTCAAACTTGCTAAACTATACTTCAGGTTTCCTGAATAAGTAAATCTATTTAGGAAACAATCGAACATTAAATAAGTAATAACCTAATAGTAAATAAAAACCATGGTAAATTAATACAGGAAATATAAGAAATGAAAATAATGAAAATCAATTATCACTTTTAGAATGGATATCCCTATAAAGGCATCCATAACATTACTCCCCTAAAGAAGGAGTTTGTCCTGAAGCTCGAAATTTGGATAAACTAGTTGAAAATGATTGACACTCTCTTAGAATTTTGGATTTTACGAATGTCTTGCAACTCTGGTCAAATAGCTTTTTACACTGATGCACAATTGTGTACAATTTATCACAATTATAATGCAAGTTATTCTGCCATTTCTATCATTAATAATTTGTCGGTGTTTGTAGAGGAAGCGCCCTCCGTGTTAGGCTTTGACACCTAATTGTTATGGTTGTGGGAAAAGGATTGTGTCATAGGGTGATTGATTAGGAAATTTAAGTCAATTTTTCCTTTAAGTTCATCAAATAAAGCTTAAACCTTGAATTTTGTTAAGGGAGAGTTTTAGACCTCTGTATTTCTATAGATAAATTTTGCTTAGATTTTTATTACTCAAAGTCATTTAAATAAGATAAGTCTTATTACAAAAATAGGAAAGTAATATCTTAAACTTCCTAAATTATATTTTAGGTTTTCTAAATAAATAAATTTATTCTAGGAAATAACCACCCAGTATTAAATAGAAAATAACCCAATAGTAAATAGGAAACCTAATTAATTAAAATAGGAAATCTAGGAAATTAAAATAACGAAAATAAACTATCACATCTAAAAACATGAAATCTAAGAAATTAAAATAATGACAATCAACTATGACATTTGGAATAGATATGCTTACAAAGACATTCCTAACACATATAAATGAACTACTAGAATTGCCATGTGTCACTTTCTTCTTGAGAACTTGCTCATAAAGTATTCGTTATATGAAGGAATTCATTTGCATTAGACCTTATCCCATTTGAATTTTCTTTGCAAAGGATTCATATAGGCTGCTAGCCTGGCAATTAGCGTGAAATTGGACCTAGCCACATGGTCCAAAAGTGTCATAGTGGAGTATTAGTGATAGGTCACCAAGGTCCATGCTAATGTAATATCCCAAGTCCTTGTTTAACTATTACTAACAATCTAAAGGTTACTTTTTTAGCTATGTGGTTAAGCTCTACACTGCCTAAATTATTAGGTTAGTATTTCACATTGGACTTGAATGTAACATTTGGCATAATTTAGCTAAGATTTTTGTGATTGACAAAACCTAATAATTGTATTTTAGCTTTTGGGTTCCACGTTTCATACACCTATTTATATTATAGTTTGGTGCGAGGAATCTTACTTTAGTTAGACCCTTTTTGCTCTTAGGTCATCACTTGGCCATCATTTGTTGGAATTGAATCTTTGTTCCCTTTGATTGTAATATAGCTCCAGGACTTGCATCATGTGCACTGTTTATATGAAATTTGTACGCTTGACGATGTGTCCTAGTTATTATATATATGTGCTAGGACTGCCCGTGACCTTGTTCTTTCTTTTCTAATCAATATTGCCTTCAGGGATTATGTTTCTCTTCATTCCATGTGGTCAAACCATAATAATTGACACTTATTTGTCTAAACCCTTGCTGCTGTTTTGTTTTTCCTTTTTATGAATGTACTTCATTTGTGTTTTAGCTTTGACATGATGGTTGATGGAGCTTTGACATAGGATATGAGATGTTCACTTGGGGAATGGAATACCATGAAATGCTTGAACTAATATACTCTAGGGTAGTGAGAAAGTCAGGTGACTTTTGCAAAATAAAAATACTGTGAATTTTTTCCCTGCACTCTCATGAGCTCATCACATTTTTAAGTGTTTTGAATTAGGCCCATCATCCATAAACTCTCAATGTTTTCAACTGGTTCTTTGAGGGAGTATAAAGCCAGTTCTAGGAGGAACCTGGACTGGAACTAAACTAGCTGATTCTGGTTCTAGTTTGTAACCATGTGAGCACAGTTTTGGTCCTGGTTGAAGACCACCCCTTGGCTGGGTCTACATGAAAGAGGAGAATTTCGTTTTAAAGCTGAAGGGTACCCTCTCCATTCTTTTTTGCCTTGGTATTATTTTATAATACACATGCTTATGAAGTAAGGCTTCAAATATGTCCAAAAAACAGGAAAAAAATGTTATAGTGATAAAAAATGAGCCATAGTCCAGAGTCCAATACCATTATTTTTATATTCTTTTGCACTGATTGCAATTCTTAGTTACTGACAACAAACATGAAATTAAGTTCCTTTTCAAATGAAGAACTTTTATCAACAAATTAAAGTTCTCTTGTTTAAGAGAATAGATAGTTGTGTTTGAATTTTGAACTGTGTTAGGCTAGTGCCTCTCTGCACAGTATTCTGCTGTCAGAATAAATGCTTTTGCACTTTTGCTCGCACTCTTTGCAACCTATGTTTCAAAATTTTTCCTTATTTTGAAATGCTTATGTTGAGTAGCGAAACTTTGATATGGGTAATGACTGCCTGAAACTTCAAATTGATGGGAAAAATTGGAAGAGACCAAGTTTGAACCTTGGATTTGTACTTTGTAAAGTCCGCTTGCTTGTATTTTTAGCCAATTAGAAACTGTGATACATTTGAATTTCCAAGAATTAATAATGGTCTACTTGAAAGCTTAAACTTTGAAATTAGTATTTGGCTCTAGCCTAAGTAGTTTTCACCTCAAATTTAATTAAAAATAATGCAGATATGTTTGGCATGTTTTACTAGGCCATCTAAGCTTTTGTTGCAATATCACCATGCATCCTGTGGACGTGAGAATGCTATCCTTGATCACTTTTAACCATTTTATATGCAGTTTTGGTTGTTTAAGATTGTCAATTCATTTGCATTGTATTTTGCTGGATGTTACTATTGTTATGTGTTATGAGATGTAAGAAAATGGTTTATCTCAATTATGTCTGAATTCTAAACTAATTTAGGATTCCTCTACCCTGTTCTGTTTGATTACAAACTTTCTATGACATATTTATTAGTATACTATTATTAGTTTACTTTTTTCTCCAGTAATTTGACTTCTTAATTAGATATTTTGTACGACATTTCATTATATGTTTTGCTCCTGGTTTTTATTTGAAGTTTCTTTGGTGGAAATTGATTGGATCTTTTCTATTACATGCTAGTGTATCTTAGCGTGATTAGAAGTAACTGATAAATATTTCCTGTTATTTTTTTTAATCAAATAAGTTTTATTTTTTCTTTTTAAGTTTTTGAATTATGGATGTCATATTGCAAGTGGCACTAAGAAAGTCCATGTTTGTCTATTATGTTGCTGTAATTTTGTAGCTTCTGCTATTGGAACTGTGTTCCCTATTGACTGTTAAAACTGATTGTGATTAATAGAAGGTGTTTGTCTTTGTTTTTCTAGTTGTGTGATCAAATGTTTTTGTTCTCAAATGTTTATTTACCTAGCTTAGCAGCCTGAGAAGTTACTTGTGTTCACAAGAGAATTTGTTGTGGCAGGTGCGGTTCAGTGTTCATGAGGACTGCTTGCCATTGCCAGAGGAGAAGTTTAAAAAGGTTATCAAAGATAATTACTACCAGAAGAACAAGTTTGATTGTCAATTAACGTCAGAAAAGGTTTGGCCTTGTTTAATTATGGATATGTGTCGATACTAGGTGCTATTGAATCAGGTAATTTAAGGACAAATGTTTATTGCTGCTTCTACTGGCCAACAGGTGAAAAATTTGTGCAAGCTTTTTCAAGCTGCTAGCACCAAGTCGAAAGCATTGCGCAAAAATCCTGAAGCACAGATTCGTACATTTACTGATCGAGACAGGAGTACAAAGCGGCATTACAGAGCAGAAACCCAAACAGTTGCAGATCATGACAGGAGTAAAAAGTGGCGTCACAGAGCAGGAGCCCAAACAGTTGCAGATCATGACAGGACTAGAAGGCGTCGTGGCAGAGCAGAAACCCGAACATTTGCAGATCAGGACAGGACTAAAAAGCGTCGTCACGGAGCAGAAACCCATACATCTGCAGATCAGGACAGGGCAAGGAAGCGTCGTCCCATAGAAGAAACCCATATATTTCCAGATAGGGAAAGGATGAGGTCACACCGTGATGCATATGAAAGGGAAACTTATGCATCCCCTGTTGCACCTCTGCCATCGCGTCCGCCTTTACCCACTTCATCAGCTCTTGCTTTCCATCCACGATCGTATGCTTATGAAGGGGGCTTGGAAATGAATGTTTATAGAGGGGATCCACTTGTTGAGCATCAAGACATACAGTATAGAGATTTGGAGCTGGGGCATCGAGACCATATTGAACAAGCAAGGGTTTCATTCCATGAGCATCATGATAGACGGTTTGCAGATTCTGAATTGAGGCATAATGGTGAGATTGAACGCCGTGATCCCTATGCTCTATACAGGGATGGTCTGCGTTACGATCTCCCATATTCTGTTGCCCAGCCATCTGAGTACCATTCCCGTTTAAGGACATCATTGCATCCTCTTGCTCCCTTACAAAGGACAAGCCTATATGACCGTTATGACAGTACAAGATCCTGGTACTGAGAACCAAGGAGATTTCTGAATCTGAAAGATTGAAAACTAATGGCTGCTACATTGAATTATTATTGTCATTGAACATAAGCAATTAGCAGCATTAATAGCCTTTAAGGCTGAATCTTCTGTGCCTAATTGTAATTCGAAGTCTCTCAGGGCATTTCACTAATTGTGAAGACGGTCTACTCAGTTTCAGCAGTTAGTGAAACTTAGTTCAAAGTATTTCTTGCTCAAAAGCCTAATGTAATAATATTCTTACTTTAATGAACTATTTGTTTTTGTTTCAACAACATAATGTACTAAAATTCCAGATTTAAGCTCTTTACATTTGATTCCTCTTCTTGTTGCTACTCTAGTTCCACAAGGTCTGTACCTCTTAATGCTTTTAGCTTCTTTAATTGAACTAATTATGGGTTCAAGATCTGCATTAAAACCATTTAGGAAAGCAAATTCTTGAAGGAGATGAGTTGTTTACATGGTGACTGGTTAGAAACCTTAATTTACTAATTGGTTAGAAACCTTTACTAATTATCTTACAAAGCAAATACTCAAAATAATTAATTTAATGTGTTTAACATGGGATGAAATTAACGTTATGTAAGAATATTTTTTTGGATGATTTTTTTTAGAAAGTTATCAATATTGAAAATATTATCCTAAGTTTCTAACAGGGACTAATTAGAAAACCTTTATTGAATGCGTTTGAAATGTGATGATATAACAAAATATATTTTAATAATTTTTCAAACTCACTCGTAAAAGAAAATATTGCTCTTTTTTTTTTCACCAGAGGCTAGCCTAGCTTTAAGTGCACATTTCTGGACAACCCAGAATCGATTTCCCGCTCTCCAGTTTTAATACTCAAAAAAAAAAATATTGCTTTTTTTTTTTTTTTGTGTGTGAAGCATGAAATCTAATCTACCTTTATGCTATGCTTGAAGCTTAAAAAAATAGAAAATTACATTTTTTTTATCAGATTTTTTAAAATTTTTACTTTTTATAAAAAAAATTTAATTGTTTTACAAAAATATATAATAAACTTATAATAATATGAAAATAAACTTATTAAATTTTTTATAAATATAATAATAAATTAATAATAAAATTTATATATTATACAAAGCTAATAAATTTGTAATTAATAAAAAAGTTTGGTAAATTTGATAATGCTTTTCTGAAATGGTAAATTTTATAATATTATGATTTTTTTGGCAAAAAAGAAAAAAAAAACCTTAAAAACTTGTTTTTTGGTCCATATGTATTGTGATGTCCCTTGCAAGTTCATAAAAAAGAAGTGAAATAAGGTATAGTACTGCTTTTCTGGTTCTACAACTTTCATGCGAATTGCTTTATAATGCTTCAAGTTTAAGTTAAGAGGTAAAGAAAGTAATTAAATGTAGTTCTTAATTGGATCTTTCATATATAGTGTTGAATACTTGAATTATTACAGTACTTATAAATAGAATAAAACATAAATAATTTTCTTCAGCAAACGTATAGTTTTTAAAAATAATTTAAAAAAAAAAAAACCATTTAGGTGAGGTAGGTGAAGATATGTATTTATGGTGATAAAAAAAATTAAATGAATTAGGGGTATTTATAGGGGCGGAAGGACGGGGTCAGTGGGGTCGGCTGACCTCCTCCCCTGCCCCTTTGATATATATATATATATATATATATTATTTTGAATATATAATTTTTTATTATATATTATATATAATTTTATAAAATAATATTATATATATAATTAATAATTTATATTCATTTAATATATCTTGAAATTATATATAATTATATACTTTTAAATTAAAATTATATAAAATTAAAATTACATATATATAAAATTATATACTTTTAATATATTCTTTTCAATTATAAATATATATAATAATATTTTTTAATATTTTTTAAAATTTAAAATTTTAATTTTTAATAAAATTTTATAAATAAATTATTAGATTCAAGAATTAAATAAAAATATATGTAAAAAATTTAATAAATTTTTAGAATTTAATAAATAATAAAAAAATTTAATAGTAATTTATAATAAAAAATTTAAAATTTAATTATAATATTAAATATTTAATTTTATCTTTAGTTCGTCTGTAATTATTTTTTTAAAAAAATTAGACCTTCTTATTTAATTTTTGGTAAAAATTATCCTCCTTCACTTGGTTTCTGATTCTGCAGCCAGGAGTATATATAATAAAATTGGTGGGTTTGGACCATAATGTATTGTCTTTGGCATGATGTGGGCGATGTTGTTGCTATCTTATTATTATTTCCTTCTATTACTTTTCCAACATTTAACCCAATGCCTTTCTTTTTTAAGACCAAAATGTTTATAAGTTATCATATATATTTCGTAATTTATGTTTTTTTATAAAGAAGATAACAGAATCTAAAAAAAATATTTTTAATATGCGAGATTTTTTTTTTGAGAAGAATAAAAAGAATTAATTTTTATTAAAACGTTGTTTTTTCTTAATTTCTTTAATAATTAATGACAATTTTAAATTTTAAAATTTGATTTTCTAACAATAAATAATGATGACAAATATTATGTTGCAACAAGATTCATAACATCAAAATAAAATGTAAATTTTCCTTTATTCGAGTCATATTTTTTATACAAATATTAAGGTAAGTATTTTCAATGAACTCGGATATATTTTTTATATATTTTTTAATAGTATTATTAAAATATGTATTAATTAATCACAAAATGCATAAATTTTTTACAAAAAAAAAACTAAAAATATATTAATATAGTGATAACAATGATAATAACAAAATTTGAGTAAATGATTTTTTTAAAAAATTATAAAATAACATATTTAGTGGGTTTTTTTTTTTTTTTGCAAATATATAGCTTTTATCAAGAGTAGGGTTTAAGCTCTCATAATCTAAGAATGCTATTGAATTAATTATTTCCAATCATCTAAATTTTAAAATAATTTCCCTTCAAATGTCAATATTTTCATTTAGGGCTTGAGAGAGGATATTTCCCTTTTGAAGATGATGATGATGAGTAGTTAAGTTTGGTAGTTGTAGCGGTTGGTCTTTAGTCTTTTACACTTACGACAAAGCTAGTGTGGGAAAATCAGTACTTTTTGGCTTCACAAAAAAAAAAGGCTAAAAAATGAAAAAGAAAATCAGTGCAAATATAGTGATGTTGCTACTTGTGTTTGGGAACAAAGAAAGTTCTTAGGTATGATTCTTTCTTTCTTTAAAAAAATAAAAAAAAAAGAGAGAAAAAGAAAAAGGAAAATTCTTGTTGATGAAACATTTTATTAAGCTTTTCTTTTATCATGGAGATTGCGTAAAGCTGAAAATAAAATTTGATTGAGGCATGCAAATTAAAGTTTCATCAAACAAAGAAATTTTGCATGATTTATAAGTGAATATTTGGTCCCTGCGTTCAACTAACTCAGTTTGATAAAGACCAACCAAAGCTTCTTCATCATCATCCCAATTGCATGCTCATTTCTACTCACTAATAATTATTCACTTATTTATTATTTAAATACACTTTATATTTCATAATAATTAAGAAAATTAGTTATTTTTATTTTTTTAATGCAAAATAAATTTTTATTAATAAATCAAAGAGCACATCTGTAATGTACAAATAAAATTATATAATTTTAAAATATATAAAATGCATATAACTAATAAAATTATTGAATATCTTGAACTTTATGAACTTTTTCGATGTAAATAGTAAATAATGATAATTTGTCTCGAATAATTTAGCTTTTAATATGACACTTATTTCATCTGTCATCTATAATCAATTTTCTTATAAGAAAGACATCTTCATTAGAGAATGATAAATTTTTATTGAAAGGAGACACAAAATCTTTAAATAAAAAAGAATAAAATTCCATAATAAAATTTAATTTACATTTATTTTTATTGTAAAAGATAAAGCAATACCAAATAAGATAAATATTAAATTTCATATCTATATTAATTTAAAAATTATTTTGAAGACAAACCACATAATAATATACAAAACTAAAAAAAATTAGTTATTTTTATTAAAAATATAAATTTATATATATATTTTTGTTATATACTTATTTTAGTAATATATATTTATTAGATAATTTTAATAAATAATATTAAATATGATTGTGAAAAAAATTTAATATATTAATAAACTTGTTAAAATAGTAAATGAGTTATAAGTTGGATATCAATATAGAAGGTGTGTCTACCAATTTAAATTGGCGAGTAAAATAATAGCATGCATTAATCTTTCTATAAGTAATTATTGGTTTTGATCTAATTTTCAAATCCTCAATCATAAAAATTAGGGAAACAAAATATTTTAAGATTTGATTTTGCCATGCATTATTAAAATTAAGATTGATTTTTGTAATCTACTTAATATATCATTTTTTGTTTCTAAATAGGCATTCTAACAAAAAATTTTAAGAAAATAACATGCCAAGTATTTTAATATTTTTATTTTATATTTGTCCTAAGATCAAATAATTATTAAAATTTATAAACATGTATATACATAGATTAATAAGTGAGTGAATATTAAAATTCATTTGTTAAATTTTGTGTTTATGTATAGAAAATTTAATAATTTTCTTAATAAATATACATGAGCTAAAGTGATAATTTCATTAAGACGAAGAAATTAAATATTTATTAAAATAATATATATATATATATATATATGTATATATCTGACATTCTCTCAGTTGCTAATTCTAATATGCTTGAGCCTATTAATTTATCAAAAATGATATATGGATCAAATTGACTCAAATAAAAAGTATTTTATATATTAATTGCATTAGGGAAATGACTATTCTAATATTGTATTTATTGTTAAAGATAACAATAAATGTAAGGTTAGAATAGTCATTTCTCTAATATAATTAATACATAATATACTTTTAATCTGGATCAATTTAATTCATTTAGCATTATTCTTAATTTATAAAGGATGGATTGAACTTTGGAGTTTAGACTACTTGTAAGCGTATATATCAATTCAATGAAATTTGAACAGCAATTAACAAGAGGCATATGAAGCAAGAAAATCATATCCCAAATTTATAAATGTCAAATTAATTAAAACATCAGTCTTTCTCAAGAAACATATACCAATTGAAATTTTCACATTGGAAATAGATATTGAGTCCATAACAAACCATTTATTATTTCTGTAGATTACAACATCATCAATATAAAAAAAGTATATAAATGCATCTTTGAGGGGATTCTCAATAAATGCATCTTCCATCTACTTTGAAATTTTAATTCATGATTTTAATGTTCAATTGTGATTATAAATGCCTAACGGTAAATTAACTAATTTAATTATTTTTCCATTCAATTAACTTATAAATTCACTCTATACTATTAAAAAAAAATCACTATATGAATTAGGTAATTAGTGTTTTTTTCTTATTTTAACCATCCAGTATTCTATAATTCAAAAGTATAGGAACTCGAGTTGATTATTAGATTCTTTAAAAACAATCCCTAAAAAATTTAACAAAAAATTCCTTCATCTTATAAACTCTTAAAAATATTAAAATCTCTCTAATCATAAATAATCATTTAGACAAGTTCTAATTTATATTTTTTTTTATTTTTTTTTTGTGTAATTCATTTTTTCGAAGTCGAGTCGAGTAGGATTATAATAGAGATAAAATTTTTTCTACTGAATTTTAACACAGTTATATATTTAGAATTCGAACTCAAGATCCCTAATTAAGTTAAACAGTCCCTTACTATATCTGTATACTCGGTGGTGATATTTTCATATTGTTTAAGAGTGTTAAAATCTCTAATCATAAAATTATCAACAAATTGATGAAAAAAATATTAAAGAAGTTAGCCTACAATATTACTTTTGACCCATTTTACCTCCATAAAAAAGGCAAAAAAAAAAAAAAAACAGCTCTGGAAGGACATGTTATCATTGGCAATTTGACTATCAATTTCGTTTCCTCTAGTTGCTAACGTGTCTACACAACATTTTTCTGTAAAATAATTGCTTTCTTTTTAATTTTTTTAAAAATAAAAAAAAGAAGAAAAGAAAGAAGAAAACCCATTTCTTGATTCTGCCAAAATTTTGTAGTTGAGCCAGCAGATAGAGTTTTGGTAGTCCCATGCCCATAACTATTTGACCAGAGAAATGCAACAGAATTTATGTAAATTATGTTTGCGAGCAATCAATTAACTGATTTAGGCTGACAGTCATCTAGTCAAAACTGGCCTTAAAGGAAACAATGTCCCTATCTCCTTATTCCAAAATGAAACACTTTCTTCCACAAAATCTGTTTTTCAGGTTCCCTTCTTTAACCCATTATCTTTCTACTCCATTTTTTTGGTCTTCTGCTTCATCAATGTCCCCCATTGTGGACTCAGATGATTCTCATCCACACCATTCCAATTACCCTTTAACTTTCACAATTTTTTTCAATATCTTTTTTATTATTATTAATTATATATAGGAGAGGGGGAATGAGACACCTAGGACTTAAACTCGATATTTAAACGATAGCGACTCATACTCTTGATCACTAAACTGTACTGTTATAATTTTTAATATCTTTTCTTGAACCATAGTTTTATCTATTTTTGGCTTCTACTCATATTTAAATTTGAGATTTTACGGTCACGAAAATGACTAAATTATTGCTAAATTAAAAATTAAAATAAAATACAGTATAATTGTAAATATATATTTTTCAAGATAATAAATTTAAGATTAATTTCTTTTTTTATACCAACTTAAATTAAAATGACTATAACACTACTGAATTAAAAAAATGACGTTATATTATATATATATTCTTCTAAATAATAGATTCAGAATTAATTTTCTCTTTGTTTACATCAATATTTAAAAAAAATAAAGTGATATTTTATTTATATTTTTTGTGATGTAATACATATCAATTATTTTTAGATATTTAAAACATTTTCAGCATTATATTCCATATACTCTATCCAATCCAATGGTTAAAAATTAAAATCGGATTGTTTATTATAAAAGTTGTTATTTTATTTATTTATATGAGGTCACATTCAGAATAGAATAGCATCATGGGCCATAGACCTTCAAATTTTGAAAAATAAGGTGATGTGATTTAGTGATTTTTTATTTTGTAATTTCATATATAAGAGGACCACATGGGAGTAAAGGACCATAGACAAGGATTGGTGGGGTCTCATTTTTTTTTTTAACTTCTCCTCTTTGGGAAGTTTTTTTTTTCTCTTCCCACTCTCCCACATGCTTATGGGTTATAAGGCTATCTTTCTTCTAAATCTCACATGCAAATCTCTTTGCTTCTACGAGTTCTAACCCAATTAAAAGCTTTATGGCTATGGCCTCTCATTTTTCACACAACATAGCATGTGATCATCATTTAATATATCATCCCCTTTCATATATATAGCCTCCTTTCAAAGAAATTAAAGGCCATTTTTCCAACTATCTGTCAATAAATCTTGCTAAAGTTAAGCATGAAATTCAGCCTAATCCAAATCTTGCATATATTCATATCGATAAAGAAATTTGCTAAGAATGAGTAAATGAGCATACTCAACATGATCCATTAACCATATTTATCAATTCTACCATCCAAATCGGTTTAAATTAATTGTATTAGTTGGTTTCAGTTTGAAATTCTGATAAACTAATATTATCGATTTAGTTTTAGCTTGTATGATTTGCAAAGTGGTTGGTTTGGCGGACTAACAAAAGCCGAGCAAACCGACCAATATACATTCCTAAAATTTATTTTTTTATTTATTTATCAAAATTCAATTATTAGAGTTAATACCCAATAAAAAATTTCTTACCACATAGGCCAAGCATGAAATTAATAAATAATTTAATATCGATGGATGCATAAACTCACTCGAAGATAATTCTGCTAGATGAATATCCCTTTATTTAATGTACCTTTATTTTACTATTTAATTATAAGACATTTTTTTACTCCAAATATATAAAATATAGGTAATTCATAGCAAAGGGTAAGTCTGATTTGTGAAAGCCCAAACAAAAGCAAGCACCAAATACAACAAAGAAAAAAAGAAGACAAGAATGCTGCTAAAACCAGTTGCTAAAGACCGCAAAATAGATTGCAACCTCTCACCAAATACTGCGGAATCTTGACTCTATTACTTCACTTAGCCAGACCACTCATACACTGCAAAAATTATACACATATATATGGAGCTTCTTTTATGCTTCTACCTACTTTGTATTAAAGAAAGAGAAATTAATATTCTTTACTCAGTATTCTCATCTGCTTTTACATTACAAAATGAGTACCAATATATCCATTTTCATTCATTTGTAATTGTAACAATACATATATATATTGTTATATACTTTCTCTATGGTTATTAATAAGCAAAATATTTTATGATAATTATCTTTGATATTAACAATCATATCATATTTGAAAAAAAAAATTCTCTGCCCCTAATTAATAGACACAATCCCTATTTTATAAGAATTACAAAAATAAATTAGTTTAATTAGAAATATAAATTTATTTTTATTTTTTCCTGTTATTTTCATACTTTAGCATAAAATATACTCATATAAATAATGGCATTTAAAAATAAAGAATAATTAATAAAAATAATATTAAATATGAATATAATAAATATTTAAGTAGTTTGTAACAGTAAACTAAAACAGAGTGTAACAATATATAAATGTATTCTCATGAACTTATTCCCCCACTCCCCATATTGATAATAAAAAAATAGGTTATAATATAGATTTAACATATTAATTAAATTATAATTTAACACAAATGGAAAAGCAAAATATATTTATTAATTTGAAATAAAAAAATATTAAACTACTAATATTATATCACCAATTGGATTCAATAAGAAAAATGAAACTTGTGAAACCTAAATGACATTTGCAAGTATTTGACCAAAGACTAATTGTAATAAAGTCAGAAGAACACAGAATACTTGTTTTCACAATTAACTAATTAATTCAGAAAACAAATGAGAAAAAAAGGAGAGAAAATAAATCAAAGTATTAATTCTCAACAAATCAAAGCCTAAATTGATGGCAATCATATGACCAACCAAACCCCAATTGAGAATTTTGCATAACTCATGGGGATAAGAAGTAGTTGGCATATATATATATATATATATATATGAAAAAAAAGACTTTCAAAATTAATTATAACATGCTAACAAAGTATTAAATTCTTTCTTCAAGAAACTGAATAAGAATAATTAATAACAATAAAGTCAGGATATATGAAAGGGCAGTTGCCAAAATGAAATTTCCCTACCTAAAATGCTTCCCTTCAAGTAATGCATTTTCTACCATTATTTTTGCAGAAAAAATATATCTTTTTATATTAAATATATACTGAATGAATACAATAATATTATATAATATAAAAATAAATAAATACACATATTAAAATAAAGTTTAATGATAAGTATATATTCTCTCAGATAATAGATTTAAAATTAATTATTCAATATCTCTCATATTAATATTAAAAAATAATAAATAATTTTTAAATAATATTTATATATTAATTAAATATATGACATGAAAAATATATATCTGAATTAAAAACAAATTTTTTATTTTTTAATTTTCATGTGGTATATTAATATTTTTTTTTTCAAAAAGCTTTAATTATAAATGTGAGTAAGGTACAGACAGCAATTCAAAATTAGAATGTTAAACAAGACAATGTATTTTATATTCTTTCGTCTATGAGAAGTCAACTTCAATAGGGCATTAAGGTTGGTTTGATATTGAGTTTATTTAATTTAAAACTCTCTTAGATTAATACTTAATTAATTAAATAAATGTGTAATTAATTTATTCTAAAGAAACCCACCTATCTAATTTATTTATTTGTTTTTGAAATTGCACTATAATATATTTATTGATGTTCCAAGTCATTATTTAGAAGTTCCATAAGAAGTTGATCATTAATATTTGCTCATTTTATGATAAAATAATACTTCGTACAGATATTATAGTTAATTCTTATTTTGTTACAAAAATTAAAGGTTGTACTTTTTTAAAAATCTAATTTTAATTAACATGTAAATTAATTGAAATATATATTTGACTGTTCAAAGAAAAAAGAAAATTAATTTCTCTATAAGTAAAACATGAAAAAATGAATTAAAAAAATCAAGTTAGACACTTAGGCTCAAGCAATTAATTTATTTTCTTTTTTTTTAGTTTAACTTGTTTAATTGGACGGTTTAATAAGATTTCCAAAATATATTAGTAAAAAAATAATTCATAATACTATACAACAACAAAATTTAAAAACATAGGAAATTCAATTGTTTATATATCATCAAATTCTAAATAACTTAAAGGTAATTAAAGAAATAAAGTGAAAAAACAGACAAATTAATAAGTTATTATTGCAATACCCAGAAGAAAAAGAACAATAGGAAACTTGTTAGAAAACCAAATAATAGCCAAATAGCAAAATTCCAAGAGAATAAGGCAATACTCACATTTTCAAAAAAATATATATTTTTTTATTTTTTATTTTACATTTTATATAAGCTAAGACAAAAGAAACAACCTCTTCATAACTAATCAAATTATTATTAATTATAAACAAATTGTGATTTAATTATTTTTAATAAGAACATATAAATACAATTAATTAGATGATATCAAGTAAGACCCAAAAAAAACAAAAAGGTTAAAGCCATGTATCGATAGGGATGTCAACGAGTTTAAAATATTTAATATTTGAATGGGTATTTGATTATTTTAGTTTAGCTACTGACATATTTTTAAATTCATTTTAAAAAATCCTTTGGCTAATTAATTAATATCTATATATATATATTATTTAGAGTTTAAATGAAGGAGGGAATAGGATGTGTAAAGTAAAATTATAAACTCAAAGAAAAGTAAAATATTATATAATATAAAATATATTTAAAATTATATAAAATTTTAATATTTGATTAGACTTACAAGTTACTGAATTTATTCAAACTCAACTAATCTCAATTTGTTGTTAGAGTGACTTGTATTTGAGCTCGACTAGATACATTTGAGTCGAATTTGAATATTTCATAAATTGAATTTTAGTAGTTTACAAATAATTAGACTCATATATTCTCTTAAAAAAATTCGTAAATTTTTTATATATTTTTCAAATTTTCGTTTATTTTTTTAATATATATATATATGTGTGAGCTGTGTGACTCTGTTACTTACAGTTCAAAAACGGTGCGTTTTTGGCAAAACGGTGCGTTTTTGGCAAAACGGTGCGTTTTGTATTAGGGTAGTTTTAGGTTTGGTATAAATACCATTCTTTTCCCTGTTCTATTCACTTTTTGCTTTCTGCCGCCTCTCTTGTCTTCTTCTATCTGCTAGGTTTTGTAAATTATGAAAATAAAGAGGTTCTTCTTCTGTAATCTCTTGATAATCAAAGCTTGTATCTCTGTGAGAGTTGAGAGTTGAGAGTTTCTGTTTGGTGCTTGTAAAACTGTACTGATCGATTTCTGAGTTATAGTAAAAGAGGCTGAGGAACCTTTCCTCCTTGGATGTAGTCCTACTGTGTATAGGATGAACCAAGTAAATACTGGTGTTTGATCTGTTTGTATGATTTGTTCATTTTTCTTTTCTGTTTAAACTGTCTGGATCTTCAACAGTTGGTATCAGAGCACGTGAAGATCTCGACGAATCAGGATTGACAGAAGAACAAAAAGAGAAAAGATCTGCTTTCTGGTACTGTGACTGTATTTTTGTTTTGCAGGATAGACAGAAGAACAGTAAGGACAAGATTTGCTTATAGAAACCCTAAATCGGAGAAACGAAATGTCTATCGCCAAAATTAATGTCGAAAAATTCGACGGTAAAGGTGATTTTACAATCTGGAAAGAAAAGATGAATGCAATACTCATACAACAGAAGTGCAGAAGAGCACTTGATGGCCTAGAAGCTTTACCTTCGACATTGACAAACTTGGAGAAACAAGATTTGATGGATCTTGCGTACAGCACCATCATCTTAAATCTTTCCGATGTTGTTCTTCGGAAAGTAAGGGGTAATGATTCTGCTCCTAAACTCTGAAATAAATTGAATGCATTATACACTGTTAGGTCTGTCTCTAAAATTGCCTATTTGAAAGAAAGGTTGTTTAGTTTTAAAATGGATCCTACAATGTCTGTTGATGATAATTGTGATGATTTTCAAAAATTAGTATTAGAACTTGCTGATGTTGGTGAGAATCTGAGTAATGAAAATCAGTCCATTATTTTGCTTAATTCTATCCATGAAAGCTATCAAAATGTTAAGGATGCTCTTAAATATGGTAGGGATAGATTAGAAACAGATGACATTATAAATGCATTAAGACTTAGAGAAATGGAAATTAAGTCTGTAAGTAAGCAAACTGGAAATGCTGAAGGTCTGTTTGTTAAAGGAACTAGAAGTAAAATTAAAAAGAAAAGATTTAAGAATAAAAACAGTGAGAGTAATCAACATAACCAGTCAAACAGTTCATCCCATAATGATAAAACCTATAATCAGAACACTACTGCCACAAATAAAGTTGAAAGAATATGCTATTACTGTAAGAAAAAGGGTCACATTAGGAGGTTTTGTAGAGAAAGACTTAAGAAACTAGATCAAAACAATGAGTCTGGAGCTGCTAATTCATCAACTCAGGTTGATGATATAGAGGCTTTAACTGTTACTTCCAGCAGAGATGCTGAGGTTTGGATTCTAGATTCTGCATGTTCATATCACATGACTCCTCACAGACACTGGTTCAGTAAATATCAGGATCTAAGTGGTACAAATGTTTTGATGGGTAATGACTCATCCTGTGAAGTTTTAGGGGTGGGTACAGTTAGATTATCTATGTGGGATGGCAGGATTGTTGAGTTACAGGATGTTAGACACATTCCTGAACTTAGAAGAAACCTCATTTCTTTAGGTTGGTTAGAAGAAAAGGGTCTAAGTCATACAACTAGGAATGGTATATTAGAGGTTTATAAACAGGACAGGTGTGTTCTAAAAGGTAATAGAGTCAACAGACTCTATCACCTTGTAGGTACTGTCATCACTGGCACTGCTGCCAATACTGAGTCAAGCTGTGACTCAACATCTCTGTGGCACAAAAGGTTAGGCCACATTGGTTACACTGGTTTGGAACAGCTGTATAGGAAAGGGGTTTTAGACTTAGATCAGTTTAGTAAAACTAGCCTCTGTGAAACCTGTGTAATGGGTAAGGCACATAGGAAAAGCTTTAGTCACTCACAACACAAGTCACAAAATTGTCTAGATTATATTCACAGTGACTTGTGGGGTTCCTCTTTTGTACCTCAATCACTGTCAGCTTCTCAATACTTTGTCGCATTCATAGATGACTATTCTAGGAAAATTTGGATTTATTTCCTTAAGAATAAAAATGATGTTTTTAACAAATTTTGTGAATGGAAAGCACTTGTTGAGAATCAAAAGAATTGTAAAATTAAAGTATTAAGAACTGACAATGGTTTAGAGTTTGTCAATAAACAATTTGATGAATTCTGCTTAAAACATGGTATAATGAGACATAGAACTTGTACCTATACACCACAGCATAATGGTGTAGCAGAAAGGTACAATAGGACAGTCCTAAATAAGGTCAGATGTATGCTGTTTGAGTCTGGTTTTGGTAATAAGTTCTGGGCTGAAGCTGCTTCAACAGCCTGTTACTTGATAAACAAGTCACCTAGCTCTGCTTTAAAATTTAAATGTCCTAATGAGATATGGAATGGAAAACCTATTAGTTATTCTCACCTTAGGACATTTGGATGTATAGCTTACATTCATAGGAAACAGGATAAACTGGAACCTAGAGCTGTTAAATGCTATTTTGTTGGTTATCCTGTTGGTATTAAAGGATATAAAGTTTGGTCACTTGTTGATAATAAGATACTTGTCAGTAGGGATGTTGTGTTTAATGAATTGGAATTGTATAAGACTAATCTGCAGGTACCTTTGACAAGATCTCAAGCTGACCTGTCTGTGTTTGAGGTGGAGCTTGACAGTTTTTACAAAACTGATCAGAATGTCACTCAAACAGAACCCCCTACTGCTGTAAACAATGAGCTACAGGTACAACCTGAAGGTGGAGTACTGAATAATGAGCCAGTAACACAAGAGCAAACTGACTATATGCTAGCTAGAGATAGACAAAGAAGGGAAATCAGAAGGCCTCCCAGGTTTGATGATTATGCTTGTAATGTCTTAAATGTGGATTTGACTGCCTTTGCTTTTGTGTGTGCTGCTATGACAGAAACAGGTGATCCATTGAGCTTTGAAGATGCTAGACTGAGCAGTGACTGGAAACACTGGAAAGCAGCAATGGATGAAGAGATGAATTCTCTCATGAAAAATGGTACCTGGAAATTGGTACCAAAGCCTGTTGGTAAGAAAATTATTGGATGTAAATGGGTGTTTAAGAGAAAACCTGCTATACCTAGCTTTGATAAAGGGAGATTTAAAGTCAGAGTTGTAGCAAAAGGTTTCTCTCAATTGGAAGGTATAGATTTTCATGAGATTTTCTCTCCTGTAGTTAAACATGTTACAATTAGGTTAATGTTGTGCATAACTGCTATGCTAGATTTAGAACTTGAACAATTGGATGTTAAAACTGCTTTCTTGTATGTTACTCTTGATGAAGAGCTTTACATGGCACAGCCAGATGGTTATGTTCAATCTGGAATAGAAAGTTATGTCTGTTTGTTATTAAAATCTTTGTATGGTCTTAGACAAACACCTAGGCAGTGGTATAAAAGGTTTGATGAGTTCATGACTAAACATAGGTTTAAAAGGAGTAGTTATGACCCATGTGTGTATTTTTCTAAACTGTCACATGATCATTATATCTATCTTTTACTGTATGTGGATGACATGCTAATTGCCTGTAAAAATAAGCTTGATATTGTTAAATTGAAGTCTATGCTAAGTGCTGAATTTGAAATGAAGGACTTAGGTCCTGCAAAAAGAATTTTGGGCATGAGTATAGATAGAGATAGGAGTAAAAGGATGTTATTTCTCTCCCAATGTGATTATGTTTGCAAGTTTCTTGAATTGTATAATCTGAATAAAGTTAAAGCTGTTTCTACTCCAATTGGTGCACAGTTTAAACTTTGCTCCAGTTCTAAGCCTCTAACAGTATCTGAACAGGAATATATGAATAAGGTTCCTTATCAAAATATTGTTGGAAGTATGATGTATGCGATGGTCTGTACCAGACCTGATATTGCCTATGGTGTGAGTTTAGTCAGTAGGTTTATGAGCAGTCCAGATAAATCTCACTGGGAAGCTGTAAAATGGCTTGGTAGGTATCTTAAAGGTTCTGAATTTGTATGTTTGTTGTTTAAACAGCCTGATTGTGGAATATTTGATATATCTGGTTATTGTGACTATGATTTTGCTGCTGATTTAGATAAAAGAAGATCTTTAACTGGTTATTGTTTTACATTTGCTGGAAATATTGTAAGCTGGAAATGTAGTTTACAGCAGGTTGTAGCTCTCTCTACCACAGAAGCAGAGTACATTTCCCTTACAGAGGCTATAAAAGAAGCCATCTGGTTAAAGGGAATTGTAACTAAGTTGGGATTAAAAACAAGTAAAGTCAATGTGTTTTGTGACTCACAAAGTGCAATACACTTAAGCAAAAATAGTGTATTTCATGAGAGAACAAAACACATTGATGTTAAACATCACTTTGTTAGAGATATAATCTCTAAGGGTATTATAAATGTTGAGAAAATCTCATCTTTGATTAATCCAGCTGATATCTTTACTAAGCCTGTTTCTGTTTTAAAATTTCAGGAGGCTCTAAGCCTACTTGGAGTTATGAAGAGATGAGCTATTACAGGTGTTACCCGAGGAATGGTTCTGAATGCCTTTTCTGTTTTGTAACTCAGAGTCAAGGTGGAGAATTGTGAGCTGTGTGACTCTGTTACTTACAGTTCAAAAACGGTGCGTTTTTGGCAAAACGGTGCGTTTTGTATTAGGGTAGTTTTAGGTTTGGTATAAATACCATTCTTTTCCCTGTTCTCTTCACTTTTTGCTTTCTGCCGCCTCTCTCGTCTTCTTCTCTCTGCTAGGTTTTGTAAATTACGAAAATAAAGGGGTTCTTCTTCTGTAATCTCTTGATAATCAAAGCTTGTATCTCTGTGAGAGTTGAGAGTTGAGAGTTTCTGTTTGGTGCTTGTAAAACTGTACTGATCGATTTCTGAGTTATAGTGAAAGAGGCTGAGGAACCTTTCCTCCTTGGATGTAGTCCTACTGTGTGTAGGATGAACCAAGTAAATATTGGTGTTTGATCTGTTTGTATGATTTGTTCGTTTTTCTTTTCTGTTTAAACTGTCTGGATCTTCAACAATATATATATTACCAAATATTGCATTCCTTCTAAAATTATGGATTTCACTCAATTTTTTTTGTTTCAAATTTTAATGGCAATGTTTATTTGGCTAAACATTTTATTACCATACATCGATTTTTTTTTAAAGGCAAGAGATACACTTGCATTTTTTATGTTTTTATATATATACATTATCATATGTGTATTCAAATATTGATGCATACATATATAAAAACAATATTATCACGTAATATTATATGAATTGAATATATATATATATAGTATAATTATCAATAATTTAAAATATTAATTTTATTTAAAAAAAAGTCAAACGAACTATATAGCAAATTATATGTATATATCAATTTTAATAATTCTTATTAAAATTAATAAAAATTTCTACCATTATTACACAAATTGAATTATTTTTCTATTGAAGAGAATGGAATTTTTTTTAATATAAGCTTAATTAATAATTGACAATTAATTAAAACCTAAAATAAAAAGTTGACTTTGGAGAGGTATTTATCAAGTAAAAATGATTGGAAATCACATGCAAATCAAAAAAACCAACTTGAGATAATCATTAATCCAATTTCAGGCTGGTCCTCTCTCCCTTTTTAATTGGTTCATTGTCCCTTTTTTCATAATTATTATAATCACTATTTTTCTACTTATACTTTAATGGGGAAATTATTCAATGGAGGCACATGCAAAAATTTAAGATTTATTGATATTGACATTCGTCACTGTCTCTTCCTTTTAGTTTTTTTTTTCTCAATTATTCGGTGTCTTAAAACTCAGAAATTACACATTAAACTAAATTCATACTAAATCTACTGATTAAAGAGATAAAATACTCCCTTTTTAGATTTTAAATATTGAATTTAAACTGAAAATATATACACTATTATTAACAATAATATAAATATATTATATACTATATATATATATATATTATAAATATATTATGCATATATTAAGTTCTAACTCAAATCATATATACTATTTTTATATATTCTTTAAATATGACTCGTACATAGTGTAAATAATATTTATATATTAAATTTTAAGTGAGAATTCTATTAACAACAACATAAAGTTATGAATATGTTTTGCATAAAGTTATGAATATGTTTTGCATATATTATACATATATATATTTTATCATCTTTAAGTATGGTGTAACCATCGTATATATATTATCTATACATTAAATTTCAAGTGAGAATATATATACTACTATTAATAATAGTATAAATATGATGTATATATTATGAATATATTATGTATTTATTGTGAATATAGAAACTTTTGCAACTAATTTCAGTACCACTCAAAATATTACCATATTGTAAATGACTATCTAACAATAAAAACTATAACAAAAAGAATAAAAGAATTTAATAACCAAATAAAAAAACCAGTAGCAAATGAAAGAAAAAAAGGAAAATAGAAAACAAATACAAAATAAGAATCTTTGAAAAAAAAAGAGAGAAAAAAAAAGAGCAAATAAAATCCTGAAAACGTCAAAAGAAAAATAAACCATCAAAATGTATATATGAAAAAAAAATCAAAAAAATGAAAAAAAAAGTTTTTAAAAAAATTGTGCATTAAAATGGAAAATGGAACTTAATAATTCATAATCCACGTAATTTCCTTAATTTTTTTTGTGTAATTCTGTTTATGCAATTTTTTGGGAGAAATACTTTATTATTTGTTTTATTTCATAAATATATTTATAATTTATTTTTAAAACTTTTAATAGTATTAGTTATTTTAAATGAATAAGAAAAATTAAAGAATTCCAAAAAAAGAAGTGAATAAATAAAAATAAAATAAAATTTCTTATTAATTTACTACACATTTTTGTAAAAAAAATTAAGAATCTCCCAATTTGTATTTTAAAACTGGGACAATAATATTTATATATGATGGAACTATCATAGAGTAAATTAATGTTTATCTTTTAACAGTTATAAGTGTGTTTGGTTGCACGAGAATTTTAAGAAAGTTGACTATATAATCATATTTGATCAATAATAATATATTTATTTGTAAATAATTTATGCAATATAAAATATTTAGTTTACTAAACTTTATCAATCAATTGATAAAATATTTTACTTAGGAGGGGGTAGAGAAAATATTTTACTAAAAAGTGAATTTAGGAGTTCAAATGTCAAAAGACAATCATACTCTTAATTTAAGATAAGATAAAATAAGAAAGAAATATTATAATAATAGTTTAGGTTAAACTTTTATTGTAAAATTGGGTTACTATCAAATAAGTTAATATTTTTTAATCTATTTTTTTAATATTTTGTTGCATCTTTCAAACATAGTAATATAATTCTTTTTCAGTAAAATATAATTATTATAATATATATTTGTAAAATATATTTTCAGTAATTAGTTTTTCCTGTAATTTACCAAACGCACTATAAAATACTAAATTAATGAAATGATAAACTAATTAAATTATAATATATGACGATATTTTTTAAAATATATATCTTAAAATATCTCTAAATGAACCCTTTAATCTTTTAGTGATAAAATATAAAAGATTTATTATTATTTAATTGATTTGTCATTCTATCTAAGATGATTAGTTGAAATCATAGTTGTATTATATAATTTTTTAGAATGATGAATAAAATTTTACAGTTTTTTTACTCTTTTTCTGCCTACAAGAAATTTAAAAGAGTGACACAGGATAAATAAGAATATTGATGGGCAAGAATTCTATGGTAGTTTATAGCAAATTTCTTTTCTTACGTCCACTCTCTCAAATATACCATTTGAATTTCCACTAGCACAATGGGATACAACTCAATTCCTTTGTAATAGTTAAACATAAGGAATTTCACTCTTATAAAAGTTAGATTCAGGGTTTTTAACCATCCACTTTTTATAAGACACTACAATTGAGGTTAGTTTTTTTCTAGACTTTACAGAAATTTCAGGGTCGTGAAAAGAAATAGATTTGAAGTGATTTTAGAATTATTATGCTCAACGAGAATTTGATCTTTAAGTGCTTGAGATCTTAGAATAACAAGAGTCTTTTGTCTTTTGAGGTCATCAAAAGTCTTGAAATAATTTGAATCTTCCTTCTTATATATATAGATGTCACCAATTTAGGCTTCAAAAATCATTTTTTGAACTTGAAAGTTGTGCCCAATGACTAGTTGGCTGAAAACTGAAATAGTCGAGCTTCATTCTTGTAACTATTGTAGCTTGTATAATTATTAATTGAAACGATCGTACTTTGTATGATATAGCCTTGTAATTTCATTCAAGTAGATATTTTTTACTTAATTTTTTATAGAGTGTGAGTATCTCTCTTGAGAGTGATTGTGTGTTTCACTTTTATCTCTTTTCATGTTCTTTAGTTCTCAAAGTATAAGTATTTTTTTCTTGAGAACGATCGTCTATCCAATTTTGCTAAGGGATTAGTGGGCAAAATTATAATGACAATTTAACTGTCACAAAACCAATATTGTGGACACATATATCAAACAGATCTTATACCAATCATATTAATATTATCATCCCCTGCCAAAGAATGAAATGCAAAAGCACTAAACTAAAATTTACCAATCACACTCAACATACTACTTAAAAAATAATAAAAATAAAAGGATATAAGAATGAGCGTCTTTGATACTATTTATTATGCTATCCCAATCAATTGTCAGTAAATATGCTCATACATCATAATAAATATATAATAAATTATAAAAATATTTGAGGAATTAGTCCATAAAAATCACATTAAATCTCAATCAAAGAAGCCGATCATTCCAAATCTAACTCTTCTATTCAAATATTTTTCTTAAAATTCAATTCACAGGAGGTTTTATCTTCTCGATTCAGTTTGAGCAACGCTAACCAAACTATCTAACAGCAATGTTGAGTTATAAATAAGTCTACAATCGGCATATACCAATTCTAGCTTATTATCATATTTCAATACTCATATTATAATCAGAATCTATAATCATAATTCAAACACTAAAATAACATTTTTTAAAACAACAGTATAATTTTTTCCTAATTGATTTAGTAAATTTTCAAATCCATAGAGAATCTATTTATTAGAAACAAGGGGAAAAAAGAATGATTATCCATACGTGACTCAGCTTATTAAAATTAACCATTTAAAAACAAATTTGTGTAGAAAATGATTTGAATTATACCTAATTTCCTAATCTTTTTGCCCAATTTAATTTTTTTATTTATAATAAAGTTAATTAAAGCTAGTCTTTGCATAGTTAATGAAATGACACAACTTACTCAAATAAATGAATCAATGAATATTGTTAGGCAGTAAACTAAAGAAAAATAATTAATTTAATTTAACTTAATTTAAAAAAATAAAAGCAAAAAAAAACAGGCAAGGAGAAATGAGAAGAGTGATTGTGTGCGTGCGCGCGTGCGGCTCGAGATTGTGCTCCCTTTCTGTGTGCCCCACTATGAGTTAAAGCCACCGGCGTTACGGACTATATCAACCGGTGATAACGGAGTTCCTTTTTTAATTTTTTATGGTTAATTTGTGGGTCCCATATCCCCACGTTGGATGCCTTTACCTCTCAGTGTCTTCTAGCTTGTAAGTTGTAAGTTGCGTCCATCTCATATCTTACCAGTGGACCCCTACTAAAATCTTCATCGAATCACAGCCGCCCATCACACCACTATGCTTATATTCAACGCAAGCCCTAATTTCTCTTCATCGATTTATTATTTTAGTATTTGGAGAAGATTATTGAATACACCAAATTAACATCAGAATATAATTTATTTTTATAATTTTATATAGAATTTAATTCACCGTGAATATAAAATAAGTTTCTCTTTTTTTTCATTTATAATTTTATATAAAAATTTAAATATAATGTGCATATCAATATTAGTTAGTTTTTATTTATTTAAAATTGTAATATTCTGAATTTTAATTTAACTGAATCATTAAAAATTTATATATTAATACATTTTTTTAAGATTAATATAGAAAGAGAGAATCAATTTTAAATATATTGTCTAAAAAAATATATAACTATGATTATTAATGAGTTTTTAATTAAAAATATTAAAATTATTTTACAATTAAAATATATCAAATTTAATTTTAAACTATATATATAAAAAGAAATATTATATATTTGGGATTACTGGATTAATATTTTCCAAATTTTATTTTATTTATTTTCTCAAATATAGAGTGAATTGTGGGACCAACACGTTTCTTCTATAGTTATTTGCATTAGATTCTGCTCTCATTTTGTACCCACAAAATAGCTCCATTCTAAATTTTTATTTTCTCTTACTCTCTTATCATAATTATTTAAAATTTTAATGGATAAATAAATAGTTTGGAATCAAACATTTCAACAATATTTCCAATTTTAGTGTATTTTGAGATATAAATAATTAAAAATTTTTCATTATTTTTCAAAATATTCTCATTAATTTATTAGTATTTTATAATTAATTTATTTATTTTTAAATAATATGTTTTATTAATTATATAAAAAGGTAAGTCATTTAAAATTTAAAGTCAAAATTTAAGCGAAAACAATAAGCTTTTAACTATCAAGATTTAATTATCTTTTAAATATTAATAAAATTTAATATAAGTTAAATTTGAATTATATATTATTCATATCATGTCTAATTATTTTTATTTTTTTAATAAATACTACATTTTAAATATTGTAAAAAGAGTATTTGAATTGAATAGATTTTTTTTATCTAAACTGGATATATATATATATTAGTCTATTAAAAAATTAATAGACGAGTGATAATAGAAAATTTTTTTAATTTTATTGTTAGTATATATATAAAGTCTTTTCTTTGAATTGGTGTACAAATATGATTAAAAAATTAAATATAAATTTTTACGTAATAAAAAAAATCAAATTTTGAAGCCAAATAAATATTTTAAAGAAGAATAAAAAGAAGAAAAATCTTTTTTTAATAAAATAAAATTAATGACATACGGAAAGACAATAGAATTGGATATGAAAGAGGGAAAATGGGTAACAGCCTCTAAAAAGAGAAAATTAAAATTAAAAATATTATTCGAACACAATCGCAGAAAAGCGCGAGTAGAATATTATCTCCGATCAATTGGGGGAAATCAGCATTCTAAATTCGGTAGACCCTTGGAGCGTGTATAATACGTGCTATAGAGCCTGTGGAAGAGCAGAACAGTAGCAGAAAAATCCATTTTAGTTTCACACACATGAACGAGAACAAAGAAAATCCATAATGATGAGTTTATTCAGAAATTCCAAATAATACCCCTATAGCCTTCTCTTTAAGTACTCATCCCTTCCCCTTCTCAGCCTCTCACATCCCCCCATTAACACTCACTCTCCTTCTCTATAACTTTCTCTTTTCAGATTTTGTTTCAGTGTTTGGGTTTGGTAGAAATGGCGGTTGGTAATTTGATTTTCATAGCAATGTCAGTAATGTGGCTAGTAGCTGAAGCTAGATCCCTGATGTTTATTCTGGTGGTTCATGACAAGGTGCTCATGCTACTTTTTATGGCGGTTCTGATGCTTCTGGTACAATGGGTATGTTCTTTTTCTCTACCCAATTTAACCCATTAGAAACAGAGTGGCTGCTCTGTCTCCATCGGAAATTTTTTTTTATATCTGATGCGAAACCCATAATTTTGTTTAGCATTTTGGCTGAGATCTAGTTTTTGAAATTTTTTTACAGGTGGGGCTTGTGGATATGGAAACTTGTATAGCCAAGGGTATGGAGTGAACACTGCAGCATTAAGTACAGCTCTGTTTAACAATGGACTGAGTTGTGGTGCTTGTTTTGAAATTAAATGTGCAAATGACCGAAAATGGTGTCATTCAGGCAGCCCTTCCATTTTCATTACTGCTACAAATTTTTGCCCACCAAATTATGCTCTGCCTAACGATAATGGTGGCTGGTGTAACCCTCCTCGTCCCCATTTTGACCTTGCCATGCCTATGTTCCTTAAGATCGCTGAATACCGTGCCGGAATCGTCCCTGTTGCCCACCGCCGGTGAGGTTTTCTTTACTTTTTCAAAAAAAAAACATTATGTAGTTAGTTATTTTAATTGCAATGTCATTCTCTGTTAATTAGGTATAATTTATTAAATATTGAGTAAGTTTTGTCAATAATTAAGATAAACAGAATAATAGATTATAAAGTTTAATACAATAATAGAATTTTTAATTACTAAAAAATAAAAATTCAAAGAAAATAGATTTTTTTTTACATTAGATTTAAGTTTGAATTCTAAATATACACTTTAGCCACTGAGTTATACTTCAGTTGTTAAAAAGACTTAAATTTTGAGTTTTAAATGGAAGCATCATACACTCTGACCTCTTGGCTATATTTCATTGTTAAAAGATTTAGAGTTGATATCAATTTAAGAATGTGACTAAATAATATATTTTTGTTAAATAATTTAATTTTTTTTTTCAAATATTCCTCTATTTGTAGTAATAATCATTTCTAATTCCTACATAAATATTAAAATGATATTTAAATACTTTTAATATATCAATTTTTTAATATCATTATTAAAATGTTTTCATACTTTATTAACAAATTATTATGCATAATATTAAAAAATATAAATTTTCAAGTTTTAATTTCTATAAAATTAAAAATGGAAATAGTAGAATTTATTTTTTCAATAAAATAGAAATATGCTCTGTATTAATGGCAGTCTATTTTGGTACAAGTATTGTGGGTCGGATTCTGGATTATGTTGCTTTTGTCATTTGACGAGCAAAAGTATCAAACTTTTAATAGGTAAAATGACCGAAATACCTTCAGTAATTCACTGGATTTACTAATTGATAGCATCCATGAATTTTGTTTACGAATCTTATGCTTTTTAATTTGTAGGTTAGTTAAAGCCGTTTTTCTATTATTTGTCTTTTACCTGGCTTGAGCTAATTTTGAACCGTTTATAGTCACTTTCAGGGTCTTTTAAATTACTAAGTTACCCTTGTCCTCTTTTTTTATATGCATGTCTGGTACCCGAAAGACAACAAATTAGAAAATATTGTTAATGTTTATGGTCCATAGGTTTGATAGCACCTCTTCTACTTAAATAAATAAAAACTTATTTTAGTCGGTCCATTCTCAAATTAAAATAAATTAATTATTTTAGATAAGGTCTTAAATTATATAAAAATTATATCTTTCATTTTAACTAATAAACATATTTTCTAACTCTTAAAAGTATAAAATTAATTAATTTTATAAAAATTTAAATGTATATATATATTTATTATATCTTAATTTTAGTATTATATATTTTTAATAAATAGAATTAAATATTAGATATAGTAAAATTTTAATATATTAATTTATAAAATAGTATTTAAGATAAATAAAATTAAAAAAAATTATTTGAAATGAAAGGAGTATTATTAGTTTAATTTTTGATATTATAGATTTAAATATAATGTTACTAATATATGCTAAACCCAAAGTAATATGAGTTGAAATATTTAACTTCTAGTAATCTTGATGGGTTTTGATCACCCACGTAAGAGTGTATGATTAGAGAATAAATTTATTAATACGTCATAATAAAATTATCATATTTGGGTGTGTTTTTGCTTGTAATTCCTTTAAAAAAGGAAAATCTTATTTTCGATATCCGTGAAACGCCGTTTTGACCATGCATGCAGTGAATGGACTTAGACCCCTACCGTACCCAACTGTTTTCACTTTTTTTTATTTTTTTATTCCTCTGTAACAGTGAAATTAATTCTACTTTTTGACTGAAAAAAAATAAAATCATTATAAAAAACGACACAGTAGTCAAAACACCGAACCCAAAGACTACAAACACCAAAACCAAACGCTGTCTCCAAAGTCTATGAATAAACTGTGTCGTTGATATAATTAAACTTAAGGTCTTACGTGCGGTGTCCCATGCTAAAATCACGCTCCGCGTTTCATGCTAGCATTTTGTTCTTTTCTTTGGCTAAATTGTCCTTACCTTTTTTGTTATATTTACACAGAGTGCCATGCCGGAAGAGAGGCGGAATCAGGTTTACAATTAACGGATTCCGTTACTTTAACTTGGTTTTGATCTCCAACGTCGCGGGGACAGGTAATATCGTGAGGGCCAGCGTGAAAGGGTCAAAGACTGGTTGGATGAGCATGAGCCGTAACTGGGGTCAAAACTGGCAGTCAAATGCTATTTTGGTTGGTCAGTCACTTTCGTTTAGGGTCACAGGCAGTGATAGACGCACTTCCATTCACTGGAAAGAATTTTCAGAGTCTGCTTTTTCAAAAAATTTAACTCTCGAAAAAAGAAAATTAAAGTGAAAAAAAAATTTTCAAATTTCCCACCGTAATGTATTTCCATTTTTACCCCCTCTTTGTTCAATTTTTTTAAGACATGGGTGATGTTTTTGGATTATATGGGGGATGTGAAAGTTGGGGAAGGGGGTATTTTAGTTATTACAATAATTAAGAGAGGAATTAAAAATGGAGACTTATATTATAAATATATAAATATATATAATTTTGACTATGTGTTTTGGTTGGTTTTGGTGTGTTAAGTTGTGAAGTGGTAATTAGTCAAAAGGTTGAAGTGGCTAAACAGAATATTGTTAGCCCGCAGCCTTACATTAATAGTAGTAATTAGTCTTTTTTCATATTATATATATATATATATATATTATAAATTAGTTATAGTGTAAGTTGATGATCATTATGGGTACACATTTGAGAAGTGTATTTGTACTAATTTATAGTTGAATTTGAGATATGTTTATTTGGTTTGTCTTCTACATTCTTCCAATACCCATTTTGCACTCCTAAGCTTTCTTTTTCCATTTGTATATGTTAAACTCTTTATATTAATTTTTCTTGTTAAAAGAAATATGAAAGAGCGATTTACAAACTAATTATTAGGGTTAAAAGTCTAGATCTATACCAATGTAGTCATATTTATATATTGTTTAGCTGTGAGATTATTCACACTTCATCATATTATAAGATAGTTTAATTGTATATTCTAATTTGGACGGTAGGAACTTATTAGTGAAACAATTTTATCATAAAAGAGATGATAAAATTGATTTTTCCCCAAGTATAGTAAAATAGTTGAAAGTTGTTGACATACAATGTCCAAGATTAAATAACACGATAAAATATATTAAATTTTCATAACAAGTTAAATTTTATAATATAAAATAAAATAAGCTATTTTAATTAGATAGTTTTTCTTATTATAAACTCATTATATTTTTTATAACTATAAAATATGAGATTTATCATCAGATTTATTTGTATTGTATTTTATAAGATTTAACAAAATGGAATTGAAATAGTTAATTCACAACATAGGCAGGAAAAAAAAAGGACTTATAGTTCAATGGTACTACGGTATTCTAATAACATATATGATCATTTACTTGAAAATGAAATGAAAGGCTAATATAATCCTTTGATTATACCTATATATATATATATATTACTACAAAATAGTACTTCATTTGATCCAAACAAATGGGCAGGGAGATTTCCTCTGTGAATCTAAGAAGTTAAAAGATTTTTCAAACTAAATCACATGTTGGAAGGACAATTGGAAATCTTTTCCATCATTTTCTTAGGAAAATAAATACCCATTTTAATCTCCAGAAAGCTTGTTCTTTGTACCTTTTCCCCACCCATCTTTGTTTTTGATGGGTGAAGTTTCATTCATAATAAAAATAAAAAATAAAAAATAAAAACTCAAATTTCATCACTCAAAAACAAAAAAAGAATTTTTAGATAAGAAAATTTTCTTTACCCATTAAAGAGAAACTTCTAAGAAATGCTATTTGGATGTTTCTCAAGCCCTAACAGTTGCTTAACAATTGGGCCTTCAAGAGTGCTTTGGGAGCCACTATACAGTATAGGAATATGGAATCTTTATTGGCTTAAAGCTTCTTAGACTTTGTAGAGAACTAGAAAAAGAAAGAATAATTAAAATCCAAGAAAATATTATATATATATTGACATTAAAGGTTGATTATCAAAATTCTGTACGCTTAATTTAATTTGAATTGTTTTTTTTTATTATTTTAAAAATTTTTTAATGTATTTATAACTTAATATTTTTTAGTTATTAATTATAAAATTTTGTTAAATTTTATCATATAAATTTGAGAATAATAATTTTAAAAGTTAACTGTTAAAATTAGATATATATTTTATATTTATTAGATATGGAATTTAACAAAATTAGGAAATTTTTATCAAACTTGAATTACTAAAATTTTAACATTTAATTCTAGCTTATTGTTATTATTCAAAAAACAATATTTCTTTATTGGTTTAAAATATATATAAAAAATTAAAATTGTTTAATTTTAAAGTGTGGGAAATGAAGTATACAATTAAAATAATTTCAAGTTTTTTTTTTCAAAAGTTAAAATAATAAAAAAAAAACTAGAAAATGCAAAAAAAAGTCACAATCACAATAAGAAAGGCCAATAGGAATTGCATTAACCAAAGAAGCACATGGTGAGGTTGGTTTTAAGTTAATGATGTGTGTATGCATGTGATGTGGGGGGTAGAAATTAGAATGTTTTTTTCTTTTTCTTTCATATTTGAGACAAAAAAGATCTTAGGATTCTTATTATTATCCGAACTTAGAGAAAAACATTGGATACCCTAATTCACAAATTTCCTTTTTTTTTTTTTTAATTTTTATGGTTTGGGACTCTCTTTGAAGGAAATTTACTATCAATGTAAAGAAAAGTTTAATGATTCCTCATGACTTGAGTGTTGATCATGTTTCCAAATAGCAACTTTTCCCCCCTTTTAATGTAGGTTAAATAAAATATATAAAATAAAGTATTTTTGTATTAATTAGATGTAAAAAATAAAATATCTAAAACTCGAATATAATATCTAAATAAGAGTAACATATTCTGACCATAAAATCATGCTTGATGGTTAAAATAAAACACTTTTTCATATTGAATAATTAAGAGAAAATTTTAATTGTAAATAAAAAAAAATTAATTATAATACATTTAGTATTTAAATTGAAATTATTTTTCCAAAAAAAATTTTTTTATGTTGAAAAATAATTTTGAATATATTGTTTAACTATTTTTTTATGGAAAAATAAATTTTCCAACTTGAACTATTATTTAGTTAAAAGATACATTATCTATATATTATTTTTATAAATACATATAAAATTCATTTTAAATGTATATTAAATAAATACAATTAAAGTTTTTAACATAATGTATTTTTTGAAGTATAGGTCTGATTTAAATTAATATTATATTAATTCGATGATAAATGATTTATGAACAATCTTTAAAATTGAGAATTCTTTTTTTTTTATTATTATTCTATAATGTAAGCTTGATGATCTATATAATGAATTTAAATGTAATCAATGTAATTTTAGTTGCTAAAATTAACAATTAAAGAAAATTCTAATTTCTGTCAATGATTTTCACTTTTTCATAAGATTTGAAAGTCTCTCCTCAATAATTGTGAAGCATATTGCCTATTTGAGTTGACAGGTTTTGTGTGACACTTATTTTGGGTTAATTATATCACTCATTCATCACTTTTTTTTTATTTGCATTATTATTGTATTTAAATTTCAATTCATCTTAATAAAATTTATCAATTTTTATTTTATTTTCTGATGAAGAAATCATTATATAAATTATATGCGGCATAACATTTATGTCTCTATAAAAAAATAAAAATAATTCACATCAAAGTTGAAAAAAAGTATTTATTTTATTTTATTTTATTTTTAGAGATCTAACTTCACATAAGTCTATCAATGTTTTCCCTAAAAAAAGGGTCTATCAATGTTTTAAATTAAATTAATTATCTGTATATTTGAAAATTATTAAAAAGGGGAAATCTAAATATCCTTTGAAAAGAAAAGAAAATAAAAAAAAAATAACATGCTTCCTTATTTTTTTATATAATTTTTTTATATTTTATTAGGAATATTTTAATTATTTTATAAGAATATATAATAAATTACAAATAAATACATAGTAAATTTATAAAAATTATTATGTATATAATAAACTCATAATAAACCTATAATAAACTATGTAAATCTAGTAAATTAATAAATTAATAATAATTTTTTATAAATTTAAACATATTTTAAAATTTTGATAAATTTAAATTTTTTTTGACATATTTGTCAAAAACACAAAGAAATATCTGACTCAATCACATGAAAAGGGACAAGGGAAATTTTTTCTTTTCAAAATTTATTTTAAAAATTCTACAAAAAATAAAATATTTATACTTTAAAAAAATAAAATTTTAAAAATATCTCATTTCTCATTAAAATAATATTTTTTTTAAAATTTCTCTTTTTTTTCTATAATCTTATTTTACTTTAATTTTCATTATTTTTATAAACTTTACTATTAAATAAAAATATTCTACAAAATAATAAAAATTAATATCTTAAATTATATTTGAAGCATATAAAATTTATTAATCTTTATGAAGGAAATTTTTTAATTTTAATTAAAAAATAAATAGCACTCATGACAAATAATAAAAAAGCAAATAATACAAAAATATATTAATATTAAATATATTAATAAAAAATATTAAATTTATTTTTAAATAAGTTTTACATATTATATATGTAAGAAATAAAGTTAAAAAAATATTAATTTCATTATGTAAATATTTGATAGATGTTTTGTATATGTTTAATAGATGTTATAAATGTTTGATAGATATTGTGTGTATATTATTTATTTAGTGTGTATATTATTTATTTATTATGTATGTTGTGTGTATTTTATGTAAATATTGTGTGAATATTGTGAAAATAAAAAATTAAAAAAATTATGTAAATAATCTTATTTTGAAAATAAAAATTTTGTGCCCTAAAAATTTAAAATGGTCTACTAAATGCCATGTTGAGTGTAAATTTTTTCTTTTTCTTTTTTTGGTCGAGTATGAAAGGGGCAAATTTGTGCAGTTATAATTTTAAAAGTTTTAAGCAACCCATTGGACCTTTGAGTGGCTTTCAAGAATAAGCTTACTTAATCCATTGGATCTAAAAGATTTGGGCTAATAAGAAATTACCCATTGGACCTCAAGAGCTGTTAAGACAAAATGGATTATGGGTTGGCTAACCCATTTTTCATTCACATTTGCAAATATTGGATCACAAATGAGTTGCACTTTGGTCCACTACAATATTTATTCTCTACAAAGTCCCAAAGATCAAATGCTGAAATAAAAATTCAAAATATTTTTAAGAATTAAGAAAGGTCTCAAATAAGGACTGATAAAGTATAGTTTAGTGGCAACACCTCTCTCAATTGGAAGCTAAATATATATTTTCTCATTTTAAAATTGATAAATATATATATTTTTCACTTATCTCAAATTATAACTTATTTACCATTTTAATAAATTAGTTAATATGTTAAATTTCTATTACATTTATATATTTAATTTCATTTATTAAAAATATTTCATATATTAAAATAAGGGTATGATAAAAAATACATATAATGTATATTTTCAAATAATTATTTTTTCTTCATTATTCTGAAAAACAAAATGTACTTACCAAATATATTAAAAAACAAAAAAATATATTGAGATAATAATAATAATAATAATAATAATAATAATAATAATAATAATAATAGTGGAAAAGGAATAGAATGTGATAAGAAATAATAAGTTACAGTTGGCTTACCATGAGTCTATGAATTTATAATCTAATTGAAGAACATTCTAAAGGGTAAAAGAAAAAAACACTTAAACTAAGAAAGAAGAAACCTAAAATGATTTTAAAAAAACACTTAAAATAAGAAAGAAGAAACCTAAAATGATTTTAAAAAAACACTTAAAATAAGAAAGAAGAAACCTAAAATGATTTTTATTTTGCTTTTTTCAAACATCTATAAGATGCCCATGTGCAATTTCCACTATTTACAAGCAATATCTATATAAAATTGAAGGCTGAATTGAAAGCTATATAAGCCTTTAAATGTTTTCCTCATGATATGAATATTCTTTCTTTAATTATTGATAGAACAAGAATAATAAAATAAGCTTACAATGATATATTAATTAAATTAAAAATTTGCAAATTGTTTTTAGTCAAATAGAGGTTAATTAAGTTAAGTAATTATTATTATTATTATTTCATACCAATTGAATTATTTTAATTTTTAAAATTAATAAGAAAAAAATTTATAATTATTATTATAGTTGGTAGTCTTGCATCATACTCCTAAATAATTATTTAATCTTTATAATTAGATAAATATACCTAATAAAATTTTCAATTATTGTTTGATTCTCTACAGTAATAGAAAATTTTCTATTATCGTTTGATTATCTAATGAGTGATTATGTATCAATCATTGAAAATGATATTAAATGTTCATAAAAAGATAATCAAATATTAAGAAGTTGTTTGAAAACCTCTTAATTAGATATGCTGCAAATAATTTTTAATTAATTTAATTTTTTAATTTTCATTTAGGAAGTGAATATTCAGTGTACTAAATTAAAACTGAACTTAATCTTCTACTAATAAAAAATTTTTAACACTTAAAATAATAATCAAACCGTATTGAAATTAATAGGATAATTTAATATAACCGAAGTAAGTATTTTGATTTTGTATATAGTGAGAACATAATTAACTACATAATTATAGTTTATCAATTGTATACCGTGAATCAAAATATATTATTAAGAAAATATAATTACTCCATTATATTTTAAAAAAGCATTTAAAAGTATATATTAATAATAAAACAAATATAAATAATATACTCATGATAAAAAAAATATAATATGTATATTAATTGATAGAAATCTAATTATTTTGATTAGTTTAGTTTTTGTTTTTAAAATAACTGAGTTGGTAACAAAAAAAAAAATTAAAATCAAGTTTGAAATAAAAAATTTAAATTTGATTGTTTCAATTTGGTTACTCATGTTACGTAATGAAAAATATATTATTTATATTATTGTTTAATTAATTAAAAATTAATTAAACTCTCATGTTATGATTTAAGTTTTTATTTATGTTACGTAATGAAAAATGAGAAAAGTTTATTTATATATATTCAAGGAAAAAGATTAAAATGCCTTAAACCTAATGCTTGATTACGATTTTGAGTAATTATTATAATATATGATTCATAACATGAGAGTTTGAATTCAATTTCAATTTTTAAATTAGAATGTTCTAATTTATTATGATGTTATGGTTTATAATAATTTTCAACATGATAATATTCATAAAGAAATAAAGAAAGTCAAATGCATAAACTTTTAATTAATATAAGTAAATTAATTATAAGTAATAAAGTAATATTTCAGAACAACACGAAACCATTTGACAACAAAGCATGACTAAAATTTAATTAATAATAAAATTCATATATATTTAATATAATTTAATTAATAAGAAAATTTATATATCTAAAATTTTGCTTATAATTTTGCATTAAGTAATATTTTGTACTGGCTTTTGGCTTTTGATGATATTTATTATTAATATTTTCATGATTGATTATGAGTGATTTAGCCTCGTTAATTTTATTTTTTATTTAATATTAAAAAATATTTGTATAATTTACTGTATTTCTCATTCATTTTATCAGTGATACCTTAAATTGAGATTAAGATGTCAGATTTTTGCATATGGTAGGATGGTTTCTAACTAGTCTGTTTTGAAAAAGATTGGCTTTCTTGTATTTAGAAAAAATATTTATGTATTTAGAATAAATTTTAAATTTTTAAAATTTGTTTGAATTTTATTGGTTGTAATAATTGAAAAGTAAATAAACAATTGAGAAAAAAAAAACTAAAAAAAATAAAGAACTTATGAAAGAGAAAAAGGGGCACACAGTTTTTAGCTTATTATCTAGAAAATGCAAAGATTTTCAAAAAAATTCATTTGAATTCAACATTCAAAATTCCATGAGAAATACTAAAAAAAGATTCAAAACAATGAAACTATGTTAAAGACTTTTCAAGGCTAAGGGCCTGTTTGGTTTAGCTGTTCATAGCAGCAGGTAGCTGATAGCGGTTGCTGATAGCTGATAGCTGGTGGCGGATAGCTGGTAGCTGATTCGGGTTAGTGTTTGGTAAAAATATAATAGCTGTTGCAGTTTGAATGTAAAATTACCAATAAGCATATCATTATCTAATAAATATTAATTTTTATTTTATTTTAATAGAGTTAATATAGTCTTAATATGAATCAGCTATCAGCTGATATGAAAAAGCTCCTAGTATGAGCTTATTGAAACAGCAGCTGTTTGGAGTTCCTAACAGCTATCAGCTGCTGTTTTAAAATTTTACCAAACATCAACTTTTACCAAACAGCTGCTGTTTGGGGTTCAAACCTCTATCAGCTGCATCAAACAGCTAAACCAAACACCCCCTAAGCCTTGCACAGAAAGCAGCACTAATTGAATTCCATGAATCCTTAATGAAGAAAAAAACAGAAACTAATTACAATATAGCCAACAATGTTACATCTTAACATTCTCAAAATACTACTGCTGCTAATAATAATAATAATAATAATAATCCATAAGAAAATTGACCATAGAAGATTCTTTACTGCTGCAAGTTAATTTTTTCTCCAATTATTTTTGAGGAAAAAAGAATTATATTTTGATTGTGGCTGTAAAAAAATTAATTGGAAACTTGTTTCTAATGTGTAGAATAGAGAGATATTAGAAAATATTTTCATTCAAAATACAAAAAGATGAAAATATTTGAATGTAAACAAACTTAATTTGTTTGTAATTATATTAAGCGTTTAATTTGTGAAGAAAATTAATGTGTTTAGGAAATTAAAAAAAATTAGTAATAAAGAAAAGGCAGAAAAATAATATATTTATCTTGTTTACATAATGGGGTAGGAAAGGTAATTATAGTTATTGTTCAAAAAAAAAGTAATTATAGTTACAAAAAATTAAAAAAAAATTACCTGTACTTTATATTGATCTCTGTACTTTATATTTATCAATATTAAGAATATATACTTAGGATTAAAAGTTTCTTTTGGAAACTTCAACAAAAGAAATCACCAAACACTTGATTCCTTAATTGTATAGGAAAAGAAATGAAAAAAATTAAATTAAGGAAAAGAAAAAGAAAAGAAAAAAAAAATCTGTTTTTCATATTATTTGGTTACTTTAACTAAATATGAGGGAAAAATTAAAAAAAAATCTATTTTCCTTTTTTATTTTTTCTATTTTCTCCATTTATAAAAATTAGGCAGTTAAAATTTCATTTTTTTTATTTTCTTAATTATCATCATTTATTTCCTTTTATAGATGAAAATTATTGGTCACCAATTGCAATAAAAACCAACCACTGATTACAAGGCTAAGTCTCATAATTAGACAAATGAATGAACAATAAATAAATAAATAAATAAAAGAAGAAAAAAAAAACGTTGTTTTGTTGAGAATACAAAAACGAGAAAATTAATAGATGACTTTAATATCATAAAAAAGGCCGTCAAATTTTAGAATTTGGTATAGAGGAGTAGGGGTGTAATTCGGTCGGTATAAAATGGAATCGCCTCTATTTCAATTCCATTCTAAAATATTTCGGTATTTAAAATTTTATTCCATGCCAATCCAAATATTATTCGGACTTAAAAATTTCTTTCCATACCATTCCATTAAAATTTGGTATGGTATTCGGTAATTTTAAAATTTTTCCATCAAAACTAAAATTAGAATAGATTTAAAATAAATCTGAAAATGAAAACATTATATAAGTTTAAATTTCAAAGTAGCTAAATAAATTTATAAAATTATATCATTCAAGTTAAATTACTAAATAAGTACTTAATAATATTCTTTTTAAAAACAAATGCACTTAATAATTAAGAAAAACTTTTCATCTTAAGTAATCCTTTGAACCTCTATATCTTTCCAAAAAATTTCTTCACCGCATCATGGTAGTCTTAACAAATCTGAATATTGAAAAAAAAAGAATAAATAAAAGGTTGTAAATTTTGTATTAAATAAAATATTTAAATTAAAATTATGAAAATTATTATATGTACCTTCCTCAAGTTGTTGAATATCTTCTTGTGATTCTTTATAATTGATTGGAAATGGAAAAACACGAAGCCAATCTTGTGCACATATAAGAGCCTCTACGACTTTAGGACTCAAAGAACTTCTAAAATTATCAAGTATACGACCTTCAGCACTAAAAGCAGCTTCAGAAGCAACAGTAGAAACAGGAATGGCTAACACATCACGTGCCATCTCTGCAATTATTGGAAATCTAGAACCACTGTGCTTCCACCAAAGTAAAATATCAAATTCATTTACATCCTCAATGCAATCTTCTTCAAGATATCTATCTAACTCAGATTTGATATACCCTGTATTTTCTCGCATTTATGCTTATTGTATTTTTCTTTCATTATTTGTCTTATTTTTTGAGAAGGTTGAAAACTATCCACCATATCATTAGAATACAGATTTATTTCAGTAACTTGCCCCAACCTCATTTGTAGGTAAACCATAAGCACTCTTATACTCTTCAAACATGCAATTAATTGTCTCTCTCACTTTTTTAAGAATACTAGATGAGGTATAACAATCAAACAATTGATTAAGACCCCATTCTAATAAGCTCATTTTGAAGCGAAGATCAAGTACAACTGAAATAAAAATCATGTTCATTTTTTCAGGCTTTCCCCAATATTTGTAGTACTTATCTTTCATTTTTTCAGCCATAAAACTCATGTTCAAATCAGAGTTATTATTCAACTCATTCAAAAGAGCATCTACAGCAACCATCTCATGAAAAAAATTATCAGATGTGACATATAAAGAGCCAGAAACACGCAAAGTCAACTCATAAAAATTTTCTAAGAAAGTCACCAACCTACCAACATTAACCCAATCATCATCAGAAGGCTTTTCACCCCCATCTCTATCTTTTAACTCACTTTCATAACGAGTATCCTCTAAGTCATACCTATCAAATGCCTTTTTAAACTTGTAAGCAGCATCCAACATCATATAGGTAGAATTCCATCTAGTAGAAACATCAAGACCAATAATTTTTTACTTTGAATTTTCTCCTCTAATGCACATTTTTTGAACTTTTCTAATCTAGATGGAGATTGTTTCATATATTTTACAGCTTGTCGAACACGGAGAATTGATTCTTTTGCCTCATTCAATCCATCCCCAACCACTAAATTAATTATATGAGCCACACATCTCATGTGAAGAAAATTACCTTTCAAGACACTACCACCCCAAGTATTAAGTCTAGTTCTCATATAATTGATTGTTGTATCATTTGAACTTGCATTATCAACTGTGATAGTAAAAACTTTTTCAATGCCCCAATCTAATAAGTATCTCTCAATTGTTTTTCCAATTTGCTCACCCTTATGACTAGTAATTGGACAAAAATTTATAATTCGCTTTTGTAATTTCCAATTGTCATCAATATAATGTGCTGTGAGACACATATAATTGATTTGTTGTATAGAAGTCCATGTATCAGTTGTGAGACATATCCTCCTTTGGGGTAAGACTTTTTTAAGTTCTATCCTTGAATCACAATAAACTTGGTAGCAATCTTTAGCAGCTATTATTCGTGAAGGAACATGAAAAGAATGATCCACAACACTAAAAAGATATTTAAAACCTTGTCCCTCAACACATTTAAAAGGAAGTTCATCCACGATTACCATGTATGATATAGTCTTTCTCAAAGCAATTGGGTCCAAGCATGCTTGAAACTTTAGATTACTCACACCATCATTTTCTTTTGTGACACAAGAAAAGTTAAGTTGGGTTTGCTTACGATCCTTAGGCCTAGTATATGGATATTTAGGACATCTGTCTAAATGTGCCAACAAACCGCTTGTGCCTAATAAGGAGGTGTTATATCCATATTGTAAATTACAATGTTTGCATAGAGCTACCATACCTTTTTTAGGATCATTTTTTCGAACAAAGTGGTTTCAAGCTACAGATCGAGATCTTTTTTCTTTTTGTAGTAATCTCTTTAGAAGGAGCATTTACTTCATTAGTAGGTTGAGGGTTCACACCTTCTCTGTCTATGAGAATTGGTTCGCTATTTTCAGTCATCTGATATTGAAAAATATATATATATATACATATATATATTCAGTAATACTCACAAAACATTTAATAACATAAAAGAAAAAAAACTATTACCAGTAACGTAAAAACAGTTTTTATTACAATATCATAATGGTTGTTACAACTTTGGAGGAAAAGCATAATATAATCCTATATATATATGGATCTAATGATTCTAAATAATATACTATACATATATAAATTGACGCTAGCAATAAAAGTTGATGATTGTGTCAAGAACCCTAACATATATAAATATATTCCCTAAGCCACCATTAGTTGTAAAGCAAATAAAATAATAATTATCATAGATTGTGCCAATAGGTATGATGAAAAGCCAAGAAGAAAGAGTCAGTATTCTAACCTTTAGGATTTGTAGCAGACTAGCAGTTTTCCTGTGTTTTTTGTTTGTTATCGGTATTCACAAAGCAAAGCTGCCAAAGCAGGCAATGAATATATATTAAACGAATATATATTAAACCTAATAGGGTAGGGTTAATAAAATATTGTATAAAATTGAATTACATATTTTAATATTAATATTTAATGATTTTATTTAAATATGTATTATTAATTATATTATTAAAAATCTTATAATAAAATTTCGGTATATGGAATGAAATTTGAAATTTCATTATAACATTCCATTCCATATTCCATATTCCAAAATTTTAGAAAATACATTCCATTCCATATTTCACATTCCAAAATTTCAATCCAAATAACAATTTCGGTTTAGATTTCGGTTTAAATCGGTAATATTCCAAACCAAGTTTAACCCCTACAGAGGAGAGGCTTAGTACAAAGAAACAAAAGGAAAGTGTCTTCTTTTGCATTAACATTGGTGAGAAACAATGATCTAATCACACGTTATAAAATCGTCACTCATGCAATATTCATTTTATTACTGTAATGTCCCTTGAGATAATCTTTCACCTCTTTTTTTTTTCTAGAACCTGTTTGATGCTGCACTTTTGTTACAATAGACAAAGTAAATAAATAAATAAATATATATATATATATATATATATAACTTTCAAAAGAATTATAACTATAAAACAAAATTTTCTAATATGTGTCTTGATAATACATATTTAATAACAATAGAAAAATTAATTTTTATTAGAATGCGTTTTATTTTCATTGAAATTTATTGCAGTCATCCTCTGCCTCTATAATCTATCTGTCAGAAGCGATGGGCTCCCTTGTCATTGAAGACGTTGATGCTGTCGCGCTCACCTTCTCATCCAATGCTCTTTAATTATAGAATTTCTATACCTATTTGTTATGTTTTGCAAATATAACCCAATGATCGCCCTAGGTAATGAAATAGCATCGCCTCAGCCAAAAGACGATAGATCATGAAAAAAGTAAGATTTTGCAAAGACCTTGAGGAGGATGAAGGCAAAGTTATAGGGATGTCGTTGAGGGATAAATTGGTAGGAGATTCCAATCACTTGCAAACTCTTATGGATAAACAAAGGACCTAGTTATTGGGATGAAGTTGACTAGTATCTATGAAAGAAGACATACCTTCAATTACCTTTTCCCAAGGAATTAGAGAAAAACTCCATAAGCCTTGGAGCACCACAGTCATAGTGAAATTGTTTGGATGCACCATTGGATATAAAACCTTATATAACAAACTTAAGACCTTATGGAATGATTTTAATGGGTTTAATGTTATTGATTTGGATAATAAATACTTTCTAGCGTTCAATATAAAAGCAGGAAGGATAAAGAGGGAGCACTGATGCAAGGATTGTGGATGATACAATGACACTATCAATGTGCATTCATAGTATGTAGATTTTGATAGTTCCATAGATAGAGTTAATATATATAGTTGTGGCCTGGATAAGGCTACCAGAATTGCCCCTTCACCTTTATTATAAGAAAATCCTTTACATTGTTGAAAAATAGGGTTGGTATTAGGGCGGAAAATCTTTATTCTCAATGCTAATTTGCCCTGACCAAAGCAAAAATTTCTAAAATTTTTCTCTCATGGGAATGAGGATGGAAAGAAATTTCTCCTCTTGAGTTAGGTGGGGCTGGAACAGGGAGTATACTCCCATCCCTGGGAGTATCTATCCTAGTCCCGCGAGAACCGATAAAGTATGCATATTATATACATATAATATACATACTATATGTATACAATATACACATTATATAATATAATATACATATATATTATACTATACAAATTATATATTATTATATTAAGTATGTTGTATTTTAATTATTTATATATGCGAAATAAATTTATTTTGATATATTTTATCTTATAGTATTTTTAAAATTTTATTGCATAACTTTATTATATTAAATGTACAATTATAATGAATTATTATTTTTTATATTTTCAAATTTTAATTTTAAAAATAAAAAAGTAAATCTCCTATAGAAATTTCTGTGTCAGCAGAGATCTCAGATAAATTTACTTTTTTTGTGAGATGAAAACGAAGATGAAGATTCTCCACCATTGCAGGAACGAGGATAGGGATTGTTCCCTAGCCCTCCGTTTCCATCCCTAATCATGTAGTGAGGATAGATGTGCTACAATACTGAATAATTTTTAAATTTTAATTTTTTTTATGGATTCACTACAATACTGAATCCGTAAGCTAAGAGAAATTTACAAGGATGGCAGTGGAACTAGACCTTGATACGCCATTAATCTTTAAACTGATAATTGAGGGATGATGCCAATTGATTGAATACGAATGCCTCCCAACAATGTGCTTTGGTTAAGGTAAGTATGGTCATGTGGAAAACTTTACCTAGCTGTTGTATCTAAGGAGATGGAGGAAGGAGATAAGGCCCAAACATATGATGAGGGCTAGATAAATGCCAATAATGACAACGCAACATTTAGGCCTTGGATAAAAAAGGAAAGAAACTAGTAGGCAAAGAACAAGACCAGATATCTAAGGAAAGTGCGAAGGCCGATATGGATTTAATCAAGATGGCTCCACATATGATCTGCTTGTTGATTTAATCGAGGAAATTGAGGAATCCCAGACTGAAAATGAGGAGGGGAGGGGTTTGGAATATCCTACAAACAGAGTGGTTTTCTTTTCTAGGCCTAAAACTAATAGAGAACCAATTTCTAGACAAACCAAAAAAAAAATTTTTAAAAAGAAAATATCTAGAAAAAAGCAGTGGCAGTAACATTAGCCTTATGCTTGGCTATGCACGTAACCAAGACTCTGAAACTAATAGCTTCTTTGACCTTCCTACCCATCTTCCTAATAATGTAGTCCTCCAAACTAAGGCCTAGTCAATCTTACCCAAGGAAGCCACTCTACCCTCAAATGCATTATAAAGGCCCAAAGCAACAGTATCCCTAACAACACTACCTTGAACCAAGCTCACCACACAGATATTACTCTAAACGATTGTAAAGTCCAAGCAGCCATCAACCCAAACCAAAACTTAGATAAACCACCGGACCCTATGGTACCTCCTCCTAGGGTTGGCACGAGGATAAAAAATGCTAATTCCCCTCAGGGATCTATCCCGAATAAGGTGAGGATTCTCACTATCTTTCCCCTATAGAAATGAAGACAATGAAAAAACTCTCTCTATTAACCAGGGTGGGGCCAGAGATGGGGCATATTCTGGATCTCTATCCCGGCCCCGTGGGAACCCAATATTATATATATATATATATAATAATATATTACAATATATATATTATATATTATATTATGTATACTGTATTTTGATTATTTACATGTGTAGAATAAATTTAATTTGATATATTTTATCTAGTTGTATTTTTTGAATTTTATTATATATAATTATTAAATTATTATCTTATTAAATATACAATTATTATATATTATTAACTTTTTATATTATTAAATTTTAATTTAAAAAATATAATATTATTCATGTTATCAAAGACTACCCCATTTCTAAACAGGTTTGGCTTGCCATCCTCCCCCTGCTATTAAGAATAATTTCTTTGAAATGAATTTACAGGACCGGATGGTTGAGAATATTGCCAGCATGGGTGACGATAAAGAATGGAATCTATTTTTTAGCTTTGGGTGTTGGCGCGTCTAGTATATGTTGAATGCCTTTGTGCTTGAGAACACCATGGGTGCAAGCTACTATAGTTGAGATTAGTCCTCAAGTGCATGAAACTTACGCATCCCATGTAAACGATGGATCGTTGACGGATGTCATGCCACAACGGGTAGTTAAGCTCTTTAGTTGGTCCCTTTTGCCTATTGGCTAATACAAGGTCAATACGAATGGTGCACTAAAGTGTCCTCAAGTTGTGGTAGTGCAGGTTGACTAACTCGTGACTCTTATAGTAATTAGATTTCATGTCTCATTATGAACATAGACACATCCTCAATCATTAGAGAAAAACTTTGGGGGAGCTTTTCATGGATTGGTTCTAGCATACAATACTGGCATCCGGAAGGTAATTTCGGAAGTGGAAAACCTTAGTGTGGTTCAGATAATTAAAGGCAAGGATACTGCTGATTCTGCAAATGCAGCCCTACGAGTTCGTATCAAGGAGCTATTAAGTTTGAATTGGCAAGTGAAGGCTGTTCACATCAATAGAGAATCAATTTTTTTAGCAAATTGACTAGCTAATTATGCTTTAGGTTTTCAGTTGGGTGTATACATTCTATCAACAGTTCTAGATGGTCTCATGCACAACCTCAGGGAAGATTTGGTGGGTTCTATATATCCATGATCAATTTTGGCTTAAATTCCAAGATTTTGCCTTTCCTTGTATTAAAAAAAAAAACAATTACATACTTTATAATATTTGCAGCTTTTTTATCAATCACTTTGAATTGTAATAATTTCAAATGAAAATGGAAAGCATCTTAAAAAAAATTATAGCATTTACTGCTACCGAACATGTGCGCTCATGGTTATATTAGAAAAAATCCATAAAACTTGTAATGAAATCAATTTTTTAATATTATATATTAAACTATTTTTTATCCTGAATTGACAGGCAGACTTTATATTTTATAATGATCAAGAAAATTAATTATTATTGAGTATGTAATTTTATGTAATTTTTTTTATCATACTCTTTTTTTGATATAAGATATATTTATTAAATATTTTTAATAAACAACATTGAATATGGATATAACAAAAATTAATATATTAACCAATTTATTAAAATGAAAAATGGTTAGAATTTAAGACAAATAAAAAAGAAAAATGTGCTTGTTAATTTGAGACAATGAATATATTTTAAATATATTTTTACTAAGTTTTATAATTAGCACGTTAAAATATAATCTAGCGGTAAATACATCTCTTTTGGAGATCTAGATTCGATTATCCATTCCTTATATTATAATACTAAAAAAAATTTATAATTATGGATAATTCATGTTTTCATTTAAAAAGAAATCTAAAGCAAAAACATTCCACCAATAGAATTAGGAATCCCAATTATTATAATTCCTAAAATAATTTGAAAAGAAAAACATGAGACCCAAAAATGGAGTGGTCATTGCCTTTATTTGAAGTAATTATTTCAATCAATAATTTTTTTTAGGTTGATTTCCTCTTTTAGTAAGTAATTTTCATATAAATGACTGTGATGAAATGATATAATTTTAATTTGAATAAAATTCAAAATTTTGAGGCTTATTTGAAAACTAAGAGGAAAAAATATAATATTGAACAAAATAAAAATTTAATTGGATTATGTATATAAATTAAAATGATTAATAATTATATCAATAGTATTGTAAACATAAAAAGACAATATATAATTTAATTATTGGAAACGCTCTCTTCCTTTAACTGTATGAAAAAAAAGAAGAGAAATAGTTAATTTATTGCTAAAATGGACCCATTATATCTTGTTTTTAGTACAATTTAAGGCTGTCATTGTCTGGATTTTTTTTTTGGCCAAGTCATTGTCTGGATTTGATTGAGATGTCGAGGGTCAATATTAACACTATTTGCTGTACTTCTTCATTGTCTTTCCTTCAAAAATTGGCTATCTTGAGTTCGGTTTAGGTCACAAGCTATCATTATGCTAATCGAAATCAATAGTTTGTTTGGCAACTTTTATTTATTTCATATAGTTTTTATTTAGCAATTTTACGTAAAAAGTTATTTTGCATTGAGTTACTTAAGGTTCTGTTAATTGAATTGTGACAAAAAAAAACTAATTATTGAGTTTGATTTAAAAAAATTCTTAAATTGAAATTGAATTATAAATAAATTATTAGCTGATTAATGATTAATCGCATAAAATGATTAATTAGTTTTTTTTTATTTTAACCATTATATTATATATATAAAAAACTAAAATTTAATAAATTTTTATATACATTTAATAAAAAAATTATATATAATTCATTGTAATAATAATAAATCTTGATACAAGCATATAATTAAAATACAAAATATATATTTTAAATTTCAATATAATCCATTAAAATAATTTAATATATGTAATTTATAATTTATTATATATAATTATATATAAATTTATAATTTATATGTATAATTTACAATATATATATATATATATTTAACACATTGCTCAATTCGATTAACGAATCAAATAGTTTTTTAGCAATAAAAATTTAAATCAAAGACTGAAAATAAAAATTAAGAACATAAATTTAAACAACTATTTCAGTTAACAATAATATTCGATTTAATTTGATATGTTTGAGTTTGATTTTCAATTTAATCAAATTTTTATTAGATTTAATTTTGCATTCATAAATAAAAAATACAATAATAAATTTTCTTTTGAAACATCGATAAGATATTGAGAGAATCACACTACATATCACTTTTTAACTTTTTTTTTAAATATCTTATTTTGATATAGTATATTTATATTTCTAGAAATAGGGTATACTTCAATTTGCATGCCTTTTGTCGCTATTCATCTTTCACTTCGATTTATAAAGTTTGGTTGAAGTAGGAAAATTAATGTAATAGAACAGAAGTATATGTTAAAAATATTATTAGAAAGTAATAATATATTTTTCATTACTCATATCATTCCGACATATTCTTTATTTTATAAGAATAAAAAATTAATTATTGTTAATAAAAACATAAATTTTAATGTATTTTTTATTATAATTTTATTTTAGTAAATGATGATAAATATGAATTTAATAAAAACTTAATATAGAGATTTAATATATTAACCAATTTATTAAAAATGATAAGTAATTTATAATTTAAAATAATAAAACTATATGTCTATTAGTTTAGAGGGGAGGAAATAAATTTTATATAAATGGGGTCTAGGCTTTAAGTCCTTTTATTTTTTTTCAACATTTCCTTTTTGTCAAAGCAATACTGGGAAGTATTGCGAGTTCGAATATCAAGATAGTAGCTCAGTTGATTAAGCAGGGTTGAGTAAGTAGGTGAGGAAGTGAGTTCGAATCCCACTAAATACCTCATTGAGAAGGGATAAAAAGCCTTAATATATGATCTATGCCTCGAATATGATTAGATCTATATCTAGATCGTTAAACGGACAAGGATGGGGATACTTGTGGTGAAAAAAAAAGAAGCAATACTGGAAAGTTATTGAATATGGAGCAAGGTGTACGGAGTAGTACGATGAAAGTCATTTATTTCCCTCATTCTTCCATCTTGGATGCTAAATTGGGCAGTAAACCCTCATGGAATTGGAGGGGTCTCTCACGGTTGGAGAAGCTATTAAAGATGGGAAGAGAAACTATTAAAGATGGGATTAGATGACAATAAAGCATCAAAATTCAAATATTATTACCGATCTCATTTCTGAACAAGGAACTTGGAATAAGAATGTTGTCTCTTCTTTGTTTTCTAAAATTAAGTCTAAAGCTATTAGAGGTATTCCTATAGCTCTAAGTAATAAATAAGGTAGAATTATCTAGCATCCAGACAAGGCTCGGAAAAATTTTTGGTCAAATCTGTGTATCAATTTCTTTGTAACTCCAAATCATATATTGCTAATAGCTCTCTTACTAGAAAGAAATTTGGTTCTCAATTTGGAAAATGAAACTCAACCCAAGATTCAATGCTTTATTTGGAGATTATGTGTTGATGCGCTACTAGTTCAAAAGAATCTATACAAGAGAAAATTGAGTCCATCTAATTTGTGCCCTATTTGCAAACTAGTAGGGGAATCAGTAATGCATCTTCTGTTTGAACGTGAACATGCCAGAGCTTCTTGGTTTATAATGAACTTAGGCCTTATTCCTCTTGCTTTAAATACTAGTTCCTCTATAGAATGATGGTTTGATATGCTAAATTTTTTTAATAGTACTGACAATCTCCAATTTGGACAATATTATTGTTTACGTTAAAGTATATGGAAAGCAAGACACAATTTTTGTTTTGATAACATCTTTATAATCCTTAAGTTACACTAAAGAACATTATTTTTTCTCATTCCTCCTTCTTATCAGCTAATGAAGTAGAAGTGATTCAATATGCTAGGAATGGTTTATTATAAGGATCTCACAAAAGCCAAAGGCCCTCTCACTGTAGGATATCTTTCCCCTTGGATGGGTTAAAGTCAATGTAGATGTCAATTACAAGTTTAGGATCTATGTGGCTGGGATAGCAGCTGTTTTGAGAACACATGATTGGACCTTAAAGGAAAGCTTTGCTTGTATTAAAAAATCATTTTGGCCCCTTAGAAATGAGACACAAGCTCTTCTATTAGCATTTTAGAAAGGCTTCCCATTACTCCTTCCAAAGATGTATTTTTTAATTGGACAATCAAATTTTGATTAATGTGGTCAATGGAATTTCATGTTGTCCATGGGAAATTGAGGCCTTGGCGGACCAAATTATTTTGTTAGTAAGTCGTTTTGATGAATGTATTTTCTCCTTTGTATTAAGAAACTTGTAATAAAGCAGCAGATTGAGTAACATTTGTTATTCTAAATGCTAAAAAGGGATTGGGTGTCCTATCATCATGATAAAATTAATATACCTTATTATTGTATGATTGCACTACTAATGTGTTGATATACTGAATAATTATTATTCTCCATAATGTTAACAGTTATATATAATATCAATTGTTAAAGTGCCTATTATTTATTATTAATATATGCATTGAGATGCTTAGTGTATTTATAAAAAGATATGTCGAACAGATTGATGATTAGTCCTCCCACATGGATAAAGATAAGATATGTTTTAAGCTTATTATCTACAGTGATAATTATGAGCCAAACCTTAAAATATGATTATTACCTTAATAAAGAATTAAAATGAGGGCAGACAAATAATATTATGTTTTAAAGTGAATGTTCTCATTATTCATTTTAATATATATATTGCTAGGTAAGAGTCTTGAGGTTGTTGAAGAGTAGTTTTTCTTAGAGAATTCAATTCAGATATTATGTGTGTATGAATTATTATTTGTACGATATTAGAAATAAAATTAAAACATTCGCTCCATGAAAAAGTAGAAAATATCATAAACACGTATTTTCATACTATATGTGCTTAACTCAATCATAATAATAATAAAAATTTGATTTTAACTTTTAAGATTGTGTGAGGCTCTTGATATTAAGATAAATACTCTCGTTGACTCTATCTTTTTCTTTAATTGCTTTTTTAATAATTGCAATCTTGGAATATTACCAATAATTATGATAGATTCAACATAATTGGATATTTTATAAAAGCAAGTTTGTTTAATTATTTAAGAAATATTAGATTAAAAGAAGATAATTTTTGATGTCATAGTTAATTGTATTCACTGGTAGATCAATTATGATCGCTTTGTGCCATTTTTAATAATTGTGAATATATAAAAATAATAAATTTCAAGATCTTGAGATAAAATTATATGCGACTAAGTGATTTATGGTGCTAAATACTTTAAACCACTCATATAATATGCTTAATTAATAAAGGTAAGTTATATTTTTTTCCAACGAATATTTAATATATAGCTTTCATGGTACGTTGATTGCAACACCTATTGGTTAGTATGAATATTGGAGAGATGAACTAGATTTGTTATTGATTTGAGTCCATTACGGCGAGTGAGAGATAATAAATTCTAAATTGGGTCGTCATGATATGGTCAATCAAATCCTGAAAATAATCTACCTATATCCTATTTTAGATGTGGATTGATCCAATATAAAAAAGTTACTATATATAGGAGAATATATTGTCCACTTGGAAAACAAAAAGAACGTACTGAAAAGAAAAGAAAAAAAATATAAAAAATTATTTGACAAAAAATCTCACCGAAAAACTCTTCTAGAAAAATTTTTTAAGTTGTGAAAATTCAATTATTTTTTTTCTTGTAATTTACCTTTTAGTAAGTGAAAATTCTATTTGATTTTTTTTCATGGTGAAATTCATTTCTCTGAAGGAAAATGGAATAAAATTTTCATCCATGAATAAAAAATTCAATGAAATTCATTTTCTTTATGCCAAAAAATAAAATTTTATAACTATAAAGTATCATCGCATACACGAAATACAGATATAATATAATATAAATATGTTAATACAGATAAAATATTTATACACATATATATATGTGTATTTATATATAAATATATTTTAAATTATAAAAATATAATAAGAGATAAATATATATCTAAAAAAATTATACATATATATGTATATATATTTTAAGTTATAAAAATACAATAAAAGATAAATATATACACAGAATAAATATATATATATATATATTAATTTATATATAAAAAAATTATCATAAAAAAAATTTTATGATAAAAAATAAATTTTATAATTAAAATTAATTATACTTACCTTATTAGTAACTTAAATAAATTTTTTTATCAAAACATATTATAAATTATTTTAAAATATTTTAAAATATATTTTTGTGTGTGCTGGATGTGTTTTTACCTAAAATGGCATATTTTCTATATAAAAGATACCTCACCCCAAAATTAAACTTTTAAGGCAAGGGTATAAATGGTATTTTGTCTCATTCCACTCCCCAAAATTTATCTAAAATGACATATTTTCTTTATAAAAGATACACCAAATAATACTCTCTCCGTATCATTTACATAAAAAAAGTAAGATGGACACGAAAATTAAGGAAATTTTACTTTTTTTCATCTCTATTTACTTAAATACCCCTAAAAAAATATCCCTCAAATTAAACTTTTAAGGCAAGAGTATAAATGGTATTTTGTCTCATTCACTCCCTAAAATTTACCTAAAATGACATATTTTGTATATAAAAGATACACCAAAAAAGAAAATTTTTCCTATCTAAATAATACGGAGGGAGTAAGATATATAGGACACATATTAGGCACGTGTGGAATGCGTACCTATATTTTGGCCGTGTCCCACACTTCATAGTGAAGTTGAAAGAACAGAATTAATAAAAGAAATAAATAACAAAATTTTTTGGGGGAAAAGAAGAAGAAGATCTTAGTACGTATCGAGGTTTGAGATTCTCCGCTTGTTGATTTTGTTGGCGATGAAAACGACCTTACAATGAACGTGCCAATTAACAATAGAGATAATTACACGGTTTACGGAAAAAAACAATTTCCGTTTCAAGAATACGGCGTACGGAATTTTTTTTTCACTTTCACTTTCACTTTATAACTTTATTTTTTATTTTTTAAAATTTTATTTTATTTATTTTTTTATTTAAAATTTTTTAATATACATATAAAAAATATATACATAATATATATAATTTACACTTAACAATATAAATTATATCTATACATTTACACTATATCAACAATATATCTACAATAAATATAAAATATATTTATATAATATTTTTAATATCTATTTAATTTAATTTTTTAATTTTTTTATTCTTACAATATTCACGTAACATTCATACAATATTCATATAATATTTAATGATTTTTTATAATATATACATAATTTAAATAATTAATATATAATATACATATAACATCTACAGCATATCTACAATATATTTACAACGCATTTATATATATTTTTTTAGTTTTTTCATGAGTATAATATTTAAAATTTTATTTAAAAATAAATTTAATAATTTTTATTAATATATTTTTATATATTTTATTTTATTTTTATTTTTTTAGTGTTATCTTTTTTTTATAATTAAAAATAAATTATTGTTCTTTTTATGAAAAATTGTGATTTTATAATGATAAAAAATAATTTAAAATATTAATTTTTATTATTTTATTAGAATATTTTTATTTAATATTGTAGTTTGAAAAAAATAAAAATTTTAAGTAAAATATTGATTATAGTGAGGGAAAATATATTTTATTAAAAATTTAGATATTTTTGAAATTTTAATTTAATTTTTTATAAAAGTGTAAATATTTTTAGTTTTTATATTATTTTTATTATAAAAATTATTTTTTAGGATAATTATGTACTTAACAATATACTCTTTATGAAATCAAATTCTTAGTCAAGTTAAATACCCATTTTATTCATTTTTGGTTTGCTTTTAGGAATTTAGGCTGAAAAGATATGAAAACACAATTTTTATTAATATCTCCTTCATAAAAATATGCCTTTTTGCGATTTAAAAGTCTTTTACAACTGGATATGTCAACTTTCTTTTATAAAAATAAATAAATTAAATAATTCAAAAATAACAAAAATACACTTCTATAACATCATTATTAATACACTAAACCATATTCAAATTTAAATTTAAAAAATATTAAAATTTTTTAAAAAGTTAAGCCCACTCACTCGCAAATTTATTCATTAATTGATATTTATGAAATTTGTTCAATAATTTCATAAATATAGTTATAGAAAATGCTTTAAAGGACAAACCTGCTAAATTGATATTTATATCTCCTTTCTTTTAAGCTTACGTGTGAAAAATTTTTCAACTTCTATTTTTTATCATGTCAATAACTTTTATCCATTAACTTTAGTCTTTACGTTTAGTAATTAGCCGTCCTAAAAAATATGCAGTAGTTAAAAATTAGGCTAAATAATTATAAATTTTTTAAAATTTTATATATTATACTAATTAATTTTTATATTTTTAAAATTTAATTTTTATATTTCTGTGTTTTTGAAAATTAAACTGTTTAATTTTTTTTATCAATTTTTTTATCTTAAAATCATTAGTCAACTAATTTGATATTATAAAATAAATTTTTTATATTTTTTATCTTTGTTATTTATTAAATTTATTTCATATTTAATTTTATTTTATATATAAATCGCCTGTAAAATAATAAAAAATATTATTCATATCATTTAAAATTATTTTTTTAAAATTATCTGTAAAATTAAAATAAATAATATATATAGATTTTCTGTAAAATAATAAAAGTTATTATTTGTATTATTTAAAATTATTTTTTAATAATATGTATAAAATTAAAATAAATTATGTGCAAAAACTATAAATAAAATTAAAAATAAACATGACTTAATAAATAATAAATAAAAATATATATAAATGAAGAATGAAAAAATTATTTTATAATATTAAAGTAGTTGACTAATATTTTTAGGATTAAATATTAACAGAAAGATTAAACAATTTAATCTTTAAAAATAGAGAGATAAAAATTAAATGCTGAAAATACAGAGAATGATTAATGTAATATATAAAACTTTAGAGATTTTATAATTATTTAGACTAAAAATTATTAGAGAAAAAATTTAAAAAAAATAAAAAAAAATTTATTTAGAACAATTTTAAAATTTTAGGTGGTTTGTATTTATACATAGAAGTTTGTACAAAAATTTTTATTCTTTTGAATAATAATTATAATAATAATTAAATTAAAAACAAATAACGTTTCACATTAACATTTATTGAGAATCCCTCTGACACCAAACCCAGTTAATCCACCAATCAATTGTCCCCAATACCATTAATCAAAAGAATCCTAACCGTCCATCACATGTTTCTATACACACCCCAACTAGGAAAGCCAATCAATTAAATGAAACATTCAACAAATTTACCACTGATCAAACAACAACGTGTTTCATGTCCAAAAAAAAACAACAATGTATTTGCCCAGAGCCAGAGTGCATTTTCGTCATTCTGTTGAAAGATTCGGAAATCTCCTGCATCGCCTAGAGATAAAAACTGTGCACCCGTCTTTAGGAGAAATCGTTGGATTATAAACAATATCATCGCAGCCGTCCGTTCTGTGTCGCTTAAAATCAAGTAACGTAGAGAACATCGTAATGAAAAGTACCAGATGATTCAAAGCATACTTCTGGCCCACACATTGGTGGGCCCCAGCCCCAAATGCTAAGAAGTTCCTTTTGAACAATTGATCTTCTTGTCGCTCCTCTGAAAACCGGTCTGGATCGAACCGGTCCGGTTCAGTGAATCCTTGAAATGAACTCTCGTAAACCGACGGGAACACTATCGTCCCCTTGGGAATCGTGTAAGACTCCGTCAACGGAAAATCTTCAACGGCGATATGCGGAACTAAAGTCGCCGGAGCTCGGTGCCTAACAACCTCACGAGCCACCGCTTGTGTGTATTTCATTTCTCTCAACTGGTCCGCAGTGATTAGCTCATCGGACTCCGGCGACCAGATGCCGGAAACTTCTTCTCGAACTCTAGATAAAATGTCGGGATGGGAATCGAGCAGCGCCACCGCCCATAGAAGAGAAGAAGTGGAAGCATCTTGAGCAGCAAAAAGGAAATCGAACAAGTAACCACCGATGTGGGCGTCGCTAGTACAAGACGGAGTAGGTTCACCGGCGTCTTTCGCAGCGGAAATTTCTCTGAGAGTTTCTTGCATCCAGAAATCAACTAAACAAGTGGGTTCCTCATTTTGCCCTATTTTTGCTTTGCTCTGTTTGGCGCAACCAGATAGTGTTTGAATAAGGCGGTCAACGGCGAGTCTGGCGTTTCGAAACGCGAAGCCAGGAAGATCAATCGGAAGTTTCATGAGACCAACATTGAATAAATTATAATCAAATTTGAATCTTTCTCGAGCTTCATTGCTCAAATAATTTCCAACCATTACAGTTTGAGAAGTTTCAAGATTCATATCACGAACTAATAAACGCAGAGAGATGGATTTATTATGATTATCATCCATGGCCGCCATTGATGTCCATTTCTTCAAATGCTTGAGAATTATGATTTGCTGTAACACAGAGTACGTAGATAAAGCTCTAGGAGTGAAATTGGGAGCGATCCGACGGCGGAGATCTTTATGTTCTTGACCAAACATATAGATCAAATTATGTTCTCCAAATAATTTTTTCCCAAATGGGTGGCCAACAAGCATGAAAGCATCAGGCCTGACATTAGAAAAAATGAGATGAGAAAGTTCAGTGTTGCGAATGAAGACAATGAACCTTCCAATTATGTAATTTACAGAGAAGCCATAGCTAGAAGAAAAAGCTGATTGTTGGTCCCAGAACTTTGTTGGGTCTTTAACTAAAGAGATAGCGTTACCAATAAATGGAAGAACAAGAAGAGGACCTGAAGCTTGGCGTTTCTTGAGTAAATAAGAGATCTGTTCAAGAAAAAGAAGAAAGATAATGAAGGAAACCAAGTATGGTATTAATGTCGAGAAGGGAACCATTTTGGGATATGGATATAGCAGCAGAATATGCAGCTATATGGTGATGTGATTTTATATGGGATTTTTCTTTTCTTTTCTTGGGGATTCAAGATCTTAAGTTAAAGAAGAAAAGTTTTTTTTGTCAAAGGGGATGGCGGTAGTTAAAAGAGACAGGTCAAATCTTTAAAAATTTTGAAACTAGAATTGATGCAAAATGCATAGTACAAAGACTGTTCTAGAGAAAAGAACTTGAGAAAGAAGAGAGAGTTATTTATATAGGACGGCAAACGCGGGGTGATACAGGATGGAGAAGAAGAAACGTGACGCGGAGAATCTGAAGAATCGTTGAAGACAAGGATGATTTTTGGAATTAGTTTGAGAAGTTATTTTGGTTTTTGATTTGAGTTTTTTTTTCTTGTAATGGTTAGAAGATGTGGAAGATGAGGAATTAGTTCAAGTAGTGAAAAGAGTTGGTAGTATTAAAAAGATTTTCATTTTAAGTTGAAAAAAATTGGATATTAGAATATGTAATTTGCTGGTTTGCTTGTTTTTGTCGAATTAAGAATTATGTAGGTGGTTGAATTATGGAATTATTTGAATATCTTATAGTTTTAAATTTATATAATACAGTGATAAATATATATTTTTAAAATAATAAAATTTTAGATTGATATGATATAATTTTTTGTTCAAACGATAAAAGAGTTTTTATACATCAATTGAATTTCTAGTAGATTATAAAATTGTGCCTGCAAATATCAAATATCAAATAAATTGAATTAGGATGCAGCCTCCTTCCTTCAAAGTGTATGGAAAAAAGGTGAAAAATGCGATGGTACATTCCAAATATTGTTAACGTGTAATCGAATGACAAAAGAAATAAATGAATGGCAATGAAGTAGGTGATGGTGGTGTCAACGGCAGACAGTAAATTGGAACTTGTATGATTTTGAACAAACCGTGCCCTCTCTTCTTTCTCCTCTCCCATTACACTATTTCATATGATTTGACAAAGGCAAAGGGATTAGTCACACTTTCACGAGTCTATTTGGTACTGTTGCTTCGACCCATCATAAAAATAAAAATAAAAAATTACATGCAAGGTTGCGCTGATGATCAATTGTCAAATTATTTAGCTATTTACGAAAATTTATATAATGGTTTGACGTGCAAAAAATGGTTAAAAAAATTAAGAAAGAAATGAAGAAAAAGGGCGAAGACTTTTTTTTATTTATCAGAGAATAAAAGAGGTTATAAAAGGAAAAAAAAGAACACCAGAAACCACTCAAGAATACTTGGGAGAAATTAAAAATCAACTCAAAGTGCAAGAATTTTGTCATTTTCTATTTCAATGTTATTTTCAGCTTATTGTTCAATCCATCGTCCATTTTTATACTGTAAAACCCTTGATTTTTGGGGAAATTGGAGTCTAGGGGTAAAATGGTAATTTTACCTTCAATTCACATTCGGGTGAATTTTATAACGTTTGGTGCTTATTTTTATAATGTGGGTGTAGAGATGTTTGTTTTAAGCATAATATTGTGTTTTTTGCTTCGGGGGTATTTTGGTAATTTTGGCGGTCGGAAAATTTTCGGGTTTCATTTTGCCGTTTTTGATGTCATTTTGGTGACTGTGATGTCATTACGGTTATTTTAAGTATAATTTTGCTAGGGGTTAATTGTGAATTTTTATAAGTTAGTTGGATGTTTTTTTTAATCTTTAAATAGTTTTAGGGTATTTTTAAATTAAATAAATTAATCTAGGGGTTTATTAGTAATTTACCACCCAAAAACACTATAAATATGAGTGTTAGGGTACCCAATTAGAGACCTAAATGCTTGTGCCGTCGGAGAGAGAAAATAGGGAGAAAAATTAAATTTTTGGGTCAAAAACTGAGGGCTGTCGTTTAGCAGTGGGCGCGATTTTAGCTGGTGTCGTTTGGCGAGCCACGGGAGTAGTTCGGCGAGGCGCGCTCTGTCGTCTGGCGTGTGGAGGCTTGTCGTTCGGCGTGCTGCGGGCTGCGTCGCCTGTGTCGTTTCGAGCTTCCAATTTTTGGCAGTTTCGAGATTTTGAGGTTTTCTTCAATTTCTTTTAATTTCTTCCAACTTCATGGCATGTTTTGTGTTGTTGGGTGTTTGTATAATGTTTAGGGTGTTAGAAAATAATATTTTTGATTTATTTCAATTTTTAATTAATTAAAAATAATTAAATTGTTTTAAGAGTGTTATTGGTGCTATTGAGTTTGGATTTAAGATTTATAAAAATAGGCTGATGATTTGTAACCAAATTTGATTTGGATCTGTTCTAGGGATGTTAAACTTGATCTAGGAATTTATTTTTGAATTTTCATGTTTGATTTATATTTTTAATTCATTAATAAAGTGAAAATTTATTACTGCTTGTAATTACTGATATTTCAGTAACTTTGTCGAATTTTTAAAAACTTTTTGGTAAATGATCTAGGTCTAAATTTTTGATATGTTTTAGTATATGATGTTAGGTTATCTTTAGGATTTTATTTGGGAATTTTAGGTTAAGATTTATATTTTTAATTGAATTATTGATTTAAAAAGGCTGTCTGTGCATAGTCACTGTAAATCCAGTACCTTTATTGAATTTTTAAAAATAATTGGTGTTCGATATTAATCTGATTTTTTGATATGTTGTTTATTAGGATGTTGTGAATCTGTGAAAAATAATTTGGAGTCTGGTTCTAATGTTTAGGTTCCGAAATAAATTAAGAATTGATACTGCTGTTGGTTAAGGATTTTCTGATGATGTCTGATTTGTAAATTAATTTGAAGGTCTTTGATGTCTTGAAAAATTATGAAATTTTTATATGTTATCCATACTGATGTCTATAATATGAGAAAATTATTTGGATAATTTTGTGGTAACGAAATGTGTAGGATTTATGATGATTTTGCTGTACTGATTTTTAGTGGTTCAAACAGAACTAGAATGTTGTAAAATATTTTTGGGGGATCAAATAAATTTGGATTAATCTGAAATTTTGCACACACATTATTTTGATGTTGGAGAAGCTACTGGAATTTTTCCAGAGTTTTTGAATGATGGAATTAGTTTCTGGAAATTTTTGAATTATAGGGACTACTTAAGAAATTTTATCGGTTTTGGGTGTTGGCATTAATTATGATTTTTGCATAGGGACTGATGTGATATTATTTGATATATGAGTTATAAAAATTGAGTTGAGGTTCTGATTCTAATAAATTTAAATTAATTGATTGATTTTATATTTTTGAGGTGCGATCGGTTTAACCATTGGGTTGAACCATAATTTTGAGTTGAGTCGGGTTGGTTTCTAAATTTGGATTATCTTGGTTAATTGTTGGTTAAGTATTGGTCTTTTTGCATTCATAGCATGCATTGCATCCCTCATGATAGATGAGATAGTGAGATTGATTATTAGACTGTGTAATTATTTCCTTAGGCGATAATCAAGCCGGTGTTCAAAATCAATAGGTTCGTGGGGTGTTGGATTCTTCCGCAAATCAGGTAAGTTAAATGGGTGTATGTGATTACTTGTGATGTGCTACTTGCTAACCAAATACTATATATATATTACAGCCCTTCTCAATATATATAATTATTCTTTTCTATTTTGCTAGATTATTCTTTCTACCCAAGCTTTGCATGTGAATAAAAGACAGAGAAACGTATGTGCTTGATTTATTAATTGTATTAAATGAACTTGAAATTCCTTGTGTTGTGTGATGGTGTGTCATATGGGGACGGAGGTTATTGATTGAGATTGTTCATTGACTATGGCTATTGATTGTTCATTGAGGCTATAAGCCTGATTGCTCATTGGGGCTATAAGCCCGATTGTACATTGATATTGATTGAAGGAGGAGGTATTATGATATTGGTAGACCCCGACACACCATCTTGTATGAATTGATGATTGAAGTTTTTGTTATATATATATATTGTTTATTGTTATAGAAAAGTTTCTCTGCCTCTCATGAGCTTACTGGGCGTCTATATAACGCTCACACCCCTATAGATTGATTTTGCAGGTTAAGAGCGATTGTTAGCATATGTCGGTATTTCTTCGCAGTCGTTCTTTGAGTTTCTTGTCATCAATCTTGGTTGACATTTTTTTTCGTTCTAAATAGAGATTTCTGGAATAATTATGGGCGGACCGAGTCCGAACCCTTTGTTTGTAATAAGAGTGAAATATTTTTTTTTCTCGTTTGTGATTACATTTAAGAGTGGAACATTTAGATATCTTGCATTTTCACTAGAACTTTCGGAACATGAAATTGAGTGTATTGAACTTGTAAAAGGATTATGTATTGTTTTAATTTTTGAGTATCCAGGCTTGTATTGTTGTACTTAGGTACAACTATACGCCGGTCACGGCTTCCCAGTTGGGTCGTGACAAAAGTGGTATCAGAGCGCTAGGTTTCGATTTTATTTTAAACATTATCCAGAAATCATTAGGATACTTCATTTCAAATCCTTTACTTCCTTTCTGCGTTAACCAACATGTTTCTCTGCTAGCAGGTGCAATGTCTCAACAAAACACTCGTTTTCCTTTAATTGGTGGAACCAGCAACGCTGGGGTATCATTCGAAGCTGAGCATCAGCCAGCCACTCATGTTGAGGAGCCACCTCAGCCACGTAAACGTGGAAGACCTCGGAGAGTGGTAAATGAAAATGTGGAAGGGATGGAAGATCAGAATTTTGTACCGGAGAATGAAGGGCTATTTGAAGTACCACTTAGTGAAGATCAGGAGCCATTACCTCCAACTCCTGATAATGTGCATGTGCCAGGTGAGGCACCATCTCAAAGGGATCAAGATGCATATCTAAATACACTTCTAACACTACAAAGATCTATGGAAGCCCTTGCTGATGGTGTTATTCGGGTGGTTCAAGGTATGGGAAATAATGCCAATATAACTGTTCAACTTCCAGCTAGAGGTGCAGGGTCAATTGATGAGGTTGATTTGCATAAATTTATTAGAGTTGATCCACCTACGTTCTCTAACTATGCTACTGAGGACCCGCTAGCTTTTCTTAACAGGATTAAAAAGATCTGTGATGCTTTAAAGTGTACAGAGAAGAGAGCCATAGAGCTGGCTGGGCACCAACTCCAGAAGTCGGCGGAAGAATGGTACAAAGTCTCTATTCAGGGAAAAGTTGAAATTTGGGAGGATTTCAGCAGAATGTTCATGCAAAACTTCATGCCTCAGAATTTGATGAAGGCTAAGGCAAGGGAGTTTGAAACGTTGACACAGGGCAACAAGACTGTAGCCGAGTATTGGGAGAAATTTCAAGAGTTGAGGAAATTTGCTACACGAGTATCCCAAGATGAAGAATCTATGACAGATAGGTTTGTGGATGGCCTGAATGATAGATATTTTGAGTTGATATCCAGTCATAACTATAAAGAGATGCACTTGGCGGTTAATGCTGCTATGGGTATAGAGAATAGAAAAAGGAAAGAAGACACTGGGGAGTCAAGCAGAAAAAGGAATAGGCAAGAAAATCAGCACAATTACCAGGGACAGTATGGTGGACAGAGAAATAACAATGGCAGCGAACGTCATCCACAACAACAGGGTCCCATAAACCCTATTTGTGATTTTTGTGGTAATCGACATGCAGGAGATTGCCGAAAAATGACAGGTGCTTGTTATAATTGTGGCCAGATGGGTCACCAAGTTAAGGACTGTCAGGTTCCAAGGCGTAATCGAACTCGAACAGGACAACAAACTCAGTTCAGATCAGCCGGTAACCAAGGGCATCATAATAACTATCAAAACGGTAATGGTTATGGCAGAGGTAATGGAGGCCGTGCTCAGAATGGCAGTCATGGATACCGAGGTAGAGGCTACCAGGGTGGACGAGGTTACAATGGAGGAAGAGGTTACCAAGGTTATCAGGGCCAACAATATCAACAGGGTCGTGAAGCAAACCAGCATGGAAATCAAGGGCAGAATGATAGAGCTGCTCAGCCAATTGGACAACGTATAGGTCAAAATCAAAATCAGAATCATAATCAAGGCCAGAATCAGAATTATGCCCGAGTGTTCAACCTGAATAACCAGCAGGCGCAGGCTGACAACAATGTGGTGCAAGGTACTCTTTCTGTTTGTTCACTAGATGCACATATTTTAATGGATCCTGGAGCCACTCATTCATTCATATCACCTAGTTTTGCATCTAGATTGAATAAAACATCCGAAATTATGGGTATGCCATTAATTGTACACACGCCTTTAGGAGAAATGGTAGAGTCTATAAAGGTGTATAAAGAATGTATAGTCAAACTCGAGAATGTTGTATTGCCTGTAAATTTAGTTATGTTAGATGTGATAGAGTTTGATGTCATTTTGGGTATGGATTGGTTAGCTCGACATGGAGCTAATGTGGATTGTAAAAATAAGACAGTTATGTTCGCATATGAGAGTGACAAGACAGTGATATTTTATGGTTCCAAAATCAATGGCACTTGTCATTTAATCTCTGCCTTGGGAGCTAGAAGATTGCTAAGAAAGGGCTGTAATGCTTACCTTATTTCCATACAAGATGTGACCAAGGAAGAAGCAAAACTTGAAGATGTTCATGTGGTGCGAGATTATGTGGATGTGTTTCCAGATGATCTACCCGGATTGCCTCCTGAAAGGGAGATTGAATTTTCCATTGATCTTGTACCTGGAACCAATCCTATTTCTATGCCACCGTACAGAATGGCGCCAGCAGAGCTTAAGGAATTAAGAGAGCAGTTAAATGACCTATTACAAAAGGGGTATATCAGACCGAGTAGTTCACCATGGGGTGCTCCAGTTCTCTTTGTGAAGAAGAAGGATGGATCAATGAGACTGTGTATTGACTATCGACAGCTGAACAAGGTGACAGTGAAGAATAGATATCCACTACCCAGGATTGATGATTTGTTCGATCAATTGCAGGGGGCAAAGTACTTCTCTAAAATTGATCTACGGTCGGGTTATCATCAATTAAGGGTGAAGGAAAGTGACATACCTAAGACTGCTTTCCGCACGAGGTATGGTCATTATGAATTTCTTGTAATGTCCTTTGGACTTACTAATGCTCCTGCTGCTTTTATGGACATGATGAATAGGGTGTTTAGTCCTTATCTTGATCGGTTTGTTGTCGTGTTTATCGATGACATTCTAGTCTATTCAAAATCCAGAGAGGAGCATGAGCAACATTTGAAGATGGTTTTGCAGACCTTAAGGGAACATCAATTGTATGCTAAGTTCTCCAAATGTGAATTTTGGCTGGATCGAGTTGTGTTTCTGGGTCATGTTATATCAGCAGAAGGTGTTCAGGTTGATCCAAGGAAGATTGAAGCAGTCATGGATTGGCCAAGACCGAAGACTGTAACTGAAATACGGAGTTTCCTGGGTTTAGCAGGATATTATAGAAGATTTGTTAAAGATTTTTCCAGATTGGCTGCTCCATTGACAAAGCTTACTCGTAAGGGTATTAAGTTTGTTTGGGATGATGCTTGTGAGGAGAGTTTTGCTACTCTCAAAGAGATATTGACCACTGCACCAGTGCTTATTTTGCCAGAGGGCACTGAAGGGTATTCTGTTTATTGTGATGCATCCGGTGTTGGTTTGGGTTGTGTTCTAATGCAACATGGTAAGGTGGTTGCCTATGCCTCTAGACAACTGAAAAAGCATGAGGTTAACTACCCTACGCATGATTTAGAGATGGCTGCAGTTGTGTTTGCACTCAAGATTTGGAGACACTATCTTTATGGTGTCACTTGCCAGATTTTTACCGACCATAAAAATCTCAAGTATGTGTATGCTCAGAAGGATCTAAACTTGAGACAGAGGAGATGGGTGGAGTTTCTTGAAGACTATGATTATAGCATTCAATATCATCCTGGTAAGGCAAATGTTGTGGCAGATGCTTTAAGTCGTAAGTCTGTGGGTAGTCTGTCCCACATTTCAGTTTCCAGAAGACCGTTGATACGAGAGATACATCAACTGCTAGGTGATGGTTTAACTTTTCATATGTCTGGTAAAGAAATTGAAGGTGATAGAGGTGTGTTGTTGGCTAATATGACAGTCAAACCTGATTTTCTTGATGAGATAGTTTTAGCGCAGAATACGGATGAGGAGTTGTCAACGATCCGCCAGAAAGTCTTGTCAGGAGAATCCACAGAATTCTCGGTTGATGAAAAAGGAGTTTTACGGTTCAGTTCAAGATTGTGTGTGCCTTCAGTGGATGATTTAAAGAAGAAGATTTTGAAAGAAGCTCACTCTTCCAAATACACTATACATCCTGGCTCTACTAAGATGTATCGAGATTTAAAGTTGATGTACTGGTGGAAAGGGATGAAGAATGATGTTGCAGAGTTTGTGTCTCAATGCTTACCTTGTCAACAGGTTAAATATGAACACCACAAACCAGCAGGTTTGCTCAGGGAATTGCCACTACCTGAATGGAAATGGGAAAGACTCACCATGGATTTTGTTGTTGGGTTGCCTAAAACTCCTGGGGGCTATGATTCAATTTGGGTGATAGTTGATAGATTGACCAAGTCAGCACACTTTCTCCCGGTTAATACTAAGTATACAGTCTCTCAGTATGCAAAGTTATATATTAATCGGATTGTGAGCTTACATGGAGTACCAGTCTCTATTGTGTCTGACAGGGGTGCCCAATTCACTTCGATTTTTTGGCAGAAACTTCAGAAAGGATTAGGCACTGATCTTAATTACAGCACAGCTTTTCATCCACAGACGGATGGTCAGTCAGAAAGAACCATTCAGACTCTAGAAGACATGTTGCGGTTGTGTGTTTTGGATTTCAAAGGCAGTTGGGCAGATCATCTTCCATTAGTGGAGTTCGCTTACAATAACAGTTATCAAGCTAGCATTGGCATGGCTCCTTTTGAAGCATTGTATGGTAGAAGGTGTAGAACTCCATTATACTGGGAGGAGGTCGGTGAGCGCCGAATTGAGGGTCCTGAACTTTTACAATATAATGCTCAGGTTGTGCCAGTCATTCAGGATCGAATTCGGACTGCATTTAATAGACAGAAGAGTTATGCTGATCTTAAAAGGAGGCATTTAGAGTTTCCTGTTGGTGATAGAGTATTCTTAAAAGTGTCACCTTTTAAAGGAATTATGAGGTTTGGCAAGAAAGGTAAACTAGCTCCGAGGTACATTGGTCCGTATGAGATCATTGAAAGGATTGGTGATGTGGCTTATAAGTTAAATCTTCCACCTGAATTGGCAGCTGTTCATCCAACATTTCATGTATCTATGCTTCGGCGGTATGTTGCGAATCCAGATCATGTGTTAGCACCAGAAACCGTGGAAATCAGTGATGACTGTTCATATGAGGAACAGCCAATTGCCATTCTGGATCGTCAGGTAAAGAGATTACGTACAAAGGATGTTGCTTCAGTGAAAGTTCTTTGGCGTAATCACTCTATGGAGGAATGCACCTGGGAAGCAGAGGAACTCATGCTAGCAAAATACCCTCATTTGTTTGAGTCTTCAGGTGCGTTATTGATTTCGTGGGCGAAATCATTTTAAGGGGGTTAGAGTGTGGTTTATTAATAGTCTTGATATAGTTTATTAATAGTCTTGATATAGCACCATATGCATGCATATCATTACATCATTATATCTTTTGTACATCATAAATGTATATGTGTTTTGTCCGGTATTATTTATGATAGTTTGCTATTAAATTGGTTATTGGAAGACGTTTTTAAAAATCTTGATTTGTTGATATCGGATGTCATTCTTGAATAAGTCTGGTTTGTTGGTAGAATGATGAGTATCATATGGATAAGTGTTATATTAGTAATGGTTTTGGTTGATTTGGGTTTGACTTGAACACTTGAGTTTGGCTTTTCGTGATGATTGTTGATGAGTGGAAGTTGAAAAAAAAAATGTTTATGTTTGATTTTATAATAAACATAACCTGGAGCAAAACTGGAACAGTCAGTAGCGCTTAGTATTATGGGGTTATGGCCTGATCAACCATAACAACATGTGCTAAGTGAGCTATGCTTTCCGGATTTGTGTATAACTTAAAATATAAAAGTGTTTTGATGATGAATATGTTATTGGGTAAAATTTCGAGGACGAAATTTGTTTAAGGGGGTTAGATTGTAAAACCCTTGATTTTTGGGGAAATTGGAGTCTAGGGGTAAAATGGTAATTTTACCTTCAATTCACATTCGGGTGAATTTTATAACGTTTGGTGCTTATTTTTATAATGTGGGTGTAGAGATGTTTGTTTTAAGCATAATATTGTGTTTTTTGCTTCGGGGGTATTTTGGTAATTTTGGCGGTCGGAAAATTTTCGGGTTTCATTTTGCCGTTTTTGATGTCATTTTGGTGACTGTGATGTCATTACGGTTATTTTAAGTATAATTTTGCTAGGGGTTAATTGTGAATTTTTATAAGTTAGTTGGGTGTTTTTTTTAATCTTTAAATAGTTTTAGGGTATTTTTAAATTAAATAAATTAATCTAGGGGTTTATTAGTAATTTACCACCCAAAAACACTATAAATATGAGTGTTAGGGTACCCAATTAGAGACCTAAATGCTTGTGCCGTCGGAGAGAGAAAATAGGGAGAAAAATTAAATTTTTGGGTCAAAAACTGAGGGCTGTCGTTTAGCAGTGGGCGCGATTTTAGCTGGTGTCGTTTGGCGAGCCACGGGAGTAGTTCGGCGAGGCGCGCTCTGTCGTCTGGCGTGTGGAGGCTTGTCGTTCGGCGTGCTGCGGGCTGCGTCGCCTGTGTCGTTTCGAGCTTCCAATTTTTGGCAGTTTCGAGATTTTGAGGTTTTCTTCAATTTCTTTTAATTTCTTCCAACTTCATGGCATGTTTTGTGTTGTTGGGTGTTTGTATAATGTTTAGGGTGTTAGAAAATAATATTTTTGATTTATTTCAATTTTTAATTAATTAAAAATAATTAAATTGTTTTAAGAGTGTTATTGGTGCTATTGAGTTTGGATTTAAGATTTATAAAAATAGGCTGATGATTTGTAACCAAATTTGATTTGGATCTGTTCTAGGGATGTTAAACTTGATCTAGGAATTTATTTTTGAATTTTCATGTTTGATTTATATTTTTAATTCATTAATAAAGTGAAAATTTATTACTGCTTGTAATTACTGATATTTCAGTAACTTTGTCGAATTTTTAAAAACTTTTTGGTAAATGATCTAGGTCTAAATTTTTGATATGTTTTAGTATATGATGTTAGGTTATCTTTAGGATTTTATTTGGGAATTTTAGGTTAAGATTTATATTTTTAATTGAATTATTGATTTAAAAAGGCTGTCTGTGCATAGTCACTGTAAATCCAGTACCTTTATTGAATTTTTAAAAATAATTGGTGTTCGATATTAATCTGATTTTTTGATATGTTGTTTATTAGGATGTTATGAATCTGTGAAAAATAATTTGGAGTCTGGTTCTAATGTTTAGGTTCCGAAATAAATTAAGAATTGATACTGCTGTTGGTTAAGGATTTTCTGATGATGTCTGATTTGTAAATTAATTTGAAGGTCTTTGATGTCTTGAAAAATTATGAAATTTTTATATGTTATCCATACTGATGTCTATAATATGAGAAAATTATTTGGATAATTTTGTGGTAACGAAATGTGTAGGATTTATGATGATTTTGCTGTACTGATTTTTAGTGGTTCAAACAGAACTAGAATGTTGTAAAATATTTTTGGGGGATCAAATAAATTTGGATTAATCTGAAATTTTGCACACACATTATTTTGATGTTGGAGAAGCTACTGGAATTTTTCCAGAGTTTTTGAATGATGGAATTATTTTCTGGAAATTTTTGAATTATAGGGACTACTTAAGAAATTTTATCGGTTTTGGGTGTTGGCATTAATTATGATTTTTGCATAGGGACTGATGTGATATTATTTGATATATGAGTTATAAAAATTGAGTTGAGGTTCTGATTCTAATAAATTTAAATTAATTGATTGATTTTATATTTTTGAGGTGCGATCGGTTTAACCATTGGGTTGAACCATAATTTTGAGTTGAGTCGGGTTGGTTTCTAAATTTGGATTATCTTGGTTAATTGTTGGTTAAGTATTGGTCTTTTTGCATTCATAGCATGCATTGCATCCCTCATGATAGATGAGATAGTGAGATTGATTATTAGACTGTGTAATTATTTCCTTAGGCGATAATCAAGCCGGTGTTCAAAATCAATAGGTTCGTGGGGTGTTGGATTCTTCCGCAAATCAGGTAAGTTAAATGGGTGTATGTGATTACTTGTGATGTGCTACTTGCTAACCAAATACTATATATATATTACAGCCCTTCTCAATATATATAATTATTCTTTTCTATTTTGCTAGATTATTCTTTCTACCCAAGCTTTGCATGTGAATAAAAGACAGAGAAACGTATGTGCTTGATTTATTAATTGTATTAAATGAACTTGAAATTCCTTGTGTTGTGTGATGGTGTGTCATATGGGGACGGAGGTTATTGATTGAGATTGTTCATTGACTATGGCTATTGATTGTTCATTGAGGCTATAAGCCTGATTGCTCATTGGGGCTATAAGCCCGATTGTACATTGATATTGATTGAAGGAGGAGGTATTATGATATTGGTAGACCCCGACACACCATCTTGTATGAATTGATTGTGATTGAAGTTTTTGTTATATATATATATTGTTTATTGTTATAGAAAAGTTTCTCTGCCTCTCATGAGCTTACTGGGCGTCTATATAACGCTCACACCCCTATAGATTGATTTTGCAGGTTAAGAGCGATTGTTAGCATATGTCGGTATTTCTTCGCAGTCGTTCTTTGAGTTTCTTGTCATCAATCTTGGTTGACATTTTTTTTCGTTCTAAATAGAGATTTCTGGAATAATTATGGGCGGACCGAGTCCGAACCCTTTGCTTGTAATAAGAGTGAAATATTTTTTTTTCTCGTTTGTGATTACATTTAAGAGTGGAACATTTAGATATCTTGCATTTTCACTAGAACTTTCGGAACATGAAATTGAGTGTATTGAACTTGTAAAAGGATTATGTATTGTTTTAATTTTTGAGTATCCAGGCTTGTATTGTTGTACTTAGGTACAACTATACGCCGGTCACGGCTTCCCAGTTGGGTCGTGACATATACTTTTACTATTGTTCAGTCATATGCAAAACTATATATATATATATATATATTCTCAATTTCTTTTTTGGTCCATTGTCTATATACTTTGCTTTTGTTTGCAAATATATTTTTAGTTAGTTTTACTTGGCTCTTGTGGGATTTAAGTGAATTTATTCAAGGAATTTGAGATTTTAATTTTGTTTTTTGGTCCTTTAAAGAAACTTACATATTGTTTGATTATGAGTTAGTTTGTAGCACAACTGATCTCGGAATCTAATCTTCTAGCATGCCTGCGATTTGTTTAAAGGCCAAGTTTGTAAAAATGTAGCAAACGATTTTTGGTATGCCTATTGGTATTCATTCCACAAGATGCCTCCAAAAAGAAATTCGGGAAAAGAAGTAGCTGGGTCTTGGGAGATAGAGACGGTTGCTGCAATAGCAAGGCAGGAGAGGTTTGTACGCCAAGTGGTTGAAGCAAGTTGAGAAAAATAATTATAAATTTTTCGTATTGTTCCCTACAAAAGATGTGCACTCTACTTTGAAGCATATTGCCATATTTACTATTTAATGCGGAGAGTTAGCTAATTATAAAAATTTTGCTAATTTTAAATTGAAATTATTTGCTAACTCTTTAATAGATATAACTTTTACATGTTTTACTATATTGCTAAGGAATTAAGTGTTCACTTGGCAATAAATAGAGAGATAATTTCATACACAATTTTTTTGAGGTTGAACTTGAGGTGTGCATTGTAGAGATATTTTGTGTGACTCAGAGAGTTGATGAGACTACAAACAAGTTTATTATGAGATTTAAGAAAATGAGAAACATGTGCAAAATATATTGGCTAGAGACGGAGTTTGTCAAGATGGCATAGAGAGAGTTGGACATTGAGCTGCATAAGAAGTTACAAGGCATGAAATTTAGGAACTTCTATGAGTTAGCAGCTAAAATAATGGAGTATGAGGAGTTACTTTATAAAGAAAAACAAAGAAGAAAATTGGTTATAGGCACTTATTTACCAAGAAGTAATCAGGAAGTTGTTGCAGTTGATGTTGCTAACTCTAGCTCATTCGTTTGTCCGATGTTGATGAAGAAGTCTCTTGGTGTGTGGAAAAAGGCAAAAACAACTAGTGCTCAACCTCAATATACTTGTGATGTGTCAAAGATAGAAGAGATATTTGATTTCTTATTAAAAGAGAATTTCGTCAAGTTACTCCCAAACTATAAATTCCCTAGTAAGTGGGAATTAAAGGGTTATGACTATTGTAAGTATTATAATTCAAAAAATCATTCAACTAATTCATGCTAGAGTTTTAAGAATTTAGTGCAGGATTGAACAAATAAAGGTGTCATCAAGTTTTTAGACAAGAAAGAGTCCATGATTATTGATGATGATCCTTTCTCTACCGTAGTTATGATCAATATTGCATCATTTAACTTGAGATCCTTCTTGAACTTGGAGGAGATAGAAAGAGAGAAGGATGCATTGGGAGTGGCGAGGCAAACAATTTAGTTAAATTTGGATCCCTAAAAAATATTCATCTCAAGACTCAATGGTGCACAAAAAAAGTCAGAAGCCAGGGAGCATGCAAGGAAATCATCCTAAAATACAACACAAGATAGCTAGATTTGTAATACCACTAGTGGTTTCGCCAAGCAATCAGTGGCATAGGATACATTATAAGAAGTTCCCACAACTCTTAACAAGTACTCAAAAGAGGAGACTTTTGAGACAAAGAGCGACAAAGAGAAGACAAAAAGGAACTATTGGAGAATAACTTTAAAGCCAAGCCTAAGTTCGGGAGGAAAGCCATTGAAGATGAGTAGGATTCAAAATCTATTGGTTGTACAAATAGTGAGGAGCCAAAAATCATCAAAGGGGGTTTTTTTTGTCAGAGAACTTCTAATACACTTTTATTGTGCCACTTCCTTATGATTTCATGGCCAAAAACCCTCAAAAGAAGAATATTTTCGAAATCTCAAAAGAGGCTCGGGGGCATCTTCCCAGTTTGTAGCGGGTGATGTGTATAGTGGCATAACCATTCAAGCCACCTGGCCAAGTAAGACTAAAAGAGTGGTTTTAGAGAAACATTCCATACAAATGACTAAACATATTCACCCTTTTCACATTAAAGTTAACCTTAATAGAAGACCTATATCCAAAATCTTAGTGGATAATGGGTTTACTGTGATTGTAATTCCCTCTAGGATGCTCTGAGCCTTAGGGAAAACTAATGATGATCTCACAGCCACAGAAGTTTCTGTCCCCACCTTCATTGGTGATGTAACTAAAGCTTTGGGAGACTTTCCAATGCAAATAACTATGGGAAGTGTGACTTCGATGTTAGCTTCCTTTGGGGTTAATTCATTTATAAATTACAATGCTTTGTTGGGAAGAAGTGGAGAAAATGAGGGAAGCCATTTTTATTTATCAGAGAATAAAAGAGACTATGAGAGGAGAAGGACACCAGAAAACAACTCAAGAATATCCAGAGAAATCAAGAATCAACTTAAACTATAAGAATCTTGTCATTTTCCATTTCAGTTTCATTTTCAGCTTATTTTTCAATCCATCATCTATTTTATACTTTTGCTTTTGTTTAGTCATTTACAAACTATATATATTCTCAATTTTTTTTAGTCCACTGTCCATATACTTTGCATTTTGTTTAGTAGGTTGTAAATATATTTTCAGCTAGTTTCAATTTATTTTGATGGGATTCAAGTAAATTTTATTCAAGGAGCTTAAGAGTTTAATTTCTTTTTCGATCCGCTAAAGAAATTTACACGTCGTCTGATTAGGAGTTAGTTTGTAGCTCAATTGATTAAGGAATCTAATCCTCTGCCACACTCGCAATTCATTTAAATGCCAAGTTTGTGAAAATGCTGCAAATAAATTGTAATTTTGTTTTAATTTTAAAATTTATTTACAATTTATTTAATAAAAAACTAAACTAAAAAAATTTAAATAACCAATTCATATTTTTTTTTTACCAACAAATGGAATGGATGTATTACTCATGGAAATCATTATACAGCAAACAGTCCATGTCTTTGGGATGATTTATCACCCAATCAGATCTAAGAGTAGTTTTTGAAACTGCAGATGCAATCCAATATGCAACTCTATTGTTTTCCCTACTGGTATACACAAAATGACAGCCCCTAAAGAAACTAACTTCAGAATTTTACAAACAATATGCTCTATTTCTAGAGAACATTCAGCAAGATTGGATAAAGCATAGATTAATTATAAACAATCAGATTCAAAAATACAGAGGGAATAACCAAAATCCAATGAATTCTGAACTGCAATCAACATTGCAGAAGCTTCATTTTGCAGAGAGAAGGAACAAATAAGGCAGGCAATTCCATCAGCGACAACTCCTCTGCTATTCCTAAACATAGCAGCCATACCCGCCAAGGAGGAAACGACCTTAAAATTCGCATCAACGTTGACCTTGCAACAGCCCTGACTTGGAGGAGACTAATTCGAAATTGTAGCAAACCTATACCCATTAACCAATACATTATTTCCTTCAGATTGGAAAGAGTCAGATTGGCTTACCTCTAGAGTATTTGCTGCTTCAAAATCTGCTAATAAATGAATAGCTTCCATAACTGCTCTTCTTGGATCAGGAAGGATATTCTTAAAACAATAATTGTTACGAGCCTTCTAAATAAACCAGCAAAGACATGCAAAATTTGAAAGCATAATTAATTTATCAGAAGAAGCTAACATGTAAAAAATTTTAGTCCACCATTCTCTAAATGAAGCGCCAGTAGAGACCTGTGGGAGAACTCCAAAATATTGGAACAAAACCAAGAGGCCCTGGCATGGAGGCATAAGAAAATCAGATGCATCACAGATTCGGCCTCTAGTTCGCATATTGGACAAACATCAGAAAAATTTAGATTTCTTCTAAATAAATTAACATTCACAGGAACAACATTTACACATAGTCGCCAAATAAAGTTCTGGACCTTTGGGGGTACCTTTAAGCTCCACACAGATTTCCAATTAAAATTCAAAGAATTATTATAAGTCTCATGACCAACATTCACTAGATAATGATAAACACCTCTAACTGAGACCTTTCCTTTCTTATCAAAATGCCAAACAATAATATAATCTTCATCATGGGGACCCACTGGAATTTTTTTAATAGCCTCTAGCTCCCTTTCAGCAAATAAAGATTGAAGCAAATTATCGTGCAATGTACCATTAGGCAAAATAAGATCAGAGACCTTAAAAACATCCACATTATGAGGTCTATTAGAAGAAACTTTAAAGTTACGCAAAGATGGGATCCAACAATCATCCCATATATTAATGGACTGCCCATTCTTCACATGCCATCGCACTCGAGAGAGCAAAATACTTAACTTCTAACAACCCTCTCCAACTCCAAGAAGGTTTATAGCCCAATTTAGCATGTTGAAAAAAGGAGAAAGGATAATAAATAGATCTCATTAACTTCATAATCCTTCACGGTCTAAAACAACTTCCAACACTGTTTGGCCAATATAGCCCTATTAAACAGCTCGGAATCTTTAAATCCCGACCCCCTTTAAATTTGAAAGTTGTGAGGCTTCCCCATTTCTTCCAAGCAATGCTTCTATCCTTTCCACAATGTTTCCACCAAAAGTTAGACACTGTAGAGTTCAATTTCAAGCAAAAACCCTTTGGAAGAAGAAAACAAGACATCAAATTAGAAGGAATAGCAGAAATCACAGCCTTGATTAAAATCTCCTTACCCAAATAGGATAGGAATTTATGTTTCTATGACTGTAATTTAGCTAAAATTTTCTCTTTCAAAAAGTTTAGGGCACTTGATTTTGATCTCCCCCAAAAGAAAGGCACCCCCAAATACTTCTCCTCTCCCTTCATCTCCCCCACCCCTAAAAATTGAGTAATGGCATGTTTCTCCTCTGGAGGGGTATTTTTACTGAATGTCACACTAGATTTATTAAAGTTTATAGGTTGTCCTGAAGCCTGACAATACTGCTCTAAAATATGCATCATATTAATCACTTCACTTAAACAAGCTTTACCACAAACTAGAGTATCATCAGCATATAAGAGATGAGTGATGATGGGTGAATTTCAGGCTATTTTAAGTCCCGAGATTAATCTATTTTGAAGTGCTCGATCCAAAGAGTATGATAAAGCATCAGTCACAAAAAGAAATAAATAAGGAGAGAGGGGGTCTCATTGTCTAAGACCTCTAGAAGGATTAACAGAACCAATCACTTCCCCATTAACAACAATATTATAAGAAACAATACGCACACATTGCATCAACAAATTCACAACATTAGTAGAGAAACCTATAACATTTAGAATTTTTTCAAGAAATGCCCATTCTACTCAATCATAAGCCTTATTCATATCTAGCTTCAAAATCATATTCCAATTTCTCCTTGAAGAATTCATTTTGAGGCTATGAAATAATTCATGGGCAGTCAACACATTATCATAAATAATTCCTCCAGGCCTAAAAGCACCTTGGGCAGAATGAATTAATGTGTTTAGAATGGGTTTCAATCTAGTCACAATAATTTTTGATATAATTTTGTAAACAAACTTACATAAACTAATAGGTCTATAATGATGGATGGCTTCAAGAAAATGTACCTTAGGGATGAGTATTATGTTAGTCCTGTTTATCTCTTCCAACAACCTGCCACCTTGGAAAAACTTTTGACTAGTTTTGAATAGATCATCCTTAATAATACGCCAAAATTTGTGAAAAAATAAGCCAGAAAAACCATATGGCCCTGGCGCTTTAAAAGAGCCCAAATCAAAAGTAGCCTTCTTAATTTCTGACTCTGTGGTAATAGCTGAAATAGATCCATTAGATTGAGTTAGGACTGATGAGAAGAAACCATCAAACAAGCTATCATCAATTGCAGGAAAACGAGTCTAGAATAAAATTTGAAAGTGATCTCTAATCAGACTTTGAATTCCAGCTTCATCATCTACCCAAGATCCATCCTCCTTTTTTAGTTTCGAAATTGAATTACACTGCCTTCTTTGTACCGTACTAACGTAGAAGAATCTAGTATTTTTATCACCAGCATTTAACCATTTAACCCTCAATCTCTGAAACCAATACTTTTCCTCTAACCTCCAAAAGAAATACAATTCTTCCAACATATGTTTCTCTTTAGCTTGAAAATTAATCCCATTAGGATCCAGATATAAATTATCCAGCTCTTTTTTAATTTCTTCTGCTCTCTTTTTAGCATTCCAATTATTTTCTTTATCCCATTTCTTTAGAGCACACTGCACCCTTCTCAACTTTCGATTAAAACTGTATAAATTAACTCCCTGCATACTATGAGGCCAATTGTCCTCAATTAAATTCCCATAGCTCTCCAATTCTGCCCATTTTGATTCAAATTTAAAACTTCACCTTCTGAACTGAGTATCTGGTTAAAAAATAAGGATTAAAGGCCTGTGGTCTGAACACACCGATAGACCATGTATAATTAAGGCCTTATCATATTTTAACCTCCACACAGAATTAGCTAGTCCTCTATCTAATCTCTTCTTAATGTGCCTCAGCCCCTCTTGCTTGTTAGACCAAGTAAATCTTGGTCCTTTAAAATCCAAGTCACTCAATTGCAAATTTTCAATCCAATTACAGAAAACCTTATCCCAATAAGAACTTCTACTACTGCCTCCAAACTTTTCCCTTGAGTTGGTGGTAAGGTTGAAGTCTCCTATACAAAGCCAAGCCACATCCGATCCCCGATTGAGATTAGAAGTTGCTTCTAAAAACTCCTTCTTTTTTCTCCTTATAAAGGCTTTCGTAAACAAATGTGGTAACAAAAAAAGAACCCCCCGGGTCATAAACCCCTACATGAATAAAATTGGAATTCTTACACATAATCTGAATCAACCAATTTTCTCCCCACCATAAGGCTGGACCCTCAGACCTTCCTTGAGGCTGTACATAAAGGCTAAATTCAAAACCACATCTTCTACGATGAAATTCCAGAAAATCACTGCCTTGTTTTGTTTCTGACAAAAATACTATTCCTGGACTGTATTTACAAATATTATCTTTTAAGCCCCTCCTAGTCAAGGCCCGCCCCAGACCGTGACAATTCCATACTATGGCCTTCATAGCCATGAAAATCCAACACCCAACAACTGATATCCAAAATCAGAAGCCAGCAGACTATGCCAAAGAAGAGATCCAAAATTGATTTAACAAAAAGACCCAAATATATTGTCCCAAATTTGAGAAAAACTAAAGAAAAATTACTGCAAAATAGAACTACAAAGAGCCACCAGAGAGGAATCCTTGGATAGATCGACGACAAGAGCAGCATAAGAGTCAACTTGAATCCATGTACGGGCAGGACAACTTACCAATAAAATAGCCTGCCTTCTCCAAAATTGAGAATTTAGGGATTAATGATGAAGAGAACTAATAGATAAGAGAAATCTAAAGAAAATTGAGCAATAAAAAGTAGAGAAGAAGATCAGATGATGTTCAAATGGGGATGGACGGCGATGGGCTCCAAGAGTGGACAGAGAAAATTTGACCACTTGAAAAAAAAAATATTTTTACACAATAAAAAAAAAAATATTTTTAATTCATCAATAAATTAATAAGAGAAAAGGAAAAAAGAAAATTATTTTTACTCAATTGGTAGAAAATAAGGATTTCTAAGTACATTGGGCTAAAAAAAGACTAGCAATGGAAGTGATAATTATGCGTCTTCATGTCTTATTTTTTCTAAATATTTGTTTATTTTCTCCAGCAAACAACCACGTTAATTTATCCGAAGTTTTTTTTTTTTTTTTTTGTTATCTTTTTATTTATACATGACAATTGGTTTATTTCATATTGATTTAGCCTAAATTCATTTTATTTATAATTTTTTATATTGTGTCGTATCAACCCAAAAGATTAGTTATATCCATTATATAATCTTACCATATTATATTAAATCATACCGTATTATATCAATATATGAGTAAATAGTCTAATTTTATAAATAAATTTTATTATTAATTTTAAATTTAATCTATCTAAAGTCATATAAAAATTTTAATTTATAAATTAACAATTTAATTTATGTATATAACCTCAATTAAAAATATGAAAATTTTTAAAGAATTATAAGAGATTAAATTATTTAAAATTTTTTAATACTAAACATTAAGATAAATTTAATTTTAAAAAATTAAAAATATAATTTTATTTAGAATATTATAATCTAAAATATGATAATAAAAAATTATTAATTTAATATGCCCCATATAATAGCCATACAGAACATGCTGAACCTGCAGAACATGCTTTAATAAATTCATAACAGCAATGCATGGCCAATTAACTGGTGATTCGGATTAATATTAAATCTTTCTGGAATCAAATCTATCAGGCTTGCCTACTAACAGCAATTCTCATAATTTTTTGAGAAGCTGCATGCCAAACAATCCACCTCGGTCTGATCCTTTCTAACTAATTTTTCATTTTTGTCAAGACAGAGCGCTTGTCAACTTTATCACAATACTTTCAAAGCGCAATGCCCATCTCGCATAGGCATGATTAAGCTTTGTTCTCAGATTTGTTTACAGAAGCAGCAGAACTCTATGCTGTCATTCTATTACTAGGACACTACATTCTTCCTGAATACCCTGATTCGATTACTTTAGGAATGTTGTTGATGAATTCCTACCAAAATGAATAATCTTCTGTCTGGCCAAGGACTCACAAATTCCACCGCAAGGATTTAACCAGCATATGTGTTTTTGAAAAAGATAATAACAAAGGACTTGAAACAGCAATTGCATGGAAGCGGGAACCACTACAAAACCCTGAAAACTTGTAGGGAAAGGCTAATGACTGAATATTACCCTCGTCTGTGATGCAAACCCCCATCATGTCAATCCCAACGTGCAACTTTCTCGAGTCATGGAAAAAGGGGATATCATTTCTTTCCATGATGTTGTCCGAGTCAAAAAGGCCCATCCTCAGTTTTCCAAGCACATTTTAGAGTAATTAACTACATATATGTCAATAGATGGTCATTTAGCACATGCAAAACTGGAGTAGCATTGTAAAACTGTTAGTACCAGCAGTAGTGAAATTATCAACCAACACTGAAGAATATTCATCAAAGATTCACTTTGTTACAAAATTGTAAATTCTGTAAGAAAAATTAAGCAACATGGGGTTTGGGGGAACAATCCCATTAGGCAATGTTTATTGAAATCTCTATTCTAAATCACCTTGTTCTCCTTGCTACAATATATACACATCACTATTTACATCACGAACGTACTATGAGAAAACTACCATTATTTAATAAAATCACAAGAAATGCTACTGCTGTTAATAAGTTCTAATATCATGCCGCTAATGGAGTTCAAAACTATAAGCAATTAATGTCTATAGAAAAATCTAGTGCCTCTTATCTCACAAGATATCAGTTTCTTTGGAACTGGAAAAAAAAAAAAAAAGAAAAGAAAAAAGAGAGAGAGAAACCATCTGATCTAAATTTGATATCCCACTTACAAGATTGAGTCTTCAAGTTTGCAGATGGCCTACAAATCTTGTGAAAGAACAGCATGGGCAAATCCGGAGAGTATTTTTAGCCATTTAATCATCAGAATATCATTTTTGCATTTAATCATCAGTATTTTTGCTTTTGGAGCCATCTTCAGAATCAGAAAACCAATGTGCAAGCTCTCCAGAAACTGAAAACTAAATACATTAATCAAACATATCAGTAAACCTCACTTCACTACATTTGAGTGCTCTTGAGAACCTTGGCACCATAGGCCATGGACTGGAAGGTTGTCCATGTATGGCTATGACAAGCACTCAATACGGCCTTAACAGTGTATATGGAATGGAAAATGGGGGAAATAAAGGGGAAGGAACCAAAACGGAAGGCAAACAAGGGAAAGTGTGGAAAGAGAAAAATAAGGGCACAGAGTTGCAATACACTGCAATTTCTCCCCAATTTGGAGAGAAAAGGTATTGAAGGTCCAATGAATTTACAAAGTTGCCCCTGCTATTATTTCTTAAAGCTATAAATCTGAAGTACAAAAGTGTAGTTGTCCATATCAAATTACTTTCTCCCATTTTCATTCCCCTTCTGTCAAATTAATTTGCGCTTTTCCCTTCCCTTTCTTTCCTTAGTTTACTTTTTTTCCAAATAAGCTACAGATTGCTTTGAGTGGACAATGAGCTGCCCTTTCCCTCAAAATATCCAAGAGAATTAAAATGAGAAAAGGGGTTATAACAAGAAGCAAAAACTTCATAAGTAAACAAGAAAATACATCCCCATCTTATGAACAATTATGATCATGCTGCAAACCCAGGCTTGATTTCTATTTTACAAAACATCCTAAAGCAGTGAAGAGAAAGATGAACAGACATTGACCATGTAGAACCAATTGTTATTACCAAATGGTATCATCCACTGTTGCATTGCCTTATTTCAAAACATGAGAGTCTGGGAGCCCAATCAAATTCTACCCATCTTTAATCTCTCAGAAGTTAGAATTAGTAAGTCCAGAATTTTCAGGATCATTAGGGGTTGTTTGAGATAGAGAACAGAGTTTCATAGAAAAATAAAACCTGACAACAAAAAATTGGCCGAGTTAAAACTAAGAAAAGCTTTTATGGTGTTGCTATTCTTTTGTTTCTGGCATTTTTATTGTTCAACTAATACAAAGGCACCAAGTGAAGCAAGAAAACACATGAATATGAGTAAGAAACTTTCAACTAGCATATTCGTCATTTTCAATCAGACTGAGAAAGTATTATCAGAGAAAAAATCATTGAAAAAAAAAGCTAAATGACAAAACAAATCCTGAATTTTGGATGAATCTTAACTTTGGTAATTCTTTTAGTTTTATTGATGTTGTTGTACTTTACACATCGATAACAATGTTTAGTCGGCTGATTAAAATTGGCATGAAAAAGAATTATTACTGATTCAATAAAAATAACTTCTAATGATTTCTTTTCTCCCCAACACTCACCCCTCTCTCTTAATTTACACAAACCTCAAAAAGTTTGAATTTCAATATGAAACTATACAGAATTGGCAGATAAGATAAGCAACAAATACATTTGGAGAGAAAGGTATACGGCAGAGGAAAAGTGTGAGAAGGGGCACAAAGAGCTTATTTGGCATTAATTAGAAGCTTTTTTTTTCTTGAAAAAACGCCATTTTAGATGATGTCCAGAAAAGCAGTTTGACAGTGCTTTTAAGATGTTTTGAATTTTCAAGGTTATGATGTGTGAAATTCATCTTAATATTTTCAAGTTTTCAAGTTTGGCAGAGGTTTTGATGTTTTGAGCTATAATTAATATTTTCAACACAGTGTTTTTCTCAACAACAGTTCAAACACTAATGCCTACCAAACGCAAAATAGTTACATTAAAATAATAGGAGAAAAAGAAGTGAAGTACACTCAGAATGATGGGGAAGTAGTGGAAAAGAATTAATGACCTAATATTTTGCAATATGTATCCCCTTGAGCAAATGAAATGGAAGAAAATTATTTACATAGCTGACCCTAATTAATTTGGAACTAACATTTGGTAGATTGAATTTTGGTTTTAAAATAAAAGAAATAATTGGCAATTTTAGTTAGCTGGCAACCATTGTTATCAATAATTAAAATACAAGTCAAAATTAATAAAATGAAAAGAAAATGTGCACAAAAATGCTAGTCAAGAATCTTATGCTTTTCAGAATCTTGCCCTTCTCTTGCATTTTTAGGAGAGACGGATAAAAGATCCTATGTATTGAACTCAAATCTTGAGATACTTTTCGAATGGTTTCAAATAGGATACTTTAATTATGAATGATAATCATGTTTAGAAGGAACATGGCTATGAAAAGAGATGGAGATGGTATTGGATTTTTTGGAAGCCCTTAATGAGTCATGCATTTGGAGGGAACGATGAAGAGAAGAAATTTCAGCATAATAATGTTCTTAAAATTTTATTAGAGTGGGAAAGAATCTTTTTTCCATTCAAATTCCAGTTCAGAATGGCTCAAAAAACTTCACTATTTGTTTGGGAACTCATACAGAAGCAGAGTTTGACAATTGTAATATGAGAATTGGAGTATGTCTAGTAAATTGATGCTTTAATTGTAATAGATGTAAGAGGAATCGGTTACTTGTGTGCCTCTACATTGTCAAGGGATGAGAATTTTTTGGTGTTTGGTGCATGCTATTTTAGGGATGAAGACCTTTATGTAAAAATGGAGCTTCCAAGTTGGAGGGATTCTCAACTCGAAGCTAAGCTTAAAGACATAGGGATGCAATTCCTTAGGCTGTTCAGTAGACTAAATAGAGTAACAGAGTGGTTGAAAAGCACATACTCCTCATTTGTAGTTGACATAGATTCTCCATTTTGATGATCTATTTATTTATTTATTTTTTAATTTTACCATGAAAAAAAAACAACATTAACATCATTATGATGTCTATTCCTAGCTTGGCAATCACAACATTCCCGCCATCTCTCTCTCTCTCCCCCCAGTTGTTCTTACTAATAAAATTACTAGTGTACCTGCACACCTTTTGTTCTCATTATCAATATAATTTATTTACCTACAGAAAATAAATAAATGGAAAAAAAGACATATTACTAAAGTTTAAACAACAGATCTATTCACGTAGGAAAATGACCAGTGTTTCAACAAATCATAATGGAATCTCTTACCCATTGAAGACCCCACAAACATTGAACTTGTTTTTGATCTTTCTTGCGCATTTATATGTGTGGACAACCTTGGAAATTATGCTCAATAAATCAGCCTGCAAAAATGATGTGGCAAGCAACATGTAACATAGTCACACAATGTTTCTTAACCATTTCAAAATTTTAAAATATGTGCATGCATAAATATATATAGTGCATCTAGAAAAAATCTTCAAGAATTATATTCACCATCATCATAGGACAAACAAATGCTCAAAAAGAAAAAATGGAAGCCAACAAAAAAAATAGTACTAGTAATAATATTATCTCTGGCATTTATATCATATCATTGGTAAGCTCAGTTCACTGCTAGAATTATTTCCATGCTTGCATGCTTGAGAGTCGCTCAGGCATAAATATAACAACAAATATATAACCTATAACATGATATTATAATTGAAAAAATAAAGTGACCAGGATTACAATACAAAAGGAATTCTGAGGTGCTGTATGTTGTCACTGTTTTTCAAGCACGAGTGACATAACACAGCCATTATGGCCAATCAGCTGGTATAGGCTGCTTCTTTCCAAAATTTAATGAACATTTATCATCAAAATCTTCCCAAAACAGCGAAAAAGGAAGACAGAGGCACAGCAACTATATGTGTGGTTGTGAGACAGAGAAGGAAAGAGCCAGTAGAGGTGCACATGAGAAAGAGATAATTGAGGTTTGCCTGGCATTTGTCATTCCTTTGCTTCCTTTCTTCTTCCTTTGTTTTCTTTTTCAAAGGTTGACCATAATGAGCCTCCTTTTTTCTTTTATTTGTGCTATTATAGCAATTCCATATAAACAATTGCCATATGTGTATATCTGCCACAATTATTTAGCTGTTATTGCTAAATGTTCATGTTTGATAAATTAGTGAGTTAATTATAACTAGAGAACTATAAATTCTTTTCCAACAACTAATTGTTTAAAAAAATCTTGGTAGTCAATACCATTATTTAAAATATTGACAATGACACAAATTCTCCTCAAAGTGCAAAAAGGAATTGAAGAATTATGTTGGAAAACAAAGCCATGAATAAGAACGTAGTACCATTTGAAGCCTCTGAAGATTTCCAATATCTCTTGAAGGTATAATAAGCAAAAAATGGTGCATTAGCTTTGTAAGTTTGGTTGACTATAAGATGAAGTATTTCCACGCTCAACAAATCGCAGTATAAGGTTATCTGCCTCCTTTGAGTTTCCTTCTAACATCAGTTTCTTGCTCACCTTTTCACACAACTTTAAATCAGGAATTAGATTCCTATTAAACATTCGACAGGCTACTCTGTACGCTGATAGAGGAATCCCTTTGCTCAAATAACTCTCTATTAGCACATGGCAAGTATTAGCATCAATTCTTGAGGCTGTTCTCAAAACCTTGCCTAAGAGCTTATCAGCTGCCTCAAGGTTTCCAAAGCTACACAGTTTCTCAATAACTTGATTATATGCAGTTCTGCATTTTTTCCGCAAAAGCATTTTGTCTAATAATTTTAACATATCTTCCACTCTGCCCATCTGACAGTACCGATGGATGATGGTTCTATATGTCACAGGTGTAGGATCTAATCCCTTCTTAAGCATCTTCATAGTAAATTCAGTAGCCTCATCTATTCTATCTTTCTTTCCCAGTGCGTCAATTATTGTAGTATAAGTGACTACATCAGGATGTTTGTTGTTTAGATACATGTCGTCCAGCAATGATAGAGCAGCATCTATGTCATCCTTCTGGCAAAATCCATGAATTACAGTAGTAAAGTTTACTGCGTTGACAGCACATCCCTGGTTGAGACAACACTCTATGAAATTTTTTGCCTCATCTACTTTTCCATCCCAGCAGAGTGATTTAAGTAATAAATTAATTTCAACAGAAGTTGGGAAAAAGCCCTTCCTAAGCATGTCCCTCACTACATCACAAGCCTCAGATAGCTTCCCCTCCCTTCGCAGGCCATGCATCACGACACTATATGTGATTGCATTTGGCATCCACCAGTCTTCCTCACTCATATTCATCATCTTCCTTGCCTCCGATGAGTCCCCATTTTGACAAAGCCCATTTAACAGGGCTGTATAGGATACAGTGTTTGGCTTGCAGCCATGCTTGTACATTTGTTGAAGCATCTTTTTAGCTTCCTCTATTTTCCCAACCTTACAAAGTCCATTGATAACAGCAGTGTAGGTCACAACATCAGGAAAGCAACCTTTAGCGAACATTTCACTAACAATTGCTTTTGCTTGGTCCATCCTTCCCTGCTTACAAAATGAGTCAACTACAGCACTATACACGACTTTATCAATCTGAAATCCCCTTTCTTCAGCTTCCTTTAAAAACTCAACTGCCTCATTTGCATGCCCATGCTTGGAAAGCATATGGATTAAAGTGTTATAAGTAACCTGATCAGGAAACAATTTGCTATCCTTCATCATCTTCTCTATCAAGTCTTTTACTACTTTGATCCTTTTTTCCTTGCAAAGGAAACCCATTATAGTATAATAACTAACTTTATCTGGGGAGCATCCTTTGAAAGGCATTTCAGCAATCAGCTCTATGGCATCTTCAACTCGATGAACATTACAGTATCCCTTGATCAAACAGTTATAAGTGACAACATTTGGTGTGATTCCTACAAGTTTCATCCTCTCTAAAAATCTAAACGCGTTCTCCAACTTATTTGCCATTACCAAGACATGAATGGCAGTATTACATATCAAAAGATTAGGTTCAATTCCAGCTTTCTGCATCATGGTCAAGACCTGCATTGCTTTCCTAAGATCACCTGCCCGACTATATGACACCATCACACAAGAAAAAGCTTCAGGCCGAGAGTAAATTCCCCTACGAATCATGAGCCGAAGAACCCTCCTAGCACCTTGACACAATTTAGTTTTACTGAGAACCTCAAGCATCACATAATACACAACTGGGTCATGTCGATACCTCCATTGCCGGTCAGCCCAATAGAAAAATTCTAAAGCAACCCTTTCATCAGTTTGGGACCACAAAACAGCACAAACTTGTCGAGGTTTGAGGCTTCTTAGTATGCGTCTCATCTCCCCTTCAAGCTTAGGGTTCCAAGCTTGCCTAAGTTCAATCATCCTACAAATTTCTCTAACCAAAGGGTGTCGAAGTTCTTCTTCCTCCAACTCAATTCTCCAAAAATCTTCCTTCTGATCATGATTTCTACTAACAGTATTCAAAACTATAGAATCACTATCACTATCACTGCCTTCTCCTTTTTCATTTTCTTCTTCAGTCTCATCAAAACCATCAATTTTAGTTCTTTTATCTATTTCATTCGTATCGTTATTGAAATCCATTTTACTAAAATTGTTAAATTCATCATTCCTATCATGAAAATACTCTCTTTTTCTATCATGAGCATTGAAATTGAAATTAACAGTTGAAGAAGAACTACAGCAAAAATTTCTAGAATGTAATGAAGAGAAATATGAATTGAACAAAATATAAGCAAATGGGTAATAATAGATATTCCCTTTCGCAAAAGAAACGCATTCAATTCCATTAAAACAGGCACAAAAATGAAAGATATCGTCGAACCTGTGTGGATTAGCAATGGATTTGCGAATTGCAACGTAAGAATTGAAACCAAAGAACATTTCAATATGGTAAATAGAAAACAGGGAAAAGGGGAGGAGAAATTACACAGAAGAAGAGTGAATTGGAGCTTATGGTTCGACTGAGCATTCATTGTGTTTCTTCTCAAGCTTTACTTAAATGGTTTTGGTCGATCCGATCCCAACCACCGGTCGGGTAAGTAACTCAATGGGTCGTCGGGTCCAATTTGGCTAGAACTGGTTTAAGGGAAAATTACGCAAATACCGTGTTCATTATTTACATTTTCAAATATACGGAGCAAATTTTTTTTTTTTCGTTTTTACGTGTGGCTTTTCCTTTTTTCACTTTTAACGTTTTTTTTTCCTTTTTTCCTGATTTTTTAATGTTTATTTTTAATTTTTATTTATAAATATTTTTTATATTCTCATTATACATAAAAATAAAAATATATAATATACACATAACTGTTGGAAATCAGACTCAAAAAGATTTAAAAAACTGAACAAGGGAATGTATTATTGAATTCATTAAGCTACTGGCTATATATAGCCTTTTACACATAAAAAGAAAAAACTAAGTCTACGCTTTACAAGCCTGCAGCGTAGTGGCTAGAAAATAGTTCTCATTCTTCCTAAAGAACAGGTCTTTTATAACAGACAAGTTTGAAACAGTAAACTAAAAACAAACACAACGATTCTATAGCTAACATTCCCTCCCTTAAGCTAAAAAACATATGTATTTAGCTTACTTCTGATGCATTAACCATTCCAAGCATACCACGAAGTTTTTCAAATTGCTCCAGCTTAAGTGGCTTTGTCATCAAATCTGCAACTTGTTCTTGAGAATTGCAATACCTTAATTCCACAACTCCATCATTCACCAAATCTCTCAAGAAATGAAATCTTACTTGAATGTGCTTGCTTTTTCCATGAAAAACTGGATTCCTGGCCAATTGAATGGCAGAACTGCTATCACATTGAATTACAATACTCTCATTCTCCTTCATTCCAATTTCTCTCATAATTCTCTTAAGCCATAAGCACTGACATGCACACAGAGCTGTTGCTATATATTCAGCCTCAGTGGTAGATAAAGTCACCATTGGTTGTTTTTTTGAAGACCATGCCACAGCTCCAGACCCTATCATGAACACATATCCAGAAGTACTCCTTCTATCATCAAGATCACCAGCATATCCACTGTCTGTGAATGCCGAGAGCTTTAAGCTGCCTTCTTCCTTTTTGTAGAAAATGCCTAGCTCAGTTGTCCCCTTTACATACCTCAAAATCCTCTTGGCTGCCAACCAATGTGACATGGTTGGCCTAGACATGTACCTGCTAATAAGACTCACAGCATACATTAAGTCAGGACGAGTCACAGTTAAGTACATGAGACTCCCAACTACTTGTTTGAACAAAGTTATATCAACTTTAGTTCCTCCTTCATCCTTTAACAGCTTTGTACCTGGTACAATTGGATTTTTTACAGCATTGCTACTTGCCATTTCAAACCTTACTAAGACCTCTCGAGCGTATCTTCTTTGACAAATGAAAATACCATTCGAATTTTGCAGCACTTCTACTCCAAGAAAGTGTCTCATCCTTCCCAAATCAGACATATCAAATTCCAACATCATTGATTTTTTAAACTCATCATGCATACTCATATCACTTCCAGTGAAAATTAAATCATCTACATACAGACTTACTATCAAAAATTTACCTCCTTTTGACTTGGTGAATAAAGTGTGCTCACTGGAACATTTCTCAAAGCCTTCTCGTAGAAAATGAGCCTCAATTTTGCTGTACCATGCCCTTGGTGCCTGCTTAAGGCCATATAATGCTTTCTTTAATTTGTAAAACCTTCCTTCTTCTCCCCTTTTAATGAATCCTTCAGGCTGATGCACAAATACTTCCTCCTTAAGATCACCATGAAGGAAAGCACTCTTAACATCAAGTTGAGAAACTTCCCATCCATGCTGTGCTGCTACTGCAAGTATTACTCGAATGGTATCAAGTCTTGCTACTGGTGCAAATACTTCTGTATAATCTACTCCATAACGCTGTGCATAACCCTTAGCTACCAACCTTGCTTTGTGTTTGTCCACATCTCCATTTTCATTAAGTTTGGTCTTGAAAGCCCACTTAACTCCAATGGGCTTAGCTCCTTTAGGTAAATCCACCAGTTCCCAAGTCTTGTTCTTCTCTATAGCTTCAATTTCTGCTGTCATAGCTTCTCTCCACTTCTTGCTCTTGACTGCCTCTTCAAATGAGAAAGGATCATCGGATGTTGTCATCATCATTGTAAGCATATCTTCTTCTTCTGAAAGACCTTCACCTGCTTCATAATCCACCATCCAGATCGGTTCTTTACTGATTCTTTTAACCTTCCCTTCAACTGCAACTTCTTCAGTGTTTACTTCATTTGGAGGTAAATTATCTGGACTGCTACTGCTACTTGAGACATTCTTAGTATTTTCTTCCTCAGCGTGCTCTTCAATTTTCTCTACATCATCTTCCAGCTCATCTAATTTCAATTCTTCTTCAGTTTTGTCCCAATCCCAACCTTTTTCTTCTTCAAATAGCACATCATTGCTAATGATAATCTTCTTAGTGACTGGATCGTATAATCTATAAGCCTTGGATTCATCACTAACACCTAGTAGCACACATTTTTTACTCTTGGAATCCAGCTTACTCCTTTTCTGGTCTGGAACGTGAACATGAGCTATACATCCAAAGATTCGAAAATAATCCACCATTGGCTTCATACCACTCCATGCTTCTTCTGGAGTTTTTTCTTTTACTGCTGCAGTTGGACTCCTGTTTTGAATGTGCACACACCACTTTACAGCTTCTGGCCAGAACATTTTTGGAACCTTCTTCTCAGCTAACATTGAGCGCACCGTGTTCATGATTGTTCTGTTTTTCCTTTCAGCAACTCCGTTCTGTTGTGGACTGTACACCGCTGTCAACTGCCTATTTATACCATGAGTATTACAGAATTCTACAAATTCATTTGAGTTGAACTCACCTCCTCTATCTGTTCTCAAACAGGTTATGTAGGCACCAAATTCCTTTTCTACACATGCTTTGAAATTTTTAAATGCAACAAAAGCCTCTGATTTCTCATGTAAAAAATAAACCCAAGTTTTACGTGAGAAATCATCAATAAAGCTTATGATGTACCTTTTGTTACTGTTGGAGGCTGGAGTGATAGGTTCACAAAGATCAGAATGTACAAGCTGAAGCTGCTTCGATGCTCTCCATGAACTATGCCTTGGTATTGATTCCCTGTGTTGTTTTCCAACCAAACAAGCTTCACATAATTTTTTCTGGAATTTTGAGCAGAGGCACACCATTTACCATCTTTTTGTTTGCAAGCATTCTCAACCCCGTATAATTCAAGTGGCCAAAGTGACAATGCCACAAATACGATTCTTTCTCAGACAGAGCTTCAGCTTGAAGACACATAGAATTCTTTGTTGGTTCGATGGATGCTAATAGATAAAACATTCTATTTCCACTCATGTTAGTCTGGACAATTAGCCCCCTTCTAGGATGATAGATTTTACAAGTCCCTTGCTGAATTAAAATAGCTAAACCCTTCTCCTGAAGTTGTCCTATGCTCAACAAATTGCTCTTTAACTCAGGTATGTAAAAAACATTTGAGATTACCTGAGTGATGCCATTCACTTGAAGACGTACACTTCCTTTAGCCACCGCTGCCATTCTGGTGTTGTTACCAAGCTTCACCGTTTGTTTAAACCCTTCCTCCAGCTCTGAGAACCATTCTTTGTTTCCAGTCATATGATTGGAGCACCCAGAGTCAAGAAACCAGGCTTCTTCACTTTTGGTTTGAGAAAAATCAACATAAGACATCAATAAAAGCTCTTCTTCTTCTTTATGTTCAGCATAGTTGGTTTGCTTCTCCCAATTAGGACACTCATATTGAAAGTGCCCCAACTGATGACATTTGAAACATTCTAGTTTGGCTTTATTCTGAGATGACCTTCCTCTTCCTCTACCTCGACCTCCTCGGAATGAGCTTCTGCCTCTTCCTCTTCCTGAGTGATTATATGAAACTCTCAAAGCTTGTTCTTCCTCCTGACATCCTTGCATTCTCTGTTCTTGTACAAGCATACTTCCATGGAGCTCATCAATGGTCATAGTATCTAAATCATTTGACTCCTCAATTAAACAGACAACATAATTGAATTTAGGAGTCAAAGATCTCAAAATCTTACACACAACAGTGCTTGGTTGCACATTTTCACCATTCATCTTCATCTTGTTTACCACTGTTAGAGTTCGTGCAATGAAGCTATCGATCTTTTCTCCTTCCTTCATAATTAGCATTTCAAACTCCTTCCTCAGTGCCTGCAGCTATGCTCTTTTCACCTTGGTAGATCCCTCGTACTTCTGCTTCATCGAATCCCAGATTGCCTTTGACGTACTTTTATCAAGAATAGTTTCCAAAATTTCTCTGTCAATTGCTTCGAACAGATAATTCTTGACCTTCAGATCCTTGAGCTTAGCTTCTTTGACACCCTTTCTTTGCGTTTCACTTGCTGATGAAGTTCCTATTGCTGGTGATGGTATCCCTTCACTCATCAAATTCCACATTTCCTTGCTCCTTAAGAAATTCTCCATCAACATTGACCAATGGTTATAATGGCCATCAAACTTTGGAGTCACAAATTTCTCTGTGGTAGACATTTTCAAGTCACTTTCTTTCCTATTTTGAATAGATCCCTCTTTGATAGCTCTGATACCAAATGTTGGAAATCAGACTCAGAAAGATTTAGAAAACTGAACAAGGAAATGTATTATTGAATTCATTAAGCTACTGGCTATATATAGCCTTTTACACAGAAAAAGAGAAAACTAATTCTACGCTTTACAAGCCTGCAGCGTAGTGGCTAGAAAATAGTTCCCATTCTTCCTAAAGAACAGGTCTTTTATAACAGACAAGTTTGAAACAGTAAACTAAAAACAAACACAACGATTCTATAGCTAACAATAACATATATACATTACATATAAAACAAATAATAATACACTTGTAACATATATATAATATATTTGCAAAATATCCACAATATATAGACTATAATTGACCAACTTATAAAGCCTAAAAGATATATATATATATATAATATATTATAATTAAGCAACATATAAATATTATTTATATCTTATATTTACCCTTTAATTTTTTATGTATAATTTCATTTTAGTCCCAATTTGAGTGAGTTATTACTGTTTATTTTTTTTGTTTTATTTATACACTTTGATTTATGTTTAATTTCATGTGTTTAGAGTTATAGACTTTGCTTTTATATTAAACCTCACTTGTTTAGATATAGCGTAATTTGAATTTTTTTTTGTTCTTTAATTTTTTAAAGCATGGACATTGTTTTCTTTCCTGCATTTTCCACTAAACTATGTATTAAGGTAAATTTGCATGGCTTAAACAATGTGAACAAAATAATTAAAATAGATTTGTATGGCTTTAATCATTGCAAACAAAATAATTAAAATTTACAAGACCTAATCATTGTGAACAAAATAATTAAAATTGGTAAAAGGCACACAACATTCAATGAAATTTTATAGAAAGCATACAAAAAAAAGTTTAGAAAAAACATGCAAAATCACCTTCAAAATTAATTAAACAACAAAAAAAAATATTTCAAAACAACAATTGTTGGATGCATTTTGGAAATTTTTTTCCAAATGACATTGCATGGCTAACTTTTTTAAAACGACATGTGGATGTTGTCATGTGCTAGTGTCTTTAAAGCTTAATGGCGTGTTGACACCTATTACAAGTAGCAAACACATGTTAAGTGCGTATATTTTGCAAATAGAAAATGAAGCTGTTTTTGGGAGAGCAAGTTACATGAGTCAGGATAGTTAACAGGGGCTAAGGGAGGTGTAATCATTAATTTACATTGGGTTGTAGTGGGGTAACGGAAGTAATGTAGAATCATTTGGGATTTACAACATAGTAGGGAATAACAGAGTTAAAAATAAAATATTATTAGATGATTGGGATTATTAATTGGCTATTGGAGGTTAAAAAAGCCAAATTAATATAATAAAAAAATATTTTTGCTTCCCACTAAAGTTGCTACCTATTATAAATACTAGTTGTGGTTTCATTGAATTGGCGTTGGCTTTTGATAGTGTTTGTGAGGTTGGTTCCTAATCTGTTCTAAGGATGTTCTGACAACTTAAATAGGCTGTAGTAAATAAACTATCAACTATTAATGCAACTTTCTAATGTTTGATATGTTGCGTTCTTATTTCATCATTTGCTGTTGTTGTTTAATAGGAAGATGAACATTGATGGATGATAGGCCATTACGTCGATCGTCAAGAGCCATTACTAAGAATAGGAAGTACATGGTCTAATTCTGCTGTTACTTTTTATTTACTGCTATTGTTTTATTTTCTGTTTAAATTGCCAAGTCAAAAGGCAGTTAGCAATAAAGGCAACAATATCTCTTAAGTGCCGATTATGTGGCCATAAGAGTAGGATTAAGTAGTTACTTTCATTTCCTATTTATGCTACATGCATTAGCAGCAGAAGAATCAATGAAAAATTATCTAAACTTCCTATTTTCTCTATCAATTTTCTGTGGCTTTGACTGGGACCTAACAATGGAGGGCTAAATCATTAGATATAATTTATAGGAGCATTAGTATAAATACTTACATTTTCGTTGTATGCGTGCTTACTTGGTAGGCTCTTGACAACACTAGATGGGTGTGGTTATAGGTATTGCCCAGGACATCTAAATACACAAAGGAACAATGAATAATGCTACTGTATACCATTATATAGCTATGTTAGGTGCTAGGAAAATGGTGTTCTGTTTTTCATTTCAATGGTTTTGATTATGGAACATGAAATTTGGTTTAGAAAAAAGCATACATATATTGGTGAATCAGATATTAATTGATGGTATGATTGGTTGTACAATTATGACATTCTGTGTTTTATGCAAGAATTAGGTTATTTTTATGATTGTCTTTTGTTCTTGAGAATATTATTTATCAAATAAGCTAATGTATTTTTTTTTATTTGTAGGAGGCTTTGCATTTCAGATAGCAAGGTGGGATTTTTGTAGTTGCTACTTCTTTTTTTTTTTAATCACAATCTAATATAGAAAATGAAGTTGGTTTTTGGGGAGCAAGTTGCATGAGTCAGGGCAATTAATAGAGAGCAAGAGAGGTAAACCATTGATTTTCCTTGGGTTATAAGGGAAACAAAAGTGTTATAGAACCGTTTGGTGTTTATAACATGGTAGGGGTATAATAGAGTTAAAAATAGAATGATGTTAGATGGTGGGGATTGTTAGTTGACCACAGGAGGCTGAAAAAAAATATTAATAAAATAAAAAAAATATTTTTGGTTTTCACCTAAGCTACTGCCAGCTATAAATACTAGATATGGGTATATTGAATCAATATTGGCTTCTGATAATTTTGTGAGGTTGGTTCCTAAATAACTAAAAAAATGCTTTAACAATTTAAATAAGATATAGTAAATAAATTATTGTTAAAATAGGATGTAGTAAATAAACTATCTAAACATTAATGTAACTTTCTAATGCTTAATGTGTTGTTCTCCTATTACGCCATTTTGTTGTTGCTTTAAATAGCAAGATGAGCATTAATGGAGGGCTAAATCATTGGATATAATTTATAGGAGCATTAGTATGAACACTTACATTTTTGTTGTATGTGTACTTAATTGGCAATTAACAAGCCAATTCAAAGTTGGCAATTAACAGTCAAATAAAGTTGCAAAACCGACTTTAATTTGGCTTGTAAATATGACCACAAGGTCATTTTGATAGGTCCCGATCAAAGTTGTTATGGTATGTGACAAAAAATTCTACTTAAGGTGAGAATAAGCCACAATAATTTGTTTATGAATCGCAGTCCTTTTACTGTTTAATGCTAGAATATAAATAATAAGAAAATAATAAATTCTTTCGAAATACAATATAGCACTACTACTAACCCAACTAAATAGTTGGCACTATCTCAAGTAATCACAACTGATTCCAACTAAACAACTGGCACATTCAGATAAATACAATTGACTCCAACTTAACAGATGGCACTAATTCAAATAATCACTAGTTTATAAGACTTTGACTCCTTCAAAACAATTATATGAATTTAGGATTCTCGATAGGCACATGTTGAGATCTTCTAGGCTTATCAATACTCCCCCCATTCACAAGAACCTTGTCCTCAAGGTTCACGTTGATAAACTCTTCTTGCAGTGCCTTAGTGTTTTCCCAAGTGGCATCTTCTACTGGAAGTTGTTTCCATTTGACAAGACTTTCCTCGAAAAACTTGGATCCATTCTTAATCCAACGTGAATCCAAAATGGCTTCAGGTTGTAAGAGAATTTCTCCATCATCAGCAGTGGGTGGCAACTCAACAGTAGTGAGGATGGAGTCTCCCAGTTTCTTTTTGAGCAATGAAACATGGAAGACAGGATGGATGCGAGACCCCTCAGGAAGCCTGAGTTTATATGGTACCTTACTGATTTTTTGTTCAATTTGGTATGGACCAAAAAACCGACATGCCAACTTCTGAAATGCTCGTCTAAAAGTTGTTTGTTGATGGTAAGGTTGGAGTTTAAGAAAAACCCATTCTCCTTCTTGAAATTCAACATCACGCCTCTTTGAATTAGCCACTTGCTGCATTCGATTATTAGCTGTATGTAAATTTGTCTTAGTTGACAGAGTACCTCATCTCTAAGTTTGGACAGCTACTACAATTGCCAACATTTCTCTAGCATATGTCGACCATGACCTTTTTGACATTCCCAAGGCTCGGCTCATTTATGCTACAGGCTTTCCTTGTTGAGCAAGAACAGCTCCAATTCCATTCTCTGAAGTGTTAGTCACCACAAAAAAAGGTTCATTAAAATTAGGCATTGCAAGTGTAGGTGCTGAAGTCATGGCTTGTTTTAGGCTTTCAAAGGCAATTCCAGCTTTGTCATTCCACCCAAATTGTCCCTTTTTTAATAGATTGGTAAGTGGTCGAGCCAAAATCTCATAGTTACGAACAAACTTCCTGTAGTAACTTGTAAGGCCTAAGAAACCACGTAACTCAGTAATATTAGTAGGCCTTGGCCAATTCAACATGGTTTGTATTTTACCTTGGTCCACTTTTACTCCCTGGGGAGTAATAATATGACCTAAGTATTCTAATTCCTGTTAGCCAAACTCACATATCTTAATTTCACAAAAAATTTGTGCTGCCTTAAAATTTTAAAAGCTTGTCGAACATGTTCAAAATGCATTGTCCAATTGGGGCTATAGATCAAGATATCATTAAAAAACACTAATATGAATTTGCGTAGATGCGGATAGAATATGGAATTCATGATGGCTTGAAAAGTGAAAGGGTCATTGCAAAGGCCAAAGGGCTTACTAAATATTCATAATGACCATTGTGGGTACGAAATGCAGTTTTATGAATATCAGATGGATGCACCCGAACCTAATGGTAATCAGCAATCAAGTCTAATTTGGTGAAAAAGGTTGCCCCATGCAGCTCATCTAGCATGTCGTCTACAGTAGGGATGGGAAATCGGTCTTTTATGGTTATTGCATTAAGAGCTCTATAATCAGTGCAAAAGCACCAGGTACCATCCTTTTTTTTTTTTTACCAACAAGAAAGGTGATGAAAAAGGAATAGTACTTATTCTAATAAGCCCCAATTTTAACATGTCATGAACTTGTTTTTCAATCTCAACTTTTTGAAAATAGGCATGCCTGTAGGGTTTGAGATTGGTAGGCTCGGTCCCTTCTTTAAGATTGATATAGTGGTCAATCTCTCTTAGTGTAGGTAATTGTTTTGGCTCTTGAAAAATATCTTTAAAATCCTCCAATAACTGCTGCAGATCTGTCTCAATTCTTTTATGTGACACTTCAGTCAATTCACAAACAACAAATATGGAATTTCCTTATCGTGATTCCTTTGACACCACCTTCATGGATGCAAGTTGAAAGGGCTTAGTATCTATCCCTTACAACCTCTGGGCTCGGTTATTCCATTGAAATTCCATTGTCAATTTTTTCCAATTACAAGTCACTGTTCCCAAGTACTCCAACCATTGAACTCCTAACACCAATTCCAACCCAGTCAGTGGTAAAGCATAAAGAGTAAGGGTGAATGAAATACCTTGAAGTAAGACATGGATGTTTTCGAATCTCCCTTGGCATTTTAATGGCTTCCCATTTGCCACTTTCACCTTGAATGGCTCAGTTGGTATCACTGGAAGTTGCAACCAAGTAGCAATACGTTCACTAATGAAATTATGAGTGGACCCACTGTCAATAAGGACCATCAATTCCTGATTCCCAATCTTGGCTGTGATTCTCATGGTTTTTAAAGTTGACCATTCAGTGAGAGCATGTAGAGATATCTCGGGCTCATCTGATACTGATTTTTCTTCTTCTACTCCACCATCTCCTTCTAAAAGCAAGAGTTGAGGTGTATGACATCTGTGGCTTGGGCTAAATTTTTCATCTCAATTAAAACAAAGGCCCTGAGCTTGCTTTCTTTGCATCTCATCCCATGTCAGACGTTTCATAGGCGTGGCATTTATTGCCTTAGTTTGAGAAATTACATCAAGTGGGTTGTGATTCACTCATAATGGCCTTGAAGCTTTTTGCTGACGAATTAGCTGATCATCCCGCATTCGTGCTAAGCTTAATGCTTCCTTTAGAGACTTGGGTTTGAACATGCGGATCCCTCCTGCGATTTATGGTTTAAGGCCACCTATAAATTTCCCACTAATGCTTTCTGTGTCCAACCTTGCACCTTATTCCCTAGCTTCTTGAACTCTTTTTGATAGTCTCGCAATGAGCCCACCTACCTCACTCTTGATAAGGCTTCATCATAATCTTCACATTCTGTTGGCCCAAAACGAGCCCATAGTTCTTCAAAAATTGCCCTTGTCACTTCCCTTCTTTCTTCATTATAAGTACGGCATAACCATTGCCACCATTAGTTTGTTTCACCTTCAAGGTGGTAAGAAGCCAACGACACTTTTTGAGTTTTTTTTAGTGCATTGGTATTGAAAGAATTGTTCTACTTTGTTAAACCATTCAGTAGGGTCATCTCCTAAGTATTTTGGAAACTCAAGCTTTGTCAATTTGGATGAGAACATTTGCCTCCCTCCATCCATCTTATCTATACCATCCTCTCTATTATGGCGAAATTGACTATTACGTCCATTGGTACTATTGCTTGACCCTTCTTTGGTTGATAGCAAAGCTTCTGTAAGTTTTTTGAGAGTGTCGTCTCTGTGTTGAAATTTATCCGCAATGCTAAGCTCCATCTGACTCATGCTATCTTGAAGTCCTTCCAGTCCCACTTCAAGATTTTCAATTCGTTCCTTATTGGTTGTCATTAATGGAATAGCTCTGATACCAATGATAGGTCTCAATCAAAGCTGTTATGGTATGTGACAAGGAATTCTACTTAGGATGAGAATAAACCACAATAATTTGTTGATGATTCGCAGTCCCTTTATTGCATAATGCTAGAATATAAATACATAAGAAAATAACAAATTCTTCCAAAATACAATGGCACTAATAGCACTACTACTGACCCAACTAAATAGCTGGGACTATCTTAAGCAATCACAACTGACTCCAACAAAACAACCGGCACATTCAGATAAATACAATTGTCTCCAACTTAAAAGCTGGCACTTATTCAAATAATCACTAGTTAATAAGACTTTGACTCCTTCAAAACAATTATATGAATTTAGAATTCTTGATAGGCACACGTAGGCTTATCACATTCTTATTAATGTAATGAGAGATTAAAAAAAAGGTGGTGAGTCGTGTGTGAGAAATAAAATTTGAGAGAGTTAGCTTCAACAAGCTAATGGACAACGTGTTTTAGGTGTGAAATAGTTTGTTTCTAAATTTTGTAATTTGTGTTTTGTCAATTAATAAAATTGAGTGTTTATTATCAAATTTGTTCCATCTTTAGACAATTAAACTTCAATTTAATTGCCAACAACCTCCCTCATCCCAATAAGAAACTCATAGACCACTACTACAATGGTCCTTCTAGTAAGAAATAATTTTGTTTTACATGCTTAAAGAAACGAGAGGAAGAAAGTAATGAATAAGAGAGAGAAGATGCCCTATAGTAAAACAAAATTACGTCTAATTATAATTTAACTCTCAAGTCCGCACTCCACATATGCACTCCATTTTTCTTTTCAAATTCAATCTAATTATAATGTAGAAGTGTGGACCATTTTTTTTTTCTTTGAAGAGAATGAAAAAACTAATTCATATATGCAGAAATTACAGCTTCAAGGAAAGGAGGTGGAAAACACCACTCCTCTCTTATAGACTCAAAACTCACTACCTTAGCCAAAAAATGGGCAGCAGAGTTCACTGCGTGCCTAATGTATCTAAAATCAGAGGACCTCAAGTCCTTTAACAGAAACTAACAATCAGCGGCAATGCCCAAAAAATAAGAAGTGTAAGCTTTACAATTTTGAATAGACTGAATTAAGTACAAACAATCATATTCAAGACACACGCCAGTAGGATTCTGCCTTTTGATCCAACTTAAAGCCTCCCTAAATCCAATAGCTTCAGCAATACTTGCATCAACAATACTAGGAATTCCTCCATGAACAGCAAACATACAAGCACCATCATTATTCCTTACAATAAAACCAAAAAAACTAAAGCCTCTGTCTCCAAAAAATAGTTGCGCCTGTATTACATTTCAATTGGTCACCTTCTGGCTTAAACCACTTCTGACTCTAACTTAAATGGGAGTCTGCAAGTTTGATAGATTTCAATTCCTGAACATTGCGCCAATCAGATAGATAGAGCATGGAAGAATGAACTACACTGATTGGGACGGAAAATTTGTAGTTCCACAAAATGGGATTCCTCTGCAACCAAGTACCCCATAGCAATGTACAACACTTCTCCAAGTCATCTGACAACTATAACGTAGTGGCCAGGGGCGGAACGACCATGGGGTCGTGTAGGGTCACACGACCCCCTCTCACTGACGACCAGAAGAGATAAACCGATGGAGGAGCTAAACTCAGCCCCCGTTGAAGGGGGCTGAGTTGCAGATGATTTGCAGCGAGGGGTAGACGAACCCCTCGCTGCAAATACTTTTATTTTTTTTTATAAATTAGTCCTACCACCATGAGTGCACGCCGCCGACCCCCCCTCAGTAACATTCTGGTTCCGCCACTGGTAGTGGCTGCTACCAACCACTCAGGTATAGAGTTAAAATTACCATTTACAACTAAGCCACAAACAGACCGGCATTCCTGAGCAAAAGAACAATGAAAGAAAATATGCATCTCTGATTCAGAAGATAATTGGGAAAAGGGACAGATGCTTACTGCAATTACTTGTTTTACTAGAAGATTGTCAACAGTTCGAAGGCACATTGAAGTAGCCCCCAAACAAAGTCTTTGATCTTAGGAGGTAGCTTTAAAGACCAAAGAATCTTCAAACACTACCAGCATCGGTGGAATGAAAAGAAGACAACCTCTTGTACCAAAACGTGGACCAATTAGATGGCAAGAGTAAGTAGTTTTTTTTTTAAATACTTCTTATCTTATATTTCTAAAAGTAAAAGCAAAAGAAATTTTTTTTCCATCTATATGATTGAAATGGTATCCTGTACTATGTAATATTTTCTTACTTCAGAAATAATAATTTATAATTTTTATAGCATCAAAAAATAATACTCCATGTTTTTTTAAAATTTATTATTATATTTTCATATATATATATATATCATATGTTTTATGAATATTTTTTAAAGAATAATGTTATTGATTATCATAATGAAATAAATATAAAATTTTAATCTTTTTTAATTATTAGTCTTGTCAAAAATAAAATAAAATAAAAAGTAGGAGTTTAGTGGGAAAAAATAAAAGCAAATAATATAAGTAGGGAGAGTACCATATGACTGTGAATTTGGGTGAAATAATTAATTTAGTATGTTAGCAAAGAGTTTTATGGCCTAGAGCATTGCACATTTTAGTATCTCAGTAACGGGCTATTGAGTTTTATAACTGATTAATTAACCGTTATGGAAGGTATACATATATGTACAATAGATGAGATAAGAGTATTTTCAAAAAAAAAAATTTAATTACTCAAAAATAACCCCAAACAACATTGTTTTCATAATTAGCTCTAGGATATATATATATATATATATATCAGTAATTTTAATTTTATCCACTATCGATTGGCTCTGCTCAACATCAAATGTAAGTTTTTCTTTAAAATTTTAACTCTGGTTAAATTCTGATTTCGCCTAAAAACATTTTTTAACAGTAGTACTTTTATAATTAGAGTTGGATATTGGTAATTTATTTCTTATTCTTAAAAAAAAAAATAGATATTCCAATTTAAATCTTCAAACTGTTGGATGGCGGCCACGGTAGCTTTAAAAAATAAGTGAGAAAAGAAGAAAAACTTTGGCGGGCAGATGCTCTTATTATTATAAATTCCCTCCCAAGTCTCCAACATTCTGTTCACGCGACTTTGTTCTATAAAAAAGTCCTCTGTTCCTTTCATTTGCTTTTCGTATATAGGATTTTGTTTTGTTGCTTAATTATGTAAAGAAAATTAAACAAAAGAAAAGAAAAGAATCTTTCTATTTTTTTTCCAATTCATTTTGGAGATTTGAAGGTTTAAGTGTGAGCAAAGCTTAAACAAACTCATAAATGGAGCTTAAAGATGATCGCATTGCTCTCAATTCTCAATCGATTGCTAATAACGATAATGTTCGATCGTCTCTGATCTTTCTAGGAACTGGTTGTTCCAATTCCGTCCCTTCCTTATTGTGCTTGATCCAGCCGTCAGATGCGCCTTGCCATGTTTGCTTCCAAGCTTTTTCTCTTCCGCCTGAGAAAAACCCTAATTACAGGTTCTATTTCACTCGATCTGTAATTTTTTTTAGTTGCGTTTGAACTTTTTTGGTTGCCGAGAAGATCAGAAATCGAAATTTGATGTTTTTTGTGTGTTTAATTATTTTACATTTGCAGGTGCAACACGTCTCTTCTTATAGATTATTGTCAGAGTGGTGATAAACATAGCTATGTATTGATTGATGTTGGGAAGACTTTTAGAGAGCAAGTTCTTAGGTGGTTTACTTTCTACGAGATTCCTCGAGTGGATTCTGTGAGTCATTTTTTTTTTTTTACCTTTATTGCACTTGTTTGATTGAAAGTATTTTCTCGCGGCTCACGATTAGTTTATCGGAAAACAGTCAATTGGATTTTATGAGAATCCTAACTAGGACTAATTTTGTATGAATGCAGATTATTTTGACTCATGAACATGCTGATGCAGTTCTTGGTCTTGATGACATGCGTGCTGTACAACCAATTAGTCCAACAAATGATATTGATCCAACCCCTGTTTATCTAAGTCAGTCTGCCATGGATAGGTAATGTTATACGGATTTTAACAAGTTCATTGATCCTCATTTATACATTTTCATTATTATGGTCATGTCATACTTTGGTCTGCCAATGGTTCTTGTGATGAAATCTGCAATTATATTATTAGAGAAAAAATTTAGTTGATAACAAGATGTTTCAAGTTTATCATCAAAACAAATTCCAGCTAAATAATAACTTTAATACACGTTGATTTTAAAGATTACTCTAGGCGGTAGTAGGATGACAAATGACCAAAGGTAATGAGTTAAGAATATCAAATATTAAGGGACTTAGATGGTAAATAGCTAAAATAAACTCCAAAGTAAAGATCATAAATATTAGTTGGATCTTTTTTTTTATTTATTAAATAAGGATGGCGAAATTTGTACAAACTGCAGGCCTGGATCACACTCTTTATACTAAATGAGGAGAATTAAAGACACGGGCCATTAAATGCATTTGCATTGTACTTAGGGTCTATTAGGATAAATAGCCATTTGAAATTATGTATTTAATTTATGCTCAAAGCGAAAAATCATAAAGAACCAACATTATGCAAGCCGAAATACTTAATAATTTTAAATGACTCTCTATTTAAATGGATCCTCAATGAACAAATATTTTACCCTTCCTTTATGAGCTCTCTCTCTCTCAATCACTCTCTCATAGGAGGTTTTTGACCATTGAGATGAGTATTATTCTTTCTCATCACTTGGGTAAAAAACTCATTTGCAATTTCTGAGAAACTATTCATTTAACATGCGAATATTATTTTCCTTAATCTTCAACATTGACACACCTACTTCAAGTTTCTATACAGTCGCCATTGATGTGAATCTTCGACAGCTGAAATAAGAGATGGCTTACATGACTCCAATTGATTAAAACTTGGAGTTCCCTACCTTGGATGCCTGTTGTTGCTTTCTCCATCTAATTGTTTGTTAGTAAATGCTGATGAGTAATTATATGCATAATTTGGGACCAGCTTTATGCCTAAATTATAGAAAATACTACCAATCTCAGCTGGTTTATTGATCAGATAACACCAAAGTGATGGCTTATGCAGACTCCCTGATCATATAGCTTGAGGAATTAGAATTCTGCATTTCTTTTGTTTATTGTTAACTTTTGCTTTGTCGACTGCAGCTAAGTTATAGCAACATTTTGATGTTTGTCTATGTTTTACCTTGAAACAGCATTTCTTTGAAATTTCCTTACCTGGTAAACAAAAAATTGAGAGAAGGCCAAGAAATAAGGCGGGTCGCACAGCTTGAATGGAAGATAATTGAGGAAGACTGTCAAAAACCATTTGTTGTATCCGGCTTACAGTTTGTTCCTTTGCCAGTTACTTGATCTGAAACTCTCTTCAAATAAACACATATGCGGAAAAACACACACTACTTCTTTATATCCCTGTTTCTCATTTTTGTCTTCTGTTGCAGGTTATGCATGGAGAAGACTACATTTCCTTGGGTTTTCTCTTTGGTGAAAAAAGTAGAGTTGCTTATATATCTGATGTTTCACGCTTTCCTGCAAGCACAGAATATGGCAAGTATTTTTTTTTTGTCCATCCTGCTCATGATGTTAAGTTATTACATATTTTACTCCATGTGCAAAAATTATGATGATCATCTTAAATACTTTAAAATGAATGGAGGTCATGTCAACTTTTTGGTGCAGAAACAATTACCAGTTTTTGTGGAATTTGTTAAATCAAGAAAGTTTTCAGGATGTGTATCACATTGTTTATGGTATTTTTGCAGTTATTTCAAAATCTGGGGCTGGGCAGCTGGATCTTCTTATCTTGGATACTTTGCGCAAGGTCAGTCACAAAACTAACGTTTGTTTTACTTTTGATTGCTGGATATTAGTTTCTACGTAAGTAGAAATTCAGAGTAGAGCTTATTAATGTCAAAGTCAAACAAAAAAATATTGTATATTGATGCATCGTTCTGTGTGTCCTCTGAAACAAAAATTGCTCAGAGTATGCATGAACTGCTAGAAAATAGGGTCTGCTTCTGTTGGTAGCAGAATGAAAAGGGATTATGTTTCAATTCTGCTTTGTGTTTTCTGATAATTTTAGGAATTAATATCATTGATCTTCTGCTTGCCTTTTTGTCTGCAGCATGGAACCCATAATGTTCACTTCTGCTTACCTCAGGTGTTTTCCTTTGCCTTCAATTGTTCATCACTTGATCTTTTCTGAAATATCTTTTAAATTTCTACTGCCACATATGCTGCTTGCAGGCCCTTGAAGCTGTGAAGAGATTATGTCCAAAGCAGGTTTTTTTAATTGGAATGGGTCATGATTTTGATTATCACAAGGACAATGACTTCTTAGCAGATTGGTCTAGAAGGTGCAAAATTGTCCCTCGACAATCATGGTTTCATTGATCACATGCATCTTAAATCATAATTGACATGATTACACTGATTAATAAAATGCATTTTCTGTGATCAGAATCATATCAGGATGGTTCAGTAGGATTAAGATTTATTTAATTATTTAATTATTTAATTTATTTATCTTGATTGAAGACTAAGAGGCTGACTTTCTCTGTCACTGGTTGAATGCAGTGAAGGAATACCAGTGCAGCTTGCGCATGATGGTTTGAGAGTTCCAATTGACCTATGATAAGGTAAGCCATGCTAGCCAGTAGCCAGCATTTTTTTTTGGAACAATCTGTTTTATTAATCAATGCGAGCATTACTACAGCTATTCTATGCCACAGCTACTCTAGCAATGATTACCAAGGCCCAGTTTGCTACAAATGAATTCTGTGGAATTCATTTGAGTTTTTTGTTCTGATATTTGCTATAAAAGAAAATATTCAGTTCACTCCAATGAATTTAATTTTTATAGAATTCAACATAACCAAACTGGATTCTCTCTGTTATAAGTGATGTGTATTTCCTTTTCTGTTTGCAGGTTTAACTATAAACTATGAATTGTCGCTAGATATGTAATTTATAGTTTCCACCTGATTCTGATGGAAGGAATAAACGAAGTGGAATCATTTGTAGCTTCAGGAACTCTATATTCAATAGTTTTAGACAATATTTTAACAAAAGAACTATATATATATGCATATGTAATTTCTGAGGGGCATCACATCCTTCTCAACTTATGTCAATAAAATCAGCGAATTCTAGGTTAGAAGGAAATGTTTTCATGTTCTTACACATACATAGGCAGTGTCTGGGTGGTTGGTTCCTTTTGAGATGAAAGATTGTGATGTGTTACTATGTTTGCTTCCTGTTAGTATCAAGAGGTTGCTTCTAGTGTAAAATGTAATCTAGGCTGCTCCTGGTAACTTGTAAGCTTGCAAAGCCATTTTCCTTTTGTTTTTTGGAGCATTGGGAAAGAATTTAACAATTGTGATTTTCAAATATTGACGTCACTGCAAAATAATCTCAGCTATTTTTTAAATGAAGAGGCCAATTTCATGGACATAATTCTGTCACTTAACCGAAACAATTATTAGTTAACAAAGTTGATATTTTGTCAAGGCAAAATAGGACATTTGCTATCCTCTTCAACCTTCAGAAGACATTAATTGATAGAGAAAGAATTTGGCTTCGAAACCACTCTCCACAGAAACACCAAAACTTCACTCTACTGAACCAAACACATTCCCAGTCTCCCTTTTTCTCTTGTCTTGATTTCAATTCCGTGTAATGGGCTAACTAGACATAATTCTCCCTATGCTTCCGAAGATGTGGGCCTCAGATGTAGAGATAGTGGCAGCACGAAGGTAGTGAAAAGTGGAAAGACAGACTAGTCCATCAATGATATAGCAATTGATGCCATAAATTCTAACTCATGCGTTGAGTTATATGGATTGTTGTAAAATATCATGCTTCCATAAATTAAGGTAACAAGCTTAGTTGAGCTTTTACAGAGAGAAAATCAATTTGAAAATCCCTGATTCGAGATATGAATAAGAAAGAGAGAAGTATAAATTTTATACACACAAATATAGAGACCAAATTATCCTCAAAGCTTAACTTAAATTACAATCTTGACATCCATTAAGAAGGAGATTGGTGAAAATGAATCCATTCCATCGTGGCTAGCAAAAATATGAGCTTTGTCACTAAAGGCATATTGTGATCTCTTGAGCTAGCACATCTTGAAGGAGTTTAGCTTATGATAATAATTAGGTATACTGAAATAAACTTTCTTCATCCAAGTATCCATACAAAATTGCATTTTTAATGTCTAGTTGATGTATAGGCCACTATTTGGCAGAAGCAACCTGAACAACGACTAATTTGGCAACAAGAAGGAAGATATAATTGTAGTCAATTCTTGCAATTTGGTTGTCGCCTTGGCTACCAAACCTGGCTTTGTATCTTTCAACACTCCCATCATGTTTAAATTTAACATTGTAAACCCATTTGCATCCTATGGACTTAATTCCTAGGAGCAAATTTGTTATATCCCAAGTTGATTCATTTTCAAAACAGTAATCTCTTTTTCCATTGCTACAACTAGTTTGGGTTTGTTTTTTCTTGATTCTAAGTTTTAGGTTCTTAGATAAGAGATGTATTAACTACAAATTACATATAAGCTTTATTTAAGTAAGGTGTAATACAGGAAAGTATTATAGCACTGGAATAGGTAGTGATGGTGGAGTCTAAGTGATGTAGCGGAAGTAAGCAAATAAAGGATAAAAGGTGTTTTTCCTATTTAGTCTGAGAATGTCCAGAAAATAAACACAAGTTGAGAGAACAACTTTTCTTCTGAATTGTTATTAAAATCTCAAAATTGACTTTTGCTTTTTTAAATATTACAATATAAAGCATTAGAGTTACAGAAACTTTAATTCCAAATAAGAAAAAATTTTTAAAATACAACAGATTGCTAAAATAAAATGAATTGCAAATATAGAAAGGTATTATTTAACGAGACAGATAAAATGTCCAAACGGCTCCTCGATTTAAGGATTCTAAATGGGAAAATAAAAATTTGTCATAAGTTGTCATAACAATAAAATGCGTTTTTAAATGCCTAAATGATGGGATTTGGCTGAAAAATGAACCTCACTACAAGATAGTGATTTTGACTCATTGACCCATTTCCTATTAGGCTAGGCCTTTAGAACGCCCAATTTACAACTTCAGCTTTTGACAGTAATTACTAAACTATCATTATGATAGTTTTCGGTCAAACTGCTCCATGAAAATCAGAGCTCTTTATTCCACATCATTTCCTCCAGGATAGAGAAAATTTGCCCTCGAATTGTCAGCGGTATCATCATCATCAACAGAGTCCCCTTGAAAAGGAATTAAATGCTTCACATTAAATAAATCAATAGTACGGACATGACTGAGCAATTTGAGGCAGTAAGCATTAGGTTTAATCTTCTTAATAATTTTCACCAGACCAATCTTTTTGGCAGAAAGCTTATTATACTCTCCATTTGAGAAGCGGTCTTTAGTAAGAATAGTCCATATAAAATCTCTCATCTCAAATTCAATATGGCAGCGCTTATAGTCTGTAGCTTGCTTATACTTAGCATTGGCTTACAGAAAGTTCGCGTGCACTGCCTTATGAACGTCCTACATATTAGCCACAAAATCTATTGCTTTTCCATGAACTCTGGTCTTGTTAGGCAAAGGAAGAATATCTAAGAGTCCCCTAGGTATAACAAAATACACAATCTGAAAAGGGCTGAAATATGAAATTCTAGTGACATCATGATTATAGGCAAACTCAGCCTGACATAACGTCTAGTCCCAACTCTTCACATTATCACCAACCAAACTACAAAGTAGATTGTCCAAGGATCTATTCACCACTTCAGTTTGACCATCAGTCTATGGGTGATAAGCACTGCTAAAATTCAATTGTGTATTAATCATTTTTCATAGACTGCACCGGAAGTGACTTATGAAGCAAGTGTCTCTATCAGATACAATGGATGTATGTAGACTATGAAGGCGGTATACTTCTCGAAAATACAACTGGCCACATTAACAGCATCGATCATCCTCTTGCATGGAATAAAATGAACCATCTTAGAAAATCGATAAACAACAACAAAGAATAAGTCATTACCATGTTATGTGCAAGGCAAGCCCAATACAAAGTCCATGTTGACGTCCATCCAAGGCTAAGTAGGTACTGGGAAATGCATATATAGGTCAGCATTAGTGGTTATACCCTTAAAGACTTAGCATATCCGACATCTCTGCACATACTTGTCCACCTCTCATCGTATGGTGGGCTAGAAATAGGAAGCTTGAACCAGCTGTAAGATTTTTTCGTCACCGACATGCCCTTTACCATATAAATCCTAAATAATTTTGAGGCGCAAGCTGCAATCTGGAATACACAACTGGTTCCTTTTGAATAAGAACCCATTATGCAGTAAGAAATCTATCATTTCACCTGCTTGAACATTTTCTAGAATAGCAGAAAAGAAGAAATCACTAATAAACAAGTCAAAAAAAAGAGTTCAAGCCAGGTATCTCAACTTGCATTGTAACCAAGAGATTGCTCTTACGGCTCAAAGCATTAGCAACTCTATTTGTAACTCCTGACTTGTGTTTTACCACAAAAGTAAAAAGCCCTAGGTAGGTCACCCATAGAGCATGTCGTAAGGACACCTTGTCCTGGTCATGCAAGTGCTTCAATGCTTCATGGTCTGTGTATAAAATAAACTCTCTATTGTACAAGTAGTGCCTCCAGTGTTTTCTTGCTTAAACCACTACATAAAATTCTGCATCATAGGTGTTGTAATTACACTTGGAACCTAAGAGCTTTTTACTGAAGTATGCTACAGGTCTTCCATTCTTACTCAAAACAACCCCAATGGCCATTTTAGAAGCATTATAGTGTAATTCAAAGGCTAGTAAAAAATCAGGAAGCACTAAGACAAGAGCAATCATCAAGCGGGTCTTAATAAGCTGAAAGACTTCCTCTACTGCATCTGTCCATACAAACTTGCCACCTTTCATATAATATGTCACAGGGGTCATGATACTACTGAAATGCGGGATGAAGCGCCTGTAAAAAAAGGCAAGCCCATGGAAACTGGGGACTTTAGTAATTGTATTAGGTCGTGGCCACTACCTAATCACCTCAACATTGTACTCATCAACTTGCAGTCCCTCTACAGAAATCACGTATCCCATGAACAACACATTTTATGCCAGGAAAATGCATTTCTTTACTATTGCATAAAATTTTTCCCTGCAAAGCATAATTAGAACGTCTCGCAAGTGTTGCAAATGCTCTATAAGGTTAGTACTATAAGTCAAAATATCATCAAAGTATACTACAATAAACTTGCCAATGAATGGCCTTAGTGCTTGGTTTATCACCCGCATAAAAGGTGCTTGGGACAAGCCAAATAGCATTACCAACCACTCATACAACCATTCTCGAGTTTTGAAGGCCATTTTTCACTCATCCGCTGGTTGTATCCAAATTTGGTAGTACCCACTTTTAAGGTCTAGCTTGAAAAAAATTGTTGCGCTACTGATCCAATCTAATAAATCATTTAAACGAGGGATGGAAAACGTGTACCTCATAGTTATCTTATTGATGGCTCTACTGTCTACACATATATGCCAGGAATTATCCTTCTTAGGAACCAACAAGGCTGGTACTGCACAAGGGCTTAAGCTCTCTCGCACATGCCCATTAGCTACTAATTCCTCTACTTGCCTCCGCAAATCCTCATGTTCACTCGGGCTCATCGCCTATTTGGCAAAACCGCACCAGGCTCCAAGTCAATATGGTGTTGAATGTCACGTAAGGGTGGTAAACCATCATGCAGCTCATCTAGAAAGATATCTTCAAATTCTGCCACTAAAGGGGCTGCCTCATTAGGAACTTTCAATTTTGTGGCAACCTCCTTCCCAACAAGAGCAAAGACCATTTTTGTGCCCTACAAACTCATCAAGAAATCTAGCCAACGACAACAGTTTGGTATTATCCTCAGTTGGTTTTACCTTTTCTAGTTCTTTGCTTGGCAGTAATATAATTTTTACATTATTAAAAATAAAGGAATAAATACTAGCATGACTATCATGAATGACCTTCCTATCATACTGCCAAGGTTTCTCTAATAATAAATGACATGCATCCATAGCAACTACATTACACCACACACTATCTTTATATTTAGAACCAATAGAAAAGGTTACCAAAGCTCATTGTAAAATAGTTACCTCACTGCCCTTCTTTAACCAAGCCAATTTGTAGGGCCTAGGATGGTTCTCAGTCTTCATTCTCAATTTCTACACTACCTCTGCTGCGATAATATTCTCACAACTACTAACATCAATGACGAAGAGGCAGACCTTATCGAGAATGGTGTATGTAGACTGAAAAATATTACTATATAGCCAATTATCTTTAACAGCCTTAAGTGTCAGACAAAATCGCCTAATGACCAAGTCAACGCCTGTAACTCCTGTCATCACCTCTTCATCAATTACATCTTCTTCATCAAACACTGGCTCTCCTACAAGGTCTACACCTCTATCTTTATAGTCATTTATTTCCACAAAGAGTGCCTTTTTCCCTACTATTTTCTTACATTTAGACTGCTTATGCTCAATATCATCACAATTGAAGTACTTCAAAACACTGATAGTATCCTGAATCTGCCCTCTCATATCGCCAAAATATCTAGCCACCAATTGATCCTCTGTCTCGTGTATATCATTTATGGCTATCAACTGATAGAATTCAGTGGTGTAATCGTCCACTGACCTAGCTTCTTACCTCAAATTCTGTAACCACTGGTTCATTAACCTCTGAAAGTTGTGAGGCAAAAATTCATATCTCAAATGCTTCCTCATCTTTTTTCAACTGACGATCTTAGCCTTGCCTGCCTGTTCCTGGTTAATTTGGACTACTACCACTAAGTCGTTGCCCTGTCTCGCAGCCTTGTTGCAACTAAGGAGACACGTTTATCATCGGGCACTCTTTTAAATTTCATGATCTCTTCTGTTATAGCCAACCAATCTAAAAATTCTTCTAGTATAAGGCTACTATGAAATTATGGTATTTCTATTCTCATTATGGATTTCCAGTGCCTATCTTCAACAGGAGCTCTGTACCATATGTGCAGCTCCTCTTTCAATATCAAAACCTCTATCGGATCCATCTACATTAGGGTTTTTCCGCTGGTTAGGGTTTGCCCTATTCTAACCCCCCCATGAGTTAGAACATTCATTCTATTAGCCGATCCATTATCTTTTCCATTCGATCATCCATCATTTGCCCCATATGATCCCCCATCATCAGTTCAATTCACTGCTCAAGGAGGGCCATGATGTCACACTCATAAACCTCCTCTATGAGATATGGTTGTCTTCATGGTGACATCATTGTCCAAGAACAAATTAGACTCCGATACCAACTGATGTAGCGGAAGTAATCAAACAAAGGATAAAAGGTGTTTTTCCTATTTAGTCTGAGAGTACCCAGGAAATAAACACAAGTTGAGGGAAAAACTTCTCTTCTGAATTGTTATTAAAATCTCAAAATTGTCTTACACTTCTTCAAATATTACAATATAAAGTATTAGGGTTATAGAAACCCTAATTCCAAGTAAAGAAAGTTTTTAAAATGCGACAAATTGTCAAAATAAAATAAATTACAAATATAGAAAAATATTATTTAACGAGGCAGATAAAATGCCCAAACAGCGCCTCAATCTAAGGGTTTTAAATAAGAAAATAAAAATCTACTCTAAGCTACCATAACAGTAAGATGTATTTGCGGAGGCTAAATGATGGAATTTGGCTGAAAAATAACGGACCTTATCGCAATGCAGTGATTTTAACTCGTTGGCCCATTTTTTATTGGGCTAGGCCTTTAACACGCCCAATTTATAACTTCAACTTTTGACAGTAATTATCAAACTGTCATTATGACAGTTTTCGATCAACTGCTCTATGAAAATTAGAGCTCTCTGTTCCACATCACTAAGTAATAGGTAACTTTTAGCTTTGTGCATGATTGAGCCATAAAGACAAAGTCTTAGAACCTTTACTCTTATGTTAGAATTTTATGTAATTGGATTGGACACTATTGGCATATCATTAACTTGTGTAATTGGTGTGGAAGTTGTGTGCAGTGGTAGATGGTCATATAGTAGGTAATGGAGAATTGGTAATTGATGCAAGGATTTGTGTTTAATTTTCAGATGAAGGTTCTCAAACAGGTTCATAATAATCAAAGGTTTAATCAATAACATTTGATTTTTAGAATGATCATGTTGGTCATTTAATCACATAAAAAAATTGTATTAGCCTATTCACTACGTTTATGTGAAAAATCTTCTAAGTTGTACCACAAGTGCAAATTTGAGCTCTATTCCAATAAAAAAAAGAATTAGTTTCAATTAGAGAAGAGCTCACCGAAAGTTTGAGTTTTCCAGAAGAGGATCTTTGATGCTGCTAATTTCCATTGTTGTGAGATCTCTGAGCTCCTGTATTTGATGCCTCCACTTTTGTTGTAAGATCCATTTTAACAAAATCACCAAATCAAATCTTAGATATCTTCAATTCTTTAGTTATCTTACTAATTCAATTCACATGCAATATTATAATATCATGTGAAATCTCAAGCTTCCATGAATGAGGCTTGCAAGTTTAGTTAGGTTTTTAGAAAGAAAAATTCAATTTGGGAAATTTTTTATTTAGCTTAACTATTAGCTAATATTTAGACCTTTAAGTGATGTTAAATTTGGGTTTATGTGTTGTTTTTTATTGCATTATGATCATTACTATGATTGAAAATTTCTCTTCTTCTTAATGTGAATTTGTTAATTGAAGTTCAGTGAAATAAGGAGAATTTGGTGGCAAAATCCAGCTCTAAAATTTGAAGAAAATAGCAAATGTCATTTCTCCCTTAACAAGTCAACAAAACATCAATTTTTTTCATCCTGTTCAAATAACCATTTACCCTCTATTATCAGCATTCTCACACTGATTTAGCTGGAAATATGACCCAACACTAATATTGCGATAGTGTTGAAAGTTCATCTGATTAGTTGATTGAAAAAAAAAGAGGAATATTTTGAAACGGCTTATTAGATTAGTTGATTTGATTTTTGGTAATTAGGCAAAACAACTACTACTGCAACTGTATTGTTTAGTGAAATAATTTGGCAGCAAAATTGGAATAGATAAAAATGTTTATTAGCTTCAGCTACTGAGTTACATTTCATTGAAGTCATAGAAAACTGCCTAATTTTTGCTGCCATTTACACTAGTAAAAAAATTATGAATATTCTTTTAACAGTTAGAAATGGTCAAGAGACTGACAAGGCCAGTAGTACGTCTATTTTAAAATTATTAGTCTTCTTCGTGCAATATCTTATTAGTTCACTAACTCTTTCTTATAAATTTTAAAAGAAGACTAGGCACATTGCCATGACCATCTGGGTGATGAGAAAAGAACCGGAATAAGTTCTTTTCCTACTTAAATAAATCTATGAGGAGTGACTAAGTAAAATTCAGCAAACATATATCACATACTCTGCCCCAAGATGCACAAAACCATTCACACATAAACACAAGAATTTTTAACGTGTAAAACCCTTTCAATGTGAAGGATAAAAACCACGGGACCTCTCTTGGTCCAAGTGAAAGAGCTCCACTATCAAAATCAATATTTATAGCAACTACAAACTACAACAACAACCCTCAAGTAAAGTAGCAACACCAAATCAACCAAACATCAAGAAAAAAAATAAGAGAATGGAGAAAAATCACCTAAAATAACTATTGTTCATGCCAATGGATGAGCTCTGGTTGTTCAAATATGATCTATACTGCCCAGACTAAAGAACAATCAATTCTAAACGTGTTAACCAAAATTCAGCCAAATCTGACCACAAATGATCGTCCGATGGTTGGAGAAAAGCAAATTGGTCGCTGTTGCAGAACTGTACGTAAACAGTAAACTTTGAGCCATAAAAGTCGGAAATATATCCGTCAAAAATAGATCTCCACCATTCAGAATGAAGAACAATGAGTTCTCTAACTGCTATCCAAATTTTAGCCTAATCGTAGCACGGATGACTGTCAGATCACCGAAAAACTGAAACTGTTCTGTTGAGAATTTTCAGCAGAAATTTTTCTCTCTCTCTCTCTCTCTCTCTCTCTCTTTTCTCTTTTGGTGGCTGATGAAAAATGACACTTGCACACTTGTCACTTAGGGTAATATTAGTATATAAATATGCTAAACATTAATAGCCTAATGGGCTAAAATAAGTGGCCTCAAGATATGGATTTTTCACATAGAAGAAAACCCAAAAACCTAACAATTCTCCCCCTTCCTGACTATTAGAAGGAGTTTGCCAAACTGGCAACTCTACAACATGCCTCAAACTTTCCTCCTGGTAAAGCCTTTATGCACATATCAGAATCATTATTATCAGTATGTATCTTCTCAAGTTCAAATTGCTTAAAATCCAAAACATCACGAATCCAATGATATCTCATATCTATGTGTTTGGATCTACCGTGAAAAGTAGGATTCTTACTGGGATGAATAGCACTCTGACTGTCACAAAATAAGGCATATCTCTTTTTTATAAAGCTAAGCTCATTCACAAACTTCTTCATCCAAAGCAATTCTTTACATGTTTCAATTGCTGCAATGAATTCTGCTTCTGTAGTAGATAATACAATGCATTTCTGTAATCTAGATTGCCATGCCACAGCTCCCCCTGCAAAAGTGATCAGATATCCAAAAGTAGACTTTTTTGAATCTGTATCTCCTGCCAAATCAGAATCTGTATAACTATCGAGAATAGGCCTCCCAGTCCCAAAACACAACTTCAAACTAGCAGTGCCACGGAGATATCTCAAAATCCACTTCACAGCATCCCAATGCTCTTTTCCAGGATTAGACAAAAATCTACTAACAGTACCAACTACATGAGCTATGTCTGGCCTAGTGCAAACCATAGCATACATCAAGCTACCTACTGCAGATGCATAAGGAACTTTTTGCATATATTCTTTCTCTTGCTCACTAGAAGGAGATTGTTTTCCACTCAATTTGAAAGACATGGCAAGAGGGGTACTTACAGGTTTAGCTTTAGCCATATTAAATCGTTGCAATACTTTCTCAATATACTTTTCTTGAGAGAGCCACAGCTTCTTGTATTTCCTATCACTAATGATCCTCAAGCCAAGAATCTGCTTTGCTGGCCCTAAATCCTTCATTGCAAAGGACTTGCTTAACTCTTTCTTCAAGCTATCAATTCTTGAAGAACTAGAACCCACAATGAGCATATCATCAAGATATAGCAACAGGATGATAAAATCACTATTAGAAAATCTCTGCACAAAAACACAATGATCAGAAGTAGTCTTCTTGTATCCTTGTTGAACCATAACTAACTCAAACTTCTTATACCATTGCCTAGGTGCTTGTTTCAACCTATACAAACTCTTTTTCAGTTTGCAAACATAATTTTCTTTTCCTTTTACCACAAAACCTTCAGGTTGTTCCATGTAGATTTCTTCCTCTAAGTCACCATGAAGAAAGGTTGTTTTAACATCCATTTGCTCAACCTCTAAATCAAGAGTAGCAACTAATCCCAAAATAATACGAATTGATGACATTTTGACCACTGGTGAGAAAATCTCCTCAAAGTCAACTCCCTTTTTCTGACTAAAGCCCTTGACAACTAATCTAGCTTATATCGTGGAGATGATGAATTCTCTTCTTGCTTTATTTTATAGATCCACCTATTCTTTAAAGCTTATCTATCTTTAGGAAGCTTCACCAATTTAAAGGTGTGATTATCAGCTAAAGACTATATTTCATCTTTCATAGCTGCAATCCATTCTGCCTTTTGCTTACTCTCAATAGTCTCTTCATAGCATTTAGGTTCTTCTTCATCTGTCAAGAGTATATGCTCATTAGATGAATACCAGGTAGAATGTGTTTGATCTCTGGTAGACCTCCTAAGTGGAGCTTCAGGTTCATCAACATATGCCTCTTGTGGATCATCAACTGCCTCATATTCAGAAGCACCAACCTCATCTGTATTCTGATTATCATTTTGTACATTACCATGATTCTGAACCTCAACTGCATCAGGCGTATGAGTTGTAGGAGATAAGTCTAGGTCAATCAAACCACCAGTCTCAGGCTTTGATTTCTCCACCTTGTTGATATCTTCAATAGTTGATCTTCTACAAATACTACATCGCGACTTCTGACAAGTTTCTTCTGAATTGGATCATAGCATATGTAACCAAACTCATCTTGCCTATAGCCAATGAAGATACACTGTCTAGTCTTGGCATTTAACTTGGACCTCTCATTTTTGGGAATATGAACAAAACATTTGCAACCAAACACTCGTAGGTGGTCATAAGAAACATTCTTACCATACCAAAACCTATTTGGAACATCATTTTCCAATGCAATAGTGGGAGTTAGATTAATCACATATGCAACAGTGTACAAAGCTTCACCCAAAAAAGAGTTAGGCAATTTAGCCTCTGAAAGCACACATCTGATTCTCTCCATCAATGTTCTGTTCATCCTTTCTGCCAAGCCATTCAGCTGAGGAGTCTTAGGAGGTGTCTTCTGATGTCTGATACCTTATTCTCTGCAATATGCATCAAAAGGCCCACAATACTCACCACCATTATCAGTGCGAATAGATTTCAACTTCTTTCCAGTTTCTCTCTCAGCAGAAGCTTGAAATTCTTTAAATGCACTAAGAACTTGATCTTTGGACTTTAAGGTACGAGCCCAAAGTTTCCTAGAACGATCATCAATAAAGGTCACAAAGTAAATTGCACCACCAAATGACTTTTCCTTCAAAGGATCACATACATCTGAATGTACTAGCTCAAGCAAATCATTTTTCCTGGAAGAAGAATGATGTTTGAAAGAAACTCTCTTATGTTTTCAGCCAAGCAATGAACACACCTGTCTAACTTTGCACCTTTCAACCCATAAAGTAAATTCTTTTTAGCTAGACAATCAAGTCCCTTCTCACTAATGTGACTCAACATCTTGTGCCATAATTCTGAAGAGCTATCACTTTCAACTGTATTAACAAGATCTATAGAGATTGAAGCTTGCAGCCAATACGAACCCGAAGCCTTCTTTCCTCTACCTACAACTAAGGAACCTTTGCTGAGTTTGCATTTTTCATCATCAAAAGTGCTACAATAGCCATCATCATCAAGCTTACTAGTAGAGATCAAATGCAACCTAATGTCAGGTGCATGTCTAACACTCTTCAACTCTAACTTTGTTCCATTTTGGGTTTCTAAATAAATAGTGTCAATGCCTATCACCTTTGACACTCCATCATTACCCATCTTCAAAACTCCAAAATCACCCGGAGTATAAGATGTGAAGAACTCCTTCGTTGATGTAACATGAAAGCATGCACCACTGTCAAGAACCCAAACAGTATCATCATAAGCTATATTGACCATATTCTCTTGATAAACTATAGCCAAATCATCATCTGAAGTAGTAGTGGCAACACGATCAGAATTATTATCATTGCATCTCCTTTATTGCTTTCCTTTGTCTGCCTTATTCTCTTTCTTCCACTTGAAATAATATTTCTTAATATGCCCTGGTTTACCACAGTAATGACATTCAAGGTTCTTATACCTTGATTTTGATTTACTCCTGCTCTTGACTCCTGCTTTTACTTCTCCCCCTGTTTTCAGTAACCAAAATTTCTGACTGTGAACTAGATGCCCCCTGATTTCTTCTTCTTATCTCTTCATTCAAAATACCAGTCTTTGCATATGACATGGTTACACCACTTTCAGGAGCAGAATTAGTCAAAGATACAAAAGTTTTCCTATGAGTCAGGAAGTGTATTCAACAACCAAAGTCCAATAACTTCTTCATCAAATTTGACATCCATGCCAGATAATTAATCAAAGATACCTTGAAATTTATTCACATGATCAAGTATAGAGCTGTCTTCTTTATATTGCAAGTGCATAGCTTGTTTAAGCAAAAACAACTTATTATTACCAGTCTTTAAAGCATACAAAGTTTCAAGCTTTTCCCACAAGGTCTTGGCATTTGTTTCATTAGCAATATGATTCAATAAATTATCTTCTATCCATTGCCTAATAAAATCACATACTTGCAAATGCTCAAATTCCCAATCTTCATTAGATTTAGACTCAGTTTTTTGAGAAGCAAATATAGGTAAATGCAATCTTTTCACAATAAGAAAATCTTTCATTTTTCTTTTCCACTTGTGATAATTTGTGCCATCCAAACAAATCATTTTATTCACATTCACCTCCATCATTCAAACAAGCAAACAACCAATGAACTAATGAACTAGCTCTGATACCACTTTGATGGGAAATGAATCGGGATAAATTCTTTCCTACTTAAATGAATCTATGAGGAGTGACTAAGTAAAATTCAACAAGCATATATCACATACTCTACCCCAAGATGCACAAAACAATTCACTCATAAACACAAGAATTTTTAACGTGGAAAACCCCTTCAATGTAAAGGATAAAAACTACAGGATCTCTCTTGGTCTAAGTAAAAGAGTTTCACTATCAAAATTAATATTTACAGTAACTACAAGCTACTACAACAACCCTCAAGTAAAGTAGCAACACCAAATCAACCAAACATCAAGAAATAAACAAGAGAATGGAGAAAAATCACCTAAAATAGCTACTGTTCATGCCAATGGATGAGCTCCGGTTGTTCAAATCTGATCTTCACCGTCCAGACTAAAGAACAATCAATTCTAAACGTGCTCACCAAAATTTCAGCCAAATTCGACCACAAATGACCGTCCGATCGTCTGAGAAAGGCAAATGTTTGCTGTTGCATAACTGTACGTAAACAGTAAACTTCGAGCCACAAATGCCGGAAATCTAACCGTCAAAAACATATATTCACTGTACAGAATGAAGAACGACGAGTTCTCTAACTGCTGTCCAAATTTCAGCCTGATCGGAGCACGAATAACTGTCAGATTACCGAAAAACTAAAACTGCTCTGTTAAAAATTTTTACCAGAAATTTCTCTTTCTTTTCTCTCTCTTTCTCTTCTCTTTTGGTGGCCGATAAAAAATGACACTCACACACTTATCACCTAAAATAATATTAATATATAAATATGCTAAATAATAATAGTCTAATAGGCTAAAATAAATGGGCCCAAGATACGAGTTTCTAATGTATAAAAAAATCCAAAACCTAACACTGGGTACATTTTATAATCCACAGCACATTGACCCAGACAGCTAACCGCATAAAGAACTCAATTTGCAAATATGGAATCTCAAAATCTCACCCAAAACCTCATTCAAGATGGTGCTAGATCATCATCTCTGATCTTTCTTGGGACTGAATGCTCCATCACTGTCCCCTTTGGATTGTGCCTTGTCCAGCCATCGGACCCGCCCTGCCATGTTTGCTCCCAGGCCCTCTCTGTCCGACCTGAGAAAAATCCCAACCACAGGTTCTAATTCCTATTTAATTGCTTTATTGTGTTTAGTTATTTTTGAATTTCTTTTGGTTGGCCATGTATTGTTATTGAAAAGATTCAAGAATGATAAGTTGGTATGAGCTTGTTTCAATTATTCTATAAAAGTGCAGGTGCAATACATCTCTGCTTATAGATTATTGCCAGAACAATGAGAAACACAGCTATATATTGATTGATATTGGGAAGACGTTCAGGGAACAGGTGCTAAGGTGGTTTACTTTCCATAAGATTCCTCGACTGGATTCTGTGAGTGATCTTTTTATCTTATTCTCACTCTCATTACTTTCAGCTACTTCCATTAAGCCATTTTCTCATATTTGTTTTCTAAAGCAGTCATAACAAGTGAGTATAAGAATTGAATAAATTTGGTAAAGATTGACTTGAGAGTGTTAGATCCCATTTTATGGAAAATTTTGATCCTATACCTGGTGTATTTCCCCATATACCAAGCCAATATATTTTTGCCACTCGAATTGTTGCAACTTTTGTCTCCCAGACCTGCCTATAGACCAGACCTGAGTTTGAAAATGCTAAATTTTTCAAAGGCCTGGTATGCTAGCCTATAATTTTCTTTATCAGCTGAGACCTAGAGCTCGATCCATGGACAGGTCTCCCACTGACCCTCTCTCTATCTTCTTTAATTTCTCACTCAAGTCATAGGTTACACCCATGTTAACACTATAATAAATAATTTTTTTTTTAAAATTTTAATGTCATATATGAAGTGAAGCAGTGTGATCTCTGCATGGTATGAGATTAATCTCAAAGATTAATCCAAATAACTAGGAGCAAAATGTTATGGGTGGTGTATATGGTTTAGCTGCTTTCTTTTTTTGGCACCATTATGGGTCTTACAGAAATCTTAATGAGCACAAGCGGCAATTCCTTGTCATATGCCAAATCAAACTGCATTCATTACAAGCAGTGAGCATAGGTTCTTCTCAGGGGCATGAATAAATTGCAGATGTTAATGGTTTTCTGTGAAATCTCATAACTTAAATATAGCAGAGTTTTTTTTACATGGTTCTGCATTTATTATGCATGCTTTTGCTGAACATATATAATTTTTATCTTCTTGCTTCACAATTGGGTATCTTTATTTCTGGTAGTACTGTATAGGACTAAGTTTGTGTAAACTGCAGATTATTTTGAGTCATGAACATGCTGATGCAGTTCTTGGTCTTGATGACATACGTGCTGTACTACCATTTCCTTCTACAAAGAGTATTCCAATTTACCTAAGTCAGTTTACCATGGATAGGTACCTTTGATATTCCTACTCATTTGCAAGCTTACATCTTTTCAACATATTTGATGCTCTGGTCTATCAATGATTATTTGTGATGAAATCTCAATTTGTAAAATTTGAGTGAAAATTTTTGTTGATAACAAGATGCTTTGAGTTTATTATAGAACTAAATAACTACTAGATGATTATGCTAATCTTTTCAGTTTATATTGGTTTTAAAGATTAGCATTTGAAGTAGTTGAATGATAAATAACTTTGCACAGTAATGAACTGAGAATTAACTTGATGCTTGAGCAACTTAGAATGTTGAAGATCGAAAATAAACTCTAAATAAAAATCACCACATATAAATTTGATGGTGTGGAACTTTTCGTTTCTAATTTATTTGTTTCCTTTTGCTATATCAACTGCAATCTAACTCTTCATTTTGTTGTACCTTTGAAACAGTGTTGCTTTGAGATTTCCATCCTTGATAAATAAAAAGTTAACAGAAGGCCAAAAAGTAAGGCGGATGGCAGCACAACTGGATGAAGCCATTTGTTGCATCAGGCTTACAATTTATTCCTTAGCCAGTTGCTCTGAAAATCACTTCAACTGCAGATAAATTCCCACACTATTTCTATATATACTTGTTTTCTTAATTTGTTCTCTTGCAGGCTTAGTTGTTGTTGTTGTTGTTGTTGTTGCAGGTGATGCATGGAGAAAACTACATTTGCTTGGGTTTTCTCTTTGGCAAAAAAAGTAGAGTAGCTTATATATCAGACATTTCAAGTTTTCCAGCAAAAACAGAATATGGTCAGTGTTATTTGTTCATCCTGCTTGCTATGGTAAATTTTTATGCTTATTTTATACTCTATACACAAATTCCGAGCTTCTCAAATGCTGTGAAATTAATGGAGATCAAGTCATCTTATATTTGGAGAAACATTTGGCTTATTTTGTTGGAAGTGTTAAAGCGAGGATAGTTCTCTGTCTATTATCACATTACTTAAATTTCATTCTGATTCAATGGATCATGGTTGTTGCAGTGATCTCAAAAGAGGGGGCTGGGCAGTTGGATCTTCTTATCTTGGATGCCTCGCGCAAGGTTAGTCAGAAAATTTTGTTCTTGATTACCGCTCAATAGTTTCTGTATAAAATGAAACAAATTTAAGCAGCGTTCCTGATCTGATATTACCATATTTTATGTTTTTCCTGTGGAATTAAATTATGTTTTTTCTGTTGCCATTCTGCGTTGTGCTTTTTCATTGTTTCAGTAACTAACATCCTTGATCTTCTGCTTGTATCTTTTCAGTCTGGGCTTTCTGGTGCTCACTTCCGCTTGCAAGAGGTTTATTTTTTCCCTCAATCTTCATCACTTGATCTTTTCTGGAATTTTTAAAAAACTTTTGCTGCAACTCATACTGTTGAATCTATAGGCCCTTGAAGCTGTGAAGAAATTGTGTCCAAAGCAGGCTTTTTTTACTGGAATGGGCCACGAGTTTGATCATTACAAAGACAATGAATTTTTAGCAGAATGGTCAAAAAGGTGCAATGTTTTTGCTTTTAATGATCATGGTCATGATCGTTGATTCCATGCATTAACAAGTACAATGCATACTGAAATGCTCATATCAGCTTGGTAGTATTTCATATTGCTTGGCATAGTTCAGTAGGATTAAGATTTTGTGTTCTATTTTGTCTTAAGACCAAAATTTTTCTCTGTATATTTTAATAAGCAGCAGCTGTTGAAAAAAAAATAAAAACACAAGAGCACTGAGCTTTCTTCAATAAAGCTACCAACATCCTTTCTAATTAACAATGAGACCAGATGGTTTGCATATTTCTTTTTAATTATCTTTGTTAAAGACTAAGTTATTGACGCTATTTTGTTAATGTGTATACAGGGAAGGAATACCGGTGCAGCTTGCGCATGATGGTCTGAGATTTCCTATAGATTTATGATAAGACACTCCAAGCCAGTGTCCTAAAAATGTTGAAGCTCTTTTATTAATGAGAGCATGCATGTACCTTATTGAGGTAGGATCATACTCTGCACTCTTGGTTGAGTTTCATGCACTGCTACAGTATACATCAAACACCCTATACATGAATCTTTAAAAACTTTAGGTCAATATCAAGGCTGCACACGGAAGAAATAGATTCTTATAAAATGATATTGTTGTGAAATGAAATTGTGTCCACTCTTGGTATTACTATGTTTCATTCGTATTGGAATTAAGTGGCTGCTCCAATTTAAAACGTATCTTTGCTCTTTAGTGGCATGTTTCTTTTGTCAGGTGTACAATTTGATCTGGCAAGAGCAGAGCAAATGAAATAGTGATGAGGTGGATTGATCTCTGAGGGCTTGATTGTAGTAAAGTTATTGCCGACATATCATCAAAGCCTTGAACAAGTCAGTTAAAATTTTCTTACAGTAACAATTTTGGTTCCTACCCCTCCAATTTTACTTCATCTTTTTAACTTGCATTGCATGCCTTTGTCTGGCTTTTGTTACAAGAAAGATCAATTAGTCAAGTTTGTGATGAAATGGAATAGAAATAAATGTTATTTGAAAAAATCAACCCGGAAAGGTGAAAATTGCATTGATTTCTGCCCATTAATTCTTTACAATGTATTCTTATTACTCTTACTCCAACATATTCGAAATAACTTTCAGAAAATTGAACATCTTCGCCTATTCTAGACTAAAATGAGGTCGTCTTTTTTGTTAAGCTAAATACAATGTTTTGACATATTATTAGCCCACAAAGGATAAGAGCTTTGGTTTTTAATGAAATGAAGGAACTAATTTTTTTTTATTTAAAAAAAAAAGGGAAAACAAAATGTGTATTTGGTTAAATGTATTTTCATTTCTAATTAGCGAGCAGAAACTTTCATTTCTGTAGCAATTACATATTGGAATCTGCAGTTAGAATTTTGTGAGAGGTTGACATCAAAACGAAATTACTAAATATTATGTGATACTTGGAAAAAGACAAATCTATAGTTCATAAGTTGAATTATATATATATATGGCCGTGGCCAAATTGAAAAATCGCAGTGACAGATCAAATTTTTGAAAAATTTAACATTATATAAACCCAAACTGACTCATGGATTGTTTTTTTTTTTTTTTTTTTTTGAACTAGGACTCATGGATAGGTTGAGTTACAAATAATAACAATCTAAACAAATTGACCCCATTAAATATTATAAAATTGGATTAAGTTCGTAGGCTATTAATGGATTGGATAATCTCAGTTTGAAATCACGAAATTAAATTCTACGTTTTTCTTTTTTAATTTCCTTTTTCAATTATACTATGGTTAAATTTTCTCATTAATTTATCTCTTTTTTTTCTGAATATTTTCTATTTAGTTTTACGGCTTTTACAGTTACATGATATTGCTTCTGCTCCACTTGCGATATCGCTACTTTTCTTTTGAATTTTACATTTTTCCTCCATTTTCTTTCTTTTCAAACACGTTTTCTCAATCCGCGAAGCAACTTTTAATGGCAAGAAGTTAAGTATGAATAATTGGATATTGAAATTTGATTGCATACTTGTATAAATGTTTCATATATTTTGTTTCAATTTTTTTTTAATTTTCCAACTGCAATTTACAAAGATTTTATTTTTATAGTGTATTGCATTTTACATGTTTAATAAAATATTTTTAAAAAAATAAAATTCATTATAAATTTTTTATTACTCTTCAATTTGTATTTCCTAAATGAGCATGTTTTATTTTTTCTGAATTGTATTTATTTCATTTTGATTGATATATTTGAATTGTTTATATTACAAGTGTTGTACACATTAAACATGTACATAAGTCAAACATCCAAAAAAAATAATAATCCATTTATTATAGATTTAGAGGGTGTTTCTCAAAATTTAAAAGCTGGTCAAAACTGATTATAAGCAGTTTTTAGATTATAAGTTGTTTATTTAAGTGTTTCTGAAAACTTAAATAATAGATTATAATCTGATTTTAATCAGTTTTTTAAAAGTTGAATTTTGCTACTTTTTTTTAAGCACTTATTTTTTAAGCAGTTTTGACAAAATAAAAGATCATACTATCCCTACCTAATCTTCAATATTTCAAATTTGCTCACCATATATACTTTAGTTCCCATCAAAATTCTTTTACGTTTATTATTATTATTATTATTATTATTATTAAATAAATTTTATTATTATTATTATTATTATTGCAAAATAAATTTTGAATTAACATTTAAAACATCATTTTTATACAATAAATAAACTCAGGGACAGTTTGGTTATTTTGATAATTTCTGTAATTAAAAACTGATTATAAGCTGATTTTACAGAAACACTTAACTGATTATAAACTGATTATCAATTGATTATTAACTAATTTACAGAAACGCTTAACTGCTTATTTTTAATTTGATTATAATCTAAAAATCACTTATTCACAGTAAGCTGAAAAGTTTCAGTTTTGAGAAACACCCTCTTAATCATCCCTTTTTTTTCCATCTCTGTAGAAAATAGTGAATATTTATGTTCTAGTATAAGTCAATGCATGACTACTTAAACCATGGCACCATGGTAATAAAGTAAATATCGTTCGAATTCTAAGATACTACGAATTCATCATTGGAAGTAAATTACTTGAGAAATTCACATTTCAGTCAGATCGTGATAATTAAATGGGTTGTGGTTATTGAATAACAGATTCAGAAATTCTAAAACAATGTAAAAAGAAATGAATGAACGAATCAAAGCAGACTTGGGAATTCATTTGGGAGAGAGTATAGATAAAATTAACTAGTGAAATAATTTTTTGAATCTCATGAAAAACTTTCATCACCTAAAGAAAAATTATCACCCTATTTCTAATTTAAAACAAGAAAAGACTTCAGTATTTTACTAACCACTGAATTAGATCATATATAAATATCACTCTATTTCTAATTCATATTAATTAAAACAAGAAATGACTTCAGTTTTTTACTAACCACTGAATTAGATCAGATACAAAAACCAACAGTAAAATTTACCTGAACCCAACTTAAGAATCAAAATGTTCAAGCCTACAGAACAGACCACAAAGCCCTTGAATACCACGTTCGTAATCCTGAAAAAAGCACTCATATGTTAGTCAATATCAATATACATAATGTAAATAATAATAATAATAAAGACCTATGCCCTTGTTAATTAAGCACAACTACTGATAGATTTGTATTAGTATCATCTTTTTGTTTGATTAAATAGCATCCTATCATACATGCTACTAAATATTAAGTTTATAGACCAGAGAAACATCTGTGTACAACCCATACACATACCTCTAAGCTAAATTATCTATTAGTTCTAGCATAAAAAGCCAATAGTATGAGATTTGACTGCTCTTAACTATTGTGCTGAATTAATCGGATGAAATTAGATAAATCATAATAACTTGCACGAAGAAAACGGTGCAATGACTCAAACTAGCTAGGTTATGCACTTGTAGGAAATGCTGAATTACTCGGTTAAAATAGGTTGAATAATTAGTTTGGATTTTTATGCAATGCTGATGGCATTTTATACCTTAGGCTTTCCTTTGTTTAGGCAGCTTCCACTGTTTCAGTAAATATGCTGCTCCCTCCTTCAGTGATGCCTTTCTGTTCTCCTTCAAATTCCAAATCTCCCTTACTATGTACCTCCCACTTGGGTTGTACTCATTTATTTCTCTCAAAGCTTTGGTCACAGCATCATAAACTTCATCACCAAGCTCGCTCTTCAGATCTTTCAATTTTTCATCATCTTCATTGATAATCTCCTGCATAGCCACAGATTGAAGACAATAAGGGGTACGCTAGAAGCAAAGATAAGGCAATTAAGGAGGGTGAAGGTTGTTCCAGTGTCTAATTGAGGGTGCTGTATTTGTTGACAAATAAAGGAAAAATGAAAGAAAACATTATCAAAGAAAACTAGTAAGAAAAACAAACCTTCCAATAGAGAACAGGACACATGGGCAAAGATAAGACCAACAATCAATATGTTCCTTGCCATCTACACCAACTAAATAGATCTAATAGAGAAATTTTAATACGAAATTCCAGCAATCTCCAACTACATCCATTTCTACTACCATCTTGCAATATAATCAAGCCAAGTGTTATTTGTAACATATTTCCACTAACCACAAACCTCAGCTAAGGTAAGAAAAGAAAAGGCAGAATAAATAGTAGCACAATTTTCAAATTAAAGGCCAATGATTGACATAAGCAGAACAGTATTTTTTGGCATTACGCCTGGTGAGTCTGCCATTCCCTTTTGTCAGGGAAGTGCTTTGAGCGAACAAACAAATACCTGACAATTTCCTTCCTTATTAGTGATGATCTTAAATGGATGCCAGCTAGGATCTCGGAGGTAATTATCCCAGAGTGAACATAGCTCTGCTGCTTTCTCATCGGCTTCTTCATCAGAAAATTTTCTCTTGGCTGCAGCATGAAATGGTCCACCATCAAGCTCTCCCATTTTCTTGATCCCAAGAAGATCACAGGTATCATCCCCTAAACCCTATGAAGCAAGGAATTAGACTTCCACCAAACAGTAATGCTATCATCACATCATGAAATATTTACTCTGAAACACATACCATGCGAATACTTTACCATCCAACTTAAAAATTAATTTACAATTTGAGCAGTAAATTTATCTACCATATTTCTTTTCAAGAAAACTTATAATCAAAGTGATTATAGTTCCTAGGCACTTACACGTATTAATTCCTTGCGAGCACCTTGCAATTCATCATTATTCATGCGTTCCTTGATAATAAGTGTTTGACTAAGGGACTCCATTGCATCTAGTTCTTCTTCCTTATCTTTCAATTCTTCACGGATTGCTTCCATCCTTTTCTTTGCCTCCATGTCCTCATTCTCTCCCATGTGCTTCATTACTTGTAAAGCGCCCTTCATCCGCTCTATCTCCAACTCCAATGCTTGTTTGGCATCAAGTTTCTTTTCCAGATCAATAATTTTCTTGTGGAGTTCCTCTTTTTGTTTCTGCCATTAACAGTTTTTCAAAAACACAATAATGACATTACTTCAAGCAGTACATTTGGACATTCATTTTATATTCTGGTTCAAGAAATGAATGAAAAATGCACCTCTTGTTCTTTTGCCAACCTCAAAACATTTTCATCTGCCTTTTTCTGCTCCAAGATTGCTCTCTCATTCTAAAAGAAGGAAAAAGTGATCTTAGCACATTTTAAAAATATCCATAATCATTTCTAAAGGTATTAAAATCGATGGCAGTTACTTCCACCAATAAAAGTCAATTTTGGAATACTATTCTGTTGTCACATGACAATAAAGCATACTTACTGCCAGCATCCAATATGAATACTGAATTCCGACGGGAAGTAACAAATATCATACACTAGAAATCAGTGTCATCAGTTCCAAGAACTTACTCGAGTTATACATTCAAGATGTAAACGAGCAGAAATAGTAAGGAGAATTGAAGGAATATTCAGATGACAATACTTATTATTTCCTCCCAAAGTTGTAATGATTTCTGAAACATCCCAAATATTTATTTTTCTGGATGAACATCAATGGTATCCAGAAATTAATAGATTATCTGATGAACGAAATATTCAAACAGGGCACTAATTATCAACCTCATTTATCACGCAAAAGTCTTGTTCTAGCTAGAATTTGACTTGAGATGGCAAATATGTTACCATTCTCTTGGCATGATTCAGCTTCCTCCTCTCATTTTCATTCCGAAAGTCACGTCGTTGCAGCTGCTTCTCACGCTGCTCCAATTCTTTTCTTTGAGCTTCCAAATCTAGTGTAGCCCTCACATGCTCTGACAGCATCTTCTCAAAACGATCTCGTTCTCTTTGCTTCCGTTTTCGCATTTCTAATGAACATAAAATCACAAAATATAATAGAAAATAAATATAATCAGTTGCAGAATCTATTAATTGAAAGATGTAAAAATTGAAGTGAATCCCATTCTTTCCCCTTTATTTAAATGACAGAATAAAACAAAGTTATACCTTCATTATAAGATATGCGAATAGCATCCATTTCTTTCACTCGATTGTCCAAAGACATACTAGTCTCATTATATTTGATCTCCATTTCTTTAAGGCACTCATGCTTCATTTGTAAGGTATTTGTCAAATTGGTCAAAAGTTTTGAGTGCTTCTGTCTGTCCTCAGCTTCTTTACCAGAGACACTTTTTAAATCCCCATTCTTTCTCAAATAATCACCAATAATACCTCTAGAGTGGTAGTCATCATCTCGTGCAACCCATCCAAACAACCTATCTCCCCGACGCTTTGGTGGAAGATTAGAATAGTCTTCCTTCCCACAATGGTTGATTTCAAAATCCTTTTCAAACATTATTGCATTCTTGAAGCCATCCCAATCTTTCTTAAAGCATACAATCGCAAAACCAGAATGACCCAAGAAATTCCATAAAGGATGCACCCTATCTGGATCAAACCCCTTTCTTGCCAACTCATCCTTAAGTTTTGCAGCACTCTCCCCAATACGACGACCATTTTGCAACTGAGTTTGAATGTTAGCAACAATGCCCACCCAAGGCCAAACAAACAACTGATCACTATCATGTTCATGTATGAAAGGGGAAATTTTTTCATCTTTATCATTTTCATGTTCAGTTGCAAAAGCAAACTGATTCTTATCATGTCTAAGCTTGCTGAAAGACTCAATATTGCTGCCTTGTCTTGAACTTGCTTTTACACTAAAATGCCTGTCATGTACGGTGGGGAATATATTTTCACCTTTATTATTTCTATGTTCAGTTGGGGAAGCAAACAACTGATCCTTATCAAGTTTATGCTGGCTGAAAGACTCAGTTTTGCTGGCTAGTCTTGAACTTGCTTTTACACTAAAATGCCTGTCCACATACTTCTCCAAAGCCAAATGCTGAGCTTTCTCTTTGAGATCTGTTCTATGAGAGCCTCTACCAAGATGACGTGCATGATGAAGAAGCTCCTCAACATGGTAATATCCCCTATTCCCACGACAATATGGGCATCTATAAGCAGAATTTGAAACTTTGATTTTGATACTTCCTCTCTTCAACTCTTTATAATACATATATTCGTAGTCTTCCAACCTAGGATCACGTTCTTTTTCTGAAGCAGAAGCCATTGCAAACCTGAAATACAAGCATCAAATTCAGAAGACTCAGTCAAGTGCTTTTAGTCCTTAACATTACTGTAAAACTACAATAGAAAACTCCAGGCTCCATTTCAATTTGAAAAGTTTCCAGATGAATAAACAGAGCATAACAGAGAACTCTATAACATGAGAAAATACTAAAAGTTGATAATCCCAAACCCAGTGCTTGCTTATGCTCAACTGAGCTAGATACAAGTTACAAACATAAATTTATGTCATCTTAAAGCTCAGAACACAGACAATTAAACAATTAGGTACAGAAGCATCAACTATTTTTCTCAACAAGCAAATTACTAGCTAGAAAAGGTTCTGAAAATAAAAAAAAAAACAAGATTTTTGTATATTGTGGTGCTTTTCCCTAAAACATATAATATCCAGTAAAACATACATACATATATATATATATATATATATATATATATAAAAGAGGTGGAAATAAGCGTTTTTAACTTTTCTCGGTCTAAGCAGAGTATCGGTTTAATTAATAATCACAAAAGAGAAGGCAGATAAGCAGGCTTTTAAGAAATTACCAAAATCAGAGAAAAAAATAACATAAAAACCAAAATTTGTCTTTATTTTAAAATTATTAGATAGTACAGATACCTGTTCATTTAAGCATAATATAGATTCTCAAAACTGTATCCCTCTCTCTTTTCCCGCAGTTTCTCAGCAGCCAAACAGATAAAAAATTGGGCCATAAGTATCACCGAAGATAACAACAGAAAAAAAAAAAAAAGAACACAGAAGGCACATAATTCTTAGAAACGGATTTCAAAACCCTAATCAAATCGACAGTGGCGATTCCATTCAGCCAAAACACAGATGAAGAAACCGACACCGTTGTTGGTTACACGTGTCCTATAATGGCCTTAAAACAATAAAAAAAAAAGTGACCACCGTTATACATCAGAACAGTAGATAGTGACGTCTTTTTGCTTTCAAAATGATCAGATACTAAATTCACACAGAATCATACATATATTCTCAAAACTCTCTTTCTCTCTCTGTTTTCCTGCATTTTTTCAGCCGCCAAACAGATTCTCAAACCACTATCTCTCTCTAAAAACATAATGTTAAACTATAATAGAAGTTCTGAATCCATTAAAACGAAAAGGCACTCACCACTCCAGATATTTTCTTCTCCTAATTTACTCAATTGTCTACTCAACCAGACAAAGCATACAATACAACTGAACACAGAAAGGCAAGAGAAACAACAACGTACGTCGCCGGATCCCAGAACGAAACGCTGGCAACAAAATGAAGAGACCGGAGCGAATTTAGAACGAGAAAGTGTTGTTTTAGAGAGAGAAAGAGTCAAAGAAAGGCATCAACATGAATGGTATGTAGCAGAATCCTTGCGGCAGCAGCCTGCACTTTTTTTTTTTTGGCCCAATAGGAGGCTGCTCTTTTGCTTTTTCTCTATTTCTCTTTGACTCTAAAAAATCGTGAGACTCGAGAGTATAAATATTTGGAGTACTCGCGTTTCATTGGATGGTAGTTTTGCCATTTCAGAAAAATAAGAAGGGTAAAATTGTAAAATTGGGAACGAATTTTGGCGAGTATTGAGTTAGAGTAGCGTTAAGTGGAGTATTGTTTCAGTGTTGTACGGACTGTGGGGCCATTTTGCACATGGAGGACGGAGAGCGGATATGCTAATGAACAGTAAATAATAATTAATATTTGATTTAATATTATAGAATATAAAGTTTTTTAAAAAAAGTATTTTAATATTTGGTTCAAATTAAATTACTTGACATTTTTTTATCTGAAAAATAATTGAGATTGAATAGGAAGTTTTTTTTTTGTCAATATAAAATTAGAAAAAAGTATAAAAAAAACTCTTAATATTTTTATATGAATATAAATTAAAATTTAATACTTATTTTGGCTTATTTATATTTTTAAAAATTTTAAAAATTGACAAGTTAATTATTCTATTAATAGAAAGTTAACTGCACTTAACTTTTTATTTAATTTTTTATTAAAAATTTTAAATATATCCCATAAATTTATTTAAAAAGTATATATTAGTACTGAATTTTTAAATTATATATTAAAATAATATTTTTATTTTTTTAAATAAATTAAATATATTTAAAAGTATTTTATATTAAATAATATTTTAATTAAAATTATTATTTCATATTTCTTGAGTCTTTAAAATTATTAATTTACATTATATATATATATATATTGTATGTATTATGTCATTATGATATTATATTTAAAAAAATTCCTAAAAATTATTGAAATAAAATATTTTAAAAAATTCATTTTTTTTAAATTACTTTTGATTTTTAATTTTAATATTAAAAATTGATATTTTTAAAATAAAAATAATTTTAATTGTTCAATTATATGATATATTTTTAAAGCTAATTAAAAATATCAAATTGATTAATTTTATGGTATATTTTTAAAGCTAATTAAAATTAGATATTTTTAAAATAAAAAATAATTTTAATTGAAAATTAGGAGAATTTTTTTTAAAAAAATAGATATTTTTAAAATATTTTTATTTTTTAAGATTTTTAAGAAAATCTCTTAAATATATCATCATAATGACATAATACATTTGATGCCATTTGTATATATATAATATAAATTAATGATTTTAATTAAATAATAATTTTAATTAAAATATTATTTTTAACATAAATATTCTTAAATATGTGTGAGTTAGGAAAAACATACTTTCTTACAAACTTAAGGAATATATTTGCATATTTCAATGAAAATTTAAACATAGTTAACGACAGTTAGTTTTTCGTTAAAAAATGGCGAATTTGTTAGCTTTTAAAACTTTAGAGTATAAATGAGCCAAAATAAATATTAGATTTATATGTATATCCACACAAAAAATTAGGCTTGTATTTTTACCTTTTCCCTATGACATATATAATTTCATCTATCAAATAATAACATTTATAATATAAACATTTATTTGGATATCCTTATGCATAGTTTATTTCTCTAGTTTTAACTCTTCAATTTTTTTCTATCTCTAATTTTAAGTTAATGTCTATCTATGATTTTTCATATTATTAAAATATTATTCTTTCATAAGCTCAGTTAACTGCAACTAAAACTATATATTCAATTTTGTTTTGTGCATTGTGTATGTATCCTTATATTGTGAATTATAGATAATAAAAACTAATGTTAAAAGTCAAATAATTTTTTTTATAAAATTTAACATCTTTTTTTTCAAAGATTAATATAAATAATAATTTACTTTGATATTGATAACAAGGTGGACTTCAATGGACTCAAGTATCAAGGTTGGTGCACCTACCTGCAAGACAAGAGAAGAAAATAATCAAGCTCGAGCGGAGAGACTCTGATGCCTAAATCAGAGCTCGATTGGTTTGTAGACAAGTAAGGAAGGAGAGAGGGAAAAGAAAAACAAGGAAAACAAGCTCTATTGAGCTATACAAAAACAAAATGAAACAAAATAAGTTGAAGGCCAGGAGTCTCGTCCTATGAATTCTCGCCCCCATCTGGGACCTCTTCCTCCTCCTTCGGATCTAGTTCTAAGACCCAACTCGAATATGCTTTAGGGGACCTCTTCTTTAGCTCTTCGGCAACTTGCTTTTGATACCTAATGATTGCCTGAGCAATCATATCACCATGTTGGTCTTGGAGGGCGAGCATAACTTTTTGCTCCTTGGCAAGTAGTTGTCGAGTCTGAGCAAGGTCAGACTTGACCTTAGCAACTTGAACAACTTCTTTCTCCAACTCTTTGATCCGGAGCTCGGCCTTAATAGCTCTTTTGTCGAACCTCGCGGCCCGATGCTCAACATCTTCAACCTGAGTGGCCTGACATTCGAGATCTTGAATTTGCAACTTGGCCTTTACTATTTTCCCCTTCGCTGCACTAAGCTCGTCCTTGGCTTCCCTATAAGCATTTAGCGCCAATGAACCAATCTCCCATGTATGTGAAGAGGAAGGATTATTACAAAAGTCAACGCCTAAGTTAGCAAAAGTCAACGCCTATGAAAATGAATAATACCAAACCAGCAAGTTCATTTACCTTACTAGCAACGGTACGGTTATGTTCCAAGAAGGCCACGAAGCCCATGTCCCCATATGTTTGCTTTCTTGGGAAACCCTCTCAAAAAATCCCTCATAAAGAGCTCGACCTCGGGGTCAGTAATAGAGTAATATGTTTCTACTAAGCTTTGAACTCTAGATACATCGCCTACACAACGCCTCATTTTCATCCTTAAATTTGAGGATGTGCTCTCGACCCTCAAAGGTATCTCTCCCAACTAGGTTCATCACCTGAATAGCGGTACGTGACAACCTCACCACCATGCTGTACCGCAGCATGGTTAGATACCTATGATTGCTCGACATTAATATGTATAGTAGCATCTTCTATGACCTCAGTTGTAACCTTGGTTACTTTCTCTTTCTTTTTCTTAGAGGAGTTCTCTCCTGACCTCTGACCAACATGAGCATCAGCCGCTTTCCTTTTTTCCCCCTTTTTTTAGCTTTGTGAACCTTCTCTTCCTTTGCCTTTTTAACTTGATCCTTCAAGCCCGGGCACTTCCTTTTGTCTTTGTCCATCTATGCATATAAAAAGCAAATCAGAAAAATTACTACTGAACTAAACAAACATTAATTAGATAAAGAAAACTAACAGCCTAGTCCTCAGGATGTGGATTAATAAGATCCTTTTTAATCAAAAAGTACTTCCTTATTAGCCTTAGAAAATTCAACTTCTCTCTCTGAATGTCCCGCTTTATAGTGTCAAAAATCGCCCTTTCAGCGGGCTTCAAGTTCATCCTCTTCAGCCGGGTCCAACTCGCTGTGTTATGCCACGAGGTCAAGCAGTCGAACCCTCCAACCTTCTTCAAATTAAAAAAAATATATCCTTCCAACCCTTCATGGAGTTGGGGCTTTCCAGTGAAAAGCTCAAGCCCTAGCTGAGCCTAAAGAAAAATAAAGTCTTCATCAGTGCAGTGGCGCATCTTGAGCAAAAAAAGTTTAGCCAGGACCCTTAGGAAAGGCTCCACTTGCAACAGTTTACTCAACAGCTCAAACCCCACTATGTTTCGCCAAGCATTCGAGCTTAGCTGCCTTGGAGAGATGTCATTCATGGCAGAAAGTGTTTAATGAATGGGTGAAGGGAAAAACTAGACTCCTACAATCAAGTCTTCCTCACAAATTATCATTCGGTGGACCCATGGATTATCATGACCCCGAATGTTCTCTCAGGGTAGTAGCATCCAATACTCAACTAGTATCTTATACTTTTCCTATATTCCATTCAAATTTGCCTCTACCAAAAAGGAGGGTATGTCCTTAACCCGAGTTCGATCTGTCGAGACTTAAGCATTGATCTCTTCTTCATCATCTTCCTCCTTATTTATTAGAGCAGGGTGACCTAATGTAACTCACCCCGCGACCTCAGCCACCTCAGCCTCGGCCATATCATTACCCCTTGAGCTCTTACTAAGAGACAAGCTCTCGGCATCACTTCAGACCCAATTGGATCACTAAATTATAAATAGTGCTCAGAGACATATCCTCACTATCCGAGCTCATTTTATTTATTTCAGTCAAGGAAAACGAATACAAATATAAATGTTACGACAAGCACTCACCTATTGTAGCTACCAATAGATAGAGACCTCGGTAGGTTGGGAAACTCCTAGCTACTCTTCACAAACTTATTGCTAAGACTGAGCAAAGAATGATAAACTTAACAGAGCAACCTAACTCTTACAAATCTCAGAAGTGAAGAATGACTAGTAACTAGCCCTCTATTTATAGAGGTGATGTCGATGGGGGCATTAAATGCCCTAGGCAAAAAATTGAATTTCATTTGTTCACCTATTTCACTTTGCAACAGCTGTAACACAGCCCCCTATGTAGCCAACACATACCCGATTGGGCTCCAGGGGTGACACATGTCCTTGTCTAACCTTAATGTTAGATGGCTAGGGAGACTAGTGATACTACCCCCTAGTTACTGAGGTTTTGGACCGAGCTCGGTGCACTCTTAAAGTTAGGACTGAACCATCATTAGGAGGGAAGCTTTGATACCAAACTCTTTAGGCTAACTGAGCTCCTTGTGACCAGGAGATGAATTTTTGACACAGCCATTGTACGCACACCTCCATGATTCGTGATGCCATCTCCAGAAGTTGTCTCCTCCTTTGCCTATAAATAAAAGGATCTTTTTTCCCTCTTTTTGTTTACTTATCTGCAAATGAACTGAGTTTTGACTTAGGCATCGGAGTCTCCTCACTAGAGTCCGATCCTTTCTTCTTTTGTCTTGCAGGTACATAAGCTGACCTTAATATTGAACCCAAGCTATAATGTAACATTCGTAATTTTAGATACAATTAAATAATTAATTTGAAGGGTTAATTAGAGTGTTAGATGAAGATAATGTATGATATATACTTAATGTTTACATAAGCTATATATTGAATATCTAATGTATATATAGTATATAGTTAATATATATATTTTTAATAAAAGACAAAGTTAGATAAAAAGTAAAAGTAAAAAATTTTAAATATATAATTATTATTGCAAAATTAAATTAAAAAGTAAAAAATTAAAGTCATTTATGGATAGGAAGAAGAGGAAAAATATCAAATATTTTATTTTTGTAAATTATAAATGTGTGAGGGGAAAAATTAAAAATTTAAGCATATAAAATGATCATTTTCTTTTTCCTTCTTTATTAATGGCCAAAATTTTAAAAGGGAGTGAGGGAGAGCTTTGCTTCAACTTATACTTCAAATTTCACAACATTTCTAAATGATCTAAGGTGGTTTTGAGGATTATACAAAGAATCAAGTAAGTTTCTTTCCTTTCAAGCATTTTTTCTTGAATTTTTGGTATATATAAATTGTAAGGATAGAGGAAGAAATTGGCTTAGATGGAAATAGAAGATGTTTATGGAGTGATTGTGATATGTTTATGTTGATTTAGTGATTAATTGGCTAAGGTAAGCTTGAATTCTTAAATTAGGCTTTATGGTATTAACATGTGAAATTTCAAGTTTTGATGAAGGTTTCTATAATTGTTGTAATAGGCGGCTTTAAAGCTATTTTAATGCCGATGTTATGCTTTTATAGTTGGTTAGTGAAAATGAATTAATTAGGGTGAGGTTTGAGAAGTGTAGTAGTGAAAACTAGGGTTTTAAGCATAGAAATTATATAATTGATGTTTGCTTTGAATTAAATGGATAGAAATATGATTCTAATTGAATAATTTTGCTTGTTGTATGGTTTATATGTGCTTAGGTCAAAGTTACCCTAAGGGAGGTATTTAGTGTTTTGGAGAAATAAGAGATGGAGAATGAATTTGGTTGATTTGAAAGCTAAGAAAAGTTAGTACATACTTCGTTAATGTTTAAATTGCATAATCATGAATGATATCATTTAGTTGGAATTTTATATAATTACAGATAAAATTTTGATGGAATTTTTTTAGAGATTTTATATTCAGCTGAAGCTAAATTTTTAATAGTTATATTTTTATTATTAAATGATAAATTTTATAAATATTTATTGTAGTATCTTTGTATTCTAAATATGTATTTTATATACACGGGGTATATGTATTATATGCATTTATGATATAAGAGTGTTACATACAAAGTCCATTAAAATCCACCTTATTATCATATATTTATTGGAATTGACATTCATATAAATTGTTTATCAAATATAAAATATTTTAAATGAATCAATATTAAATTACGTAGTTATTATATATAGATGGATTACTAATTACTAATCTAGTGATAAATTGCTTATCTCATTCAGATTTTAAGAATGCTCAAATTCTGAGAAGCTTACGAAGGGTTAATGACAATTAATAAAATATTAATTTTTACATTAATTTTTTTATAATTATTTTAAATAAATTTTTAAATATTTATCATTATTCTATACAATTATATTATAGAATATTATTAAAACTTCTATATATTATTCAAGAACTAGAAATATGTTATATTTGTGTTTTTCAATTTTGATCTTATACCTTTTGTTTTGTTTTTTTTTATTTTAATTGGTCATCGTTTAAAATTACCATCTTGACCTACATACGATGATCTATCTATCTATCTATTTATAATTAATTCTAAATAATAATGACTTAGTTGCCTACCCATATTTTTATAAAATTAAATTTAAGCCTAACATAACTTTTCGTTATAATATTTGTCGAATTATCACGAAAGGTTTCAAAAATTTGAAATTCTAAATATTTTTAATATATTTTTAATTTTTAATTTTGAAAATAAAAGTTATTATATGCTATTGAAATTGAAAAACAAATTGTAAAAGAAGTTATTTAATTGCAATCGGAATTTTATGTTTTTATTACTATTATTGTTATATTAGTATTTGTTTGCCCTGTGAATAGCAATTTTCAATATCTAAGGAGCGCGGACGTACTAAATTTTTTTTTTCACAACTAATTTTTTAACCCAATTTCCAATCAAATGACCATGTACAATTCTTTAAAGGACCACAAAAGGATCGAGTCCTTAAGTTAACTTTTATATGTTGTTTGATTCTTACAGAGACTCTTATTTGATATTCAATATGCCCATAGAGTTTCAAAAAAAAAAAAAGCATTATGTCATTTCTAGGGTTGTCTTCTAGCATTTTCTACAAAATCTTGATGATGACTTTGTTGGAAGCCTTTCCGTTAGCCTGCACATAGTAAGGTGTGGACGTATGGACTTAAATAGCATAATCATTTGCAAAGTTTTTCATTTCATCACCAGTCAAGATGGTCCATCGGTAGATTGTCGCCGTAAGAAAGTTGATAACCGATGAAGCTTAAAATTATTATGTAAACTTAAACTTTTATCATGAATTGTTTCTAGTAACGAAAATTTAGTGTTATAAATTGTCATTGTAACTTCATAATATTTTATATATGGGATAAAATATATTTGTCACAATAATTTTATGTTTTAATGATAAAAACACATTGTTATAAATTATATTACTTTTAGAAATGTTAACATCAACATATTTTGTATTATTAATTTGTCATTTAATATTATATACCATTATTAAAAGTAAGATTAAAAATAATAATATATTATTTATGCTAATAATAAATTTTTATTTGGTGACAATAATATTTATGTCATAATATATGATAATATATAACGATAAAGCTATCATGATTATAATGTAATACTTGTCATTTTATATTGTATGTTATCATTAAAGTGAGATTAAATATGGTAAAATTATAACCCAAGCGGGTAGCTCAGTTGGAGAGCACTTGCTTCCTGAGCCTTCAGGTCATGGGATCGATTCTAGGTGGAGTAAAATACTCCTTGGGCCAGCACCTTAAACGGGGATTTATCCCTTAAGCCCGGGTGCGAACGGGGATTAGTCGGGCTTCATGGACCGTTAAACGAACATGGGTCTGGACACCTCGTGGAAAATACTCCAAAAAAAATATGGTAAAATTATTTACATCAACAATAAATTTTTATTTGATAACAATAATATTTGTATCATCATATATGATAATATATAACAATAAAACTATAATCATGATTGTAGTATAATATTTATCATTCAATAATAAAAAAAATTGCCATTATATATGATACTCTAAATGATGAAAAATTTTATTGTCGCAAAATATGATTCTTTTAGTTACGAAATTTTAGTGCAATTAGATTTTTAAAAATATCAGTGACATATATGTGTATATATATTATCACGACTAGAGTTTGATTTTATCATAGAATGGTATATTTCATCACAAAATATAACATAACAGAATAACATTGTAACTGATAACTGATTCTTTAACTTTAAGTGGCAAAAGTATTATTATAATTAAAATTCATGGTATTTAATTATTCCAATTAATAATAAAATTTATCATATTAAATTTCATATCATCACCAAATGTTTTATTTACGTTATAACTTTTACCGTCACAAATAAATGGAATATGAAAATCAAATTTTGTCATATAAATGATGTTATTTAGCATTTAAAGCTAATATTTTGTGCACAAGCAGTAAAAGTAACTTACTATATTTGATTTAGAACTTAGAATAATAAATTGTAATGTCAAGTCTCATTCAAGTAATGTAAAATATTAACTATAAATACCAATTGATAACAAATTATTTGAGATCAACTTAAAATAACTAATGTGCTATATTATCAATTAAAATAATTTGTCATTTTCAACAAGTACTAATTATCACAAAACCAAAATACAAAGTGTAATAATAAAAAAAAAATTAAAAGAGAGCAACATGCTAGAGATTCCTCTTTAAATATAACTTTTTATGAAAACTTCCATCATGTAAAATTGTCAATGATCCATGGAGCCTCCAGCTAAATAAGGATCTATCATTAGTAGTAATTAAAAAGAAAATGTTGAATGATGAATCACTAGGGTAGACATCTATCTCAAACATAGAAGACATATTGATTTCTAACTTCAAACATATTGATACTAAATAGAGCAATAAATTTAACAGTAATTAATAAATTACGTTATAAAATACTGTTTTATGGTTAAAAATCATCGAATAGAAAGTGATAAAATTAAAACTCAATTGCGACACCAAAAATATGAAAAATTATCACTTAAAGTATATTTTTTGATGTTAGTTGGATTATAAAAACTACATGAATAACCATATTTTGCAATTCCAATCAATCATGCTACAATCAAAATTTGATAGCATGACCATCATACAATTCTTAAGCTATGAAACTGCGTTGGAATTGCGATAAAACTTCCTCCATAAATTTTACAATTCACCCAAAAATGGGTTGACTCTCTTGTTAAAAATATTTATATAAAATTCATTATAGCAGGACTATTGTGATGCGCTATTCAAACACGTAAAATATTCTCAAAACTAGCTTATAACTACCATATAACAGTGAAAAATGTAAACAAAGAATTGAAAAGGCACAATATATCAAATAGCATCAATATTAAAATATGTGAAAATGGTTTATTATTTATAAGAAAATAGATTGATCATCGCATTTCATGACTTGCCATAAAATCCATTAGTTGTTCAATTTTCTTATCCTGCTCTGAAATTTTTAATCTTGTCTTGAAAGTTTTCCCTTTAAAACTATAACTTTTTTTTCAAACTCAATGACTTGAGTTTTAAGCCTAGTCACTTATGACTTTAATACACTTAACTTTTTGTTGGATATCCAAAAGTTCATTTTGTAATCTTTGTGTAGCCATAGATGTCTGTTATTGAGTTTCTTCACTGAGTGGTTTTAGACCATACACTAAGCCTTTTATGTAACTAGAACCATAGCCAAGAACTTCTTGAACTATTTGATTTGCTGTTATAAGAATTTCTCATTCATCGTAATGTTCATGCGATTCAATAATTAAATTATACGATTTCAATTATCAATAAAAAATTAATGTGTAAATTGAATCAACTTAATTTGAATAGAAATAAATAAAGCAAATTTACCTAATTTTCTTTAACATCTTGAGATGATTGATTTGTTTCCAAACAGTTTTTGGTTTCTATCTTTTTTGTATATCTTATTACTGTAAAAAAGAATCAATATATACTAACAGAATTGATAAGGAAAGAACAAATCCTACTAATTACAGAATAGAACTAATTATGGAAAGAGTTGAATTATGTGCAGGATAGATTGCCAAGAATCAAGGAAGATATGATTTGGTCAACACTCCCCCTCAAGTTGTGTAGTGGGATCCCCAATACCCAACTTGTCCAGAATATTCTTGAGGTTCTTCCCATTCACTGCTTTAGTCAGGATGTCTGCTAACTGATCCTCGGATCGAACAAAAGGTAACTTCAGGATTCCTTCTTCAAGTTTTTCTTTTATAAAATGTCGGTCAATTTCCACATGCTTTGTCCTATCATGCTGGACTGGATTTTCTGAAATACTTATGGCCGCCTTGTTATCACATTTGAGTGAGCATGGAAGTGGTGGTGAGTAGCCAATTTCAGTCATAAGCTTCTTCAGCCATAAGATCTCTGTTACTCCTTTAGCAATACCTCAGAATTCAGCTTCTGCACTAGAGAGTGCAACTACTTTCTGTTTCTTGCTCCGCCAGGTAACAAGATTCCCTCCAACAAAAGCGAAGTATCCTGATGTAGATCTACGATCATTAGGGTTTCCAGCCCAGTCTGCATCTGTAAAAACTTCAAGTCTCAAATGATCACTCTTTCTGAGCATTACTCCTACTCCAAAGGTTCCTTTCAGATACCTAACAATCCGTAGAGCAGCTTCCATGTGTTCCTTTTGTGGTTGGTGCATGAACTGACTTACCACTCCCACTGCATATGCAATGTCGGGCCTGGTGTGGGATAGGTAGATAAGCTTTCCAACTAATCTCTGATACTTGCCTTTATCTGTCTGTATTTCTTCTTCTGATATTCTGAGTCCATGATTCACTGGTAAGGGAGTGTCCACAGGTTTACAATCAGTCAGTCCTGTTTCAGCCAGCAAATCAAGAATGTACTTTTTTTGGGATATAAAAATCCCTTCTTTTGATCTTAGCACCTCAATTCCTAGGAAGTACTTCAGTCCTCCAAGGTCCTTCATTTCAAATTCTGTGAACAGATTTTTTCTGAGCTGCGCAATTTCCTCTGAATCACTTCCTGTAATGATCATGTCATCCACATATATTATGAGACAAGTGATAAGATTACCTCTCTTCTTCAAGAATAGGGTATGATCAGCATTACTCTGCTTGTATCCATACTTCTTCATGGCTACTGTAAATCTTCCAAACCAAGCTCTTGGGGACTGTTTTAATCCATACAGTGCTTTTTTTAATCTGCAAACTTCATTTTCCTTAAAGTCATCCTGGAATCCTGGAGGTGCTTCCATGTATACTTCTTCACACAAATCTCCATGAAGGAAAGCATTTTTAACATCGAACTGATGAAGTGGCCACTCTTCATTTGCTGCAATGGAGAACAAAACCCGTATTGTGTCTATCTTGGCCACCGGAGAAAAAGTCTCTGAGTAGTCAACACCATATGTCTGGGTATATCCCTTGGCCACTAACCTAGCTTTATATCTCTCAACTGTCCCATCTGCCTTGTGTTTGATGGTGAAGACCCATTTACACCCAACTGGGTGTTTTCCTGAAGGTAGCAAGCATTTCTCCCATGTGTCATTTTTAGTAAGGGCTTCCATTTCAACTTTCATCGCTTCCCACCATTTTCTCTTTTGCTTTGCTTCTTCTATATTTCTTGGAATCTGTTCAGTATACAGTGAAGCAGAAAATACCTTTGCATTTTCAGAGACACTCCCCCTCACTATGTTGCTTATAGGATATCTCGAGGATTTTAGAACATGTTCTGGAGTGTATCTCTTCGGAGGTATACCTCGAGTGGATCTTGGAGGCAGGATGTACCCTCTGTCTTCTATCCCTACATTATTATCTTCAACAACATCATCAACAATAGATCTAGTAGGGGTAGAAGGATTTACCTCTTGAGAATCATCCATAGGAAGTATCACACCGGGACATGTTCTGTCTTCGTCTGCCTGCACTATGTCAAGGATTGGCTCGGTGGTCTGGGAGCATGGCTCTGTTGAGACAACATCAGAAACAATAAGTTTATCCAACCAAGCTAGAGAGTCATCCTCATCCTGTGTCTCCCCCTGACGACTAGGTTGGGTGGAGAAGAAAAATTCAGATTCTAGGAAGTCACAGTCCATGGTCACAAAGGTACGTCTAGTTTCAGGATTATAACATCTGTACCCTTTCTGATGAACCCCGTATCCAACAAAAACACATTTTCTGGCACAGGGGTCAAGTTTGGTACGCTCTTGTTTAGGGATGTGAACATAGACTGTGCATCCAAATACTCGTGGTGGAAGGGTCAAGGGTGGTGGTAATGTGGTTTGGGTTTGAAGAATTTGGATTGGTGTTTTGTAGTTAAGACTCTTGGTAGGAAGGCGGTTGGAAAGATAAACAGAGGTTGCTACTGCTTCAGACCAAAATTTTTTTGGTACTTTGGCCTCAAACATCATGGATCTGGTCATTTCAAGAAGAAACCGGTTTTTTCGTTCAGCAACCCCATTTTGTTGGGGTGTGTTAGGACACGTGGTTTGGTGGATAATTCCTTTTTGGGTACAAAAAATTTTCATGTTGTGGTTAACAAACTCTCCCCCATTATCAGACCTAAGTATCTGAATTCTTTTATCGAATTGTGTGAGGATCATACTATAAAAGGCATCAAATTTTTCATATACTTCAGATTTATTTTTCAAAAAATATACCCAAGTCATTCGGGAAAAATCATCAATAAATAACAAAAAATATGAGAAGGGGCCACTACTATTAGGGGCAGGACCCCACACATCCGAGTGAATTAATGAAAAAATAGTCTCAACTCGGGTATTATTAGATAAAAAAGGTACTCTATGGTTCTTTGCCAAAATGCAAGTCTCACAAGTAAAATAAACTTATGTCTAAATAATGAGGGAAATAAAAACTTGAGGTAATAAATGGATGGGTGACCTAGTCGTCTGTGCCATAGCCAAACTTGTCATTCTGGAGTCCCATGAGCCAGCATTCCTTTTCCGTGTTGAGCCACCTCATCGACATAGTACAGACCTCCGCGTTCAGTACCACGCCCAATGATCTCCCCCGTATGAATGTCCTGTAAAAGGCAAAATTTTGCAAACATTAGAACCATGCAATTTAATTCTGCAGTAACTTGACTTATGGATAGTAATTTGCATGATAATGTAGGAACATAAAGGCATTTTGAAAGATTTAGGCTTGGTGTAATTGAAATTGAGCCTGCTCCTTGAACTCTTGCCAAGTCACCATTAGCGGTTTGAATATGACTCAAATGTGAGTTTTTTTGTTCAATTATGTCATCCGGATTATTTGTCATTGTATGTGAAGCCCCGCAATCGAAAATCCATTCCTCCTCATTTTTCCCATTCGAGTCATTCTTTCTTGGGCCTGTTTTATGCGCTTGGGCCTGTTTCTCATCTGGACCAGAGGGCCCATTTTTGGCCTCAACCAATTTAATCCCAGCTGCCTGACTTGCTCCGGGCCTTGTGAGCCCAACCCCTTTTAAACCTGCATTCACAATATATTTTGGGTTAGGGTTAGTTTCATAAAAGGAAACTTCACCTTCCCCTTTTTCTACTGCCATCGCCGCCATCCCTGTGTTTTCTCTCTGTTCTTCTTGTCTTCTGCCATGGCCGCCGCTAGTAGTTTCGGTGACCTCAGAGATGCCAACACTAGCGGCTGCACGTCCCCCACTTGATCGGTTTTTAGTTTGTGTTCTGTGGGTTTCATCCCACCAATCTGGAAATCCCACAAGCTTGAAGCACGTCTCCTTTGTGTGCTTCTTCATCCCACAGTGACTACACACCAAGTGGCTCTTATCCTCGCGCGATGATGACTTCTGATCGGAGCGTTTCTGTCGATCTTCTTTGCCTTTTTCCTTTGCGACCAGCCCTGCTCCTATCCCCGATGATGCTGAGTCACTACCGGCGGGATTGGGTGCCGGCCTCAAGATCTGAAGCCTGGTGGCCTCTCGCCGGACTTGGGCGTAGGCCAAATCAACTGAGGGGAGCGGCTCTGTTTTCAGAATATCACGACGGGTATTGTCGTATTTTTCGTTCAACCCCGCCAAGAACTGGTACAATCTATGCTCTTCAGTGATTTTATTATATTTTGTAATTCCTTGGGCACAACAATCCATTGGATTTGCCTGTCTCCGATCAATGCTCATCCAAATGGACTGAAGTCCATTCCAGTATTCTTCGAGGCTCTGCTGTTCTTGTTTTTGTTTGTATGCTTTAACATGCAAATCGTAGATTTGCAATGAATCGGTACCACTGCCGTAGGTAGTGCCAAGGCCATCCCACAGCGCTTTGGCAGTAGGGTATTCTGCTGCTCTGTTGATTAATCTGGGTTCTATGTTCTGTATTATCCAAGTGAACACTTTATGATCCATTTGTTCCCAAAACTCAAAGGTTGGTTCTGTTTCTGCAGGTGGCGGTGGTTTGCCTGTGAGGTGCCGTGTCTGGCCCTGTCCACCGATTGCGACCCTCATCAGGCGAGCCCAAAGAGGATAATTTTCGCCATCAAGTTTGATTCCTATATTCAGTGTTTCTGGATTCTGTTGGGTTGTTTGTCCGTTGTTGTTGTTCTTTAGCAGATTCATAATCTGCAGAGATAAGTCTTGAGATTCTGCCATTTTTTTCCAAAAAAATGGCTGAGAAAGGTTCAGGTAAGAAAGGTAAATGATGAGCAAAAAAGGGTTTAAGATCCTTCCCGGATCAGAACATTGTGCTCTGATACCATGTTTCCAAACAGTTTTTGGTTTCTATCTTTTTTGTATATCTTATTACTGTAAAAAAGAATCAATATATACTAACAGAATTGATAAGGAAAGAACAAATCCTACTAATTACAGAATAGAACTAATTATGGAAAGAGTTGAATTATGTGCAGGATAGATTGCCAAGAATCAAGGAAGATATGATTTGGTCAACATGATTGGCCTTTTTTCTCTGAATAATGTCTCCGTCTATAAAATTTAATTCTACCACATGATTCTCCATTTAACTCCTTTTGGGACTATAAAAACATGAAAGAAAAATAAATACAATGTGATTGTTTCTCTTAATAAATAAAAGTGATAATTTGGCTAAAAGCAAAATTCACAATTTCATGTTGACAAACAGTCAAAGACTTTCTACCAGAATATGTGGAGCCTTGACATTTTCTATTTTCAACATTTGTTATACTGAAAAACAAAAAAAAATGTTATTACAAAGGTACATATCAGATTATAAACTCGCAAGAGTTAACCCAAGCACATAAACAATAAATAGAATTCTTATTATACATGCTCTAAAAAGGTCATTATGTAAAACTAGCATATTTATCAACTACACAACTTAAAACCCAGTTAATTTAAACAACATATAGGTTGATGATAATTGTATATTTTATACATAATTAGGATGGTATTTGCAATAGTTTTTGTTAGTTTTTAATAGTTTTCTTTAGTTTTTCATTTGTTTTTTGGTTGTTTTGGTTATTTAGATTTATTTAAATAGATGAAATCAGAAAAATGCATAGGCAATTACATAAGCATATAGATGGCCATGCATATTGCTGCCAGAAATTCCCAATATAGAGTTTTAAACACAAAATTTTACATGATCATGCACACGATCATGCACGAAATTACAACAAAATTTTACTTTTCTTAACTCACTAGGATTCTTTTTTATTATTTCATTTTTCACCTATAACTCTTATTTAAGATATTTTTTTATTTACCCTAGTAGTTTGCTTTATTTTTTATCATGTTTATTTTCAATTTCAGTTTTAGTTTTCTAGTTTTAGTTATGGAGTAGATTTCTTTTTGTTAGAGAAAACATGAACCCTAAACTATAAATAGTTATTGATTTTGATTTATGGAATTGAATTAATTTTATGCAAATTCATTATTCTTAATGTTTAAGTTTGTGGTTTTATTAATTGATTCCTTAATGATATATCGAATAGAGAAGTTAAATGATAATAGAACTTAAATTCATAATTATTTAAATTCATGATTATTAGGATTTTGTATAACAGGTTGATTGAGGATTTGTTCAAATAGATAATTTGAAATTGACTTGTGGCTTATATTTGTGTTCTTGAATAAATTCAAATAATTAAGTTTGAAAAATTAGTTTGAAAAGTTATGTTATTGAATAAGATTGACCAGACTTTAGAATTAACAAGTCAATCTTAACTCAATTTTTATAATCAATTTTGATATTTAAGTAAATTTAGAGGGATTGTGGATTCTAACGTATTTTATTAATTGAGTTTTTATTATTTATTGAAGTTATTGAATTTTATGAAATTTGAGTTAATTTTACAATTTACTTTCATTCTTTTCATAAAATTATTATTTCTTAGATAATAGCAAAATAATATAATAATTGGCTATTAAACTTTGATCTTCGTGAAATGAAATTTTTAATTCATAAATCTAGATTGCTGATACGACTAGTGCACTTGCTAACTGGGATGCATCAACTGGCAATATGTAAATGAGGAAGAGAACACATTATTTTAAATTCCTTAGATGCAAAATAGTCACAAAGATCTTTTTGTACATCATCCCAGCTAGTAGGCAGATTGCTCTTAACCTCCTCCAGAGAGTTAAACTTTGAAACCTTTGATGTAGTCCATGGTGTTGTTATGATAAAATTATTTATACTTGAATCATTTATATTGAGGTCCATATATTTCTTCATATAATAAAACAATATAAACAAAAACAAAAATACAGCAAAACACTTTAATTAAACAATAGAAAAAAACCATTAAAATGCAATTTAAATTTTAGACTGCAATGAAATTAAAAGAAAATTGAAGTTCTGTTTATGTTATATAAACCGTCATATGATCGACACCTGTTATACATCATGTCACTTTTTAGGCATTGGAATCACATCTCTGATTATAATCTCAATCCCACTTGAAAGTTTAGTGGATTCCTCTCCATTAATAAACCCGCCTATTTCAGCATCCACAATCTTTATTTTGTTGTAATAGCAATAGATTTCATTATATTTTTTTCCATCATTTCGTCTCGACCCCTTTTTTAGATGCATTTGCTACATAGTCATAAAAATAGGTATAATATAAAATAATAATGCAAATTATATGACATTCAATTGTATGATAAGTTATTTGAACTTGAATAATAAGTATAAAGAAGTTAAATTAATACCTAATGTGCCATTAACTTTACTTGGTGGAATTTTCGTATTTTTAATTAGTTGTTTAAAAGAAGCATGAATTAGAGATTAATCTGGGGTCATTGGTTGAGAAGCATTCAATGTATGAGTCGAAGTAGCTAGTGAACTTTCTAAAGATTGATTATTCCTTGCATCAAGTGCCCTTGAATGACTGTAGGATTAAATCAACTTAACAACCCTATGATATCTGCAGAATTTCAAAATTCAGAGGATATAAGAGGTGCAACACCATCTAATACACATGGACGAGCTTTACTTTTTGAGTTTTATTTTTCTTAGAGCATTTTGGCAAACTAGGACCTATTATTCAACTTGCATGAAAAGTCATTATTATTAATTTAGTTATATGCATACACATTTATAGTTGTAAATATTGAATTAAATTCAGTTTTTGAAGCACTAAATCTCCTTATATATTCTCATTAGTCCATTTAATAATAGCAATTAAAATAAACTATGTAACTCATTTATATATTAATGAAAAGAAAAATCAATAAATAATAAAAAATTAAATTTAAACTAAATTTTGTATTCGTGGTATTTTATAACCAGCAATAAGATTTGTATTGCTTTTATAAGAAAAATTGACCTAGATTTTGGTCCAAAACTTACAATAAAGCAAAATAGATTTTAAAAGCACCAAATTTCTTGATTATTGGATTAGAGAGAAAGAGATTGAACCAAGAGTTGATGCAAACGAAGCTACTAATACTACTATATGAAAACGAAGATGAGAATGCATAAATAACACGAATAAGTATATACAATGATTTTGATAAAAATTAAATGAAAGAAAGCAAGTCATAGTCATGAAATTTGATAGAATATGAGAATGTCTACCATCATTCTCTTTGAAAAAGCCTAAAGGAATATTGTAGCAATTACTATTGAAACATTTTCAATATATTTGGCTCGTAAACAAGGATCCGACTCAATTTTACCAAACTCAAAGAGGAAAAAAAAGAAGACAACAGATTTTTTTTTATCACAAACCTACATCAGCGTCATAATCTACAACATCATAATGGGCTTTTTTGCTACTTTAAATGTCTTCATCATTAGTACAATCATCTACTAATGTTTCATCTAATTTATTAGTTTCATCTTCTATACTGACCTCATTTTCAACAACTTCTGAAGTTCTTAAAATAAATGATGAATTAATTTATTCATGATCAATATCTTAAACCACATCATTTGCTTCATTCTCCTAATATACTTCATCTTCTATTAAAGGAGATTTATTACTACGGCTACTCAGGGACCTATTAACCCATTTAACCCGGCCTTATCAAGTTGGGCCACATTGAAAAGAAATGGGCTAGATATTGGATTCCATTACCTAGCCCGATTGCTCTTCAGACTGGGCTTTGAGCCAGAGTAAAAATATTTCAGGCTAGCTCGATTCGACTCGACCCGAAATTTTTAATAAATTAAAAAAATAAAAATATATATAATGGGGTCTGCTAATTTTTAATCTACCACTGACAAAAACATATCATTTTATCCCAGGCATAGTTAACTTAATTTCCCTTTAACTCAGTTCCCACAGCAGCATCCTCAATCTAACATTCTTCATTTCTTTCTCAACGCAGCAATACCCAGTGGCGAAATCAGAGACTTGTTGAGGGGGGGGGGGGGCAAAATTACCAAGAGAAAAAAATTACAGACGAATTATGAATAAAATTGAATATTTAATATTACAATAGTTCAACAATTAATTTACATTACTAGATTGACTACACCTAAGAGGTGGTAATTGTATTCTACGAGTTTGCATTTTTTGAAAACGTTGCATAATAGCTTCATTTTCAATTTTTACAAAAATTTCCTTCTCCACATAACACACCAAGCAATCGGTTAGAAAATCATCTCCCATTTTATTGCGCAAATCCATCTTGATAATGTTCATTGTTGAAAAAACTCTCTCAACAGTAGCCGTTGCAACAGGTAAAACTAAAGCTAACTTGACAAGCAGATATACCAAAGGAAACATAATGTCATAACCTGTCTCAACCATTTTCTGAGCAAGAGTTCCAATGTCATGGAGGTCAGAGAAAGTTGTATTCCTTCTTATATCGGCAATGTAGGTCTTAAATTGATCTTCAAGTATCATTCGATCAGTATTGGAGAAATCATTTGGATATAGTTCAGCAAGACGAAGTAATCGAGATCGCTTGAAGTTGGAGAATGAATTTATAGGTGAAAGACAAGCAATGCATAAAAGCAATTTCGAACTTGTTTCTGTAAACCGATTTTCCATTTCTTGTGTAATAAAATCAACAACCTAGTATTGAATAAAAGAAAATTAAGTTGTATTATAAATAGTTTTAGTATCATAATACGAAGAAGAATAATTACCTGACAAAATATTTCCACTCGAAAGTAGTGATAATAAGTAGTAGGAATACCAGCACGCTTAGAACGTAGACGACCCGGAACATTATCTTCCATATTAGGGACCGTGACATCATGATCTATACAAAAATCATTAACATCTTGTAATAATTCATCCCATCCATTTTTCCTGAAGTCTTGCAATTGCTGTTTGACCGTTGCAATTAAATGTACAGCATTGTCCATGCATTGATCCTTTCGTTGTAAGACTTGAGATAGATCATTTGTCAGTCCTAAAACCGTCTTCATTAAGTAAGTAATGAAAATAAAATCATAACTTTCCATTTTATCAATCAAACCCATAGCTGTCCCTTGAGTTCTTTGTTCAGCTCCATCGTCTATTATGTTTTCAAGAACCGCTTTCACTGCTGACCACATAGACAGAAGCCGCACAATTGTTTTATAATGAGAACCCCAATGCGTGTCACCGGGTCGAGCCAAACTTGTTTCTTGATGTAATCCTCTTCCTGATTGAATATCACCTCTTTCCAAACGTTGAACGATTTCATCATGCTGTTTTTGACGGAGAGCATCTCTCCTTTTACATGAAACTCCAACCATATTCACAATCATTGTAACATATTCAAAAAAATTACTCACATATCTATTGCTTCTCGTTGCTGCTACAAGCACTAATTGGAGTTGATGAGCGAAACAATGAATATATCTTGCTTGGGGATTTTCATTTAAAATGAGGGTTTTTAACCCATTGAATTTATCTCGCATATTAGAAGCCCCATCATAACCTTGGCCTCGAACTCTACTTAGTGACAACCCATGTTTTGCAAAGAAATCTTCAAGTGCACTTTTTAAAGACAAAGCAGATGTGTCACTCACATGTACCACTCCAACTAATCGCTCCATCACTTGTCCCAACTTATTAACATATCTCAATACCATAGCCATTTGTTCTTTTACAGAATTATCTCGAGCCTCATCAATTAATATAGAGTAAAAGTCATCACCAACGTCCTTAATAATAGTTAGCGTTGTCTCTAAAGCACAAGCACTCACTATTTGTTTCTGGATATGTGGAGAAGTGAGTTGATTATTTCCAGGAGCATTTGAATTAACTACATTTCCAACATCAATATTGCGTTGACTGTACCAATTGAGAAGTTCAAGAAAATTACCCCGGCAAAAAGACTTTTCTGACTCATCATGTCCTCAAAAAGCTAAGCCATTTGCTAAAAGAAAACGTATACAGTCAACAACAGCTGTCAAACGTGTTCGATAATGCCTCTCTTGCTCTTGGCTGTGGGAAGATAATATATGAGACACACTTTGTCTTTGATTTTTGAAACCAACATATAGTACTCTTGCATTATTGTATGGACTATTGGAACCACCAACGTGTTCATTAAATCTCTCCGTTGCCTTTTTCCAATTGCGAAATTCAATTTCTGTGAATATATTATCTCCTCGTTTTGATCCTCTAGTCAAACTAAAAAGATAACACCAGAAACAAAATGCTGCATCTTTGGAAATACTGTATTCCAACCACTCAAATTTAGAGTACCAATTCTCTCTAAAACTCCTCATAATGTTTCCAAATTCTGTTTGGGGAAAATTATGGCCACGTGGTTGGCAAGGACCTTTAGCCACATATTGTCTTCTAATATCATCCATAATCTCAACATCAAACTCATAAATAGGTTTACGCAATGCGGGGACACCCACAATATAATCAAAACTAATATCCGGACGCCTTATATCATCACTAGATACCTCCTGACTTGCATGACTACTTAATGTAGGGATCGGTGTAGAAATAGGGGTATTAGAGGATTCACCATATTCATTCTGTATTCTCTTAGTGTTGATCACAAATTTATCCGTATCTGTTCAATTTAGAATTAGTTTAACCAAAGTTATATTTAGCATTTTAAACAATAACAAGACATTAAATTTATTTTATATTTAAAACCTAATAACAATTCACAAAACACTAACAAAGATCAATTAATTCAACATAATCACAACACATATCATTTTAATTAAATTATTATAATTAATTAAAATTCAAATAAACAACAATATATATTTATATAGAAAATAAATTATCAATTTTTACCTAAATCTTAATAATCACAAATACAAATAACAAAAATAAATTCAATTAATACAACATAATTAATAAATTATATTCTATGTTTAAAAACCATATTGATTAAATTATACAACATAATTAATAAATTAATACAACATAATTCAATTAATACAACATAATTAATAAATTATCAATTTAAATTATACAACATAATTAATAAATCTATTTTATATATATAAAAATTTCCAATTCTTTACCTAAAATAAAAATTTGCAAATCACCATTTTTTAACCTAAAAAAATTATCATAAATTCACAAAACACAATAAATTTAATTAATAAACTATATTCTACATTTAAAACCCAATATATAATCTATTTTATAAATAAAAAAATCTCCAATTATTTACCTAAAATAAAAATTATCAAATCTCCAATTTTTAACCTAAAAAAATTATCAAAAATTCACAAAACACAATAAAATCAATTAATTCAACTAATTAATCTACATTCTATATTTAAAATTAAAACCCAATATATAATCTAAATCCTCAATTTTATTAACCTAAATTATAATAATTAAAAAAATTAAATAATAAAATTAAAAAAAATTACAGAAATTTAAAAAACATGTTGCTGCCGGCTCGGTCGTCTCCGTCGCCGTCTCCAGTGGGCGGCGACACGATGTTGCAGCATCAGCGTCGCCTCTCCTCTCCGTTCGACGTCCGTTCACTGCTTCTGCTCTCAAATCTCTGTCTCTGGCTCTCTGCTCTCTCTGGTCTGCAACTCTCATCAAAATTATAATCTGCCTCTCTCGCTCGAGCCAGCAGCCTACTGCTGCTGGCTTTATTTTTTTTTTAAACCCTTTCAAGTGAAACGGTGCCGTTTCACTTAATAGAATAAAAAAAAATTAAAGCCCCGAGGGGCATTTTAGTAAATTCATGTGAGAGGTTGTCTCACGCAGTCACAGCAGAGAGCCAGTTTCTTCTTCTCTCGCAGGCGGAGCAAGGCAGCAGCAACCACGGAGGAGAGGGGGGGGGGAAGCTCTCCCATTCTCTCTGCAACACTCACGGCCGGCGGCAATGACTCTTATATATTTGTTCATTGCCGCTGGCGAGGGGGGGTCGTCCGCCCCCACACGACCCCCCCCCCCCCCCCCCCCCCCATCGTTGCTGAACAAAAGCCCCTCTCGCCGGTCATCTGTTGGTCAACATCAGTTGGGTAGTACATCTTTTTTTTTTTTTTCCTAAATTTCCTTTTTTTAAAATTTCTTTTTCTATCTTTTTCTCCTTCCTTATAGCTTTTAATTTGTTTGAGGTTTGAACCTATATCTTTGCCTTTGGGAATCTTTCTAACTTGCTGAGATCAGGTGAGTTTCTTTAATTTTGATTTCCATATTGGTTTTTTATTTTTATTTTGGTTTTTGCTTGTGTTTTTTTAATTTTAATATACAATGCAAGTATCTGGGTCTTTCATATATGGGCTTAATTTGTAGAATTTTCTTGAACAAATTTTGTCAACTCAGAGAAATTTGTTGAATTTGACTATTTTTGTTTCGATTATTGATAAAAAGTTCATGTAACTGACGCAAAGAACCCAAAAATTGCCACATTTTTTTTGCTTTTTCCTAACAATTGGAAACACAAAATCGTTTTTTTAATTTACCATACAATGCAAGTATCTGGGTCTTTCATATATGGGCTTAATTTGTACAATTTTTTTGAACAAATTTTGTCAACTCGGAGAAATTTTTTGAATTTGACTATTTTTGTTTTGATTATTGATAAAAAGTTCACGTAACTGACGCAAAGAACCCAAAAATTGCCTCTTTTTTTTAGCTTTTTCCTAAAAATTGGAAACACAAAATCGTTTATGAGCTTATCCAAAGCCTAATTTTCAAAGAAATTAAGCTTGATGTATTTAATTCTAGCAGTTAAAAACACAAATATGTGATAATAGTGTATAGAGTATCAGTTTTGACCATTTCTATTACCATTTCCAGCATTACAATTAACAACTTCATGATAACATTTATGCATCTCAGTAAGTAATTTTGAAGGGAATATTATCTTTTCTTTCCACTCCCAAAACCATAAAAGTAAAATTTAATTAATAAGATGCAGTAAATGTTAGAGAAAATTTCACCTCACTACTTCAAGATATATTTTTTAATAGAATTAACTTTTTCATGTGATCATCTTTAACAAAGTATCTGGAACTATTCATTTTGAACCTTACTTTCCTATCATCATGATTCAATAATATGGCTTGATTCTTATAAATGATATAGTTTAAGTATTTTCCTTTACCAACATTCTTTCACTTTCTTTGGATTATGTCATCTTGCAATTATTTCAAATGTTAAAAATTTAACTTGATTCTTCCACCTTTTTTTTTTAAATTTTAGTTCGTTTCTTGTTGCATTTTTTCTAGCTTGTGGTGTGATTCATTTGGTAATTGTAAATAGATGTCAACAACTCAAGCGATGCTCATGACTCCAGCTCCAATTTCAATGCTAATGTTTCTTCTTCTCAAACTGATTCTGTTAAGAGAAAAGCTCCTCCTAAGAGTAAGTCTGATGTTTGGGATCATTTTATTAGATTTCCATTAGAAAAAACACAGGGTGAACATAAAGCATCGTGTATTATTGTGGGATGACTTATGTTGCTGATTTGGTAAAACATTGCACAAACAGTTTAAAAAGACATTTGCAAAAATGCACGAAATATCCATTTAATGAAAAAAAAAAACAATCTATATTATCCATTTTATCCTACACACAAAGTTGGTGAGGTGGAGGGTAGTGTCACTAATGAAAAGATATTAATTACACATAAATATAACTTGGAGGATTGTAGACATGCTTTGGCTGAATTTGTGATATGTGATGAGATGCCATTTATAGTTGTTGAGGGGTTTGGTTTTCATAAATTAATGAATGTAGTAAAGCCCACATTTCCTATCCCATCAAGGTAACAATTGCTAGAAATTATTATAAACTTTATCTTTTTGAGTCTATGAAGTTGAAAACTTTCATCAAGGAATCAAATTCTCGTGTTTGTCTCACTACAAATACATAGACTTCAATTCAAAATTTAAATTACATGTGCTTGACTACTCATTTCATTGTTGATAATTGGAAATTACAAAAGAGGATTTTAATTTTTTTTTCCAATTGAAAATCACAAGGGTGACATCATTGCTAAAGCAATTGAGAAGTGTTTTTCTAGTTGTGGGTATTAATAGGGTGTTTATCATAACTGTTGATAATGCAAGTTCAAATAATACAACCATTTTATACATGAAAAAGGAGATTAATTAGTTGGAACAAGGTTGTATATCTATATGAGATGTTGTCCTTAAATTTTGAATTTAGTTGTAACTGATGCCTTGAAAGAATTGCATAGCTCTATAGTTTCCATTCGCAATGCCATTAGATATGTTAGATCTTTTCCTGCATGTTTGAAAAAATTTAAAGAATATGTTGAGATAGAAAAAATTGAAATTAAGAGCTTTTTGTTGTCATATCCGTGATTTTAGAGAAATTAAATAAGTATTTGGAGGCATGAAAGTTGTATATACCCAATATATACCTAGTGTATATATAACATATACATATTGTATATTAATTGTATATGTTGGATATATATATATATATATACATATTACATACTTGATATATTTAATACTGTATAAGATATATTTGATGTGTATATAGGATACATATTATTTGTGCATATGGGTATTTATATTCATTAAATATATATTACATATATATAGTATATACATTACATAATCTATATATATATAATGGTATATGTGAAATATAAGTAACATATATAAGACCTATAAATATGCATAAAATATACATTATATATATGTGATGTATAATTTGGTGTAGAAAAAGTTAATAACAACAACAACAACAACAACAACAACAACAACAACAACAACAACAACAATAATAATAATAAGAGAAGAAGAAAAGTCAAGGAAAGAAGAAAAGTGATTGGTGGAATTAATTAACTAATTTATTTATTTATATTAAGGATAAAAATTTGAAATTGGAAAGGAAGACTTCATTTTTGTTGTTCTTCTTCTTTTTTCAACGTGATTTTTGATAGAGAGTAAGAAGAGTGCAAGGATCTTCTAAACATCAAATATTACAAGAAATTCAAGAGAATTTAAAGGGGTTTTGAAGATTTATTAAGGAAATCAAGTAAGTTTCTTTCTTTTAAAGAATTATTTTCTCTAATTTTATGGTTATGTAAGATGTAGTCTAGAGAGAGAAAGTTGACTAAATTGCTAAAATAGATGGTAATGAAGTTAAATCATAGATATGCAATGATTTGTGGATTAATTTGTTGAGATGAGCATGAATTGTGAATTTAGGGTCATGTGATGACTATATGAAAATTTGGAGTTTTGGTATGGGTAGTTTTAATCATTGAATTGAGATGATTTATTGTTGTTCTAGTATATATATGATGATTTTATGGTTAGAAATTGAATATGGGTAAACTTGGATGAAGTTAAGGTTTATTGATATATATTATGTGTAATTAGGATTTTTGAAAGAGGGTTTAATAATTGTGAAAATGAATTGTTTTAGTATTGTTTTGATATAAATATAATGAATTTATAGTTGAATAATGAAAATAGATAAGTGGAATAGTAGTTTGAAAGAAGTAGTAATGTTGAAATATGGTTTTAGTGAAATTTGGAAAGAATGAATATAATTAGTGTTTGATTGATTTAAATGACTTGGAATGTGATGCTAATGGTATATTTCTATTTAAAATATGATTTAGCATTGAGTAAAGTATATATCTAAAATCAAAGTGAAGAAAGACAATTAGTGAAGTTCGTGTTGGAAGAGTGCATTGGGCTTAGAGTTAGCATTTTCAAGGTTAGTATATATTTTAATGAATTATGCTTGGATTGCATTTGAGTTAGCATAACACTTTGTGATTTTGTGGATGTATTATGCCACTTTGATATTTATTTTGATATAATATATGGTATTATGCCATTAAAAAGTGAGTCAAAAATATGGAATATGAAATACTAAGCCATTGTATTATGACTAATGCAATTGTGATGTACATAAGATGTGAAAAATGTATATTATGCTAAATATAATATGGAAATGGGGAAAATAAATATGAAAATGTGAAAAATGAAATAAAATGAGAAAATTGGCCATATCGTGAATATGGTTAAGTAACATATTTTATATGAATAGGGAACTTAGGAAAATAATTAAGGAATATGGAAAATGAGTAATGTGATAGATAATGCAAAGGAATATGTAGAAAATAGCTAACAATGAGAAAAATGTGAATAAGAAATATATAAAATATGAAATATGTGAAAAATATACAAATAGTATGTAGAATTTGAAAATGTGTGGAAATTGGTAAAGATATGAAAATATGATAAGAATGAAAATGATGAAATAAAAAATATGTGCAAGTTGTGATATGTTGATAATGTGTGATGGAGAATGACGATAATGTGATAAATTGCGATGTGTTAAGATTTGAAATTAATATGTAAATGTAATGTTGTGGTACCTATTGTATATAAAACATGTGATGGTTAAATGTGATATATGATGGTGATCATGGAATGATATGATCACGACATATATGTAAATTACTGGGAAGGAATATGAGTTGAAAAATATGCTAACTAATGAGAAATGAGCTATTGAAAGACTTGAGTGGAGCTAAGTCTTGATATTGAAAATGAGATTATGGAAATATGATTTGATGAGATGAATAATTATATGATGTGTGTTGCTCTGCATAATAACTTGTTCTAGAAAATTGATATTGGAGATTATATAATGATGTGCCTAAGTAGAGCTGGGCCATGACCTAAGCTCCTAAGCAGAGCTAGGTCATGAGATTGAGGACCCGAGCAAAGTTGGGTCGAGAAAACTATTTTTTCCTACGGGCTAGACACTAGGCGTCACAATAGACCAAATTAATTATTCTGAAACTTGATTATTGTGTGGGGAGTAGTTGGGTCCAACGTGTGATGTGATATCATGTCTTGTAAAGTTTTGCTAGTATTGCAATGAAATGATGTGATGAATTAAATGATATTAGTTGAGCAGTGAGTTATGCTAATAATGTGGCAATGAAATATTGAGTTGATGAATATATGTGTATGGCTGTGATACTTTTGTATATGAATTTTATGATGACGATGTTTTGCGACTCATATATATATATATATATATGTTTGAAGAATTAGAGGACGGATGATGAGTAATTTGTGATGAATATTTATGTGTATATGAATTATAAGGTAAAGGAAATGCAAAAATAATAGTTTATGTGTTGATAGCATGATCATAAAATATGAGTTAAAAAGTATGCATGTGTGTTATTTAAATTATTGTATGGTTACAGTATGTACCACTAAGCTGTAAGGCTTATCGCAGTTATGTGAATCACACATGTATTAGAAGTGCAAACGAGGGTAAATCTGCGTGTGATTGAGATTTGAAGTTGTGGGTACCACGAGATTAACTTAGAGAATGACACATACATATATTGTTTATGTACTATGTAATGTGTATTTTGTATAGTAAAAATTTTATATGTATAATAGATATATTTTGTAAAATATTATTATGTATATGTGAATATTTTAATAAGCATTGTTACTTGAAATATGAATTTACAACATACAGTGATACTATTGAGAATTTTTGAATATATTTGGAGAGATGACAGAGTATTAGAAATATAATGTGTTTGGTAGTGAAATTTTCTATGCAGATTGTGTGTTTGTTATTTTGGAAAATATTGAAATTTCAAATAAAATTTTGACAAAATTTTTTTCAAGATTTTCTTTATAAATTTGTATTTTAACAATTTATTGCTTAAATATATATATCATTTATTAGTAATTATCTATGTTAATTAAAATAAAATTTTAAATACGGTATTTATTGTGACACTTTATATTCTATATGTATATTTTATATATACAAAGTATATGTATTATACGTATAAAAGGATGTATGGGTGTTATATTTGTGTTTGGATGTTGCTACTAGATGAAATTTCACTTATAAGATGCTAGAATATGCTTTGAAATTTTAGAAAGCATTTGATAGCTTGTTGGAGGATGATGGGGGCTATCTATCTTATTTTAATGATAATATTAAAAAGACTTCTCCTACCTTTGATGATTGGAAAAATTCTAAAGTATTTGATCATTTTTTGGCTTTGTTTAATGATATTACTTGAATTTTTTGGTTCATTGTATGTGACATTCAATGCATGCTCTGAAGTGATTATTTTTGTGCAAAGTTTGTTGAATGAAAATCACATATCTGAGGATATTTATTTGCAAGACATGGGAAAAAATGCAAGAAAAATATAACAAATACTAGGGCAATCTTGAAAAATTGAATCCTTTGATAGGTATTTTTAGCACCCTTATACTCTATATACATATAATATATATATTCTATATATGCAAAATATGTATATAGAATGTAAAAATACCACAGTAAATCCATAATTAAACTTCTCATTTAAATTAGTACAAATAATTATTAATGGATAATAAATACTTAGGTACTAAATTGTTAAAAATACAATTTACAAAGAAAATTTTTGAAAAAAATTTCGTTAGAGTTTTGTCTATAATTTTAGTAAATCCTATTCAATTATCACAGCCGGCATAAGAAAATTACACTCCCAAAATATACATATATAATCTCTAGCATTTTTCTCCAAACTATTCAAAACTTTTCAAATGATTTATTATTTTATAAATATTTCAAAATAACCATAAACTTAACCAACGTACATTTCAAATCTATGTTTTAAATAACAGTACTTATCAAATTGTTTACATATAATATTTTTGCTATACAAAATTTATATTACACCGCACATATAGTTATATATGAATGCATTGCCCTTTAAGTTGGTCTCGTGGCACCTGTAACTTTAAGTTTTAATCACACATAGGTTTACCCTTATCTCCACTTCTATTATCTACGATTTACACAACTGGCTAAGCCAAATGGCTTAGTGGTATATATAATACAATATTGACATAATAACTTTATAATTACAACATGCACCATATTTAAGTAATGCACAAATTAATTTTATATTTTTTTAAAACATAAACAACTACATATATTGGATCCAACCTTCTTATACATTTATCTAGTCTCAGGCTCGTTGCCTTAGCTTATCTCATTTTTTCTAGTGGATATAAATAATTTGTGACACTAAGTGTCTCATCCATAGCTTGTGGCATTGTCAATATTCAAGCGCAATCTTATGGCAACTAGATAATATATAAGGTACACACAATATACATTCAGCTTTCAACATATTTTTACATCTCAACTTACATCATGATTTTGTGGAAACCATCACCGTATATAATGCAAATGTGGCTCACTTTTCACATTTTAGTGCACTACTTGCACTTTTCATATTTTACACAACCTTACATTTAGTAATTTTTAATGGCTTATTATGCCATAATCAAAACAAATCAAACATTTCATACAATTTTACACATAACACCTTGATAGCCATTCTACAATGGCTCGTTATTCACATCATATGCATTAAACACTCTTTTTCATATACAATACACATGTCCTTTATCAACTCCAATAATATAAGTAACATAATATATTCTCCAATTCACAATGTGTTATGTTAATTACATTATTATTCTCATAATAATTATTATAATAGTATGAACTGACCTTTATTAAGTCAAGTTCCAAGTTCTCTCCATCAAAAGCTCTTCTACACTTATAAACCAAATACATATAAATATATCATTAGATCTGTATTCATATAAACATCAATTAAGCCATTTAAATCATTTTTAATCACTTTCTACCAAAAACCTTCAATTTCACATCACCTCTTCATCAACCGTATTCTTTCTAATTTTAACTTATTTTTATTAATTAATCATAAATTCATCACATAAACACCATATCAATATTAAATCAACCTTTTACTATAATTATCAACAACTATGCAAAAAATCTTATTTCCACAAATCTTACCATTTCTCAACTAATTTAACCACTAAATCATTATATCCATCAAATTAACCTTTATTTCTATCAAACCACTATTATTTACATAATTTTTACCTAAAATCTCAACAAAATCCTATTTTCACTATTTACTACTTTTCTCAAACTTTTCACTATTTTTACCTAATTTATTTCTAACATTTAACCATAAATTCATTACTTACACATTAATATAACATTAACACAATACATTACAATAATTATATCTCCTCCATACAAAATCCTAAATTGTCCATAGCCCTAAACCAACTTTTTAATAATTCAAAAGTTCATATAAGCATAGTTTTAAGTTTAAACCATCACTAACACTCTTAATCACAACTACAAATTAATTCATACTCAATTCTTTCCTTATTTAACTCCATATTCAATAATTTTCACAAGATAATCCATAAATATTTATTTTTACTAATTAACCCATAATCAATTATTTTCACTAATCAATTATCATTGCAAATAATCAATTATGTTCACAATTTAATCCTTATTCAAATATTTTCATCAACTAATACATAATTAATTATTATTACAAATCAATCCATAATCCATTATTTTCACAAATTAATCTATAATCAATTATTATCACAATTTAATCTATAATTAATTATTACTATAAACATAATTACTTATTTTCACAAATTAGTCCTTAATCACTTATTATCACCTATTAATTAATTATCAACTATTTTTACAAATTAATTAATTAAATCAATTTCTAATCTTCCATAAGCAATTTAAATTAAGGAAAGGTTCATTAAATAGTAAATTATGTATTATACAAATACATACCTCTTCAATTAGCTTTTCAATTCTCTTTCTCAATTTTTCCTTGGTTTTGTAATGATTTTATTTAAGAATCTTAAGTAAAATCATCAAATTCTACTAAAATTATGGATTTTCTCTTAAAGTTCTTTGATTTTTAAGTAATGAATTGGAAGAAGAATAAGAAAGAAAAGAGATAGTGATGATGAAGATGGGCTACGGGTTTGATGATGAAGAAGAAGAAGAAATGGGCTCTCTTTTCCCTTAATTTTCCATCCTTATCCTTTTTATTTAAAAATTAAATAATTCACACTAATCACTTATTTTCCTTCTTCGACTTTCTTTTCCTTTCATAATAATAATAATAATAATAATTATTGTTATTATTATCATCATCATCATCATCATCATAATTGTTATCATCATAATCAACTTTTTCAACACCACTTTATACCCCATTCATATATTAATTATATCTCATGTATATGTACATGTCATATATATTTTACTTATATTATATATATATATATATATTACATATATAAGTCATGTATATATTATATATATGTTATGTATTTTTTTACTTATTTGTATATATAATGTGTATCTCATATATATACTTTAAGTATATAATATAAATTCAACATATTTATGAAGTATATTTTAGGTATATATTATGTATACATCATGTATATACTACTCATATACATCACTCACACTTTAATTAACCTCCAAAAATTTATTTAATTTATCAAAAACCACGGATATTACAATTCTCTCATTCTTAAATAATTTCGTCCTCGAAATCACTTGCATTAGTAATCAAACTCCAATAAAATTAACCATCAATCTTCACTTCCTACATAATTAACTTTCAAATTATTGCTAGAGGTTATCATCATCACTAACCACATAATCTTTTACTCTCCCTCTTACAAATTCTCTTAATAATTTTTACAATTACCATTGTAAAGATCAATAATAAATATTAATTCTCATTATGAAATCATTACATATTCATTATTAAATTTGTACTTCTATCTTAAATATCCAAAAACATATTATCACTCTTCTCATAACATCCACTTCCACAAAATACATAGATGAACACATTTCAATTGTGCAACCAAATATAAATTGCATACATAATCTCAAACCGCATTAACTTAGTAAACCATTTATATAAATTCATACTTTAATTGCTCAAAATAAGGAACAACATTTAAATTTTTATTCACTCATAATAAATCTTAACTTAACCAATACTATATGTCACTTTAATACATTCTCATTATACTTTCATAATAAACAAATTTGCTGACATATACTAATTCTCCATTTGATTTAATTATGAACTCTTTCCTTTTAATTTATTAAAAACTTCATATTCCTTCTTCATACATATACCAATCCATATGTTAATTTTCAAAATTTCTTTCCTTTTAATTTATTAAAAACTTCATATTCCTTCTTCATACATATACCAATCCATATGTTAATTTTCAAAATTTCCTTCATTTCTTTGTCACATAAAATGAATTTATTACCCAGTTCCACAAATCTGCATAACTTCCTAACTTTCATATCAATCTCATCTTTCCATTTTTCATTCCTCATCAAATCTTTACAAAAGATTGTAAACTTTTAACCATGTGCACTTGACACATATATAAACTTATATTTAAAGTTTTAGATTTTTATAAATTGATTTACTATATTTAAAAATTATATCTTCCAAACTCACAGAATCTGTCTCTTTACTAATTCCTCTGACAGTACTTGGTTATCCATTTTTTTTAGGTACAAACCTTAATAAAAATTCAAGAAATTTTAACCATATGTTCTATAAATACATATGATTTTTTATGTAAAATTTTATATTTTTCTGGGTTGGTTTGTTATAGTTTTTAAATATATTTCTCAACTTCTACAGATTCTGAGTTGCTGGAACTGCTCAAATAATTTATGTTCTTCTATTTTTCTTAAATAGTAATTTATCTTTAAAAATTATGAAATTTTATACATTAAATTATAATATATAGTAAAACTTTACATTAAAATTTCAAGCTCATTTAACATCCCTAGTCCAAAAATTCTGATAATATCACTTTGCAGCACACATGCAGAATTTCCGGCAACTATAATATTTATCTCTCATACTTTTTATATCATTTACTTACTGTTACTTATTCATTAATTGGATCAATGTAAATCTTAAATTTCAAATAAAAGTTCTATAAATTCTTAATTTATAATCTCCAGAATGACGCTTTTACTGCGCTACTCTGATATACGCATCCCAGATGCCATCTCAGTATATATCCGTTACATCAAACAGGTATTGCCACATCAGAGGCCAATACAGATGTCAATACATATGCATGTATTAAAATACAAATCACTATTTCAAAATTTCACTTGGTCATTTTCGAAACCCACCTAGGTCGAGAACTTTAAATTTAGGCTCTGATACCAAAATAAATATAGCAGTCTTATACTTTATATACATATAATACATATATTCCATATATGCAAAAAACATATACATAATGTAAAAGTGTCATAGTAAATTCATAATAAAACTGCTCATTTAAATTATTACAAATAATTATTAATAAATAATAAATACTTAGGTACTAAATTGTTAAAAATACAATTTACAAAGAAAATCTCAAAGAAAAATTTCATCAGAGTTTGTCTATAACTTTAGTAAATCCTAATTCAATTATCTCAGCCGGTGTAAGAAAATCACACTCCCAAAATATACATATTTAATCTCCAAAATTTTTCCCGAACTTTTCAAAACTTTCCAATGATTTATTATTTTATAAATATTCTAGAAAAACCATAAACTTAACCAATGTACATTTCAAATCTATGTTTTAAGTAACAGTACTTATCAAATTGTTCACATATACATATAATATCTTTACTATACAAAATTCACATTACACCGTACATATAATTATACATGAATGCATTATCCTTTAAGTTGGTCTCGTGGCACCTACAACTTCAAATCTCAATCACACGCAGGTTCACCCTTATCTGCACTTCTATTATCTACCTGATTCACACAACTGTGTTAAGCCATACGGCTTAGTAGTACATATAGCACAACATTGACATAATAACTTTATAATTACAACATACACCATATTTAAGTAATACACAAATTAATTTTATCTTTCTTTTAAAACATAAATAACCACATATATTGGGCCCAACCTTCTTATACAATTATCTAATCTCAGGCTCATTGCCTTGGCTTATCTCATTTTGCTAGTGGATATAACAATCTTCTGTGACACTAAGTATCTCATCCACAGCATGTCGCATTGCCAATATTCAAGAGCAATCTTTTGGCAACTAGATAATGTATAAGGTACACACAATACACATTCAACTTTCAACATATTTTTACATCTCAACTTATATCATGGTTTGGTGGAAACCATCATTATATATAATGCAAATGTGTCACACTTTCACATTTTAGTGCACAACTTGCACTTTTCATATTTTACACAGTCTTACATTTAGCCATTTTTAATGGCTTATCATGCCATAATCAAAACAAATCAAGCATTTCATATAATGTTACATATAACACCTTGACAGGCATTCTACAATGGCCCATTATTCACATCACATGCATTAAATACTCTTTTTCATATACAATACACATGCCCTTTATCAACTCCAATAATGTAAGCAACATAACATATTCTTCAATTCACAATGTGTTATGCTAATTACATTATTATTTCTCATAATAATGATTATAATAGCATGTACTAACCTTTATTAAGTCAAGTTCTAAGTTCTCTCCACTAAAAGCTCTTCTACACTTATAAACCAAATACACATAAATATATCATTAGATCTATATTCATATAAATATCAATTAAACCATTTAAATTATTTTTAATCACTTTCTACCAAAAACCTTCAATTTCACATAACCTCTTCATCAACCCTATTTTTTCTAATTTTAACTTACTTCCATTAATTAATCATAAATTCATCACATATACAACATATCAACATTAAATCAACCCTTTACCATTATTATTAACAACTATACAAAAAATCTTATTTCCACAAATCTTACCCTTTCTCAACTAATTGTACCACCAAATCATTATATCCATCATATTAACCTTTATTTCTATCAAACCACCATTATTTACATAATTTTTACTCAAAATCTCAACAAAACCCTATTTCCACTATTTACTACTTTTCTCAAACTTCAACCTACCTAATTTATTTCTAACATTTAACCTTAAATTCATTACTTACACATCAATATAACATCAACACAATACATTACAATAATTATATCTCCTCCATCCAAAATCCTAAATTGTCCATAGCCCTAAACCAACTCTTTAATAATTCAAAAGTTCATATAATCATAGTTTTAAGTTTAAACCGTCACTAACACTCTTAATCACAACTACAAATTAATTCATACTCAATTCTTTCCTCATTTAACTCCAAACTCAATTATTTTCACAAGATAATCCATAAACATTTATTTTTACTAATTAACCCATAATAAGTTATTTTCACTAATCAATCCATAATCAATTATCATTGCAAATAATCAATTATGTTCACAATTTAATCCTTATTCAAATATTTTCATCAACTAATATATAATTAATTATTATTACAAATCAATCAATAATCCATTATTTTCACAAATTAATCTATAATCAATTATTATCACAATTTAATCTATAATTAATTATTATTATAAACATAATTACTTATTTTCACAAATTAGTTCTTAATCACTTATTATCACCAATTAATTCATTATTAACAATTTTTACAAATTAATTAATTAAATCAATTTCTAATCTTCCATAAGCAATTTAAATTAAGGAAAGATTCGTTAAATAGTAAATTATGTAATATACAAACACATACCTCTTCAATTAGCTTTTCCATTCTCTTTCTCAATTTTTCCTTGGTTTTGTAATGATTTTATTTAAGAATCTAAAATAAAATCATCAAATTCTACTAAAATTATAGATTATCTTTTAAAGTTCTTTGATTTTTAAGTAAAGAAATGGAAGAAAAAAGAAGAGAGAAAAGAGATGGTGATGGTGAAGATGGGCTAATGGCTTGATGATGAAGAAGAAGAAATGGGCTCTCTTTTTCCTTAATTTTTCATCCTTATCCTTTTTATTTAAAAATTAAATAATTCACACTAATCACTTATTTTTCTTCTTTGACTTTCTTTTCCTTTCATTATTATTATTATTATTATTATTATTATTATTATTATTATTATTATTATTATTATTATTATTATTATTATTATTATTGTTATTATCATCATCATCATCAACAACAACAACAACTTTTCCAACACCACTTTATACCTCTTTTATATATTAATTATATCTCATGTATATGTACATGTCATATATATTTTACTTATATTATATATATTTTTTATTTATATATATATATGTCATGTATATATTATATATATGTCATGTATATTTTACTTATTTGTATATATAATGTATATCTCATATATATACTTTAAGTATATAATATAAATTCAACATATTTATGAAGTATATGTTAGATATATACTATGTATACATCATGTATATACTACTCATATACATCACCCATACTTTAATTAACCTCTAAATATTTATTTAATTTATCAAAAATCATGGATATTACAGTATTGACGTTGTATTTTATCCTCGATTCAAACTTGAATATGTCGAGTATTGTTACGAGGAGGTTTATGACAAATCATTGAGTTCTTGTATGATTAAGAAAGTGAAAGATGCTTTGAATAATTTATATTAATTTTATTCTAATGGCGTCACCCTGGAAGTGGAGAATTCTAAGGGCTCTTCAAAGGTGGAGAAGATGAGGCAAATAAATCTTTAGGGACTAGTAATTTAAGGGAAAAAATGATATGGGTGGAAAAAAAAAAAGGCAAAGTCTGCTATAGAAACTAAAACTAAAATTGATAAATATTTGGCTAAAGATAATGAAGATGATATACCTTCTTTTGATATTTTAAATTGGTGGAAGGTGAATGCTATTGGGTATAAAGTTCTTTCTCTCATAGCACATGATGTGTTGATGATTCTTGTCTCTACTGTGGCTTCTAAGTCTGCATTTAGTAGAGTTGGATGTGTAGTTGATGAATTTAGGAGCTTTTTATCACTTAAGATGACATAATCGCTTATTTGTGCTCAAAATTGGTTGCGACTTATGGAGTTTAGATTTGAAGATCAAGATATAGATCAGTTTGAGGAAACATATAAGATTATTAGTGGTATGTTAATTAAAAATATTTCTTTTATTTATTTTCTAATATTTTTATAATTTTCATTTAAAGTTTTAATATTTTTTTACTAGTTTTTTTTTGTGAAGATATTACTAAAGCTTCTCTCGCCTAAGAGTCGATGAGCACAAGAAATGTGGAGTAATTGATCACTGACTTGTGATTTATAATCTCTTCAAATGGTTATGTTGGCTATTTGGGATTTTATTAATATGATTGTAATATTTATGTTTGATTAATTTTGTATTGACTTGTAATGTCAATTTTTTATGTATTATTTAATGATTGCATATTTTTATTTATATTGTATTTTTTCTATTTGGGATTTTATTGATTTGTTTGTAATGTTTTATTTTGGATGATGATATAATTCTTTCTTTGATTTTATTAACATAGTGATGTATATATGTATATAAAATTTAGAAATAGTATTTAAAAAAAGTTGAAATGAAGTTTGGGCCCGCCCGTTGGCCCTAGTGGCCTGTGTGGCATGGGACACTTGGGCACAAGTTAGGGTTTGGTCCATAAATACAGCCCGAGTACTATTTGGGCTAGGCTTTGGGCAGGGGCTAAACCCAACCCAACTCGCCCCGTGAATAGCCCTATTTATCACAATCAATGGCTTCATCTTGCATCTCATCAAGATTATAGATATGCCTATGTTGAAATGGTTGCACCACTCGTTAGTCGCTTCCCAATTTTGGATCATTAGTTTAGAAAACTTGTCTTGCTTGATCTACTAATATGTAACAATCATTTAAATAACTTCATGTAACTTTGATATTTGTTGTTAAGAAATAATGTAGAAATTTTTATTTATTGTTTTTTCGATATTTTTATTATTTTTTATTTAGTCAAAAAGTTTGTTATTAGTAAGATTATGGTTTTTTTATTTTTAGGAAAATTAGAGATTATGCAAATGTTAGGTGAGATTTTTCTGATTGAATAAAATATATGTTATTTGCAGATCATTTCTCTCCCATTTTTTGCTCCATTCTCTACTGTGTTTTTTTAGCTTGAAACTACAACAGTGGTAAGGGACCTATGAAGTCTCTATAATCATATCCATAACCATATCCATACCCTATAATCATAACTATAACTACAACTATATTTATAATTATAACTATAACCATAGTCATATTCATATTCATATTCATAGCTATAAACATAACTATAAGTGTAAGTTGAAGGGATAATCAAATTACTTTGCATCAATGGCTCCACTTGATGGAGAAAATTATAAAGCTTGAGCAGTTCAAATGATAGCCCATCTCGAACCTTTGGATCTTTGGGAAGCAGTAGTAGAAGAATATGAGATTCATCCACCTAGAAATAATCCAACACATACTTAAATTAAAACTCATAAGGAGAAAAAGATAATAAAAGCTAGAGCTAAAGCTTTCTTATTATCTGATGTTTCACCATTAATCCTAACCAAAATTATGCAAAAAGAATATGTTGCGGAAATTTGGGAGCATCTCAAAGTGAAATATGAAAGCAATGACATGATGAAAAACATGTAAGTAATGAATTTGATTCACAAATTTGACATGTAAAAAATGAAAGATTCAAAAATAGTCGAGAAATATGCTGTTAAGTTACTAAATATAACAGACAAGATTTACTCGAAAAGAAATTTTCTAATTAAAGAATAATTCAAAAAAATTTAATCACATTACCTAAGAAATATGAAACCACGATCTCTTCTTTAGATAACTTTAAGGATATGTCAAGTATTACATGGGAAGAATTTTTATATCTATTATAAGCATTTGAACAAAAAAGATCTATGAGGGAAGAAGATTGTATTGAAAGTGCTCATCTAGCAAGGTCAATGAACAAAAATAAGGTTGAAAGTCATCCACCTTGTACTTACTGTAAGAAAATAAATCATTTACAATTCAAATGTTGGTGGATACCAAATGCCATATGCAATAAATATGGCCAAATGAGTCACATAGAAAGAGTATGTAAGACTCAATAACAAGTTGAAGCAAAATTTGCTGTGAATCAACAATCACAGGAAGAAGATTTTTTTTAGCATTAGTTAATGCACAAGCATATTTGAGTTTTCTTTTTTTGTTTTTAAATAAAACTTGAGAGTTTTTAGGTGCTAGAGATTTTTACATTAAAAGAGAATGTTAAAAATTAATGTAGAAATCTTTATTTAATTTTTTCTAGATATTTTTTTTATTTTTTTTAATAAGTTTGTTATTAGCAAGATTATGATTTCTTATTTTTAAGAAAATTATTAGAGATTACGCAAATGTTAGGTGAGATTTTTCTAATTGTTTATTGCAAATATGTATTTAAAAAGGCTCTTCATGATTGAATAAAATATATATTATTTGCAGCTCATTTTTCGTTGCATTCTCTATTGTGTTTTTTAGCTTAAAACTACGACACTTGTTATGTTACCTCCCTTCTATATCTCTAAATGTTTTTTTCCAAGAACAAACCAATCACACTGAAAAAGTGTAACATGTTTGTCTTTCACCAGATCTAATTAAAGAATTTCATTTAACACTCCGTAAAAATCTATTGTCTCATGACCATGAGTTCTTTCAACCATGACCTCACTATTTTGTCTCCTATGACGATTGTCACGTTCTTTAATTAGAAATTATACTCCATTCATAATGCGTCCATTGTATTTTTTTTGACACATTAACGTGGTGCACATGCAATTGAGTATAATTCCTCAATTGAGTTTGATGGTTCCTAACTAGTAATTGTGTCATCTAAACAAACAAGAAAGTAAGTTTGAAGAAAGTTAAGATCACATATTATTTCATTTTAAAAAGCTAGTCTTATATGTTTTAAACCATGACAAAAGTTGTTGTTTGTGCACTTGATCGATATTTTTGCATCATTCCAAATGAAGTGCTTTTATGTGCTTCCTATGAAGAAGTTATATATTAATATATAAAGCTATTCTAGTTGGAGTAGTCTTATGTGTTTTAAACCATGATGAAAAGTGTTGTTTCTGCAATTGATCGATATTTTTGCATCCTTCCAAATGAAGTGCTTTCGTGTGCTCTCTATGAAGAAGTTATAAATTGATATATTTTTAATGATTATTCATTCATTTTATAATGATTTTGAGTTATCATTAAGAAAGTTTCATGTGCAGTCACGCAATATTATAACGAGTTTCAACACCTTGAAAATACATTGAGCAAAACGTTAAGCTCTCTTTTACAGTATATTTTTCTGCTATTGATCCTTCTGGATGAGCCTTACTATACACGCTTTGTTTAAGCTCACATAACGATCTACTACAAAAGGATATTAGCAAGAATACAAAATGTGCTAAAAAGTTTATTATTTTTGTACTCTCTATTACCTTTCAATAGGGTACATTCATTGATATTGCATAGGACCACCAACTAATGCTTAATTTATAATTATTTTCCATTGAAGTAGCTTTACCTCCCCGAGGGGAGAGAGAGATTTAGAGAATAAGATCATATAGCAAGATGGTGAGATCGAGTGAGCCAGTGATGAGTGAGAGAGGCACTACCATATGAAGCAATGGGAATGAGAACGGCATATGGGTAAAGATGAGAGGTTGAGCTAGACATGAGTTTAGGTTAAATATATACAGTTGGGGTCAGGTTAAGTTGACACGATAATTTTATCAATCAACCCAAGATCTAAACTGATTTATGGAAAAAAATTAAAAACCAACCTAAACTCAGTCTTGTTCTTTAAAATATCCAACCCAACTCGACCCAAGTACTTGGTTTGGTCTGAGGTGACGTCGGATTGATGAATAACCCTACCAAGATTTTCTCTAAACGCATTATTAAGTTATAACTTAATAATTTAATAAACTTAATACATTCGTGACCTCCTGAACTTGACAACATTTATCATTTTGCCCTCTCTACTTTTAATTTAAACATGTAGACACTTTAACTTGATTATTTGCTTATCCATTTGATCATTGATTTAACATAAAAAGATGGCAATTAGTGTGTGTTTTGCAAGCGCGCTAACTCAGAAACACATAAATGCCATTTAAAAAAAAACCCTTTAACATGTCATTTTGAAAGGGAAAACCGATTGAAGTTAATTTTGAAAATCAATATTCCCCAAATCGATATTTCACTAAATTTGATGAATTGAAGCCTAAATGCATTTTGCCACTGCAGAACTAAGAGCCAAAACCGCCCTTGCTCATTTTGATTCCCACATTTCGATACTGCTATTGCAAAGTGTTGAAGAAATTTGGAGAATTGACTGGAGGTCAATGCAAAGTAATGAATCTTCTTGAAGATGAGAATGAGATCAAGTTGGATAAAGAGATTGCATAAAATCAGGTTTGCTGTGGTTTTCGTTGAGTTTAAGTTCAAGCAAGCCACAATTAAAAGAGCAAATGGAGTGATAGTAGAAAGATTTCTTCCAATTTATTATCCATTGGTGATTGAAAATTTTCACTCTCTCTCTTTTTTCACGTTCTCTAAAATTTTCTTGTGTTTGTTGAGAATCTGGGCCCTAGGAGCCATTAGTCAATTCATCAATTAGTCAAATTTATTTATTATTAATTGGGCTTATAATAAGTTGGGCTCACCTTATAATCAAATTGACTTAAGCCAATTTGTAGGGATCCCCCTCCTTATTATAAGCCTTTCAATTCTTTTATTTTTAATCAATGTGGGATTACCCCACAACCTTTACACTCCCCCCTCAAGTGGCAATTCGGTCACTTGACAAGTATCGACGGCCCAACCCGGGTCCGTCAGGGTACAGTAACTCGACCCTCATACTTCGGGTTCGGATCCCAGCTCGACAGGCTCTGATACCATGTTGAGAATCTGGGCCCTAGGAGCCATTAGTCAAATTCATTTATTATTAATTGGGCTTATAATAAGTTGGGCTCACCTTATAATCAAATTGACTTAAGCCAATTTGTAGGGATCCCCCTCCTTATTATAAGCATTTCAATTCTTTTATTTTTAATCAATGTGGGATTACCCCACAACCTTTACAGTGTTGGGTTTATTTTTTGGGCTTCCTTTTTTTTTCTGGGTTAAGATAGCTAACAAATAAATTGATGTAAATATGTGATTAAAGAAGACAATATAGTGAAGTTGAGTAGTGTGCAGAGGAGGAACTTTAGTAGTCATATTTTTCTGATATTGGTGCAATTTCAAATGCATTAGTTTCTTCATTTATAGCAATTTCAAGAAAGCCAACACCCAAGCAATAACCAAATGCTCTTTGTAAAGGGAGTCAAATGATCTCTTTCTCTGTGTATATGTCTATCTATGTTTCTGTAAATTTTAATTTTTGGCTTAATTTTGAAAATCACTTTCTCTTCAAATAAATGTGGATTACTTTGCTTTGTTTAAATACTATATGATTTTTTTAAGTGATACATTTGTCTATATATATATATATTTGTTTATTTGAGCTTGTTTATGGTTAGATATGCTTGGTGTTTAAATTTGTGGATTTTTTTTGTTTTAATTTATCTTTATTTCGTTGAAGTTTTAGGAGGATGATTTGTTGTTAAAGGGAAAGAAGAAGAGAAGGGAAAATGACAAAGATGTTAAGAGATGATGTTTTGATCAGTTCTAAATTAAAAGACCAATGGTCTCTATTAGCTCTCAAGTTAAAAGAACATGGTCCCTTCTTCTAGACAAACGTAGGGTTTTTTTCTATTTTAATTTTTTTTAATTTTTAATTTTTCCTTTTTTTGTGTACTATTGTTTCACTGTTGAAGCAAATTATGTTATAATTAACTTGAATTCAGCTTAGTATTAGTATTTTTATGGGTGTTTTTTGTTGATTTGAATTTGATTTTTTTTTGGTTTACTAATTGGTAGTTTTATTTATGTTTTTTTCTTATAATTCTAGTTTTATTTTTTAATATATGAGTCAAGGTTTTGATAATTTTCTTTATTTGGTTGATTGGCGAAGAAAGATCAATTCTTATAAATCAATAAAATAAAGTAAGAAAAAAAAAGAAGAGAAAGGGTATTATCATAATTTTATAGTTCATGTTAATAAATTCTTTTGTATTCACGCACAACAAAGAGGTGCATTACACACATTTTTCCACCTTAGCAACCAGGGTAGACGCAGGGGGGTCCTAGGGGGCATAGACCCCCTTGGCCGGTGAGCAGAAGCCCTCCTAGCAGAGGTGAGGGGCATAGCCCCCCATCCCCTTCCAGCCTCTCCTCTGTGCTCTGATGTGTATCGAGGAAGATGACTCTGTTCTTCCATTTTTTATTTTACCTTGGATGAAACGGTGTCATTTCAACCAGGCTTTTTAAAAAAAATAAGAGTTGAATGGGGCACAAAAGTGAGAGCTGCGAGAGACACCAGCAGGCAGCAGCAACAAAGACAGGAGAGAGAGAGAGAGAGGGAGTGAGGAGCGACGGCCGGACGAGAGGCAGGAGGGAAGCAATGATCTCTGGTGAAAAACTGATCACCAAACCGCCACAGGCAACCTGCGACAGCGACGGCGAGAGAGGTAGGCCAAAAAAATTTTATATCTTAATTTTTTTAATTTTTTAAATTATTGAATAGTTTTTTTGTGTTTTTGCTAAATTAATTATGTTTAGAGTTTCTTGATTTCTTGTTTTGATGTTGTATTATTTAATTTGTTGATTTTATGTTTATTAGGTTAGTGATAATGAATTTGAATATTTATGAAAAATTAGGATTTAGGAATTTGAGTTATATTTTTTAAACATTAGTTTTTATTTAGTTTTTTTAAGATGTATTGTTTAATATGTTGATTTTAATTTGTTATTTTGATTTTATTAGGTTAATGATAATGAATTTGAATATTTATGAAAAATTGGAGTTTAGGGATTTGAATTGTAGTTTTTAAACATTAGTTTTTATTTATTTTTTTAATATGTATTGTTTAATTTGTTATTTTGATTTTATTAGGTTAATGATAATGAATTTGAATATTTATGAAAAATTAGGTTTTAGGGATTTGAGTTGTATTTTTAAACATTAGTTTTTATTTAGTTTTTTTTTAAATAAATTGTTTAATTAGTTGATTTTAATTAGTTATTTTGATTTTATTAGGTTAATGAATAATGTGAATTTGAATATTTATGGAAAATTGAAATTTAGGAATTTGAGTTATATTTTTTAAACATTAGTTTTTATTTAATTTTTTAAGATGTATTATTTAATTTGTTATTTTGATTTTATTATGAGTTCATGAATTGTGTTTTTTAATTTATTGTTTTGATTTATTACTTATGGTATCAATTAATTTGAATATTAATATAAATTAAAAATTTAGAGTATCGTAATTATTTTGAAAATCTTGAATTAGATATGGATAAATTTTTTATCAAGACTAAGAGAGTACGGGGTGAATCGTCAAATATTTCGATCTCAAACCAGACATTATGCAGCCAAGTAAGTGGTGGTGAGGAAACTAGTGGTGGTTGGGAAGTAAGTAGTAAAAAAGGGCATCCGGAGATTAGTTTTGATGATATTATTGGTAACTCGGCACTGTGCAAACTCATTAATGAGTATGATGTTGGGATTAGAGATGATGTTAGGAGACAATATTTAGCTAAAGGACCTTATCAACCTTATGGACACAATTTTCCACAAAGAGAATTTGAAAAAATTAAAAAGAGTTTTAGGGATATTTAGTTCTCTAAATATGAGTGGTTAGAGTATAACATATCCAAATATGTGGCTTTTATTTTTGGTGTTATCTTTTTAGCTCGAATAAAGAAGCTAAGCATAGGGATAATGTCTTCACATCGATTGGTATTAGTAATTGAAAAAAGGCATTAGAAAAATTTAATGAACATGTCAGTGGTCCAACTAGTCCACACAATAATGCAAGAATGCAATATTTTAGCTTCAAAAATTAGAGACAAAGTATGTCCAATATGTTATCTAATCTCAGCCAAGAGCATGAGGCTTTTTATCGGACACGTTTGGCAGCAGTTGTAGATGTTATCCATTTTCTTCTATCATACCGATTATCTTTCTAAGGACATGATGAGTCGGAAATGTCACATAACAGGGGTAATTTTCTTGGACTTCTTGATTGTTACAGTGAATGTAATATAGATGTGGGAAAAGAAGTTAATTTAAATGCTCCTGAAAATAATCAACTCACTTCTCCATACATTCAAAGGTAAATAGTGAGTGTTTGTACTTTGGAGACGACACGAGCCATTATTGAGAATATTGGAGATAACTTCTACTCTTTATTAATTAATGAGGCTTGAGATAATTCAGTGAAGAAGCAAATGACTATGGTATTAAGATATATTAATAAGTTGGGACAAGTGGTTGAATGATTTATTGAAGTAGCACGTGTTAGTGACACATCCACTTTATCTTTGAAAAGTGTACTTAATGATTTCTTTGCAAAACATAGGTTATCACTAGTAAAGTTAGAGGTCAAGAAATGATGGAGCTTCAAATATGCATGGTGAATTAAATAGATTAAAGACTCTCATTTTAAATAAAACCCCCAAGCGAGATATATTCATTGTTTTGCTCATCAACTTCAATTGATGCTTGTTGCAGCAGCAAAGAGCAATAGATATGTGAGCAATTTTTTTTATTATACTTCAATGATTATGAATATAGTTGGAGCTTCATGTAAAAGGAGAGATGTTCTCTGTCAAAAACATCATGATGAAGTAGTTGAACGCTTGGAAAGTAGTGTTACTCAAACTGGAAGAGGCTTGCATTAAGAAACACCTTTACCTCGACTGGTGCCACGCATTGGGGTTTACATTATAAAATAATTATACATCTTCTCTCTATGTGTTCTGCAGTGAAAGAAGTTCTTGAAAACATAGCAAACGTGGTGCTGAAAGAAAAAATTAAGAGACAGTTGTGAGTTTGGTTGACAAAATGGAAAGTTATGAGTTTATTTTTATTACTTTCTTAATGAAGGAAGTTTTAGGAATGATAAATGATCTATCTCAAGTCTTACAAAGAAAAGATCAAAACATTGGCAATGTTGTATATTTAATTTCAACTGCTAAATAATAATTATAAAACTTCAGAGAGAATGGATAGGATGAATTATTGGAAGTTATTAACAACTTTTGTATAGATCATGGTGTGACAATACCTAATATGGAAGACAATGTTCCAGGTCGTTTGCATAGTAAGCATGCTGATCTTCCTATTACTTATTATAATTACTTTCGAGTTGAAATATTTTATTAGGTATTTTTTTCCTTTATGAGTCAGATTTCTAATGCTCAACTATTTATTATACTACAACCTTATTTTCTTTTTATTCAATATCAAGTTATTGATTTTATTGCGCAAGAAATGGAGAGTCATTTTTGTGAATCAAGTACGGATTTACTTTTGTGCATTGATTGTCTTTCCCCTAGAGACTCATTCTCCAACTTTAATCTATCTAGTTTACTTTATCTTGCTGAACTATATTCACTTGATTTCTCCAACACCGATCGAATGATACTTTGGGATCAACTTAAGAATTACATTGCTGATATAAAATAGAATGAAGCTTTCTCTAATTTGGATGATATTGGAGCTCTTGCTCAGAAAATGATTGAGACATGATATGACACTGTATTTTCTTCGGTATATTTGCTTATTAAGTTAGCTTTAGTCTTATCTGTTGCAACTGCTACTGTTGAGAGAGTTTTTTCAGCAATAAATATTATCAAAACGGATTTGTGCAACAAGATGGGATATGATATTTTGACTGACTGCTTGGTATGTTATATGGAGAAAGACGTTTTTGTAAACATTGAAAATAAAGCTATTATACAATATTTTTAAAAAATATAAACTCTTAGAATATAATTATCACCTCGTAGTCGCAGTCAATCTAGAAGTACAAATTAAATATTAAACTATTATAATATTAAATATTTAATTGTATTTTGAATTCGTCATTAATTTTTTTTTCTTAGAAATTTTGCCCCCCTTCTCCCCAATCTTCTGATTCCGCCACCGTAAGCAACCAAGGGTGAAATAGATGGCAAAAAGTCAAGCTGGAGTGTCTATATAGTTAAATTGAAAGTATAAGATGCAAAGTGATCAATCCTACAAAGTATAGATGGTTGCGGATATATTAAGCCTAATTTAATATTTAAGGTGTTTATTATTATGAAAATCCTAAAGTTAGAGTAATTTAAAAGGCAATGGGAGAATAGAACTAATATCTAACATCAAACACTTAAATAAACATCTCATGAAAATAATATTAATAAACTAATAAAACAAGGACAAATGGCATACTATTAGTAATGATAAGTGTCATATTGGGTGTGAAGCACATGTAAGCATGAGGTGACATGCACCTATTCATCATTTGACACTTGGAATGAGGTGGCAAAATTTCAATCTTCCTTTAATACCTAAGTATAAGGTAGCAATGTTTCAATATTTCAATCCAAAAAGATTTTTAATAGGCAAGTTAAGTCAATGGGTTTGTGTAGATGTTAAATGCAATTAATTTTTTTAATTGATTATTTGCTAACAATGTTCACTAGTATTTTTTTATTATTTTTATGATATTTTTTAATTCCTAATTATATTAGCTATATATCACACATACATACATACATACGTAAATGTACGTTAAGTGCATATTTATGTTAAAGTGAAATTATATGATGGAAAGATATAAGGTTGTCCTTCTCATGCAGAAATTGTGTTTGTTACTTTGTGTGAAGAAAGATAAGATGAATTTGAACTTCATTATCTAGTTGATAATTGACAGTTTAAACTTAAATTTTATTGTCTCCACTATATGATATAAATATTGAGAATTATTGAATTTTTTTTTTTAATATTACAAGGGATTATTATAAAATATAGAAAAAAAATATTATAACACATAATTCATACCACATGCAAAAATTCGACCAACACGGATAATAGAAGTAAAGAACTCGACTGTAACTATTATATGAGATCCTAGAAATTATAAGTAACCTCACTTAACACCTTTATGGCTCTTTTCTATTTTTTAAGGTTTGTATTTAATATTCGCTATCTTAGAATATTGCTAAAAAATTATGAATGATTCAATCTACTGGATATTTCTAGAAAACAAATTAAATAAAAAATTATGAGGAACAAGAAACGTGAAGATCATAATATTATAGTTAATTATCGCATTATTTTATATTTATGATTGACTAATTGTACTTAACTTTGATGCATAATACATAATTAATTCAATGAGATCATAATAAATAAGAATGTGATTAATGATTTTAGGATATAACATACATACCATACTCCAAAGTTCATTATTTGAGAAACTATATACTCTTAATAGGTATATAAGAAATGAAACTTAAAAGTATGCATGATCATATGACCTATTTGAAATATATCTGTAATACTCGTAACTTCATTAGAAATAACTGAATAAGGTATGTGGAGGGTAATTAGAGTGTTGTATGAAGGATATATATAGTATATACCTAATATATATATATATGGTATATACCTAATATATATACTTTCATAGAAGATAAAAATTTGGTAAAAAATTAAAAGTTAAAAGTTAAAAATAATAATAATAAAAATAAATAAAAGTTAAATTATTTTTGAGTGAAAGAGGAAAAGCTTATTAAATATTATTAATTCATTAATATATATATATATGTGTGTGTGTGTGTTTAAGAAAGAAAATTAAAAGTCAAAATTTATCATCATCATCTTCTTCTTCTCCGAAGAGGCCTAACCACCATTGAAGAGCTAGGAAGGATTTTCTTCTTCCAAATACTCAAAATTTCCCAAAGAATTAAAAGGAATCGAGATAGTTTTAAAGAACTCTCAAGTATTAGGTAAGTTTTCTTTGAATTAAAGTCATGTTTCTTTGAGTTTTAGATTATGTGAGTTTTGAGGTTTTGATGAAAGAATCAATAATTGTTTAATTGGTTGCTATGAAGTTAATTTGATGTGCATGTAATGATTTTAAGGTTAGTTGGTGAAAATGAATTGATTTAGTGAAGTTAAGATTTTAGGGTTGATCATGTGAAAATAAGATTTTTGGAGGAGGTGTTTTTAATTGTTAAAATGGATTGTTTTGATATATAAATGATGATTTTATCATTGGATGATAGGAAATGAGTTAGTTATGTTGAAGTTGAAGAAGTTAGTAAGGGGAGAAATTAAAATTTTGTTGAAAATTGAGTAATTAATGATTAAAATTAGTATGTTAATAATTCTAAATTAATAGTTTAACTTGTTATTTGATTTAAGAGTGAAAGAACCAAAATTGCCTAATTAAGGAAGATTAGGATTTGGAAGAAGTAAAGGTTGGAAAAGAGAAATTGCATTGGTTTTGAAAGTTTTGAAGTAGTGTACATATTTTGATAGCTTATGTTTTAATTGTATTTGAATTGGCATAACACATTGTGATTTTGTAAATGTGTTACGCTGTTTTGATATTGGTACTAGCATGATTGTGCATTGTTACAAATAAAAGTGTGTATAAGGCTTGCAATATGAATTGTTAAGTCATTGTAGAATGACTATATCATTGTTATGCATAAATTGTGAAAAATGTGAATTATGCTAAATGTGATTGGAAAAGATGCGAAATTAATAATGTGATGAGTAATGTTATAGAAAATATGAAAATTGTGGTAAAAGAGTAAATATGATGAGGATGAAAGATGATAAAAACGACTATGGTAAAGCAATAATGTATATAAAATATATTTATCTTATATAATATCTCGTTCCAGAGAATTATATTTAGTATTATCGGTTTAGTATGTCATTGATATATAAAGATATTTTATGTGTCTTTAGAGCTAGATACACTGGTGTTACTGTTATTACTAAACCTTCAGGCTAGACATATTGGTGTCAGTAGAAAATGCATCTTCGAGTGGTATATAACACTTAGATCCCTGGTATCTTAATAGACTGAATAAATATTTATTGAACTTGGATATTTTATAGAAATTTTCGGGTCCAACGTATGTGATTGTGAAACTTTGGAGGTATTTGTAAACAGTGAGTATATTGAAGTATAATTCATTGTTTTTAAATTATTATTATAATTAAAGTATGTACCGCTAAGCTAGTAATTTAGCGCGATTAATTTTATTGCACAAGTGACAGAATAGAAGTTGAGAGCTTTGATAGACCTGACCAGGTTTAGATTTTGGATAGTACTTGAAGTTAGAAACTTTTGCCGTAAGACCAGGAAGCTTGGTGTTAGTTCACATATCATGCAAATATTTATATTTTGTGTAAACTTGTTATGTTTTCAAATATTATGTCATTATGTAAAAATATTATACAGCTAATGTTCAATAAAGTATTGTAAAAATATTTAAAGTACATTACATATATATAATCTTTGATGGTTTTTTGAGAAAAAAAGTTGAGTTTGAATTGATTTGAGAATTTGGGAGTGAAATTTTTAATTGCAGGTTGTGTTTTATTAAATTGAAAATTTTTAAAATTACTGATAAAATTTTGACAAATTCTTTTAAAAAAATTTTTTTGTTATATTTGCATTTTGACATTTAATTATTTATATATATTTATTTGCCTATTAAATTTATTTTCAAATAGTTAATTTATTTTTTTAGTGGTCACACATAATGTGGGTTAATTACATTCACGATCTTGACGTTCCAGCGCCTTTTCATGCGAACATGGAAGATGCTAGGTGTCCTCCATGTAAAACACATATCTCACTTATTCACTCACGTACTTTTTTCGAATAAATTGCATCAAAAGCCTGTAAGTTTTTATGCTTTTTTCCATCGTCGATAACTTTCAATTTGCAACAACAAATAAATTTAAGATAACATATGCTCATCACAAGGAAACACAATAAATGAAACGAACTAAAAATCATAGCTAAAAATGATACTAAAAACTGCTAAGGGATGATTTGAGCACTAAAAAAAGGAGCTAACTCACGTTCAAAGTTCTCCAACTAATGGGAGTTGCAGAATAGTCTTGAGTAGGACTGAAAAGATCAAGTCAAGGAATTCCTTTGGAGTTATTTGTTGACTCTTTTTTTTTTTTTCAAACTATCAGATTTTCAGAACTAAACCAAACCACTATCAAAGTGGATGACAAAAAAGACCGTATGAGAGTCAGATCTAGAAGATATATTTAACCAAACCATAAAATTATTTGAAATACACTACAATAGAACAACAGGTAGTGAAGAGGGGAGTAGTCATTATTTATCTTAAAGGGGAAGTTATCATCAATAATAATCTCCCTATGTAAAAAAAAATACATGAAATAAAATACACTAAAAATATAGTGATAAGTTCTGGAGTGCATGCAATGAGAATAGCTTATCAAATCAATTCTCCAATAAGGTTTAGTTTCTTTTTTTTTTTTTTTGGAAAAATTTAGATAAATACTCGAGGTATCTTACATTTAGTTTGTTTATATCCTATTATATATGAATAATATGATCACATTTTCATTGTTCATATCCATCGTAGAATCTTGATCATTTGGTGAATTATGAACTTAAGTAATTGTACTTAATTTTTTAACAATGATATATATATATATATATTATCAAATATCATCCACATACGACCATATGTACAACCACATGATAGAACAATAGTCGCTAAAAAATAAAATAAAAATTATAGGTTTATCAAAATTTTAAAATATTTTTAAATTTATTAAATTTTTTTTATCAATTTATAAATTTACTAGATTTATATGGTATGCATAAAAATTATTATAAACATTGATAATTTCTATAAATTTATTATGAATTTGTTATCTTTTTTATAAAATAATAAAAAAAATTCATAAAAAATTGTCACGACCCAAACTGGGAAGCCGGGACCGGCGTAAGGCTATACCTAAGTACAACCTTACAAGCCTAATTCAAATTTATTATTATAGTGCAAAATTACTAAGTTCAATAAATTTACTCAATAATTAAGTCATCAATAAAAATAATACTATTTAAAAGTCAAGTTCAATAACTAAAACTCAAACTAGATGCAAAGAAACAGTCTACTCCTTATTACAAGAAAAAGAGTTCGAACACGGTCCGCCCAAAAATATCCAGAAATCTCTATGGAGTAAAGAAAATATGCAGATGAACCAAAATCCATAACCAACTATAAGAACCACAAGGAGAACGACCGAGCTCACTAAGGAATATAACTTCAACCTGCAAGTCAATCTATAAGGGTGTGAGCGTTATATATAGACGCTCAGTAAGCTCATGAGAGGCAGAGAAACACTAACACAATTTAACAAAGTAATATATATTAAGTAAACATCCACAATACTTTCATACATGATGGTGTATCGGGGTCTACAAAATATAACATCCTCCTCCTTCAATCATATCCAAGAACAAGTAGGCACGTAGCCCCAAGAGCAAGTAGGCATAAGCCCAAGAACAAGATCGATATCGATATACAAAATAATCTCCATAATTACAATCCATATCCTCCGTCCCCATTAGACACACCATCGCACATCACAAGAATATTCAATATCACATCAAGACATTTAGCAAATAGCATACAAGTTTCTCTGTCTCCTATTCACATGCGAGGCTAGGGCAAGAAAGGCTAGGGCAAGAAAGGATAATATATCGTTATTAGAAAAAATAATATATACGAAGGGCTTATATATATATAATAGCTTAGTTAGCAAATAGCACATCACAAATAATATACATACACCCATGAACTTACATGGTATCCAAAGAAAGCTTAGTCAAATCCTCACAACCTACTGACCTTGAGCTTTAGCTGGATTATTGCCTAAGGAAAGATAATTACATAGTCCAACAATCAATCCCACTATCTCATCTATCATGAAGGATGCAATGCATGCTATGAATGCAAAAAGACCAATACTTAACCAACAATTAACCAAGATAATCCAAAATTAAAAACCAACCCAACTCAACTCAAAATTATGGTTCAACCCAATGGTTAAACCAATCGCACCTCAAAAATACAAAATCAATTAATTACTTAAAATTTATTAGAACCAGAACCTCAACTCAATTTTTATAACTCATTTATCAAATAATATCACATCAGTCCCTATGCAAAAATCATAATTCATACCAACACCCAAAACCGATAAAAATTCTTAAGTAGTCCCTAAAATTCAAAAATTTCCATAAAATAATTCCATCATTCAAAAATTCTAAAAAAATTCCAGTAGCTTCTCCAACATCTAAATAACATGTGTGCAAAATTTCAGATTAATCCAAATTTATTTGATCCCCCAAAAATATTTACAACATTCTGGTTCTGCTTGAACCACTAAAAATCAGTACATCAAAAATTATCATAAATCCTTCACATTTCGTTACAACAAAATTATCCAAATAATTTTCTCATATTATAGACATCAGGATGGACAAGATATAAAAATTTCATAATTTTTCAAGACATCTAAGACCTTCAAAATAATTTTTAAAGCAGACATCATCGGAAAACCCTTAACCAACAGCAGTGTCAATTCTTAATTATTTCGGAACCTAAAAATTAGGAGGGTGTTTCTCAAAACTTAAAAGCTGGTCAAAACTGATTATAAGTAGTTTTTAGATTATAAGTTGTTTATTTAAGTGTTTCTGAAAACTTAAATAGTAGATTATAATATGATTTTAATCAGTTTTTTAAAAGTTGGGTTTTGCTACTTTTTTTTAAGCACTTATTTTTTAAGCAGTTTTGACCAAGTAAAAGACCATATTATCCCTATTTTTTTTAAGCACTTATTTTTTATATGGTAGTTTTTTATTTGTATAATTTATTGATAACACCAATATTATTATTATTATTAAATAAATTTTATTATTATTATTATTATTATTGCAAAATAAATTTTGAATTGACATTTAAAAAATTATTTTTATACAATAAATAAATTTAGGGACAGTTTGGTCATTTTGACAATTTCTGCAATTAAAAACTGATTATAAGCTGATTTTACAGAAACACTTAACTGATTATCAACTGATTATTAACTACTTTACAGAAATGCTTAACTGCTTATTTTTAATCTGATTATAATCTAAAAATCACTTATTCACAATAAGCTAAAAAGCTCCAGTTTTGAGAAACACCCTCTAGAACCAGACTCCAAATTATTTTTCACAGATTCACAACATCCTAATAAACAACATATCAAAAATTTCATAATTTTTAGAAACCTCTAAGTCCCTCAATTTAATTTTTAAATCGGATTCATACAACCAGTTACCATACTGACAGCAATTGAGAAATAAATTTATCTCGAAATACAAACATTTTACCCAGACCTCAAAATATTTTTTATAAATGCCTAACATCATATCCTAAAACATATCAAAAATTCAGACCTAGATCATTTACCAATAATTTTTAAAAATTCGACAAAATTACTAAAATATCAGCAATCACAAGCAGTAATAAATTTTCACTTTATTAATGAATTAAAAATATAAATCAAACATGAAAATTCAAAAATAAATTTCTAGATCAAGTTTAACATCCCTAGAACAGATGACAATTGCCAAAAATACCATATCATTAACTTAAACTCCCAAATCAAATATTAAACATCAAGAACCTCCATAATCACCCTACAACTTTTTAATTATTTTTAATTAATTAAAAATCAAAATAAATCAAAAATATATTTTCTAACACCCTAAACATCATACAAACATCCAACAACACAAATCATGCCATGAAGTTGGAAGAAATTGAAAGAAATTGAAGAAAACCTCTTAATTTCGAAACTGCCAGAAATTAGAAGCCAAAAACGACAGGCTTCGGTTCCACGCTGCCACGCCGAACGACACGCGTGGTTCACCGAACTACAATGCCTCCAGCACGCAGCTCCGCGCCAAACGACACGCCCGCACGCCAAACGACACCGGATACAGCGCGCGCGCTCTGACGAAATGACAGCAGCCCAGTTTTTAAAGAAAAATTTAATTTTTCTCCCCATTTTCTCTCTCTAACGGCACAATAATTTTTAGACACTTAATTGGGTGCCATAACACCCCTATTTATACAAATTTAAGGTGGTAAATTACTAATATACCCCTAAATTAATTTATTTAATTTAAAAATACCTTAAAACTCTTTAAAAATTCAAAAAAAAAACCCAACTAACTTATAAAAATTCACAACTAACCCCAAATTCAATTATTTTCAGAATTATTTAAATTAGTTCATTAATTATTTAATTTATTTATTTAATTTATTTTATTTTATTTTAATTAAAAATTAATAAATACCCGAAAAATTCTCGAAACACAACCTCTAGCAAAATTATACTTAAAATAATCGTAACATCACGATCACCAAAATGACATCAAAAACAGCAAAACGAAACCCAAAAATTTTTCGACGTTCAAAATGACCAAAATACCCCCCGAAGCCAAAAACACAATATTATACTCAAAACAAACATCTCAACACCCACATTATGAAAATAAGCACCAAATGTTATAAAAATGCACCCGAATATGAATTGAAGGTAAAATTACCATTTTGCCCCTAAGCTCCAATTTCCCCAAAAATCAAGTGTTTTACAATCTAACCCCCTTAAACAAATTTCGTCCTCAAAATTTTACCCAATAACATACTCATCATCAAAACACTTTTATATTTTAAGTTATACACAAATCCGGAAAGCATAGCTCACTTAGCACATGTTGTTATGGGTGATCAGGCCATAACCCCACAATACTAAGAGGGTGTTTCTCAAAACTTAAAAGCTAGTCAAAATTGATTATAAGCAGTTTTTAGATTATAAGTTGTTTATTTAAGTGTTTCTGAAAACTTAAATAGTAGATTATAATCTGATTTTAATCAGTTTTTTAAAAGTTGGGTTTTGCTACTTTTTTTTAAGCACTTATTTTTAAAGCAGTTTTGACCAAGTAAAAGACCATACTATCCCTACCTAATCTTCAATATTCCAAATTTGCCCACCCTATACACTTTAGTTTCCATCAAAATTCTTTTATTTTTAGGATTCTAATTAATATTTTTAGGATTCTAATTAATTTGGTAATATTTACATGGTAGTTTTTTATTTGTATAATTTATTGATAACACCAATATTATTATTATTATTAAATAAATTTTATTATTATTATTATTATTATTATTGCAAAATAAATTTTGAATTGACATTTAAAAAATCATTTTTATACAATAAATAAACTCAGGGACAGTTTGGTCATTTTGATAGTTTCTGCAATTAAAAACTGATTATAAGCTGATTTTAAAGAAACACTTAACTGATTATAAACTGATTATCAGCTGATTATTAACTAGTTTACAGAAACGCTTAACTGCTTATTTTTAATCTGATTATAATCTAAAAATCACTTATTCATAATAAGCTGAAAAGCTCCAGTTTTGAGAAACATCATCTAAGCGCTACAGACTGTTCCAGTTTTGCTCTAGGTTATGTTTATTATAAAATCAAACAAAAGCATTTTATTTTCAACTTCCACTCATCAACAATCATCACAAAATGCCAAAACTCAAGTGTTCAAGTCAAACCCAAATCAACCAAAACCATTACTAATATAACACTTGTCCATATGATACTCATCATTCTACCAACAACCCAGACTTATTCAAGAATGACATTCGATATCAACAAACCAAGATTATTCAAAACGTCTTCCAATAACCAATTTAATAGCAAACTATCATAAATAATACCAGACAAAACACATATACATTTATGATGTACAAAAGATATAATGATGTGATAGTGATGTAATGATATGCATGCATATGGTGCTATATCAAGACTATTAATAAACTACACTTTAACCCCCTTAAAATGATTTTGCCCATGAAATCAATAACGCACCTGAAGACTCAAACAAATGAGGGTATTTTGCTAGCATGAGTTCCTCTGCTTCCCAGGTGCATTCCTCAACAAAATGGTTACGCCAAAGAACCTTTACTGAAGCCACATCCTTTGAACGTAATCGCTTGACCTGACGGTCCAAAATAGCTACAGGCTGTTCCTCATAAGTACAATCATCAGTAATCTCAATGGTCTCTTAAGCCAGAACATGATTGGAGTTCGATAAATATTTCCTCAACATCGAAACATGAAAAGTTGGATGCACAGCTGTTAACTCGGGTGGTAAATCTAGTCTGTAAGCAACATCACCGACACGTTCTAGGACCTCATAAGGACCGATAAACCTGGGAGCCAATTTTCCTTTCTTACCAAACCGCATAACACCTTTAAAAGGTGCAATTTTTAGAAACACCCTATCACCAACTGCAAACTCAAGATGCCTTCGCTTAAGATCAGCATAATTCTTCTGTCTACTAAAAGCAGTACGGATCCGATCCTGAATTACCGGTACAACTTGGGCATTATACTGCAAAAGATCGGGACCCTCAATACGACGTTCACCGACCTCCTCCCAATATAATGGGGTTCTGCACCTTCTACCATACAATGCTTCAAAAGGAGCCATACCAATGCTAGCTTGATAACTATTATTATAGGCAAACTCTACCAACGGAAGATGATCTGCCCAACTTCCCTTAAAATTCAGAACACACAATCGTAGCATATCCTCCAAGGTCTGAATGGTTCTTTCAGACTGTCCATCTATTTGAGGATGAAAAGCCGTGCTATAATGAAGATCTGTACCTAGCCCTTTCTGAAGCTTCTGCCAAAACATGGATGTAAATTGAGCACCTCTATCAGATACAATGGAAACTGGTACCCCATGCAGACTTACAATCCAATTAATATACAACTTTGCATACTGAGACACTGTGTACTTGGTATTAACCGGAAGAAAATGTGCTGACTTGGTCAATCGGTCTACAATCACCCAGATCGAATCATAGCCACCAGGAGTCCTTGGCAATCCGACAACAAAATCCATAGTGATTCTCTCCCACTTCAACTCGGGTAGTGGTAACTCTCTCAATAAACCGGCTGGCTTGTGATGCTCATACTTAACTTGCTGGCAAGGTAAACATTAAGAAACAAACTCCGCAACATCATTCTTCATTCCTTTCAACCAATACATCTGCTTTAAATCTCGATACATCTTAGTAGAACCAGGATGTATAGTGTACTTGGAAGAGTGAGCTTCTTTCAAAATCTTTTTCTTTAAATCATCCACTGAAGGCACACACAACCTTGAACCGAACCGCAAAACTCCTTTTTCATCAATCGAGAATCGTTGGATTCACTTGACAAGACTTTCTGGCAGATCGTTGAGAACTCCTCATCCGTATTCTGCGTTGAAACTATCTCATCAAGGAAATCAGGTTTGACTGTCATATTAGCCAACAACACACCTCTATCACCTTCAATTTCTTTACCAGACATATGAAAAGTTAAACCATCACCTAGCAGTTGAAGTATCTCCCGTATCAACGGTCTTCTGGAAACTGAAATGTGGGACAGACTACCCACAGACTTACGACTTAGAGCATCAGCCACAACATTCGCTTTACTCGGATGATACTGGATGCTATAGTCGTAGTCTTCAAGAAACTCTACCCACCTTCTCTGTCTCAAATTCAAGTCTTTTTGGGAGTATACATACTTAAGATTCTTATGATCAGTGAAGATCTCACAAGTAACTCCATAAAGATAATGTCTCCAGATCTTGAGTGCAAACACAACTGCAGCCATTTCTAAATCATGTGTAGGATAGTTTACCTCATGCTTCTTCAGCTGTCTAGAGGCATAGGCGACTACTTTACCATGTTGCATCAACACACAACCCAGACCAATGCCTGATGCGTCACAATAAACAGAATACCCCTCAGTGCCTTCTGGCAACACAAGTACTGGTGCAGTAGTTAATCTTTCTTTAAGAGTAGCAAAACTCTCCTCGCAAGCATCATCCCAAATGAACTTAACACCCTTACGAGTGAGTTTTATTAAAGGTGCGGCTATTCTGGAGAAATCTTTGACAAACCTTCTATAATATCCTGCTAACCCCAGAAAACTCCGAATCTCAGTAACAGTCTTCGGTCTTTGCCAATTCATCACTGCCTCAATCTTCTGTGAATCAACCTGAATACCCTCTGCAGATATAACATGTCCCAGAAAGACAACCATGTCCAACCAAAACTCACATTTGGAGAACTTAGCATAAAGCTGATGTTCTCTTAAAGTCTGCAACACCAACTTCAAATGATGCTCATGCTCTTCCTTGGATTTTGAATATATCAGAATGTCATCAATGAATACGACGACAAACCGATCAAGATAAGGACTAAACACCCTGTTCATCATGTCCATAAAAGCAGCAGGAGCATTAGTAAGTCCAAAGGACATCACTAGAAATTCATAATGCCCATACCTCGTGAGAAAAGCAGTCTTAGGTATGTCACTCTTCTTCACCCTCAACTGATGATAACCCGACCACATATCAATCTTGGAGAAAAACTTTGCTCCCTGCAACTGATCAAACAAATCATCAATCCTGGGCAATGGATATCTGTTCTTCACAGTCACCTTATTCAGCTGTCGATAATCGATACATAGCCTCATTGATCCATCTTTCTTTTTCACAAAAAGCACTGGAGCACCCCACGGTGAAGTACTCGGTCTAATATATCCCTTCTGCAACAAAGTCATTCAATTGCTCTCTCAACTCTTTAAGCTCTGCTGGAGCCATCCTATATGGAGGCATAGAAATAGGATTGGTTCCAGGTACAAGATCAATGGAGAATTCAATCTCTCGTTCCGGTGGTAACCCCGGTAAATCGTTTGGAAACACGTCCATGTAATCTCGTACTGTCGGGATATCTTCAAGTTTCGCTTCTTCCTTGCTCACATCCCGAATAGAAATAAGGTAGGCATTACAACCCTTTCACAACAATCTTCTAGCTCTCATAGCTGAAATTAGCCAACTGGTTCCATTGATTTTAGAGCCATAAAATGTCACAGTCTTGTCGGCCTTATATGCAAACACCACTACCTTATCCTTACAATTCAAATTAGCTCCATGCCGAGCTAATCAATCCATACCCAAGATGACATCAAATTCTATCACATCTAACGCCACTAGATCCGCAAGAAGTTCAACATTTTCAACTTTAACAATGCAATCCTTGTATACCTTTAAAGATTCTACCTCCTCTCCTAAAGGTGTATGAACAACTAATGGCATTTCCATAGGTTCGATGTAATACTCAGCCTAGATGCAAAACTAGGTGATATGAATGAATGAGTAGCTCCAGGATCTATCAATATGTGTGCATCTAGAGAATAAATAGAAAGAGTACCTTGCACCACATTGTTGTCAACTTGAGCATGCTGATGATTTAGGTTGAACACCCGAGCATAATTCTGGTTTTGACCTGATTCCGATTCTGATTTTGGTTCTGACCATTACCTTGTCCCACTGGTTAAATTGCTCTACCATTCTGTTGGTTTCCATTATTTGCAGCACCCTGGTATCCATGACCCTACTGATATTGCTGACCCTGATAGCCCTGATAACCGCGACCCTGCTGGCCCTAATATCCTCGGCCCTGCTGGCCCTAATATCCTCGGCCTCCATTGTAACCTCGATCACCCTGATAAAAAAAACCTCGACCTCCCTGATATCTGTTACCGTTAAACTGTCCACGGCCACCATTACCTCTACCATAACCATTTCCATTCTGATAGTTACCCCTATATGCTTGATTGCCAACAGGTCTGAATTGAGTATGCTGACCTGCCTGAGTCTGATTGCGCCTAGAAATTGGACAATCTTTGACTTGGTGATCCATCTGTCCACAGTTAAAACAAGCTCCAGTCTTCCTTCTGCACTCTCCCATATGGTGTAAGCCATAAGATTCACAAGTAGGGGCTCTAGGACCCTGTTGCTGGTAGCGCCCACCATTATCATTGCCTCTCTGACCACATATACTGCCCCTGATAACCTAGCTGATTCCCTGGCTTGTTCTTCTTTCTGTTTAATTCTCCAGCATCATCCTTCCTTTTTCTGTTTTCTAACCACAGAGCCAGAACCTCAACTCAATTTTTATAACTCATTTATCAAATAATATCACATCAGTCCCTATGCAAAAATCATAATTCATACCAACACCCAAAATCGTTAAAAATTCTTAAGTAGTCTCTAAAATTCAAAAATTTTCAGAAAATAATTCCATCATTTAAAAATTCTAAAAACATTCCAGTAGCTTCTCCAACATCTGAATAACGTGTGTGCAAAATTTCAGATTAATCCAAATTTATTTGGTCCCCCAAAAATATTTTACAACATTCTGATTCTGTTTGAACCACTAAAAATCAGTACAGCCAAAATCATCATAAATCCTTCACATTTCGTTACAAAAAAATTATCCAAATAATTTTCTCATATTATAGACATCATGATGGACAACAAATAAAAATTTCATAATTTTTCAAGACATCTAAGACCTTTAAAATAATTTTCAAAACAGATACCATCAAAAAAACCCTTAACCAACAGCAGTGTCAATTCTTAATTTATTTCGGAACCTAAAAATTAGAACCAGATTCCAAATTATTTTTTACAGATTCACAACATCCTAATAAACAACATATCAAAAATTTCATAATTTTTAGAAACCTCTAAATCCCTCAATTTAATTTTTAAATCGGATTCATACAACCAGTTACCATACTGGCAGCAGTTGAGAAATAAATTTATTTCGAAATACAAACATTTTACCCAGACCTCAAAATATTTTTTATAAATGCCTAACATCATATCCTAAAACATATCAAAAATTCAGATCTAGATCATTTACCAATAATTTTTAAAAATTCGACAAAGTTACTAAAATATCAGCAATCACAAGCAGTAATAAATTTTCACTTTATTAATGAATTAAAAATATAAATCAAACATGAAAATTCAAAAATAAATTTCTAGATCAAGTTTAACATCCCTAGAACAGATGACAATTGCCAAAAATACCAGATCATTAACTTAAACTCCCAAATCAAATATTAAACATCAAGAACCTCCATAATCACCCTACAACTTTTTAATTATTTTTAATTAATTAAAAATCGAAATAAATCAAAAATATTATTTTCTAACACCCTAAACATCATACAAACATCCAACAACACAAATCATGCCATAAAGTTGGAAGAAATTGAAGAAAACCTCTTAATTTCGAAACTGCCAGAAATTAGAAGCCAAAAACGACAGGCTTCGGTTCCACGCTGCCACGCCGAACGACACGCGTGGCTCACCGAACGACAACGCCTCCAACTAACCCCAAATTTAATTATTTTCAGAATTATTTAAATTAGTTCATTAATTATTTAATTAATTAATTTAATTTATTTTAATTAAAAATTAATAAATACCAGAAACACAACCCCTAGCAAAATTATACTTAAAATAACCGTAACGACATCACGATCACCAAAATGACATCAAAAACAGCAAAACGAAACTCGAAAATTTTTCGACAGCCAAAATGACCAAAATACCCCCCGAAGCAAAAAACACAATATTATACTCAAAACAAACATATCAACACCCATATTATGAAAAATAAGCACCAAATGTTATAAAATACACCCGAATATGAATTAAAGGTAAAATTATCATTTTGCTCCTAGGCTCCAATTTTTCCAAAAATCAAGGGTTTTACAAAAATAGAAAAAATTTTAAAAATTTGTTGGGATGCAAATTTGAGGAAATTACACTTTGTACCTTTAAACGGTTTTTCCCTTTTCAATTTTATGGCACCGAAACTTTTTTTTTTTTTCAAAGTATTGGTTTTTACTTATTGAGGCATTGATTTTTGTTATTTTTTTTCATTTTTTATTTTTATTTTTATTTTTTTATTTATAAATAATTTTTAATACCATATTTTTAATATACATATAATATATATATATAACATATAAATAATATATACAAAATACACATACAATAATTAATAACTGTACTCAATATATATCAAGCATTCACCAAACATCTATCATCTGTACTAAACATCTATCAAATATCTACTAAATATTTATTAAATATCTATTAAATATATATAAAGTGTTTTTAATATTTTTTATTTTTTTTAATTTTATATTTATACAATATCTACACAATATTTACATAAAATATATACAATATACACAAACAAATATATAACATTCACATATTTATCAAATATCTATAATATCTACTAAACATCTACTAAAAATCTACACTATCTATAAAAAATCTATACAGTATCTGCATAATAAAATTAATTTTTTTAAAATTTTTTATGAGTATTATATGTAAATTTATTTAAAAATAAATTTAATAATTTTTATTAATATATTTTTATATATTTTACTTTTTTCGTGAGTATTATTTATTTTATGTAATTAAAATTATTATTTTTATATAAATTAATAATTTTTATATACTAAAAAATAATTTGAAATATTAATTTTTATTATTTTATTATAGTATTTTTATTTAGTTGTGAACTTTAAAAAAAGATAAAAAAATTGAAGTAAAATATTAATTATAATGAGAGAAAATATATTTTTGAAAAAAAATAATTCTTATTTTATTAAGGAGTGAAATATTTTTAAAATTTTACTCTAATTTTTTATAAAAGTATAAATATTTTTATTTTTTATAATATTTTTTTAAAATAAAACTTATTTTTTAAGTAGTTTTTATAAATATCCCCGTAAATTTTCCCTTATAATAATAGATAATTACACTACATGCCTCTTATTAGATTTCAATTTTCGAAGTTACAGGCCCAACATTTTTTTTTTCAATTTTGTAAAAACAATGCCCATTTTTTCATTTTTACTTTTTTTTCAAGTTGTTTTTTTATTACTTTTTAATTTTTATTTTTTTCGATTTAGTTTTATTTGCATTTTGTATTCAAAATAATTTTTTAAGGTCATACTATTAATATGCATATAAAAAATTAAATAAATATATATACAACAAAATAAAATAATGTCTATCAAACATCTACTAGATATATACTAAACATATACATAATGATATTAATATTCACATAATTTTATTTTTTAAATTTTTTATTCTTATAACATCCACGATATTTATATAACTTTTACATAACATTTACATAATTTCTATTTAAAATATACAGAATATAAATAATATATAAACAACAACTACCAAATATTTACAATATTTATCAAACATATATAAAATATCTATCAAACATTTATATAATATTTATATAATGAAGTTATTATTTTTTAAACTTTTTTATCTGTATAATATGTAAATTTGTTTAAAATTATATTTAATAATTTTTATTGATATATTTTTGTATCTTTTATTTTTTTTTATATATTTTTAGTGTTCATTTATTATTTATAATCAAAATTAAAATTTTTTACTTATAAAAATTAATGAATTTTAATGCTAAAAAATTTTAAATATTAATTTTTATTTTTTATTAGGCTATTTTTATTTAATAGTAAAATTTGAAAAAAAAATTGAAATAAAATATCAATTATAGTGAGAAGATGTATTTAAAAAAAAACTCTTATTTTAGTGAGGAGTAAAATATTTTTAAAATTTTACTTTAATTTTTTTTAAAAGGGTAAATAATATTTTTTAAATAAAGTTTAGGGACATTTACATAACTACTATAAAAAATAACTTTTATTTCAAAAATATAATAAAAGTTAAAAATATTTACACTTTTATAAAAAATTGATACAAAATTTTAAAAATACTTCATTTCTAGCTAAAACAAAAGTTTTTTTTTTAAATACCCCTTTCTCACTACAATCAATATATTACTTCAAAAATTTTTTTTTTCCAAAGTTTACTGGTAAATAAAAATATTCTAATAAAATAATAAAAATTAATATTTTAAATTATTTTTCATCATACAAAAATTATAATTTATTATAAAAGAAAAAACATTTAATTTTAATTATAAAAAATAAAAAATAAATAAAATATATAATTGAAGCAATTTTTTCATATTATACACATAAAAAATAAAAAATATATATATAATTTCGTTATATAGATATTATGTAGATGTGTTATAAATGTGATATAGATATGATATAAATATTGTAAATGTGTTTTAGATATTTTGCGTATATTATGCTTTTGTTATTTAAGTTATGTGTATTTTATGTAAAAATTATTAAATGTGATATAGATATTGTGTGAATATTGTGTGGATGTTGTAAAAATAAAAAAATAAAAAATATATTTAAATAAATATTAAAAATAATATATAGATATGTTGTAGATCTATTGCAAATGTATTATTGATGTGTTGTAGATATATTATAGATATTATAGATGCATTTTGTATTGTTAAGTGTATATTTTATATATATTATATATATTATGTTTATGTTGTATATATATTTATTTTTTTGTGTATATTAAAAAAATAAAATTAAAAAAAATTTACATAAAAATATGAATAAATTAAAATTAAAAAATTAAAAAAGTAGAAAACAAAATGAACGTGAAAAACATAATTTTGAAAAAAAAAAAAAAACCACGTCCAGTGTTTTTGTAAATAAAACGCAGCGCTATAGTGTTTTAAAAGTGTAAAACTTTTTAACGGGTACAGTATGATTTTATTTTCTCAGTTAGTTTTGTAAATGTACCTTCTGATTGTGAAAAAATGACATGTAATTTAAACAAAGCCCAATAGAGAAAACACAACATGAGGCCCAGTTGATGCCCGAAGAAATCTACCAAGAGAGCTAGGGTTTCAGTTACACCACCTATATATACTTCCTCATCGAATTCTATTTTAGGGTTTACAGGGTGAGGGCTAGAGCAAGAGCGAGAGAGACTCAGAGACTACCGCCGAGGAAATGGTGAAGTTTCTAAAGCCAAACAAGGCAGTAATTGTCCTCCAAGGCCGCTACGCTGGCCGCAAGGCGGTGATCGTCAAGTCATTTGACGATGGCACACGTGACCGCCCCTATGGTCACTGTTTGGTTGCAGGGATAAAGAAGTACCCCAGCAAGGTTATCAAGAAGGACTCTGCCAAGAAGACGGCCAAGAAATCTCGCGTCAAGTGCTTCATCAAGCTTGTTAATTACCAGCACTTGATGCCCACTCGCTACACCCTAGACGTTGACCTTAAGGACATTGTCACCGCCGACGCCTTGCAGAGCAAGGATAAGAAGGTAGCGGCTGCTAAGGAGACTAAGGCCAGATTCGAGGAGAGGTTCAAGACTGGCAAGAATAGGTGGTTCTTTACCAAGCTCAGGTTTTGAGCTTTGCTTTCAGAGTTCATTTCTTTGAAATTTCTCTGTTTCTTTCCTTTAGATTTAAACGAGTATGTTTTGATTTAAGACTTGTAAAGTAGCAATCGTTATCTTGGATCTTATGATTTATGTGCTGTTTTGGTGAATTTGTCTGGAGTTATTTCTGAGAATATACAATGCATTATTAGCCTCTGCCAAGATTAGATTTATAAATTTCTATGAATGATTGTTAAAATGGGACTATTATAAGAGGGATGGCTTGTTGGCTTTTAGTTATGATAGTGGATTTTGGTGTTCATTGATTGGTTAAATATTTTGCGATTTTATTAAATCTGCTCATTTTCGAACTGACAATGTTCTTAATTGCCTTTCTTTTGCGATAATGATGTGTTATTGACATTCCTTCTTAAAGTTTTGGTATATCAGATTCCTTGTTATTGGTTGAGTTGGCTTTTGGCTCTTGTGAAGTAAGTTCCTATTCTAAATTCTTACGGAGGAATATGCACATAAATTTAGTGTTGGTTCTGTTGAGATCTGCAATGGTTCAGATATTTTTGGATCTATTAATCTTAAATAGTTTTATGGATGCGCATTTTCTTGCTTTATTATGAATTTGTTGAATGCTTTCTGTTTTTATTTTTCTTCTTTTGGGTTCAGCACTTGGATATGTTGTGCTAAGTTTATCATGGTCATGGTGTTTTTTACTGTTAGGTTCTGAATCTGATGAATGTTATAGTTTTCCTTAGAGATCAACTCAAGACCTCTATATATTTTGTGTTATTAAGTCTAGCAGACATGGGCTTATATTTTTTAGTGTTTCACTTTTGAGTGTTGTTCAGTTTTGGCACATTTTATTTAGAGGGACTAGTAGTGTAGTACAGTTAGGCTGCATTTGCTGTGCAAGAAATGGGGTAAAATGGAGTTTGCTACCATCACTTGAGAAAAAGTATAGTTGATCCAAGCCATTATATTTTGTGATTAGATATCCATCGACTTGATAGAATCATGTTCATCATTTTTTCCTTGAAACTATAAATTAGCCGGATATAACATTCTTACACCTAGAGAGAGGAGAGAGAACCTGGACTTCAGCCAAATTCTACACACATCGAAGGTGTATTTTGCCAATTCTATATCCTTGAAAATTCCGAAAGTACAAAATTTGAAGTACTTGTGCAGAGCAACCCCATTGCCCATCTTTGCTTTCTGATCACTTGCAAGGCCAGTTACTGTTTTTCTTACACCTAGAGAGAGGGGAGAGAACCCTGATCTTTAGCCAAACTCGACACACATCGAAGGTGTATTTTGCCTGAGGTGGAAGTTCCTCCAGGAAAATGCCATCACTTCTATTTCTTCTTTCTTAACAAGTTATGTGCTTGGCCTGAGTGGAGATTTCAGTTGGGCAAGTTCTGATCTACTAATTCTATATGTTAGTTATAGAACCCTGTAGTTTAGAGAAAACTATGGAGTATTTAGTTTGATAGATTGGTTCATGGATAGCTTTGTATCAAAATGTACCTTGCGCATGCTTTATTGTTGATCCTACTAGTGGCGAATTGCAATGTTGGTTATTTGTGTCCTGAGCTTTTGGTTATCTTTGTCACTAAGGTTGGCCTTTGGGTTTTAGATTCAAGAGGACATGTATCTAGAAGTTGTTGCTGGGGTTTTTGACTCTCTCCGTTTTTGGAATTGGTTTGTTTTAGTATTTATAAATGTAGTCTCAAAATATTTTGTCTAGGGCCTTTCTTGTTTCTACTGCCTTTTACTCGTACCTAAGTTTTATTATATTATTTGGTCTTGGCAGATTTTTTTAACAAATTATATATATTGCTTAAAAAAAACTGACTTTTAATAAGATGGAAGCCAATTAAGGCTAATGCAATTTGTCATTTTGATTGATTATTAAATATGTTCTTGGATTGGTTAACAACTATTGGTTTTGATGTTCTTTGAGGACTTTTTATGGCTATATTTAACTGTGTAGGCGTAAGTTGGAGTATTTTTGCCATCTTTGCAAGGGATTGGATTTTACCTGTTTAACTTGGACTGAGAAGTATCTGTTCGCGATTTTGCTGGGAGTCTTAATTTAAGTTTTCAAATATCTTTCTTGGGATCTTGAGTGCTTTTGGTTTTTCTCTTTTAAACGTTATTTTAATGTTTGTACGATTCTATTGTCTCTGGTTTTTTTTGTCAATATTCTTTTATTTGTTGAAATGTGGTTTATAGACTCTGGGTTTTTATTTCAAACTTAAAATACATTTTTTTTCAATTTAAAAAATATTCATTTTATTTTCAATTTATAACAGATGACGCATCAAAAAATATTTAATAAAGCTACTAAAAATATGTTTTAAATTTTTTTAATAAAATTTAAAAAGTCACGTCAACTTGATAAAAAAAGCTTAGTTTAATTTTTGAAGAAAAGAAAAAAGACTTATTACTTCTTTTCGAATTTTAAAGACGAGCAACAAATGAATTATGAGAAAAATTGCTTCACGATAAATCACATAAAGCAAGCGAGGCGGTGTCACACCATAGAAATTTCCACAATCTTTATGAAGAAATTGAGCCATGCAGAATTTTGATATATCTCTTTGCTAGCATGGAACACGTAAGTTTTGAAGAAATAGTTCAAGAGAAGAAATAAAGGGATGATGGCATGAAATGAAGCTATTCATAACATGCTGGGATTGGCTATGAAGTTTTTACACCTATTATTATACGATTTCAGTCCATTTAGTTAACCTATCTCATATGCTGCACAAAATAATTGGAGAATATATTAATTGATGTGCAGTTTATCTTAATGATTTTCTTTAAAAAAAAATCTATGCTGAACTCTCTTTAGAGTTTATTGTCAAAGGGCAAGAAGACAAGATATTGAGATTTGTAGGAAGCACCAAGAGCTTGGAATCATAAAATTAATAAACTCAAATAATTGAATGCTTTCTTCTCTAAAGTAAGTTTTTTAATCTCCCAAATTTAAGTTGTACTCGGCAAACAAAATGGAGTCACTTATATTATATTATGAATTTTGGGAGAACCACATCCCAAAATTTAGCTCAATTTTTTGAGAACCCGAAGTGTATCTAAGCCAGATATTATACTTTCAGTGTGAAATTTAACAAGTCTTATGCTGTATTAACTTCCACCATTTTATTAAAACATAATCAAGCTGATGAGTTTGCCACAAACTAATGGTGCTACTAATGACAAACTTAATCTAAGGAAACAAAAGAATTAGCAGAACCCCCAAAAAAAAAAGGAAAAAAAGAAAAGGAGACTAGTTTAATTATAGAAATAATTATTGACATTTAAGACAACGTGAATGCGAAGCTTTACAAAAATAAGGAAATTATATAAACCTTTGCTGTAAGAGAAAGAAAAACACGAAACAATCTCTAATTGTTCATTGCTTTTCTCCTAATAAAATGTGGGCTTGTTTTAGTGTTTGACAAAATTTAACCATCAAATTCACTATTAATATAGCAGGGAAGGGAACCCAATGGAATTAAAATCAAATAAAATGTTTACAAATAAACAAGAAAAGGTAAGAAACTAGGAGAAAATGAAGGAAAATTCACTCTTAACAAGCAAATGCTTTCTCAATTAACAGAAATTCTAGCTTGTTTGAGGTCATCTAGCTCTTTCTGTTGCTCAACAATTTTAGCTTGCTGATTCTCCATCTCCCGCTACTCTACAAATATAGTTTTAATGATTGAAAATTCGGAAGTAGCCATATACATAGTAGTTGAATAAATTCAGAGATTAGCTACCCCAACCCTTGATTGATCAGCCAATCTTAATGCAAGTTCTGCTGATTTCTCCATTCCTTTTGCCAATTTTCACTGCAAATTCTAAAACCTTCAATTTGCAAGAAATCATCAATTTATAAAAACAAAACTCAAATAATTCAAAAAAAATCAAAAGGAGTAAAATATATACTTGATAGGAAATTTAACTTTTTTTAGTAACTATATATTTTTAAAAAAGTAATAAAATATACTTTGTAAAACATCACTTGTTTAAATTATTAAAAATTGCATACTATAGTGTAATTGGTGAGAATTTTAACTTACATGATGGATTATTATACTTTTGAAATATATGGGAGATTATTATAAAATGAGAGTATATTTCAAAAGGAGAGTATTCCACGTTAAAAGTTTACATATATTGAAAGGAAAAAAAATTAATTCAAATTTTAGTGGGATTAATAATTTAATATATAATATTTTAATGAGAGTGGTGATATGAATAAATTCATCAATTGTGTTAATCATTAAATTAATAATAGTCAAATATTTATTATATATATATATACAGAATATCAAATATTTAAATCTTATACATTTTTTTAATTTTAAAATTATTCAATGAAAAATAATTGAACAAATTAACTTAATTTCTGTCTCGAAAGGTGAAATATATTAGCATTTAGCAACTGAAAGTCGAAATTAAATATCTCTGAGAAATAGATTCCAAAACTATAAAACCAAAACTTATGGGTACAATATACATTTGCATATCTAAGGATCAATCTCAATGATTGCGAAACAAATAAAAAAGATGAGGGAATCTATCTTTCATATGTCTAAGTGTATATACATATATATATATGTATTATTATTATTATTATTATTATTATTATTATTATTATTATTATTATTATTATTATTATTATTATTATTATTATTACCATCAAATAAAATATCTTAAATATATATCTAAAATAAAAAATCGTTAGCGCAAGCAAATTATAAAAAGATACAATAGAATTATATCTGCCATTAATTTTTTATAGTGAGCCAAACAGAAAAAGAAATAATATAGATATATTTCATAATATATTGTATATCACTATAAATTATTTACCTATTGAAATCAAATTATTAATATAAATACATCACTTGCTTTAAATAAGCAAAACTGCCAAAAAAACCGTTCAAAAAACATATCTTATAATATTTTATCAACTATTATAATTTTAAACTAAAAATACAAAATTAATATTCACATATAAATTAAAAAGAAGCATAAAGAAAATCTAATAAGATATATGTCTTATACAAAATTCATAAATGTTTTTATTATTATCAAAATAAAAAGTTTTGTATGTGTAACTAGAATTTTGACTTATTTTAAATGTAGAATTAATTGAAAAATCATCCAAATTCTAGTAAAATAAGTCATGTTTTTTCCCTTGTCTATAAAAGAAAAAAATTAAAGTATATTATATGATTTAATAAATTAGATTATTTATGATGTCAAAAAAAATTTATAATATGAAATTATAGCCAACAATCCAAACAATTTTTTGTGAATCTTCTATTATCATTTTAGTATTATTTTGCTTTATAATTAATGTGCTTATTAGTTTAGTAGTATATCAAATTAATTTCGTCATTATCATGCAATATGTGCAAACATATTATATTAGTACATCAAAATATTTATATTATATAATATAATAATTTAAAAAATAAATAAATAATTTTAATCCTCAAAAATTTCTTAATGAACTTAACATTCCTCAAATTTTGTCCTGTAATTTTGTATTACTGTTTTTTTTAAAAAATTAAAATTAAAGGAAAAGAAATGTCATAATAATAAAAATTGGATTCCTCGTTATCAGAAATTTATTGTAGAATAAAATTAAAAATATATTCTCTGAGAAAATTCTGATAACGAGGAGTCAGAATTTGACCAAATACATAAAACTGAAAATGAAGATGGTTTTGTTATTAATGTTTGGTCAGGGTGTTTCGTTGGAGCATAACCATAAAATAATAATTTTCTGTCCCATAAAAATAAATTTACTTTTTATTTTATAATAATTAAAAAATATTAATTATTTTTATTAAAAATATTAATTTACATATAACTTTTTTATTATATCTTTATATGTGATATATTTAATAAATATCATTACATAAAAATACTATAAAAAATTTACATGATAAATAATTTATTAAAAAAATAAATTATAATTTAGAATAATAATAAAAAATTCATATTTATATGAAAACAGTAATAATAATAATAAATATAATTTAATCGACAAGTAAATTAATTTATTTGAAAAAAAGGATAAAAAAAAGGAAGAAAAACAAAATTGAAACGACAAGTCACAGAAAACGTACTAAAGGGCATGGAAAGTGAAAAGGTTGACGCTTAATAATCTGTACTTCATTTCAGAAACCTGACATTATCATTATCCCCACTTGTCTTCTTTTATATGGTGATTTTCTCACGCCCCATTTCTTTATTATTATATAATTCAATTTTGATTTATAATTCGATATTTTAGCATCAACTTTTAATATTGTAGACAATACAGTAACCTTCAAATGACCACCACGCATGGAGTAACTAAAAAAAACTCTTTACTTCAAATTTGGGAACATGCATGAATATCATGCAGGAGGAAAATGATGATAAACCTGAGCTATCCACTAGATTTGCTGCCTGCCAGAAATATATTGAACAACTTATCAATAATAATAATCAAAGTGTAATAACAGAGATATATAGCACGGTATTAATTTGGTTGCAGGGATAAAACAAGGCAAGTTCATAACATTCAATAAAAATGAAGGATATTTTTCATTTCACCTCAAATAGAAAGAGCAATTAACTATTAACGTATAGTTTGATAATTAGAAGTATATATCGTTTTTATCTTAGTCTTGAATTTAAATCTTAAGTATTTCTTATTCTCCATTTATAATTAATAAAAAAAAAAAAAGAGCAATTAGAAGTCCCTCCTAAATCCAACAAGAGAAAAGCCTAATGTCACCTCCTCCTATCTTCTACGAGGCTATAAGAAAAATCTACATGAAACAAAGCATAGCATTATACTTGTTGAGAAGCTTAGTCAAATGTTATAATTAAGAAGGAACGAGTCAAATTTAATAAATATTGATAGTTAAGTTTTTTTAAGATTGTATGTTTAAATTTTATTTTATTACTATTGTTGTGATTCTATATTTTGATTATTAAATTTTTAGAATGCAAATTTGATTGTGTTTATTAAAATTTTCAATATAAATTTACAATTAAGTATCATGAATAAAAATTGGTAAGTTATTTTTTTTTCCAAATTAATTTTTTTTGTCTTCCTACATTTATCATATTGCTACGTAGTAAAAAACTAATACAATACTTACAATATCCATGAAATTATCATACAACTTGACTCTTATATGCTTCACTTAATTCCCTTAATATTCATTCCTTAAATTGATGATATTTAACTTCTCCTTAGATAACAAATTACATTTTAAAATACTCTCAAAGAGTTTTATTAGGCCTCCATAACAATTTTAAGCTCAATTTAATTGTTTGCCACATGGTTAGAGTTTCACATATTTCGAGTATAGTATAAAATCCTAACATCTCAGCAAAAATTAGAAAAACTGAAGATTAAGAGTTGTGTAGTTGTGAATTTTTTTTAGAATTTTATTTTTATTTTTTATTTTTTTTAGATTTTCATTTTCTAATAATTTTTCAAATGGAAAATTGGGAAAATGGAAAATATGTCTAGTTAATCTTATTTTCAATTTTTATTTTCCATTTTTATATAATATTTAAATAACTATTTTTTGAATACTTTTATATAAAAGTATAATTCCATAAACGATTATCTAAATATTATATATTTTTTCAAATCTTAATTAAATAATATTTTTAAATAATAAAAAATTTTAAATTATTACAAATCAACATAAAAATAATTTTCAAATTTTAAAATAAAATATAAATAAATAAAATAGAAAAGTCTAAATAAAGAAAAACTCACAAAGTGGGAGTAATCAAATACGTAAAAAAAATAGTTTGTGTAGAAGATTTTATATTTTCCATTTAAAAAAAATGAAAACTAAAATTTAAAACTCATCTATTAACAAATATCAATTTTTTCTTCTGATTTTTCACATGAAAATATTTCTAACTAAACAATAAATTCTATTTATCATTTTTCTTTATAACTTTTTTGCATAACATGACATGTTTTCTACAACTAAACAGATGAATTCTTCAGTTGTGGAAAATATTTTTTATTTTTATTTTTACTTTTTAAATTTTTAATTTTCTAATTTTTCAAATGAAAAATTTAAAAATTGGAAACATGTTTACTTAATCTAGTTTTCTAATTTCTATTTTTTATTTTTATATAATATTAAATTAATTTTCTTTCTTAAATAATTTAATACAAAAATATAATTACTTAAACTATTTCATGATCTAAATATTTATGCATATTTTTCCAAATTAAAAATGAAATCATAATTAAATAATATTTTTAAATAAAATAAAAAAAATTAAATTATTATAAAATTAACCAATACTCTCTACAATCTATATTTTCTTTAATTTTTTAAAAAATTACTTATAATATTTTTAATCTTAATTTCAAATAATTTTTTTCTCTCAAGTCTTTAATTAAAATCGTCTATAAACTATCTCTCAAGTCTTGAACTATGCCAAAATCCTCTTTGAATTATCCCAAAACCGTCTTTTCGAACTGTTTGAAACTATTCTATTAAACCACCTGCCAAACTACCTTCGAAGCAGCACTTGAACATGAGCTTGCAGTTCTAGAACTGCCCTTAGTTTTAATAAATTTTTAAATCTAAATGATGGATAAAAATTCAAAATCAACTCTACTTGAATCGTGACCAGTTCTACTATAATAACAGTTAAAAGCTAAATAAATCATTTAATTATTAGCAAATAAGGCAATCTTCAATGAAAATTAAATAAATGGAAGACTAGTAGGTAATCATGAAACCAATTAATAAAACGAAGATGCATGCAAAGAATGTAATAAATTGATTAGGCCTCGTGAATATAGAAAGAATTGAAGAGTTATTAGGTCTTATATAATAAATTGGATTTGAGTGTCAAAGGTCGATTCACCTACCTGTAAAATAAGGAGAATAAATCAGACTCTAGTAGAAAAATTTTAATATCTACATCAGTTTAATTTATCTGCAGATAAAAAAATTAAAAAAATAAAAAAAATTATATATGAGGCTTCATCCCTATTTATAATTGAAGAATAGAGAATAAAGTTTAAATGTAGCATAAATTTATAGGAGGTGTTAATATCATATGGCGGCTTTTTCAAGTATCTATCTTTCGAACACCAAAAGTTCGATCAGTCTCTTAGAGTTTGATACCAATACTCATCGTTTCTTGCAAGCTCGGTCTTAAGCTAGCGGAGTACCGAACGTGGTCATCAATTAGTTATTTAAAGAATTGGGCCCTAGGAGCCATTAGTTAATTGATCAATTAGTCAAATTCATTTATTATTAATTGGGCTTATAATAAGTTAGGCTCACCTTATAATCAAATTAACTTAAGCCAATTTGTAGGGATCCTCCTCCTTATTATAAGCCTTTTAATTCTTTTATTTTTAATCAATGTGAGATTACCCCACAACCTTTTACACTCCCCCCTTAAGTGGCAATTCGGCCACTTGACAAGTATCGACGGCCCAACCCGGACCCGTCAGGGTACTGTAACTCTACCCTCATACTTCGGGTTCGGATCCTAACTCGATAGGCTCTGATACCATGTTGAGAATTTGGGCCCTATGAGCTATTAGTTAATTGATCAATTAGTCAAATTCATTTATTATTAATTGGGCTTATAATAAGTTGGGCTTATAATAAGTTGGGCTCACCTTATAATCAAATTAACTTAAGCCAATTTGTAGGGATCCCCCTCCTTATTATAAGCCTTTCAATTCTTTTATTTTTAATAAATATGGGATTACTCCATAACTTTTTACAGTGAGCCGAATACTAAAAGGGTAATATCAAATATACAGTGTGGAATTATTAATTCAGTTACAAGAATAAAACAAGGCAAGTTCATAACATTCAATGAATATAAACATTTCAAATTTATTATCCCATAATATATATATATATATATATACATATATATATACATATATAATAGGATATATTTTCAATTCACCTGAAACAAAAAGAGCAATTAGAAGTCCCTCCTAGCCAATCAACAAGAGGAAAGCCTAGTGTCACCTACTCCTGTCTTCTATGAGGCTATAAGAAAAATCGACATGAAACAATCCATAAACATTGTATTAATTACATCCATGAAATTATCATAAAACTTTACTCTTATATGCTTCCCTTAATTCCCTTATTATTTTCATTTCTTATGCCAATTATATTTAAATTCTCATTAATTATCTTGATAAAAAAATTCTACTTAATTACATAGCAAATTACATTTTAAAATACTCTCAAGAATTTTTATGAACCTCAATTAATTTCCTAGCCTGTCACATGATTAGAATTTCACGGATTTCTAGTATAGTACAAAATCATACCATCTCAGCAAAAACTGGAGTTTTTGATTTTTTTTTTCTTTTTTAATCCATTCGAAATATATTTGACCGTAAGTTTTTTTTTTCATAAATTATTTTGACAACAAATACGAATAACTTAATCGTAGTTATCCCAAACCCACTTAGAAATACTGCTAAAAAAACCCACTTAGAAATGTTTATATTTAATTAATTTAATTTGTCTCTCAAAATTAAAAAATTATAAATTTCTCAAAAATTACATGTTTGTAAATAATTTCAAATGTTAATTTTTTTTGGTCAGGAATGCTAGAGAATAACATTTCAAATGTTAAAATTATTTAAAGAAAAAATTACATGAATTTGTCTCTTTTTTTATTTTGGTATTTATATAATTTTTTTATTAGTTGAATGTAAAATATTATTAAAGAGCTATATTTAAATATCTCTAGCCATTCTATTTATAATTTCTGTGATAGCCCGACTTGTATAATATTATTCGTTTTGGGCATAAATTTTTACGATTTTATTCTCAGACTTAGATTTACCTTCAGGTCTAAAATGCGTTGTATAAGTCAAAACGTACCTCAGACTTAAATACTGCTTTCTCTTCTTGCTCATAACCGATGTGTGATTTGCTTAAAGATAAACAGTAATACGCCATAGGGACATTATAGTCTCCCACCTCAAGAGATTCAGCGTCCGTACTAAAGTTTGCCTCACCATCAGCCAGAGGAGCAGGTCTCTTGGCCCTAATACTAAGTTGTGATAACCCAACTTGCACAATATTATTCCCTTTGGATATAAGCTGTTGCGATTTTATTCTCCGACTCAGACTTAACTTTAAGCCTAAAACGCATTGTAAAAGTCAAAGCGTGTCTCAAATTTAAATACTATTTTCTCACCATATATGTAATTGATGTGAAATTTATCTAAGAATGTTCAGTATCACACTATAGAGACATTACAATTTCAGTATGATTAGGCTAAGTGGATCATATTTTTAATAAAATAATAATAATAATAATAATGAACATGTCATTAATTTAATGGTGTTGAAGTGACCAAAGTGATTTTTTTATTCTTTTTTGTTCTTACGAAATAGAAAAACAAAAGACATTTTTTTTTATTATTCTCGACACTGATTTTGATTCTTTGATTCTCCTTTATTATACAGCATTTGCATCATGTAAATATATTATTAAAATTTTTGCGAATGTATATATTGACCTTAAAAATAATTTTAATAGTAATTAGTCACTTTATCTTGTAAAAATTTAATATTTTATATTAACAAAAAAAATAATATCTATTAATTATAATTGACGTCACAATGTTAAATTAATAAAAAAAATTTATAAAAATATAAATTGACCTTTAAAATAATTAATAAAAAAATTATTTAAAAAAATAAAAGTTAAAAAATTATAAATAAATACCCGTATCTAAGTTTTATTTTAACAAAAAAATATATTATATTGATTTTAGCATAATCAAATTCATAAAAATAAATTATTGAATTTCATAATAATTAATTCTAAATTTACAGTATTATTATTAACACAAATCTTAAATCTCAAAACAGTAATTTTGATGAAATTCGATTGTGATATATTTTCTGAAGTGAGGTATAATTTCGTGAGCAAACTCTTATAACCTATGATAGTAGTTAGGAGGTAACTAAATCATTTAACTATTAGCAAATAAGGAAATCTTCAATGGAAAATTGAATCAATGGAAGACAAATAGGTAATCATGAGACCAATTAATAAAACGAAGATGCATGCAAAGATAAATGCAGCAGGAAATGTCATAAAACAATAAAGCAAGCAAGCATGCATTGAAAACAATGTTATTAAATTGATTAGGTCTCGTGAATATAGAAAGAATTAGGTCTTATATCATTGCTATAGGAAAATGATGGTATTGATGATGATCGATCCATCCATCCATTCACCATTTTTTGCAGAAACCTACTCTGTATAGACCCTTTACATAGCCGCAATAATTATCTGATATTAATATAGTATTTTAATATATTATGATATATATATATACAAACACGGGATCTGTAATCTGTTGTATCGTAATATATAGAAGAAGGAGATAACCACATTTTTTCAGCTTTTTTCACTTTGCTTTTACACTTCTACGCCCAATTTTCTGACAATTCAATTCCACAGTCTTCACATGCGCTGTATATATTCTTATCTTCTCTGTAATTTTTTCCTTTTCTTTTGTCTTTTTAAGAGTTATTTCTTCTTTTCCATTTTCACAGTTATTTTTTTTCTCTTTTAAATTTTCAAATATTAAAATATAATATGTCATTCTAATTCAGTTATATATGCAATTGGTGTTGGAATATCGAATGTGCATGCGCATAGAAATGCCAAGGTCATCACATATAAATACAGTTGCCAAAATATATAAAAGGCAAATATATACTTTAAGTATATAAATTTATAGCATTTAATTATTTTATTTTATAAATTTTTATTTTAATTATTTTATTTTTTATATTTATTTATTTATTTTATACTAATAAATATTTATATTAATAAATAATGATCATTTTATCTAGTATATTTAATATATTTTATATTAAATTAATGTATTAGTGATTTATTATAATTCGACATTACTCAATAAATTTATAATTATAAGTTAAAAAAATATGACTTCGATTACATAATTAAATTAAAAATTTAAAGGATAAGTGACTAAATATTATAAATTTAAAGGACTATATATATGTTTAATCTATATAAAATTAGTGGTTTAATATTAACTTTTAATTGTTCATGCAAAAACAAATCCAACAATTTATAACGTGATTTAAAATAACTTGTATGTTGAACCATACATCAACATATTATAATCATTTAATTAAAATGATATAATTTTAATAAAAAATAAAATAATTATATTATTTTGTTATTATCATGTCATAATACCCTAAAAGAATAACAATAAATTTTATATTTATTTTTCAAAACTTTTATTGTAAAACTTGTGTTGGGCATCATCTCTTTTGCTCTTTCTCTTTGTTATTAAATTCTAATATTAAAATTTAAAATACGCTCATCACTTTCTTTATATTTACATATATCTTTTATTTTTTTATATATTTTAAAAATATTTCTTTGATACATTTATAGTTTTAAACAACATTACTCATTTAAAAGGTCCCACGGTTACATAATGTCTTTTCAAGAAAATGATGCAAAAATCCATTTTAATTATCAATTTATCTGGTGAAAAATATATCAATTCATTATATTTTTTTAGGTTTTACATATTATACAAATTAAGTTACTTGGTTGAATTTTAATACTTATAAATAATTAATTTAAACAAACGTATTATAAATATCATATTTGAACATTATTAACCTTAAATCACATCAACAAAGTTACACAACCCATAAATGTATTTTGACACTCCAACCAAAGTATACTTCCTAGCTAATTTGTTTTGAAATACATTATTAGTATTAATTTTTTTATTAATCAGTATCCATTAAATACTTTTTAAATTCACTGTACTAATTAAATACGTTTTTAATTCATTTTTAGATGCCTTATTAATTAGTACGAAATCTATTATCACATGATATATGTTCTTACTAGCAAGTAACTATTAACTCTATATTTTTTTTTTTTAAAGGTGGGCGGAGGAACCACCGGCAATATAGAGTTAATACAATAATTTTTTAATAATTAATACTACATTGTAGATGTAACAAATTAGAAAGTTTTTTTTTTATGAAAATATAAATATATAAATAACATTTGTAAAAAAAGATTTCAAAATTTACATTATTTTAGAAAAAAATTATACTATGAACTGAATCTATATCTCCACTTATGGATCTAGTCAATCACAAAATAAAATTTAAAAATAAAAATAAATAAAATTATTTTTAAATATTATAGTATAAATCAAATTTTATGATTAATTAAATTCATAAACAAGAACATGAACTCATTCATAATAAAATTATCCTATTTTAAAAGTTTATCTAATGCAATGAAGCTACCACAGACACCTCACCTCATAAGACTAGTCAACAAGTATTAGCCTTCTGAATCAAACAAAGTAGCAAAGGGCTTTAAAAGAAACTGATGGATTATCTAACTGATATACAAAATCTTCAGTGAATGGGAGTCTTTTTCTTTTTAATTTTTTTTTGCTCTTCTATTAATTTTTTTTTATTTATAACAAACAAGAATACAAATACAATTAAGACTTGAATTTAAAATTTAAGAAAAAGTTACATATGCTCTTGACCATCAAATTATATTTTGGTAATTTTTTTTCTATTATTTAATCTATGTAATAGCAATTAGATCTTTTATGGTTGCATTTTTTTTTGTTGTATTGTTATTATTATTATTAGTATTAATTTTTTAAAAAAATTTTATTTTGTACCAAAAAGTTTTAATTAATAGCATTAGACATTTTCTATATATGTGAATATGTGCAGTTAAATGGGATTCAAATCAATCAATACATATCATATCACATGCATATTCTGTCGAGTTTTCATTGATTTGATTTATGGCATGACCTAACAGATATTAATTCTTGTTTGTACCTTCATTCTCTCCTTTTCTGCTTGCTTATTTAGCTTTAATAAATAAAAACTAATTTATAATATTTAAAGAATAGCTTAAAATCTTAAACTTTTTTTTATCCCAAATTTTAATAAATTATATTCTACTTTATTTAATTCCGATTCAAATTCAGAATCTGAATTCAATTCAAAAACTTTTAAGACTTATAAGTAAATTATAACAGTAAATTATTTTTTGCAATTAATTGTAGCAGAACTAGCATCGGACTAAAAAAAAAAAAGTGGTGGTCGGTTGTTTTTCATCACCATTTATAGTCGATAAATATCTGTGTTGCTCAATATCTCCCTTTTTTTTATTTGATTCTCTCGTTTTTTTCTTGTTTAACGAGTCCTCCTTTATCTATAAAATCTGTCCAAAGAACAGCTGCAATCAACGGCAAAACAGCTGATGGCCAAATATTTTCTTCCCATATGTGTATGAGGATATCGGTAAGAAAAGGGTCGTTTGTCTCACACAACCCCACCTCCGTCTTCCACTGTCAATTCATAATTCTATTATTTCTTTTCTAATACAAATTTTAAATAAGAAATGGCGTTATTTCAAAAATAATTTAGTACTATTTCATAAATGTTTTAGTTACAGCAAGAACCAAGTAATTAACCACAAAGTTAATTAAGTAGCATAATAGAGCATATAAATGCATTTTGATGTTATAAAAGAGCATGCATATAACAAGAAGAAATATTCTAAATATTATTCAGAACCCTATTAAAAGCAATTTATAGAACAAAACAAAAGAGTAATTAATGGACAAGCAAAAATGAGTAAACAGAAGGAACCCAACCGAGAGTTTGAATTATAACAATAACGCAAACTTGTACAAAAGCATCATCAAACTGTTACACATTAACCACATAACATGCCCACTTTAATTCTCTATATCTCATTCAAATCAATACCATAAAATCATATAATTATAATATCTGTATATGATTATTAATTTTTGTATATTATAACTGTTAGTCTCAAAAAATTTTAATTTTAATTTAAAAAATTAATTTAAACTGATTATTTTGCATTCAAATATAAAAATGATCCTAAAATGACCTATGTTCATCACAATATAAGAGAAGAGAATATTAATCTTAATCATTATTGTTATTATTTACGTATATCCTGGAATATATTATGAAACAGTTTCAATGTATTGTACTAATTTTTTTATATATATAAATCCCGTCAAGAAGTAATGCTTAATCAATAATATAATAAGCAAAACTAGTCATATCTTAAGCAAAATTTTCTCACATACATCGAGTGATTATAGTTGTATTCATGTGAAAGATGATATGCACATATACTAAGAATTTGCTTATTGGCATTAATTATATATCAAGTTATATAATTTATTTTGAACGAAGAATTCACATATTCTGAACATAAAAATTTATATATAAAAAACAGCATATAACTACATATAATATATGTGGGGGTTAATTACAATCAAAGAGAAGTAATGTAATTAATAAACTAGCTAGTAGCATTATCTTTAAAATCCGAAGGGTCACGAACTTCAAAGAAAGATCGATTCTTGACAACAATATCATACATATGAAAAGGCTTGAAATTGGAGAAATTTAGAGGGAGAGAGATTAGATGTGCAGATTGGTCAGACTTGTGAAATTGGAGAAGATTTGGTTGGTTTAAGTTATAATAACGAGTCCACCCAAGTTCGAGGAGTCTTTGTTCGAGTTCAGCATAAGAGTGAATGACTTGATTAGCGGGCAGATAAACAAGAACCCTTGGTCGAGCGCCTGGTGCGGTAGCTGTGCCTGGACATGGTGGCTCTTTCTGCTCGAATGATTCTCTTGTTGGGTTGGTTATTAACCGAGCTACACCTTTCTTGTCAAATATCCAAACGCCAGACATTGCAATCACAAAGAGTGAGAGAAAGAGAGAGAGAGAGAGGCAGAGAAGAAAGATAAAGAGAGAGTGCAAAGAGATTGTGTGCTCAATTGATATTATTTATAGCAGGAGGAAAAGGTATTGTACTACACTAATGTGACTATTCATTAAAAAGTTTTGGTGGAAAATTTCCATTTAAAATAATTTACAAATACATATATATATATGTATAATATTTCAAATAATATACTTTTATTTATATTGTAATTATAAATTTTTTTTATATTTATTTGTATTATGATATCCGTAAATATACAGAGTCTTTTTTTCTCATAATTAATAAATTTATATGATAAAAGATTATATCTATAATTCTTGTTATTTTAATTTCTATTATTTTTTTATGAAATAGTTTCTTATAAAATTTAACATTTTACCATATGTCTAGTATAGAAATTAAAATGTTTTCTCCAAAAAAAAAGTAGCATTTAACATTTGAGGTATTACTAGAAAAAGTAATTTTGTTAAGTTTAAATTTCAACAAATTTCTACTTACAAAAACACCTTTTATAAACTTTAACAAAAAGTACATATCTGGGTATACGTATAGAAATTAAATAATCTTTCTAAAAAAAATGTAGAATTTATTTTAATAGAAGAAGGTAAATTTCATATATTGCTAGAAAAAGTAATAAATTATGTTTTCTTAGCTATTTCTGAACATTTATGACTAAAGCATAAAAATTGAAAATGAAGATTAATTACAAAAAAGCCATGATGTTTATCTTGATGTGCATTTTGATCATATTCTTATTGTTTTAGTAATTCGATTCCCTATAGTAACATCATTATAAAAGAAAAAAGATTTCGAGGAGTTAAAATATCTAAAATTTGATAATTTATAAACTAATTAAAATATAATTAATTTTAAAATTTAAGAATTTAATGTATAATTTTGTTTAAGATGTCATCAGGAAGTAGAGTGTATTATAAAATTGGTGACTTTATAATTAATTTTGTTAAGAACCCAACCCTTTAATCTTTATTTACAAAATTAATAAAACTTTCGCCATATTTTAGTCATTGAGATTTTAAATTTTATGATTAATTTATAAAATTCCACAATCTAATATATTTTAATTGTAAAATTAATATAGACTATTTTAAAACATTTCAAACTTATACTTTTTTTTTCTTAAAATTGATGTGGGGACTAAAAATATAAATTAAAATGTTAATTGTGGCAAATTTTAAAAGATTTATAATAATTTCCACATTGTTCATTGAATCAATGTTAATCATAATGTAGAAAGTAAATAAATTTAAATTCTAGTAATTCTCTTCCTCTCATAAGATTCTCAATAAAAACTTTTTTTGAAAATTAGCAAAATTCAACCTCTAAAATGGATAACTTTTTTTTCTAATGGTGAATCTTTGACAGAGCCCGACTACTTTTTTAAAGTGAAGTCCGATCACTGAGATAAACTCCGAGGATGCTAGCTTAGTAACCTACCATTAAGACTTTCATTTTAATACGGGCTTATGAAAGAATTCCACACGTGGTACATTCAGTGCCTTAGTGATTAGAAGCGTTATAAACCCATGATTCGAACTTGTGACTTTACTAGCACTTTCCGTATTTTTACTAATCCTTTCTATCCTGGTGGGTTAAAAAGTGAATAATTTTCATGGCATTTATCTCCTAATTTAGAGAAATACCTTATCAAATGAACACGTATTAGATAATAGTATTAAATTTCTTACAAGATATAAAATTGAATATAAGAGTCATATTAAATAATTTTTTTTATTAATTTGGTTAAAAAAATTGTTAGCAATTTAGATAAATACTATAATAGAATCCCGCAAGATATTGTGGGTATTTTTATTTTTTGAATCTTATGACAGTTTTCAATAAATAGTTATTTAATTATAATTATAAAAAATAAAATTAGTATATATATTGATAAATCTAAGCAAATCATCTATAATAATTATTAAATTATAAAATACTGAAAGATTTGTAATACTATGATATTATCATGTTATTTTATATAAATAATATAAATTATTTTTTTAAACCAAATAAACTCAACACCATTAATAATAAATAAAAAAATACTTACATAAAAAAAATCAAAAGAGCAACATCAATGAGTCTAAAATATTGATTTGATAATAATTAAAATTGCATCTCAAGTGTCTTTAGGTCAACTGAAAAATTAACTTATATATTAACTACTTGATTTATTATTACGTTAACCGTAAAATTAATATTCTAAAAAATTTACATTAATAAAAACACATCTTAATTTATGAATTGTATATATATAATTATAAGTAATTTTATTTATTGTCACGACCCAACCCGGGGGCCACGACCGGCATGCAGTCAAACCAAAGTCCGACCACATAAGCCTTAGAAACATTCATAACAGTCTAAGTGCAAAACAGTTCAATACTTATATAATCCTCAATCCTAGTTCAAATGCAAACCATCAATATAATCAAATCACAATAAAATCATTCGGGAAATCTAATGCAGAAAAGTTCTACTTATTACACAAAAAGGGATTCGGATTCAATCCGCCCAAAAGTTCAATATCCGAAAATCTCTAAGCAGAAAGACCGATAAACACAAACGGAAAACCTGATCGACTTTGCCAAGAAGAGAAAGAAGATAGACGAAGGCAATCACTGTAAACCTGCAAGACAATCTGTAAGGGTGTGAGCGCTTTATATAGACGCCCAGTAAGCCTATGAGAGGCAGAGAAACATCTAACAGTTATATAAGCAGTACATATAATACATTCACAAATTAAGCAATCAAGATGGTGTGTCGGGGTCACCAATCAGTAAACAGTACAGTATAATATCATTCACATCCGCCCTTATAACTCCTCAGTACAGTACAGTAATCAGTAATTAGGCATGTAGCCTCAGTAAACAGTATAGACATTAAGCCTCAGTAACCTCCTTCCCCTTCATGACACACTATCACACAGCACAAGTAATATCAAATTCAATATTCTCACATAAATACAATCACATGCAAGTTTCTCTGTCTCCTAAAGCATGGAGGCTGAGTTCGAAAGAATAGTCTAGTGAATATATAGAAAAGATAATATATTATAAGAAGGGTTTATATATATATATATGTTAGCAAGTAGCACAACACAAACAGTTCAAATACACCCATAGAACTTACCTGGTCTAACAGTCAGCTAAGCAATCCGCCACCCTAAGTCTGAGGTGCTGCTGGACCACCGCCTAACCATTAACCATCAATTAACAACCACCCTTACAAATGTATGCAAATGCAAATGGGAATGCATGACGTGAATGCACGCAATTCAATAGTTTCGATAACAAGGTTAAACCTTTTCGTCAACAAATCATAACTTAACTATCACAATACCACACCTTTAAACTTGCTTTCCAGAATATAAAATGTCATTAAAAAGTTCTTACAATTTAAATTTATCAAATACCTTACTTAAATATTCAATATTCACAAAATACAATTTTACTGATAAACCTGAACAACGAGTGTCAACTTGTAAAATTCAAAACAATTAACCAATATATGCAAAATTTATAATTTTCAACCAGAAGTTAATTTGATATCTGAAAAGCATCCTACCAAAATTTCGTAATTTTTCGAGACTTAGAAGTCCTTCAACCAATTTTTATTCATAACAGTATACAGCTCAGAAGGTATACTGACAGCAGTAGAAAGATCTAATTATTTAAAAAATATAACAACAGAAACATAACCCAACATATTTTTCTTGTAAATTAGACTTCCATAACTTCAACATATATGAAAATCAAATCTAAAACATTTTTACATATTTTAATATGAATTTCGAAAGTTACACATGATGAAATCGCATCTACAGTACAGTTCGTCAGACAACAGTAGCATACTTGAATTTTCCAGAAATATAAGATGCTCCAAAATCCCAACAATTATTTTTCTCATAAACTAGACTCAATTTCGAGCCACATATCCAAATTTTAGATTTTATCATGTTCCAATATTTAATTAAAAATCGAGCAACATACAGCACTAACATCAAACTTCAGCAGAAAATTAAATCATCCAAAAACTCAAAGAAAACAATTAATTCGAAAACCCTAATACCCAAATCAATTCAATCAAACCCTAATTCAATACATTCATCAAATTTCAGAACCCAACATACTAGCCCAATCAATTAATTCAATACCAAAATCCCTCAAAACAATAAAAACCCCAAAACCTAACCTATTTTATAAAAAATCAATTTAATTAAATAATAATTCGAATTTAGCCAAATTAATTAAGAAAAATACCAACCCAATATGATATGAATATGAACTAATCAAATGGAAGTCGAAATAATGCAAAAGAAATCAAGAAAAACCTCAAAAATATCAAAAAACTCGAAAATCGAGCTGCTGGAGCACTGACCAAAACGACCAGGCGAGCCACGCCGCGCCACGCAAAACGACGAGACACGAGACTCCGAACGACGAAGTCCCTGGCTCACGCTGCACCGCCAAACGACGCTAGCCACCCGCCGAACGACGCCACCTTCGTCACGCGCACAGTGCCAAAACGACGGCTCCTCTGTTTTTGCCCCCAAAACCTAATTTCTCCCCCTTTTTTTAAAACACCCGAAAATAGAAGACCAATAACCTTACCCCATCTGACTTTAGGCCTATTTATAGGAAAATAACTCTTCAAAATTATACTTTTACCCCCAATCTAATTTATTTTAATTAAAAACACCACAAAACTATTTATTTTCATAAAAAAAATTACCCAAAACCATAAAATTCACAAAATCAACTCAAATTTATTTTTAACTTCAAACTTTAACCCAAAATAATTTATAAATATGTTTTACGCATAATAATACCCGAAAATACCGAAAACGACAAAAAAAATCCAAAAATGACAAAAATACCCTCGGCATCCAAAAATACAATATTATACTCAAAACGACCATCTCGTCGTCCTGAGTATCAAAAAGACATTCAAACCATCAAATTATGTTCAAACAACATATGAGGGCACAAAATGACTATTTTGCCCCTAGGGTGCACAATTACCATTTTGCCCCTAGACTTAAAATCATTCAAAAACCAAGGGTTTTACAATCTAACCCCCTTAAAGTAATTGCGCTCACACAATTGAATCCAACATAATCATTATCCATCAAAAACTGTCATTACAATAGTTATACACAAATCCGGATGGTATCGTCTACTTAGTATGTGTCGTTATGGTTGATCAGGCCATAACCACAAGATACCAAGCACTAATGACCATTCCAGGTTTGATCCATTTAGAGTTCATTAAATAAAAACCAATTATCAGATAACCAAAACAAAATCAATGAATAGCGCTTAGCGCTCAACCCAGTCAATATCAGTGTCAATCAATCGAGCATAACATTATCTCTGTTCATTTTTCCAATCCATAACAATATTAATATACTGTACATCTGTAACCAACAACAGAAATATTCCATAACTCAACATCATTACACATACACCTTTTCAATAAGATCATTTGCATACAATTGTCAATCATCAGTCACAAACAATATCATGCGATGTATGAGTATGATGTTATGCTGGTATGTAAGTGCTCTAACACTAAAACTGAAGAATATTACATTTATATATTAACTACTTGAAGTATGAAATATGTTTCATATATCACCTATTGTATATATAGAAGTATTACTAGACTTTAAATAAGAACATATAATTAAAATATCACAGCTATCGTATAGATAAGATGAAATTAATTATAATCTGAATAAGATAAAGTTAATCATAATCTTAATGATATTATAATCTTGTTGAATTTTTTAAATAAATATAAATTAATATAACATCATAATTCTATTTAAATTGTGTAAATAAATATCTATTATTATAATATGATAAAATTATTATTTATCCTAAATAGGATAAATTTTATCTTATTTTATCTTATAATAAATAAATATCTATTTAAAATTGCATATTATTATATTAACTGTAAAATTTATTAATAATTTTGGGTCAAGTGGTGGTCACATAATTGAGAGATAAATATTAAATTTATTATTTATTAGAATAGATAATTAATTTATTATTAGATGTATTTATTTAGAGAATTTAAATATAATTATAAAATTATATAAAAATATTAAATATATTAAATATATTATTTATTATAATAGATAATTTATTTGTTATTAGATGTATTTATTTAAAGAGTTTAAATATGATTATAATATTTTAGATAAATATTAAATTTATTATTTATTGAAATAAATAAATAATTATTTATTAAAAGTATTTATTTAAAGAGTTTAAATATAATTATAATATTATAAATATTTGATATTAATAAAAATAGTTATTATCCAATAAGATAATAAGCTATTAAAAATTTAGCTTTTATCTCTTTAGATATTTATATTTAGCTAAATAAATATTCATTATAATAAATAATAAATTAAGTATTCATTATAACAAATAATAAATTAATTTAATAAATTAATTAATAAATAAATCATAAATTAATTTAAAATTTTGATTAGAATACTTAGCACAATGTCAGCATAGTTATTTTAATATTATATATATTATGAAAGTACTAGTGCAATGTTGCGGATGTTTTTTACTAGTTCTCTCTCCAAATAATTTATAATTATCAAATTATAAAATACAAATAGAGACTTAGCAATTCTATAATTGTGTCATTATAATTTATATATATATAGAAATTATTTGTTAAATCAGGATTGCTACCAATTAAGCAGTCCCAACTAGGGCTGTAATCGAGCCGAGCCGAGCCGAGCTTTGGATAGCTCAAGCTCGGCTCATTATAAAATAGTCGAGTTCGAACTCGAACTCGAATCGAGCCAGAGCCGAGCCCGAGCTTGTATCGAGCCAGCTCATATATCATGTATCTCGAGCTTGAACTCGAATTTGATTTAAATAAATTTAACAAACTCAATAAACTTATTTTTATTTTTGTTTTTATTCACTTTTTCTAAATTTTCATAAAATATATACTAAAATTTATGTTTTTATGAAAGATGAATAATATAATTATATATTAACAAAAATAAAATATTATATTACTATAATTTTATATTTTACTATAAATTACTAAGCTATTTTATATTGTATATTATTTAATTTATTTATCACATATACCATATATTAATAAATTATATAAATTAAGGTAGTCAAAAAATTAATATATTCACATATATAATTTAATATATATAAATTAAATTATATATATTTTTAATCCAATATCTAAATGAGCTAACTTACGAGCTTAACTCACGAGCTTTTTAAATGAGCTAGCTCGCGAGCTAACGAGCCGAGTATTTCATAGCTTGAGCTTGGCTCGTTTAACAAATGAGTAGTTCGAGCTCGAGCCTGAACGAGCTTTTACCGAGCCAAGATCCAAGCCGAGCTCGAGTAGCTCAGCTCATTTACAGCCCTAGTCCCAACAATTCTAACAAATTGACTCTAAATACCCAATAAATATCCAAAAAAAAAAAAGAGAAAAGATTAAATTAGAAATCCAGAAATATATATCAAAAAATCAACATCCATTAAAAATGATAACCCAATTTTAGAAACACAGAAATCGACAAAGAAACCTAACTTTAGAAAATTAAAAAAAAAACTATAAATAGTAAATATAAAAATTTAAAGAAAAATCAAAAATTAAAAAGTGAGAGATAAATTAAAAACTAATCGCTGAAATGAAGATTATTATGAATTTTTTAAATCTAATAAATAGAAATTTAATTTATATATGAAGATTATAATGATAATTTTCTAATCTAAATATGAAGATTACCATAAAAAATTTTAATTTAATGAATAGAAATTTAATTTAAATATAAAGGTTAACATGATTTTTTATATTTAATAAATAAAAATTTAATTTAAATATGAAGACGATCATGAAATTTTTTAATTTAATAAATAAAAATTTAATTTAAACATGAAGATTAGCAAGAAAATTATTTAATTTAAATATAAAAATTATCATGAAAATTTTTAATGTAATAAATTGAAATTTAATTTAAACTTAAAGATTATCATGAAATTTTTTAACTTAAATATGAAGATTATTATGAAAATTTTAATTCAAGAAATAGAAATTTAATTTAAACATAAAGATTAATGTAAATATTTTAAAATTTTTAATTTAAATACAAAGCTTATCATTAAAATTTTTAATGTAATATAAAATTTTAATTTAAACATGAATATTATCTAGAAAATTTTTTAATCTGAATATCAAAATTGTCATGAAAATTTTAATTTAAGAAATAGAAGTTTAATTTAAATATAAAAATTAACATAAAGATTTTAAAATTTTTAATTTAATTATCAAGATTATCATAAAAAAATTTTAATGTAATAAATAGAAATTCAATTTAAACATGAAGATTACAATGATTTTTTTTATTTAAATATCAAAATTATCATGAGATTTTTTATTTAATAAATAGAATTTTAATTTAAAAATAAATATTATCATGAAAATTTTGAATTTAAAAAATTAGAAAAATATATGACACGTAAAAAAATTAGAATTAGACATATGACGAGAAATTCTATTAGTGACTATTGATTTAATATATAATATTAATTTAAAAATGAAGTTATCATGAAAAGTTTAATTTATTAAATAGAAATTTAATTTAAACATATGATTAAGATAAAAAATTTTAATTTAATTTAAACATCAAGATTATCATGCAAATTTTTAATAAAAAGAAATTTAATTTAAACGTGAAGATTTTATGAAAAGATTGTAATTTGAATATCAAAATTATCATGAAAATTTTAATTCAAGAAATAAAAATTTAATTTAAATATGAAGATTAACATAATAATTTTTTAATTTAAATGTCAAGATTATCATAAAATTATTTAATTTAATAAATAAAAATTTCATTTAAACATGAAGATTATCATGATAAGTTTTATATTAAATATCATGATTATCACAAAATCTTTTTGTTTAATAAACAAAAATTTAAATTAAATATGAATATTATTATTAATTTAATAGATAGAGAAAATATATGACATTAAAAAATAGAATAAAATAGGTAGCTTTAAACCATTCTAGTGACAATTAATTTAATATATAGAATAAATAATGATGAATGGACGGAGTTTAGAGCAATCTAAATCGGCCCAAGTCTTCCAAAACAATCATTTAATTAAGTTTAGGTGCAAGTCTTCCATTTAGACATTTTTTTTGTTTTCAATTTTACTCTTTTAAGTTTTTATTTTAAAAAATATTACTCATTATTTTTCATCTCTTTTTTCCATCCTTTCTTACATAATAATAGTTATTAATAATAACAATAATTTTTGCAAAATAAATAAATATAAATGGATATCAAATATTAATTATAAAAACATTCATTTAATAATTATAATAAACAATACTTATAAAATTTAAATTTATTATAAATTTATAATATTTAATTTTTTGGTCAAAAAAATCCAATTTAAATACAAAAAAATGTGTAATTTTCATTTCATTATATGTAAATTAATGGTCTATGAATAACATCTCTTGCAATTTTTGACAGTTTGGACATCTTTTGTTGATAATCATTAAATAAAGAGTGATCCTTGTCAATATTCTTATAGAATTTCTTCTTCATTTTAGAGATTTTGCCAGTCACCTGCAATTTGGAGATATCAAAATATAAAAATAATTTGATAAAAACATAAAAATTTAATTGTCTGATTGCTCAAAACTGTGGATGGCCTACTATTATTTTTATTAGAAATGTGAATTAAGCCATTTAAGATGATTCATTCATCATTATTATAATCAGTGTCGGTGGCAGAGTGGTGAATAACATTCATAATTGTTTTGCTTTGATTTTGGGTTTAGTTTTTGGATTTATATTCAGAATCCATTGCATATTATCATAAAAATTTTAAATTCGATAAATAAAGAAAATATATGCCACGTGACAAAATTAAAATGAAACGCATGGTGACTATTAATTTAGTATATAATATATATTTGAATATGAAGATTGTCATAAAAATTTTAATTTAAGAAATAGAGATTTAATTTCATTTTAATGATTAACATAAAAAATTTTAGTTATTTTAATTTTAGTATCAAGATAATGATGAAATTTTTTAATGTAATAAAGAGAATTTTAATTCAAACATGAAAATCATCATGAAAAATTTTTAATTTGAATATAGAAATTATTATGAAAATTTTAGTTTAAGAAATAGAAATTTAATTTAAAAATGAAGATTAACATAAAGATTTTTAAAATTTTTAAATTTAAATGCCAAGATTATCATAAAAACTTTTAATGTAATAAATAGAAATTTAATTTAAACATAAAGATTATCATGAAATTTTTTTAGTTTAATAAATAGAAATATAATTTAAATATAAATATTATGATAAAAAATTTTAAATTAATACAAAAAGAAAATATATAACATGTGGCAAAATTAAAATAAGATACGTGGCAAGAAATCATATTAGTGACTATTAATTTATCATATATTACAGATAAAAAAATGATGAATGGGCAAGTTCAATGCAATCTAAAGTCAACTCAATTTATTAATGAATGGGCTACTGTCACACCCCATTTTTAGAAGTGTAACGGTTCTAGGGTCCAGATAGACTTGAGACCACTAAACACTATATAGAACATAATTAATTTATGAATTCATACAAATTGGTTATTGTACTAGTGAATTAAAACTTTATTATTAATTACTCAAAATTTTAGGATACATTATTATATTTATTTTCATATTATATATTATATATAAACATAAAAAAAAATTCATCTTAAACTCCTCTGCTAGGGTTTTTTCCTCTTCATTACGGCGCTGTCTCCTCCACGACCGGCGGTCCTTTCAGGACCGACCGGACCTTCGTTTGCAGATGCGGTAAAACGTGGCTTATCTAATTGGAAGGACCCTTCTGCTATAGATCGCTCTTTCACGTCAATCCATTCTTCTTCGACTTTGCTCGCTCCTCAATCTTCAAGGTTCAAAGGGGTTCCATCAATCAGCTTCTCCAAGGTAGACATCTCTGTTCTCGTCGGATTATTTCCTACTGGTCGACCGAACATGAAACACCTGCATAAATCCTTTGAACTGATTCGATTTAAGGGGCCATTCTCTCTTGGTCTATTGGATGATCAAAATGTTTTGATTAATTTCGAGTTAGAGGAGTATTTCCATAGATGTTGGCTACGACAAATTTGGTATTTCAATAGTTTTGCTATGCAGGTATCCAAATGGTCCATTAATTTCAGACCTAACATTGATAACTCAGTTGTTCCAGCTTGGATAACATTGAAGGGTCTCCCTGTTCATCTATTTGATAAATCAGCTTTGTTTCCTATTGCTAGCTTGATAGGCAAACCTTTAAAAATTGATGCGGCTACGGCTACTCTTATACGACCCTCTGCGGCTCGGATCTGTGTTGAGCTTGATTTGGCAAAAGAGAAACCGGATAAAATCTGGATTGATAATGCTGGGCAGGGCTTCTTTCAGACAATTATTTACAAGGATCTTCCTCTGTTTTGCCTCAGTTGCTGTCGTCTTGGCCATGATGATACCAATTGTCAACTATCTGCTATAGATAACCAGAATGATATTGCTAACATTGTACTAAAAACTCAGAAGGTTTGGATTCCGAAAGACAATAAGAATTTGACTAAATCACAAACTGCGCTGATGACTGAAAATAATGCTGAGGTTCCTGCAATAGAGTCGGATAATTCTGGTTTGCATGATAATGTTACTATCATTAATTCGGGCATTAAGGATTTGAACACTCCATCTCTGCCTCCCTCTTCTGCGATTACTCCTCCCCCAATTACTGATCAGCAGGACTTCATTAACTCCACTGCACATATGGATCAGCAACTTATCAGTCACCATTCGCCAGTTAACAAATCCTCTGTTTCCATTTTTTATGATGTGTCTTTATTGAAGGCAATGCCTTTGGTACCTGACACAACCACTATTAATGAAAATGTTGCAGTTTTGTCCAATTCAGATTCAGAAACCAATGTTGTTCCTATCCGAGGAGATCCTTCAGAACATATTATGCAGCAAGGTTCTGTTGCCTGTTCACAGGATGATTTGTCACTGGTTTCCTCTTCAGTATCTGATGGTGATGGTTTCCAACAAGTGGTTAGGAAAAGCAGTCGTAAGAAAAAAGCAAAAAATTTGGAAATTTACGTTGTAGAATCTTTAACTATTTCTGCTCCTCCTGTTGATCAATGAATATTATGAGCTGGAATGTGCGAGGAATTCATTCCTCCTTTACTCGTTTACAAAAGCTTTGTAACACTCATTTAATTTGTTTGCTTATTGTTGTGGAACCTATGGTTAATTTGGCTGATAACTCTTCGTTTGTTTCTCGTCTTGGTTTTTCTGACAGCTTCTCTTCTCATGACAATAAATTATGGATTTTATGGAAGAATTCTTTCTTTCAAATATCTAATTTCCAAGATCTTCAGCAGATGCTGGTTTGTAAAGCGTTGTTTCAGCAAAACTCCTTTGAGTTTTTTTTGTCTGCTGTCTACGGTCACCACACTCGATCTTCCAGACTGGCTTTATGGTCTTGTTTTGACAATATTGCTTCACAAAATGTTGGTGCTTGGGTTGTTGGAGGTGACTTCAATGTAATTAAATCCCTATCCGAGTATAAAGGCAATGGCAATCCAAATCTAGACAGTATGCAAGATTTTGTCTCATGTTCTGATAATGCTGGCTTGACTGATGTGCCTTTTTCAGGTAATCGATATACTTGGACTGGAGTTAGAAGGAATGGTCGGGTTTGGAAACGATTGGATAGGTTCATGACCAACACCAGTTTCTTTGACGGTTTTAGTAGTGTTTCTTGTCTTCATTTGGGTAAAACTTCTTCGGATCATGCTCCAATTGTTCTAATTTGCTCTTTGGATGTATCTACTGCTCCTCGATCCTTCAAATTCCAACACATGTGGCTATCCCATGCCTCCTTTTTACCCATGGTCAGAGATTATTGGTCCTCATTTTTTTCAAGTGGGGGAATGGCGGGTTTATTTCGCAAATTAAAGGGTCTCCGATCAGTAATTTCGGAATGGAATAAAGCAGTTTTTGGGAACATTTTCTCGGCAGTTACAAAAGCAGAAATTGAAGCATATGCAGCCAAGCAATTATATTTATCTGATCAAACTCCAGCTAATCGTGCAAACTGGCAAGCTAAACAAGCTGATCTCATCAGACGACTTAGCCTAGAGGAAACGTTTTGGAGACAGAAATCTCATGTAAAATGGTTATCTGAGGGGGAGCATAATACTCGATTTTTTCATAATTCAGTCAAGATGGCTCGAGTAAAGCAGCGAATTTCTGTCATTACTAATTCGGATGGTCAACATCTATCGGATCCAAAGGACATCGGAGAAGAGGCTGTTAGATTTTATTCATCTTTATTTGCAGCTGATTCAAATCTTCAATCATATCATTTTCTTGACTTGACTCCTTCGTTGGTAACAAATGAAGAGAATGATGTTCTGATGAATATTCCTTCAGATGCGGATATTAAAGAGGCAGTCTGGCATCTTGACCCCACTAGTGCTCCGGGTCCGGATGGATACGATGGAACCTTTTTCCGTGCTTGCTGGGATTTTATTAATTGGGATGTGTGTAGTGCTGTCAAGGAGTTTTTCTTGGGCATTCCAATTCCTAAAGCCTTTACGAGTGCCAATATTATACTCATCCCTAAAGCTCAGAATCTTAGACATTTTAGTCAGTTTCGTCCAATCTGTCTTACTTCATTTATAAGCAAAGTTTGCTCAAGATTAATTGCTAATCGTATTGCACCCATAATGCAGAAGCTAATATCTCCTGATCAAGCAGGTTTTATGAAAGGAAGATCTATTCACCAACAAATTCTTCTAGCCAATGAGATGGTAAACGAACTGGATAAAAAAACTCGAGGCACCAATCTAGCTATTAAATTGGATATGGCTAAAGCTTTTGACCGGGTTGATTGGAACTTTTTAAGATCAAATCTCCTCCGATTTGGTTTCTCTCAAAGATTTGTCAATCTTGTCATGTCAAATCTAGCTGCTACTCATTTTTCTATCATTGTTAATGGTGTTAGTTTTGGTTTCTTTAAGCCGCAAAGGGGTGTTAAACAAGGGGATCCATTATCTCCGCTTCTGTTTATTTTGGCATCAGAATATTTCTCTAGAAGGCTTAACTCTCTCATCTTGGAAGGGAAGATTTCTCCTTACAAGCTTCATCGCAACAGTTCCATTATATCACATCTCGCCTTCGCAGATGATCTTTTATTATTTGTTAATGGTGATTTTCGCAGCCTTAAGAACTTAATGGGATTCTTGCAACAATATCAAGAAGCTTCAGGTCAGCTCATTAACTTTGAAAAGAGTGCTTTCTACTGCTCTAAGAAATGCCCGACTGCAACTGTTCGAAAATTTGCCAGAATTCTATCTATTCCCCACAGATCTATGCCTTTCACTTACCTTGGAGTTCCAATATGCAAAGGTATAACTCGGGCTACTTACTGTCAAGATTTATTGGATAAAGTGGATTTGAAGCTTCAGGGTTGGTCTAAGAAACTTCTATAGGACGCCTTTTGCTTATAAAACATGTTCTTAATTCCATTCCTATACACACTATGGGGGCTGTAGCATTACCCAAATCTGTTATTTCAGCTTTGGAAAAAGAAATTGGAAGCTTTTTTCTGGAGCACAGTTTACACGGTTAGGAAACATCATTGGGTCAAGTATGATAATATGTGTTTCCCAACCTCTGAAAACGGGCTGGGTTTACGCTCCTTTTCAACTCTTCAACAAGCATACTCTCTCAAATTGGTTTGGTCTTATCTTTTAAATGATTCTACTTGGTCAAGGTATATGCACTCAAAATATCACCGTGATGGGGATTGGAAATATCAACCTACAGACTCTTCCACTTGGAAAAGGATTTGCCGTTCTTTCCTTCAATATTCTGATCATTTTAATTTGGAAGTTTCGCCGGTTGCTTGGAATAAGTCTTCATCGGGTATGTTCACTCTCTCCTCGGCCTATGAGGTCTCAAGTAAGCATATCTCGCCCACTTTTGCTAGTAAGATGTTATGGGACTCGCTATACCACTTAAATATTCTATTTTGGGCTGGCGTGTCTTCAATGGCGATTTACTTCTTCCATCTAATCTTCAGAAATTGGGAGTTAATTTAGCTTCCATCTGCCCGTTTTGCAAAAGTGATGAAGCCAAGACAGATCATATTTTTTATCATTGTCCTTGCATTCACCAGTTATGGCGTTATATAGGATCCCATCTAATTCAGGATATCAGCAGAAAAAGATCATTGCGAGTTGAACTTATGACTTGGTGGACCTCATCTTCTCCCCTCTCGCCTGCTGGTAAGCTGAAACGCTTTGTTTCTTTGTGTCTCCTTTATTCCATTTGGCTGTTCTATTGTAAATCAACGTGGGGTAATGAGAATTTTTATTTCCATCATCTTTGGCAATCGGTTTGTTCTGCTATTTTAAGTTGGGGCATCGGGTTTTCTCAAGCAAAATTTGCAAGATCTTTTCCTCCTTTCAAGGACTTTCTGCCTTCAGATTTTGGGAAACATAGTTTGAAGCCTATTCTAGTCAAATGGGTCAGGCCTACACAGAATTCCTACAAGCTCAATGTGGATGCCTCTTGCACGGTTCACGTTTCTTCGGGCGGGGCTGTCCTACGCTCTCATACGGGTAAATTTATTCATGGCTTTTCTTTCACACTCACTGCTATCAATGCTCTCAATGCAGAAGCTTATGCCCTTCAAGTGTGCATCAATTGGTGTGTGCAAGCTGGCTATTCTAATGTTCAAGTGGAAATTGACTCAAAGGAATTAGTCAATCTTTTTCAATCTTCTTCAGCTCTTCACCCGTCCTCTTTGCTAGGCAAGAGCAGACAGATCCTCATATCTTCATCTTATTCAATTAATCATATTCATTGGGAAGGAAATCAAGCAGCTCACTACTTTGCCCTTTTCGCTCGTTTAAATAATATCAATTGTATTTTTCATACTTTTAACTCTTTACCTCGGTTTCTTAAGAGCGTTTTTTTATCTGATTGTATGGGCCCTTATATCAGTTATCAATAAAAAACATCGGTTCTAATAAAAAAATATATTATATATAAACTTTTTTTTATTACATTATGGTTTACTTTCACAATTAATTAAACTATTCATAAGTGTACTATGGAGCAACTAGAGCCTAATACAAACATAATTATTTAATTACATATGATAGTATTTGCTAATTATATTATTCTCAAGCTTCTTGCTGGAAGAAGAAATCAAGAAGTTGATGGTCCTGAGTGATCTCTACCTAAAACCATAGATGATTGGGTGAGTCATCAACTTAGTGAGATTATAGTGTCACAAGGGTATGATGTATAATAAAATAGTTTAGGGTTCAAGAATAATAAATACATAAGGAAGCAGTCCAATAAAGGTATAATAATAAAATTCAATCCACAAGAAAGACCCATAATAATTAGACCAATATCACAAAAGCAAATCACATAATATGACAGATAACACATAGTAATAATACTGAAGAAAATATATTATTATTTCAGTGTTATCACACATCACATTCACATAATGGTAGCTTCTACCCTACAAATCATAAACTTCTATATGCACATAGCCTGATGGTATAGCCCCCATCAAGTTAGAATTTTGTCATATTGGTTAATCAAATAGTTTAGTATAATCACATAGGCTAAGAGGCCACATTGATTTTCACAATTTACAAATGCAGAATCACAAATAACAAATGATGTCAAATAAAAATTAAAAATAAACATAAATGTATTTATATTTGGATGTGAATGTAGGTTGAGTATTGCCATCGAACCAACCAATAATTTTCAATGACTTAGAGGAATCAAATTTGCATATTCGAGGTGAGTTATAGTGTCCAACCTTTGCTTTGTCACGTTTGGAATTCTTTAATGAAAATTTAACCGTTGTTGATATTTGAGCTATTTGATATCATTTGTTGTTTGTGATTCTGCATTTGTGAATTGTGAAAATCAATGTGGCCTTTTGGCCTATGTGATCATACTAAACTATTTGATTAGCCAATATGATAGAACTCCAACTTGATGGGGCTATATCATGAGGCTATGTGCACATAGAAGTTTGTCATTTGTAGGGTAGAAGCTACTCTTATGTGAATGTGATGTGTGATAACACTGAAATAATAATATATTTTCTTCAGTATTATTACTATGTGTTATCTATCATATTATGTAATTTACTTTTGTGATATTGATCCAATTATTGTGGGTCTTGTGGATTAAATTTTATTGTTATATATTTATTGGGCTGCTTCCTTATGTATTTATTATTCTTCAATCGTAAACTATTTTATTGTATATCCTACCCTTGTAACACTATTATCTTACTGAGTTAACGACCACCCTATCGTCTGTGGTTTCAGGTAGAGGTGACTCAGGACCATCAGCTTCTTGATTTCTTCTTCTAGTAAGAAGCTTGAGAATAATATAATTAGCAAATACTATCATATGTAATTAAATAATTATGTTTGTATTAGGCTCTAGTTGCTTCTTAATACAATTGTGAATAGTTTAGTAAATTGTGAAAGTAAACCATAATGTAATAAAAAAAGTTTGTATATAATATATAATATGAAAATAAATGTGTAATAATATATCATAAAATTTTGAGTAATTAATAATAAAGTTTTAATTTACTAGTGCAATAACCAATTTGTATGAATTTATAAATTAGTTGGGTTCTATATGGTGCCTGGTGGCTTTAAGCATACCTGGACTCTAGGACCGCCACACTTCTAAAAATGGGGTGTGACCGAGGTGGTATCAAAGACTAGGTTTATAATAACATATAGGTTAAAGGTTTGTAAACATAAATGTGTAAGAATACTATGAAGTTTAAGATTATTCTGTCATGTCTTATTTTTATTATTACCTAGATTTGCATTAATTCATGAGCTAACTGAATAATTCTTTTCTCTCTTATAGTTAAGATATGAAAACCCAAATAAGGCCTAAGGAAATTAGATCTGAGGGAGTTGTTCCATCCGAGAAATTTGTGTAAAAAGTTGAGAATGTAAGAACTCCTCCTCCAGAATCACCGGCAGCTGAAGACAGAATAGCTAAAGTGATGGAAAGACTTAAACAATTACAGAAAAATTATAAGTTGATGACAAAAATGATGATACAATAAAGACAACAATAACAAGCTCTTATCCCTGAAGTCCAAGTTCCTCCACCTCCACCATCATAGATGGAATCAAATGAAAAAAGAAAATTATTGGCTAGATTTTTGAAACTTACTCCTCCAATCTATAAAGGGAAAGAAGACTCTACAGAGTTTTTAGAAGAAATAGAATCAAAGACTCAAATACTTCGTTGTCCAGACAAGAAAGTAATTGAATTTGCAGGGTACCAGATGAGAGGTGATGCGAAGGAATGGTACAAGAGAGTTGTGGTTGGATTATTGAAAGAAAATGTTCTTTTAACTTGGGAGCAATTTGCAGAGATGGTATTGCAAGAGTTTTTAACTGAAAGTGTTAGGCAAGCCAAGGCTTTAGAGTTTAAGAGGTTAGTACAAACATCTGATATGACAGTATCTGAATATGCAAGATAGTTTAATCAGTTGAGTAAGTATGTACCTGCTCTAGTACCAAATGAAACAGCAAGAATACATAAATTCAGACAAGGATTAGTCAATTCACTGTACATAATTTTGGCTGTTCATGATTATGATTCTTACTCTAAAATAGTTGACAAAGTAAGAATAATAGAAAATAGAGAGATGAAAGCCCGAGAACAGAAGAAGAAGGCTAGAATTGAAAGTTTTATAAGACAGAGAGGTAGGTAAGAAGCAAGAACATTTAGTGCCAGACAACAATTACAATTTATGCCACAAATCAATCCATCCAGAACTTCAATGGGACTTTCACCTAGACCATCTACTAGAAGGTCATCTGGGATTATTACCCATGAATTTTCTAGTACTAATGTTCAGAGATCTCCTATACGTACTCTATATCAGACTTGTGGAAAGATGCATAGAGGCCAATATTATAGGAAAACTAGGACATACTTTGAATGTGGGCAAAAAGATCATATGATTAAATATTATCCTTTGATTGCAGTGAAAATAAGACCACAAACATCTTAGACCACCGTGCAGATGGAAAGGGACCATAGATCTAGTGGATTTGGAAGAGGTTCTGGAAGAGACAGTGTTACTGAGAGACCTATAGTACAGTCACCATCTAGTAGGGGTAGAGGGAGAGTGTATACCTTATCACCTCATGAGGCATAAGCATCAAATGCAGCTATTACAGGTATCATTTTCATCCAATCTGTTAAAAGAAGGGTGTTGTTTGATTCAGGGGTAACTCATTCTTTTGTGTCCACCTATTTTGCTTCTAAATTACATGTACCTTCCAAACTACTTGATATTCCTCTCACTGTGTTTACTCTTTTAGAGGAAGAAATTATTGTTAAAAATATATACTCTTCTTGTGAGGTAGTGGTTGATGATAAAATTCTGAGAGTTGATTTGATATAATTACCAGTGTTAGAGTTTAATGTTATTTTAGGAATGGATTGGATGTCTAAGTATTTTACCACCTTAAATTATAATGGTAAGAGGGTAATATTTCATAATTCATCAGGGGAAAATTTTGAATTTCAGGGGATAGGAGTGAAGTGCTATCCAGCTTGATCTCATCAATTAGTGCTAAAAGATTATTAAGAAAGGGATGCATAGGGTATTTGGCCCATGTCAGAGATACTAGTATTTCATGCCTAGTTTGGATCAAATACCTATAGTATGAGAGTTTCCTGATGTATTCCCTAATGATTTGACTACTTTACCTTCAGAGAGAAAAATAGAGTTTAGTATAGATCTGCTACCTGGTACAACACCTATTTCTATCCCTCCATACAAAATGGCTCCAACAGAGTTGAAGGAGTTGAAAGCAGAATTACAAGATCTTATGAATAAAGGCTTCATTAGACCTAGCAGTTCACCATGGGGTACACAAGTATTATTTGTTAAGAAAAAAGATGATTCACTTCGAATGTGTATAGACTACAAACAGTTGAACAAGGTGACTATAAAGAACAAATATCATCTACCTAGAATTGATGATTTGTTTGATCAATTACAAGGGAAAAGGTATTTTTCTAAGATAGTTCTTCACTCTAGGTACCATTAATTGAGAATCAAGAAGAAAGATGTACCTAAAACTGCATTTTGTACTAGATATGACCATTATGAGTTTTTGATATTACCTTTTAGTCTCAATAATGCACCTGCAATATTTATAGATCTGATGAATCGGGTTTTCAAGTCGTACTTGGATAAATTTATGGTTTTTTTATAGATGATATATTGATTTATTCTAAGAGTCAGACTAAACTTGAAGAACACTTAAGGATAGAATTGGAGACTTTGAGGGAAAATTGGTTATTTGCTAAATTGTTTAAGTGTGAATTTCGACAAGAGAAAGTATCTTTCTTAGGCATGTGATCACCAATAAAGAGTTATAAGTGGATCCTAAGAAAATTGAAGTAGTAGTCGATTGGACTAGACCAACAAATGTTGCAGAAATAAGGAGTTTTCTGGAACTGGCTGGTTATTATAGGAAATTTGTAAAAGACTTTTCTAAAATAGCTACACCAATTACTAGATTACTCCATAAAGGAGTAAAATTTGATTAGGACAGCAAATGTGAGGAAAGCTTATGTAGATTGAAGGAATATTTAATGTCTGCACATTCTTGCACTACCAACTGAAGGAGGTAAATTTACAGTGTATTGTGATGCATCCAGAGTGGGACTTGGTTGTGTTTTAATGCAGAATGATAGGATGATTGCCTATGCCTCTAGATAACTGAAAAGCATGAGGTTAATTATCCTACTCATGATTTAAAAATGGCAGCTGTTATATTTGCTTTGAAGATTTAAAGACACTACTTATATGGTGAGAAATATGAGATTTTCACAGATTATAAGAGCCTCAAATACATCTTTCAACAGAAAGATCTAAATCTTAGGCAATGTAGATGGATGGAGTTACTTAAAGACTATGATTGTGAGATCCTATATCATCTAGGCAAAGCCAATGTGATAGTGGATGCCTTAAGCAGAAAATCTTTAGGGAGTTTAGCACACATTCATGTAGGTCGACGACCATTAGTAAAAGAGGTTCAAAACTTATATGGCTTGGGGATAAAATTTGATCTATCAGATAATGGAGCATTGATAACCCAATTCACTATCAAACCATTACTGATTGATCAAATTAAGACACTACAGGATGAAGATCCACAGTTGATGAGAATAAAAGAAGACATTACTACAAGCAAGACCTTTGAATTTGTAATTGATGAAGGTGTGTTAAAATGTGGCAATCGATTTTGTGTACCAGCAGTAGGTGATCTAAAAAAATAGATAATGAAGGAGGCTCATTATGCAAATTATAATACACATTCTAAAACTACCAAAATGTACTATGATCTAAAAGATATTTATTGGTGGGATGGTATGAAGAAGGATATTATAGAATTTGTAATAAAGTGTCTAATATGTCAACATGTGAAATTTAAGCATCAAGAGCCATCTGGACTATTACAACAGTTACCACTACTAGAATAAAAATGGGAGAGGATTACTATGAATTTTATGGTTGGATTGCCTAAAACGTTTGCAGGCTATGATTCTATATGGGTGATTTTTGATAGGTTGACAAAATCTGCTCATTTTCTTCTTGTGAAGACCACCTATTCTGTGTCCCAGTATGCACAATTATATTTAGATAAGATAATAAGTTTACATGAAATGCCTATTTTTATCATTTCTAATAGAGGAACACAATTCACCTCCAGATTCTGGCAGAAGTTACAAGAGGCATTAGAAATAAAGTTAGATTTCAGTACTACATTTTATCCATGAACAAATGGGCAAATGGAAAGAACTATTCAAACTTTAGAAGATATGTTGAGATTGTGTATTTTGGATTTTACCTACTTGGGGCAAGCATCTACCATTGATTGAATTTGCCGATAGTAATAGCTACCATTCAAACATATAGATGGCACCCTACGAAGTATTATATGGAAGAAAGTGTAGATCCCCTATATGTTGGAATGAAATTGGTGAAAGACATATAGAAGACCCAGAATTTATTCAAGAAATCATAGAGAAAGTACCATTAATTCAAGAATATTTGAAGACAGCTTTTAGCAACCAGAAGAGCTATGCAGATCCTAAAAGAAAAGATATTCAATTTAGTATTGGTGAACATGTATTTTTGAAACTGTTACCAACGAAGGGAGTCATAAAATTTGGTAAGAAAGGAAAGCTCTCACCAAAATACATTGGTCCATTTGAGATCTTAGAAAGAGTGAGATCAGTTTCATACCGTTTGGCACTGCCACCCAATATGAAACAAGTGCATCTAGTGTTACATATTTCGATACTTCAAAAATATATTTTTGATACATCCCACATTTTACAAGCTTCACCGATGGACTTGCAGCAAGATTTGACCTTTCAGAAAGTACCAGTAGCTATAGTTGATAAGCAAGTTAAAAGACTTAGACATAAGAATATTCCTATAGTAAAAATTTTGTGACAAAGTCAATCAGTAGAAGAATATACTTAGAAAACTAAGTCTGAGATGTTAGATAGATATCCTCAACTTTTTAGTAGGTGATTACTTTAGAAAATTTGAGGATGAATTTTAATTAAGGGGAAAGAATATAATACCCTAGATAAAATAAAAATTTAGTAGCTTAAATATTCTATCATGACTCTCTCTTTTTTTCAGCAGCAAAAAATTATTCCTAGGCTAGTTTCTTATGTTTAGAAGTGATCCAAAGTAAAAATTAAATCAATAAAGTGATATAAAGGCAAAGAAGGCAAATGAACTCCTAAACGTAAGAATCTGAAAATTCTGAATTTTAATCTTTTATTTTATTTTCTAACTTTAAATCTATTATTTATTAAATCTAAGCTAAATAATATTAGTTATACATATTAGTTAAGTATTTAAGATGTTAAAAATTGATTTATATTGAAAGAAATTGAAAGAAATGAAGCTAGAAACCATAACATCAAATTTGTCTAAATAGTACAGCTTGAACTTTTAATAATTTAGCTACTTTATTTTATTTATTCTAATATGCAAAAAAGCTTTAAAATTCATAAAAATTTACTGAAAATTCTATTTGGATGTTGGAAAGGCTATGGTAAAAGAGAAAGTTAAAATGATGAGAAAAAAAATAAGTGAGTAATTAAATAAATACAAGCTGTTCATTTTTAATAGTCTGAATGAATATTATTAAGATTTTATTGCTGTGTTTAAATTATTTACCCATATAAATAAACTCTATAAAATGTAAAAATTTATATAGAGGTCATATATGATGTTGGAAATATGTCAAAAAAAATTCAGGGCAAATAGATTTGAATAAATTAATATATAATTAAATAAATACAAACTACTCAAATGCTGAAATTAGGTTGTTTGGTTAACTTGGGACTAAATTGAGCATAACAAAATATATTTGATTTGGTTATAAATATAAGCATATAATAGATGAATATAAAGTTTAATATGTGTATTTAATATTCCTAAAACTATAAATATTAATTTTATAAATAAGTAAATCAAATAACTTGAAGAAGCCAATGTATTTTTATAGACATATGACACATATTTGAATTTACTATATTTTATATTATAATATAATTTTGTGATATTTAAATTTATAATTGCAAAATAAATTTTAGAGCATATTAAGATGTTAAAACAGGGCATAAGTGCCTAATAAATAATTAATACAAAAATGACAATTAAAAATTAAAAATAAATCTAAATGTGCAATTTATATGTAGATGTAAATATAGGTCGGATATTGTCATCGAACCAACCAATAATTCTCAATGACTTAGAGGAATTAAATTTGCATATTTGAGGTAAGTTATAGTATCCAGCCCTTACTTTGTCACGTTTGAAATTCTTTGATGAAAATTTAACCATTATTGATATTTAAGTCATTTGATATCATTTGTTATTTGTGATTCTGCATTTGTGAATTGTGAAAATCAATGTGGCCTCTTGGCCTATATGATCATACTAAACTATTTGATTAGCCTATGACATAATTTCAACTTGATGGGGGCTATACTATCAGACTATGTGCACGTAGAAATTTGTGATTTTAGGATAAAAGCTACCCTTATGTGAATGTGATGTGTGATAGCACTGAAATAATAATATATTTTCTTCAGTGTTATTGCTATGTGTTATCTGTCATATTATGTGATTTGCTTTTTGTGATATTGGTCAAATTATTGTGGGCCTTTCTTGTGGATTGAATTTTATTGTTATACCTTTATTGAGCTGCTTCCTTATGTATTTATTATTCTTGAACCCTAAACTATTTTATTTTATATCCTACTCTTGTGACACTATAATCTCACTGAGTTGACGACTCACCTCATTATCTGTGGTTTCAGGTAGAGGTGACTCAGGACCATCAACTTTTTAGTTTCTTCTTCCAGCAAGAAGCTTGAGAATAATGTAATTAGCAAATACTATCATATATAATTAAATAATTATGTTTATATTAGGCTCTAGTTGCTCCATACTATAATTGTGAATAGTTTAGTAAAATTATGATAGTAAACCATAATATAATAAAAAGAAGTTTGTATATAATATATAATATGAAAATAAATGTGTAATAATATATCATAAAATTTTGAATAATTAATAATAAAGTTTTAATTTACTAGTGCAATAACCAATTTATATGAATTCATAAATTAGTTGGGTTATGGTGTTTGGTGGCCTTAAGCCTATCTGGATCCTAGGACCGTCACACTTCTAAAAATAGAATGTGACAACTATACATAACTATCATTTAGTAATTAGGCTTAGGTGCAAATTTGTTTGATGATATTATACCGTATACTTCATTTTATTTTATTTTTTTATTTTATTAGTCAATTTTTTTATTTATACATTTTTTCAATTTTACTTTTTTTAAGTTTTTATTTTAAAAAATACTATGCTTTTTTTTTCTTATCTTTTTTTCCATCCTTTCTTGCATAATAATAGTTATTAACAGTAAATATACTTTTTAAAAAATAAAAAATATAGAAATAAATATCAAATATTAGTTATACACATTAATTTAATAATCATAATAAAAAAATATTCATAAAACTTAAATTTATTATAATTATATAATATTTAATTTTTCTGTCAATCAAATTCAATTTTATTATAAAAAATATGTGTAATTTTTTATTTCATTATATATGAATAAATTATCTATAAATATCATTTTCAGCAACACCCATACAATTTTTAAAAGTTTGAACATCTTTTGTTGATGATCATTGACCAAAGAGTGATCATTGTTTATATTCTCATAGAATTTTTTCTTCAATTTGGAGGTTTTGTCTATCACCTAAGATTTAGAAACATCAGAATGTAGAGTTGATTTGATTAAATGGAAAATTTTAGTTACCTCATTGCTAAAATCCACAAATAACTTATATATATATATATATATATATTAGAAAAGTAAATTACGCAATTCAAGATGATTGATTCGCTATCATCGCTCTAAACTTGTTTAAACTTTTTAATATTGTTTTCAACATTTTTTTGCCTTGATCTTTTACAATCGGTACTACTGGCAGAGTAGTGAATAACATTTATAATAATTTTACTTTTGGTTTTGAGTTCTATTTTTGGTTTCATATTTGGAATTCATTGAATATTATCTTGAGAATTTTAAGTTTAACAAATAAAAAATTATATGACACATGATAAAATTAAAATAAGACAAAAGGTGAGAAACTTTGTTAGTAATTATTGATTTAGTATACATTATAGATTTAAATATGAACATTATCATAAAATTTATATTTAAGAAATAAAGATTTAATTTAAACATTACAATTAACATAAACATTTTTTAATTTTTTTTAAATTTTGGTATCAAGTTTATCATGAAAATTTTTAATGTAATAAATTGAAATTTAATTTAAACATGAAGATCATCATGAAAATTGTTTAACTTGAATATCAAAATTATCATGAAATTTTTTTTAAGAAATAGAAATTTAATTTAAATATGAATATTAACATATAAATTTTTTAATTTTTTAATTTAAATGTCAAGATTATTATGAAAACTTTTAATGTAATAAATAAAATTTTAATTTAAACATAAAGATTATCATGAAAATTTTTTAATTTAGAGATCAAGATTACTATGAAATTTTTTAGTTTAATAAATATAAATCTATTTTAAATATGAATATTATTATGAAAATTTTTAAATTAATAGATAAAGAAAATATTTAACACTTGGCAAAATTAAAATAATATAAATGATGAGAAATTGTATTAGTAACTATTGATTTAATATATAGTATAAATAAATAATGATGCATGAGCGTAGTTCAATGTAGCCCAAAGTTAGCTCAATTCATTGATGAATGGCAGCAAATAACTATTTTTTAGTAATTAGGCTTAAGAGCAAATTTGTTTGAGGATATTATACCATGTACTTGATTTAAAATTTTTTTTTTCATTTTATTAGTCATTTTTTAAACTTTTTTTTATTTTTCAATTTTACTTTTCTTAAGTTTTTATTTTCAATTTTACTTTTCTTTTTTTCCTATCATTTCTTGCATAATAACCGTTATTAATAATAACTACAATTTTTACAAAATAAAAAAAATATGTAAATGAATATCAAATATTAATTCTACAAACATTAATTTAACAATAAAAACATTAGTTTAACAATCATAATGAACAATTTTTTTTAAAATTTAAATTTATTATAATTATATAATATTTAATTTTTCGGCCAACAAAATTCAATTTTATTACCATAAACATTGCAATTTTCATTTCAATATATGTAAATGAAATGTCTATGAATATCATTTTTAGCAACACTCCATATAATTTTTAAAGTTTGAATATCTTTAGTTGATGATCATGGAACAAAGAGTTGTCATTGTCCATATTTTTATAGCATTTCTTCTTCATTTTGATGATTTTGTCACTCATCTGCAATTTAAAGATCTCAAAATATAAAGATGATTTAATAGAATGGAAAAATCCAGATGTCTCATTTCTAAAAGCTAATAACTGCTAATATATTTTTTTTGTTAGTAAGCATTTAAGAGAATTATTTCATTATCATTACTCTAAACTCATTTAAACTTTTTAACATTGCTTTCATCATTATTTTTTCTCAATCATTTACAACCAGTGCCAATGTGAAAGTGGAGCACAATATTCATACTAATTTTGCTTTTGTTTTTGGGTTTGGTTTTTGGATTCATGTTTGGAATCCATTGAATATTATCATGAAAATTTTAATTTAATAAATAAAAAATATATGACACATGAAAATATTAGAATAAGACACAAAGCGAGAAAACTTTATCACTGACTATTGATTTAATATATATTATAGGTTTAAATATGAAGATTATCATAAAATTCTAATTTAAAAAAATAGAGATTCAATTTAAACATCATGATTAACATAAATTTTGTTTATTTTTTTTTTAAATTTTTAGAGCTAAATTTATCTTGAAAAATTTTAATGTAATAAAAAGAAATTTAATTTAAACATGGAGATCATCATGAAATTTTTTAAATTTGAATATTGAAATTATCATAAAAATTTTATTTTAAAGATTTTTTAATTTTTTTTAATTTAAATGCCAAGATTATCATGAAAATATTTAATGTTATAAATAGAAATTTTATTTAAACATGAAGATCATCATAAAATTTTTTTAATTTGAATATCAAAATAATCAAGAAAATTTTATTTTAAAAAATAGAAGTTTAATTTAATTATGAAGATTAACATAAAGACTTTAATTTTTTTTAAATTAAATGTCAAGATTATCATAAAAACTTTTAATGTAATAAAATGAAATTTAATTTAACTATGAAGATTATCATGAAATTTTTTTTATTTAAATATAAGATTATCATGAAATTTTCTAGTTTATTGAATAGAAATTTAATTTAAATATGAATATTATTATAAAAATTTTAAAATTGATAGATGAAGAAAATATATATGACACGTAACAAAATTAGAATAAGATACGTGACAAGAAACCGTATTAGTGTCTACTTATTCAATATATAGTATAGATCAACAATAATGAATTGGTAAAACTCAGTGCAAACCAAAGTCGATCCAATTTATTGATGAATAGACTGCACATAACTGTTATTTTGTAATTAGGCTTATGTGCAATTTGTTTGAGGACATTACAACATATGGTCTATTTATTTATTTTTTTCATTTTATTAGTCAGTTTTTTTATTTATACATTTTTTTGTTTTTCAATTTTACTTTTCTTAAGATTTATTTAAAAAATACTACTATTAATAACAAATATACTTTTTATAGAATAAAAATTAATATAAATGAATATCAGATATTAATTATACACACATTAATTTAATAATCATAATATCAATATATAATTTAAATTTATTACAATTATATAATATTGAATTGTTCAGTTAACAAAGTTTAATTTTATTACTAAAAACATGTGCAATTTTCATTTCATTATATATAAATGAATTGTTTATGAGTATCATTTTCATAAAATTTTTAAAAGTTTGAACATCTTTTGTTGATGATTATTGAATAAAAAGTGGTCGTTGTCTATATTCTTATATAATTTCCTATTGAATTTGGAGATTTTGTTAGTCATCTGCGATTTAGAGATATCAAAATATAAAAATGATTTAATAGAATGGGGAAATTCAATTGCCTCATTGTTCAAAACTACGGATATCTTAATGTATTTTGTATTAGAAAAGTGAATCATATCATTCAAGATGATTAATTCATCACCATCGCCCTAGACTCATTTAAACTATTTAATATTTGCTTTTATCATCTTTTTTCCTTAATCTTTTATAACTGGTGTGGAAGGTAGAGTGATGTATTCATAATGATTTTACTTTTGGGTTTGGGTTTGATTTTTGGACTCATATTCAGAAATCATTAAATATTTTTATCAAAATTTTAAATTTAACAAATAAAGAAATATATAATACATGACAATATTAGAATTAGACACAATACAACAAACTCTATTAGTGACTATTTATTTAGTTTATAACAAATATTTAATTTTGAAGATTATCATGAAAATTTTAATTTAAGAAATAGAGATTTAATTTAAACATGATGATTAATATAAAAATTTTTATTTTTTTTCAAATTTTAGTATCAAGATTATCATGAAAATATCAAGATTATCAGGAAAATTATTAATGTAATAAATAGAAATTTAATTTAAATAGTAAGATTATCATGAATTTTTTTAATTTGAATATCGAAATTATCTTGAAAATTTTATTTTAAGAAATAGAAATTTAATTTAAATATGAAGATTAACAGAATAATTTTTAAATTTTTTAAGTTAAACGCAAGATTATCATAAAAACTTTTAATGTAATAAATAAAATTTTAATTTAAACATGAAGATTATAAAAAAATTAATTTAAATATCTAGATTATCATGAAATTTTTTAGTTTAATAAATAGAAATTTAATTTAAATGTGAATATTATTATAATTTTTTTTTGAGAATTTTTATGAAAATTTTTAAAATTAATAGATAAAAAAAATATGCGACACGTGACAAAATTAGAACAAAATATGTGTCGAGCCATATTAGTAACTATTGATTTAATATATAATATAAATAAACAATAATAAATGGGCAAAGTTCAATGCAATCCAAAATCAGCTAAATTTATTGATGAATTGACAGCTCATAACTATTATTTAGTAATTATGCTTGTGTAACATTTTTACATTCTATATACATACTAAAAGCATGTCTTAAGTGCGTACAACACATGTATAGTCTATAAGAATTTCACGTTACAATTCAATTTAAATTAGTCATTCAACTATCATATAGTTAAATAGTTAATAAAAGATAATATCTATACATTAAAATAAGATTTTTACAAAATATTGTACTATCAATGCTATTATACTTTATACATATCTTGAATTACAAATATACATATTCTTAAAATATTGATCATCAAATTAATACATGAATGCAATACCTTCTAAGTTAGTCTCATAACACCTTAATTCTCCTTGTGGCGATAATCAACTCATCTCTTGAGCAGCAATTTACTAACTTGTACGATTTACACAACTGCGCTAAGATCGAAAGCTTAGTGATATATATAAATAATAAATAAAATAAGACATGATTCACTTAGAATGCATTATGCCATCATATCATCATTCATTCAATTACTCTTATTTTTCACGTTGTCTATTCGATTTTCGTATACTTTCACAATACACATCACACGTTTTCACAATTTATATATATAAATTTTGTCACTTGCTATAATTCTATGGCTCATTCATTTAGCACAATATTTCATATACACATATTTCAAAATAAAATGTTAATAAAGAATATCATTTCTCATAGATGCAATATTTTAATATTTCTTAGCATGTTTTATCAATTCAATTGATAAAACATACCAATCAAAGTATGTATTTACTGGTACTTACCTCTAGTAGCCAATTTAAGTTAAAACTCCTCAAGTCTTCTCTTTCTCAAACTCTTCATAACTCGATTTCCTAATCAAGATATGGATGCACAAGTTATTGGAATCACCATTCCATAAATCTCAATTATTCAACTTAAATCATCTCTTTCTTCTCAACTCACAACACTTAATTCAATACTTTTCAACTTTCTTCTCTAATCAAGTATAAATTAAGCTTTAAACTAACAATAATATTAAAATCATTTCATCATTATCACTTATTATAGATTCAAGCTTAAATCAACTAATAACAGGATATCTCTTTAAACATACTAACCTTTTTCTTCTTCCTTCTTTGCTTTGATCTAGATATCTCCTTGTTAATCACTTTTAGAGAGTTTACACTATCAAATCTTATGTTTCACTCACTTAATCAAAAGTTTCTTATTGTGATAAAGAGATAAAATTGAGAGAAAAAAATGTGAAAATGGGTGATTGAATGACGTGGAATACTCTAGAAGCACATATATAGAAAAACAAGCCACGACCATGGGGACAGCTCAGCATCCTGCACCGCATTAGATAAATCATTGCCATGATCGTGGATCTCCAATTGCCATGCCCGTGGAATCCAAACTATCACTGCAACTCCAAAGTCGGTTCCCAAACAATCTACTCCACAAAAGTCATGGTCATGGCCCCTGATTGCCACGCCCGTGGGATTCAGATCATCACTGCCAGACATGAAAAACTCTTCCGACATAATCAACATCAATGCCACAACCGTGGATCACTAATACCATGCTCGTGAGTTTCAAAATAACACTATCATTCATTCACATATATAGAAATAAAAAATGGGGATGTTACATCTTGGAAGTAAATTTGTTTGAGGATATTATACCATATACTCCATTTTAAAACTTTTAATTTTATTAGTCAATTTTCTTATACATTTTTTTTCAATTTTACTTTTCTTAAGTTTTTATTTTCATTTACTACTCTTTATTTTTTCATCTCTTTTTTTTCATCATTTCTTGCATAATAACAGTTATTAATAATAATTACACTTTTTACAAAATAAAAAAATATAAATGAATATCAAATATTAATTCTACAAACATTAATTTAACAATCATAATAAATAATATTTACAAATTTTAAATTTATTATAATTATGTAATATTTAATTTTTTTAATAAAATTCAATTTCATTGAATTGTCTATGATTATCATTTTCAGTAACATCCCATACAATTTTTGAAAGTTTGAACATCTTTTATTGACGATTATTGATCAAAGGGTGATCTTTGTCTACATTGTTATGGAATTTGTTTTTAATTTTGGAGATTTTGTCAGTCATCTACAATTTAGAGACATCAAAATATAGAGATAATTTGGTGAAACGAAAAAATTTTGCTACCTCATTGGTCAAAACTGCAAATGGCTTAATATTATTTTATTAGAAAAGTGGATCAAACCATTCAAGATGGTTAATTCATCATCAACATTCTAAACTAATTTGAACTTTTTAACATTATTGTCATTATCCTTTTCCTTCGACATCTTACGACTGATGTTGTTCTTCACAACGATTTTGCTTTCGTTTTTAGGTTTACTTTTTGGATTTAATTTCAAAATCCATTGAATGTTATCATGAACATTGTAAATGTGATAAATAAAGAAAATATATGATACATGATAAGATTAGAATGAAACACAAGACGAAAAACTCTGTTAGTGATTATTGATTTAGTACATAACATAGATTTAAATATGACGACTATCATAAAATTTTAATTTCAGAAACAGAGATTTAATTTAAACATCGTGATTAACATAATTTTTTTTTTGTATCAAATTTATCATGAAAATTTTTAATGTAATAAATAGAAATTTAATTTAAACATGTAGATTATCATGGAATTTAATTTGAATATTGATATTATCATGAAAATTTTATTTTAAGAAATAGAAATTTAATTTAAATATAAAGATCAAAAAAATGATTTTTAAATTTTTTAATTTAAATGTCAGGATTATCATAAATTTTTTTAATATAATAAATATAAATTTTATCTAAACATGAAGGTCATCATGGAAATTTTTTAATTTTAATATCGAAATTATCATGGAAATTTTATTTTAAGAAATATAAATTCAATTTTAATATGAAGATTAATATAGAGATTTTTAAATTTTTAATTAAAATGTCAAGATTATTATGAAAATTTTTAATGTAATAAATAGAAATTTTATTTAAACATGAAGATCATCATAAAATTTTTTTAATTTGATATCGAGAATATCATGAAAATTTTAATTTAATAAATAAAAATTTAATTTGAATATGAATATTATTATTATAAAAATTTTAAAATTAAAAGATAAAGAAAATATGATATGTGGCAAAATTAGAAAAAGATATATAGTGAGAAACCGCATTAGTGACTATTAATTTAGTATATAATATAGATAAATAATGATGAATGGATGAAATTCAGTGCAACTCAAAATTGACTCAATTTGTTGATGAATGGGCGGCACATAACTATCTTTTAGTAATCAGTTTTAGGTGCAGATTTGTTTGATGATATTACATCATATACTTCATATTTTTTTTCATTTTATTAGTTAGTTTTTTTACATATATATATTTTTTCAATTTTACTTTTCTTAAGTTTTTCTTTTCAAATTTACTACTCTTTATTCTTCGATCTAATTTTTGTTCCATCATTTCGTACATAATAATAGTCATTAATAATAGCAATACTTTTTACAAAATAAAAAAAATATATAAATGAATATCAAATATTAATTCTACAGCCATTAATTTAATAATCATAATAAACATTATATATAAAATTTAAATTTATTATAATTATATAATATTAAATTTTTCAGTCAATAAAATTCAATTTTATTATAAAAAACATGAGCATTTTTCATTAATTTCATTATATATATTGTAAAACCCTTGGTTTTTTTTTTGAATGATTTTAAGTCTAGGGGTAAAATAGTCATTTTGTGCCATCATATATCGTTTGAACATAATTTGATGGTAAGAATGTCTTTTTGATACTCAGGACGACGAGACGGTCGTTTTGAGTATAATATTGTATTTTTGGGTGCCGAGGGTATTTTCGTCATTTTTGGATTTTTGTCGTTTTCGGTATTTTCGGGTATTATTATGCATAAAACATATTTATAAATTATTTTGGGTTAAAGTTTGAAGTTAAAAATAAATTTGAGTTGATTTTGTGAATTTTATGGTTTTGGGTAATTTTTATGAAAATAAATAGTTTTGGGGTGTTTTTAAATTAAAATAAATTTGATTGGAGTAAAAATATAATTTTGAAAAGTTGTTTTCCTATAAATAGGCCTAAATGTCAGAGGGGGTAGTGTTTTTAGTCTTCTATTTTCGGGTGTTTTGAAAAAAGAGAGAGAAATTAGTTTTGGGAGCAAAAATCAGAGGGCCCGTCGTTTCGTTAGTGTGCGCGTAGGGTGCCGGTGTCATTTGGCCAGGGAAGTGCGTCGTTCGACGAGGCGCTCTCCTGTCGTTCGGCGTCTCGCGTTCCGTCGTTTGACGTGCTGCGGGCTGGCTCGCCGATGTCGTTTTGACCTCTGTTCCAGCAGCCACAGTTTCGAGTTTTTGGGTGTTTTTGAGATTTTTCTTGATTCCTTTTTCATTATTTCAACTTCCATTTGATTAGTTCATATTAGTATCATATTGGGTTTGTATTTTTCTTAATTAATTTGGCTAAATTCGAATTATTATTTAATTAAATTGATTTATACAAAATAGGTTAGGTTTTGGGGTTTTTATTGTTTTGATGGATTTTAATGTTGAATTAATTGATTGGGGTAGTGTGTTGGGTTCTAGAACTTGATGAATATATTGAATTAGGGTTTGATTGAATTGATTTGGGTGTTAGGGTTTTCAAATTAATTGTTTTCTTTGAGTTTTTGAATTAGGGTTTGATTGAATTGATTTGGGTGTTAGGGTTTTCAAATTAATTGTTTTCTCTGCTGAAGTTTGATGTTAGTGCTGTATGTTGCTCGATTTTTAATTAAATATTGGAACATGATAAAAATCTAAAATTTGGATATGTGACTCGAAATTGAGTCTAGTTTATGAGAAAAATAATTTTTGGAATTTTGGAGCATCGTATATTTCTGGAAAATTCAAGTTTGCTACTGTTGTCTGATGAACTGTACTGTAGGTGCGATTGCATCATCTGTAACTTTAGTAATTCATATTAAAATGTGTAAAAATATTTTAGATTTTATTTTCATATATGTTGAAGTTCTGGAAGTCTAATTTACAAGAAAAATATGTTGGGTTATGTTTCTATTGTTATATTTTTGAAATAATTAGATCTTTCTACTGTTGTCAGTATACCTTGTGAGCTGTATACTGTTATGAATAAAAATTTGGTTGAGAGACTTCTAAGTCTCAAAAAATTATGAAATTTTGGTATGATGCTTTTAAGATATCAAATTAACTTCTGGTTGAAAATTATAAATTTTGCATATACTGGTTAATTGTTTTGAGTTTTACAAGTTGACACTCGTTATTCAGGTTTTATCGGTAAAATTGTATTTTGTGAATATTGAATATTTAAATAAGGTATTTGATGAATTTAAATTGTAAGGACTTTTTAATGACATTTTAAATTCTGGAAAGAAAGTTTAAAGGTGTGGTATTGTGATAGTTAAGTTATGATTGGTTGACGAAAATGTTTAACCTTGTTGTGGAAACTATTGAATTGTGTGCATTCACGTCATGCATTCCCATTTGCACTTGCATACATTTGTAAGGGTGGTTATTAATTGATGGTTAATGGTTAGGCGATGGTCCAGCAGCACCTCAGACTTAGGGTGGCGGATTGCTTAGCTGACTGTTAGAACAGGTAAGTTTTATGGGTGTATTTGAATTGTTTGTGTTGTGCTACTTGCTAACAACTTATATATATATATATATAAATCCTTCTTATAATATATTATCCTTTCTATATATTCACTAGACTATTCTTTCGAACCCAGCCTCGCATGCTTTAGGAGACAGAGAAACTTGCATGTGATTGTATTTATGTGAGAATATTGAATTTGATAATACTTGTGTTGTGTGATGGTGTGTCATGAAGGGGAAGGAGGTTACTGAGGCTTAATGCCTATACTGCTACTGAGGCTTAATGCCTATACTGCTACTGAGGCTTAATGCCTATACTGTTTACTGAGGCTACATGCCTAATTACTGATTACTGTACTGTACTGAGGAGTTATAAGGGCGGATGTGACTGATATTATACTGTACTGTTTACTGATTGGTGATCCCGACACACCATCTTGATTGCTTAACTTGTGAATGTATTATATGTACTGCTTATATAACTGTTAGATGTTTCTCTGCCTCTCATAGACTTACTAGGAGTCTATATAAAGCGCTCACACCCTTACATATTGTCTTGCAAGTTTACAGTGATTGTCTTTGTAAAACCCTTGATTTTTGAGAAATTGGAGTCTAGGGGTAAAATGGTAATTTTACATTCAATTCATATTCGAGTGTATTTTATAATATTTGGTGCTTATTTTCATAATGTGGGTGTTGAGATGTTTGTTTTAAGTATAATGTTGTGTTTTTTGCTTCGGGGGGGTATTTTGGTCATTTTGGCGGTCGGAAAATTTTTGGGTTTCATTTTGTTGTTTTTGATGTCATTTTGGTGACCGTGGTATCGTTACGGTTATTTTGAGTATAATTTTGCTAAGGGTTGTGTTTCGAAAATTTTTTTTTTGGGTATTTATAAATTTTTAATTAAAATAAATTAAATAAATAAATAAATTAAATAATTAATTAATTAATTAAAATAATTCTGAAAATAATTAAATTTGGAGTTAGTTGTGAATTTTTATAAATTAGTTGGGTGTTTTTTTTTTGAATTTTTAAAGAGTTTTAGGATATTTTTTAAATTAAATAAATTAATCTAGGGGTATTTTGGTAATTTGCCACCTAAAAACACTATAAATAGGGGTGTTAGGTCACCCAATTGAGTGTCAAAATGCTTGTGCCGTCGGAGAGAGAAAAAAAGAAGAAAAATTAAATTTTTTGGCCCAAAACAGAGTCTTGTCGTTTCGTCAGTGCGCGCGCAGTAGTGCCGGTGTCGTTCGGCGTGTGGGCGTGTCGTTCGGCGTGGAGCTGCGGGCTGGAGGCGATGTCGTTCGGCGAGTGGATCTTGTCGTTCGGCGGGCCAGCGCGAAATCGCAGATTGTCGTTTTGGCTTCCCAGTTTTGGCAGATTCGATTTTTTTGAGGTTTCTTCTATTTTTTTTCAATTTCTTCCAAACTCATGGCATGATTTGTGTTTTTAAATGTTTGTATGATGTTTAGGGTGTTTGAAAATAATATTTTTGATTTATTTCGATTTTTTTAATTAATTAAAAATAATTAAAAATTGTAGGATGATTTTGGAGATTATTGATGTTTAATATTTGATTTGGGAGTTTAAGTTGTTGATCTAGTATTTTTGGCAATTGTAATATGTTCTAGGGGTGTTAATCTTGATCTAGAAATTTATTTTGTAATTTTCATGTCTGATTTATATTTTTAATTCTTTATTAAAGTGAAAAATTATTTTTGCTGTTGATTACTAATATTTCAGTAAATTTGTTGAATTTTTAAAAATTATTGGTAAATGATCTAGGTCTGAATTTTTGATATGTTTTAGGATATGATGTTAGGTGTTTATAAAAAATATTTTGAGGTCTGGTTCAAATGTTTGTGTTTCGAAATAATTTATTTCTCTACTACTACCAGTATGGTAACTGGTTATATGAATCCGATTTAAAAAATTAAATTCAGGGACTTAGAGGTTTCTAAAAATTATGAAATTTTGATATGTTGTTTATTAGGATGTTGTGAATCTGAGAAAAATAATTTGGAGTCTGGTTATAATGTTTAGGTTCCAAAATAAATTAAGTATTGGCACTGCTATTGGTTAAGGATTTTCTGATGATGTCTGATTTGGAAATTAATTTGAAGGTCTTAGATGTCTTGTAAAATTATGAAATTTTTATATGTTGTCCATCCTGATGTCTATAATATGAGAAAATTATTTGGATAATTTTGTGGTAACGAAATGTGAAGGATTTATGATGATTTTTGCTGTACTGATTTTTAGTGGTTCAAACAGAACCAGAGGGTTATAAAATATTTTTGGGGTATCAAATAAATTTGGAGTAATCTAAAATTTTGCACACATGTTATTTGGATGTTGGAGAAGCTACTGGAATGTTTCCAGAATTTTTGAATGATGGAATTATTTTCTGAAAATTTTTGAGTTATAGAGACTACTTAAGAATTTTTATCGGTTTTGGGTGTTGGTATGATTTATGATTTTTGCATAGGGACTGATGTGATATCATTTGATAAATGAGTTATAGAAATTGAGTTGAGGTTCTGGTTCTAATAAATTTTAGGTGATTAATTGATTTTATATTTTGAGGTGCGATCGGTTTAACCATTGGGGTTGAACCATGATTTTGAGTTGAGTCGGTTTAGTTTTTAATTTTGGATTATCTTAGTTAATTGTTGGTTAAATATTGGTCTTTTGCATTCATAGCATGCATTGCATCCCTCATGATAGATGAGATAGCGGGATTGATTGTTGGACTTTATAATTATCTTTCCTTAGGCAATAATCCGGCTGAAGCTCGAGGTCAGTAGGTTGTGAGGATTGGGCTAAGCTTTCTTTAGATACCAGGTAAGTTCTATGGGTGTATGTGATTATTTGTGTTGTGATTATTTGTGTTGTGCTACTTGCTAACAACTTATATTTATATAAACCCTTCTTATATATATTATCATTTCTATATATTCACTATACTATTCTTTCGAACCCAGCCTCGTATGTTTTAGGAGACAGAGAAACTTGCATGTGATTGTATTTATGTGCTAATATTGAATGTGATATTACTTGTGCTGTGTGATGGTGTGTCATGAAGGGGAAGGAGGTTACTGAGGCTTAATGCCTATACTGTTCTGAGGCTTAATGCCTATACTGCTACTGAGGCTTATGCCTATACTGTTTACTGAGGCTACATGCCTAATTACTGATTACTGTACTGTACTGAGAAGTTATAAGGGCGGATGTGACTGATATGATTACTGTACTGTTTACTGATTGGTGACACCGACACACCATCTTATTTGCTTAATTTGTGATTGTATTATATGTACTGCTTATATAACTGTTAGATGTTTCTCTGCCTCTCATAGACTTACTGAGCGTCTATATATAACGCTCACACCCATATAGATTGTTTTGCAGGTTTACAGTGATTGCCTTCGTCTATCTTCTTTCTCTTCTTGGCGAAGTCGATCAGGTTTTCCGTTTGTGTTATCGGTCTTTCTGCTTAGAGATTTCCGGATATTTCTTATAGTTTGATTGTGGATTTTGGTTCACTCCATAGAGAATTCTGGATATTGAACTTTTGGGCGGATTGAATCCGAATCCCTTTTTGTGTAATAAGTAGAACTTGTCTGCTTTAGATTTCCCGAATGATATTATTGTGATTTGATTATATTGATGGTTTGCATTTGAATTAGGATTGAGGATTATATAAGTATTGAACTGTTTTGCACTTAGACTGTTATGAATGTTTCTAAGGCTTATGTGGTCGGACTTCGGTTTGGCTGCATGTCGGTCGTGGCCCCCGGGTTGGGTCGTGACAGTCTTCGTCTATCTTCTTTCTCTTCTTGGCGAAGTCGATCAGGTTTTCCGTTTGTGTTTATCGGTCTTTCTGCTTAGAGATTTTCGGATATTGAACTTTTGGGTGGATTGAATCCGAATCCCTTTTTGTGTAATAAATAGAACTTGTCTGCTTTAGATATCCCGAATGATTTTATTGTGATTTGATTATATTGATGGTTTGCATTTGAACTAGGATTGCGGATTATATAAGTATTGAACTGTTTTGCATTTAGACTGTTATGAATGTTTCTAAGGCTTATGTGGTCGGACTTCGGTTTGGCTGCATGCCGGTCATGGCCCCCGGGTTGGGTCGTGACATATATAATTGAATTGTCTATGAATATCGTTTTTAGCAACACACCATAAACTTTTTAAAAGTTTGAACACCTTTTGATGATGATTATTAAACAAAGAGTAGTCTTTTTCTACATTTTTATAGAATTTATTTTTCAATTTTGAGATTTTATCAGTAATCTATGATTTAGAGACATTAGAATATAGAGATGATTTAAAAGAATGAAAAAATTCAATTTTCTCATTGCTTAAAACTACGGACATCTTAATATATGTTTATTAGAAAAGTAAATCAAGTCATTCAAGATTATTAATGCATTATAAACACTTCAAACTTGTTTAAATTTTTTAACATTACTTTCATCATCTTTTTCTCGATCTTTTATAACCAATGTCAGTGAAGAGTGATAAACAAGATTCATTATGATTTTGCTTCTAGTTTTGCATTTGATTTTTAGATTTTCAAAATCTGTTGAATATTGTTGTGAAAATTTTAAATTTAACACATAAAGAAAATATATGGCATGTGACAATTAGAATTGGACACTTGATGAGAAACTTTGTTTGTAACTATTGATTTATTATATAATATAGATTTAAATATAAAGAATGTCATAAAAAATTTAATATAAGAAGTAGAGGTTTAATTTAAACATGATGATTAACATAAAAATTATTTTTTTTTAATTTTAGTATCAAGATATCGTAAAAATTTTTAATGTGATAAGTAGAAATTTAATTTAAAAATGAAGATAATCATGAAAGCTTTTTAATTTGAATATAGAAATTATCATGAAAATTTTATTTTAAGAAATAGAAATTTAATTTAAAAATGAAGATTAACACAAAGATTTTTAATTTATTTAATTTAAATGGCAGGATTATCATAAAAACTGTTAATGTAATAAATAGAAAATTAATTCTTAATTTAAATATGAATATTATTCTATTTTTTTAATTTAAATATCAATATTATCATAAAATTTTTTAGTTTAATAAATAAAATATTAATTTAAATATGAATATTATTATGAAATTTTTTAAATTAATAAATCAATAAATAAATGACACATAAATTAATATAATATAAATTGCGAGAAATCATATTAGTGATTGTTGATTTAGTAAATTGTATCAATAGGCAATGATAAATGAGCAAAATTCAGTGTAACTCAAAGAAGGCCAAATTTATTGATGAATGGGCAGCACATAACCTTCATTTAGTAATTAGGCTCAGGTTTAAATTTATTTCAGGATATTACACCATATACTCTATGTCATTTTTTATTTTATTTTATTAGTTTTTTACAACTTTTTTTTCAATTTTACTTTTTTTAAGTTTTTATTTTCAAAATTACCACTCTTTATTTTTTCATCTTTTTTTTCCCATCATTTCTTGCACATTTAAAGTTATTAATAGTAGCTATACTTTTTACAAAATAAAAAAAAATATAAAAATGAATATCAAATATCAATTCTACAAACATTAATTTAATAATCATAATAAACAATATTTATTAAATTGAAATTTATTATAATTATATAATATTTATTTTTGGTTAATAAAATTCAATTTTATTGCAAAAACTATGTGCAATTTTAATTTTATTACATATAATTAAATTGTCCATGAATATCATTTTCAACAACACCCATACATTTTTTGGAAATTTTAACTTCCTTTATTGATGATCATTGAACAAAGAGTGCTCATTGTCTATAATCTTATAGAATTTCTTTCTCATTTTAGAGATTTTGCCAGTCATCTACGATTTAAAGACATCAAAATATAGATATAATTTGATGAAAGGAAAAAATTCAGTTGCCTCTTTACTCAAAACTACAAATAGCTTAATATTTTTTAGTTAGAAAAGTGAATCAAGTCATTTGGAATAATTAATTCATCATCATCGCTCCAAACTCATTTGAACCTTTTAATATTGCTTTCCTCATTCTTTTCTATCGATCTTTTACAATCGATTCCGATGACAGAGTGGTGAACAACATTTATAATAATTTGCTTTTGGTCTAGGGTTTGGATTTAAAATTCATATTCCATATATGTTGAATATTGTCATGAAAATTTTAAATTTAATAAATAAAGAAAATATATGACACGTAACAAAAGTAGAATGAGACACAAGACAAAAAACTTTGTTATTGACTATTGATTTAGTGTATAGCATAAATATAAATATGAAGATTATCCTAAAATTTTAATTTAAGAAATGGAGATTTAATTTAAACATCATGATTAACATATATTTTTTTTATTTTTTTTAATTTTAGTATCAAGTTTATCATGAAAATTTTTAATGTAATAATTAGAAATTTAATTTTAACATCAAGATCATCATGAAATTTATTTAATTTCAATATCGATATTATCATAAATGTTTTTTTAAGAAATATAAATTTAATTTAAATTTGGAGATTAACTTAAAGATTTTTAATTTTTTTTAATTTAAATGTCCATATTATTATGAAAATTTTAATATAATAAATAGAAATTTTATTTAAACATGCAGATCATCATGAAAATGTTTTGACTTGAATATCCAAATTATCATGGAAATTTTATTTAAGAAATATAAATTTAATTTAAATATGAAGATTAACATTAAAATTTTTAAAATTTTAATTTAAAGGTCAAGATTATCTTGAAAATTTTTAATATAATAAATGAAAACTTTATTTAAATATGAAGATTATCATGAAATTTATTTTCATTTAAATAACGAGATTATCATGAAATTTTTTAGTTTAATAAGTAAAAATTCAATTTAAATATGAATATTATTATGAAAATTTTTAAATTAATAGATGAAAAAATATGAAACATTGCAAAATTTGAATAAGATATGTGGCGAGAAACTATATTACTGACAATTGATTTAGTATATAGTCTAAATAAGTAATGTTGAATAGACAAAGTTTAATATAATCCAAAGTCGACCTAATTTATTGAATGAGCAACACATAATGATCATTTAGTAATTATGGCTTACATGCAAATTTTTTTGAGGATATTACACCATATACTCTATTTTTTTTTCATTTTATTAGTCAATTTTTTATACTTTCTTTTGTTTTTCAATTTTACTTTTCTTAATTTTTTATTTTAAAATTTACTAGCCTTTATTTTTTTTTTCATCTCTTTTTTTCCCCATAATATTCTAGTATAATAACAGTTATTAATAATAACTATCCTTTTTACAAAATAACAAAAATATAAAAAATGAATATCAAATATTATTTTCAAAAACATTAATTTAACAATCATAATAAAGAATATTTATAAAATTTAAATTTATAATAATTATACAACATTTAATTTGTTGATCAATAAAATTAAATTTTAATACCAAAAACTTATGAAATTTAAATTTCATTATACATAAATGAATTGTCTATAAATATCATTTTCAACAACAACCCATATAATTTCTGAAAGTTTGAACATCTTTTTTAATGATTATTGAACAAAGAGTGGTCCTTATCTATATTCTTATAGAATTTCTTCTTCACTTTGGAGAATTTGTCAGTTATCTATGATTTAGAGGCATCAAAATATAATGATGATTTGATAGAACAAAAAAATTCGATTGTCTAATTGCTCAAAACTACATATGGCTTAATATTGTATTATTAGAAATGTGTATCAAGCTCGTCTTCACTTCTAACTCGTTTAAACTTTTTAACATTATTTTCATCATTATTTTCTCTTGATCTTTTCCAATCGTTATCGATAGCAAAGTGGTAAATAATATTCATGATAATTTTGCTTTTGGTTTTGGGTTTAGTTTCTAGATTGATTTTTGAAATTCATTGAATATTATTATGAAAATATTAAATTAGATAAATGAAGAGAATATATGACACGTGATAAAAATAGAATGAGAAACAAAGCAAAAAACTCTGTTAATGACTATTAATTTAATATATCATATACATTTAAATATAAAAATTATCTTAAATTTCTAATTTAAGAAATAGAGATTTAATTTAAACATCATGATTAACATAAAATTTTATTAATTTTAGTATCAAGTATATCGTGAAAATTTTTAATCTAATAAATTGAAATTTAATTTAAACATGAAGATTATGATGAAAATTTTTTAATTTGAATATCGATATTATCATGAAAATTTTATTTTTAGAAATAGAAATTTAATTTAAATATGAATATTAACATAATGATTTTTAAATTTTTTAAATTTAAATGTCTAGGTTATAATGAAAATTTTTAATATAATAAATAGAAATTTTATTTAAACATGAAGTTCATCATGAAAATTTTATTTTAAGAAACAAAAATTTAATTTTAATATGGAGACTAACACAAAGATTTTTAAAATTTCTAATTTAAATAACAAGATTATCATAAAAACTTTTAATGTAATAAACAGAAATTTATTTTAAATATAAAGATTATCATGAAAAAATTTTATATAAATATCAAGATTATCATGAATTTTTTATTTAATAAATAGATATTTAATTTTAAATATGAAAATTTTTAAATTAATAGATAAGGAAGATATTTGACACTTGATAAATTAGAATAAAATACATGACGAGAAATTGTATGCCTATTGATTTAGTATATAGATAAGCAATGGTAAATGGCCGGACTTCAGTTCATTATACACACATTAATTTAATTATCGTAATAAACAATATATATAATTTAAATTTATTATAATTATGTAATATTTAATTTTTTGGTCAATAAAATTCATTTTATTACCAAAAGCATGTGCAATTTTCATTTCATATTACATAAATGAATTGTCTATGAATATCATTTTCAGCAACACCCCATACAATTTTTGAAAGTTTGAACATCTTGATGATCATTGAATAAAGAGTGATCATTATCTACATTCTTATATAATTTCTTTTTCAATTTTGAGATTTTGTCAGTCACCCACTATTTAAAGATATCAGAATGTAGAGATGGTTTGATGGAATGAAAAAATTCAATTGCCTCATTGCTTAGAACTACAGATAGATTAATATATTTTTATTAAAAAAATTAATCAAGTCATTTATTAATTCATTATCATTTCTCCAAACTCATTTAAATTTTTTAATATTAGTTTCATCATCTTTTTTCCTCGATCTTTTATAACGGATTCCGGTGAAAGAATGGTGAATAACATTCATAATGATTATGCTTTTGGCTGCAGATTTAATTTTTTGATTCATATTAGGAATCCATTGAATATTATCATAAAAAATTTTAAATTTAATAAATAAAGAAAATATATGATATATGACAAAATTAGAATGGGACACATGGCAAAAAACTCTATTAGTGACTATTGATTTAGTATATAATATCGATTTAAATATAATAATTATCATGAAATTTTTATTTTAAGAAATAGATATTTAATTTAAATATGATTTTTAACATAAAAATTTTTAATTTTTTTAATTTTAGTATCAAGATTATAATGAAAATTTTTAATGTAATAATAGAAATTTAATTTAAATAGGAATATCATCATGGCAATCTTGTAATTTGAATATCCAAATTATCATGAAAAATTTATTTAAGAAATAGAAAATTTTAATTTAAATATGAAGATAACATAAAGATTTTTTAATTTAAATGTCAAGATTATCATAAACACTTTTAATTTAATAAATATAAATTTAATTAATACATGGAGATTATAATCAAAAATTTTAAATTCGTTGATAATTGGTTGCTATCTTTTTTAATTATTTTTTTCTAAAATTAAAGAGTTGTTGGTAACCTATCGTTATATTTTGATTTTTTTTTAAATAACTTTATGTTGATAGATGGTTTGTAATTTTTTAGATCAATTTTTAAATAGAAAAAACATCAATTGGGAATCCATAGTATATTTCTACATTATTTTTTAAGATATATTTTGTGTGGTCAATAATCCGCCAATAATATTTTATATATCTTTTTTTTTAATTTATACTTTGATAAAAATCTTAGAAAGTTAATTTTTAGCCACATTAAAATTATAAATTTACTAATCAAAACCACATATAATATCATAATAACAAATATTTTTTTTTATTAAAAATGAGAAATAATATAACATGAAATTAATAATAAAGTGTATATATTTTAAAATAAATAAATAAATAACAAAAAATATAAACAATGTTCCAACGTATCCATGAGGAAGTTGGAGATGGAGGTGGACCAGATGAATCATGAGAGGTGAGGAACTACTATAGAAATTAGTCCAACCATCTCTAAAATAAATTGGACATTAGTAATTAATTATTAACCTTATATATAAATACTTATCCATATATTGATTATTTATAATTACCACAAATACGACACTAAAATATCAATTGTTTATCATGTCTCATTATCAAATGTTCATTCCTCTTCTAATTTCTTATTATGATGATTCTGTTTCCATAATAGGTTCATCTGATTTAGTATCTCATGTGTTAATGTCAACCAATTGATCAGTAGGATCATTCGAAAGACAAGGATCATCATCCTTTATTGTTTAAAGGACTAAAGAGAAGAGAAAGAGAAGAAATTGGGTAATTTTTTATTATTTTCATTATGTTGAATTGTTTACAGTAGATATAGGATTCAGAATTTACAAAATAGGAAATTGTAATAATAACAATTTCATATCAAATGCAGACTTGTAGTGATCTGTTCCCTAATTAGGGATTTGTTTCCTTTTTTATTTCTTACTGTAAACACTCCCCCTCAAGTTGAACAGTAGGATTTCCAATATTCAACTTGTTTAAAGCTTCTCGAAAGGATCGAGCCGTAACTCCTTTTGTGAGTATGTCAGCAAGTTGTCCTTCAGATCTGACAAATGGAAGTTCAATAATACCTTCTTCAATTTTTTCTTTGATGAAGTGTCTGTCTACTTCCACATGTTTTGTTCTGTCATGCTGAACAAGATTTTCAGAGATGCTAATGGCTGCTTTATTATCACACTTCAGCTTAGCTGGTAAGCTAGTAGACAAGTCAAGTTCCTCAAGTAGTTTCTTGATCTACAGAATTTCGGCCACTCCTCTAGCAATTCCCCTGAATTCTGCTTCTGCACTAGAGAGAGCAACTACTTTTTGTTTCTTGCTTCTCCAAGAGACCAAGTTACCTCCCACCATGGTAAAGTATCCTGCAGTAGATCTTCTGTCATTGGGATTTCCTGCCCAATCAGCATCAGTATAGGCCTCAATCTCCAAATGCCTGTTGTTTTTTAATAAGATTCCATCTCCCGGTGTCCCTTTCAAAAACAACGGGCATTTGGAGATTGAGGCCTATACTGATGCTGATTGTGCAGGAAATCCCAATGACAGAAGATCTACTGCATGATACTTTACCATGGTGGGAGGTAACTTGGTCTCTTGGAGAAGTAAGAAACAAAAAGTAGTTGCTCTCTCTAGTGCAGAACATATGTTTGTAATGGATCGAGGCCACTGCCGTATGTGGTAGCAAGCCCATTCCAAAGATCTCTGGCTGTCGGGTATTGTATCACACTGTTTGCAATTGAGGGATCAATATTTTGTATGATCCAGTTGAACACTGTTTGGTCTGTCTGCTCCCACTGTTCATACAGTGGATTTGTGATTTCTGGAGGAGGTGAGATAAGAAAACTTGTTTTCCCTCTTCCACCAATAGCAACTCGCATCATACGAGCCCAAAGTGGATAGTTCTCTTCGGTTAATTTTGTACTGATGGTGAGGGTATCATTATTAAAGCTCTGTTTTAGCATATTTGCAATCTGCAAGGTTACATTGTCTGGTATTGAGGAGTTTGTTTCTCCAGATTGGTTTGATGAAGCTTCTGACATTTTTGGTTGGATTTTGATTTTTCAGGTTTGATTAATGGTGGATTGGGTATATGATGAATGCTGGTTCTCTCCTCTGGGATTGTAGAACCTGCTCTGATACCATGTTTAAAGGATTAAAGAGAAGAGAAAGAGAAGAAATTGGGTAATTTTTTATTATTTTCATTATGTTGAATTGTTTACAGTAGATATAGGATTCAGAATTTACAAAATAGGAAATTATAATAATAACAATTCCATATCAAATGCAGACTTGTAGTGATCTGTTCCCTAATTAGGGATTTGTTTTCTTTTTTATTTCTTACTGTAAACACTCCCCCTCAAGTTGAACAGTGGGATTTCCAATATTTATTATTCAACTATTTCATGCACAAAGTCACAATTCTCTTCTTGAAATGCAGTTATGGGTTTTTATTGATGAAATTGTTTGATTGAAAGAGAAAAGAAGCTCAGTAATTTAGTTTGGATATTTTAGTCTTCTTACTAGTTGTTGTTGAAGATATTTTCTTCTCTTTATCAATAAAATATCATGTGGCTAATTGCAAAACTAAAATCGGTCCAATCAACACTCTATTGACTAAATAAAAAACGGTTAGAGCAACCAATTTAACTATAAAAACTATATTTCAAACACCAAATTAACTAAATAAAAAAGTTCACACACCAAAATAGTAAAAATAAAAAAGTGCAAATTAACACCAATAATATACTTTTCCTCATTGAACTTGTTAAATGCGTTTCTTGTTGATTTTTCTTTTTCTTTCTTTTTATTTTAAAATGCTTAATGCATAATATTTTCTTTCATAATAATCTAGAATAGAGAAAGAGAATATTGAAGATAATGTTGCTTTGGCTTTTTAGGACAAAAGTGTTCTTATTCTCAAAGGATAGATTCTAATTAAGTTTTTTTGGATCTCATTCTTTTGTATATTTTTATGACTATCAGCCTTTTCTTCCCTTTTTGTGTTATTGTATATGTCAACTAGGTTTCCTATATGTGATTTTGAATTGGCAAGAAAATTGAGTGTCAATGCATGTATACATAGTATTTCATTGATTTGAAACCTTTTACAGCTACACTTTCTTCCAATTAATTTGATTGTATGTTATTTTTGACATTGAACATGCTGTCTTTTATTGGTTTCACCTATAATATATTAGAGTTTTAGTAGCTTTAAATATTGGATAATATTTTTGTAATTTGTATATAATAAACCCAGTATATACGGAGTATAACTTGCAACTTTTTTGCAATTTGTGTATAATAAAATCAATATATGATAAGTATAACTTGTTTATATGTTGACTTCCAACTTTTTAAGTTAATATAATTCTTTTGCTATATATCTTCTTACATTTTTGCGATTAAAAAAATTTACTTATAGAAGTACACTTTCAATATACCATAGATATATTATTTGTGTATTATTGGTTTATGTTTGGCTGTTTTTTATTTTTTTTGTATATGTTTTTTTGTATTTGTAAGAACTTTTAAAAGATTAATGTGGTTTTCTTTTTTTACTTTGTCTTATGCAAATGAAAAACACAAGTTGTATGATAAATTTATTTTAATAAGATTTGTTATATGTAATAATAATTTTATTCGGTGTATCATATACTATATGGAATTATTAATAGAAATGTAATTTATATTTTATTTGAGCTATTGTTTAATAATATTTTATTCTATAATAAGATTTGAAACTTGTATCATTGAATTATTGCATAAATAAAGAAATGAAAAAATCATTAATTTTGCTGTTAGTGTATAATAAGCTCAATATACATACTAAACATAAACTTATTGTAACTTTTTGATATTTGATATTATTTAATTAAAAAACAGGTATATTTGATAAGCTTTTTTCAGGCTGGTAAATTGGTAGCATTAAGGGTTTTTCTCTAGTAAATTTGTACAGAGAAAATTACACAGTTTACAGCAATATGTATCCCCGTTTTCAAGTCTACAGACTTGACTTGTTTTTTTTTCAATTCCATGCATGCAGGCCTATTTTTTTTTTTTTCATTTCTATATTTTTTCCAAGGTGTTTTTCAATTTTTCTATTTTAATTTTTAATTTTTTTCTATTTTATATATTTTTTAATTTATATTTTTTATTTATAAATAATTTTTTTATTATCATATTCTCAATATACACAATATATATATATACACAACATACACTAAATACATACAACAAACATAGACGTATCCATAACCTACACCAAATATATATAAAATATTTATACAACTTATACACAATTTATTTAATATTTTTTAACTTTATATTTTTAATTTTATATACACACAACATTTATACAACAAGATACAATATAGACACAATATTTATATAACATGTACATAATACATATGTAATATCTAAATAATATTTACATAGCATACTATCTACACTACAAAATTATTAATTTTTTTTAAAATTTATTTTTTATATGTATAATATATAAAATTTATTCAAAAATAACTTTAATGATTTATTAATATATTTTATATATTTTACTAATTTTATATATATTTTATATATTCAAAAAAATTTCTTTGTAAAAGAATTAATAAATTTTATATTTTGAAAATATAATTTAAAATATAATTTTTTGTTATTTTGTTAGAATATATTTATTTAATAGGAGTATAAATACCTAGAGTACCTAGGATTGCTCAGAGCCACTTCAGTCCTTCCAATGCCCGTGGCTACTCAAAATCTTTTTAGTCCTTCCAGTACTTGCAGCTGGTCAAATGTCTCTAAGGCTTGGCTGAGGCTGCCAACATTTGCGAAGAAAATTGTTAGAACTAGAATTAAAGTAGACATGTGCCCAAATTATTAGATTTTAAAACATTAGGTTAAAAATAATATTAATTATTTCAGGCCCGTAAAATATTAATTTGTGCTTGAATAATTAAGTTACTTAAATTTGAACTCGTGAAAATTAGCATGTGAAATTGCTATATATAGATACAAAAGGCTTCTAAGAGATAAGAGATCATCAAAGAATCAAATCATGAAATGAAATCAACATACAAATTGTTCAAGCAAACTAGCAGATTATCTCAAACTTTCTAAAACTTTTTATCATTTTTTTTTCCAACTCAACATTTATTCTTCATTTTATTATTAATATATTCATATTTATATTAGCATAAATTATTAGTCTTTATCGTTTCCGAAAATACATGAACCTTCTGTTTAATTTGTGATTGTTGGAAAATCTATTGTGAAAGAATAAGTCCTTTTAATCTCTTTTCGCATTCATTTATTACAAGTTAAGGGAGACACTCTCGTCCGTCTTTAATATACTTAATCTCATTCTAGCTAAAAAGGGTCACAACAATATTATTTGCCTCTAAATACAAAGCCTTGGAATGAAATAAAGAAATAAAATACAATAATATATAGTTTCATTGTAAAAATTCAAAACTTAGACTTAAATTAAAAATGACCTAAATAATTATTGATTTTGAAGGTTGAAATGGCCTTATCCATACTAGCTAGGAAGGAATGCATTAAGCCATTTTAATTGTATTTTTTCCCTTTTTCATATATGACGGGTTTCATATCTCAATTGATATCAAAAGTTAAGAGGCAATCAGAGGCGAGGCTACATACATTAGAAGAGGCAGCTGCCCCTCTTCTTTTTATTTTTTTTTTATATATATGTATATATATTATTAAAATTTTTAAAATATTTAATTATTCATTTTTAAATTTATATTATTTTTAATATATATATATATATAATATTTTTATTTTGCCATCTTTACTAAAAAAAAAAAGTCTGACTTGGCCTTAGATAAAATTACATATAATACTTTTTTTTTCACACTAAATTACAGTTATACGGTGGTTTTTTTAATTACATTTATACGTTTTTGTCTTACATTTATGCATACTATTTCAATGATTTTTTTTTCATTTGTACGGTTTTTTCATTATCTCTCGTTTTAGTGTGAAGAAAGAATCAATCTCATATTCCACCTCTGTTTTCGGTGTCTCAGGCAATCAAACCATCGTATCCCACCTGGCTTAGCAAAATCTCATCAACAGTTGTTCTTCCACTCGTGAACTCTGGTTCTCACTTTCCTTTCCTTCCGTCGCTGTACTACCTTCACTGGTAATCTAGCTTTTAGAGTCAAGCCCAACTCCACAAGAACTTCCTCCATCCACTGTGGTATTGATCTTCTTCTTATATGCTTTCTTGTTCTTTACCAAAACTTAACCAGATCTACTGAAAATGAAACTGAATTTTTCAATTTTTTGTTAATTAGTTGAATTTGAATTGATTTGTATAGAAAATCAGAATTATTTTTTTGATAACTTATGATTTCAACTTTATCTATTGAACTGAAAAAGTTGCTTACATCGCAAAAAGTTGTGCTTTTATGAAGTTAGTTAAGGAGTACACTCACTGTGGATTTTCAAATACTGTGATGCATATATCGAATTCTTTGATCATGAAATAATTAACATTTTTAAAGAATGAAGCTTTGCGTCAAAGATTGAAGAAGTATTCTTGTTGGCCTACCTTTCCCAAATTTTACATTGATGGGGGATTTTTTGGTGGCTATGATATCTCTTTTGATAAGAAGAACCTACACAACAGAGATTCAAATTGCAAAGTAAAAAAAAAAAGTTTGTTTTGTAATTAGAACATTTTTGACATTCCTCTGTTTTTTATCAGATGATGAAGGAAGGGGTGCCTTAAGTATGTAGTTTTTGTTTAGTATTACTGCATTAATCATTTTAATAGTGTTGCATTGTGGCTTGGGACTGTAATAGTAGGGAAGTTCAATTAGTTTTGTCATTGTTATCCCAAATGCTAGAAGTTCACATGCCTCAGTTTCATGTTTCTTGAATTTTATTTGTTCATTTTCACGCTTCTATATGCTTACTGCTTTTTAATAAGGCAGCACAAGTATATTTGACAATTGTGTTGTGATAAAAATATAGTTAATTATAAGCATATTAGTTATTACTTATTTTCTTTCTCGGTTTGTGATGCTCCCCTCTTTACTTTAGTAGCATCTTCATTCTCCTATTCTTTGTTACTGTCTAAGAAAGACTTGCTTCAGATAAGAAGGAAAAGTTTCAAATTATGAGATACCAAAAATATATTTAATGCATACCATCTAACATTTTTAATTTTTTCAAGTTTGCAAATCATTGTATATAAAATAGTTTCATATATCTAAAATATGCTTCACATATGCCATTTTTTAGGAGTCAACATTTTTAATTTTTCAAGTTTACAATATGTATTTATAAAATAGTTAAAGATACTGAAAATATATTTGACATATATCATTTCCTTATAATTGATATTTTTTATTTTTTCAAGCTTGCGATTTATATATATATATAATAGTTAATGATACATAAAATATACTTAATGTGTACTATTTCTTAAAAGTTCACATTTTTAGTTTTTTTCAAATTTGCAATTTGTATTTATAAAATAGTTTTACATACTTAAATTATATTTAACTTAAATCATTTATTGAGAGTTGATTCTTTCAATTTTTTTAGTTTATAATCTTATACAATAGTTGCAGATACTTGCATGATTTTCAGAAAGTTAATGTTTTTATTAGTTTTTTTAAATTTGTAATATATATATATATATATATAATACTTATTATATATTAAAAATAAACTTAATGTATATCATTTCTCGGGAGCAAGCAATATGTACATATAAAAAACTTTTAGATACCAAAAATATACTTGATGTATACCATTTATTGAGAGTTCACAATTTTAATTTTTCAAGTTTACAATCTATATATAAAATAGTTTCACATACTAAAAATATATTTAATGTATACCATTTTCTAGGAGTTGATTTTTTTTTTCTTTTTTAAGTTTTTTCAAGCTTGCAATATGTATTATAAAGAGTAGTTACATATACTTAATAAATATGTTATTTATACCATTTTTTTATTAAATGTATATCATTTGCTGTTACTTTTTTATTTTAAAATGTATACCCATGTTTTATGTATACTACATATATATGCAACATATACTAACATAATCATAATGTATAACATTTCTTAGGAGTTTTAGCTTTTAAACTTTGATTTTGAACATATCAAAATAGTTGTTGATGCCAAAATGTTGAATAAATAAGAATTATTATGTTTAATAATATTTTTTTGTTTTATGAAATTTTTTTTATTTAGATTTTGTAATTTGGTTGCTTTTTTATCATTATTATTTTTGATTTATTTTATATTTTTAGATAGGATAATTTCTTATACTTGACTTTCATAAGCAAGTCATCCATTTTCTAGAATTCATTTGAAAAATTTAACTCCAAACTATTCTACATAAATTCTGAAAATTAACAGATATAAAATGTATCATAAATATATGAACAAGTTCTAAACTAGAGTGAATTTTGAAAAGGTTCAATAAATTATACAAGTGTAACTTCTCAGATCATGTCCATGACCATGAATTGACATTGAATGACTATAACTTCTCAAACCGTATATTTGTAAATTTTTTAAAAGAAAAACGTATTTCTGTAAATTTATCTTTTGTAACGTATTTTTGTTATTCTTTTTGTTTTAAGGTATTTCTGTTAAATTCCCCAAAAGTTATAAACAGATACTGACAAAAGCCACCACTAGTATTTGGTTTGGGCTTTTGTGGATCCAAGCAATATGAAATTCAATAATGGCCTCTTTACATCTATTTGTGGAAATTACGGAGTATGTGATTTTTTAATTTGTTTTTAATTTCTTATAATTCAAAAAATAACTCTTTATCCCTAAAAATAATAATTTCTTAACTAATGAAATCTTAAAGCAAAAGACTCCATTATAAATTTACAAACTAAGACAAATTTTCATTAATTATATATTATACGCATTATTTTTTTCAAGAGAAAGAACCTTTACATTACACCTAATCGAATTAATGTGGAGACGCTCCCTTAGACTTGCCTGAAAAGAGACTCATACCTAAACTGACTTTAAAATACCATTTTTACACTAAAAATACACTACATCTTGCGAAAGAAAAAATGAGTGATTAGTTACCTTTTAAAATTTGTATTTCTTTCCCAAATTATAAGAATAAGAGATATCATTTACTTATCACTAAAAATAACTTTTTAGTAATATCTTTTTTATCAGTTAAACTTGTAAAAAATAAATATTTATTGATCAATTTTTTTCTTTTTATCCCATAAATTGAAGAAAAAAAACTGTCAAAAGAACGTGAATGCATTATGCATGTAATCAATATGCCCATTGCTTGGACACTTGGGCTTATCGGGGGTGCAGGGGCGGAACTAGGTGGGATCAGGTGGGGCTGACGACCCCTTTGGCCGGCTATCGAAGTATATTTTCAAGGTAAATTTTCGCCGGCCGGAGCAGCAGAGGTGGCCCCCCGCCCCCCATCTCCTCCTTAACCATATTGAAGATAAATTTTGCCCCTCTCTCCTCCATGAGCTGGTTCCGCCACTGTCGGGGTGTTTATCACTTCTCAGCTCGGTGATGTGGAAATTAAGCACAATTGTAGAACCAGGTTTCGAAGGCTCCGTCGTCAAAGAGTTTCTGAAAGTTAATTATGGTTATGAATATGATCAGGTGCTTGGAGTTTTCAATAGTAGTGCTTATAATTGCCTTCTGTATCTTCTTCTTTTCTATCTTCGCATTGTCTGTGAAAGTGATTCTCAACTTCCAGAGAAGATGAGGAATGGATTTGTTGAAAAATATGGCCCGGCCTGCACATGCGACAATTTCACCTTGAGATCAAGGCGCATTTAGTTTTATACTATTTATTGTTTGTTTAGTTAGACTCTCTTCATAACTTGTTCTCTTCTATCTTCTTAGCCTTCAACTCTCCTAATAATTAACTTGATTTTGTGATCCAGAGCTTTAATATGGCCTTCGGTGTTAGCTGAGCTGTGGACTATGCTGAACTAAGGTCTGCAATTTTCCTGAGACGTGGTTTTTACAAGGTGCTGGTGGTATTTGATTGGAGGCTTGTAGAATCTGATCACTATGCAGACGGTTGGAATTCAGAATGCTGCTACACTTTACTATCAAACCTTTGACTGCAGTGGAACCCTCAAACAAATTGAATCAAATTTTCTCAAAATTCTAGCTCAAAAGATGAATAAGCTTAATATATGTGCATGTTTTGAAGCAACTATAATGGCCATATTTATAGGCCAAACTTGAGGTAAAGTCGATTGTTAAATAGATGTAAGCAAGAGTTTTTCTGAATTCATATTGAAATGAAAGGTAGTTTCAACTAGTTATAAAGAGCCTGTGCGAGTTGCGAAGCAATTAATGGCCATATATATAGGCCAAACTTTGAGTGAAGATTGTTAAATAGATATAAGCAAGAATAATTCATTTTGAAAGAAAAGGTAATTGAAACTATAAGTGTATGTGTGCAAGCTGTGAAGCAACTAATAATGGCCAAATCAACGTAAAGTGTGAAATTGCAATTTGAAGAATGCATGCGCAAAGTGTTAGTTCATTAATTTTAAACGAAGAGCATTAATTTAAATAAAAAATAATTTAAAAAAACTTTTTTTGCTTTTTTTTTTTGCATCCTTTTCTCTCATGAGGATGGTAAAATTTTAATCCCAATAAAAATTTTGAATTTATGATGATATTATTATTATTATAATTGTTGTTGTTTTCTTACAAAAGTAAAACTAAAGTGAACCAAGGAATTTGATGGAATGCAGGAAATAATGCATGTAGAAAGGGAAACATGATAAAGTCCTTAGCTAGTGAAAACTGAAAATATAGTTATACACACACACGCACACGTGTATATATATATATTTATATAAAGGCAGAGAAAATTTTAATTTTGAAAATATTTGAAGTACCATATATACATATAACATATACATAATAAACAATAATTTAAATACAAATAATGATTTAGTAAAATTATCAAATATTTTCTTTTAAATTTATATCGCTTATTAAGAGCATACAAATCTCATATCACTTACACAAATAATTTTTTCTTAAATATATAAGTTCATTCAAAACAAATAATAATTTAGCCAAATAATTTGATGCATTTACAATAATCTAACGATAATATTGCCTTCACATTGACGGTTTTAAATAGGAATCTCCACTTGGTTTACACGTATTGAACATATTGATTATTTAAAAATTATTTTACCAAGGATTACACTAATAAGTTTTTTTGGGAATTAATTTAATATATAGGATATGATTTTAATTTGTTTACATCAATCGATTTCAAAAGAATACTACACGCTTTATTATCAATTGATAATTAATTCTTTCCTAACAAAATTTGGTTCTTTTTTTTTTTTCTAGCTATAGAAACACTCATGTTGTTGTTGTGATAGAGAAAATTAGAGATATGAATGTTGTTGGAGATAAGAATTTTAAATTTTTAATATATATTGTGATATAATACATGTTTAATATACACTTATCATTTAATAATTATTATTGCGTCGAGTAGAGCTACAAAAAGGGAAAATTGGTGCTAATTGCCAATGTTTATAACCATGTTTTGGCTTAATGCTATCCTATACCCTCAATTTATCTTAATCTTTTAATTCCACCCCTTTTAAAATTTTATCGATTTGAACCATATTTTTTTTTATATTGATTGACTTTTTGTCCCCATTCACAAAATTTGATCCAAATAATAGATTTTTTTTAGCAATACCAAAATAGCAGATTCAGTATTTAAATATGAGACATAATTTTATAAATTTTTTTCAGAGGATTATGTCATTGCAATCTTATAAATCATTATAGAAATTTTTTTTAAGCCGGCATTGACTGACTGTCCAAAAAAAACCAATTTGGCATTGAAAACAAAGAATGATGCATCAGCGTCAGGCGGACAGGGGCGGCAGCGCTAGTGGTGGGTACAGAATTGACTATTGTAATTGAAGACTTCCGAGATGGCTGCTGACTCTTTAATTATGGTCTTCTTATTATTGTACAATGTACACAGGGCCACAGGGGTGTTTCATGTTTGTACTAGTTTTGGGCCTTTTTTTTTTTTTTTGATAAATAAGAGTAATATTAACTATCCAAACTTGAAAACCTCATTACAAAAGGAGGAAAGTTATGAAACCACTCTCCCACATTCGACAAGGATCGAGATGCCTGAGCGAGCCCATGAGCAAACTCGTTTGACGAACGATAAATATGCTTAAAGCAGATTTCACAATTAGACTGTGAAAGAAACTGACAAATAGACTTAATGATATCACCCAAAATAGAACCATCCCCATCATCTTTAGCTTGCAACGCCTTAATCACCATTAAACAATCTGATTCCACTATTACTTTGTTCCACCCCTTTCCTTCTAACCAACTCAGTGCTTCCTTTATTGAGAATGCTTCGGCCTCAACTGGTCTTAACTCCATTTCAAAACTGCCAACCTTCACACCTAGAACCTCTGCACTACTGTCTCGGACCACAACACCAAAACCACCATAATTACCACCAACTGAGCCAGCAGCATCAACGTTCATCTTGACCCAATCGAAATCCGGTTTCTGCCACTTTGGTTGATCCACCGCCCCTCCACCAGAGCCTTCATTAGCCTTCATCCATTCTGATTGAAAACGAAGAGCCTTCCTCCATAAAGATACCGGCTGCATCCACTTATCTTTCCATATAACATCATTTCTAGCTCCCCAAACCTGGCAGCACACATTCAAAGCCATAGCTATGTCTTTATTATTAAACACTGTAAAAATTCTGCACAGCCATTCTTGAAACGTCAAAACCCTCGGTGAATACCAACCAAAATCCGAAGCTCTCCACACCTGTTTAGCAAAAGGACAATCAATCAAGAGATGCAACGTACTCTCTGCAGCTCGGCTACATAAAGGACAAACAGTTGGAACAACCACTGTCCTCAGTCTTAACAGGTCCCGAGTTGGCAAAATATTATTGCCAGCCCGCCAAGCAAAATTCAAAACTTGAGGTGGAGCTTTGATCTTCCACAGGCGATTCCATACCCTCCTCATACCATCTTGTGCATTACCCTCATACCTCTGCACAAGACTGTTATAAGCCGACCGAACTGAATAATTCCCACGCACCTCAAACTTCCACAAAATAGTATCCATTGCCCGCTAACCAAAGGTATCCTCAGAATAGAATGAGCATCACGATCATTAAAAATCCTCCTTACAAGCCCAGCATTCCAACCTCCAGTACTTATTAAATCCCGAACAAAATGGACACCATAGCTCGGGTTATACTCCGTAGTAACATAAGGATTATCCGCCTCCCTTAACCAAGGATTTGTCCATAGTGCAATTTGCTCCCCATTGCCCACCTTCCAGTAAAATCCACTCCGAATAACTTCTTGACTTTCTCTGATGCTCCTCCATAAATAGCTAGGATTACTACCCAATGGTGCGGATAAAAAATCAAAGTTTGAATAATACCTAGCTTTCAACATTCTTGCCACTAAGGAATCAGGTTCTTTTATTAATTTCCACCCTATCCTGCCAAGAAGGGCAATATTAAACTCCCTCAAATGTTTAAAAGCTAAACCACCTCCTCTTTTCTCATGACAGAGGCGATCCCAACTCATCCAATGGATGCCATGGTTATTACCAGCAGTACCCCACCAAAAACGACTCATGATCCCCTCTAACTCCGCACACAAAGTCTTAGGAAACAGAAAAAGCATCATAACATAGTTAGGAATAGCTTGTAATACCATCTTTAAGAGAATTTCCTTCCCAGCTTTTGATAACTTCTTTGCCTTCCATGAGTTTAGTTTTTTCCAAACCCGATCTTTAATAAACCTAAAAACTTCCTTCTTATTTCTTCCCACAGCCATAGGGAGCCCCAAATAAGTACTAAGATCATCATGCTCCCCAACCCCAAGCAAAGAACAAATACTCCTTCTTGTATTCACATCCGTATTGGGACTATAATAAATCAAAGACTTAGTGAAATTTATAGCTTGACCCGAAGCATGCTCATAATTTCTTAATAAAGCTTGGATCGTCTTTGCTTCACCAACCGTAGCCTTAAAAAATAAAACACTATCATCGGCGAAGAAAAGATGAGATACCGTAGGAGCACCTCTAATAATTTTGACCCCATGAATGGCACCAGAATTCTCTTTGAGCTGAATAAGCCTCGATAGCACTTCCGCACATATAATGAACAAATATGGGCTTAGGGGATCACCTTGACGTAAACCTCTCCCCGGCACAATTGGACCAATGAGTTGTCCTTGTTGCAATACCTTATAAGAGACAGTTGACACACAATTCATAATCGACTCAACCCACCTACCACAAAATCCCATCTTACCCATAATTGCCTTCAAAAAACTCCATTCGAGCCGATCATAGGCTTTACTAATATCAATCTTCAAAGCCGCAAAACCTACCCGCCCACATCTTCTCGCTCGCAAATAGTGGAGAGTCTCGTAAGCAATAATTGAATTATCCTGAATATGCCTACCAGAAACAAATGCACTCTGGGTAGGAGAAATAATTTTTGGAAGGATGCTCTTTAACCTGTTGGCATACATTTTTTATATAATTTTATAAAGGACTTGACACAAAGCAATCGGTCGTAAGTCCATCATACTGGTAGGGTTTTGCTTCTTGGGAATTAATACAAGTAACGTCTCATTTAAATGGGAAGGAAATTTACCCGTATTAGCACAATCAATACAAAACTTCGTAACATCACGCCCTACTATACTCCAATACTGCTGATAGAAGCCGGGATTTAATCCATCACACCCAGGGGACTTATCACTACCCATAGCAAAAATTGCCTGCCTCACCTCATGATGTGTATAATCTGCCTCAAGTGCCAAATTATCCTCACTAGAAACACAAACGGGAACACAATTAAGTATACTGTCAGGTGAACACGCTTGAGCAATATACAGTTTGTGAAAATAGTTCGAAATAACCGACTCTAAACCCGTTTCCCATGTCTGCCAGTCTCCATTATCATCCTGCAATTGATCAATTCTGTTCCGTTTCTGCCTGGAAGTTGCCTTTGAATGAAAGTACCGTGTGTTCAAATTACCACATTGCAGCCAAGCTTCTTTCGCTCTCTGCTTCCAAAATAATTCACGCTGCACATAAATCTCAGCCAACCTATCCTTAGCTTCCAAGAAGTTTCTACGATCAGTTTGAGATCTTCTACCCCTCAGCAATTTTAATTTTCGTCGACAAACATCAAGCTCCTCCTTGAATTTATGCCTGTACTTCTCTCCCCAAACATTGAGAACTCTGCTACAAACCTCAAGTTTATCTAACAGACCAGCTTCATTATGCACACCCCAACAGTCCGCCACAGCTTGCCTACAATCAGGCTCCCTCGACCAATGGTTCTCATAACGGAATAGATGTACCCTATGCCTTTGGACATAAACCTGCATCTGGACCAATATAGGGAGGTGATCCGAAGTAGAAAGATCAAGAACTATTCCCTTAGAAAACCGAAACATGTTCCTCCAACTTTCAGAGACCAAAACTCGGTCCAATTTAGTTTCTATATGATCCTCTCCCACACGCCCATTGTCCCAAGTAAACTGGTACCCACCTAATTTAAAATCAGTAAGACCAGCATTCCCAACAGCATTCCGAAAGCCATTCATTAAATAAACAGGCTGCGGTAGACCACCTCGTTTCTCAGACTGGAACAGAATATCATTAAAGTCCCCTAAACACATCCAAGGAAGTGTCGATACTGGAGCCAAATTACTAAGTACCGCCCAAGTTTCATGTCTCCTATTTCTGTCCGGTTGTCCATAAAAACCAGTCAAATGCCACGGTTCAAAACCAGCCATTTCTACTTCAACATCAATAAAATGCAAGGATGAACCCAAAATTAGAACTTTATCGACCCCTTTCCAAAACAACACCAAGCCCCCACTGTGACCCACACAATCAACTGAAAAAAAATCATCATAACCCAACAAGGATTTTATTTCATTAATTTTATTAAAAGTACAAATTGTCTCAACAAGAAAAATAAAATTCGGACGCTTTTCTCGAGCAACCTGTAACAAATTTTGAACTGCCTTAGTGTTGCCCAACCCACGGCAGTTCCAACTTAAACAACTCATTTCTGACGGCGGGACTGTGAACCAGTACCCGCCGCTGTCCCGTTTTTTGTTTCCTTAGTTGAAGCATTTTTTGAGCCAATTGAAGACACAGGTTCCATATTGATTTCTTGGGCCCTAAGTAACTCCTCCTCCTGGCCCATACGTCTCCTTTTAGGATCATTAAGCAAAATTCCTTCAGCACTTGTTGACTTGTCATTAACTTCAGTATCTACACCTTCCTTATCTACTCCAACATTCCCGCCCACCTTTTCTCCCCTCTTACCATCTTTTGGATAATTGAATCTCGAAAAATTAGGAGATCGCATCCCTATTCTAATGGACTTTCCAGTACCATAACCACCTGCCCCAAAGCTCCGGCCACCGGCCAACCCTCCACCACCTCCAGATCCACCATCACCTATCGCACCCTCAGCGTCGCTAACAAAATCTCCATCACGGAGCCACCTAGAGCCAGTTGGGACTTGCACTTTCCTTGAGCTAGCACGTAAATAGGGACCATATTTCCTCTCCATGGAAACATCACCATTCAAAACTGGCAGTGGACAAAACTTATCACTGTGCCCAATAATCCCACAAATAAAACAAAAACTAGGGATTCTTTCATATAAAATGTTAACCCAAAACCAGTCAGAATCATCCTCCTTCCTCAACTTCAAGCATTCTCGGATCGGCTTATTAATATCCCACTTGACAAAGACCCGAAAATAATCCCTCCTCTTTGTCAAGTTTTCAGGATCAGATTTGACATAAGTCCCAATTCCATTTGCCAACTTCTGAATAACATAATCAGACCTATATCCAGGTCTTAGCCCATGTAATTGAATCCACATATAGAGATAATCCAAAGGCACTTCATACGGATGAGAGAACCCTTCCAACCGATCTAAAAGAAGAATCTGGCCATTGAAAAGCCAAGGAGACATATCAAGAACTCTCTCCATATCAATTTTATGGTAAAACTGGAATGTATAAATCCCACCCTCCAGCTCCTTTATTAACATACCCATGACCTGCTTCATTATGGAAGCCAAAGTAAGCTTCATGGCCATAAAATTAATAGATTTCTCCGTTTGGAAATGGCCCACCAAACATAAATTAGGGTTAGATTCATCCTCCTCCTCCTTATCAATCTCATCCGATTTAAAAATAAAACCCTCATCTCCTTCATCGTCAACAGAGAGAGAAGCCATATCAACAGATATATTATCAGCTTCCATCACAAAAGTACACAGAAACCTTGCCAAAAAGCAAGACGAAAACCTTCTCAAAAAGAGAGAAGACGTATGTTGAATTTTTTGATACCAAGACAACTTAAATGTACTAACATGGGCCTTTTTTTTTTTTAGGTTCATCAAAATTAAATTCCTTTGGTCGTTGTAGTGTTTGAATTTTGACCATTATATTGATTTTAGCAAACAATTACTCCCTCCCTTATCTTCGTATAAAGAAAATTATTTTTATTCTTTTTATATAGAGAAAAATACTTAGAATAAAAATTATTAAAATGTATTTTTAAAAAAAATTTAAAATTGTCTTGCAAATAACTGTATTTACATATCAAATAAGACTATTAACATACAAATGTAAGCTATATAATTATTATGCATCGCTTTTTAATGCATGAATTAATACTATAATTATGAGAGATTTCATTAATTTGTGCTCTATTATACTAATTAAGATATAATTATGAGATAGTTTTTTTAATGTATCATAATATGGACACTAATTTTAACTATCGAATTCTAATTATTTAAAAGAATTGAGTCACAACTTTAAATTATATAGACTGATATGATTTAAAATTTTCATGTTGAATTTATAGACTATTTTTAAAATAAATATATTTATGTTAAACGAGATGTTGTCATTTTTAGGCCACAATTATTATTTTTTGTCCACAATTATCATTTTGAGGCTATATTTGAAGGTAAATTTATAAAATGGCTGCATATTCAGAAAACAGTCCTCCACTTTCCTCCATGTAGGAAAAGATAAACTTTCATTTGATTGAAAATTTTTTATTTTGTGAAATTTTAAATTTTAACCAAATTAAGAATACAATCCTTCATTTCCTTCCTTTCTTTTTTTTTTACAATTTTAATATTATAAATGAGCTGTATCGTCTTGCTTAAATGAGATGTAATTAGGGATCTTAATTGTACATTTAACATTAATCAGAGGTATTTTATGTTATTTATAGGCGAAAAAATTTTCAATGACGGCAGATATTTGTGCTTGAATATATAGATTTGTACACGATTGATATATTTTTTCTTTTATCTTCAATATTTTATGCACAGGTTATAAATTGTTGTACTTTATGAAAATAATTTAATTATACATAATGATTTATATTATTTATGTGCGAATATGTGCCCTTATTATATAAGTGAATGACAATTTATCTTATTCATTTTAAAATAAAAAATTCTGTCATAAATGCTCCTTAGAGTATTGCTTCCACAAGTTGCCTCTCTCTTACTATTATAAATTATAGGGTTATACTTATATAAGGTTAATTAAGATATATTGTAATTAATAAATTTATTAATTATCTCCTTAATCTCCGTATTTTCTATTCTCTCTATGTAAAGAGAATGGGTGGAGTAATATTCTAGCCAATTATTTTGGTTTCCAACTTCTAATTCTCAATATAAAAATGTTTTATAAATAAATAGAAATATATTGATTTTGGTAATTATTTTTTACATTTTACAGCCTTAATTATCTTTTTTTTTATGATTAGACTTATACCATTAATATCTTTTTCAAGTTTACCGCAGACTAGAAGAAATATTTTTTAAAAATAAAATAACAGAATATAACTGATGAACACTAGAGTTATAATTTTGGTGGGTTACAGTATGTGATGTCTCTTACTGTTACGGAAGCAATAAAAGTTGTTTTTTCATAAGAGTGCAAGTAGTTTTCAATGATAAAATATTGCCAGTTGCATAATGCATACAGAAAGAATATATGAAATGCATGGCTGTTTTTTAAATTGATGCAATTTGCAACCTTTTTATACCCATTTTGGTGCCTCGGGAACAGTATGCCTTAAATTAGTGGATTTGGTCTGTCAAGTTGTGTTCGGAGCATTTGGTATGGATAGAATTATACTACATGTTATTTTTTTAATATGTTATTTTTTAACTCTTTTTTTAATTATCTCATTATTTTGTATTATTTTATACTAAATGTATATCTTTGAAAATAAAATATATATTTAATATATTAGATATATATACTAAATATATACTTCTAAAAAGGACATTTTCAAAATTAAAAATTGAAAAGTTATATTTTTCAAAGAAAAAATAGATATTTTTATTATAAATAAAGAAGAGAGAAAATAGAGAATGAGAAAAAATGAGAAATTGCTGTACTCTTAATTATCCTATGAATAATTTATAATGAGATATTTATAGTAGTATAATTAAAATAAAAAATTACAACTAAATTGAATTCTAATTTAAATAGGATAAAACTAATTATAATCTTGATAGGGTAAAGTTAATTTAATATAGTAGTTATCCACATATTATCTAACACTTTCTCTTAGATGATTATCCCTATGAATATGCCTCGTTAAAACTTTGCTAAAAAAATCCAGTGAGATAAAAACTTAGCGAAGAAAAAATAGTACAATATTCACAGGTAACTTTCCCTCAAGAATACAACTAGCTAAGATATATCTCCAAGTAAGCGCATTCTAATATTGGGTGCTTGCTTTTTAAAAATTGATGTTGGCAATATATTTGTGAATAAATCTGCTGGATTGTCACTTGAACGAACTTTGCAAATATCAACTTGTCCTTCATTCATAAGTTCATGAGTATAAAAGAACTTTGGTGATATGTGTTTAGCTCTATCACCTTTTATGTAACCTCCTTTGATTTGTGTAATACATGTTGTATTATCTTCATGTAATATTGTTGGTTGTTTGCTTATAGGTAATCCGCATGCTCTTCTAATATGTTCAATTATACTTCTCAACCATACACATTCACGGCTAGCTTCATGAATAACTAATATCTCTGAATAATTTGATGAAGTAGCAGTGATTGTTTGCTTCACAGATCTCCATGAAATAGCAGTATTATTATATATAAAGACATAACTTGTTTTGGATCGGGCTTTATGATGATCAAAAAGATATCCAACATCAACATATCATGTCAATTCAGACTTTATTCCTTTTAGAAAAAATAAACTCATATCAGATGTGCCACGTAAATAGCGTAGAATATGTTTCACTCCATTCCAATGCCTTTTAGTCGGTGTTGAACTAAACTTTGTATTGTTAACTGCAAAAATAATATTTGGTCCATATTGTAATGAGATATGGTACTTCAGGACCAAAAATCTCTTCATTATCTTCTTGAGGGTAAAAAGGATATCTTTTTACATCAAGAGAACGAACAAACATTAGAGTGCTTAATGGATAAGATTTATCCATATAAAATTATTTTAAGATTTTTTCAATATATGATGATTGATGGAGAATAATTTCATTTGACAGATATTCAACTTGAAATTCATGATAAAATTTTATTTTTCCAAGACCTTTCATTTCAAATTCTTTTCTCAAATAGTTTGCAGTAATTGAGATCTCTTCTGGAGTTTTTACTATATTTAAATCATCAACATAAACTGCAACTATAGCAAATCTAGAATTTATCTTTTTAACAAAAACACATGGGCAAAGAAGATTATTTGCTTATCCATTATTCATTAAGTATTCACTGAGGTAATTGTACCGTATTTGTCCAGATTATTTTAGCCCATACAAGAATCTTTGGAGTTTAATGGAGTAAATTTATCTAGATTTTGAATTATATACTTCAGGCATCTTAAATCCTTCTGAAAATTTCATATATATGTCATTATTCAATGAACCATATAAGTAAGTTGTCACAACATCCATTAAATATATGTCAAGCCCTTCAGAGGCTGTCAAACTGATTAAAAATCTAAAAGTAATAGCATCTATAACAGGAAAATATGTCTTATCATAATCTATATAAGGTCTTTGTGAGAATTATTATGCCACAAGTTGTGCCTTGTATTTCATAATTTTGTTTAACTCATTTCTCTTAAGAGCTATATGAGTAAATTATTATAAAATAATGACGAGCCCTTCAGGGGCAACAAAACTAATTTTAAGAGTAATTGCATTCATAATAGAAGAAATGTACTTTTTTCATAATCTCATATGATTTATTTCTTTTACATACAATGACATCTTCTGGCGTCTGGACTACTGGTTCAAATATTATATGTTTAGCAAATGAATCTAGCTCGGCCTTGATTACTTTCTATTTTGGCCAATCACTTTGACATCGATAATTTTAAATATTTTTAGACTTAAGCATATTTTGATAATTTCAACAACAATATATGCAAATATATTATCAATAATAATTTCATCTTTTTTCCACATATTTTTAGATTTTAATGAGATCTCATAATTTTTTTGTACTGGAACCACTTCTGGATTATTTCTTTAGAAATATATGGTTATTGACTTATGTTGCTTTTGATCTATTCAGAAATGTCATTTTGAAATTATTCATTTCTACTTATCTCAAAAATTAATATTTTGAACCAAGTAGTTTACTACGCTTCGGGCTTATATTATATCTGTTAGTTATCACACTAATAAGATGTCCTATAAAGACAATCAATCGAGCAAGAGTATTAGCAGCTGAAATATGTGATGTGAACACCTATTGGGTATTTGTAAATATATCTAATAAATGATTTGTAACATTATGCAAATGAATTAGTTTTTGAACTTTCAGTTCATATTGATTTGTGCATGTATCAAGATTTGATAAAGTTAGTGTATTCCAATTAATCTATTGTCCTTTTGGCCTTTTACTTTTTTTTCCCCTAATAGAGTGAAAACCAACTCACTAAAAATTTTGCTTTAGAAAATTTATCATTAAAGGTCTATAATATCTAACATAAATAATCAAAACCTACATAGATATTAAGTTAATGTTGATAATCAATTTTAGTTCTTCAAGAAGATGCAGTAAAAAAATATATCATTCAACAAGAAATTTTAATATCACAAATTTTAAATGAGATATATTATGTTAGATAAACACAAGTTATAGAGTGAAAAACTTGTAATGTACAGACAATCAAATACAAATTAAAAATGTAACATAAACAATAATATGTATCTAAACATATATCCAAACAGATATAAAAAATTTTAATTTCATAAGTATAAGAATAATTTATTGCAAAATCTTAATAATGATTATGCTAAACCATATTGAGTATGAACATATGCAATAAAATGTTCAATCGTAATATAATCATAAAATATTTTTCAGATGAATTTATATGTATTATCTAGATAAATTATCTTGATTGATAATAAAAAAAATATTGGCCTTAACTTTTATAATTTGAGTAAGAAATTTAGCAAAGGCAATATTATGAGTTGACAATAGATAAACATGTGACCATCGAGTTGAAGCATAAATTAAAAATATAAAGTATTTAAATGGTCCATAAAATTGAAGGATATGGCTATAAATATTTTTATATGTTCTTTGTAGAAATTTAAAGGACTTTAAATATAATTTAGATAGTACATGTCTCACAACTAATTTATTTTGAGCATAATAAGTATAAAAGTAATCATCGGATAATTTTTTTTTAATTTTTTAGTGGATGTCCATTTGTATTCTGAACAATATGTAGCATCATATTTGAACCCGGATGACCAAAGTATAAAAATTTTAAAATTTATGCACTTCTGGTACATATAGTGTAACTCAACCATCTTTATTTGTTATAAAGTATAATCTAGTTAAGAAATTTAAAAATTTCTTAAATATGAACTTCTGATTTAAATTCGTAGAGTTAACACATAAAAATTCAATATCTTTCTCACTTTGTTTCAATAGGATATCAATTGCGACATATTATTTAAAACTTAGTAGATTTCTTCAGGATCTGCTTGAACATAATGCATCATCGAAATATCATTTTACTCAAATTCAGAATGTTCAAATTTAAAATATAAGGTAGACTCTTATGGAGTCTTCAACTATATTTGCAGAATCAGATATTATGATAATATTAATTTCTGCTAATATATATCTTTTTAGCACTTTAATTTTTAAAATTAGTAGGAAAAAAAATTTCACCCAAACTCTTTTTTTATCAAAATCTCATCCATGGTCTTGAGAAAAATATCACATTCGCTTCAGGGAATGATATAAAGATAGTTGGACGAGTTTGATTATTTTTTATAAAAAGATAAAAATTTTATTTAACTACAGACAAATAAAATAAATTAGTTCAAAATATTTTATAATTCTATGCTCTCAATATAGCTACTGCATGAGCATATTTGAGGCATGAAAAATTTAATATTTATTAAAAATATTATGATAAATTATTAATAATAAGATAATTAATTTTTGATCTCTGATTTAAATAATCAAAAGAATATCATTATTTCTAAGCGATCCTGCGAGGATACTTGATTTTCTTTTCATAATATCTCAAGATTCACAATATTAAGGTGAATTTCATTATCAAATACCCATAACAGATTATTTCTTCAGAAAATATCAAGAGTAATAAATATAAGTTTTGTGAGACTTAACATTGTAAATATATCAAATTTAAATAAAACTCATAAATTAAATGGATTACAAAACTCATCAAATAAATAAGGACTAAAAAATTATAATTAGAATTGAAATATTATAACTTTAAAATTACAAATAATCATATCAAATCATAGTAAATGTCAATTTATTTACCAACTACACTTTAATACAAAAAAAAATCTTAAAATTATGAGTTTTTAAACTCGTATCACGATGAATTATTGAAAAATAAAATAAAATTTGTTTTTCTCTTGTAGATTAAAGAAACTAAAATTTTTCTCTCTTCATTGTAATAACTTGTAATGATTAATGATAAAGATTTGAGAGAAGTAAAATAATAATACTAGTGACCCATATAAATTTATACTAAATAGACTATTTATAACATATTTAATATGTATATACTGACTAAAAAAAAGTATCTACCATGAACAAGTGCACAAAAAATCACATAATATTTCTAATTTAATTTCTCAAATATAAGCCAATAGTCATATTAATTCAATTAGTACAATGAAAGTAAGAAACAATACATCACACTTATTATGAGCTAATAGTTTTGATTTGACAAATAAATAATTCTTTACTAGTAAAATCATTCGCAAAACTCTATAATATTAATTATAATATATTTGCAGCCAAGAACAGAAGTAGAGGTTATTTAAATCCATTAAGCCACAAAAAGAATTATTTACGTAACACACATCATTATAATAATAACTATTTCACTTCATTTATATTTCATTCTTTTAGTAATGTATATAATACAATATTATACTAAAAAAATAGAAAGAAAAAAAATAGTATAATTACCTTGAACTTGAATGCTTATAATAAATAAATTGATTAGAGCTTCATGCTGATAACGTATTGTAAATAAATAAGAGAGAAGATAGAAAATGAGAAAATATGAAAAATTTTTATACTCTTAATTGTCCTATGAATCACTTACAATGATATATTTATAGTGGTGTAAGTAGAATAAAAGATCACAACTAAACTGAATTCTAATTTAAATAGGATAAAACTAATCATAATCTTGATAAGATAAAGTAAATTTAATATAGTAGTCATCCATATATTATCTAACAATTTTAGAATAATTTTATCTTTTGGGTATTTTTTAAAAGAAATCCCTTTGCTATGAGAGATTGAAGTTGTGGGAACTCGATAGAGCAGTCAATGGGCATGAATGAAAAGCTTTAAAGGGCAATATCATATTAGTACTAAATTGACCGTTCAATAATATTCTATGGTCCATAACTATAAGTTCAAAAGAGGAAAAAAAAAGTAATGAATTTGTGATCTTTAGAAACTTAGCCTCCAATTAGAATTACTTTGAAATATGGTTTGCTAAAGTTTTAAGATACTTTTAAGGTATTGGCTTGGACTTAGGACTAAGCCAAAAGCACGATATAGAAGTTATTTTATAATATTTTGCTGATACCATGCATAAAAATAATAAAATAATAAAATTGGCCCGATTTGAGTGGCCTTATTTGGTAATCAACTCGAGTTCACTTTGAATTTCAGGTCTAGAGTCAGGTTATGAATTATGCAAGTAACCTAAGTTCATGAGAGTCAAATTTCAGATCAAGTAAGAATTCGACTCATACATAAATTTGATATATCAAAATTGCACTTCAAATTAGCAATAAATATTGTTATTATTAAATTATAACAATTAATGTTTGTATAAGTTTATGAAGTTCATTAAAAGTGATTATTTGAAGGGAAAAAAAAAAAAAAAAAACCTCTTTTTGAGCCAAATGACGCTGAAAGGCATCATTATCTTTTTAAGTGATTTGGCTAAATTGTGGCAAAAAAAATTTGGACAACTTGTTTTATTCAAAATTAAAATACTCTGTATTAATTTATTAATATTAAAATTATGATATTCTTATTTCATTAATTAACTTATTAATAACAAAAGTATAGTTTAAAAGAAGTAACTAATTTTTCTAGATTTCATAGAGTGATAATTTTATGAGAATACTAGAAAAAAAAAACCATGCGATGCAGCGAATATTTTATTTTTTAATAATATTTTTAAATAGATAATTATTTATTCACAGTTATTAATAAAGAAAATAAATTAATATATATTAATAAATATAAGTAAATAATTTATAATTATTAAATTATAAAACTAAAAATAATCGTGTTCATCTTTTGAAAATTAACTACTATCCTTTTGTTTTAAACTATTCATCATAGTTTTTTTTATTTATTTTTTATAATTAAATGATAATCAATTATAATTAATATTAAATGAGATATTTTAATTCTATTTAGTCAGCTAAAAAGAAAAAGTTTTATCCATAATTATCTATTCAGTTGGTTGATTGTCCTATATTATACTATTAAGAAAAAATATATTTTTTATGATAAAATAAAAATAAATGAAAAAATAAATAATCATCTAAATGAAATATAGAAAAAAAATTATCAAAAAATAAAAAAAAATCATAAAAAAATATGATACAATATCCGTGCAATTATGATTCATTAATAGTTAAACAATAGTGTTGTCAATGCCAACATCTTAATTCTGCATCCCATCCAAATTTAGCAAAGCTCCCACAAAGCTATTTCACACTATTCATGCATTTTCTGAATCTAAATTCTATATATTTGAAGTTTTCTATCATAAAATCTCAATATTAGAAGCCAAATAGATTCAATTTCAATATAGAGTTTTCCAATTACTTAATCATATATACCTCATAATCATTGAAATCACAGTAAAATGGGTAAACCATTTTTCCAACACTGAAATTGTAATACCCTCGATACTTATTTGCAAAGTCAAAGCCCTAATAAATATTACCATACAGAAAACATAAAGCTAATTTTAAATAAATAAAAATTCATATATTTCGAGCAAAATAATTTTATATATTTAATCATGTTAAAAACATAATAGTTAAAAATTACGACTTTAATTATTAGTTTTGCTTTTTTTATTTATTAGTATTAATATATTGAACGAATATATTCATTATTCATCTAATATATGCTAAGATTTAGTTTTTTATATTTTTCAAATATTAAATAATAAAAATAAATATATTATCATAATAAATTTATATTTTTATAATAAGGAAATAAAATTAAAAATGAATAGAAACAATAAAATCAAATAATTTTTAATTCATTATTTATTCTAATAAATAATAAATTTAATTTTTTATAAAAAAATTTAATATCAAATTTAATATAATTGTTTTTAATTTAATATAAAAAAGTGATTTATATTATTAGATAATAACTAATTATTATCAATATTAAATGAAAATTCTATTCCTATTTGAACTCTCCAAATGGATATTTATAATAATTAATTAATTAATTATTTTAATAAATAATAAATTTAATATATTTAATATATTTAAAAATGAGAGCGAAACACATATGTTGTCATAATAATTTTTTTTATTTTAATAATATGGAAATAAAATTAAAAAATCAATTGCAACAATAAAATCAAATGGTTTTTAATTAAATATTTATTTTAATAAATAATAAATTTAATATTTCATAAAATTTAATTAGAAATTTAATATAGTTATTTTTAATTTAATATAAAAAATTTAATTTATATTATTAGATAATAACTAATTATTATCAATATAAATGTAATAGCCTAGAAATATGCAAGTCTAGTAGCCTAAATATTATGCAAATTAAAAGAACAAAGTGAAAAAAGATATTGAGTGAAATAAAATTTCAATGTGTCAAAGTAATAGAAACAAAAATTATAAAATGTTTGAATTGGAAACCTACAATTCATAACAACGGTGAACGAAACCAACCAACAGTAAGTTATAAAATAATTAATTATATTTATATAAAAAGTAATAGAAAAATAAAGTGATAAGAACCATTGAAATACAATGAAGTAAAATTTATAAGGCACTAAAGTGATGAAAATAAAAATTTTAAAACACCTTAGCTACGTTAATTCGTATATATATAAAAAAAAACCTTATAGTATTTTACTTAAAATAAAGCACAATTTAATTAACAATACTTTAACATAATAACATACATTAAAATCATATGAGATAAATTAAAATTAAAAATTACAAGTGAAAATAATTTCAAAGAAATTAAAAACAAATTTTGATAGCAAGTTAGGATGTGAAATGACCAAAAAGGGTATTCAAGTTAATAAAAGAAGAATGTAAGACTTGAGGGACAAAATGAACATTTCACTCATTTAATTTTTAGCCATTTTTCTGCAAAATGAAGGGGGTGACTCACCTTCTTTGAACAGGAAGAGAGCTTGGTAAAATAATGATTAAATAATGACAAAAATTTTAGTTCTTATTTTCTTTCTCCTTACTATCAAAATGTCTCCTTTCCTATCACGAATTTCCTTATTTTTCCAGCAGCCATAACCCATTTCTAAGTTAGTTTTTTTATGTCTAAAAGTTATCCAAACTGTAGAATTAAATGAATAAAGTGATATAGAAGTATAGAAGGCAAAATGAACTCTTAAAGGTAAAAAATCTAAAAATTTTGAATCTTAATCTTTCAATTTTATTTTCTTAACTTTAAATTTATTATTTATTAAACCTGAGCTAAAAATTATTATTTATACATATCAATTAACTATTTACGATAATGGAAATTAGTTTGGATTAAAAGAAATTGAAAAGGATAAAGCTAGAAACGATAATCCTCAAATCTGTTCAAATTTAATAGCTTAAATTCTCAATAAATTAAATATTGTATTTTAATTATTTTAATATGCAAATAAGCTTTAAATTTCATAAAATTTATAAAAAGGTGTATATAGATGTAGAAAAGGCTCTGGTAAAAAGGAAAGTCAAAATTATGAAGAAAAATGAGTGAGTAACTAAGTGAATACAAGCTGCTCATTTTAACAGCCTGAATGAAGATTACTTGAAATTTTGCTATAGTATTTAAATTATTTACCTATGTAAATAAATGTAAAAATTAATAAAAATTTACAGAAAAGTCACTTAGAATGTTAAAAATACCCTAGAGAAATTTCAGGATATATGAATTTGAGAAAATTAATATATAATTAAATTAAGGCAAACTACTCAAATGCTAGAAATGATATGTGTTGTTGACTTGTGTTGAGTTAAGTATAACAAAATGTATTTTATCATACCATAAACATGAGCATATTATATATATAAATAAAGCTTAACATATTTAGTTAGTGACTTAAAAAGATTAAATGTTAATTTAATCCAAAAGTAAATCAATCAACTATAAAAAGCTAATGTAGTTAAATTGACAAATTGTGAGTAATTGAAATTTGCTTAATTGAATATCCCTAATATAATATGATTTTGTGATATTTAAATCCATAATTACAAAATAAATTTTGAAATATATTAAAGTGTTAAAACAACGCATAGATACCTAATGAATAATTAAAGCAAGAATGATAAAGATGGTGAACCATAAATGACAATAATGAGTTAAAATAAAACATATCTCTCTCTATATATAAATATGAAAATGTAAATTAGTATATTAATACATAACCTAAATTAAAATAAATGAGGACCTAGAGAAATAATATAAATCCTCTCTAAGATGTACATTAGTATGTAAAAAAGTTAAATAACATTTAAATAACAAATAATAAATTAAATACAAACCTAAATGTGAAATTAATGTATGGATGTGAATGTAGGTCAATAATTATCACATAACCGATCAATGATTATCAGTGACCTAGAGGAATCAAATTTTCAAGTTTAAGGTAGGTTATAGTGTTTATCTCTTTTTTTGTTGCTATAAAATATTTGATAAATGTGAACCATTTGATACCTTTATTGATTATGTTCATAAAATTGTGAAATTGTAAAACCTTATGTGACATTTTGGCCTACGTGATCCAACCAAGCCAATTGTTTAGCCAATATGACAGTATTTCAATTTGATGTTACTTATACCATCAGATTATGTGCACATAAAGACTTGTGATTAGTAGGGTAGAAGCTACTACCCTTATGTGATGTGTGATAGCACTGAAATGTGATTTTATTTTTGTGACATTGGTCCAGTTATTATTTGTCATTTTTGTGAATTAAATTTTATTGATATTCCTTTATTTTGTAGCTACCTTATGCTATTACTATTTCAAACCTTGAGATATTCTTATTTTTCATCATAACCACATCTGTGTGGTTTCAGGTAGAGGCTCTCTGAGTTTATCGGCTTCTTGTTTTTTTTTTCTTTCAGTAAAAAGCTTGAAAATAATATAATTAGCCTCTAATTTTTATAGGTAAATTTAAATATTAAGTTTGTATAATATTCTAGTTGCTATGTAGTATTGTTATGAATGGTTAGTGAGATGTGGAGGTAAACTATAATGTAAATAATAGGATATATGTGTATGATACATAATATTAAAATAATGATATTGTGGGATAATTGATTAAGATAATCTATATGTGTGAATACATTAATTTGGATATGGTTCTACGCGACGTCTAGTAGCCTTAAGTCTTTCTGGACCCTATAGCCGTCACATTTTTAAAAATGGGATGTGACAATCAAAGTCCCTAAAAAAGCTATGAGGTGTTCGAAAATTATTGAAGTAGTTGAAAATGAAGATCGCGATGATTATAGCCCTTGGTAAATTTTTTAAAGACAAAAATGATTTATTTGATATTATGGATGACTGGTTAAGCTATTCTAATTTTATTTAAACTTTTCAAATAAATATTTATAATAATTAATTAATTATATATTTTAATAAATAATAATAATTTTAATATTTTAATATATTTAAAAACTGAGAGTGAGACACATAACATAATATTGTGTCAGTAATATCTATTTTAGTATTATAATATATATATATATATATACTTTTTTCAAAAATGACAATTTCAATGAGATAGGGGAAGTACAATTATTCTCTAAATTAAAGTTCCATTATTTCTTTTTATCCATATTAAAATTTAATTTATTTTTAATTTTTAAATATTAATTTTATAATAAAAATTTTATATCTTTTTCATTAGTTGTATTGCTTTGCATATATATATTAAATAAAAAATGTATAACTAAAATGTTATTATTATATAATACAAAGTATTTTAGAAATTAAATTTATATGATATTAACTTATTTTCTTAGTTTACGAGTAAAAATATAATGGATTATGTATTTCAGATTAAGAGAATATAACTTTTTGTTATTGAATTTACACAAAAAAAATAGCTTTTAATTAAGGCTAAAACTTATTAATGAGTTAAATTAAGATGCAATTTTTCAAAGCTCAACTCACCTAAAAAAATAAAATACAAAAGATTCAAATTTAAATATATTATTTAGACATACATTAACATCACATTATACTTGTAAACGACCAATAAGTATATAACCTAATCACATTGTGAAGCTAATTAATTAATTAATTAAGTAGTAGTAGTAGTTGCAATAACATACCCAATTCAAATAATTTAAGTTAAACGTGGCGATTACTCCAAAATTAATTTTTTTTTTTAAAAAAAAAGCAAATTAGATAATGCATTGCTCATGATTTTGTTCAGTTAGAAGCATATCCCTATCATCAGGGACAGAACCAAGGGGGTCTTGGGGGGCAGTTGACCCATCTTGGTTCCTATATATGTACATATATATATATATATATACACACATATATATGTATATATATGTGTGTGTGTCTATATATACATGTATATATAAGCATGTGTATATATACATGTGTGTTTATAGATATATATAATATATATTAAAAATAAAAATATTATTTTTCATTTTAGTTTTGTTTAAAAAATTTAATGTCTAATTTAAATGTGGATAAAATTATTAGTAATGGACCTAACTAAATAAATAAAATTCTTAAAAAAATATTTTTATTTTGATATAATTTTATTACTTTCAAATCAACTCATATTTTTTTTGTATAAAAAGTATTAAATTTTGCTAATTATATTTTTTTAAATATGAAAATTGGTATAATAAAATTGAAATGAACTTAATTTTTTAAAATTTAAATGTCTAAATAAAGATTTATTTTTAATTAAATATTAATTAATAAAGTTATATTTTGATATAAGTCTTAATATTTTTATTTATATATTATATCAATATTTTATTTATATATATTATATTAAATTTTTTAAAATAATTAATTTAAATACTTTTTTTAAATATTTCAAAAATATATTAAATAATTAAAATATCATAAAAATATATAAAAATTATTTTAAAAATAACATATATGGTGTAATTTATCAAAGTAATATTTTATTATATTTTTTTTGTTTAAAATTTTTGCCCCTTCAATAAAGTTCTGGTTTTGGTTTCATCACTGCCTATCATTATCATTATGGTTTGCATAATAAAGACAACCTAATTATACACAGACATGCTTGTTTTGGAGGAAAGTTTTGTATAATACAATTATATTTTGTTTGCTTCAATTTTAATATTATATTTCTTATTCTTCTTTTTCAAATTCTTTTATGGATTTTTATAATATATGTATGAGGATGCATGATAAGAAACAATAAATGCTTTACTTTTTATTGGAATAGATAAGTAATTTTAATAAATTTTAATAAAAATGACACCTATTTTAATAAAAATTAAAATATTTATTACTCCTTGTCACGTGATCTCGGGACAAATATTAGAAGAATCCTTCTTTTATTTATGACCATTATTACTGTTACTTATGGAGTTGTTTTTGCTCTATTAATTCTTTGTCAAACATTGTGCTTTCTAAATGCATTCCACAAGATTAGCCTTTGTATAATTGCATGACTATACTTATTCATACTTAACATTTTTATATCAATATAATTATTTATGGGCAACAATTATTACTCGAATGGGTAAGAAAAAATTATCCTTCTTTTTTTTAATAGGGGCCAAGTCAAATGAGTGATCAATAGGAACGCGAGAGGATGAATTCAAATTTGGTATTACTTGTTATTTATAACAATGAAAAATATTATATTTATATAAATATAACACCGCATATTTACATAAAAATATAAATATAAGACACTATGTTTTTGCTTAAAAATAATAATAGTAATATAAATAAACTTATTAAAAATTAATTTTTAAAATTTCTGATGTATATATATTTATTGGCAACAGACCTAATTTTTTTGGCCTATTAGTGAGGAAGCCCATCTATACGAAGAAGGCCCACAAGCCTTGATGAAAGATCCGTTACGAAAGAGAAAGAAGGCTGGTGTCTTAGTAACCGTTAGCTGTGGAAGAGTCAATTATAACTGCTTTCCACGATCTTCAAGTGCCGAAAAAATAGGCATGATACTGAGAAGCAAAAGATAAAAATAAAAAGGAGAAAAGAATATGGGCACAACTTCCAGTGAATCTTTGTTTAATTCTTGTAATTATATTATTTCAAGTAATCAAAATTGTTTTTCTTTCAATCACTGATATCTAAACAATTCAGTTTCTTAATTTTAAATGGTGTTACTGTGGAATTCAAGTTATTTATTTACAAAAAGCATGAGAACCTTTTTTTAGGTCCTTTAAGAAAATTTACAGTTGCTTAACCGAAAACCAATATAAAACGTATTCAGATTGAGGTGTCACCACCTCTGGTACGCCCGTTTCGTAGACATTTAAAGGCCAACAATTTTCTTCAGGCCTTGAGGAAATAATTTTGACACACCCAATGAAACTGTTTAAGAGCAATGCCACCGAAGAAGAATGTGAGATATACTACCGGGCCTAGTGATTCGGATGTTGCCGCTGCAATAGCAGAGCAAGAGAGATACGTTCTATTAATGGTGGAACAAATTGAGAAAGGGGGTCTTTCCTTATCAGAGATTTCCATAGCACAATTAAATATAAATAGTACGAGGGAAAGATTTGTTATTACTGACAAATGGGATCGAATGACTTTAACAGATTTCCTAAAAAATGTGTTAATATCACAAGTACAAATTTAGGACACTCAAAGAAAATTCCAAGAGTCACAGGTCCAAATGTAGAAGCAGCAAGAAGAAATATTTTGGACTGAGTAGAGGGAATTTAACATTTGGGAAACAAAATTGTTCTCAGGAGACAAGTCCATCTGTGCAAAATATAGGTATGCATTCTTCTAAACAAGTGATAGAAGAGCTCGGGGGCATTTTGTTAATTTAGAGTTAGAAGATTGGCATAGGCCTCAGGGTCATACTGATGAAAAATATGTTCCTCCTCCTAGAAGGGAAGGGTTGAATGGAAATAACAAAGTTACTAATGGTAATGGTCACGTTAATGGTATGCCAAATCAAACCCCATAAATATTTGGAATGACTAGTCCTCATACACAACCACAGGTTTATGATGCAGATTTTCCATAATTCTCAGTCTGGAGACCACCGCAATTAATTCCACAGGAAAATCGACACAGGGGTAATGTTGATATGGATGTTGTAAGAAAAATTATCCAGAAGCTTTATAGACCTGACCTATGACAAATGAGTCGTCCAGAATTTGTGAAACCTTATCCTGAAATGATAGGTTGGGAAAACAGTTATTTAAGAGGATATTGTATCCCAAATTTCTCATTGTTCTCTGGAGAAGATGGTCAATTCTCCACTGAACATATTGCAAGATTTACTATTCAGTGTGGTGAATTAGCTTATTATGATAATTTTGCTTTTTGCAAGTTAAGATTATTTTCTAATTCCTTAACTAGAAGTGCATTTACTTGGTATGCAACTCTTCCTAGGAATTCAATCTTTAATTGGTAGGAAATGAAGCATCAGTTCCATACTCAGTTCTTTAAGGTTGAGCTTGAAGTATGCATAGCTGAATTGTCCAGAGTAACTCAAAGAGCAGGAAAAACCACAAACAAGTTTATGGCCAGGTTCAAGAAGATGAGGAATATGTGTAAAGTATATCTGCCAAAAATAGAATTTGTGAAGATGGCACAAAGAGGTTTAGATTTGGAGTTAAGGAAAAGTTTCAAGGGATGGAGTTCAAAGACTTTTACGAATTGGCCGCTAAGGTGGTCGAGTATGAGGAATTACTACAAGAAGAAAGACAGAGAAGAAAGAGTGTTATAAGAACTTATTTTTAGAAAATTGGTTAGTCAGAGCTACTGTAGCTGATCTATATATCACCGGTACTGTGAAATGCCCTTTATTGGAAAAGAAAAAGCCAGATGTATAGAAAAAGGTTCCCATTTCAAATGCACAGCCTCAATATGCGTTTGATGATTCAAGGACAGAGGCTATTTTTGATTTTTTTCGCTTAAGGAAAAGTTTACAAAACTACCTCCGGATCATCACATTCCTAGTGCTGAAGAATTAAAGGGCCAAGAGTATTGTAAGTTCCATAATTCTAAAAATCATTCCACCGGCACTTATTGGTAATTTAAAAATGTATTACAAGACAGGATTAATAAAGGGATTCGCAAGTTTTCTGAAAAGAAAGAGGCTATATTGGTGGATGGAGACCTTTTTTCCTTCTGTGAATATAGCCAACTTTGATTTAAGGTCACTGTTGGATGTAAAAAGGGGTAGAGTGGTATGTAGAGATTTGAGAACATAAAGTAGTAAAGGGAAAAGGGTTTGGGTATCTAAAGAGTATAGACTGCATCGGGAAATGGAAAAAGTAAAAGAAAGTAATAGAGTAGATAAGCCTAAGTGAAACCTTAGATTTGTGACTCCTCCACCAATGAAGATAGAAAATTAATGGCATAGGGTGGAACATAAGAAATTTTCACAGTTACTCATAAGAACACATAAGAGGATATTGCTGAGGCAAAGAGTTGCAGAGAAGGCAAAATACTAAAGAAGAGGAGTGTAAGGGAAAAGAGTTGGACAAGGAAAGTTCTGGAGATAATGAACAGGAGCTCATAGCATGGAAGTACAAAAGTCAAATTCCAAGTTTGGCCAAAAGGTGATAGAAGATGAGGAAAGTTATTTTACAGATGAGAAAGAGGTTTTAAGGGGAGAATTTTCTGTTAGAAAGATTCATATTTCTTTTCGATGTTCAGTTACAGAATTGGTGCTTCCATCGAATTTTAAGGCACAAAGCAAAGTGACATAAGCTATGGTGGAAGTAGATTCAGCTCTGGGGGCAGCACCAAAGTTGAAAGCTTCAGATAAAGCACATGGAGGAATAACTATTCAGGCCACACAGCCGAATAATTCTAAAAAGGTAGTATTTGAAAAACCTTCTGTGGAAATGATAAAGCATATTCGTCCACTATATATTAACGTGAATTTTGATGGAAGAAGAATTACAAAAGTATTAGTAGAGAATGGGTCAGCTATTAATGTTTTTCCATATAGGATGTTGAGAGTCTTAGGAAAAAATGAGGAGGATTTAATTACAACATATGTAACTGTGTCAGCTTTTACTGGTGAAGTAACTCCTACTATTGGAATCTTGCCAATACAATTGTCAGTGGGAAGTATAATATTTATGACATACTTTTTTATTGTTAATTCTTCAGCTAATTACAATGCTTTACTATGAAGAGATTGGATTAGTGCAAATGTCTGTGTTCCTTCCACTTTCCATCAAGTACTTTTATGCTGGAAAGAGAATGAAGTAGAAACTATTTGGGTTGAGGAAAAACCTTTTTTTGTATATACAGAATGCATTGAGGCCAGATATTATGAATAAGGATTTGGTTCTATCTATTTTAAAGGAAAGAAGAAGAACGATAGTCTCAAGGAGGTGTATATGTCTTCTGTGGACAAACAGCAAATACAAGACCAATCAAAAAGCTTTCATTAAACCTACTGCAATAATGCCTTTCAGGCCGATAGGTTTATCAATTATTGAGGAGGTGGAATGATTAAAATAACCATAAAGGGAGAGACAGTAGCTGAAGTTACTGTATGGAAATGTTACTTGCAGCACATGTGTGAAGAGTTAGAAGAGATAAAAGTTTGTGGAGCAGAAGTCATTTTTTAAGATGACCAATAAGAAACAAAAGCTGAAGAAATACAATTTGAAGATTTGGTTCATGCCCCAAAGAAATTTGAAGATATTCAACCTAAAACTCAGGATGCATTAGAAACGGTTAATTTGGGAACACTAGAAGACTTGAAACATGAATTAGTAAACCTGTTACATGAATATAAAGATTATTTTGCTTAGAGCTATGAAAATATGCCAGGTTTGGACAGAAGATTGATAGAACATCATCTTCAATCAAATCAGGTTTCAAGCCATTCCAACAGCCACCAAGGAGGATGACCAAAGAGGTAGAGGCTAAAGTGAAAGAAGAAATAAAAAAATTGTTGCGGGCCAAATTCATCAGGCCTGTAAGGTATGCAACTTAGCTTTCTAATATTGTACTAGTAGTGAAAAAGAATGAAAAATTGAGAGTTTGTATAGATTTTAGAGATCTGAATGTTGCTACTCCAAAAGATGTATGTTATGCATGTGGTAGATATGTTAATAGATTTTGTTGCTAAGAATGAATTTGTCTTTTATGAATGGATATTTTAGTTATAATCAAATTTTAATTTCAGAAGATAACATTTCTAAAACGGCATTTAGATGTCCCAATTCAATAGGAACTTTTGAATGGCTTGTAATGCCATTTGGTTAAAAAATACTGGTGCAACTTATCAAAGAGCTATGAATGCCATTTTCCATGATATGATAGGATAAGTTTTAGAAGTATACATTGATGACATTTTAGTTATATCTAAGAAAGCCAAAGATTATGTTCATCATTTAAGAAAAAAGCTTTGAAAGAATAAGAATCCATAAATTGAAATTAAATCCCTTGAAATGTGCATTTGGGGTGAGGACTGAAAATTTCCTAGGATTCCTGGTGCATCATAGAGGTGTGGAGGTAGACAAAATAAAATGAAGGCAACTATTAAAGCTAAGCCTCCACAAAATAAGAAAGAATTACAAAGTTTTTTAGGCCAAATTAATTATTTAGGGAGATTTATCTTTAATCCGGCCGGTAGAACAAAGATTTTCTCAGAACTTTTGAAATTAAAAGCTTCTAAAGAATTTATGTGGAGTCTTCAGCATCATGAAGCTTTTGACAAGATAAAAGAATATCTAATGAGTCCTCCTATATTAGTGCCTCCAAGAGAAGGTTATCTTTTAAAAATGTATATTTCAACTCCTGATAATTCTATTGGATGTTTATTGGCACAAGATGATTTTCAAGGAAGAGAGCAAGTTATTTATTAGCTCAGTCACCTCTTGATTAACACGAAAGTGAAATACTTTCCTACTTGGCTTTGTTTTTTGCATGCACCAAGCTTTGCCACTACATCATTAGAAGTATAGTATATGTAGTATCTGCCATAGACTTAATTAAGTATATGCTGAGTAAATCTCTCATTATCAAAAGAATTGGGAAGTGGGCTATAATTTTGGCAGAATTCTCTTTAGTTTACTTTCCTCAGAAGTTAGTGAAAGGCCAAGCAATAGCAGATTTCTTGGTAGATCATTCTTCTTTAATACAATAGCAAAGTAATAGTGATGAATTACCTGTTTACTCTGTAGAGATATATATGTGGATTCTAAAGTTTGATGGATCTAGCACCAGTACAACATTTGGTGCTAGGATTATAATTACAACACTGTATGGGATTAAAACAATGTTGCCATTTCACTTGGAATTTGAATTTATAAATAATCAAGCTAAATATGAAGCATTAGTGATTGGATTAATTGAAAGCTAGAAATGTGATGATAATGGGAGATTCTCAACTGGTATTAAAACATGTGGCTTGGGAATATAAGTGTAATAGTTTGCTGCTAGCTCCATATTTCACTGCTGCAATTTAGTTAATAAATAAGTTTGGAGAAGTTGGTTTCATGCATATTCCTTAAAAAGAAAATTGAGAAGCAAATGACTTAACTCAGGTGTCATCTGAATTAAGGATGACGGAAGAGTTAACAAAAAAATTAATTATGGTGCAAAAGAAAAATCATCCTTCAATTAGTAAAAGAGGAATACATGTGGATTCTTTTTCATTGGATGTTAATGTGGCTGGAGATTAGAGACAAGAAATTATGAGGTATTTAGATTGTTCCAGTCAAAAAACTTCACACTGAATCAAGATTCAAGTATTAAATTATGTCTTGATAAATGATGAATTATATAGAAAAGGACAAGATGGGTTGCTACTAAGGTGTCTAGCTTAGCCGGAAGCATTTGAAGTGATAATTCAAATACATGAAGGTGTTTGTGGAGCACATCAAGCTGGAGTAAAAATAAGATAGTTAATCCAAAGGCATCGTATTTTTTGCCATCCATATTAAAAAATTGCATTACTTATGCTAAGGGTTACCATCAGTGTCAAAAATAGAAAGCATTTAAAGAGTACCAGTAGATGACATGCATGCAGTAGTTAAACCTTGGTCATTTCGTGGTTGGGCTATTGATCTGATTGGAAAAATATATTCAGCTTCTTCTAAGGGGCACTATTTCTTGATTGTGGCCACAGATTACTTCACAAAAAGGGTAAAAGTTGTGCTAATGAAAAAGTAGAATGACAGGATGTTATATAGTTCATCAAAGAGCATATTATTTATAGATTTGGTATTTCTCAAACCATAACAACTAATTAGGAAACTATGTTTATAGGGGATGAAATGAAGGATTTTGCCAAAGATTATGGAATTAAGCTAATAAAGTCTACCCATCATTATCCTCAAGCTAATGGGCAAGCCGAAGCATCTAATAAAATCCTTATACATTCTGGAGAAAATGTTGAAAGATAATACTAGAGATTGACATAAGATTTTATTAGAAACGTTTTGGGCTTACAAAACTTTAAAAAGAGTACCATAGGAGTTTCTCCATTTTCTTTGTTTTATGGGCATGATGTTGTTTTACCAATGGAAGTGGCAGTTTTGTCACTTCAAGTAGCATTACAAAATTAGTTGTTGCTTGATGAATACACAAAGGCGATGGCCATGGAGTTAGAAGATCTTGAAGAAATGAGAATGTAGGTGTTCAACCATATGATGGTGCAGAAAAAGAGGGTAGCAAGATCATATGATAAAAGGATAAAAAAGAAGAGTTTTGAGGTTGGAGATTTAGTTTGGAAAGTAATTTTACCTATTGGCACTAAAGATAGGGAGTTTGAAAAATGATCTCCTAACTAAAAAGGTCCTTTTAAAGTTTACAAAGTGCTAGATGAAAATGCATACTGGTTGGCAAGTCTAGAAGGAGAACCACTTAGGAGAGCAATCAATGGTAAATATTTGAAGAAATAATATCCTTCCATATATGAATTAATGGAATTAAACTAGACCCTGTTGATTTTATATTAATATTATGGAAAACTGTAAGGCCAAATTATGGCTAGCTATTTGTTGAAAATTAAGTAGCATTTAATAAAATTAAAGTTGGCCTAATGGCCACTGAGGTTCAAAATATTAAAGCACGAGATTAAACAAGTACAATCATTTAATGTTTTTACTAGAAAGATAAAATCAACTCATGGTTAAATAAAATTCTACAAGTACTTGAACAGGACAAAGTCATGGCCACAAAAATTTTAAAAGAAACTATGACAATTAAAGTGAATGAATATCAGTAGCTTGGAGAGCACTCCACTTGGTGATAGCCTCTTGTGCACTGGTTAGTTACTCATCCAGGAAGTAACACGTTTCTTCTGGGATTCCAAAGAATATTTGAAAGCATTAATATTCTACTTATATTGGTGATATTGAGCTTCTAATTTTTGACCTTCAGCTATCATGTCTTTTTGTTCAGCCTTAAGCTTTTCAATAGCGGTCAAATGCTCTTGGATTTGATCATTATGGTTGTGGAATTGAGCTTTTAGAGTGTTGGTTTGAACAAAACAGTCATGTTTCTTTTTTATCTCCACTTCATGGTTAGCTTGATCTTGTTGCATTTGAGTGATATTCTCGGCATAGCCAGAACTAATTTTGGTAGCAGAAACCACAACAGTAAACATTGACTTAACTTCTTTCATCAAAGTGGAAACTACTTGTTTAGCTTCTTCTTCAGTTAGAGAAGATGGTAAACTAGATAGAGAAGCAAGAAGAGCATCCTTCTCAGGAGGAGTCATTGAAATAATATCTTTTGAAAGAAAAAATATGGCAGTATTCTTTGTCAGTTTAATTACAACAAGGGCAACGGGATTGCTGGTAGGAGGAAGAGGGCTGACCATCTGAACTAAGGGTGTAAGGTATACATTTTTGTCCTGTTCCTCATGAATTGAAGTGATGGTATTCTCCTAAGATAATCACTGTGGAATAGAGGTTAAAAGTGAATTTTGTTGATAAAAGTCACAGGGATATCAATATGAGAACAATTAATACCTTAGGAGTCGATGTACTAGCAATTAGGTGAGTGAAAGCTCTTATTGGTGACAAGGGATCAGTTTCAGCAGACAAAAGGGCCAAGCTAGTGGCAACAACTTTTGGTTCATCAGAGGCTATGCTTTCTTCAATTCCAATAGAAGAAGAAGCTGAGGAATCTTTTCCTTTGAAAAGTGTTGGATCAATGGATATCTCTAAGGAAAGCAATACAGAGGTAAACATAAATAAAGAATTAATGGAAATAATTCAAGTTAGGCTTACCTAGAAAGGCATAATCAGCATCTAGGACTTCAAAAGGAGTGTCAACCGAATTGGATATTTTGGTCTTTATAGTAATTTAGTTAGATTTCCTGGATCTTTGAATTATAGGAGCATCATGTTTTGTTTTGGCTTTCTTATTGCTGGATTTGGATTCTTTGGGTTGAATGGGAGTCCTAGCCCATTTTCCTTTGGAGTGAGAAATGTAAATGCCTGGATACAAACCTGTAACTTAGTAAGAATATATGTACCCAGGTAATGGAAAGAAATAATTGCTTACCTAAAGAAGGTAGAAGTGGTTGGACATTGGAATGCCACCAATCATCAATAGCTGCAAGATAAGCTCTGGAAACAGAAGTAAAATGACAAGACAAGGGAGTTTGTTGGGCCACAAGTTATTTAACAACTTGTTGAGAGAGTGTTTCAGAAATTCTTGAAAGTCCAAGAGTATGTTTAGGAATGGTAGGTAGAAAATCGAATTAAGAATTCCATAGGTTTGGAGCATAGGTTTTTATAGAAATGGGGCAGGCTGTAGGATGAATTTTAAAAGCATAAGCTGCTCCAACAAATATAAATCGAGGGGTGGTAAAGACATAAAACAAGCATTTTCTCACTTCTTCAAAAATAGGGCGATCAAAGATAAAAGATTTTAGCCACAGAGGCATATCCACAGTGTCATAGTAAGTCTTGGGGATTATGTAATTAGGAGATCAAAAAAACTCTAGGATTTTAGAGGAAGATGCGATGACCTCACAATTAATGAGTCGCTCACCTAAGCAATAGTTGAGATTCTCAAGTAGGGAAGTGTGAACAAAAGGAAAATATATGCATAACCATAGTTGAACTATCCACATACAACCAATGAGCTTCTTGGAGGTAAAATATTTGCAAATATTGAAATATAGAGAGCTAAGAAAAATGGTACCTAAGGCCAAATGATGGCCAGTAGCTAAAGCTTTTGCTAGAATTAGATACTCCATACTAGGTTTGCCTCCAGTAGGACAAAACAGATAGCGATAGAGAAGAACCCAGAGAAATTCGACATGTTCTGAATCAATAGGGGGATCTTTGAGGTGGCATCTGGTACTGATGAGGTTTCCATAAAAAGATTGACTAGTTGAGGTGGCATCGAATTCAGGGTAATCTGGTGATTCAGGAGGTAAACAGCATCATCACCAAGTATTGAAAGGCAAATAGCATCATCACCAAGTAGTGAAAGACAAACAACATCATCACCAAGTACTGAAAGACCAGTAAGGTAAAAAATGTCTTTTAGAGTAATAGACATTGGGCCACTAATAAAAAAGAAAAGAGTTAAGCTGTGGATGCCATAAATGAAGAGCAGTTTCTATAAGCTCAGTGCTAAAGTGAACAGTGGTATGGCTCATGGTGATTAGCTGAATAGATAAAATTGTAAAAAATGTCTTTTTGATAAAAAGGGTGAAGACGTTCTATCCATTGATATAATTCATCGTTGGCACAAGGCCAAGATTTGAAAATATAGCTAGCATTTTCAAATAGAGTGTTAGCTTTCTGTAAAGAAAGAGAAGGTGGACCAGTTGGTTTAGGGTTTGGAGAAACAAAACCTAGAGATAGAAGGTCATTAGCCATAGAACTAACCAGTTTAAAAATCTGAGTGGTATCCCTGTGGAAAAACATATATGAAGGAAGAATCATCAATATCAGAATGAAAATTAGAAGGGATAAAAGAAAGATGAAGGAAACATACTCGAAAAATAGGTAAGTTGGTAAATCGTCAGGTGAAAAATGTTGGAGAAGTTATTCCTTCAATGAATCAGTGGTAGATGCAATAGCAGAGGTTTGGAGTGCAGAGAAAGAAAGATTTGTGCAACTTAAAAACCCAAGTGTTCAGAGTGCTAGGTGAAATCTTAGGCGATATGGGGTTGTTTGAATTTGAAACATTTTCAAATTTAAACACATTATAACAAGCACTCAAAAATAAGAATCAGAATCAGAATCAGCATGCATTTCAGTTTCTTCAAAACCAAACGCACACGGGGGGCATTTGTTGGCAACAAACCTGATTTTCCCGGCCCATTAGTGAGGAAGCCCATCTATTGGGAGAAGGCCCACAAGCCTTGATGGAGGAGCGGTTATAGAAGGGAAAGAAGGCCGGTGCCTTGGTAATCGTTAATTGTGGAAGGGGTAGTTGTAACTGCTCTCCACGATCTCCAAGTGCTGAAAAAGTAGACATGAAACTGAGAAACAGAAGATGAAAAAGAAAAGGAGAAAAGAACAGGGGCACACAATAATCTCCACAGAAAAACTCAATTTACCCGAACAAGCCTAGATTTCATAAACTTCCAGTGAATCTTTGTTTAATTCTTGTAATTATAGTTTATTTCAAGTAATCAAAGTTGTTATTTTTTCAATCACTGATACCTAAGCAGTCTAGTTCATTAAATTTAAATAGTATTGCTGTGAAATTTAAGTTATTTATTTACAAAAAGCTTGAGAATCTTTTTTCTTTAGGTCTTTTGAAAAAATTTACAGTTGCTTAATCGAAAACTAATATAAAATATATTCAGATTGAGGTGTCACCACCTCTAGCATGCCCATTTCATAGATATTTAAACGCCAACACTATTTTTTTTAGGCCTTGAAGAAACAATATTATAAAATAAATATTAAATTAATGAGTATTTTAAGATGATTTAAAGTGAATATAACATTATCCGTTTGGACCATTTCGTTTTATTTCTAAATGAAACAAGTTTTATTCTTTATTAAATAGATATGCACCGAGATGGGTCAAAATTGTCGTTCCTCGATTATGCAATATTTTTATGTAACAAGTATAATTCTCCCTTTAATAATTTTTACTAAATTTGTGAAAGTTTTCACTATATTGATTGATGTTATGTATTTTGCTTTAAATATTTATTTGGTATATTTAAAAAATATAATAAATTAATAATTGAAATACTAGGATTGAGTTATGATTTTAATTTTTTGCTGTTTAGGAATTGTTCTTTTTTATTTCTATTTTTTTAAATTAAAGATTTATATATCGAAAACACGTCCATAAATTATCCTTTTATGTTTGCTTTTACTGTGCATGGAGCGTCTAATTGTTGGTATTTTAATATATGATTAAAATCTATTGTTAAAAATTGAGATTCATAACTTTGATATTTTAGTTTTAGAGGCTGTTTGGTAATATATATATATATATATATATTTTAATTTCCATTTATCTATGATAAAAGTTTATAACATTTTGAAAATTAGATTCTGATAATTATAAACTACTTCTTTTAATGGTTTTTCCTTTCTATTTTTTACCAAATTTTTTATTTTAAAAAACCACTAAGGTGTAGTTTGGTAGTCAGAAATATGCGTTACTTCCATTTAAATTTTGGGTTCAAGTTATTTAAGTGTTCCTTCTCCCCATATATAATTAATAAAAAATTTTCTATTTCAAAACACCATATGGATATTTTAACATTAAAATTTTCTTTTTTATTTAAATATAAGAACCAAAAGCCATACTAATCGAGTTTGTTAGTTGATCCAACATTACTAACCGACAATATTTAATTTTAGTAATTTTTTTTGTCATTTTTTCGCTTTGAATATTTTTGGATTAATTTATAATTAATGAAGTCAATTTTTTATGAGTCCATGTATTATTCACGCTGGATTTATAATTTTAAAAATTAATTTTGAATATCAAATCTTAATTAAAAATGAAAAAATAAATTTCCTTATGAACCAACTTATTTTTGATATTAGTTATTTACAATAATTAAATAAAATGAGCTCCAACTCCAAATCATTTAAATATATTATTTACTTTGTTAATATTGTGTTCCATTTTCTATTTATTTACGTTGCATTTTTTTTAGGAAAGATTTTATGTTTTAGTTTAATTTACTTCAATGATTAAATATTATATGGCAGAAAAAATTGTAGTCCCACGAAGTTAAAGCAAAGAGAAGTATTGTATATTTCCTCTACTTCCTTGTGAAGTTGTCCTCTCTCCCATAGAGTTTTTTCCATAGTTTTTAAAACTATATTTATAGATATTACCGGCATTCTAGCCAATGGTGGCCTTAAATATTTATATTTATATTTATAAATTATAAATAAAATATATTTATACAATATATTTTATTTATTATAATCTATATAATTTATTTTTATAAATAAAATCATCTCTTCTATTTTAAAAAATTACAATAATATTTTTAAAATATTTAAAATTAATTTAACAATAAATATATGAAGAAGTATAAAAAAAATGTGCAAATATACTTTTCACATTTTCACAAGATATACATCGATTCTTAAATAAATTGCAGACTCAATTATATACAGATTTTGCTCAAATAAACTTTCTGAGCCCTTCTTTAGCTTAACTTAATTCTTTAGAATGGTTAAAGCAGCATTTTAATGATACTGAAATTTTTGAAATATACTCCCAAGAAATTTATATGGTATTTTATTAACTTCGCAAAATATTTCTATCTTTAAATCTATTATTTATTATTGCAAAGTTCTTTTAAAGTAAAATATAATTAATATTTCTTTAATATAAGTTAGAAGACAAATAACAAGTTGAGATAGCTCAACTGGCCACCTGATGTTACTCTCAATTGAGAGGTTAGAGATTCAAAATTTAAAAATTGATTTCCATGGTCGAGCTTTTTTAAGTAAAAAAAAGGAAAAAAAAAAGTTAGAAGACAAACAAATATAATTGTTCATCTTTTTGTTTTACAATATCATTTTATATGCTAACTTTTAAATATGGGATTCTATTTTTTCATGCATTGATTTTTTTTTTAGTTGCAACAAAATTTCCCATTTTCTTAATATATATATATATATATATATATATGCGCAAATCTGAACCATAAATTAATTTAAGGTAGAATTCTCAATATCGAAGTTGAAAAAACAATTATCATTTTTAATTTTTTTCCATTAATAAATATAATAAACTTGGATGCGTCAGGCCTCTATGGTTTTAACCAAAATATTAGAATTTTTAATAACAATCCAATCAGAATTTCACAGCAATGCAAAATGGACTTGGTCATAATCTATTTGCATGAAGTCAGAAAATACATTTTAAGTAATTGACCCTAACAACTTTTTTTTAATTGATGGCATGCTTTTCTTGAAATATTTTTGTATAGACACCATAGCAATTAATAATGACATAGAGTAAATTGATTTTATTAGACTTCATTGAAGTGTTAAAAAAATTTAAATTAAAAATCATGTTAAAATTTCGTGAAATCAAAAATTTAAATTAGTTATTGAATTTTGAAAATTTTATAGAATTCAATTTAGATTTAATAATATTTTATATTAATTTTAATTTTAAATTGATTTTCATTAAATATTTTTTAAATATATGAAATAGACAAAAAAAATTAAAAAATAAAAAAAATATTAGCATTAATCTTATATCTATTAAAATGAAATAATAAAATATTTTAATAAATTTACGTTTATTATATGAGATTACTATAAAAATTATTATTTCTTTCTTATAAAAGTATTTAATAAATAAGTATTATAAATATCGGGTTAGTTTGGATTAAATCTTATTCAAAACAACCCGCTGGAGTTAGCCCAGCGGGTCACCCGTTATTACTTCTATAGGAGGGCAGGGATTTGATCATCAAAAACGTATTTTCGAGAGTCGAGCTTTTTTTTAAAAAAAAAATCTTATTCAAAACACTTCATACTATAAAGTATAAACCACATTAATATATTAATTTTTTTTTATTTTCTTAAATTAAAACTAATTAAATATAAATTTAAATCAATATTTTCGAATTGATTTGGTTTGTTTGGTTTGAATTGACCTGTTTATAGTATTTACTTATTTATGGTGTATAAATTTTTCTGTTTGCAGTATATGACTTCTAACTGGATATTTAATTTTAATTCAAGATCAAAACTCTAAAAGATTATATATATATATATATATATATATAGCTAATTTGAAATACAATCAAGCTCTTAAAAAAAGAGTTAAATTGCAATATATTAAAATTATTTTTTATAAATTATAAAACATGAATTTTTTTTATTATTATTGTAAGTAATTAATTGAAACAATAATTTATTGCAATTCTAGACATTTTGCTCTAAAAGATAAGTTAATAAGACTAAAACTAAGACTAAGATTCCATAGAAGTTTTAAAATATAGTAATGCTAAGATCATGGGAAAACTTTGAGAACTATAAATTATACTTAAGAATTTAATAACACTACAAATATTCTATAAATTTAAAATATATTAAAGGATTTATCATGAGAAAAGCATTCGAAATTGAAAATTATTTTCCAAGCTGTCTTTGAAATCAAATAATTAAATATCAATTTTTAGCCACTTAATGAAGAAAAAGAAAAAAAGAAAAAGAAGGCAAACCTTTTTATAATATTTATAACTTTTTATTTTTTTGACTTATATTAATTTATCCACAAAGTCATAAATATTTATTGATGATTTTTGACTTATATAGCATGTTTTGTATAGATAAATTTTATAAATAAATTTGAAAATTCATATTCTTATATTTATAATAAATAAAAAAATTATTTTATATCTAAAAATTAAAATTTTTATGAACCCTAATATAATTATATTAAATTTTATCATTTGTAAATAAATTATATATTTTAAATTCATTAATTGAAACCATTATAAGTGACATTAAGAATAAAATTTTTAATCAATTAATTAATTAAGTAGTCATAAATCTTTAACAAGCAAGTTAAAGAAAAAATCAATTTTCTATTTCTTACACGAAAATTATTTATATTGTTTAAATATATGATTTGTCCCTCATTTCACTTTTTTTTACACAAATAATTTACAATTTTTCTAAAAGTAATGGGATATTTAAAATTTTTACATTATGAGACAATATTTAATAAAATTTGTCTGCAGCTCAATATTACTAAATAAGAAATAGAATTCACAAATCAATTTATAAAGCAACAATTCCTTTATTTTTTTTCCCCAAAAGAAATTATATGGGATAGTGGCCTAATATAAAAAGAAAATAAATAAACAATTTTTCTAATTTTATTTATTAAGGAAAATTCATCGGTTTATTTGTAATCTATAATTTGAATTTTCTGAAAAATGAAAAAATTTTAATTATTTGAAGTTGTCAACCAAAGTATCCCTAATTATTAATTAATTAATTAAGTAATAATTAAAAAAAAAACTTAAGAAACAAACTAAAGAATAAAATAAAATAAAATTCCCTTTCAATCCCTCAAATTAAAAAAAAAAAATTGATATAGGAGGAGGGGGGACCTCTATTGGTTATTTTCCCTCTAATAATCTGATATCAGCCATAGCTGAAGCCAATCTCTGCAAAATCTCTGCTCTTCCTCGTGATCTTCTCTCTTTATTCCTCTCTGCAAAACTACATAAAACGACACCGTAATTGGCCCATCTTCTTCTTCTTCGTCTTCCAAATTTTCTGAGCAACATACAACAATAACAACCATCAACTCTTCACCTGCTCCTTTCTTTCCTCTTTAATTTTCCTTTTTAATATTTTTTTTATTTATGTTGTGTTAATTATTAAATGAAGTGTTTTCATTTCACAAACGGCGGGAGAAGAGACGACGACGAAGGCGGTGGCGGTGGCGGAAATGTAAGCGACGTCGTTTCACGGGTAGCATCCAGAGTTTCATGGGCTAGGTCTTTGAGTGTAGCTTCAAATAGCGTTGAAACGAGACGGTCTGAGTTTGACTATGAGTGTAACTCGTCCAGAGACTTGTCTGACTCTGTCGGATTTTATGAATTTCTGTCTCAGAGGAGAGCTAATGATCTGCGAGTCTTCCCTTTCTCTCAGCTTAAATCGGCTACCAGAGGGTTTAGTAGAGCTCTGTTGATCGGCGAAGGAGGTTTTGGGTGTGTTTACAGAGGTGTTGTTAGGGTTACTGATGATGAAAACGACGGCTCTGATTGCAAGATGGATGTTGCTATAAAACAGTTGAATCGTCACGGTTTCCAGGCATGCCTTCTCTAAATTTCCCCCTTTTTTCTTTTGATTTGATGATAATGTTGAATTTAAGCGAGATTAATGAATTTATTGAGGAATAATTTGAAAATGGCAAAAAGAAAAAAAATTAGTTTGTACATTTCTAATCATTGTAATTAATGTAATTATATGCATATTTGATTCAACTAAACTCGGCATTTATCAAAAAAATTAATTGGGTTCAGCTTTTGAAAATGTGTTCTTCAATGGTCTTTTTTTTAAAAAAAAATTTGAGGTATGCTTATGGGAAAATTCTGTGTGTTTTACATTTCTAGTATTCAGGGGCATAAGGAATGGATTAATGAAGTGAATTTCTTAGGTGTAGTTAAGCACCCGAATCTTGTTAAGTTAGTGGGATATTGTGCTGAAGATGATGAAAGAGGGATGCAACGCCTTTTGGTCTACGAACTTATGCATAACAAAAGCTTAGAGGATCATTTGTTGGCTCGAGTGCCGACCCCTCTTCCTTGGATGACTAGATTGAAAATCGCTCAAGATGCGGCTCGTGGTTTGGCATACCTCCATGAAGAAATGGATTTTCAGGTATATGTTAAATCTCATCTGCTCTGGGAACATTAGATTGTAAACATAATTTGTTGATCTCTTTGTAATGTTTGAGATCACTTGGTAATGTTCGAAACCACTCTGTATTCCTGAAGGAATTGTGTTAATAGCCGTTCATGTTATATTAATAATGCACTGAAATGGGTATCAGTTTGGTTGTATGATCGTTATTATTAGGAGATGAAGCTTGCACATTTTATTCTTGAGCTTTTCTATTAGACTGTCTGCATTTTGTTAGATTTTTCTTAGCTGGTAGTTTGCTTAGGATTTGCCATTCATTGATGCAGCTAATATTTCGAGATTTTAAAGCATCAAATGTTCTGCTAGGCGAGGAATTCAATGCAAAGCTATCAGATTTTGGACTGGCTAGGCAGGGACCTCCTGAAGGACTTGGGCATGTTTCAACAACAGTAAGTTGTTTTTCTTCCTTTTTTTTCGTATAATATATAATTTTGAGCTCTCAGCCTGACTGACTTGTCTCAAAATTTTCACTGGAGCTCTCAATCTTCCTTTTTAAACTGTTTAAAAGTGTTCTTTTCCTTCCAAACTGTGAGAAAGACAACAGTTTACTGCATAACACCTAAACCTTGGACTATTGGCATGCCTATTTATTATCTATATATTTGGCACTGTAATTTTCATCACTAAATCTAATTTCTATTACTGAGAATGACAGATTCTAATGCTTTATTTTACAAATCCTAATATCCTTCTGTTATGCATGGTAAAAAAAATCCCTAATTATCAATTTAATTGCATTCTTAAAGGTGGTGGGTACAGTGGGTTATGCAGCTCCAGAGTATGTTCAGACGGGCAGGCTGACTGCCAAGAGTGATGTGTGGAGTTTTGGGGTGGTTCTTTACGAACTTATCACAGGAAGGCGAGCCCTAGAGAGAAATCTGCCTCGGGCTGAGCAGAAGCTTTTAGAATGGGTAAGACCATATGTGTCAGATTCAAAGAAGTTCTACCTTATTTTAGACCCACGGCTTGACGGACAGTATTGCATTAAATCAGCTCAGAAACTAGCAGCCCTGGCAAACAAGTGTCTAACAAAACAGCCAAAGTCCAGACCAAAAATGAGTGAGGTAGTAGAGATTCTGGGGAACATCATTAGTGAAACATCATCTCAAGATGAAGTTGCCTGCGAAACTGTATCTGAAACTGAAGAAATTAAGGAAGAGATCTCAGGGGAGACTGAGCCTGAGTCTATCAAACAAGGGAATAGTTGTCGGAAGAAGGTTTTTGATCTAAGAGAAATAGTCAACTTGAGAAACAGATCCATAGGGAAATTAGATTGGAGAAATTGGACACCTGGGTTGATAAGAACGTCAGAATAGACTCCTGGTAATCAGTAGAAATGCATACACCCTTTCACTTGGTTTCATCAACACAATCAACAAGATGAATACTTGAATCAGTGCAGCATAAAGATGAAACGTATTCTTTTTTTTTTTGTTTGCAAGATAGCTGTAAATATAGGCTATTGAGCCTGAAGCTAGAAGATATGTATGCTTCTCTCAAAAATTTTACACATTGTAAGGCACAAGTTCACAAGTCGTCTATAATATGTAATTTTCCCAAGATGATAACTCTAATTTTGCTAATCCTTCTCGAGTGGCTAGGGCACTTATTTTACAAATAGGTTCCAAAAATAAAGGCCTCCCTGACCAACTCCTTGATATTTTTATGTGGAGATTCTGAAGGGAAGGGTGGTACACCATCACAACAAAGCTTTAGGATTTGCATGTCTTTCTCTGAATTAGGGACGCTGTTCTACCAGATAATATCAATATATTTATTATAGAAAATCTGTCACTAATGGGTTTTCTGTAGTTTGAATGGACAGGGTATGGAGTGGCAGGGGACTTTGGTTAATGCATCTCTAATTTGATTTGAACGAGTTGGCGCCATGGTCTCCTCTGGCTGCAGCCCCTACCACAGGTCCATGCAGCCCCACGCCGGCTCCTTCAGTCTACCACTCACCAAACATCTGCCCCACACGGCAATTCGAGTACGATGCCTCTCCTCTATTTGATGATTTTTCTTCTCAGCTTGCTAGAAAAGGATTTGTGTCCTTAGCTTTTTCTTTTCTGGATAAACGTATCCCATTGATAGCTACTTTTTTGGTTAGTTTTATCCCATTCTTAGGCTATTGGGTTCCAATATTAAAATAGGGACATTTATAAAATTGACTAAAAAACAAACTTTATTTTAAAAATATTACAATAAATAAAAATATTTACATTTTTAAAAAATAATTAGAAAAAAATTTTAAGAATATCCAACTTCTCATTTTAGTAAAAAAAATTTTAAATACCTCTTCTTTCACAAAAATCAATATTTTACTTTTATTTTCATCTTTTTTTTCAAACTTTACTATTAAATAAAAATATTCTCCTAAAGTAATAAAAATTAATATTTTAAATTATTTTTTAACTTATAAAATTCATTAATTTTTATAAAGAAAAATTTTTAATTTTGATAAAAGTAACAAATGAATACTTACAAAAAAAATAAGTAAAAATATACAAAATATATTAATAAAAATTGTTAATTTATTTTTAAAAAAATTTTATATATTATATATAAAAAATAATAAAAAATAATAATTTTTTTATATAGATATTTGGTAAACATTTTATATTTGTTTTATAGATGTAGATATTTTATAGATATGTGTATGTTATATATTTATTATTTAAGTTATATATATATTTTATGTAGAAGTTGAATATCGTTTGAATGTTGCTTGAATATTATAAGAATAAAAAATTAAAAAAATAAAATCAAATAAAAATTAAAAATATTATGTAGATATTTAATAGATATTATAAATATTTATATTATTGCATGTGTATTTTATATATATGTGGTATACGTTGTTTATATGTTTATTTTTGTGTGTATATTGAGAATTTGATGTCAATTTTATTTTAAATAAAACAATATAACTAAAATAAAATAGAAAAAAAGAAAAAAAATAAATATCAGAAAAAAATAAGAAAAATAGTGTTGAAAATATATAAATGAAAAAGAAGGCTTGTGTTTACACTTAATTGAAAAAAGAAATTTTTAGCTCGTAATTTTAAAAACGATAACTTAGAATTACGTGTACCGTGTAATTATCTCATCCAAATATATAAAAGTTCAAATCCCAATTTGTTAGCTAAATTTTGATTTTATTCTTATAAAAATGATGGCCAAGTATAACCTTGTGAACAATTTTCATGTTAGAAATTAATCAAAATTCAGCAAATGGTAATAATTTTTTGAAATAAAAGTAGAAATTTAGTAATTTAACACGTACGTTGAATTTGATTACCCTGTTAACCCCGTTTATCTTTTAAAAAAAACCCGTTTAGTAAAAACAAAATAAGAAATATTACAACTTTTCTTTTTGTAAAAAGAAATAATATAGCAGCTATTTTAAATTATATTTTTTAAAAACCTTGTTCTGAATTGTAGAGATTTTAATCAAATAAATAATATGATAAAGAAATATGTAATATAAAAAATAATGAGAGAAAATATGGAAAAATTAAAATCTTTCTATGGCTTAATTATTTTAAAAAATAGTAAATTTAAAAATTATATAAAAATTAATTTTTTGGTCATTAATTAGAAATTAATTCGAAATAACGCATACGATATAAATAATAATTATATAATATTATTTTTTTTTGAGGAAAAAAAAAATAGCTGTACATATTAAAGAGAGTACTAAAACCATGTACATATTATCTAGTTATATATTTGTATTCATTATAAATTCATGATTTCACATAAAATAAATATTGCAGTAATATATTTAACAGTTAATCTATTAAACTAATTTATTAGCAATTAAATTGGTTTTTTTAATGATCTAAAAATAAAGTAAATTTGATAATAACAAACCCATAAAATTTTATTAATTAAGAAACACAAATTACAAAATCTGGAGACAAATTTTACATCTCAAACACATTATGCCTTGGTTTATTGAAATTAACCCTTTAAAAAAAGTTTTGATTAACACCACTCACCAGCATTATTCTCAATCTCTTTTTAATCTCTCATTACAATTAACATAAATGGCCTTGAGGCCATACATAAAATACACCAAAGTCAATTTTTACTGATTTTGGGTACAACTGACTTATAATGAGTTGGTGATCACCCAACTCACACTGAGTTGGTGCTAACTCATTTGAATTGATATTGTTGACTTTCTTCTTTCTTTTCTTCTTTTTTTTTTTTCAAATTAACTTAAGTTTACCAACTTCTAAAATCCTCCCTTAGACTCGATTTAGCATTCCCAACATTTTTAACTTGAAAAATGTATCATCTATGAGTGGCTTCGTAAAAATATCTGTAATTTAATTTTTAAATACACAATATTCTATCACGATCTTTTTATTTTTCACCAAATCTCGAATATAGTGATATTTAATGTCAATGTGCTTGTTGTGACTATTAAATACTGGATTCTTCGTTAAAGAAATTATTGATTTGTTATTACAATAAACCGTTGTTAGACTTTCTTACTAATGTTGAAATTCACTAAGTATTCTTTGCAGCTAAATTACTTAAATAGTATAACTTGCAGCTGCTATGTACTTCATTTCTGCTATTGAAAGAGTCACTACTTGTTATTTCTTCGAAGACCAAGAGAATGCACCCACACCAATATTGAAAATATAATCTAAAGTACTTTTTTTTGTTTCAGTATCACCTATCCAATTAATGTCTGTATATCTAACTAATTTTATATCATTAACACTTGAATAGAATATGCTGTTATCAAGTGTACCTTTATTATATCTCAAAATTTTGTTTGCAGGTTGCTAATAAGATTGTCAAGGCAAATCCATAAATCTGCTAACAATCTCAACTCCATAAATAATGTCAGGTCTTATTGTTGTTAAGTACCTCAAGCTCCCTATATGTCTTCTGAAGTTTGTCGTGTTAACTAAATCACCGTTGTCATCTTTCATAAGCTTTAGTCTTTCTTCAACTAGTGTTAACATTGGCTTGTAAGCTTCTATCTTGACTTTCTTCAAAATATCTTGTGCATACTTCTTTTGTGAAATGAAAATGCATTCTTTTATTTGCTTTACTTTGATACTAAGAAAGTAGGACATCAACCTCATATCAGTCATCTCAAAATGAGCAATCATAGCATCCCTAAACTCCGACAAAAGCCTTGGATTATTACTGGTGAAGATCAAATCATCCACATAAATGCAAACAATGATGATGTCTTCATTCTTGTTTGTCTTGATATACAAAGTATGCTCGTAAAGATACTTGTGGAACCCATGATCAAGAAAATTAGTGTCAATATGAGTGTACCATGCCCTTGATACTTGTTTAAGCCCATGCAAAGCCTTTTTCAACTGATAAATTTTATCTTCTTCAATTCCTTTACATAACCAGCTGGTTGCTTAACATACACTTCTTCTTTAAATATATCATTTAGAAATATCGATTTCACATCCATTTGGTATATTCTCCAAAAATTGTGAGTAGCAAGTGAAATTATCATACATATAGTATCCAATCTAACAACAGGAGCAAACACTTCAAAGTAATCAATACCTGACTTTTGCTTATATTCTTTTGCAACTAGCCTCACTTTAAAATGTTCAACATCTTTATTGAGCTTATACTTTGTCTTGTAAATCAATTTGAATCCAATTGGCTTCTTCTCTTTTGACAGAGTAGTTAATTCCCATGTATTATCCTTCCCAATAGCATGAATTTCTTCATCATTGCCTTAACCCACCGATCATTATTAGCTACTTCTTCAAACATCACTGGATCACAATCCACAAAAAAGCATAATGAATATCTTCATCATCACCAGGATCATCACCAACTTCATAATCTCTTAATTAGGTTGGTGGATGATGATCACATTGTAAACGTCTAAGTATATGTGGAGATGAAACTTCAGGTTCACCCATATGTGGCTCTTCAAAATATGGTGGATGAGGTTGCTCACCAATAACATTTCTTGTTTCCATTTCTTTGTTGAAGAACACTGGCGTTGGTAATGATCTTTTTTCTTTTTTGGACCAATCTCATATTCCATCTTCATCAAAAGTAACATCACGGCTAATAGGGATAAGCAAAAAATCCAAAATTTGACCAATCCAATTGCCACCTGACCAACTCGACAAACTACGTCAATTTAAACTGACTGAGCTGATTGGTTTCGGCTTGTACATTTACTAGTGAAATCGACTGGATCAACCATTATTTGTCAGTTTTCAGGAATAATTTTTTTTGACCACTATTAAGTGGTAGGGTTGGTCAAGTTTTAAAACTCGACTAACCCGACCGATGAGCATACCTAATAGCTAGCAATCACCTTTTGCGCCTTTAGATTATATAGCTTATATCCTTTTATTTCCAAGCTATAACCAATGAAAATACGTTTTTCTGCCTTATCATCAATCTTCTTTCTCAACTCATCTAGTATAAGTGAATAAACAATATAACCAAACACCTTCATATGACTTAAATTAGGCTTTCTTCCGCTCTATGCTTCTTATAAGGTCTTATCAGGAACACTTTTAACAGGACATCTATTTACAATATAAATTGCACAAGCCACAACCGTGGCCCAAAAGCTTTTAGGCAATATCTTGCAATGCAACATGCTTCTCACCATATCCATAATAGTTTTGTTCTTCCTTTTTGCTACTTCATTTTGTTGAGGAGTGTATCTAGCTGTTACTTGATGCTTAATTCCATATTTTCTTAGGAAATCATCACAAATAGTATCTTATGTGCCCTTATCTATTCTCAAGATTTTGAGGTGATAACCACTTTGTATGTCAATATATGCCATAAAATTCTTAAGTACTTCACATGCATCAGACTTTTGCTTTAAGAAATATACTCATGCCTTTATACTAAAATCATCAATAAAAGTAATGAAGTATTTGTTACTTTAATTAGATGGGACCTCCATATGGCACATATATGAATGCATAAGCTCTAGTGGTCTTTTTGCTCTCCATGCCTTCTTTGTAGGAAATAGATCTCTATACTTATTTCCCAAAACACAATACTCACAAAGTTGATCAGGAACTTGAATAGTAAATAAGCCTGAAACCCACTCCTTGTTTGTAAGAAATTCGATGCTCCCAAAATTCAAATGTTCAAGCCGCATATGTCATAACCAATTATCATATACAACCATCAAACTATAGTAGGAGGCATTACAATAGTTGATGTGTGTTGAAAATAAACTATTGGATGACTTCTTCGTCTTCAATATCATTCATTTCTTTGCATTACTTACAGTGCACTCGTGCTTATTAAAACACAAGTTATAATCTTTTTCTGCCAGTTGCCCAACACTTAATAGGTTTTTTATTAAAATAGTAAAGCATAGTAAACTTCAGAAATATAGTCTAAAAATTCATTCTTCATTTTGATAGCAATCCTTCCTTTCCCTATAATTAAAACTTAGTAGTTATTGCCAAGTTTCACAGAAGAGCGAAAAGATTTATCTAACTTGGAGAAGATTTTCTTTTTTCTACTTAGATGATTGCTACAACCCGAGTCTAACAACCACTGGCAATGTTGCTACCACCAATTTCATGAGTGGCCAACAACAAGGTTTTTGCACTATTATTTTGAGCTATCACGACACGATTGTCTTTGTGATATTATCTTCTGGCACGACACTCTCTATTATAATGATTATATTTTTTGCAATTATAGCATTAAATGTGTGACTTGCACTCAGATTGATAGTGGTCATGCTTTTTTGCATTTATAACATTAAATATTAAATTTACCTTGTTTGGATTCACCTTCTTTTACACTTTGTCTGGAATTAGTTCTGAAATTTTTGCCCCTACCTCTGACATTAGAACCTCTTTGATTATGCTTCAATTGTCTTTTCATCATTCTTTAAATTCACTTGAGCCTTTAATGTTTGTTCTATTATGCTTAGTGACTTTTGATTCATCCACATCTCGTGCAACTCCAATGAAGCTTTTAAATCATTAAGAGTCATGGTGTCCAAGTTGCTGGACTCTTCAATGACTATTACCATATAATCAAAGTGACTGGACAATGCACGTAAAATCTTCTCTATGATATCTCTTTCTTTTATTTGATCACTATTATTTTTTCATTTCATTAACTATTATTTTCATTCTTGAGAAATAACTATGAATATTTTCATCTTTTCCTTGCTCCATCAACTCAAATTATCTTTTTAACCCTTGTAGCCTTATTAGTTTGACTGAATTTGCACCTTCTTATGTTTTGAGCAAAATACTTCAAGCCTCCTTTATTATTTTCGCATAAATTTTTTTTTAAAGACCGATAGCTCTACATACTGACAAATTAAAAATAATTCTTTTTCGTTTAATGAAAAGTCACGATCTAACTATTGTAATTCTTAGAGTGATGATTTTTTCTTTATAATAATACCTTTTTTTCAAAATTTTGCCATAAACGTTACTTTTTAAGCACAGCTCTATTAAATGCTTTCACATTATAAAATTATTTTTTCCATTGAACTTGAAAATTGTTGATTACACTCGTTGAATTTAAACTCTTACTATTGAACTTGAAGCCATCTTTATCCAATCTTAGCTCTGATATCAAATGTTGATAATTAAATTAATTTTTTTAATTGCTTGAAAATAAAACAAATTTGATAACAATAAACCTATAAAATTTTATTAATTAAGAGCAAAAATTATAAATCTAGTGCAAAAATTTTATATTCTAAATACATTATACGTAAGCTTATTAAAGTTAACCCCGCAGAAAAACAATTTATTCATACCACTCTCTCTCTCTGTTTTTAATCTCTCATTACAATTAACATAAATTGCTTTGATGCCATATATATAGAGGGTGTTTCTCAAAACTGGAGCTTTTCAGCTTATTGTGAATAAGTGATTTTTAGATTATAATCAGATTAAAAATAACCAGTTAAGCGTTTCTGTAAACTAGTTAATAATCAGTTTATAATCAGTTAAGTGTTTCTGTAAAATCAGCTTATAATCAGTTTTTAATTGCAGAAACTGACGAAATTACCAAACTGTCCCTGAGTTTATTTATTGTATAAAAATAATTTTTTAAATGTCAATTCAAAATTTATTTTGCAATAATAATAATAATAATAAAATTTATTTAATAATAATAATAATATTGGTATTATCAATAAATTATACATTTAAAAACTACCATATAAATATTACCAAATTAATTAGAATCCTAAAAATATTAATTAGAATCCTAAAAATAAAAGAATTTTGATGGGAACTAAAGTGTATAGGGTAGGCAAATTTGAAATATTGAAAATTAGATAGAGATAGTATGGTCTTTTGCTTTGTCAAAACTGCTTAAAAAATAAGTACTTAAAAAAATAACAAAATTCAAATTTTAAAAAACTGATTAAAATTAAATTATAATCTACTATTTAAATTTTTAGAAATATATTTAAATTTTTAGAAATACTTAAATAAATAACTTATAATCTAAAAACTGTTTATAATCAATTTTGACCGGCTTTTAAATTAAAAAAAAAAAAGGCATGTTGCCAACTCATAATGAGTTAGTGATAACCCAACTCACAGTGAGATGCTGTCAACTCATTTGAGTTGATATTGTTGACTTTTTTCTTCTTTTTTTATCTTTTTTCTTCTTCTTTTTATAAATTACCAACTTCTAACATAATTAAATTGAAGTATTTATCATTAATCAGATTATTAAAGTGATAATTTAATTGATTAAAATCAAATGAAATCAAATTCTCATATTGATTGATTTAACGAGTTAATGCTATTCTTTTCTAAGCTTTAGAATTTATATTTATCTATATGTTATTAAAAAGTAAAATATAATAAATTTATTTTTATATTTACCATTTGAAACGATTTTTGTATAAAAATTTGATTCAATTTTATGTCTTAATTAGGTGAAAAATTTTATTTTATATGACCAATAGAATTATTATAGATAAAAATATTGATTAAAAATCATCAAAAATTCTTGTAAGATATGTTAAAAACTTAAGAATAATTAAATAATATTTTAGCTTAATAAATTTATTACCCCTTAAATTTAACAACTTTAATTATTTTACTTACTCTATTATTCAATTAACTATTTTACCTCTCATACTTATTATCTACATAACTATTTAATTCTTTATTTTATATATTCACTTACTCGTGTTTTTCAAATATTGACATCTCATTAATGATATTAAAAAAATATAAAATTTAATTTAAAATTAATTGTAAAAAATATTAAAATTAAAAAATTGAAAATTAAGAAAGAATTTTGAAACCCTTGCCGGCGACTCTTGGAATCTCAAAACCCCATTCTTTTTGGTTTTTTTGAGCTTTTAATTTTGGTTAGCCAGAGTAAGAAAATACTAAAGTTTCTCTAGCCGTTTTGGAGCATGTTGAAAGTATAGACGTGCTTGATGAGGTTCGATTGAAGAGCACAAGCGATCTTGCCATCCTCGATTTGCTGGAGTACATGGAGCAACGAGTCTCAGGTGCAGAGGAAGAATCCGACCCGAGAGATCGAGATTTGGATTCTGGTTAAAAAGCTGGATGCGAACGATGTTGAGCTTGAGTCGAAGGGGGATAATCGGACGGTCACAAGATCTTAGCAAAACAAACAAAAACTAATAGAATTTATTATTTTGACGGTCACAAGATCGAGATTTTATTTTGTTTTTGTTTTTTTTTAATTTAATTTAAATTAAATTTATTTATAATTATTATTTGATTTGTAGATTTATAAATAAAATTATATTAAAATTTTTAATTAAATTTTCATTTGCTTAATTAATTTTGTAATTTGTTGTTTCAAAAAAAATTAATTTTTGATTTGTAGTTTAGTATAATATTGTAAATAAATTTTAATTTAATTATAATAAATAATATTAAAATAATTTTAGAATTAAGAAAATAATAGAATAAATAATTTTTTTAATTTTAAAAATAATAATTTAATTAATTTAAGGGTATGTTTTGATGTTTTATATGACTTATTTTTTCTTTTATTGTGTGTAAAATAAAGAATTTTTTTATCTATTAAATTTTAAAAATAATACTTTTTTACAAATAAAAAGAAATGACACAAAATAAAATATTAGGTTTAATAATAGAGAGAATAAAATAATTAAAGTTGCTAAATTTAAAAGATAATAAATATATTAAACCTAATATTTTCAATTAGCATCTAGATAATGCTTTTTAAAATTAGTAAAGATAAACTGCAACTTTCTTATGAAATTACATATTTGTCTTGTTCTTGAGTAAGCTAAGAATGGACACTTGCATCACTCAGGGCCACAGCCCATTTTTATTTATTTTTTTGCAATTAGTAATTAAATAGTGATTTTCAATTAATAATCAAAATTTCAAAATATCGAAATATTTCTTATTAGTTAAAAACATTACATGTTTATCATATCATTTTCAATCATTTATATTTAATTTTTTTTAAAAAAGGAACACATTATTTTCCAGCCACTTATATCAGAAATTATTTTAATAGTAATAGACCCAATCCAATCAAAATTTAATTTTTTAGAATTTATTTCTAGATTTTTTTAATCTTAAAAATCATTAAAAAAATAAAATAATATTTAACGATATTTTTTTTTAATTCATTAGAGGGATTTAACCCATGGACTACATAATAAGGGGTAGTCCTCCCCTATTAACACTCATCACAAGGATGAGGGCCTAGCCTAATTGGTTAGTGCATTGTGATGTGTCCAGTTGGTCACGAGTTCGATTTTCCATTCCGTCACCTTTGTGGTAAGTGTTGATTAAAAATTATTAAAAAAATAAAATAATGTTTAATGATATTGTTTTAATCAAATATTTACTGAATGAAATTGATTTAATCAATAAAAAAAATGAATCAATCTAATTTTTAGATATAAGGAATTGCATTACTGATCAAACCTTTCTAAAGTTAGATTTAGATTCTGCAATTTTTTAACCAAAAAAAAAATCACGTACCATTTGTCTTCAGTGCATTTGTTTAATTTTGCTTACACATAAAAACGGTGTAGTTTTGGAAGGAGAAAATAGAACATTTGGTCTTGTCTGATGAAGCGGACAACCAAAATATATTATAATTTCAAAAATAAAAAATAAAAATTATTCACTCTCAAATTTACTTAAAATTTAAATTTTCAATTTAAAAGATACTTACAATTTGTAATAATTGATATATCAAAAATATATACAACAGCATAATATAAAATATAATAAAAATAATTGGTATTTCTAATTTGCAGTCAAAATATGAATACTGTATAATATACAATATAAAAAAAACATATATATATTTTATTTTCAATCGAATTTAAGCAAAAAAAAAATTAAAATCTTTTAAAAATTATAAGATATGTTTTAATTTTTTTTAAAAAAAATGAGATACCATATAATATTTTCAATATATTTTTTATTTAGCTAATTTTTTTACCAATAAAGAAAATATCATAAGTCAAGAAAAATCTTTCTTTAATAGAAAGTCTTTGCAAACAGCTGAGCCTATCCAATATGCTACTTTATTACTTTTTTTTAGCAGAATCTGCAACTTTATTACATACTCTAGAAACAAACATAAAAGAACAACTTATAGAACTTGTCTTCATGGCTGTAATATTCAAGAAGAGAGTCAATCTCCGACGAACAATCAATAGAACCATTAACAACTTGTATAAACTCTCTCTTTTCAAACATGGAAGTCGAATAGAAAAATTTTAATTTCCAAGCTGAAGATTCCAACTAATTCTCGATGAAAACAGAGAATTTTTGTAAAATATTTATTTCATATAATTAATTATATAAAATTGTTGAAATTGCTAGTACTATTAAAAAAATAATTCTTAAGTGTTTTGTATTATCAAAGTTTGTTCTTGTTAGGGAAAGAAGTAACATATTTAAATTGAATTTTATCATATTTCTCAGTTTTTTAAAAGATTTCGAGCACCAAAACCAACACAGAAATAAATATTATCCAAAATCTGAGAAGCAAGAATATTATTTGAGACTACAAGCAAGAAGCTTACAAACCTGGGAGTTTCTGATGGAAATTCTTAGAACAAAAGAAAATTTGCAAAGAAAAAGAGAAAAAAAATAATAATACCCAGATGCTTCAGCATAGATATGCCACTTTGCTTAAGAAATCTTCTTGAGTTAGCTATTCATTCTTGTGTTGGACTACATTATCATTTACTATTGCTGGCATCATTATTAGTATTGTCAAGCCCTTTTTTTTACTACTAATAATAGTACCAAGGTTTCATGGCTAATGGCAATAATCTCATTAACTAAAACTTTTCGAGAGATGGAGCTTCATTCAGCAATATTAATTGCTTAAGTTATGGGGATGTCACTTGTGTAGGTGATTGTTGTGGCTTGTGCAATTTTTAAACAGTCATTTGCACTCAATGTGCAAATGAGTCACATTCACTTTCTCTTGCTGCTTTAGTTTTCACAGCATTTCCACCAACACAAATTCATACATCAAAAATAGAACCAATACAAGCAACTAAAGAACTCATAGCATCTTCTTTTAAATTTTTTTTTACTCTTTTCCAAAAAGAAACAAATAATCTATTACAACACTAATGCAAATATATGCCTGTATATATATAAAGGATTAACAGATCCATTTAAGAAAAAAAAAACATATCATATACAACAAGCCAAGCTAGGAGCAAAAAAGAACTAGTCACACGAGCATTTTCATCCTCAATTAAGTTGTTTCCAAGTGTCACATTGTGATGGATCTATAAAGCATGTTACAATCTGCTGAAAGGTTGGTTTTGCAGACATTAGCCAATCGAACCACGTACTGTACAGTCAACAGAAAAATATATTTGAATGCCTGAGCTGCTGAGATAGTTGCCAGGCTGCCTGCTTTGTATGGATTGAAAGAGATGTAGCTTTAGTCAAGTTCCTTGATTTCCTTTTCAAGCATAAAGAGGGGAGGCTGAGGGACGAGGATAAGCAACTGCAGTCCTTCGACCAGCAAAATCATCTGCACTATGTCTACGAATCCTTGGTGCATTGCCTGAAGAGGCATTAGTGCTTCCAGTTCCCTTGGAATCCTGGAGTTGTTCCAATGATGTCACAACCTCATCCATTATTGGCCGAAACTTGGATTCTGTGGATAGGCAACGTAGTGCAAGAGTAGCTGCCTTGTAGGAAATGTCCATTGAATACTGGCCTTCAAGACGATAGTCTAGGATGCGAAAAATCTTTCGTTTGTTTGCTAGATAGGGTTTAGCCCATTCCACTAGATTCTGTTCTCCAGATGGACGATTTTTATCAATTGCTCTCCTGCCAGATAACATCTCTAACAGAACAACTCCGAAGCTATAGACATCACTCTTGGCAGTTAAATGACCTAGTCAGCGAGGAAGTTCCAGTGATTATCAGAAATAGCACGTCATGTACATACAACACAAATGAAAAATAAGCAAGAACACAAACATTTGCACGTACAAGTCCGGATAATAACAAAAGAAAAAACACCTGGAGAAGGTCATGTTAGTTGGTGAACTAATTTAAGTAATACCTGTGGCCATATACTCTGGAGCTGCATATCCATAGGTGCCCATAACCCTAGTAGAGACGTGGCTCTTATCACCTGTTGGCCCATCCTTGGCCAACCCAAAATCAGAGAGCTTCGCATTGTATTTCTGTGATAGTAACACAAAAGAAATTCTGAGAAGAGCTAACAGAAAGTGAGATGGACTTTTTGGAACCATCAAATGACAAAATTGTGAAAGTACAAAGAAATGTATTCTCATGCCACACATACCGAATCAAGTAGAATGTTGGAAGTCTTGAAGTCCCGATATATAACTTTATTTTCAGCACTATGAAGAAATGCAAGCCCCTTTGCTGCACCGAGGGCAACCTTCATTCGGAGATTCCAAGAAAGAGGTTGGAAGTAAGATCCTCCTTATAGAAAAACAATTAAAAGTATGTGAATTTTTTGAAATGCTAATAGAAGCCAGTTTAGCCCAACATAGTTTGAAGATGGAACAGGTGGAACTCACTTCTAAATAAATGATTTTCCAAGCTTCCTTTAGGCATGAACTCATACACCAAAAGTCGGTGTTCATCCTCTAAGCAATAACCAATCAGCTTCACAAGATGAGGATGATGAAACTGCCCCAGAAAATTTACTTCAGCCTACAGAAGAGTGGGAGAAAAAAAAAAGTAAGTGAACATCTGCATCCACAATAGTCAATTTTGCAATCCCTAACAAGAGCCAAAATGAAATCCTACAAATTGATTTGTAGATATTTAAAGGTACTAGCACAGTGTCCAACTTTACCTCACATTGATAGTCTCTTTCAAACAAAGAAGAAATCAATTGTTATGCAAGACCAACTCTCTGCCATAGCAGAAATTTCTTAGGAAGGAGAAAATGAACTCACCAGCCACTCCTTGTGACCTTGGAAACTCGCTTGGTTAAGCTTTTTCACAGCAATAACCAATCCAGTTCCAGGCTTGGCAGCCGAAAATGAATGTTCATCAATCCATCCCTTAAAAACTGAACCAAAACCACCTTCTCCTAAGACGCTATCAGGACGGAAATTCCTGGTAGCCATCTTGAGATCAGCAAAACTGAAGCTCTTCAGATTGGATGACTGCAAGATCTCACCTTCACTCCGAGGAGTTGGTGGCACTGAAGCTGATGAGACCTTGCTACTGGTACTATGATCATTAACATCTGTGCTAACATATTTTGAACTCAGCCCTGCACAAGCCAATTATCAATCTCTGTACTAATTGATTGTCATTGCCCCACCCCTCAAGCATTATCCGATTTTAGCAATACTATTTTGGAGGAATGTAGGCTACAAGTGCACACACAATAGACAATAACAATTTACAGATTGCCCAGCACCAATTTTAGCTTAAGCATATTAAAGAAACATTATTACATCAATTTGATTTCCAGGAAACAAAGAAAAAGAAAATGACAAACGGGTTAAACATGCTCTTCATGCTGTTTACTATTAGTAGTATAACAAATCACATTAACTAAGATATAATTAAGCGGATCACTCTATCTCTGCCCAAACTAAACCCAGAGCCCATCAGATTCGTTGTCCTTTTCTCTGACGATCTGTCAGCAATCAAAAAGACCATAGTGACAAATGAGAGATCAATTTTTCAAAGACATCCATTAAATTCAAAAAATTATACCTACTCAATAATATTAATTGGCTAATTGTCAAATAAAAAACAACTCCTCTAGAACAAGCACACACAATAGACACCCAAGTTAGTTAAAAGCGCTAGGCGCAACTAAAGCGATACATTTTCGCATGGCCTAAGGTGCAAGGCGCAAAAAAACGATGAGCTAAGTAAAGTGGAGCCGAAAGTTCTTATAAATACTAATTACTAGTAACAACATACAGTACATCTTTAAATTAAAATATATTGAAAGCTATATTAATTTAACATTAAAAAAATGCTAAAAAATAAAAAAAATAAAAATTAAATAAGTAACATTAATTTTCTATCAATTTAATTTTGATTTTTGAATTTTATTTGTCGTATTAATTTTTTATTTTGATAAATTCTTTTATTTTGAATGAAACTAAAGGACTCTATAAACTTTTAAATTTTCTAAAAGACATTAAATTTTTTAAAAAATTTTAAACTTTTAACTTTTTAAAATAATTAATTACTAAAGCATAAGCTATTAATAAAAGAAAAAAAATATTTAATACGATTATTTAGAAAAAATATATATATATTTTATGCTTTTGGACTTTTTGCTTAAAAAAAAAGCTACTTCGACACAAAAAGTCATTATCTAACTAAAGCGCCTGACTTTGAACTTCTAAAAACGCTAAAGGCCATTTGCACCTAGGCTAGCGCTTATTTGGTGGAGCTTGTTTAAAACTTACTCACGGACAGCGATGGACTTAGGAGGGGGTCATGAGGGCAAACGACCCCTCTCACTGACGGTCAGAGACATATATAAGGAATATGCTTAATGACAATAGCTAGCAAGAAACGAACCCCTAGCTCGTCGCAGAAGAAAAAAAAAGAAAGAAAGAAACGAAAACAGAAGGGAGAGAGGGACTAAGGGCGAGACGCTGCTGCTGGCTGGCAGGGATGGTCAAGAAGCCTCGCCGACTACCACCAGCCCGGTCGACCGGCTGACGGTGAAAAATTTATCCCTTTTGGTGAGTGTCTAGATCCGCCACTGCTCATGGGTATATCCGTCCGCCACCAAAGCCGCCCAGACCTTAGATAGTCGGGGATGGTGAGCCACCCGGATACCCGGAAAGCATGTCTACAACCGAAAGAAGGAAAGAATAGGGATAGCCGAAATGGGAGACTGGGGAGTGAAGTAAATTCTCCCCTTTAGCTTGAGGGGACCCCTGGTGCGCTTTTGACTACGCTGGACACCAAATCCAAAAACAGCTAAACTTAGTTGAAACCCACAGAAAAAGTAAAGCATCATCAAAAGGGGAAACAAAATGAAAGAAAGTAAGGAAAAGCCACACTCATCTGAAATGGAAAAGAAAATGAGGAAGAAAAAGGGAAAAAACAAAAATTTCAGTAAATCAATCAAAAAGTAAACAGACAGCATTATATCCAAATAAAGAATAAAAGTTTTGAAACATGCATAGTATACCTGTATTAAATGGGCTCTCAGCTTTAATTTGTGCGCTCAAGCAAATCCCCATCAAACTAAATAAAGAAACAAGGTTACCCTTTTGAAGCTTTCTTCCCGCAGATCCAAAAAAGGTAGGAACTTGAGCTCCTGAAAACTTTAAAAGAACAAGAAAATTGGAACAGCAAAACAAAAGGGTAGATCTAAGTGGGAAACCGAAAACAGTTTCTTTTTATACAAGCAAAATGTTATATCCAGAAAATAAACTCACCACCAGTGGATCGCCTCAGAAAGCAACTTTAACTTAGAAATAATACAGGAAAAAAACAAATAATTAAAAAAAATTAAAAAGAGAAAAGAAAAAGGAAACCCGAAACCCCATGAACGACAACATAAAGAATTCAAAAACCCAACTCTAGTTTTGTTAAAACAATAACGAATTACATCAAAGGAATTAGAGAGAAAAGAGAGAGAGAGTTGACAAGGTTTGTCTTTGAGTTCAGATGTGTAGCTTGGATTGGCTAGAAGCAATAAACAGAGAGAAGTAAAGATAAAAGAGATTGAAGAAAGAAAGAACAGCATTAATGGCGGGCTGGTCCCACTTTAAAGGCCAACACCCAATAGTTTATAAGCGGTCTGCAAATTTTTTTGCCATGGTTATTATGTGTTTTGCCTTTCTTTCTCTAAAAGTAAACACAAAGTCATAGGATAAGCCTGACAGGGGCAGGGGCACTGCCAACATTCTCCACCGTTGGTTTTTTCGATTATGATTTTCCACAGAAGAATATCCAACAATTCCTTTCTAGATTCATCATCATTTTGGCTTTTCTTTCTTCTTTTTAGTCTTTTTAGCTCGCTGGCTTGGCTTCAAAGCAGCTTCTGATGTATACAAGTAAAAGATTATTGCTCAAAAAAAAATTAAAGTAAAAGATTGAAGAAGTGATGGAAGGATGAAACATTTTAAAACGATGTTATCTCTTTTTTAATTAATTTTTATTTAATTTTAATAATTTATATAAAATTTAATAATTAATTATATTTTTAATTTTTTTTATTAAATAATTATATTTTAATATAATTTTATAATATTAATTAAATAAATTATATTTATAACTTTTAATATTTTATAAATTAATTACATATTAATATAATTAAATAATATTAATTAATTTATATATTTTTTAAAAATTTTAAAAATAACTCTTAACTCTCATAATAAATTAATTATAAATTAAATTATTTATTTATTTATAAAAATTATTAACTTATATATTTTTAAAAAATTTATAAATTAAATAATAAAATATGTGACTTTTAACATCCTTAATAAATTAATTATATATCAATAATTTATTTAAATAATTAATTAATTTATTTAATAATTTATTTATAATAATAATTATTTTATATCTTTTTAAGAATTTTAAATTTTAAATAATTAAAATTTTATTTTTAATCTTTTTAATAAATTAATTATATGTAAATAATTTATGTAATAATAATATTCATATTAATAATAATTTCAATATAAATTTATAATTATAAGTCTTTCTACACATATTTTTGTTAAAAAAATTACTTAAATTTTTATTTTTCTCATTTTCTATAATAAAAATATATATAGATTTTATTTTTAATTAGTAAAAATATAAAGTTATAAAATAAAAAGATTATATTTATTCATTAATAATATTTTAATGAATTTATTATAAAAATTGAAATAAATATTTTAATTTATATTTTTATAATAAAAATTGTTATTAATTTATATATAAATTATTTTATATTTATTTATTAATTATATTTATTTATATTTTATTATATTTATTATTGTACAGATAAGAGATAAATAATTTTATATTTTAAATCATTTTTATTTGCAGCTTTTGCTGTCAATGACTCTTGTTCTTCCAAATTATACTCTACTACACCATCCTATTTATAGGTAATTTATCACTATCAGCTATGTGGGACAAGTATTTTACTGTGCAATTAACTATTGACATGGTTTGATTAATCGGAATTACTGGTTTCGGATAGTCAATTCTGATTTATAGTAATTTTAATCCGCAAGGATTGAAATTAAAACGGTTAAAATTTAGACTTTTAAATAAAATGTCAGTTTTAATTTTAATTTTAGCTTAAATTTACTATTTAAATCGGTTTTGTTTTTTAAATTTATATTTTTAATAAAAGTATCTAAAATTGATTTGGTTTTTAAATTTATATTTTTAATAAAAGTATCTAAATTGATTATATTTTTTTATGATATTGAATATTTACCTTATAAATTTAATAATATTAATTAAGTTAAATCAAATAATATTAATTATTATTATTAATCTAGTAATATAAAAAATAATAATAATGATAATTTTTTATAAATATAATTTTTTATTATAAATATATATATAATTATATAATTTTAAATATTTAATATTGTAATTGAATTCAACTCAACTTAATTCAATAAAATTTTAATCCAAATTAATTACGGTCGGTTATATGAATTCTCTTTTTCTATTAGGATCGATTGATTGAAGTATAAAAAAAATTAATTCTAAAATTTTAATTTTGAATTAAAAGTTATATTTCTTTTTAATAAATATATTTAAAAGTAATATGTGCATTAATAATATATATATTGAAATATATACATATTTTTTATAATATATATTATTATTTTTTTACGGTTCAAATCATGAACTATGTTCCTATTCCGATTTAAAAATTTATAAACTTGAGTCTTATACCCTTATAAATCGATTTTATTTTCAATTATAAATTAATTTTTTTATTTTGACCTGGTTCATGAACTCATAATTCAACCACAAATTCACAAACTGTATTTATAGTTACTATAAATCACTAATATAAACATGGAAGATCTATATATTATAGTAAAATGGTTAGCGCTAGCGCGGCATTGTACCACGCAATTGTTATCTTAATCTTTTCACATATCTTATTTTTTTAAAATTTTAAATAAATATATATAATAATTTTTTAAATTATAATTTATTATAATATTTATTTATTTAGAAAATTTAAATAAAATTATAATATTTTATTTAATATTAATAATAATTATTATATTTATTTAGAGAGTTAGAATAAAATTATGATATTTTATTTGATATTAATAATAATAATATTTATTTGGAGAGTTCAAATAAAATTATAATGTCCCGTTTAATATTGATAATGATTAGTTATCTATATATTATATAAAAAATACAAAAAAAAATTACTCCCACATGTACCTAGTGATAATTTAATTAATTAATTCATCTTTATTTTTTAACTAATTTTGAAAAATTATTTAGTTCACCCTTCTATTTTAATTTTGCTATTATTATAAGTTTTTTATTTTTTTTTTTTATAAAATTATGTTTTTTTTAGTCCGCAAAGATAATTTGTTGATTGCTGTGTTCGAGGATGAGAAAAAGAGATAAAAAGAGTATTTTACAACATTTATTTTATTTTATTAGTTTCTAATTTCAAGTAGAAATATAATTTTTCTTTATTTTATTAGAAAATCGAAATCGCATTTCGTCAGTGTAGTATTTGTCACCCAATCCTTGCAAATATCCTCAATGGCTTAAATTTCTAATCGAGTTTTACAAGACTGATAAACAATTATTATTTTATAAAAGTACTTCTTTTTTATTTTTCTCATATATTCCATTCTCTCCGTTCTCTTTTTTAAAATATTATTATCTCAATTTCTTAAATTTTAAATTAATTTTTTAAAATATTAAATTTATTATTTACTAAAATAAATAAATAAATAATTATCATTGATATAAATTTGAAGAGTTCAAAACTATTTAATATTAATAATAATTCGTCGAATTAAATTTTTTAAAATATTAAAATTTGTTATTTATTAAATAGATAATTAATTAATTAATATAAATATTTATTTTGAGAATTTAAATAAAATTAAAATATTATATTTGATATTGATAATAATAAGTCAAATTAATTTTTTTAAATATTAAAATTTAGTATTTATTATAATAGATAATTAATTAATTTTTATAAATATTTATTTAAAAATTTAAATAAAATTATAATATTATATTTGATAATAATAATTAATTATATTAAAATTTTTAAAATATCAAATTTATTATTTATTAGGATAGATAATTAATTAATTATTATAGATATTTATTTAAAAAATTAAAATAAAATTTTAATTTCTCATTTGATATTAACAATAATTAGTCAAACTAATTTTTTTAAAATATTAAATTTATTATTTATTAAAATAGATAATTAATTAATTGTTATAAATATTTTAAAAAATTCAAATAAAACCATAATTTCTTATTTGATATTGATAAAAATAAATATCAAATTTTATTATTTGTCTTATTTGTATTTATGAATTTTTATTTTTGTTTTTGTTTTTATTTTCAGTTTAGTTTTTATAAACTATTATAATTATTTTCTCCATAAACTTTTGTGGATATTTATGTATTTGCATTTTTGGATGATAATTTTGTTTTTAATAAGAATTATTATTTTTACGATGATGCCAATAAAATTCAAAACTGATATTGGATTAAATATACACTAATTCATATTAAATATAAAAATAAAAATACACCATAAATACATTATAGAATATATTTATATTTATGATGTATTTTTCATGTTTTATTTAATGAAGTATAAGACACCTCTATAAACTATATTTAGTTTAAGAATTTCTTAAAAATATTATAATATTTATTTTGTTATAGTGGGTATAATTGAAGAAACTACTAAAAGACCACTTATTAATAAATTTAAATAAATTATTTAATACGAAAAAATATTTATGATAATCAATTTTTTATGATTATTTATTTAGAATTATTATAAAACATTTAAATTAGTATATGTATATTAAATAAAAATATATGCAATATTATATGGGATACTTTTCTAGTAATATATATAATATTAGCACGTTCACACAATAATTTTTAAAAATATAAAGATATAATATAGGTAGATATAGGTGAATATGTGTGTGTATATTTTTATTTCTTATTATGAGTAATTCGAATTTTAAATAATATAACATGGTTTAATAAGGTTTCAAAAAAAATGGTAAAATAATATTATATATCACTTTAATATTTATTTATAATTATGGTTATTAAAAATGTAAATATTAAATAGTACGTTTTTTCTTTTTTTTTAGATGTATATAATACGTTTTTTTTAAAAGAACTAAAGATAAGAAAAATATCAAAAGGCAAAAAATCAAAATATATATTAACAATTTTTAAAAATACAAAAACAAACTTGACCAAGTTTTGGAATATATATATATATATTTATATATATATATATATGATAGGTCATTTTCAAATTCAAATTCCCAAAGAAATGGCCAAATACAAGTTGGGCATGAAAAAAAAAAAAAGTTTTTAATATTATATATATATATATATATATATATATATCAATGCACATTACAATTATGAAAAAGCTAAAGGCAGCCACTAGCCATTATTGTGATAAAGCAGATGTAGTTCTTTGAAATGGTCCGTGCAAATTGATATGATGGAAGAGGACCTCTCAAAGTACCAACTACTTAGGAAATTTTAGTATCCATTACCTGGAAAGCGATCCAATTGGATTCTTTCATGTGACCAAATATTGTTCTTCTTCTTTTTTTTTTTATTTTTTTTTATTTTTTTTAAAAAAAAATTCGATCCCCAGAAAATATTTTGGGGGATCGAACCCCGCACCTTCCCCTAGTGGGTTGGGTGCTAGCCCGCTGGACTACCCCCAGCGGGTTATTGTTCTTCTTCTTTATTATTATTATTATTATTATTATTATTATTATTATTATTATTATTATGCCTTTCTTTAATTTTTAATTCAAGTTGTTCTTACAAAAGAAAAAAAAAAGTACAGAAAGATAATAAATAAGACCAATAAATTAAAGCTAGGGCATAAAATTAATTTTTCTAGCTAAAGTTAATTAATTAATTTATTAAGAGGTCCAACAAATTTGGAGACTTGAATCTAGAAACAATATATCTATTTTGTTGTGAAAATATAAAATGATTTATATGTAAAATTATCTTAAATCGATTTAGTTTGGTGTGAATATAATTAGACGGTGATTAAATAAAAATATAACAATTAAAAGATTAAATTTTGGATATTAGAAATATTATTTAATGCTTTGGATAATAACTTATATGATGGATCTTTTATTTTTTTAATTTAAAATGAAAAGACAAATAAAAACTTTAATAGCCTTCTTTTCTTTTTTTTTTTCTGAGTTCTTATAAGATTTTTCTTTTTTTTTTTAATTTGAGAGTAAGGTTATTATTAATTTATTGATTGGTGAGAGTCTCGACAATCCTTCTTCGTGTTTCTTCCTAATATGTTATTTGATTTTTGTATTATTTTTTTCATTTTTATGTGTTTTTAGTTTATAATTTATCTTCTAACGTTTATTTTTTTTATCTTTTTGAATAAAATTAAATACAATTTAAATTTTTATTATGAAGTTTTGTCTTTCTTATTTAAAGATTTTATGTCATCTTCAAATAAAAATTTATTATTTTCTAATAGAGGTTGTTTATTATTCTCAATTGGAGATGTTCTTTCTCATATGAAAAATCCACTGTTTGCCTTAAAAAAATCAAAGAAATTTAGTAATTTTATTAATTACGTATTTCTCATATATTTTAAAATTATATAATTTTATACTTTATAGAAGTATTTTTTGTATTAAAAATTGAGAAGACTAATAAAATTTACTTTTTGTAGTAAATAATCAATTTATCCAAAAATTTCCTATTCACAATATATATTTTTTAAAAGTTTTTATCACAGGTGATATATACCCTAGTCTAGTATCGAGCCCAATAGGCGACCCACCTAGTTGTGACGAGTAACTGATAATCCAGACTAAACTGTCTGGATTGAGCAAGACCAAGACAACCGATCATCTAGGGTGTGAGAAGTATGAACCAAGCTCCTTAAACTTGTGAAACAGATTTCTAATATAATCATCGTATGTCATTGACATATTTATAATTTTCGTTGCCATTTTCAGAAATTATCTCCTCACCTTCGCCTGTAAATAGGGGCCAACTCCCATAAGTAAATAATTTTTTTTCAGCTTATTCAAAAAATAAATAATCTTTTTTTACTCTTCTTATTTATTTATTTACAGACAGACCAAGTTGATTTAGGCATTAAAATTTTTTTACTAGAGTCTGATCCCTTTTTTTTATCTTACAAGTTGATGAGCCGACTTTTGATACTCAAATTCGAGCACCTGAATTTACTGAGGTTCACATGTCATCAATAGAGATTACATGTGGTCCAAATGGATTAAATTAACTTTGGATCACAAGATTTTGTCTTTTCTAAGTCATATGATTATTGATTTACGATAATATTTCTTTCTTTCTTCCATAGAAATTTTCATCTTTTGGAGGTTTCGTTAAATTAAAATTGTATATATGAATGTGCAAGTGCAAGTACACACCCCGAAATCTTGGCATTATTAATTTCTAGATATGAACTTTGTCACATGAAACAGCTCAATTATTGTTTTTTTTTTTCACTATCACTGTCACTTCTTATACATCCACTTTATTTTTAAAATCACTCCCTATCAAATGCATCCAAGATTTACTTATGGGTCATGTTAGCAAATTACAATTTAAAATAATTATTAAAATTAATATATTAATTTAATAATATTTGATAAATCATATTAACAATTAACAACAGTAAATTAATAGTGTACTATAATAATAATAATAATAACAATTAACTATAATAATAAATTAGGAAACAAATCTTAACATTATGTTAATAATGCTACCAAATGTTCATAATAATAATATTATAAATAGTTTTTTAACTATGAGGGTTTTATACATGAAATAATAACGATACTGGTTCTTACCGGTATTATTGTTTTTTCTATTTTTTAACACTGTATCTATATGTCGTTAAAAATTAGTTATTATTCACACTAAAAACTTAATTTTTTTGAGGGACACTAAAAACTTAATTAAGACTCACAAAATCAATTAATTAAGTGACAATCAAACTTTTTTAAAAAATAAACAATCATCAATATTGAAATTATAACTACGTTTAATCATCCAGTATATGAATTAGATTGAACAGTACATCCAACAAAAGCAAAAAATAAATTATATAAATTATAACTAAATTTAATAAATCTGATAGTGAAACATGTAGTTTTAGCCTTATTATTTTAATTACTGAAAAGTGATATTTAATATAATTTTTTGAAATTTTATTATTTTATATAGAAAAATTTTAAAATATTTCTAGAAGTATTTAGGTTGATTTCCCTCAAAAAAAAAGTATTTAGAGAATGCTATTTTTGAGATTTTGGAAACAAGTGAAAGTCCGTGAAATTCAACTAAATTAACCACTTTTATTATGTGAGCATTAATCCAAAAGATTTTACTTTAATTATGACGTATAAGCTTTTAAAAAAACATTTATAACATTTATAACATAATTACTTCTTTACTAAACTCAAGATAGGGATTACTGTTTATATTGTAATTAATATATATATATATATTAAAAATATTAATTAAATATAAATTTATTGTATATTTTAATTTTATAAATTTTAAAATAATTAAATTATTTTTTAAAATTATTTCTCTTAACATCTGAAAGAGTTTTTTCCAAAAAAATAAATTCAATCACCAGGTTAAACATGTTCGATGTGATTATATCATGTTTCTAATCTAATGATTTGCAATTTAGAAATCAAATAATTTCAAAATATATAGTAGATTTTAAATTTTATTTTAAAAACATATTAACTATGTGGATTGTGGCTATTTTCACTTTTCAAACCTTATATGAATGGTTTCTCCTCTTTTCCAAAATAATATTTAAAATTTTCATTATATTTTTTTTGAAATTTTAGTTATAATTAATTTTTTTTAAAAATATTTATGCTAGAAATATTTTTATAAATCAATATATATATATATATATATGAAGCTAAATATTGTTTTCGAGAGAATTCAAAAGTACATGTTTACAAAATTGTCGAGGGATTAACTAAAGAAATTAACTATAACGGCACCGTTTTTTACTTCAGACAAAAAAAAAAATTGGCGTTATTTTTAGCGATAAATTAACGAGTGTTTAGCGATAGAAATAATTGAAGTATGGGATACTCATACAAACCATGATGAAAAAATTTTTCCCATTAAATTAATTTATTTTAAAAATTTAACAAGGGATAAATGAGGAATTTATGGAAAATTTTTTATTTTGATAAAATAATTAAATATATCTTAAATTTACCAAAGGATTTTACGAGGAAATATTTAGGAAATTAAATATTTAGCAAGATATTCAGTCCTTTGCTAAATGTATAAGAATTTTTAGGACAATATTTGAATTGTCTAAAAGTTTAACGAGGGATTTAGCAAGGAATATGCACAAGATTTTATAGAGTTAATGAATAAATAAATTATTCAAAGAAAAAATAAGTTAATGAATAAAGTTATTTGAATGCAAAGAAAAAATTAAATAAATAAATAAATTAATGAGGGAATTAGTAAGATTTTTAAAAAGTAAATATGTTAGCAAGGAATCATATCCCTCATTAAATTTTAAAAAATTAAATATGTAACTATTAATAAAATTTTTATTCAAGAGAATTAATGAGGGATATGAAAAAAACTATATAAAGTTAATAAGTGATTAGTTTCTTTTTTAACTTTATTCGAATTCAAGGAAAGAAATTAAGTGAATAATTAAATAATTTAATAAGAAAATTAGTAAGGGATTCTGAAAAAATAAATAGTTTAGCGAGGGATTTTTATCCCTCATTGAAGTTTTAAGAAATTAAATATGTAATTATTAGTAGAATTTAAATTAGTAGAATTTATATTTAACGAGGGAATTAATGAGGGATTTGTAAAAAACTATATAAAGTTAACAAGGAATTTGTTTCTCTTATTAACTTTATTGGGATCAATGGAAAAAAAATTAAATAAATTAATAAACGAGTGAAGTAGAGAGGAATTATGAAAAAATAAATTAATGAGGGATTATTATTCATCATTTCAATTTTAAGAAGTTAATATATAATTATTAGTAGAATCTATATTTAATGAGGAAACTAGTGAGGAATTTGTAAAAAACTATATAAAGTTATCGAGGGATTGATTTTCCTTATTAACTTTAATGGTGGCGAACAGTAGCATTTTTAGAATTTCACCGAGGGGTCAAAATTTTAAAATAAAAAAAATTATATTCAACTTATAAATTTATTATGAATAAATTCAAGATAAAATTAAATAAAATATAAAAAAATTAAATATATCGAATATATTAAAAAAATACTATGATATCTTTCTAATTTTTTTTAAAAAAATTATATTTAAGTGGTGAGATTGTATAGTTTATAAGACATATTCTTGAATTATTTATTATGAACATACATAATATTGTTAAACTTATTATTATTAATATTAATTTTAGGATACAAATTAGAAACAATTAATAATAATAAATATGTGAAGTAGATTTATCAATTTAATATATATATATATTAAATTGAATGGAATATATAAGAATTTATATATGTCTGTATCATTATAATTTCAAGTAAATATTTTTTATTAAAGTTGAAGTTATAACTTTAAAGGCTATAAAATTTTAAATGTATTTTTCTTGAAATTACCTAATAATTTTTAATTTTTTTATCAATTTATCATGCAATTTAATATTTTAATTTCTTTAATATGACATCTTTCTAAAAATTATTAGGTGAAAAATTTTACATAAAAAGAAAAAATTATATCTCAATCAAAAGTGTGTTATGGAACAACCTATACACTAAGAGGACGAGCATGACCAACGAAGCATAAATAAAATTGAGAAGATTTTTAATTCAATTATTCTGCCTCAATACCTTATGACTAGATCACGAGCCAAGAATATTCAACAAGCATTAATTTGTCATTTATAAGATTTGATAAATTTGGTTTGTAATGGGCTGCAAATAAACTTAATTACAACTTATTTCAAGTCCAACTTTAAAATGTGCTTACTTAAGTTTGTTTTTAGTTCTTAGTCTTGTTAATTGAATGAAATTAAATACGTTTGTATTTTTATCGTAATGAGTTATTTAAAACATGTTAGTTTAAAAGTCTATTAGTTTTATTTTTTTGATAATGAGCTGTTCAAACTTGTTTATGATAAAACCTATAAGTTGAGTTTGTTTATTTTAGATTATGAGTTTTTTAGGTCTTGTAAAGGTTCCGTATTAGTGTGATCAAAGAAAATTAAAATAATAATTATTATTTAAAAAAATTAAGACTAGAATGGGAGGTTACATTTGAAAAATAAATAATAAATAATAATTGTATGCTATTATTATTCAAAAAATAATTTAAATGTGAAATGTTTACAATGAAAGGATCCAAAGAGAGGAATTAATTTATTAAAATGATTAAAATTATATATATTTATAAATTTATAAATACATATATGTACATATACATATATATATATATATATATATATGTATATATGAAAATAACTCCCTTGGTTTCACCATTGGTGGCGAAGGAAAAAAAAATTAAATAAATAAGCGAGTTAATGAGGAAATTATTGAAGAGTTTTTAAAAGATAAATATGTTAGCAAGAGATTAATATCCCTCATTAAATTTTTTTAAGAAATTTAATATGTAACTATTATATAACTTATATTTAGTGAGGGATTGGTTTCTCTCATTAACTTCATTCGAGTTCAAGGAAAAAAATAAGTAAATAAATAAGTTAACGAGAAAATTAATAAAGTAATTTTTAAAAATATAAGTTAGCGAGGTATTGTTATCCCTTATTATATTTTTAAGAAATTAATTATATAATTATTAATAAAATTTATATTTAACAAAGAAATTAGTGAGAGATTTGTAAAAAAAGCTATATAAAGTTAACGAAAGATTGATTTTCCTAGTTAACTTTATTAGAATTGAAGGAAAAAATTAAATAAATAAATAAGTTAATGAAGGAATTAGCAAGAAATTAAAAAAAAAAAAAGTTAATTGGCAAAAGATTGTTATCCCTCTTTAAACTTTTGAGAGATTAAATATAAAATTACTAATAGAATTTATAATTTTGTTACTAATTAAACTAACTTTTGATAATATTTAACTTTAATCACCCTTAATTAAATTAAAAAATGCATTAATTAATTCAAAAGTAATACAAGATGTCAATAAAAAGAATATGTTATATCCTTTAATATTAAAATACGAAAATGATACCCTCGCTTTCGCTTTAGAAATATATATATTTTATTTTATTTTATAAAATAATTTTAATTATTTAGTTATAAAAATAAATATTTAAGAACAAAATTAAAAAATAAATAAAATATATAATTATCAATATTATAATTTCAATATAAAATATAAATTTATGTTCTTATATATAAATGTGTGTATATATTTATATTTATATGTCAATAATACCATTTAAAATTTATTTTTAGTGTCTACAATATTTATTTTTATCTCTTAATTATTTTTTTATTTTGTCTTATTAAATTATAGAAAATATTATTTTTCTTCATAAAACTATTTCAATAACTTATAAAATAAAATCAATATTTAGTTGTCGAAGGAAATAAATATTTTACTATTTCATAAGTTTACCTTTTTTTTCTTTCAATAAATAAAAATTTTCTTTTTATTTTTTTTAATTTTTAAGACACTAAGATTTTAATCAACTCATGCAATAAAAATTATAGATACTTATAAAAAATTATTTTGAGTTAATAGACTTACTGACACGGTAGCTCATAATATGATTAGAGCAATCGTTCCAAGTATAAATTTTTAGTGTCGAGATCTTTTTTTTTTCATTGCATTATAAAAACTTTAAGTTATGATATTTAGTAATAAAGTATTATTGCATCAAAAAAGTTTGAGTTGATATTTATTTTTCTCTTTAATTATTTTTAAATTTATAAAAAATAAAAATCTCAAATAATTTAATTATTAATTATTTGTATATTTTTATAAACTATATGAATAAAAAAGAATCTAATTTTGATTTGGTTATTTTCATATTACTTAATAGTATAAATATATTATAAAGAAGCCTAATATATAGACACCTATAATATATTAATTTATTAATAGAGCATTCTAAAAATAATATTTTAAAAAAAATATAAATTTCAATATTAATTAAATGAATGAAAAATATAAATTATATTTATGATTATAATAAAATATAATATTATAAAAATTTTTACTTTTTTTTATACAATTCATTATAAAAATAATGAGTTATTAAAATTTTTATATAGTTTATCATAATACACATTAATCTAAAATTAATAAATTATACTATATAAATTCTACAACTAAAAAATATTTAAATTTTCAAAATAAAAATTTTATAATTTTAAAATATAATTTATTTATTAAATATAATTTATTGAATTGAATAGATAATATTAAATTATATTAAAAAATTAAAAATTGATAAAAAAAAGATTTAGGGGTAAAATGGAAAAGATAAAGGAAAACTATTGTTTACTGAAAAATTAAAAAAATTGATAAAAAAAAACTAAAAGATGTTAAAAAAAAAGGTGTAAGGGTGGGTAAAATGAAAAAGAGAAGGAGAAATATTTTGTTCATCTACAGTAATTTTTTCTTCTATTTAAATTATGGAAATAGATTAGAAGAGGGATTATATTAATGTGTTGACAATTATGAAATGTTATATTAGCTGAATTGTGTTTGATGAGATGTTTTCTCAAAAGGACTAATTATCGAAAACATTAATACTATGTAGTCTCCTAAGATTTCAACAACTATTTATTAAGTAATGGCCAAATTATCTCACCAATATGAATTAAGTGGACGATTTATTTTTTTATTCTTATTTATTATTTTTTACATTATTATTTCACATGAAAAACAATTTCTGTTTTAATTTTTTGTTAGTGCCAATTTTACGCACTGATGCACTTAAAAAAAATATTCTTTGAATCAAAAGGATTGAGTTTCTATTTAGTTAGACTATTTAATATATAGGCGTGTCATATACTTTTGTTAATAGATCAGCAAACAATGTTACTCATACGATAGCTAGGGCAGTAGGTTCTATATCTGTTTTTGAATGGAGAAAATGCTCTCCTTCTTTTCTGTATGAAGCTATTACTTATAATTTAAATAATATGCGCTAAGTCGCATAACTTCTATTAAAAAAAGACTATTTAATATATAAATTAAATATCAATTAGAAAATAATAATATCTTTCAGACACAATAATAATAATAATAATAATAAAAGATTAAGGCACATTGGAGTAATTCTCCCCCTTAACAAGGTAAATAATATATTACCAATATTTCAAAAACAAAATGTCCTAATCCATAAAACATCATTGAATTCAAGCATATTTTGATAAGAGTTAGCTCAATTCAAGGGGATTTTCAATTGAGAACTATATTAATCAGTTGTAAAACAACAGTTCAAAAGTAATTAGCTCAAATGCTAAATATTCAATATTTTTTTTAAATAGTATTTAAGTAAGATATTTTTTTCATTTAATAATAAGTTTAAGCAAAGGTATTGTGTGGTCGACTGGCTTGTTCTCCATTGAAGGTGACTTTGATAATGAAGCTATAAGTTGATGTTGTTGATTCCTAATAAAAAAAAAAAGACAGAATGAATCTTGGTGACTTTTGTTTAAGATTTTTTTTTTCATTTGCACCATTAATATTTTATAAATTTCAATTTGTCTTCATAAACTCTTCAATTTCAATTTCTTTCTATTAAATTTTTATTCTATTTTTTGACCAAAAATAGTTATGTAGATTAATTCCACGTGGCGTTGCATAATGCCATCTATCCGAAAATTAAAAAAAAAAAAAAAGAAGAAAGAAAATTACAATATTGTGTAGGAAAAGTATCTTTATCTTTGATTTGGAAGTAGAGAAATGATATGAGAACTTTTTTTTTTTCTATTTTATTCACATAAAATTCACAAAATCAACTTTCAGCGGAGGAAACATCTTGCATCAATATCTTAATTTCAATTTAAATATGAGTTTTGAGTTAGAAATATTTATCTTTTAAATAAAAATTGAGTCTTTATTTACATAATTAGACCAAAAATTTAAATAGATATCTAAATTATAGTTTAAGTAAATTTTTTTAAATTATTTAAGCACTTGTTTTATAGCTAAAAATTTAAATAGACACTTAAGTTATAGTCTAAATAATAATTAAACACTTAAATATTTTTTAGATCATTTAAGCACTTTATTTATTAAAATAAAGCTAAATAAATATAAATTTAACAGCAACTATAATTTTTATCAATTAATAATACTGTTTTTGACAAATATGAGGCTTACTCTTTTTATTTTTTATTGAATAAAAATTAATAAATTATTTTATTAATTTATATTAACAAATTAATAATTTCTTTTATTATTTTTTTATTTCTATTTATGAAATTATTTCTATTTTTATTAACAAATTATTTTTTGTTTCTAGTTTTTTAATTAACAAATTAATATTTTTTTTATATTTTCATTTGTATTTTTTTGTGGTGCATATTTATTTATTTAATAATAATTATGGTAATATTAAAACAATAGCAGAAATTTCATAATAACAATATAAAATAATAATAATAATTATAATAATACCAATTTATAATATCAGCTCAATATAAAATAAATATTATTAAGTTATAAAAAATATATAATATTAAAATATTAATTTTTATTTAATAAAAAATAAAAAGGCTGAATCTTATATTTGCCAAAAATAATATTATTTAACTGATATTATAGTGAATATTAAATTTATATTTATTTGGCCATATTTTGATTAAAAAAATGTTTAATTGGCCCAAAAAAATTTAAATATTTAATTGTTACTTAGACTATATTTTAAATATCTATTTGAACTTTTGGCCATAAAAAAGTACTTAAATAATTTAAAAATTTTTTTAAGCATTTAATTATTACTTAAATTATAATTTAAGTATGTATTTAAATATTTTACCTATGTAATTAATCAACATATTAACTAATTAATTACAATAAATTAGATTTTGCAAAGAAATGAATGGAAAAAATAGCAAAGCGTATCAATCGAGAAAATTAAAAAAAAAAAGCTTTTGGTTGAAAAATAAAATTAAAAATTTTAATAAAAAAAATAAAATAGAAAATTTTTATGAAAACAAATTAAAGTGTAGAGATAATAACAATATCATCGGTGCAAATAGAAAAGCTCAATAAGGGTAAATGAAATGAAATTTAACAGTGGTGTGTGTTGATGTATTATCCATAGGCTTAAAGTGACCCAAATATAATAATAATAATAATAATAATAATAATAATAATAATAATAATAATAATAATAATAATAATAATTTAACGGCTATAATTATATAATAAATTAATACAGATGTCTTATATTCCAATAGGAACTTGCCAACGTGGGGGCTTGGCAATCATTTATCCAAATATATTTGACTCTTTCAGCTTGAAAGTCTTCCATTTGGACAAGGGTCCAACACGTGCATAGAAACTAATTTTTTTCTTTTTTTTTTTTAAAATAAAACTTAGGAGCCGGCCAGCCACAGCTTGGCTCAGATCTAAAGGCCGAGTGGTTAAGCCGTCGTAGAGGACAAGTCATCCCTGTCAACGGTCCACCCGTCTCTATAACCGTTGACACATTATGTCAATTCAGGATTTAATTAATTAGTTATATATTAAAAGTAATAATTTTTCCGAAGAAAATGATCACCCAATTAAAAAAAAATAAACATATTTTTTTGTGATTAATATTTAAAAATGTATTTTTTAATTTTCTAATTCATGCCATGAAAAATTCAATCAATTTATTCTACAACATAATAATACTCTTAATAAGGTTCAAAAATAATAATGATCTTAATATATAGTTAGAGAAAATACTATATTTTTATATATTTTGATTCTTTCATATCTTTAATTATTTTTTATGTGACTTTTTTTATTTATAATAATTTCTATACACATACACTTTTTTTTAAGTTAAGTTTATATTTAGTTTAATGAAATGTTCAGAGTTTTCTAAGTTCCCATGAGTTTATTGGATTTAATATTAGATTACAAATGAAAAATTTTAAAGTTAAAAAAAAGTAATTTATAAAATAAATGACCTATGAAATACATGTAATTTTTTTAGAAGTAAATTAAATATAATCGTAATTTTTATAACCAAACCTTTTAAAATTTTCAATTCTGATATCGCACAATTTAATTATAAAAATATTTAATTCGAACCTTAGATAATATTTGTATTAAAAGAAAAATAGGTGCAAAAGATGAAAATTAAAATTTAAGAGTTGATCGGTGAATTAGTTCTCATTTAAATAACATTAATCAACACATTAATATTATAGATAATATTATAAAGACTTTATTGATTGATTATTTGTCCCATATTATAAGTCTAACAATCTCTATCCGATTTAAAAATTTTAAATTAAAATTATATCCTTAAAAATTTCATCCATAAAATATTAATATTAATGTTTCTTAAAAATTTAAACCAGTTGTTTGATAATTAAAATTGTTAAGATTTAAAATTATATATTTAAAATTTTAAAATTTCAAATATTCTCGAATTAATATTCTCAAATTTTTAATTTTAATTTCAATCATATCTCTATAAATAATTTCAGTGTCATTGAATTAAAATTTTATTTATATTTATATAGTATTGAAACAAAATATTATAAAAAGTCATTTGTTAAAAAAAATATTTGAAAAGTCAATTAATGCAACGGCAATTTCATTGCATGGTAGACGAGATTGACGGCCACCTAAGTTGGAATTCCGTACAGCCCACCATTTAATTATTATATACTTCCCAATTACATATATAAATGTATATATATATTAAATATAAAACACATAAAATATACATATATATAATTGACTGATACAACATTAAAATTCATCATTCAAACTCGGTTAAATTCTTTTTAATTTTATTTGTGATTGAAGAATTCTAGGTTTAAAAAAAGAGGGGGAGAGAGGTTGAAGAAAGGTTTGAGGAAATGTGATGGAATTAATTCATCAGGAAACAACTATTATAATAGAGAGTATATATACAACTAAAGAAAAATACTAAAATGTCCATACGAACAATATTGTTTAGAATAAAAGAATGTCCCAAATTGTAATTACATAAGAAAATAAATCCTACACAAAATACAAAAGTATTAATGCTGAATTACATATAATAAATTATTTTAACACCCCTTTCAAGATGGAGATTAATAAATCAATCCCATATTGAATAACAAGAATTCCAAAGCCTATGCATAGAGGGATTTTGCAAAGAAGTCTGTAGCTACTGTTTAAAATGAATGTGACAGGCTTTAATGAGACCTTCTTGGATGTTGTTCCTCACTATGTATTAGTCAATGTCTAAATATTTAGTTCTCTCGTGAAAGACAAGATTAGCACTAATATATAATGTTGCTTGATTATCACACTGCAAATAAATAGATAACAACACATGCATATGGAAATCTTAAAGAAGATAACTGATAAATTGCAATTCACATACTAATACTATAGTAGCCATACTCTTATACTTTGCCTCAACAAAAGACTTAGAGACTGTAAATTGATTCTTTGTCTTCCAAAAAATAAAATAAAAAGCCCCAAAAAGCACAATATCCAACAATAGACTTTCTTGTTACCCAATCAAAATCACAATAAGCATTCAATTGTAAAGTAGAAGCAACAAAAAAAAAAAAAACTTGAAGATGGACTATTTTTTAACTACTTGACAATATGCAAAGTTACATCCCAATGGCATTCTCTAAGAGCATCCATTAATTGACTCAATTACTAAACAAAATATGAAATATCTGGCCTAGTCAAATTCAAATACAAAAGCTTACCAACTAGCCTCCTAGATATACTCCTTAGCTACTAATCTTGTCTACTATACTATCAACCTTATACTTAACTTTATACACCCTTTTATAGCCTATTGGCTTCTTTCCAAATGGTAAATGTATTAATTCCCAAGCATTAATTTGTTCAACGGCAATAAGTTCCTTTTCTATAGCTTGTGTCCAATTAGGGTTATCTTTAGCTTGGTTGTAATCCTATATTCTTATATAATAGACTCATTTGGTATAAAATCAATCTGAGTCTTGTTAAGGTAGGGTTGAATGAAAGAAGACATTGGTAACGTAGGGCAGGGAGTGAAATCTATATGGCTAATATTATTGTGTTTGACATCAGAAATAAAATTATCAAGCCATTTGAGTATGGTTCTCTGTCTATTACTTTGCCTAGTGCGCTGGTATGATAAGTTAGGAATATCGGAAGCATCAAGAGAAGAAGATACAGGAGGAGTGGAAAAATGAGGAGAAGAAGAATTTATGGAGGGGATAGAAATAGAAACAATGGTTTCTGGAAGTGTATTAGATGAAGAAGGTTTTAAATTTTCTAAGATAAGAGTATTAGAAGATGAATGAGGAACTATGTAAGGTGAAGGATTAGAAAATTTATGAGTGAATTGAAAAGAAATATGATAAGATTGAATAGGTGAACCCAAGGGTAGTGATGTTTGATTTCTATTAACAAGATTAAAATTAATGAAGGAAAAAATATATTCATAAAAGATCACATTTTTGGGTATACAGACAATTATTTGTGTTTGTAAATTGTAAAGTTTGTATACCTTTTATTCATGTACATATCCTATGAAAATGAATTTGGTTGCCTTAGGTATAAACTTATCTTTGTGAGGTATGATCTTTGCAGCATAGCAAAGGCACCTAAAAACCCTTAAAAATTGATAATCATGTGGTTTATTGTGAAAATTTTCAAATGAAGTTTTCCAGTTTAAAATAGATGTAGGTAACATGTTAATAATATGGGTGGCTATAAGAATGGATTCACCCTAGAATTTTAGAGGTAGGTTTGCTTGAAACATGAGAGATTTGGCTGTTTCTAAAAGGTTTCTATGTTTTATTTCTACTATCTCATTTTTTTTTAGGTGTATAAGGGATAATTTTTTGATGTATAATTCCTAGGCTAGAAAAAATTTGTTAACATTATCCATTAGTAAACATTGTACCATTATTAGTTCTAACTTATTTAACATTTTGAGAAAAATTGAACTTTGGTCATAAAAAGAAACTGTTTCAGATAGATTATTTTGTTTTTGTTTTTTTACCTAATAGGAAAGTCCAGGTGGCTTTACTACAATCATCCACCAAAGTAAGAACATAATGTGCCCTTGATATGGTAGTGGTCTTATAAGGTCCCTAAAGGTTTATATGAACTAACTTAAATATATGGGTGGTCTGAGTAATGCTACTAAGAAATGGTAGCCTATGTTGTTTAGACAATGGGCAAATATCACAAACACATGAGTTTTCAAAATAATCTTAAGATACATAAGGTAAGTGTTAGATTTTCTTATATGAAGTTTGTCCTAATATTTTATGCAGCAAATCATAAGACATAGGAGCACAAGTAGAAGCAGAACACAAATTATGAGAAGGGTAAGCATGATTATCAATAGAATTAGAAGCATAAGCATAAACAAAATTAGAAGTGTTATTATTCAAAATTGAAACAGAAGCAACACATTTATAAGATTTTGAATTTGCATTGTCTTTCTCAACAACATTTAGGAGAACATATGACTTATTTTTTATTATATTTATGGTACTTACAAGGAAATTAAAATTATAAAGGATGTATAACCCATCATGCAGCTTGCTCACTTCTATAATATCTCTAGTTAAGGGGTCTTGAAACAAATAATGATAAAGGGATACTCTTATATTAAGGCGGTCTTTAGTGAGTTGGCTAACGGAGGGAAGATTAAATTTGAATTTTGGTACTAGTAAAACTTTGTTCAAAATAATCTTAGGGTTCAAAAGTATGTTTCCAATTTATTTAACTAAAGTAAAAGTTCTATCTAATAAACGTACAGTAGAGGCAGGTTATAATTCAGTTAGGTTTGCCAAGTTTTTATCGGTATGACTCAGATGATTAGTTGCTTCTATATCTATTATCCAATACTTATTGACATCACAACTAGCAAATTCAAAACTAAGGGCATAATGTATACCTATATAGTTTGCCAAGTTTACAAAAATTGGCTTTGCAATTCCCTTTCCTTAAGGTATTTGTCAACCGCTAAGGTGATCATGGCTATCCAATCTGATTCCTTAGGAGGTTCTACATTAATAATGCCATCTTCAAGTAATTACTCTACTTGAGCTATAAACTAACCCTGCCTCCTTACCTTCTATCTTTTAGAATCAAAGTACCAATTTTGGTACCCAATAAGCTTGAAACATCCCTCTTTCTCATGCCCTCTCATATTACAATTTGTGCAATATTTGTCTCCCTTATATATTGGGTTGCTCTCTCTTATAACTATTATTTTCACTTTGATCTCTTCTGAATCCCCTTGAACTAGGTTGTCCTCTAGCTAGCATCACATTAGCATCTCCATTGTCAACATAAGAAACGCGCATTTCCCTTTATTTTTTTTAAATCTCATCAGGGAATGTGCTTTGTTAACATTGGGCAAGGGTTTAATTAAAAAAAATATATGATTTCTAACATGATCATATTAATCATTCAAAACCATTAAGAAGTATATTAACTTATTTAGGTTATTTAGATCTATTGTGTCTGTAATTGCCCCACAAGAGCATTCTAATATCTGTATTAGACATGCTAGTTCATCCCATAGTCTTTTTAACTTAGTGAAGTATCCAAATACACTCAAATTATCTAAGATATTGAAGTGATCTCTCTATGAATTTTATAAACCATAAGCTTATTACTTTCCTTATATCTACTCTCTAACTCAACCTATAGTTCCTTTGTTATATCCGTATATAAAAAGGCATCTATTAAATATTTAGAGATAGAATTAAGTATCCTGGAAGTGAATATAAAGTCAAATCTCCTCCAATTCTCAAACTCTATTGAGCCTACATTTGGTTTTTTACATCTTCCATCTATGAATCCTAATTTTGTCTTAGCACCTAGAGCTATATCTTCATTACTGCACTACATGCAAAGTAATTAGACTTAGAGCTATGTTATTGCTCTACTCCATGCAAAGTAATTAGACTAAGTTAAGGAAGAACTTATCAAGATCATCCTAAGATGACATGTGTTTTGCAAATGAAGTGGATTTCCAATATCTTGATTTTCAATCCCTCGGCTCTGCTATGTAGTAGATGCATTAGATGTCTCATCTTCATTAACTATTATAATTGACACAAAAAATCACCTTTTAGACTTGATTTGCTCTGAAATTGAGTGTTAAATGATTTTAATTTGACTTAATGTGTTTAGAATCTTGATTTAGGGTTTCAGTTAGGGTCAAGGTTAAGGTTTGGATTTAGGGGTTTTGGCTAAGGCTTAGATTTAGAGTTTTGGTTAGGTTCAAAATAAGGGTTTTCAGCTAGGTTTTCGATTAAGGCTTACTGTTAGGGTTTAAAATTAGGGATTTCATATAATTTGGTGATACCTAGGGTTCTAGTAAACGTTTTTGGTGCATTTGTGATTACAAGATCAATTGAAGATGCGATATGCAGGTTTAAAAGGTTTCAAGAGTTATTTTGGCTAGGTTCGGTTTCTAAGATCTCACATCTATCACAATTATAATTTCTTTGGTTCTACATGTGTAGATTTAAGCAAAAAGAAAGCTTTTTTGGCCTATTTGAGGGCTTCAATAAGGGTTTCAACAAGTACAAAAAAATAGGGTTTCAATGATTATCGAAGATTAAAAAAAATGGTTTTTAGAGATTCTTTCAAGTGATATGAGTTGTATCTGGCTAGATCTACTTATTGTTCTTAAGTTTGGGCATAGATTTGATTCACAGGCTTATGCTATGATACGATGAAGAATTCTAGAGTTATAAAGAGAGAGCTTTGAGAGATTAAAGACAGGTTTGATGAAATCTAATTGGATTGATTCATCTGGAAACAACTATAACAACAGAGAGTATATATACAATCGATGAAAAACACTAAAATATCTCTACAAACAATAGTACTCATAATATAAGAATATGTGCCAACTAGTAATTACATAAGAAAGTAAACCCTATACAAAATACAAAAATGTTAATACTGAATTATATACAATAAATTAATTTAACAGTGATTATATTGATACTTTTTATAAATTAATTATTTCATAATTGATTTCAAGAGTGATACTCACCGTAAAAATAGTTAATTCATAAAATTATTATGTATAATTTAATAATATGGAAAAACAAGAAACTTATGCAAAGCATGGACACTCAATTAATTCATTTATTTCTATATAATTTCTCTCTCTCTCTCTCTCTCTCTCTCTATCTCTATATATATATATATAGAAAATAAAGCGATGTGTCAATTAGATATCTTAAAAATTTAATTCATATGAAGTTATCTCGTTAAGTGTCTATACAAAGCCACTTTATCAATTTTTTAAGTCCCTTTTGAAAAATTATATAGATTTAATATATATGACTTTTTAATATTTTTAATTAACCTATATTTAAAAAACTTATTCATATATTTATTTATATTTAATAAAATATAAATACTTAAATTTAATAAAAATTTATATATAATGAAATGTTTTACAAGATATAATTAAACAAAAAATATGATGAGAATTCTCACTAAACAATATTAACGCACTGCTAATTAACAATTAATATGAACCCAACCACATAATTAAATACGAAATTAAATACTATATTATTAAAAACTTAAAATACCATTATTTGGTTTATTTCGATTTTGGTATTTATCTATTCAATTGATTTTCGATTTAATGCCTATAGATTTGAAATTATATTGGAAAAAAATTACATCAATACACACATTAGCACTTAGTTAATTTGCACAATGATTCCAATGCATAAATTTGAGAAAAAGAATAACTATTAATACCTTAGCAAAATAAAATTCTAATAATAAATCAAAGAGTATATATATAAAGTACAAATAAAATTATATAGTTTTAAAGTATATAAGATGCACGTAATTAATGAAGTTACTATATCTCCTTGAACTCAATAAATTTCTTTGATGTAAATAGTGAATAATTATAATATGCCTCTGATAATTTGGCATTTAGCGAAATACTCATTTCATTTGTCATTTATAATAACCTTAAATATGAGAATGGTACCTTCATTAGAAAAGAATAGACAATTTTTATTAGAAAATAATAAACTTTCATTGAAAAATGACATAAAATCTTCAAATGAATTAGGACAAAACTCTATCATAAAACTAATTTGTATTCAATTTTAATATAAAAAGTAAAGCAACATAAAATAAGAATACATACTAAATTTTAGATCTATATTGATTTGAAAATTATTTTAAAAAAAATTATATAATAAAAATACACAAAAGTAAAAAAAAATATAAAAATCAAGATAAATAAAGATGAACTGAGTTTTCGTCAGTTCATTCAGTTAATTGACAGCCGATAGTCTTACTCGCAAATTAAAAAAGAAAAAAGACTTATTAAAATTCAGAGAAAAAAAAAGGGCTAATACATTAAAATCAAACAGACATATACTTTCTCACTCTTTCAACTTGTAAGAAAGAGAGTCTCTTTCAATTTTTGAGAGAATTTTCTCTCTTTTGTGCCAACAAGATTCTCTATTTTTGTTATAAATTTAAGATTGCTGTTGGCCATTTTGGTAACGATGGCTTTAGATTTTTCTTTTATTTTTTTCCACTATATATATATATATATATAATCTGAGGACAATTACTACTACTTACAGTGTTTTTTTTTTCCATCTTTTCAATAGATATTTCCCTCCATGGCTTCATTGTATATTTTTTTAGGTCTTCTTGATTTTTTTTTTCTCTTTTATTTTGGCATTCGTCTATGTGTGAGAGATGTCTTTTGTGCCTTACGGGGAAGATTGGTGGCCTCCTATTCTCCTTTTGTGCCCTTGATGGTTTCTTCAAGTCTTCTAAAGCTGTTTTGTACTCTTTTTTTAATTTATTTAATGAAATCATCTTTTGCTGATAAAAATTATTTTTTTTATTAGTGGACATAAATGCTTCTAAAATTAGAAAATATCAAAATAATTATTTAATTAATATGTTTTATGTGATTTTCAAGTTCTAAAGGAAAGGGTCGGTTCCTTTGATAGTGAAAGCTGATGTGATTAGCCATATATTCTCTACCATTGGGTTAGATACATATTTTTATATATCCTCTGTCATTGGGTATAAATTTAACCTTTTTTTATGAAATAATTTAATACATATTAAATTTAAATAATATTAATTTTACTGTTTTTATTAAATTATGCGAAAAAGTCAAGCATTAATACAAAGAAATTATTAATTATTATTATACAAGAAATACTTCTTTCTAAATTAATATATATATTTTTCATTTATATTAAATTATAATTTATTTATTATTTTAATAAATTAATTAATATATTAAATTTTAATTATACTCATCTTTAATATTACTTATTAAAAATATTTAATAAGCACATGGATATATATATATATATATATATATATATTTGCTCTGAATTCAGTATATTTTAGTTGATTTGAATTAGTTAAAAATATATATATTTTTTGAAAATAAAATATTATTTATTAAAATATTTGAGAAATATATTTTATACTAAAATAATGATATTATAAAAAAAATATAAATTTATATTTTTAATAAAAATAAATTATTTTTAAAATTTTATAAAATATAAAATATGACTATTAATTTGCAGTGGAGGAAATATTTGTGATTTTCAACAATATTCAGATTGTCGATAATATATGTGTATTAAATTAGTTTTTGAATTAAAATTTAAAACATATCATAGTTTTCTTTAATTTTTCTTTTTTTTTTGTTAAAAAAAGAAGGTAATAGAGCTTAAAATTAAAAATCAACTAACTAGAACGAAACTGTATTGGGCAGAGCAGTTAGGGAAGTGGATGTACTTTTCAGCCTCAGAATCTGTGGTTGAAATTGAAAATAGAATTTTAGAGCCCTAAAAAGAATAATGAAAAATTTTGAGAAAATAATGCTATTTGTTTCTGATAATAAAGGCCAATATAATATTATCAAATAAGTGACCAGAATCTTTGACATTTTCAACATTTTTTTTTCTTTTTATTGAAATCCAGATGTTTAGTACAAAGTATATATTAGTAATCAAATGAAATGATAAAAGGAAAATATGCATATTTTATAATTAGTTTATTAACTGGTTAATCTATTACAAATAATCATTAGTTTAAACTCTATTTTCATAAATTATAGAGTAAATTTAAAGTTTGTTAAAAAAAATAATGTATTTCACAAGAATCTAGTTTTGTACAAATAAATTTGATTTTATGCAAATGAATTTTAACACTAGGTCCATGTCTACACACAGCTCATAAATTTTAATATTTTTCAAATTGAAAGATTTTAGCTCATATTCTTAGAATCTAATTTTTTCCTTATAAAACTAAATAAGAGAATTTCCAACTTTTGATTTCTTTAAATATTTCTAAGATTTAAATTCATTAATATAAAAATAAAAACCAAGTATTTTGCATATCTATATTTCATATAGTTTATATATAACTAAAGAGTAATTATTTTTATATTTTATAAAATAACAATTTTACTTAACAAACCATTGACATAAAAGTATTGACAGTTGCATGAGCTCAGAATGAAGTGAGCTTTAAAAATTGTTAACTATAATAAAATAATCACATCAACAACTAAATATATAGTTATAAAAAACAATTAAATAAATAAATAAATAACTAGAAAAAAGGACAAAAGATTGGAAACCAGTAACAACAACAATTAAAAATATTATAATCTTGCAATATTATAATTTTTTTCAATTAATTTTGTGTTTTGATTAATGAATCTTTTTTTTTTCTATTCCTTTTCCCTTCTGCCTTCATGGTAGCCTGATGTTATCTAGATGACTTATTCCAAGAGGGGTGTGTTTTTTGGCTGAAACAGATTTTATTTAACGAGCAGAATAATATATATGAAGGATGTTAACGAGCTTCACTGACAGGATTATTTTCCGTTAAAACCATAAGACATGACATTTATATATTGAAATAATATCTAACGAGAATACAAAAATGAAAACTTTATAATGAAAATGAAAAAAAGAAAAGAAAAAACTCAAATATGGACTTCAAGAACATGCTAATATTCTGATTCATCTGTTCTGTGCTCCCGACACAATTTTCCTCTTTTAACTGTACAACAGCAAGTATTTCCCAAATATTGCCATGTCAAAGTAAAAAAGCATGCCATCGTAAGTTTAGAGTCGAGGACTAGGATGAAATAGGGGAAAGAAATAAAGCACATGATAATCTATTGCTTCATTTAATTTCAAAATAAAGACTAGGCAAGCAACATCGATATAAAACAGACCAGGCTCAGAACTACATAATGTCATACAATTCTCAGGAGTTTAGGATAAAAACCAATGACAGGAGATCGATTTATTATATCTTGGTCACTGCAGGGTCAGAAAAAAAGCCAAGAACGTTTGCAAAAAGTTACATAAAAGCACTCTTTTAAGTAACTTGAGCAGGTGGCCATAGATCTAATCACTCTTCTTGACAGTCGCAGCCTTGATTATGTCAATGAACTCCGGCTGATATGAAAGGAAGTATGGGCAAGAATCAGGCTACTAAAGTTGAAAACAAGAATTCAAATAAGAAACCATAATGATGGTATTAACAGAATAATCACCTTCAGAGAAGCTCCACGAACCAAGAATCCATCGACATCTGGTTGTGACGCCAACTCTCTGCAGTTTGCTCCATTCACAGAACCTAAATAGAAGCAAGATACGCAGTGTTAAGTTTCAGCAGAATTTTATCATTCAGGTTAGTAATATAAGAAAATCATGTGGAAAAGAAAGGATATCCTCTCCTAAACGAGAAGGTGCTTCTATTTATTCTTCTACCCAAATTATCCCCCGCTCTCTTACCTCTCCCTAAACAGAAACAAGTGAGAGACAGGGCAACCTACCCAAGAAATTGAAGCTACCATAAACTTTGAAAAAAATAAAAATAAAACTATCCAAAGGTGAGGTAGAAGCAAAGGGAGAGCAACAAACCCTCAAAAGCTCCAGCTTAGCATAAGACATAAATAAGCAAGTGCGAGAGCAACTGTTATGTCATCATATCCTCAAATACACAGTGGGACTCACAATAATGATACTTGTATATGAGCATTGGCAGACGATTAAATCTAAATCTAACAGTGGTCTAGTTTAAATGTTAAAGCACTATAGGTTCATATTACCTCCATAAATAATTCTAGTTGATGCTGCATCTTCAGCACTAACATTACCGTGAAGCCACTTCCTCAATTCATGATGGACCTGGAATATATATCCACCAAAGGAAATAAAAGAAATCAGTTTAATTACTTCAGCTTCTCACCATAAAATCAATGAATGCTCCTAGCATAGACTAATTGTATCATTTAAACATCATTTTTGAGCTCTGAGAACATCATGAGTTATGCATCATCATAAATATATAAACTGAGTTTATATAACTGAAAATATCGATCCCAGAAACAAAACATTGATTAAACAACTCAGTCAACTTAAGACTTACCTCTTGAGCCTGAGCAGGTGTTGCAACCTTTCCTGTGCCAATTGCCCAAACCGGCTCACACGCCAAAACAACGTTGGTCCAATTTGATATTTTCTCTGCAGAAGAAAGACAATTGATCGTTCATCAAGTGTAAAAATAGACATGAAAATACAAAAATGAGAAAGTAGAATGAACAATGCATCAAGAAATGTTTAATTTTGGGGGAAAAAGGTACATGTTGCACTAAAAAAATGTTCTTTAGTTTTCTACTAATGCCAAATGCCAGTCACAAACTAGCTGTAAAACAAACTTCTATAAATACAACCATAATTTAGCCTACCTAATCAAATACATAGAGAACCAAAGTACCGATATCCTAATATTGAAATTTGCATCTCCACCAATAAGTACCTGCAATTGCCTTTGTTTGTGCAGCAACAAAGCTATAGTAGATCCTGATTCCCTTTGCTCAAGTGTCTCACAAATACAAGCGATCACTTTTAAACCTTGAGAAAGTGCATATGCTACTTTATCGGCGACAAACTGCAATAATCAACCAAAAGGAATAAATTAAATAAGTAATGCAAAAAGAAAAGCAATTGCATACCAATAACAAGTAATCAAGAAGTTGTACATTTTACATAGCATATGGTTAATTAATAAGATATACCAATGGCAATTTGGCATGCTTACTTCGTTTAACTAGATCAAAAGAGATCTACGTTCAGAGTGGCCCAGAATACCCATGGAATAGATAAATTCAGTAGCATCTCAGCACTGTACAACAAAGGCAAAAATGACCACATAACACACTTATGCAGCTTCCGGAATATAAATACAATTGTTAATGCAACAATAAAAGGACAGAAGTATACAATGGTTACTTCCTAAAAGTAAAGACTGAATGAACAGGTACAAAATCTTGATTTTATATCTCAGAAAAATATTAGAATTCAATTATTATAGGAGCATACATCATTTCTCTGGAAAGAAATCATCATACGCAGTGATTGGAAACTGTTTGCCACAGAAAATGTCATGGGTGAGCAGGGAAGGGCATAAAGCCACCTCATATAATGAGGAGCATAGCTCAAACCCTCTCAACCATAATAGACACACTAGAGTTACTAAGCATTTTCACTAATGATAATATACAGAGTATATCAACATTAGTATGTGTGTTTAACAGAAAAAATAATAAAATAGATAAAAAAGAAGATGTTGCCTCATAACAGATATCAGCATATCATGAATCTGAGAAAAACAAACATACCTAACCTCTCCGGTAAAAGCACCACCTTTGCGAGCCCAACAGTTTTGTGCTGAAACCTGGAAGTCGGGCCTCAACAAACTCTTTACAAGAGGAAGAAATACAAAAGGAGGGCTCACAACGACCTCTGTGGTAACCAAAAAGAAAAAAAGCACACGATAAAAAAATTGAGATTAAAATGTATAAAACTGCACATAAATGATCACAAAGAAACAATTGGAGAGGCAAGCAACTTGATGAGTATTACACATTACATCAACAAAGTGCATTATCTCTTCACTTAAATACTTGAATCACTTGAAAAGATGTAGGGCAGAGCAGTGAACGTACAAAGCCAACAAAATCTATAACTTAAATATACTTTCTTCTAGCAAAGCATAGCAGATGTAAGATTCAATATTACTCAATATATGCTGCAAAAGTGAAGACATCCAGGTAAATACAGGACAGCATTTCAAAACGGCGTGAATCATCTCAAAACGGCGTGAATTAGTATATCTCTATTCTTTCTAAGCAATGAAAAGCCTCCAGAGAAACGATCACTATCTACTAAGCCAATCTAAAATCCAAAAGCACACTGCAAATTACAACTTAGTTCTACCCCTAATTTTTTCATTTAGAAAGAATTAAATCTGAATCAATTTCCATTTTCCAATACCAATTTTAATTTCATCTTGGAGTTTAGAAACTTACCCACAACATCATCAGAAGGAACATCAGCTTCGTTGAAAGTGGTAACAATCTTCTTCACCTCCTCAGTGGTTCCATTCTGCAACACCAAAATAAATAAACAACTCAGGCAATTACGAAATAGACCAATTAGCAAACAATAGCATAGTGAATCTGTTTCTCAACTCTCAAGTAGCTTATCATAAGCAAATGTGAGAACAGGATTGGAAATTTTCAATTCAATCCATCAGATCTAATAATACCCAGAAAAATCAAACACACATAAACAGAAGAGAGAGGATTCTTCAAATCACTACAATCTGGTAATCGCCTGATCGAAGTTCCAGATCGGCAGAATTCCGTATCACAAATTCTAAAAAAAAAAAAACGAAATCAATAGCAAACTGTGAGGAAGAACTAAATCAAAAGAAACGGTTAAGAAAAGTCGAAGAACATACGCATTTCCAGTTGCCGCCGACAAAGAATTTTCTGGCCATAGTTTGGATGATGAAATTGAGACCACAAATCGATAATAACCAGAGCTCATAGAATTTAATATCAGTGTGCTAGCTACTGCTTTTCTATACACGAGACTTTTGCCAACTGATCGAGGTGGGTGCTCTGCCCGTTTTATTGTAAAGACAATAATGTCCCCCTTCATTTTTTTTAATATTTTCATAATAAATTGTTTAATTTTGCAATTGAATAAAAATTTCTAAAAAAATAAAAAAATATATATATATATTAGTAAAATTTATAAATGAATTATGCAAGAGTATACTTGCACATAGAATTATAGAAACATCAAATAATCATGGCGTTCCTTCTAATGAAGCATGAGTGGAGTGTAAAGGTTGAACACATTTACAGAGAAGCAAATTATGTGGCCGATGGTTTAGCTAACCTGGCTCTGGGTGACAGCTTGGGTTTTAAGTTGTTGATTTCGCCTCCGGCTGAGATGGGTCATTTGCTCGAAGCGGATAAAGTAGGAGTTGCAAGGCCTCGTATGATGTTCTAAGGGCTCTATCCCTCCGATGAATAAAAAAAAATAAAAAAATCATGGCGTTCCTTCTAATGAAGAAATAATTAAGGTTTTACATTTACATTTCACAATATAATAGGTTTAATTAAAATTTATAATTTTGTTTATAAAAATTTTTGAAATTTAACCTTAATGTTATTGTGATGGACCCCATTATATATATGACCTGCCATATAATATTTTTTCTCAAAATATATTAGACAATCCAATTTGTTTTTAAATTTTATTAATAGTAGTTTAAAAAAATTATTGGCTTTCAAAATTAATATAAACTAGTTATTGTGCGTGGCAGTGATGGGTTTGTTTGAGTCACAGTAGAGACCATGAAGCACAACTATTTTTAACACAACTATACAAATAAAATTAAATGAGCGGATTGCAACACTATTATATTTTATATACATATCTTACACATATTTTATATACGTAAAATGCATATATATTTATATAAGAAAAATATTTTATTCCTTAAAATGTAGTTTAATAGCTAAATTATTATACACCTTAGTAATTTAATTACCAAAAATATAAATTTTAAAGGAAAACTTTTTAGAAAAATTCGTTAGGGTTTTATCTATATTTCAGACAATTCTAAAATAGCAAACAATCACAACCTGTACAAAAACACACTTCCAAAATTTCTTTAATCATTCCTCTCTCCAAAAAAACCCAATGGCTCAAAAATCATCCAATATTACAATATATACATATATATATATACAAAGTATTCAAATACTTAATTTTCATCAACAAACTTTAAATTTAAACATTAATACATGTTCTTATAATGTATGCACATATTAAAGTACAAAATAAAAATATACATGATATGTTGGTCTTCTGGTCTTGTGGCAAATGAAAACTTCAAGAACAATAACCAAAGTATAGACCTGATCAGGTCTAGCAGTACCCTTAGGATCTACCATGTCATATGCACGATGAAATTTAATCGCGCTAAGCTAAAAATTTAGCGATATACACTTTGGTACTAAAAACAATATTTTAAATATAATACCATAAAATGTACAATACTTTAAATGTCAAGCAAAATACATACAAATTATCAACATATTAATCACTAACATATATTGGGCCCAAAAATTTTTATACATTGGTCTAGTTTCAGAAATATTATTTTAACCTATCTTAAAATCAATGACACCAGCGTGCTTCACTTGAAGACGTAATCATAATTATGACACTAGTGTGTCTTGCTCGAAAGCGTATGACAATGCCAAACCTATCCAAAAATAATTTTCTGAAATTAGGCATTATATAAGGCAACATGCAATTCTCACTCATAATATACCACTCTTTCCATGTTTTCCACATTTCATATTTTTTTTTCAAATTTCTATTCATAATCAATATCATTTTCAATTATATTGTAAATGTGACTAATTTCCACATTTTATTGCATAACTAACATTTTTTTATATTTTATACGTATCATCACAAGTAGCCATTCTTTAATGGCTGATTATGCCATCACTTATTCAAATTACTTCAAACGATGCCCATCACACACAAACCTCAATATTCAAGGAATATAACACATTCATTTATATGCAATGTATTATGTTTAAAGCAATGCAATTAATAAATTGGTTACTAAAATATATACAAATCTCACAATTGATACAATATAAGTCAAATCTCCACCCAATATCAAGCCCACTCAATGCCCTTTACCACTTTGATATGACAATTTGGCTTCACTCACTTCCTAATCAAAATGTGAGAGTAAATAATTTATTAGAGTCACATTTCTATGTACTTTAACTAATAAAATTCTATTTATTACATTTTCTATAAAATTTCAAGTTTTTACCCTAATGCACTTTAATTTTGGGCAAGAATTCTAACTTATTCCAAGTCATGTTTTAAGTTCATTTTTACCATTAGAATCATGTTCTAACATAGTTTAAACAATTAAATACCATTAATACCTATTCTTTACTATAATTCCATCAAAACCCTAAATTCACTTCAACCTCATCCAAACTTCAACCAAGCCTAAACAAATCCACCATCCAACCATATAATCTTTACTTCCACACCAAAATAACATTATTCAACATCATTTAAACAATTATCCTATACTCCATCAAAATTTTAAATTACACATATTCATAATTTCCAAAGAACTTCTTAAGTTTGCAAGAAAGCTTATCTTGTCCTTGAGTTTTTCTCAAAATTCTCTTAATTTCTTTGAGAAACTTGAAGAATTTGATGCAAGAAAGAAGCAAAAATTCTCCCTTTATCCATGGTGAAATTTGGCCAAAGGTAGAAGAAGGAAGAGGAAGATGAGATAAATTGATATTTTATCTCATTTCCACCAATTTTAACCATATATATATATATATATATTAATAATTAATTAATAATAAATATTTAATAATTCACATTTATTCTATTCCATTAAAAAGTAATTTAAATTTTGAATTATTTTTATTTTTATTATTTTTTTATACTTTAGGTATATTTCTTTTATATTCAAAATATACTATAGCATATTTCCTGTTCTAACAACTCACTTAACCCTTCAAATTATTTATTTAATTATATTTTAATACAAATTCGGGTGTTACATGGGTCTTTGATTATTGGACCCCAATTAAATAAGAGGTTGGACCCCATATAAAGAAAAAAATTAGATATCAACTAAAAAAAATTAGACCCAGTTAATCTAAACTTATTAAAAACACAATATATACAGGCATAAATTACACTTACTAATTAAATGTAATTAGTCTAAAAAGAAAATATTTTATTAAGCAACTAAACACTCTTTTGTCATTCAATAAAAATAATATTTTCACTTCACATCATCTATTGTAATGCTTTGTAAGACAAGTGTAAAATACCATTAAGGTGTTTAATTTTTAATTTTCACTATATTTATATATAAATATATTGGTATTTTTTTATGTTTAAATTCAATATTTGTGTAACACTCTCATAACTTATATACATACCATACACATACCCAATAGATGTACAATATGCATATAAGACATAAAAATGCTACGTTACAAATCCTTTCAAACCTTTTATTATCGTTTTCATATAGATACATACATATATAAGAACATAATAACATTTTTCATTTAATTAGATATATACATTTATACATTGTCTTTCCAAAAATTTACTTATATACATATACATATGGTCAAACTACAGAATAACAAAATGGGCATGCATGCACCACCTTCTAGTTGGTCTCTGGCACATCCTCAGTCTTCACGTAGCACATATATCCGACTCTCAGATCAACATCTACTTACCTGTGCAATTCACACAACCGCACTAAGCTTCACAGCTTAGTGATACATATAAACAATATTTATATACAAATACACAATTACAAAACAGGGATTCACATCTCACTTACACATCATTACACTATTGAAAATCACATTCTATATTCATACATAACTATTGGCTTCATATCCCACTCACACATCATTGCAATTATTAAGTTCAGCTGTCACACTTTCAGTTTCTCGACCCAGCTTTACTTGGATCTAATTTCAATTTCAATCACATGACCTAGCTCTGCTTAGGCCAACTATCATTTCAAACACATGACCCAGCTTTGCTCGGGTCAAGACCTAGCTCTGCTTAGGTCTAATAACATATGCACATCTAGGCCTAGCTCTGCTCAAGACCTCTCTTGTATATCCAATCAATCTTAACATTATTAGACAAGTAACGATATAGGTTACATGTATATAATATTACTTTAGTTTATACTTTTTCAGTATAGTATATCAAAATTATATCCTACTTTTACAGGTTTACACATAAAAAAATATGTTAAAATTATGAAGTATTTTGAACAAATTAAAAAGTGACATATACTATATTTTTTATTAATTTATTGATAAAATTCACTAAAAGTCGCTTTTTTTTCTTCTTTTTTTTAATTCTCAACCACCGAAATACCCATTAGCTGAGGATAATTTTTAGTGAAAACTTAGCCAATCACAACATGTTTTAATTATTGTATTGGTCAAAATTGAACCAAATCTAACATGTTTAATTAATAAAGTTCACTTAAGCCACCTTGCCACTTGACCAAATTGAGCATGCCCTCATATCTAAGTTTGGATTAGATTATTTCCATTATTTTTTTTCATGATAAAATGATAGTATAGATTTTTTTTATGATATTAAGTTCATTCTATATATAATTGATTATAAACATTTACGCATCTGACAAATTAAATTTTAGTTTTTTTTTTATCATAACAACTTAAATTTTAGTTAATAAATGAAAAAAGCAAATTCATTCTTGATCACATCACATTACTAGTTCACCTCATTCATACATAGGTCACATGCTTTATTTCTCATTTTTCTCATTCATTTCAATATCATATCATTATTCATTTACAATTCACACTTGCCATCTAACCATATTTTCGCATTTTATACTTTTACAATGCAAACATGAGCCATATTCACCATATGACTCATCAACATACCAATATGTAGCATAATTAACATATTTTCTCATAACTCTTCAAGTGATACACTCAACTTCTACAATTTTGACACGCCCAGAGACATGGGCGTGTCACTGCCCGTGTTTTTAATACTGCCTTACAGTTGCTATGAAATGCCCCAAGACATGGGCGTGTTACTGTCATTTATTCTGCCTTACAGAAATTTTGACACGCCTAACAACACGGGCATGTTAATGGCCGTGTCAATTATACTACTTTTCAGTATCTACGACACGTCCAGAAACATGGGCGTGTCATTGCACGTGTCTTTAATTCTGTATCATAGTAACTACAACACGCCTTGGGACATGGACGTGTCATTGGGCATGTTAGGCTAAATCTCTGGATATGCCCATGACATCGCAAAAATACTCTTTCGCTCCATTTCATCAATACAATTCACATATCACATAGCAACTCCGACCCATGTTAAATCAAATATGCACAATCTCAAAATCATATATATAAACTCAAGATCATATGTACAAACCAAAGAAGTTATACATACAAATCTTTGGTTATTCCCAAGCTTACTCTTCTTTCCTTTTTTTCTTGTTAATCTAAACACAAAATCATAATATCAATAATCATATATTTTATTCATACCATTATCCATATTCAATTCATTCAATCCCCAACTCAACTTTACCAAACCCTTGTTCTTTTACTTAATTCAGCTACTCATTATTATCCCCAACATCTAATCATATTTTCTTTATCTATGTATGAATTCAACATAAAAAAAAAAGTATGAATTCAACATATATATATACATCAATATATCATTGTCATAATATTATTCAATTAATCATCACTTTCTCTCACTAACTATATCATACATATATACATAAAATTCATAAAATAAGTTGAAGAAGAAGGTACTTAGAGGGTGTTTCTCAAAACTGGAGCTTTTCAGCTTATTGTGAATAAGTGATTTTTAGATTATAATCAGATTAAAAATAAGCAGTTAAGTGTTTCTGTAAACTAGCTAATAATCAGCTGATAATCAGTTTATAATCAGTTAAGTGTTTCTGTAAAATCAGCTTATAATCAGTTTTTAATTGTAGAAACTGTCAAAATGACCAAACTGTCCATGAGTTTATTTATTGTATAAAAATAATTTTTTAAATGTCAATTCAAAATTTATTTTGCAATAATAATAATAATAATAATAATAATAATTTAATAATAATAATAATAATAATAATAAAATTTCTTTGATGGGAACTAAAGTGTATAAGGTAGGCAAATTTAAAATATTGAAGATTAGGTAGGGATAGTATGGTCTTTTACTTGGTCAAAACTGCTTAAAAAATAAGTGCTTAAAAAAAAGTAGCAAAACCCAACTTTTAAAAAACTGATTAAAATCAGATTATAATCTACTATTTAAGTTTTCAGAAACACTTAAATAAACAACTTATAATCTAAAAACAGCTTATAAGCAGTTTTGACCAGCTTTTAAGTTTTGAGAAACACCCTCTTACTTGAATTACTTGCCAAATCTTGATTATTTTCTTTAATCCCTCTTGAATCTCATGTAGCATGAAAAATTCACTCTTCCCCACTCCCTCTCTCTCTCTCTCTAACCCACGAAGAAGAAGAAGAAAAAAAAAGAAAAAGAAGAAGAAGAAGAACACTTATCTTCTCCCTATCCATCCTTATCCTTATATAATTAAAATATTATATAAAATTTCCACTTAAATTCTCCACCACTCATCTTCTTCCTTCCTTTGACTTTTTTACTTTCCCTTTTATTATCAATTTATTATTATTATTATTATTAAATTAAATAATTAAAATTAACTTTTCTACCACCAATGTATACCTCATGCATATGTGTAGTATATATTAGGTATATGTATATGTCTTATATATTCTATTTATCATTCTCATGTATCTCATATATATATGTATAGTTCATATATGACATCCATCATAAGCATCCATCTAATATTTTCTCTACCCATTACACTCATATACTGTCCCATATTTACTATTCTAAAGTATATCAAAAATCGAAATATTACAGTATGGACCCTAATTAATATTTTTCTGAATTCGCCACTGATGTGTGGATATAATATCGCGCAGATATAATTTGGTAGGTTTATTATTTTTGTTCATCATTGAAATTTAGAGTATTGTATAGAGTTTAACTAATTATTGTGATCATTTAACATATATTTTTTTAGGGGAAAGGTTTTTTCTAGAATTAATTTTAAAAAGGCATTATAAAGTTTGTTGGCTTAATTTATAATTTTCGAAGATGAAATATGCCTCTGTTAAATACTATTTTGGTTATAGAACGGTTCAAATTAATTCATATATATAACTGTTGCTTCTATGTAACAATAGTCATGACACTAAAGTAATAATTAAAGCAATAATTAAATACAATTATATATAATTAATACACTCTTTCACATTCTTTAGCACAAGTTTGTTCTTAATCGATTGAAATTATTAAAATCAGAGTTACATCATTTATAGAAATTATTGGATCTTGATCAAAGGTTTAGCCTTTCCATTACCACACACAAAATTTCCTCTGAAGTTTGACAACCATACGGTCCTCAATTTAATAGGCTAGATTGATACTCCACCTTGCCAAAAAGAAAGTTTCAAAAGAAGAGCATTAAATGAAATTAACAACATGAAAATTATAACTGACGAAAAATCATAGTGAAGTAGGACTTTTTTCATGCATTTCAGTCTAATTTCCAAATTAAGGTATAACAGAGAATGAAAATCTCAAGCATCATTCTCAAAGTCATGAATATGATCAACAAAATAAGATACAAAAAAAAAGTAGATAAACTGCTTTTGCTATTTCATACTTGTGAATCTTGCTCAATTTCGTTCCTAACTGTATATCTTGGCTCTTCCTCCTCATTGGAGTCACCATACACATCATGAATTTCAACAGCCTACTGTCAAGGGCGAAACTGAGGGGGGTCTAGGGGGGCTCTAGACCCCGACCCCCCTTCAGCTCATCCATATACATATACTTATATGCCCCATCAGCCACCTCAGTCCCCCAATACATATATATATACCCTCTGCCATATACATATAAATACATATATATACACACACACATTTATTTATATATATATATATATTTTATATTTATATACGAATTTATATATTTAAATTTAAATAAATTATATATATGTGTATGAATTATATATATATATGAATTATATGTATATATATATATAATTTATATATACATGAATTTAAATGAATTTTATTTTAATTTATAAAATTTTTGTCAAAATTTATATATACAAAAATAATCGACTGCTTGGTATGTTATATGAAAAAAATAATTTTTTTTAAAAAATTAAAAATGAAACTATTATGTAATATTTTCAAAATATGCAAAGTTTTATGATACAATTATTATCTCTTAGGCGCAGTTAATCTAATCGAATAAATTAATTATTGAACTAGTGTAATATTAAATATTTAATTTTATAGTAAATTCGTCTATAATTTTTTCTGTAGAAATTTAGCCCCCTTCGATAAAGTTCTGATTTCGCTACTGCCTACTGTGAGATGCAATTGCAATCCTTCTCCTCATCGGGTGATTTACTGATATGACATCAATTTTTTACTGATATGTTATCAATTTTTCCATAATAGTCAACAAGGTCAAATTATGATTCACACATGGAATAACTATTCTTAAAAATTGATTTATCAAACCATACAAAAAGGATAAAATTGTCTCAAAGAGTTCTTCAAACTAGGGGTGAGCATCGATCGGTTTCGATCGGATTGAGAGTATATTTTAACCTGACCGAACCCGTTTATATATAAAAAATCAAACTGAATTTGACTGAACCTATATATATTTTCGATTGACCCGCAATTTTTTGGTTGCGGTCGGGTTCATTCAGGTTAAATTGGATTATAATATATAATATATATTATAAATATATCTAACATATATAATATTATATATAAAAAAATTATAGTCGGGTTGATTCAGTTTGGTTTGGTTCGGGTTATGTAATATATATTATAATTTATAAAAATATATATATATATATATAATACATATATGTGTCGGTCGGGTTCTGGTTAAATCAAAAAAATAAATCTCAATTCGACCACCTAATCGAACCTGAATTTTTTTAAAAATATAAATCCAATTTTGCTTGTATATACAATATAAGCCGACCAAACCCGACCAAAATGCACTCAATTTGGTCCGGTTCAATAAATTTGCACACCCCTACTTCAAACTAGAATTTAGAAACCAATACCAAATAAGGTAACAAATACCAACGATAGCAAGGCTACCGTCAAGTCACCATCGACAAACTCCATAAAAAAAAATATAATCAAACATTTTATTTATAATTTCATAAGACAAACATTTTTCTAAAGAACAAAGGCCAATAACATTAGATGTTAACAAACACTATATTCAGAAGAGTAAACAATGTAACAAACACTATATTCAAAAGAGTAAACAATGTCCATAACACAAACCAATTTAAAGCAAAACAGAAACTCCAAAACAACAATATATTTGATGAAGTATTGATATAGTCCCCTACTTTTCTAGCTAGGTTATCCTTTTAATAGTTTGGGTGGCAGCTGAACAAGCATATAACCCTAGATCACACTATAACATGTAAATTCAAAACCTCCTAAAGTAGAAAATAATATAAACATTATCTAGAAATGACCAATATTCATGTGGCAAAACTTAGCTAGTTTGTAACTTCCACTTAGGTTTAATAACAATATAATCAGGAAGCAAATCAACAAATAGGTGATGAACATGTAGCGGGTTAAGGCCCAACAGGCAGCACCAAAGCAAATTTGGATGTTTGTTATATTATCATGCCCAAAAAATTTGAATGATTTTTATCTTGGACTTTTTTACTTCTATTTTGTTATGGTCATGGAAGAAGGATCGTGTCACGAAGCGATTGAATATGGATTTTATATTAGTTAAACTCATCAAAGGGAGTTAGTTAAGCTGATCAAAGGGAGTTTAAACCTTAAGCTCATCAAAAAGAACTTTAACCTTAAACTCATCAAAGGGAGCTTTAACCTTTACCTCATCAAAGAGAGTTTTAAACCTTGGATCTCATAATTTGCATATGAGAAAAAAAAGAAAAGAAAATGTAGACGGTAGTTTATTTTGGATTTTGAGGGTAAGAGCTTTTGTTTTGTAAGATTATAAATGTTTAATCCTCACTTCTTCTTCTTCTTCTCTTTCAATTTCTTAATTTCAAGCAAAATAGTAACTAAACCCTAAATGCTTAATTAACAAAAGAAAAAAAGAAGAGCTTATGATATTGTGAGTAAAGTAAGGGCATTTTAGTTAATTTATCATTAAAAAATAATATATCAAGTTTTTCAGCTAAAAATAGAACTCACTTAGTTTAGTTATTATTGAAATTTTGAATAAAACGGTATAAAACACTCAAATATTACTCGTTATTGAAGTGCAAATATTAAACTAGAAAAAAATATAGAAATACCAAAATAGAAAAAATGTAAAAGTTCAAGCACTGTAATTTTTCCTAGATATTAACGCGTTACTATAGAAATGAATAAACAAGTAGGCAGTCGTTCATTCTTCCCAAAAGGAGGAGATAATTTTGTTATAACATTGTCATGGTCCAAATAATTTGTTATAACATTGTCATGGTCCAAATTACTCCTTGCTATCATTTTCTAGTGCATTAACTTGCTCATACTTTCCATCTACGTACTGAGGTAGAAGAGATTTACAAGTCTTTTTCTATTACAATCATATAGAATCAGAAAAATGGAATCTCAGAAACCAGGTGACAGAATTATTCTCAATAATTTTTATTTTAAATTTTTGGATAATCATTAGATTCCTGTGGTGGGTTAAGTAATGTGTCCAGCACCTACTTTGTATAAACCAGAATGAATTAACATTAATAGTGTAAACAAGCGAACAACACTGAAAATCAAAAACCATATTGATGTTTGAGTGACATTTCAGTTATATGAATCATGTGGTGTATGCGATCACAGTTCAGTTTAGTTCAACTTCAAGTTCATCAGCCTTTTTGAACGAACCTTCGACCAAATTAAACCTCCTGTTGTTACAGTCCAGACCAAAACCAAATTGGAGATTCTATGCTTGTCATCTCATAATATGACAAGAAGCATACCAAAGATATTGGTTCCTCAACAACTCCAACCATTTATTGAAATAGAAAAACATAACTGATTATGAATAAATAACATGCTTCTAACAAATAAGACCTATTATTTGAAGAAAAGACAACTAGTTAAAGACTGCTTATCTAAGAGTCCATTCTGCTGTAAGAAAGATATTGCGCAATCTAAAATGCAAATAATTATTCCTTTCCGTTTCTAATTAGCATATTGATTAAAAATTGTTGGAAATAATCCATATATAAAAAAATGGATCTGATGTTACCTCTGACGACGTTTGCCGAAAGACTAACCTTGTGCTTATACTACCCGTCTTACAGGACAATTACCATAAAAGTTTTACAGTCTAAAATAGGAGAGGGAGAGTAGATAAATAAAGAATAGGGGAAAAAAATCTACACGTAATCCTCTTTTTTTATTCTTTTTGAATATATATATTAAGTAATCAATATCCTTATTCATGTTTTATCCAAATCCTCCCTTTTTAATAATATTTAATATTTTCTAGGTTTTGTTGTACTACTGTTATTTTTATACTTAATGAAACCTTACCTATTCTGAAAAAAAAATACCAATAAAAATAATAAATTTCATAAAACTCTGTGTCACATTATCATAAATGTAACCTTTTGTTTTCCAAAATAAGAGCGAAAACCAGCTAAAAAAACTGATGCAATATGTAGCAGTCATATCAAAAATGAGATCCACAGCAGCAATTTAAGAAAAGACGACTATAGACTGGTTGTATAGGTAATCATTATTATGTAACAAAGGGATCATGCATCAAACAATTATCCCAATTTTCTAATGAACAAAGAAACAATTACTTACACAAAAATCCTTCTTTCGAAATTGTAAGGTATCATTTTCAAGCAAAAGAATGAATCAATGCAAAAATTATAAAATACAATCAAGCATTTATTCTGAAGAAAATTCTTGATGGCCGGAGTTAGGATCAATTTATACGGCAATTAAGTGGAAGATCAAATTGGTTGTGATCTTGCTGGTTATGTTGTGGGGATTTGCGTCCCATCCTATTTGAATTAAGCAAATTACATGCTTATTAAAGAAAAACTATTCAAAGTCCTGAATTCAAGGAACTCAAAAAAGAAGGAAATTATGCTTGTTCAAATCTCACTCAGAATCCAACTAAAATACAACTGAGAACAGACAGAAAACTACCCAATACGTAAGGCGAAAACTAATCCCATATTTTTAACTTCTAGGCTACAATGTTGATTGACAAAAATATCTAAAAGACCTTGTTCCAAATGGAATGTTCACTCGTTTGATGCCTACTCTGATTCCCTAACCAACAATATTAAACCATTTGAGCTCTATCCTACTTCATGCCCTTATTATATAATCACTATGAGAAGACGAAACAAAAATCATTAACAGGGTAAATGAAGAATCCACAAAGCCCCACCCGATTAATTTTGGAATTAAGGCGACTTCAGTATTGAAATTGTAAGATTAAATTCAAGTGTATGAAGAACATTTAATTTACATTAAATGATTAAACCACAAAATTTCTCAAGAAACCAAGCAATCATAAAAGCATTGTTCTCATAAAAACAAATAATAATTAAAAAGATTTCTTTAAAAAAAGAAAAAGAAAAAGAAAATTTATGCTGAACGTTATATACAAAAACGAACATCAAGTAACTGAGAAAAGAAATTTGACCTTATCAACAGTGCTGGCCGCCCCACTAGAGCATCTAACCCTATCTTTAATTTACAGAGAATTTTAATTTTATATCTCCAATCTACACTGACACTTTCTGCTTTAACTTCTACATCTAGCCAGAGAATTTCAAGTCCTTAACTCTGTGCCATATTTGGCTTTGGAGATCATGTTATAGATGGAGGCTGATGGCTTTAATCCCAACTCTATCATCTTGTTTACTAAGGCATCAGACTCTTGCCACTTACCATCCTTGCACAGAACTCCAATGGTAGAACAATAGCTACCCACATTAGGAACCAGTCCTTTATCCGCCATTTCTTGAAGTAGCCTCAAGGCCCTAAAGGAGCTGCCTTCTTTGCAGTAACCATTGATCATTGTATTGTATATCACATCACTAGGTTTTAACTTCATTTCACCGATTGATCTAAAAAGCTTTGATGCTTCATTCATGTTACCTTTCATGCACAACCCATGCAATAACACACCATAGATATAGACGTCAGGCACCAAACCAGCCTTCTCCATAGAGGAAAAAATTTGAAATGCTTTCTCCATTTCCTCAAGCCGAACATGCGCATTAATTATAATTGTATATGTCACTTTAGAAGGAGAAATGCCTCTCTCCTCCATCTCCCTTGCTAAATTCGTTACAGCCACCCAATTTCCAGTGTTTGAATATCCTTCAATCAGAACATTATAAGTTACCAAAGATGGAGATAGACCATTTAACTTTAATTGGTCGAACAAATTCAAAGCCTTATCTAACTTGTTGACACTACAAAACCCATGTATTAGTGTGTTATATGTGACTAAAGTTGGATTAATGCAAGCTCTCTTCATTTGCTCCATCAGCTTCTCAGCTTCCCAAACCCTCATCTCTCTACACAAACCACCAATCAAAGTATTGTAGGTAACACCATTGCATGTCACACCTCTCTTACACATTTCATCGAACAGTTCATAAGCTTTATATATTTTCCCTTCATTGCAGTACTCATTCATGATGCAATTGTAAGTATATAAATTAGGAAAAACCCCATCAAGCTGCATCTTCTCATATAACTCAAACCCATCATTTTTAAGTCCCTTCTTAAAGAACCCATTAATCAAAACTGTATAAGTATAATGGTTAGCAACCAAACCCAGCTCTCCCATCTTAATAAACAGCAGTTTTGCTCTTTCAATATCACCATTCTTACAACAACCATCAATTAAAGTAGTATATATAACAACATTTGGAGAGAAACCAATCCCCTCTAACTGAGCCAATAGCTCAAAACCTCTATTCAAATCACCAGCCTCACAACAACCCTTGATCATTATCCCATAACTATAAACATCCAACTGAACCTTTCCTTTTGTTTCATGGAAAACTAACCAGGATCTCTCAAAACAGCTTGATTTAATGAGAGAATCCAAAAGACTATTAAAAGTATTTGGTCTAGGAACAAGGCCTTTATCGACCATTTGGTTAAAATAAAACAGAGCTTGCTCTGGTGACCGAGATTGAACATAAGCATTGACAATTGATTCACAGAGGAGGGTATTGATAGCTGGGTTTGGATTGGAAATGGGTTGTGTTAGATGGTGGAGAAGAGATGAAAGGTTGAAGAATGGAGAGGAAACTTGATTAGAGACACACTGGAGAACGATAGATTGGGCATGGGATAGAAAGTTGGAGTTAAGGAGATGGTAAAGAATGAAGGAAATGGATTGGTGAGTGGGGTTAATGCCTTGGTGAATTGAGGAATTGAAAAGCCAGAGAGCCTTTAATGGTGGGAGTTTAACCATTTTTGGAATGAGAAGGAAAGAAATGGGAGTTTGTTGATGCATTGTTGAGATTTGAGAACTGCCACTAGCAGATGCAATTTCACACACGGTAATTTTGGGGTAAATTTCACCCTTCCTCCTCCAATTTGGGCCAACACTTACCTACAACATAGAGAACATTTACCACATGATCAATTACACTAATTAAAAATTAATAGTTATTTTCTCGATAAATGAACACAAGAGCAATCATTTCTTTTCATCAATCTTCAACGGAACAAGTTTGAACTTTTTAGGCCAAAAAAAAAAAATAGACCTGTTTGAACTTCTACACTTGGAAAACCTATTAAAGAACGGAACCACAGACTGACTAGCTTTTGTTTTAAAAAAAAAAAAAAGGCATAAAGTCAGTAAAAATCAAAAATCATCTTAGCAGCCATGCATTAGGATATCTAATCCAGAAATGTAACTATTACTATAAATTGTTGTCGCCGAATCCACAACATATGATATTGTCTAGTACCCATATGAAAATCCAAACTCACTCAAAATGCTCTGTAATCCTATCATGTGTGATTGTTCAATAAATCAATCTATTGTTAAGCAAATATGCTTTTATTAGACTTTATTTGTATTAATTTTAACAAATTAATTAAAAGTCAATTAATGCTATGACTTTGAATAATATTTAAAGAACGAATAAAGAAAAAAATATAATAATTATTTTTAGGCAAACAAATAAATTTAAGGAAAATGATTTTCTTAAAAAGAACATAGAGTTTATGTTTGTCCAAGTGCTTACAATATGAATTTCACACTATTAAATTTTATAAAGTAAAAAAAAATAATTATGAAAGAAATTTATATTTGATTTTTCTAAATAATAACTATTGAATTAATTTGACCAAATAATTAACCAGATCACACTATTAGACAAATTGAGAAAATGGTTTTTTTAAAAGAATAATATAATTATAACATATAATTATAACAAAAAATACAATTAGATTTCAATTACTCAATTGCTACTAGCTAATGAGTTAGTGGTTTTTTGGAAGAAAATAATTAAAGATGTCAAAATGAGTCATGACATGCCAACATGATTTGCAAAACACGTAAAATAAACAGGTCAGGGTTGACCCTTAGCGGGTTCGGGTCATAAACAAGCCAACTCGTTTATGACACGATTTAAATAGGCCATGTAACAGGTTGACCCGTGAACCTGTGTCAACCCGTTTAATCAAAACGATGCAGTTTTGATAAAATTCAAAAGTACGTTATTTTGAATGTGTATATAACATAATAATAACATAACCCTAGCACAATACCCTCTCACTTTATTTCACAATTCACGCCGCATTTCTCACCTTCCTCTCACCCACAGCAAGTCAAGAACCACTTTCCTCTTTGCTTTCTCTCAACTCTCAAGCACGATTCCTCTTGCTCCTTTTGTTCCTACAGCTTATAAAGATTTGTCTACTTCTTGTTTTCTAGAAATATATATTGCTACTGTGATTTGGTGAGATATTTGTTTATCTAACCAATCATTCTTTGTTGGGTTGCACTTAATAAGATTTTTGTTTGTATCCTTTTTCTCCAAAAATAAAATCAAAACACAATATTGTGAGCTAAGTAGGGTAACACAAGTTATTTTGGCTCGCATTCCACATAAATAATTTTCATATTTTGTTAAAAATCTAAATTTTTTGTTTCTTCAGATTCTCTCTCTCCATCCTTATACCACACCCACGGGTATCTGTCTCTCTAATTTTTCTCTTATTTAATTATTTGCTTTCACATGCACTTCTTTGCTATGCTTAATTTTCATTCTTAATTAATTAATAATTTTTTCTTTTCTCTCTCTGTTGATCCTGACAATAAGTGGAAAGAATAAAATTTTTCTTTTAGTTGCGTTTTTTATTTTACGAAATCGGGAATTAAGTATACTCTTGAATTATAGATTACGATTGTTTTGGGCATTTTTCCTTTTTTTTTATTTTGCGAGGGATTGTTGGATAATTAGGATTGTGCTGGTGCCTTTTGAAAGATGAGATTTAAAATTTTAGATGCATTTGGATTTGGATGATTGTGAATTTGTGATGTTAATATCAAAAGTTATTGGCCATTGGATGGCAAGTTTTATTTATTTATTTTTTTAACATCATTTTGTCATTTCATGCCTCCTTTTCGACTTTACCTTATTTTCAAATTTATATAGTCTTATTTCATTACCTGTTTGTTTCAATTTGGGCTAAACTTAATTAAGCTCAGATAGATGATGACTTGATATTGTTTAATTCACCTTATCACTAATTCAATGTTAATTGGTATTTAACTATTTATTTAATTATTATATATAGATGTTATTTGCTAGATTAAGTAAATTTGATCAAGTTAAATTTGCAACCTTATTACTAATTCAGTGTTAGTTTATAAATTTCACTAAATTGGATATGGTTTATTTTATGTCATGAGTAGCTAAAGTTTGCAAATTTCGTAACATATATCTATTGTTTTATTGTTTGAAATTATTTGTTTTAAGTAGTTGAGTAGCTAAAGTTTGCAAAATTGTTTTAAGTATTGAATTTGAGGTTTTTTTTTAAAATTTGTTCATTTGGAATTCTAAACACTTGAATTTTACATTATTAATTTCCACATATGGCTGATATTGAATATAACTCAGTTGAGATTAATGCGGAGAATCTTAATATAGAAGAAGATGATGAAGTTTTGGAATTAGAAGAACTTCCTGATGGAAAGACAACAAAAAAGACAGAGGTCAAGGAAGTTGTTTTCAATTTTATGGACATATTTTGAGATAGTAGATGGGAAAAACAAGAAAAAAAGTGCAAGATGTAAATCTTATGGGAAGCTCTATTCAGCTGATAGCAAGTACGGGACAGGTAATATGAAAAGTCACATACCTGTTTGTCCTAGAAGAGATATTAAAGATGTAGGTCAGACTTTAATATGTCAAAATAATGGGTTTATTGTAAATGTAAAATTTTTTGCTGATGAGTTTAGGAAATTAATTGCTATGGCTGTTATTATGCATGATTACCGTTTCAGTTTTTTGAGTGAGTGAGAATGAGAAATTTGTTGTATTATTTAAGACCTGATTTAAATCTCATATCTCTGAATACTTATAGGGCAGATTGTATGAAGATATTTAATAGGGAAAAGATTAGAGTAAGTCTATGTTAGAGTTAACATTGGGGAAGATATAGTCTATGGTAGAGTTAACATTGGGGAAGATTAGCATTCACAAAAGAGAATTTTAAACTTTTGTTATATGTATCTTCCTCATAGTGGAGTAGCTTTTTATGTGAAAAAATTCATAATTTCTTATGTAATTGGCAAATTGATACAACAATTTTTCTGTTACTTTGGATAATGCAACTGCAAATAATATGTGTGTTGATCTATTAAAAAATCTTTCAGTTGCTAAAGGAGAGCTATTGAGTCAAGGAGACTTTTTCCATATGAAATGGTCTGCTCATGTCTTAAACTTGATAGTTCAAGATGGCTTGAAAAATATTGATAATTTTGTTATAAAAAATAGGGAAAGTGTTAGTATGTGAACGGTTTTCAAGCTAGAAAAATTAAATTTTTGGAATGTGTTAGTCTTTGCAGTTTAGATTCAAAAAGAGATCTTAGACAAGATGTTCCTACTAAACGGAATTCAAAATATTTGAGGCTTGATAATGCTTTATATTACCAAAATGCTTTCATGCATCTTCAAATGAGTGACTCTAATTTCAAACATTGTTCATCCTTTGATGATTGGGCTAAGATGGAAAAAATTTATAAGTTTTTGCAAGTATTTAATGATATCACTTATCCCTTTTCTGACAATAAATATCCAATGGCAGTTTATATATATATATATATTTTTTTACTACCCATTTGACTCTGAAAGAGAGTATGTCTATTGAAGATGTATATATAAAACCAACGGAGGAGATGTTTGAAAATTTTAAAAAGTATTGGTCTGAATATAGTAGAATTTTGGCTATTACTGTGATTTTAGATCCTAGGTATAAGTTGAGTTTTGTTGAGCGGTGCTGTAAGAAGTTTTACGGTGATGAGGGATTAGTTGAGGTTTCGAAAGTTAAAAATGACTTATTCTCCTTATGCTCTGAGTATGTGAATAACGGTAAGGTCCAAAATATGGATGTTGAGACAAGTAGTGGAACTTCTGGAGCCAAATTAATGCAAAGAATGGAGTATGATGCAACCAGATTTTTTGCAAAAGATGTATTAAAGGTATTCAAATATGAATATTCATTTTACTAAATTTTTATTAGTTTATTTTATATTCCTTTCTATTTCTTGTATTCAAAATGAAAATAATCTGATGTTAATTTTTATATATTTGTAGGAGTTTGACTCTTTTGAATGTGATGATATTATTCAACAAAAGAGTCAAATAGAACTTTATCTTGATGAGCCGAGGATGGATCGAAAGATTAAGAATCACGAGCAAATTGTAAAATGCGAATTAAGCATCATATTGTAATTAAGACTGATTGAGAATCACGAGCTAATCTGAATCTATGAAAAATAAATGCGAATCGAGCAAATATTAAATAAAAATTTTATCAGTTTTAACGAGGGGCATAGCTAAACACTTTCAGCCATACAGTAGACAAAAACTCAATTGAGTTACTAAGCATTTTCACTAACGATAATGTATAGAGCATATCAACACTAGCATGTGTGCTTAACAGAAAATAGCAAAATATATAAAAAAAGAAGGTGCTACCTTATAACAGATATCAGCATATCATGAATCTGAGAAAAACAAACATACCTAACCTCTCCGGTAAAAGCACCACCTTTGCGAACCCAACAGTTCTGTGCTGAAACCTGGAATTCGAGCCTCAACAAACTCTTCACAAGAGGAAGAAATACAAAAGGAAGGACACAATCAAAAAGTAGAGATTAAAATGTATAAAACTGCACATACATGATCACAAAGAAACAATTGGAGAGGCAAGTAACTTGATGACTATTACACGTTACATCAGCGAAGTGCATTATCTCTTCACTTGAATCACTTGAAAAGATGTAGGGCAGTAAAATGAACGTACAAAGTCAACAAAATCTTTAACTTAAATTTATTTTCTTCTAGCAAAGCATAGCAGATGTAAGATTCAATATTACTCATTATATGCCGCAAAAGTGAAGACATCCAGGTATATACAGGACAGCATTTCAAAACGGCATGAATTAGAATATTCTTTCTAAGCAATGAAGAGCCTCCAGAGAAATGATCAGTATCTAATAAGCCAATCTAAAATCCAAAAATAGACTGCAAATCAACTTAGATCTATCCATAATGTTTCATTTAGAAAGAATCAAATCTGAATCAATTTCCATTTTCCAATACCAACTTTAGTTTCATCTATGGGTTTAGAAACTTACCCACAACAACGTTAGAAGGAACATCAGCTTCGTTCAAAGTGGTAACAATCTTCTTCACCTCCTCAGTGGTTCCATTCTGCAACACCAAAATAAATAAACAACTCAGGCAATTACAAAATAAACCAATTAGCAAACATTCGCATGGTGAAACTGTCTCTCAACTCTGAAGTAGCTTATCATAAGCAAATGTGAGAACAGGATTAGAAATTTTCAATCCATTAGATCTAATAATACCCAGAAAAATTAAACACACATAAACAGGAGAGAGAGGATTCTTCAAATCACTACAACATGGTAATCGCCTAATCGATGCTCCAGATCGGCAGAATTCCATATCACAAATTCTCAGAAAATTAAAAAAAAAAAAAAGGAAATCAAAAGCAAGAAGAACTAAATCAAAAGAAACGGTTAAGAAAAGTCGGAGGACATAAGCATTTCCAGTTGCCGCCGACGAAGAATTTTATGGCCATAGTTTGGGCGATAAAATTGAGACCACAAATCGATAATAACCAGAGCTCATGGATTTGATATCAGCCTGCTAGCTACTGCCCTTTTATATGTCACGCGCTTTGGAAGGAATAAATTCCATAAAGTTGAGTAGAATTTATTTAAATTTTAAAAATTACCCAATTAATTTTTATTTTATAAATTTAAATTTGTAAAACTAATGTAGATTAAATTTTATTAAAATAGATAAAATTTATAAATAAACTATATAAATTAATAAATTTATTTTTTTATTTATAAAATTATTTTTAATAAATTTATATAATCTTTTTTCCACTTTGTTCTTTTATATTTTTGATATTATATATATATATTTCTAAAATTAAAAATTGAGAAATGAGTATTTAAAAATAAAAATAATTTTTTAAAATAATTTTATTTTTTAATATGTTCAAAAAATTTAGCTATACTATCCAGCTAGAAAACATAATAATCATGGTTTTTTTGGTTAATAAATTTATTTTTATTGCCAAAAAGAAAGAATACACTATATATATTTGGAAAGAAATGCAATGAACTATATATTAAAAAATCATATTTAATTAAAAAAAATCGCATTAATTTTTTTTTAATTACAATAAACTCACTAGGTAGAATATGCATAACTTTTCAATGTGTAAGGCCTTTGGGTGGTCCAAGAGTCAATTGGTAAATATCTTTTCATGAGACGGTACCGTTATTACTGAATTTATTATTAACTCGATGATTATGCACTTCGGTTTATATGACTATGCTGCACATTAAATAAAAATGTCAATCGAAATTTATTTAGGATTTTTTTAGAAAAAATATTTTACAATGTAAAACAACATATTCAATGAATAATAATAATAAAACTATTTTAAAAAATTCATTATTATTTGTCTAAATACTCGTTTCTCAATTTTTAACTTTAAAATATATATACGATATATCAAAAATATAATATATTATATGTATCAAATTTGGTATTTACTACTTTTACTATAATATTATTATATTAAGAGTATATAAATAAATTTTTAATTTTTAATTTATTTTAAATAAAATTATATAAATTTTAATTAAATTATTTATTTTAAATTATAAATTTAATATGAAAATAAATTCTATAATTAAATTTATTTATAAATAAATTCTATAATTTAAATTTATTTATTCTAAATCCAAACTTAGTGTCAAACTTTTACCACCTGATCAAGATGGGTGCTCTGCACGTTTTACTGTAAAAGGCAATAATGCCCCCTTAGGCTTCTCCTCTTCAGTTTTATTTTATTTATTTTAGTTTTCATAATAAATTATTTAATTTTTTCAATGAAAATTTATATAACTTAATAAAATATTTTAGTGAAATATATAAATGAGCTAGAAAAAGTACCCTGAGTATTATTAGTGATCATAAATATTTTTTTATTCAATAATTAATTTAAATTTATTAATAAGTGTTCTCTTTAATAATTATTTCAAATATACCTGCTTTAAATAAAATAAACATTATAAAATTTTTTTAAAAATTAAAATAAACATAATTTATAGAAGTGTCTTATGTTTCATTATATAAAGTATGAAAAATATACCATAAATATAAATATACACCAGAACATATTTATGGTGTATATTTATGCTTATATTTAATCTAAATTAGTGTATATTTAATCAAAAGCATAGCACCATTACAAAAATAATAATTCTCATCAAAAATAAAATTGACTATTCAAAAATGCAAATACACAATTATCTACAAAAGTTCACTGAAAAAATAATTATAATAATTTATAAATACTAAACTGAAAATAAAATAAAAATAAGAACAAAAACTCATAAATACAAATAATGAAAATTTATTAAATGATTAATAATCTCTGACCTACTTCATATTTCATCAAAAACAGATTGCCAGATGCCATGATAGATTAATAAAAATGGGGATATTGGAGAGCAAGCCAATAATAACTTTATGAAGGTAATTCAAATTGAAAGTATAGCTTATTAAAAGGCAGGCTATTTCTTATAAAAAATATGGTAAATAAAAAATTTTAATTTATATTATTAAATAATAATTAATTATTATCAATATCAAATAAGATATTATAATAATATTTAAATTCTCTAAATAAATATTTAATATTAAAATAAAAAAGAAAAAATTAGGTTTCTATTTGAAATTAGAAACTAATAAAATAAATCAATGTTGTTGACAAAATAATTCTTTTTATCTTTTTTTCTCATACTCTAACACGACCACCAAATTATATTTGCCAACTTAAAAAACATACTTTTATAAAAATAAATCATTAAAAGCTTATAATAATGACAGAATCAAAATAGGAGGGTAAACCAATTAATTTCTCAAAATTAGTTTAAAAAATTAATTTCTTAAAAAATAAAGATAAATTATTTAATTATATTAAATTTTAAAAGTTAATTAATAATTTTGTTAAGAAAAAAATTCAAACTATATATATATGGATGTGAAAGTTACATTAATTTTACAATTATGAAAAGATTATTCTTGTTTGTATAACTCTATATATTACTTTAAAATTGTAATAAGTATATTGCAAACATGATAATCAAACAATAATAAATGAAAAAATAAATAATAGACCAAACACAATATAGAAAAAAAATCTAACACTTATAATACTCCACTCATTTTTATATTTTCTTTCTTATTGCACCTCCACAATTACCTATTGGATTCTCAAACCACCGCCTACTGTCAATCAAACCAGAGCTAAGCCATCATCTCAACCAGTGCGAGTCCACAATTGTTGCCGGCGATATGCAATAGTGAGGCTACAATTTATCCGAGAAACCAATGAACAAGTGAGGTCATAATCTCTTTAAAACGAATATGGATGAAAAAATATTGAGGGTGGCCTCCAAAAACAAAACATTGTTATTTGCTTGAGAAAAAGTGAAATTCGGCTTTTGAGTATGTGCGTCATGCCAGAAAATTATAGATTTTTTAACTAAAAACGCACAAAGTGGCTTCTAAATCAAAATGATAATATTAATTTCCTAATGGACTAGAAAAGAAACCAAGTCCTCAAGCTCGCCTTTATATATTGATTGAATCATATAAGAGTTTAACTAAAGAATGATAGTATTAACAATTTTTGAACAAATGAGCGGTATGTTATAAACTTAAAAGGAAAATGAATCTATAAAAACTTGATATAGAAACTAAAATAGTTAAAGGAATTTTGGTTAGTAAGCTAAAACTAAATGAAGATACAATTTTGCTAATGGAAATTGCAATGGAAATTTAATTTCTAGATGATAATATTTGTTGTTGATTTCTTGGTGTTGATAAAGTTTGTTGATGTTTGTTCTCTCACTTCCCATCTTTTCCTCAATCTTATCACCACATTTGCACTACTAGCCACATTCCCATCTCCACAAAACCACGTTATTCCCTCTTTTTTTTTTTTCAAGAGACTTTTACATAACTATCCTTAAAGAGAAAGTTATTTTCAAAAATACTATAGTGAATTTGTTTTTCTTTCTTTTAAAACAAAGGGGATCAAACTTTTAAAAATACTTGTGATTTTTTTCCCTCTTCATGCTAAATATATATATTGTGTAAATATTAATTAAAAGAATTAACATATACATATTATTCTATCTAATCATTCTCTTATAATTTAAATTTATAATTTTATTATTTTAAATTAAAAATTATATGATTCAACAGTTAAAATACACAATACATATCAAAATGATAAAACATATACTAAAATATTAAAAAAAAATTATACTTCTTATTAACTATAATTTAATATATATCAGTATAAATACACAATATAAATATCATATTAAAAATATTATACAATTTAGGAATTAAAACACAACATAAAAAATAAATAATAAATAAAATATCTATATAATATCTATAAAAATTTAAAATAAAACTACACTTTTTATCAATTAAAATTTTAATATATATCAGTATAAATATATAATATATTCATCATAATAAAAAAATATTATATGATTCAACACTATAAATATGTCATACATAAATAAAATAAATAAAATATCTACACAACATATATAAAAATATTAAAAGATTATTATATTTCTTACTAATTATAATTCAACATATATCAGAATAAATATACAACATATATATCGCAATAAAAATATTTGATGATTTAAAAGTTAAAGTATATCATAAAAAATTATCTATACAATACACACACACATTGTATATATGTTGTGTAGATGTGTATATATTGCGTGACTATTATATATTTTGTATATATAGTGAGTGTATGCTGTGAATATATCCCTATATAATATATATATGCTAAAAAATTAATCACATATATTGAAATATAAAATTAACTCAAATAAATATTAAAATAAAATAAAATTAATACAAATAAAAAAAGATATAATAACAATCAAAAAAATACAAATTGAAAAAATTAATGATAAAATTGGCAAAACAAAATTAAATTCTCTTTTGAAGCATTTTATAAAAAAAATTACACAACCAACACTCGCATTATATATATGTATATTGTATATATACGTGTATATATTGTGTGAACATCGTGTATACGTTGTGTATGTTGTATATATCTTAGTTTAATGCTATTAATATATTTTTGTATATTGTGTATATGCTGAAAAAATTATATACACACATTGAAATAAAATAAAATATTAAAATAAAATAAAATACAACTCAAAATGGCATATAATGGCATTTAACAAATACAATTTGAAAAGGAATAAATAAAAAAATTCACATAAAGAAAAAAATTTCTTTTTAAAGCATCTTATCAAATATGCATGTAAAATGCATTATCGTTAGAGAATGAGAAAACTTTTAACATTTCAATTCAAAAACACCAAAAATAAAAATAAATGTATATATAAATATATTTATAAATATTAAATAATATAGAAGATCAAATTAATTTTATACAAATAGAAAAGAAAATAAAAGAATTGAAGAAGAGGAGGGGAGATAGAAGAGAAAAAGGGGATGAAAGAGATGGAGTAAAGAGAAGAAATACGTAGATGGAGGGGGAAAAAAAGAAAAAGATGTGTATTTGAAAAAAAAAATTATATGAAAAGTAAAACTGAAAAAAAAAGAGTATAAGAATGGAAGAAAAAAAGTTAAGTATAGTAAAATTGAAAAAGAAAAGTATAAAAGAGGTATATTGTATAATGGATTAATTATACTGTGCATAAATTATTTTTTTTTTTCCGTTTTTCATAAATACTATATACAGCCACTTTTTTTCAATTTTACTTTTTTAACATTATATTTTCTTTTTTTTGTAATTTTTTTATTTTTTATTTATATTTTTGTATTTAAAATATTTTTTAATATTATATTTTTAATACATATGCACAAAAATTTAAATATATATATAATATATACACAATATATACATAATATATATAAAATATACACTCAACTATACAAATTACATCTGCAACACATTTAAATAATATTTTTAACATTTATTTAATTTAATTTTTTTACTTTTATATTCTCACAACATCCATATAATATTCACATAATATTAAACAACTTTTATATAAAATACACATAACTTAAATAATAAAAATATAATATACACGCAACATCTACAATAAATCTATAATATCACACATCTGCTATATATATCTATAATAAAATTGTGTGTATTTATATGTATATAATATATAAATTTTATTTAAAAATAAATTTAATAATTTTTATTAATATATTTTTATATTTTTTATATTTTTTTATTTTTTGTGAGTATTATTTATTTTTTAAAATTAAAATTGAAATTTTATCTTTTATAAGAAAATATAATTTTTATATGATGAAAAATAATTTAAAATACTAATTGTTATTATTTTATTAGAATATTTTTATTTAATAGTGAAATTAAAAAAATAAAATTGAATTAAAATATTAATTATAGTTGAAGAAGAGATATTTTTTAAAAATAAAAAATTTTTATTTTAATAAAAAAATGAGGTATTTTTGAAATTTTATTTTATTTTTTATAAAAATAAAATATTTTTAAAATAAAAATTATTTTTAAGGTAATTATGTAAATGTTCCTTCTATAATTTTCTTATTTCTTAACCCCAACTACTTTTCTCAAGTTTCAGCTGCCTTGAACTAAGATCTTGTATTTGGGCTTAGCCCATTTGATTTCTTTGAGGAATTTACATGATACACGTGTTTTGTTTTTTGTTTTTCAATTGTACGGACATGGTTTTGAGGAATTCACTTGTCTTACATTTTCTTTTTTCAATTATACAATAAGTGTAGCGCCATCTATTCGTGGATTTTTATCCTTTTTTTTTTGTTATTTGTTTGTTATTTTATCTTTTGTATAAATTGTGTTTTTTATACTATTTATTTTTAAATTTTTTTAGATGAATTTTAAATTAAAATTTTAAAAATATTAAATTAAAAATATTTATTTTAAGTTTATATGCATAAGAGTTTTTTCAACTTTTTTTTTTTGGTTTTTCATCTTTAACATATATATATATATGATATATAAACATAAAACTTAATAGATTATATGACATATATAATATATAATAGATTATATATAATATATATGTCACATATATCTACTTATATAATATATATATATATTTAGTTATATATAATATATATATCTTATAATTAAATATATAATACTTATATACTGTTATTTCTCTCTAATTCATTATATGTATCTACTTGACCAATACATATATATCCCATAAACTTATAGTATTTAATCATTTTATCTCATAAATTTTTATTTTAACTATTTTACTCTATGTACTTATTTATTTTTTTACTAGTAAATACTTATATTAATGAAATACTTATATTAATGAATATTGATCACTTTGTCTCTTGTATTTATATATTTTGTACAAAATAAATACGTTAGTGACTTAGCGAGTTTATGTTTATAAGTTAAGGAAAACATGAATTAATGGGATATATGGTTAAATTAAAGTGATATTTACATAAATATCCAAAAATAGTAATTTTTATTTGAAAAATACTATAAAAATTAAAAATATTTACACTTTTATAAAAAAAAGTAGTGCAAAATTTTAAAAATACCTAATTCCTCACTAAAATAAAAGTTTTTTTTTTCAAAAATATATTTTTGCTCACTACAATCAATATTTATTTTCAATATTTATTTTTTTCAAACTTCATTATTAAATAAAAATATTCTAATAAGATAATAAAAAGTAATATTTTAAATTATTTTTTATCATATAAAAATTATAATTTTTAATCAAGAAAAAAATTTTAATTTTAATTATAAAAAATAAATAACACTCAAAAAATAAAAACAAAGTAAAATATACAAAAAAATATTAATAAAAAAATATTAAATTTATTTTTAAATAAATTTTACAAATTGTATATATGAAAAAATAAAAAAAAATACAAAATTTCATTATATAAATGTGCAATAGATGTGTTGTATTTGTGTTGTATATGTTGTGTATATATTATATTTTTATTATTTAAGTTGTGTGTATTTTATGTAAAAAAATATTGAATATTGTGTGAATATTGTATGAATGTTGTATGGATATTGTGAGAATAAAAAATTAAAAAAATAAAATTAAACAAATATTAAAAATATTATGTAGATGTGTTATAGATGTATTATAGATCTAGTTTATATTGTTGAGTGTGTATTTTATATATGATGTATATATATTATATATATATATATATTGTATATGTTTTTTTTTTTTGCATGCATTGAAAATTTGACATAAAAAATTTATATAAAAAACATAAATATAAAAAACTCATAAAAATAAAATTAAAAAAATTAGAAAAAAAAAGAAAAAAACAACATTGAACATGTAAATTTGAAAAAAAAAAAAATTTGCGTCCCGTATACATGAAAACGAAATAGATTTTTCAGGTAGAGGATGTAATTTTTTCTAAATTGAAATTTTAAGGTGTAAAGTGACTAAACGCTACAAGTTCAAGGGGCAAAGTAACTAAACGCTACAAGTTTAAAGGTAAGGCTGTAAATGAGTCAAGCAATTCGAGTTCGGCATGAGTCTCGGCTCGATAAAAGCTTATTCAGAGTCGAGCTCGTTTAAAAATAAGCTGAACTCAAGCTGCTTGTTTACTAAATGAGCTAAGCCCAAGCTCAGAAATACTCGACTCGTTAGGCTCGCGAGCTAAGCTCGTTTATTAGGTTATATTAAAAAATATATTATATATATTAGTATATTATATTTATTAATTTTACTATTAGTCTTATATTTTTAAGAATTTATATCCTAAATTATAATAATTATTAATATATATAGTCAATATTATATAATTAATATAAAAAAATTAAAATTTAAAGTGATACTTAAAAATATAATATATTATATAAGATTAATTATATATATTGCATATAAAATAAAATGGTTAATGTTATAAAGTTGATTATAGTTAATATAACAATATTAATATAAAATGATGTTATATATATAATATATAGTATAATAAACTATATAATATATATACTACTTAATATATGTTATATTATTTTCTATAATATTTGATAAAAATAAAGTATATATATGTAAAAATAAAGTATATATATACCATATATATTATTTGTGACACAAGTATATGCTATATTATATATATACATGCTTTACACTATATATACTATATATTATATGTAGAATATGTATATGTTATATACTATAATATTATATATATGTATATATATAATGTATTATATGGACAATATATATTATCAATTATTTCATTATATACTAAAATATATATTGTATATTATTATTTTTACTATATAATATATATATACACCATATATATTATAATATAAATAGTACATCTAGTGTAAAGCAAATATATGTATTATATTTTATTTTTACCATATATATATATTAAGTACTATATATTATATGAAGTATATGTATATTAAGCACTATATATTATATGTGTACAGTAAAAATAATAATATATAATATATAGAGCAATGCTAAATGGTAGTATATAATGTATACATATGTATACTATAATATAAATACTACTTAATATATAATATACTAGTTTCACTGTAATATATATGGTAAAAATAAAATATAACACACATATATATATTTAACAATAATAAGATAGAGATTAAAAGAGAAATAATAGATATAATTTAACTAATTATTTTAAATTTAATTTTTTTAGTATACCAAAATTTTTGGGTAAAACAAAATTTTTGGTCTAAAAACAAGAAACCCTAAAGTTCTGAACAACTCTTTGTCTCGCTCTGACCATCTCCATCACAATCACCTCTCTATCTCGCTCTCACGATATAGCTCTCTGTTTCTGTCTCACCATCTCCATCACAGCTGCCTCAACCAACAACCTTAACCATCTCTACCGCAGCTCTCACCATCTCGCTCTTGAGTCTCACCATCTCGCTCTCTGTTTCACTCTCAGTCTCAGTCTCAGTCTCAGTCTCTGTCTCTGTCTCTGTCTCTGTCTCTCAAGGGATTCACACAACAGGCCGACGAGGGAGCTCCAACCACCATCTCGCACTCTGTCTCGCTCACTGCCTCGCTCTTTGTCTCGCTCTCTGTCTTTATCTTGCAAGGCATTCACACATTAGGACAACGAGTGAGCTCCGACCACCGGCCACCGACAAGACCATGGCAACCTCTCACTCCTCAGGTTGTTCATTTGTTTTTTTTTTAATTTCATATGTTAAAAAGTCAGGTTATTTAGTTCTTCTATAAAAAGGGGTATTTGTTGATTGAAATAATTTCTTGATCTTCTTCTTGCTATTCAATTTGATTCTAATTTGATATTTCTTTTGCAGTGTGCTCATCTAGGATAGAAAATGCAGTTTCATAATCTATTAGGTTCTTAGTGACAATCCATGTTCAAGAATTGTTTATTCATCCTTGCTTGTTTAGCTCAACATGGAATTGTTATATTTGGCTGATGTTTTACCAAGAACTAGTTATCTAGCTCATCGCTGTAGCTTTTATTCCATGCCAGCTTGCTTTGTTGATGGTGAATTATTCTGTTTTTGTCTGTGCTTTTTGAATTAATGGCTTTGTAGCTATTTGTTGTGTGTTAGTTCGCATTGTTGCTCCAAAATCTTTGTTAGTTGCCCCTAGCTGAGATATTATATTCTTGAGACTATATTCAAGGCTAGATTTGGTCACTGGTCGAGTTAAAATTTGAAACATGGTAAACCCAGAAGTCTAAAGATTTATTTTAATTAATTGTTCCAATTTTCATTATCCTTCATGAATCTCAAGAGTCACTACAAAAAATAGTCTTTTTAAGTTTTGATGCCATCAGAAGAGTTTTTAGCTATAAGTATTATAGAATAAGGATGAATAGTTATTGACTTGCTGTGATGCTTAGATGTTCAATATAATGTGACCTGATCAATGTCTAGGCAGTGGACCACTGACCACAGTTGCGGACTTTGATTGAGAAAGAAATAATATAATTGTTTATATACGACAAGGGTATAAATGGTTAAGAAGACGACAATCCATTTGCTCCATGGAAAAAAAAGAAGACTTCAAAATCATGGAATGAATTCAAAGAGGTGACGCTTCCAAATGGGACAACGAAAGTCGAATGTATTCATTGTAAACATCGGCTTGCTTTGAACAAGACTAGTGCTACCACGCAATTTTTGAGGCACTTAAAGTGTTGTATGCAAAGGGTGATAAATCTAAAAGGGAAACAACATATTAACATCACCAACCGCATAAATGAGACAGAAAGTATAGCTGCAGTAGAGAATTTTAGGTATAATCATGCAAAAATTAGAGAAGTGTTTTCCCATATGATTCTTGTGCATGAGTTACTTTTTAACTTTGCGAAATATGAGATATTTAATTTGTTAATGAAATATGCAAATCCAAGTTTTCATAAAATTAGTCGGGCAACATTAAGAAAAGATATTGATAGTAGTTATGATATAGAGAAAAAGAAAATTAAGGCATTGCTTGCTGGTATCCCTAGGATTAGTGTGACTACAAATTTGTGAAAATATGATGCCCAAAAGATATCATATATGGTTGTTACTGCTCATTTTGTGGATTTTGATTTTAAGTTGCAAAAGCGCACATTGAACATTTATAATATTCCACCACCTCATAATGGAATTATTGTATGTAATGCATTGCAAAAATGCTTTCAAGAATGGGAGATAGAAAATAAGGTGTGGATAGTAACTGTAGATAATGCTACTTATAATGATGTTTCTATTAGGATGTTAAAGAAAAATTTATCTTTCTCTTCATCATCACCGCTTTTTCTTTATGGCAAGTTGTATCATGTGCGATGTTGTACACATATTTTGAACTTACTAGTTCAAGATGATTTGTCTGAGATTCAAGATATAATATAGAATGTTCGCGATAGTATAAAACATATTACTGCGTCAGAAGCACGTCTTCGAATGTTCAGTGAAATTGTGAAACAATTAAAATTACCTTTAAAAAAAGCTCATTTTGGATGTTAACACAAGATGGAATGCAACATATTTGATGCTTGTTGTTGCTTTGGAGTATAAAGATGTCTTTCCTCGGTATCAAATAAAAGATTCAAATTATCGTAGTTTGCCAAGTGAATTAAATTGGAAGAAGGTTAAGGAAGTTTGTATATTTTTGGAAGAATTTTATGAGGTCACTAATATAATTTCAGAAAGTATGTATCCAACTTTAAATTTATTTCTTCTTGAACTTTATAATGTAAAAAGAAAATTTAATGAAATATATGCATATGACGATGAAGCTATGAAAAATATGGTGAAGAAGATGAAGGAAAATTTTGATAAATATTAGGGTGATTGTAATTTATTAATAGCTATGGTAGCTATTATGGATCCAAGGAGTAAGATGAAATCAATTGAAATATTGGGGTGTAGAGTTTATTCTTTTGAGCATATTGCAACAGTTAATGAGTCTTTACATTTGCTCTACAAAGAATATGTTGAGGCTTATAGAATAAAAACTGCTAATAAGAAATCTCGAAATGAACTTGCAAAAGAAGGTTCAAACTGTGATAGTATTAATAAAAGAAAAGGTAGAAAATTAGATTTTTTTCATCTTATAAGATCTGGTGATGTTGTGGTTGAGCATGCTAAATCGAAATTAGATATTTATTTGGAAGAAGGTATTCTTGTTTGCGAAAATGATGAGGCATTTGATGCCTTGGAATGGTGGAGTGCAAACAGCTTGAAGTATAGGATTTTATCGAGAATGACAAGTGATATAATGTCAATTCCTATCACAATAATGGCTTTTGAAGCAACTTTCAATGCTGGGGGTAGAGTTATATGTTCACATCATGCATCTCTTGGAACAGATACAATGCAAAAATTACTTTGTGGGGAAGATTGATTCCGAGCTTACTATGGATTAAAAAAGTATGAAAAAGATTAGTATGTTCCATTTTTACGAAGGAAAAGAACAATGAATGTTATGATTTTTATTATATAATTGTAGTCAACTCATTTTTTTCTTAATATTTATAGGAAAGTACCACTAAGGACATTCGAGAGTATATTATACCTTGATCGTATTATCCATTTATAAGGTATTATTTTAGCTTTATAATTTTTTGTGAGTTTACATATCAAAACTATTTGTATGTTTGAAATTGTTATTTGATTTTTTTAAATTTTATTTATGTAGGAGTTGCAACAGTTGAACTCAAATATAATGGAGTTTTCATGTGTTAGATGAAGTTGTTCAATTTGAATTTATTACTTATTTGATTTATTTGGATAATTTTAGTACTTTTTTTTTTCTAAAATTAAATTATCTTGGAGATTATTTATTGTTCTTTTTCTTTGTATCTAGACCTACCTCTATATTTTTTTCTAATGAATATTTGATTTTTAATTTTGACTATAATTGTGATGTATAATGATAGTTTTTTTTTTCAATTTTAACATATATCTAGATATGTTAACGAGTTCGAGCCTATAACGAGTTTCAATTCTTTATGAGTATTAAAATCGATCTCGAGCTTAAGCTCGAGCTTAACTCGTTTATCATATTAATGAGCCAAAGACAAGTCGAGCCGAGCCGAGCTTGAGCTTAAAAATATTCGTATAAACTGAGCTCGAGCTCGGTTAGAACCGAACTCGAGCTTGAGCTCAAGTTTTATGTGTTGAGCTGAGCCTGAGCATGTCAAAACTCGGCTCGGCTCGTTTACAGCCCTATTTAATGGGCAGGGTGACTAATCACTATAAGTTTAAGAGGCTACATATGTATTTGTCTTGTCAATTTATATATAACATATATGTCATATAACTAAACATATAGTACTTATATACTGTTATTCCCTCCAATCCATCATAAATTTCTATTTATATGCAATATAGATATCATATAACTAAATATATAACACTTATGTATTGATATTTCTTTCTAATTCATCATATATATCTACTCATAATTAATATATATGATATATATGTTAACATATATATTAATTTACTAAAGAATGATAATTTTATAATTTATAACTCCATGTCTTTATAGTATCAGCTTATTATTGTATTTTTAAAACTTTTTTTTCCCTTTATGTAGTATTTTTGAAATTTTCTTATTGTATACTAGTTTTTTTAAAACTAAATTTTTTGAAATTTATTTATATCATTTTTCCATGAGGCAAAGTTGATATAAAGAGCGTGGCCACGTGATAATCACCGGTTGCCATCATGCCATGATTTTTGTCCATTAAGCCACATCCACATTTATACTCCTATTAAACTTGTAAAAAATATTTCTCTCTTAAACTTGTAAAATTTTTTTCTCTTTTATATTGTGTTGAATGCCTTGGCCATAAACCTATTTATAGACATGGAGTTATAACTTTTTATAACTCTTAAGTGATATATGTCATATTAATGCACTAGATATTAATATTAATGTATCAAACACTAACATTATTTTATAATATATATATATAAATATATATATTTAAAAAGTTATAAATTTAAATATATATATTTAAATTGATTAGTAATGTTTGGAGCAACACTCCTTGATCAGTAAATTGATTTGACCAATTTGCTATCGATTTAGTATTGAATCTATAGGGTCGCACATTAGTAAGTATTATGGGCTTTGCTAGTAGATTAATTATATTATTATTTAATAATTAAATTAAAAAATTAATTATTTAAATAAATAATATTTTCAGTCCAAATGAAATATTATTGTGTTCTCTGCTAATATCGATAGTATAATTAATATTATTAGTGACAAATTAAATTTCTCTATTTAGAATAGAAAATTAATTAATTAGTATTTGTGGATAAATTTACTACATATATATATATTAAATTATTGTTTATATATTTGATATATAAATAATTAAAATTAAAAATATATATAATAAAATAATAATACTAATAATACTTAGTTAATATTATTATATATATTAAATTATTATTTATATATGTAATATATAAATAATTAAAATTTAAAAATAAAATATATTATAAAATAATGTTAGTGTGTGATGCATTAATATTAATGCATGGAGCATTAATAACATTAATATTTAGTGCATACTGCATTAATATTAATGCCCTAAATATTAATACTTAGAGCATTAATATGGCATATAGCACTTAAGAGTTGTAAAAGGTTACAACTCCATGGCTATAAATAGGCTCAGGGACAAGGCATTCAACACAATATAAGAGAAAAAAATTTTACAAGTTTAAGAGAGAAATATTTTTTATAAGTTTAATAGAGAGATAAGTTAAAAGATTAAGAAGTGTCTTAATCTTATAAAAATATTTTTTCATAAGGAGTGAGTTAGAAGATTAAGAAAGTCTTAATCTTATAAATATTTATCTATTTTAAAAGCTAGTGTTTTAATGAAAATTCTAGTTTAAGGTTTTAATTTGCTCACAAGTTCCATTATCAAAGAGTTGATTTTATAATTAATAGAATATTATTATGTTATATGCTAACACCAATAATATAATTAATATTATCAGTGGTAAATTAAAATTTTCTATTTAGAATAGAAAATTAATTAGTTAATATTTGAGGATAAAGTTATTATATATATATATATTAATTATTTATTTATTATTTATACAAAGGTCTGGTTCTAGCGTGGGAATTGGGTGCTCGCAAGGTTATCTTGGAAACAGACAGCTATTGTGCGTTTGACATGGTTCGTAATGGAGAAAGCCACCCTAATGTGCATCACAGGCTTATTTATGAAGTTAGGAAGTTGATTTCTAGAGATTGGAAAGTAAGAGTCTTTCATGTCTATTGAGAATCTAATTTTGCTGCGGATGCTCTAGCTAAATGGGCCAATGATTTTCCTATGGGATATCACTTGATCGATAATCCAAACACAAACATGTATCAGTGGCTACATCATGATTTAGTTGGGGTGTCTTACATGCGCAACATTATCAGTTAGTTTCTGTTGATTTTTTCCCTTGTAATAAAAAAAAATTATTTATATATTTGATATATAAATTATAAATAATTAAAATTAAATATATATATAATAAAATAATAATTATAATAATAATACTTAGTTAATATTATTATATATATTAAATTATTATTTATATACGTGATATATAAATAATTAAAATTTTAAAAAATAAAATATATTATAAAATAATGTTAGTGTATGATGCATTAATATTAATGCTTGGAGCATTAATATTTAGTGCATGGTGCATTAATATTAATGCTCATTAAGCATTAATATTTAGTGTATTAATATGGCATATAACACTTAAGAGTTGTAAAATGTTATAACTTCATGTCTATAAATTGGCTTACAGCCAAGGCATTCAACACAATATAAGAGAAAAAAATTTTACAAGTTTAATACAGAAAGATTTTTTACAAGTTTAATGGAGATATAAGTTAAAAGATTAAAAAGTGCCTTAATCTTATAAAAATATTTTTTCATAAGGAGAGAGTTAAAATATTAAGAAAGTTTTAATCTTATAAATATTTATCCATTTTAAAAGCTAGTGTTTTAATAAAAATTCTACCTTAAGGTTTTCATTTACTTACAAATTTTATTATCAAAGAGTTGATAGCAAAGCTCAGTCTAGATATAAAAAATATATTTAAAAATACCTAAAATTGAGCTCTTGATATTTAAAACTTCGATTGTACGAAATTTGTATGTATATTAATACTAAGACTGAGTTTTGTTATCAACTCTTTGAGACATGAAACTTACAAGCAAATTACAATCTTAAGCTAGGATTTCATTAAAACACTAGCTTTTAAAGTAGATAAATATTTATAAGATTAAGATTTTCTTAATATTTTAACTCTCTCCGTTTGCACTTCTAAATATTTTAACTTATCTCTGTTAAACTTGTAAAAAATATTTCTCTTTTAAACTTGTAAAATTTTTTTTTCTCTTATATTTTTTATCGAATTTTTCTCTTTTATGTTGTGTTGAATGTCTTGGCCATAAGCCTGTTTATAGGCATGAAGTTGTAAGCTTTTACAACTCTTAAGGGCTATATGTCATATTAACACACAAAATATTAATGCTCCAACCATTAATATTAATGCACCATGCGTTAAATATTAATGCTTCAAGCATTAATATTAATGCATCAAACACTAATATTATTTTATAATATATATTTTTTTAAATTTTAATTCTTTATATATCACATATATAAATAATAATTTAATATATATAATAATATTAACTAAGTATTATTATTATTATTTTATTATATATATTTTTAATTTTAATTATTTATATATCAAATATATAAACAATAATTATACATAAATAATAAATTTATCCGCAAATATTAATTAATTAATTTTCTATTCTAAATAAAAAATTTTAATTTGCCACTAATAATATTAATTATATTATCTGTGCTAGCAGAGAATATAATAATATTTCATTTGGACTGAAAATATTATTCATTTAAATAATTAAATTCTCTAATTTAATTATTAAATAATAATATAATTAATTCATTAATAAAGTCTAAAGCACTCGTTAGACAACCTCATAGGTTCAATATTAAATCGGTGACAAATTGGTAAAATCAATTTAATAATCAAAGTTGGTTTCTAGCAACACTTCTTAATAACTAAATAACATAAAATAAATAATTACTATCAAGAACTTATAAAAGAATAATATAATATTTTTCTCTGTCATTATAGCTCCGGATCAATCTCAGAACACGATTAACCTGCCAAATCACATAGGTTGCAACTATTTTTCATGTCAATTATAAATAAGAAATGAATGACTTAAGAAACTTCTTTTTTCTTCATTCATCTACTTCCGCCAAGGTCTTAATTAAGTCATTTATAATTAATGACAGTATCGAGCTTAAACTCATTACCAATAGTTGATATATTCTATCTTGATCAATCACTAATTCTACAAGTATTTAATTATACCCGATATCTTTTTAACTATTGCTTTAAAGCAATATGTGTCCGGTATCAAAGTATAATAAATAATTTATCAATTATTATGATGATCTCAAGTTAAAGGAAATTATTACATTATATTTTTTAAAGAAATATCATATTGACAATTTATTAGTAATTTTAACCATTAGACACTCTCCATTGAGTCTGTTCAATAATCATATCTTAATATAAACTATCTATATATGTAATTTAGTTAATGAGAATAACTAATCTCTATCTTATAGCACCAATAATATAATTAATATTATTAGTGGCAAATTAAATTTTTTTATAGAATAGAAAATTAATTAATTAATATTTTATGGATAAATTTATTTTATATAGCTAAATTTATTTTATATATATTAAATTATTGTTTATATATTTGATATATAAATAATTAAAGTTTAAAATATATATAATAAAATAATAATAATAATACTTAGTTAATATAAATAATTAAAATTTTAAAAATTATATGTTACAAAATAATGTTAATATTTGATACATTAATATTAATGCTTGAAGCATTAATATTTAGTGCATTAATATGACATATAGCACTTAAGAATTGTAAGAGGTTACAACGCCATGTCTATAAATAGGCTTATGGCTAGGGCTGTAAACGAGCTGAGGCGAGCCTAGATTTGATATGCTCAGGCTCGGCTCGATACATAAAACTTGAGCTCGAGCTCGAGCTCAAGTTTGGTTCTATTCGAGCTCGAGCTCGAGCTCGAGTTTGGTTCGAGTCGAGCTCGAGCTCGGTTTATACAAATATTACCAAGCTTGAGCTAGACTCGTGTTTGGCTCATTAATAAGATAAACAAGCCAAGCTCAAGCTCGAGCTCGATTTTAGTATTTATAAAGAATTGAAAACTCATTATAGGCTCAAACTCGGACTCGAGCTCGTTAACATATCTAGATATATGATAAAATTGAAAAAAAAAACTATCATTATACATTATAATTATAGTCAAAATTAAAAATCAAACATTCATTAGAAAAGATATGGAGGCAGGTCTAGATAGAAAGAAAAAGAACAATAAATAATCTCCAATATAATTTAATTTTAGAAAAAGTACTAAAATTATCCAAATAAATCAAATAAGTAATAAATTCAACTTGAACAACTCCATCTAACACATGACAACTCCATTATATTTAAGTTCAACTGTTGCAACTCCTACATAAATAAAATTAAAAAAATCAAATAACAATTTCAAACATACAAATAGTTTTGATATGTAAACTCACAAAAAATTATAAAGCTAAAATAATACCTTATAAATGGATAATACGATCAAGGTATAATTAACTCTCGAATATCCTTGGTGGTGCTTTCCTATAAATATTAAGAAAAAAAATGAGTTAACTACAATTATATAATAAAAATTATTCTTTTCTTTCATAAAAATGGAACATACTAATATTTTTCTTGTTTTTTAATTCATAGTAAGCTAGAAACCAATCTTCTCCACAAAGTAATTTTTGCACTATATATGTTCCAAGAGATATACGATGTGAATCTATAACTCTACCCCCAGCACTAAAAGTTGCTTCAGAAGCCACTGTTGCGATAGGAATTGACAATATATCACTTGCCATTCTCGATAAAATCCTATACTTTAATTTGTTTGCACTCCACCATTCCAAGGCGTCAAATGCCTCATCATTTTCACAAACATGAATACCTTCTTCCAAATAAATATCTAATTCCGATTTAGCATGCTCAACCACAGCATCACCAGATCTTATAAGACGAAAAAAAATCTGATTTTCTACCTTTTCCTTTATCAACACTATCATTGCTTGAACCTTCTTTTGCAAGTTCATTTCAGGATTCCTTATTAGGAGTTTTCGTTCTATAAGCCTCAACATATTCTCTGTAGAGCAAATGTAAAGACTCACTAACTGTTGCAATATGCTCAAAAGAATCAACTCTACTATATATGAGAGGAAAATAAATCTCAATTGATTTCATCTTACTCCTTGGATCCATAATAGCTGCCATAGCTATTAATAAATTACAATCACCCCAATATTTATCAAATTTTTTCATCTTCTTCACCATGTTTTTCATAGCTTCATCATCAGATGCATACATTTCATTAAATTTTCTTTTTACATTATAAAGTTCAAGAAGAAATAAATTTGAAGTTGGATACTCACTTCCTGAAATTATATTAGTGACCTCATAAAATTCTTCCAAAAATACACAAACTTCCTTAACCTTCTTCTAATCTAATTCACTTGGTAAACTACGATAACTTGAATATTTTATTTGATATCGAGGAAAGACATCTTTATACTCCAAAGCAACAACAAGCATCAAATATGTTGCATTCCATCTTGTGCTAACATCAAAAATGAGCTTTTTTTAAATGTAATTTTAATTATTTCACAATTTCACTGAACATTCGAAGACGTGGTTCTGACGCAGTAATATGTTTTACACTCTCATGAACATTATGCATTATATCTTGAATCTCAAACAAACCATCTTGAACTAGTAAGTTCAAAATATGTGTACAACCTCGCATATGAAATAACTTGCCACAAAGAGAAAGCGATAATGATGAAGAGAAAGACAAATTTTCCTTTAACATCCTAATAGCAACATCATTATAAGTAGCATTATCTACAGTTACTGTCCACACCTTATTTCCTATCTTCCATTCTTGAAAGTACTTTTGCAATGCATCACATACAATAATTCCATTATGAGGTGATGGAATATTATAAATGTTCAATGTGCGCTTTTGCAACTTGAAATCAGAATCCACAAAATGAGCAGTAACAACCATATATGATATCTTTTGGGCATCATATTTTCACAAATTTGTGATCACACTAATCCTAGGGACACCAGCAAGCAATGCCTTGATTTTCTTTTTCTCTATATCATAACAACTATCAATATCTTTTCTTAATGTTGCCCGGCTAATTTTATGAAAACTTGAATTTGCATATTTCATTAACAAATTAAATATCTCATATTCCGCAAAGTTAAAAGGCAACTCATGCACAATAATTATATGAAAAAACACTTCTCTAATTTTTGCATGATTATACCTGAAATTCTCCACTGCAGCTATACTTTATGTCTCATTTATGCAGTTAGTGTTGTTAATATGTTGTTGCCCTTTTAAATTTATCACCCTTTGCATACAACACTTCAAGTGCCTCAAAAATTGCGTGGTAGCACCAGTCTTGTTCAAAGCAAGCAGATGTTTACAATGAATACATTCGGCTTTCATTGTCCCATTCGAAAGTGTCACCTCTTTGAATTCATTCTATGCTTTTGAAGTCTTCTTCCTTTTCTTTGGAGAAAATGGATTGTCGTCGTCTTCAGCATTTTTCACATCAAGAATGGATTCCACACTTTCATTAGTATTAGATATAAAAACAGATGAAGCATTTGAATTTGGATATGAATCTTGAGTGAAATTTAAATTTGTAGAATTTATATTAGACATATCATAAAAAGGAAAAAGACAACTTTTAAAACCATAAACATTGAATCAAGAGGTATGTCAATTAAGAAATTAAATTACTGATAATTATAAGAATATAAACACTGAACACATATTAGTATTTAGATATTATCATAACTAAAATAATTAGTATTAACCATTTATACCCTTGTCATATATAAACAATTATATTATTTCTTTCTCAATCAAAGTAGGCAGCTGTGGTCGGTGGTCCACTGCCTAGACATTGACCAGGTCACATTATATTGAACATCTAAGCATCACAGCAAGTCAGCAACTATTCATCCTTATTCTATAATACCTGTAGCTAAAAACTCTTCTGATGGCATCAGAACTTAAAAAAGACTATTTTTTGTAGCGACTCTTGAGATTCATTAAGGATAATGCAAATTGGAACAATTAATTAAAATAAATCTTTGGACTTCTGGGTTTTCCATTTTTCAAATTCTAACTCGGCCAGTGACCAAATCTATCCTTGCATATAGTCTCAAGAATATAATCTCTCAGCTAGGGCAGCTAACAAAGATTTTGGAGCAACAATGCGAGCTAACACACAACAAATAGCTACAAAGCCATTAATTCAAAAAGCACAGACAAAAACAGAATAATTCACCATCAACAAAGCAAGCTAGAATGGAATAAAAGCTACATCAATGAGCTAGATAACTAGTGCTTGGTAAAACATCAGCCAAATATAACAATTCCATATTGAGCTAAACCAGCAAGGATGAATAGACAATTTTTGAACATGGATTGTCACTAAGAACCTAATAGATTATGAAACTGCATTTTCTATCCTAGATAAGCACACTGCAAAAGAAATATCAAATTAGAATCAAATTCAATAGCAAGAAGAAGATCAAGAAATTATGTCAATCAACAAATACCCCTTTTTATAGAAGAACTAAATAACCTGACTTTTAACATATGAAATTTAAAAAAAAAACAAATGAACAACATGAGAGTGAGAGGTTGCCATGGTCTTGTCAGTGGCCGGTGGTCGGAGCTCACTCGTCGGCCTGCTGTGTGAATGTCTTGCGAGATAGAGACAGAGATAGAGACAAAGATAGAGACAGAGAGCGAGACAGAGAGCGAGGCAGTGAGCGAGACAGAGTGCGAGATGGTGGTTGGAGCTCCCTCGTCGGCCTGTTGTGTGAATCCCTTGCGAGATAGAGATAGAGCCAGAGACTAAGAGCGAAACAGAGAGCGAGATGGTGAGACTCGAGAGCTGCGATAAAGATGGTTGAGGTTGTTGGTTAAGGCGGCTGCGATGGAGATGGTGAGACAGAAATAGAGAGCGAGACAGAGACAAATAGCGAGAGTGAGAGCGAGATCGAGAGGTGACTGCGATGGAGATGGTGAGAGCGAGACAGAGAGTTGTTCAGGACTTTAGGGTTTCTTGTTTTTGGACCAAAAATTTTATTTTACCCAAAAATTTTGGTATACTAAAAAATTAAATTTAAAATAATTAGTTAAATTATATGTATTATTTATGACCAAGACATTCAACACAACATATAAGAGAGAAAAAGCTTTATAAGTTTAAGAGAAATATTTTTTACAAGTTTAATAGAGAGATAAGTTAAAAAATTAAGAAATGTCTTAATCTTATAAATATTTATCCATTTTAAAAGCTAGTGTTTTAATAAAAATCTAGCTTAATATTTTAATTTACTCACAATTTTTATTTATTAATGGATTGATCATAGCAAAACTCTGTTTCGTTGTGAATACACATGGAGACTTCGTACAATCGAAATTTTAAATATCAAGAGCTCAATTTTAAGTATTTTTAAACATATTTTTCAACATATATATATATATATAATTTTAACCGTAAATAGATCTATCATAGATTATTTCAAATTTTCGCTGCGTGTTATAAACACATATTGAGAACATTTTTAATATAGTTTAATAATATATGATATTATATGTCTAATTTAGTGCAGTATGGTATGTTATAGTATTGATATTATATTATGTTTGAAAAGATGATATGTTATTTAATTTTATAATTTGATTTAAACAGATAAAATAATTAAAATATCCTCAAATACTAGTATACTATTTCATATATATTTATATTAAAATAAATTTTTTAATCAGCAAATTATAAAATTAATTAATTGCATCTAAAAAATTAATAAAATTTTTAACAAATAAATATTTTATTCATAAAAATAATAAAAATAATTAAATTTTATAACAAATTTAAATAATCATACCACTGAGAAAATAAAAAATATTAATAAAATTCAATTGAATGTTATATATTATGATGAGTTTTTTTTTTTTTGGAGTTTTTAGAATTTAATTGAGGATAATTTTAATAAAAAAAAATTAAACAATCCCAACACGTTACTTTAATAAAGTTGACATAAATTGACATAAATTTTCACCGTCACACCATAATAAATCATAAAAATTGAGTGAAAATACGCTCAAATATAATTAAAAAAATAACACCGTCTATCATATTTTTAAAAATTTTTTCTTTTTAACCAAAAATATTTTAATCATTTTATTATAAATTCATACTAAGCTAATTATAAACTGTATAAAATTTATAAACTCATTATAAACTCATTATAAATTCATTATAAACTTTCTGTAAACTAATAAAAATATAATATTTTAATAAATATTTTATAAATTCTAATATTTTGATAAACATTTTATAAATATGATATATTTAAAATTATTTTTAATTTTTATTATATTTTTATCAAAAGCCCAGCATAATTCACTTCTAACCACATTACAATAACCCTTGAAGAACCATATTGAAAATGCTTCCACACGTAATATTACTTTTATATACTATATTATTCCATACCATTGGTTTTATCTGGTGAATCTTTGTTAAAGAAATCGAAATGCTTATTAAAAAAAGAAGAAATGCTTTATTAAAGAAATTAGAGCCTTATGTACCAAAAAAAGAAAAGAAATTAGAGCCTTTACTTCCCCTGTAGATTTTTTTCTTATTTTGTTTTATTGAATTTACACAATAGAAAAGATTAATCAATATAAATAATTATTTTTTGAAGCCAATGTAAATAAAATTTTAATTGCAAATAATAAACATTTCAATCATTTAATGTAAAATTCAACGGAGAAAATACAAAAAAGAACGTAGTTGAATATTAGACAAAACAAACTGCATGAACTTGACAATTAATTGCAACAAGGCGGCCAAGTGGGGTCTAAACCGAGCTCCTCTCAGACAGAAAGAAATGAAATCAGGAACTCAAATCTAGACCACATTAATCAAAATCATCGTCCAAGCTTTCATTTAAAAAATAAAAAATAAAAACACCAATATATAGCTCCGGAAATTACAGTATCATGTGTAGTCTTTTCAAGTCCTAATTCAAGAAAATACAAATAAAACAAAAACATCAAGAAATACCCAATGAAAGCAAATGCCTACTGCATATCCCTGAGATTACAGCATAAAAATAAGGCTCTTCAGTTCACATAATACCAAAAACTAACTCCCATATAGAAGGAAAATATAGAATTAACAACCCTATATACAAATTTTTGCTAAAATGATATTCAGTTGCTGTCATATATAATTTGTGCACAAAACTAATTTTGACAGTTAAGGATCTATAACAAGTGAAGAAGAAAAGAAAAAATGATTTCAAATAAGATAAAGAAGAGACCTGATACTGGCATGTGTCAGACTACTATGTGATGATTCTGTGGGCTGCATTCTGAGATGCTTCTAAAAAAACTGTGCTTTGGCAGTTAGCGATGCGAATACAGCATCTCAAATTCCCAATTTTGCCGATCATATTCTGGAACCTTTGAACCTCCAATGAAAGGAGTCCAGGCATCATTATTAGCATCTGTAAGAGCCCATTCTATCCTATCAGGCACATTCAAGTAATCAAATTTCATTTCAAAACCCTTTCCATTTTTGCCAGCTTTCTTGTTGGGATCCCCAGAACTCTCAAGAGGCTACAAAAATAATTTAAGCTAATGTTTAGGGAAAACAATGTTAGAAGGAAAATGATAGGGGGTTAATTGCAAAAAAAGTTTGATTTCTCACATTAACATCTGCTTCAGAATTCTCTGTTCCTCTTTTCCTCCTCTTCACAGTTCCTGTTTCCAAATAGTACTGCACCTCTTTCTTGGACCTAAATTTGCGACCTGTTGTAGGCTCAATGTAATACTGTAAAACATTGAGAACATTTACCACATGATCAATTATACTAACTAAAAATTAACAGTTATTTTCATTGATAAATGAACAAAGGAGCAATAATCTCTTTTCCATAAAATCTTTATCAGGATGAGTTTGAACTTTTTAGGCCAAAAAAAATAGACCTGTTTGAACGAAAGCTTATTGAAGAACAGAACCAGACTGAGTAGCTTTTATATAAAAATTTAGACATCAAATGAAAATTCAAAATCATCTTAGCAGCCATGCAATAAAACATATATTCCAGATATAACAAATACTAAAATTGATGTCAGTGAAATCACAACAAATGATCTTATCTAGTACCCATATGAAAATCTGAAAATTCACTCAAATTGCTCTTTAACCAGATCATGGGTCTAACAAAAAAAGCCAGTGCTACTCTGAAGTTTCTTTCTTCTTTTAACCATGCCCAGGCTTCGGAACAGGAACAATAAAGCACAACTCAGATGCTCAAGTATGAAAAATACAAATCCATTTAGCTTGCAAAAGCTAAACACAAAGAATTATTCAAGCCATTCCTCTGGTGACAATGGAAGTAGATTGTGATGCCATGTCATAAAAAATACCCCACTAGTGCCCTTGCATCAAGCACCCTCAGGTTTAGCAAGCAAACATTTGATCAACAGAAGCTTATTATAGCTGGATCTAGAAAAGGAATGTTTACATGGTGACCTATTTCTCACCACTTTAGCTCGCTCACATTTTTAATTCCACCAAGGATGTTACTGTTGAAAAGTTGTGTATAAGAAGTATTCACGAGCATCAACCACAACATATGGAGCAACCAACTCCAGGGAAATTTTTTTTTATCTAAAGATATGTGCCTTTGTCTAACTACTAGGCAAGTTTCGTTGAAATATTCCAGATTTTCTTTCACAGCATTATTATGTTAGTAATACAACTAGTCTAGTCTTCAAAACTCTTGCGCTTGTATGGAGACCTCACCTATCCTCCAGAATTATCAAGTCAAAACTAGCGAGAGAAACTAAGCTTGTATCAAGCATATTAAGAATTCCAAAATGAGTACCGAATATCAAATGATAGTAACATTTTAGGATTTTTCAGTGGTTTGGAGAGGTCGATTTGAAGATTGATTTTAAGAATTATGGCTACCTTCGATGTTTGACATGAAGTTCCTCAATGGAAATGCAAAATTGAGAGTCTACAAACTTTACAGAAAAACAAAGTCACTATCCACTTATGTATACCACTGAGCCCAGTTCAAGAAAACAGTACCAGAGGCCTTAAAATATAAGTAACTCTTCTTCAAAAAAATGCCTGAATAAAAACTTGATATACTCTCTGATCAAACAAAGGCTTTCAACTTTATTAGATGGGAAACTAAACACTCTTTTTATGCACTTGATATTTTGACAGAAAAACTTTTTCAGCAAAAGCACAATATGTATATACTACTTGCAAAATATTCTGTTTCTTTTGTTTCAAATAATGAACTCAGGCTTGAAGAGAACAGGGAGTGGTGCAAGAGCTCTACAAGCTAACAATTAGTAATAACTTCAATAGCAAAAACCTTTAACATTTCAGTTATGCAAAAAATGCACTGAACAAATCATTTAGAAGACTATAAAGCTAAAAAATTGAAAGGAAAAAATGCCAAAATAGTGTTGCTTGAGAAAGATGAGCCTACTCCATCACATTGCAGCCACTTCATTGGTTATTTTAATATTTCAGGTTTTAAAATGACATCATCAGTCAATCTGCCAATGAAGTTAAATTTGACTAAATTTATTGCCCCATCCACCCTTTCATAAGTAGTACATTATACATAATACCGCTGATTCTTAAACTTACAATTCATCTTGTTTCAAACAAAATAAGAAGTATTTATATTAGTCCCCTATTTTCATGGCTGGGTTATCTTTTTAATAGTTTAGGTGGCAGCTGAACAAGCATATAACCCTAAAATTACACTGTAAGGACATGCAGATTCAGAAAACAAAAAGTTTAACCTCCTAAAGTAGAACTAATATAAACATTATCTAGAGATGAACAGTATTCATGTGGCAAAACTTAGACACATGGTAACTTCATAAAATCAGGAAGCAAATCAGCAAATAGGTGATAAACATGCAGCAAGTTTGGATGTTTGTAATATTGTCATCCAGAAAATATTTGAATGATTTCTATCTTGGACTTTCTTACTTCTAATTTCAGTGACTTGAATACAAGATTGAAAAACTAATTGAGAAATTCATGTTTTCATTAGTTGAAACACTGTCCAGAATACAACTATGGATTAAGTAAAGACAAATTGGCAGATTCTCCTAATAAACCCATAAAAAGAGGAGAGAAAATAAGATACAAGCCCAAGAATCAAAAAATTTAGAACCAACAACTCATATAAAGATTAGACTTAAATAAATAGCACAGTACAACCACAAGTAGTTTTACACTAAGATTTATTTGAACTTTTTACTAGGAAAAAACCAAGACTAAGATAGACAAAGGAGGTTTGACAATATGAGTTGCTGACAGATATTAACACATGTCACCATAGAAATGAATAAACAATCAGGCAGACATTCACCTACGTTCTATTTCTTCCCAGAAGGAGGAGATAATTTGTTATAGCAGTGTCATGGTTCAAATTACACCTTGCTATCATTTCCTAGTACATTTTACTGAGGGAGAAGAGATTCCCGAGTCTTTTTCTATTATAATCATATAGAATCAGAAAAATGGCATCTCATAAGCCAGGGTGAAAGAATTATTCTCAATACATTCACTATTTTTAATTTTGGATGATTGATTAGTGTAAACAAGCCAACAACACTGAAAATCAAAAACCATATTGATGTTTTTATGACATTTCAATTATATGAAACATATATGAATTATGTGATGCATGACATCATAGACCAGTTTATTTCAACTTCAAGTTCATCAGTCTTTTCAGAACGTTGAACCAAATTAAACCTCCTTTTTTCATGTTACAATCCAGACCAAAACCAAAATGGACATTCTATGATTTGAATCTCATATTATGACAAAAAGCATACAGCAGATAATGGTTTCTCAACAACTACAACAATTTAATGAAATAGAAAAAGATAACTGATTATGAATAAATGACATGCTTCTAACAAATTCAGATCCATTGTTTGAAGAACAGACAACTATAGACTGCTTATATAGGAGTCCGTTCTTCTGTAAGAAAGATATTGTCCATCTAAAATGCAAATAATTATTCCTTTCCATTTCTAATTAGCATGTCAATACAAAATAATAAATTTCATAAAACTCCTATGCCACAATAGCATAATTTTAACCTTATGTCAGAAGAAGAGTGAAAGCCAGCTAAAAAATGATGCAATATGTTGTCATATCAAACAATGAGATGCACAGCAGTAATTTAGGAAAAGACAACTATAGATTGGTATATAGGTGGTCATTATTATGTGACAAAGGGATAATGCATCTAAAATTTAAACAATTATCCCAATTTCCTGATGAACAAAGAAACAATAATTCATACAAAAATCCTAAGGTACTTGGTATCGAAATTGTCAGGTTGAATTTTCAAGCAGAAGAATTTAACAACACAAAAATTATATAACCCAATCAAGCATTATTCTGAAGAAGTAAGGATCAATTTATACAGTGATTCAGTGGAAAATAAAATTGATTGTCAGTCTGCTGGTTGTGTTTTTGGGATTTGCTTCCCTTCCTATTTTGAATTAAGGAACTTATGGGCTTGTTAGAGAAAACTATTCAATCTCCTGAGGTTAAGGAAGTCAGAAATGAAGGAAATTATGCTTGTTCAAATTTCATCCACAAGCCAACTAAAGTACGACTGAGAACAAGCAGAAAACTACACGATACATAAGGGGGAAAACTAATCCCATATTTGTAAGCTACCCCCAAGAAGAAACAAAGAGAAAAAAATATATGAAGATAAACTAAATACAACTGCTGCCCAACTTAACTGCACCTTTTCTTGCGCCCATGATACAAATATCTAAAGGACCTGCTCTAAAAGGAACTCTATTCACTAGATTGCTGGTTAAAAACGTTGTCTTCCCTAACCAAACTAATGTCTTTAGCTAAGTGAACAACATTAAAACCTTTCGAGTTCCATCCCACTCCATGCCCTTATCTTATGAGAAATCACTAACAAAAAATCATTAACAGTGTAAATGAAGAATCCATAAAGCCCCACCCGATTAATTTTGGAATTAAGGCCGACTTCAGTATTGAAATGGTAAGATTACATTTAAGTGCATGAAGAAAATTTCATTTACCCAAATGATTAAACCACGAAATTTCTCAACAAAGCAAGCAATCATAAAAGCATTGTTCTCATAAAAAAATAATAATAATTAAAAAGATTTCTTTGATAAAAAAAAGATAGAATTTATCGCTCAACTACAAGAACTAACATTAATTAACTGAGAAAAGAAATTGACCTTATCAACAGTGCCGGCCGTTGCACCAGAACTTCTAACCCTATCTTCAATCAACCATCCTGGTGGCAACCAACTCGCCGATTCCACCGTCCCTGGTGGCATCGTCACCGGTACTTTTCTCCGAGATTTAACAGATGGTGTTTCGGTCTCCACGCCATTCGCTGAATTAGACGACTGAGGAGCTGGCGTCGGAGGCGGAGCCGGAGCCGGAGCCGCTTGGTAATCGTCTCTGTTTGATTTGATTGAAGTCTGCCAGCTCGCGGAGAAGTTCTTGGTGGTGGATATAAAGGGGCCATTCCGAAGAAGAGGATCAGAGAATGTATCGCCGGGAAGGTTCCGTTGGTGGGAATCAAGCGGGTCGGGTGGCGAATAGCTCAGATCCGCAGCTTGAACCGGAGCTGTGGAGTTTGACATGAATCGGAGGAGCTGTGGCTTCACTACAAAAAAGTGTATGGTGTCCAAAGGCTCTGGATCATTTTACATGTTTGATTTTTTGACTTTTAATGTCATGTGCAATGTGGAAAGATCTTAGCCATTGAAATAACTTCCTTTATTTTGTTTTCCTTTACATTTTCATGGAGGAATAGTGCTATGCTGACTACATTTTACTTAAGAGTGAAGTAAAATTATGACTATTAGATTAGATAAAGAATTTTAGACCTTTAATTAAGTAAATGTTATTATGAAATTTAATTTATATTTTGTAAGTGGTGTTATTTATAATTTTTCAAATAATATAAAGTTGATTTATATAATTATTTTTATATTTTCTTTTTTTTTCTCAATATTTTATATAATTTTTTTAAAAATTTAATATTGAATATAATAAAAAATTATATATAAAAAATAAAATATATATTAAATAAATTAATAATAATATTTAGTGAAAAAAATATGAAATTCTTTTAAAAAAATTATGATAAAAATTATTATTGAATAAATATATATGGGTTTGTGTATAGAATTGTATCAAAACTCTTCTCATTATTTTAAGAATTAATTTATTCTAGATTAACAATTAGAAAAAAAACATATAACTAATTTAATGTATATTATCCTTCCAAAATCATATTATTTTCTTTAATTTATATAATTGTTATTTGAATATGAGTTCAAATTTATAAAAAAAAATTAATTTTTTATGAAAGTATATATTGTGGCAAGTCAACTAGTGTCATAAATTAATTATCATATTTATATAAAATTTTGGTAGTTGGGTTAAATCAAATGAAAGAACGGTTTGATAATTTTGTCTCTAATATAGAATAATCTTTAGTTTAAAAAATAGTATAACTTGTAATTTTAAATAAAATATATGGTTTATTTTTATTTATTTGTGATCTTCTCGAGATGAACCATTAAAATAAATATGAGTTGTCACAAACAAAAACACATACAATATGTCATCTTGTAGGCATTCTCAAGTTCACCCAAAAAATCTTTATGTTGATCAAATGTGTTGATAATGTGTATATATGAAAAGATTTATGATTGGAGAAATAAAGTGAAGTATTGCAACTACATTTAAGTATGTAAATTTATGCAATTAATTTTATAATTTAATGTATAAGATGATATAATCTTTTTTTTTTAAAGCAAAAGATATTTTTATAAAATTTCAGAAATTTTATATAAATTCTGAAAGTTTGAGTAACAATTATATAATTTTGAATAATATTTATGGAAAATCAGCTGATGGTATTCTGCAAGATTCAGTAGAATTTATATAATTTTGAATGATAATTCTGATATTTTTTACTAAATATTCTAGTAGGTCAATTTTTAATATTTTATTTATCAAATTTCAGAAATCTTACCAAAATATTAGAATTTTAGCTAGAAGTTTTAGAAAATAAATGTAAATTAAGTAGTTTTTAACATATTTTCTGTAATTTTGAATAACAATTCTGGTAGTTTGACCAAAAATTATAGTATGTGAATTTATGATATTTTGTATATTAAATAACAAAATTTTCAATCAAATTATTTGAATGTTAACTTAAAATTTCAGAAAATAGATATAAAATACGTAATTTGAAGTACAATATCTATAGTTTTGAATGACAATTATAGTAGTTATACAAATCATTCTAGTAAGTAAAATTCTAGTATTCTCTTTCTCAAATTTCAGAATTACTACTTAAATTATCAGAATTAGTACTGAAAATTATAAATATTTAATGTAGATTGTGTAAGTTTTAGTTAAAATTCTGTAAATTTTAATGAACATTCCGGTAGCTTGACTAAAATTACAGTACGTCAAATTCTGGCATTTTATTTTTCAAATTCTAGAAATCGCACTATAATTATCATAATTTGAACTATAAATTTTAGAAAGTAAATGTACATTTTATAAGTTTTATTATACTTTTTGTAATTTTAAATGATAATTTTGGTTGTTTGATAAAAAATTTTAGCAGGTCAAATTCTAGTATTTTAGTTCTCAAATTTTAAAATTTTTAATAAAATTATCAGAATATTAACTAAATGTTTTAAAAAAATTTACAGTAAATATTGTGTTAGTTTCCGTACATATTTTGTAATTTTTAATAGTAATTCTAGTAGTTTGACCAAAAATCTAGTAGGTCCTAATATTTTATTTTTTCGATTTCATAATTTTTAATGAAATTATCATAATTTAAACTAAACGTTTCAAAAAAGCATATGTAAATTGTGTAAGTTTTAGTCGAGATTATGTAATTTATAATGACTATTTCGATAATTTAATAAAAAATTTCAGTAGATTAAATTCTGGTATTTGGTTTATCAAACTTCAGACATTTGCATCAAATTATTATAATTTTAGCTAAAAATTTCAAAAAAAATTATTGTAAATTATGTAAGTTTTGATAAATATTATGTAAATTTAAATAACTATTTCAGTAATTTAACTAAAATTATAATATGTCAAATTCTGATATTTTATTTCTCAAATTTTGAAAATCACACTATAACTATCTGAATTTCAACTAAATTTTTTACGAAGTTTATGTAAATTATGTAATTTTCAGTAAGAATTCTGTTAATTTGAATTACTATTTTGGCAGTTTGACTGAAATTCTAGTAGGTCAAAATTAAGTATTTTATTTTAAAATTTCAAAAATTGCACTATAACTATCAGAATTTTAACTAAAATTCTTAGAAATTTGATTTAAAATTTCTAAGTTTCAATATATTTTTTATAATTTTGAATGATAATTCTGGTGGATAGACAAAAAAATCTAGTATATTAAATTTTGATATTTATTTCTCAAATTTTGAAAATCGCACTATAACTATCTAAATTTTAACTAAATTTTTTACAAAGTAAATGTAAATTATATAATTGTCATTAAGAATTCTGTTAATTTCAATTACTATTCTGGTATTTTGACTAAAATTCTAATAGGTTAAAATCAGGTATTTTATTTTCAGAAATTTGATTTTAAATTTTGTAAGTTTTAATATATTTTTTGTAATTTTAAATAATAATTTCGGTGGTTAGATAAAAAATTCTAGTAGGTCAAATTCTGATATTTCATTTCTCAAATTTCAGAAATTTTAATGAAATTATCAGAATTTTAACTAAAAGTTTCAGAATATTGATTTAAATTGTATATGTTTCAGTATATATTTTATAATTTTTAATGATTATTCCGGTATTTTGACTAAAATTCTAATATGTGAAATTCTGACATTTCATTTTTGAAATTTTAGAAATTTTAATAAAATTATTAGAATTATAATTAAAGTTTTAGAAAATCATTGTTAATTGTATAACTTTGAATAAATATTTTGTAATTTTGAATAATTATTTCGGTATTTGGACTAAATATTCTAGTAGGTCAAATTCTAATATTTCATTTCTCAAATTTCAATATAAATATCTGAATTTTAACTAAAATTTTCAGAAAGTTGATATAAGTTATGTCATTTGCAGTAGTTTGACCAAAATTCTAATAGGTCAAATTTTAAATTTTTTTATTTCTCCAATTTCAAAATTTTTAACTAAATTATCGGAATTTTAACTAGAAATTTCAGAACATTTATCTAAATTGTGTAAATTTAAGTATATATTATGTAATCTTTAATGATTATTCAAGTATTTTTTTTTCTAAAATTCTAGTAAGTCAAATTATAATATTTTATTTTCCAAATTTTAAAATTATATTCAAATTATCAAAATTGTAACTAAAAATTTTGAAAAATTAATGAGTAATGTAAGTTTCAATACATATTTTTTAATTCTCAATAATAATTCTTGTAATTTGACAAAAAAAATTCTAGTTTGTTAACTACTAATATTTTGGTATTAATTTATAGAGTCTTCACTCAAAATATCATAATTTTGACCATAAGTTTCATAAAATTATTGAATATTCTGTAATTTTGAATTGTGTTTCTATAATTTTGTATAAATATTATGATGTTTTAAGTATAAATTCTGGTAAGTCATATTATAATTATATGAAATTTAAATTTTGGAATCACATATCAAATTAGTTTATCTAAAATCTACATAATGGATTTTTTTTTAATATATCAAATAACTTTATCTGCAAATTACATAATGAAATTTGCATTTTTCACTAATAAATCACAAATATTAGACACATTTGTTTCAATTTGCAAGGTGTTATGCAAAATATCAATTTCATTAAATTATGTGAACTTCTCCATAGTTTCTTTTTACACCTCATAATTTTAACCTTTTTTTTGTTGTAGATTCTATAAAGTTTCATGGTAGCAACCTCAAAAGAAAAATGTGTGGTTGAATTCGACGATCTTGATTTAGCTAGTAATGAAGATACTTTAGAAGGAGATGATGAAATGAATAATAATGACTTTGTGCCTTCAAGTTTTGGCGATATTAATGATAGTTTATCACCAGTAGAATGTCAGCGTGCTAATATAAGTGATAATGAGTTACAAGATTTGTCTAAATTGACTTATGATCAAATAATAATAATGAAATTCTCTTCACTAAATGAAGCAGAAATATTTTATACTGCACATGCATCACATTGTGGATTTGGTGTTCAAAAGTGGTCAATGCAAAAAGATGTTAAAGGGAATCCTAGAATATGAGTAATTGTGTGTCAAAAGGAAGGAAGAAGGAGCGAACAATGGCTGAATCTAGCTGGTAGAAAGAGAACACCAAGGGACAATATACGAAAAGATTGCCCAGCTCAATTTCGCGTCAAGTATGACCGATCTAATCGCATATGGGTTGTGACTAAATTAATTTTAGAGCATAGCCATGATTTGGTGCCATGAGAACATGTACATTTCTTAACCACACATAGGAAGATGGATGGACTAGCAAAGTTAGAAATTTCTGCTTTGAGACAGTGTAGATTAAGAACCATGAAAATAATTAATTTACTGGGAAAACAATATGGGGGTTATGATAAGATGAGTTTCACTTGAAAGGATGTGTACAATTATGTCCAGAGTGAACGAGGTTATGACATTATTGATGTTAATGTGAAGGGATTACAATTATATTTTCAGTCAAAAAGGTCTATTAATCCATGAATTTTTTTTGACAAATCCATATGTGATGACAACCGATTGGGCAACCTTTTTTTGGCAGATTCGGTTAGTTGTTTTGATTACTCTATTTTTGGTGATGTCATTGCATTTGATTCGGCCTTTAAAAGAAATAAATATGAGAAGCCCCTTGTCATCCTCACTGGCGTAAATCACTATCACCAAACCATTATATTTGGATACGTTATCTTGGTCAATTTAACGTGGAAAAATTATACATGGATGTTAAACACTATGTTATCATGTATGGGGGGGAGAAGGCCTAGGTCAACTATCATGGATGGAGAGCAAAGCATGATCAAGGCTATGTTTGAAGTCCTTCCTGAAGTTATTCATCGTTTACATGCATTCCATATTAAAAGAACTATGCAGCGAAGATTCCTCAATCCAAAATTTTTAAAAGATTTTTCTAATTTGATGTGGAAAAGGATGGAGCCAAGTGAGTTCAATTTAAGTTGGTTAAAGATGGTTAACAAGTTCTAATTTGAACATAATGACTGGGTTACAAAAATGTATGAAAATCATGAAATGTGGGCAGAGACTTTTTTGAAGAGTCATTTCTTTGCATACACATGTACAACTTCGAGATGTAAGGAATTGCATGCGTACTTAAATAGATTTGTGCATAGACATTTATGCTTTCACAAGTTCCTCCAATAATTTACACAGTCGTTGCAAGAATTAGAGAGAGGAAATCTGAATTGGATCATCTATCTAGGTATGCATTATTAAGTTGTAAATGAGAAAAATTATATAAATTGGTGTCATTTTAATACAAAATGCAGCTAACACCCTTCATATATTTATTGTAGGTATGGTACACCAATTTGCACACATCTATTATGTCAATTAGAAATTCCAGCTGCAACTATGTACACCAGAGAATCGTTTAAGGCATTTAAAGAACAACTAGACCAAGTGGTCGCTTATAAGAATTATTGCCAACATCAGTTAGAAGGAAGGCGATGAAAGCATTTTGCTATAAGATTTGATTCAAGAAATACGGTTCGAGAGGTGATATATGATTTAGATGAAAAAAGATTGCATTGTACTGCCAATTGTTTGAATCTACTGGCTTTCCATGCCTGCATATGCTTTATGTGATGCGAGTAGAGCATTTGAAAACACTCCCGGTATCATGTGTAGTGTCCCGATGGACAAAAGATGCAAAATCATCCACTTGTAATAGTAATTCAAATCCCAGCTTCCCACCAAACGTCATGTCTAGCATACGCTTTGGAATGTTGGCATCAATGTAGAGGACCTTGTCCCGTATTGCTTCTAGGAGTCAAAAAACTTTTTAGCTTGTTAGAGATGAAATAGGGCGGTTAACAAAATTAGTCACAAATGTCGAGGTCCCTCACAATTCAGCTAACAAAGGAGAATAATTCACTAACATAATTAATCCATCTATACAATCCAAGCCAGGTAATAGCAATGTAAGCAAGAAGAGCAAATTGGTATAAAAATGCTCACTTTGTAAAATAGCTGGACTTGACTTACATGTCTGAAAAAATTTGATGCGCCACACCTTCATACGTCGTCATCAAATTATGTGGATCACATAAATATAGAATCTTCAATCTTTGTAAGTTCACATTTTATTTGTTGCAAATGGCTCATCCATCCTTCGAATATGTTTGTACACTTGTTAAAGTAGCTATGTTTTATATTTTTTTTTCAAGAGGCACCTACTCATGCCACAGGAAGTAATTCATTCACAAAACTTTTGAATTATGCTTCAACCAATATGATAACCAGTAATTTACAATGGCTAAATAGCTTGCCTATTTATATGTCAAAATTTTCATAAAAAGACAACCAAAGTTTGATGAACGGTATTCCATGAAGACAAAATGTAATTTTGTGAAGTTACAATTTAGCCATGGCATTTTGAAACTATATTAAGATGTAGTGAAAATCTAGTATTTTGTGCAATTACCGGAGTTTCTGGAATTATATTACTACATAAAATCATTCGAATTTAGCACTAAAATTCTGCATCGGTTTAATATCATAAAAGGATACCACCAACACCCTTTACAACCTCATAATATCACGCCCATTAACCAATATTTCCTATAACATATTATATCTATTCTAAATTATCATGTATAATTGAACTTGAAATTTTATATAAACCATCAGTAGCAGTAATTACAACCACAAATTATATCTTCATAAGATATAATCGCTCAATGTAATATAATATTTGTACATTTTTTTTTACAATTGAAGAAGTAAAATTAGCAAAAAGTATCAAAATCTATATTTACACCAAAAAATCATACTGCTGCTTCATAAAATCATGCAGATTCCATAATAAAGTTTTGCATGTTATTCAAAAACCATTCAAAATATAATACCTTATCGATGCAGCAGCATATGCCAAATGTACCAAAAAAAAGAATCATTAGAGGGACTATATACCATATAATATTATATTAGTATATCACCAACACCCTTCACAATCTCATTAGACACTTAATTGCATTTGCTCCGTTTTGATTTAACATTCTGTCGGTTTGCTCGGCTTTATTTTAACCTTTCACAATATTCATGATGCAACATTGCATGCCTAATAACTTCTTTTTTGACATTGTTGTGCGGACTGGTTACAATTCAGTATAAGATTTCTGCCCGAATGTTGGACTTGTTACTATCAAAATGTTATTCTCGCTACGAAGACAAGAAAATTTTGTTTATTAAAATTAACCATTGAAATATATAAAACAAAATCGATCAAAGCGCATACTCATAATGGAAGTACAACAACATACCAATTCATCTAGCCCAAGCTCATGTTGTTGCATTAAGTTAATTACGTATATCCCACAATCATAGCTATAATGAATTAAAAGACACATTACATTGACAATCAAATATTTATGTCCATTAATTTATACTTCAAGTAATAGGACAAAGTCATAAATCTTACGAGTTTTCCTGTTGCTTAATAGGAATCTCTTCTAGAGTGAATGTCGATGGATCGTGTTTCCTAATGTAAGAAACCGGAGACTTGAAGGACGGATGTTCAAAAAGCGGACTGAGGCTATCAAGCTGTAAACTCAATGTGACAGTAAATAAAAATTCATTCATTATCATAATAACTATAAAACTTAGACATATCACTTACAATTACTTTGCAATCCACTAAACGAGGGTTCGAATCAGTTGTAGGCAAACTGTCAAATATACAGCCTCTACCATCACGATAGAGTACTACTAGTAAATACCAGTGGGATAGCCTATCGTCATACATCGGAATAAATATTTGTATTCACCAAAATAGTAAATAATGTAAAGACGCATAGAAATAGAAAACAAAAGTGATATTATTTTGAAATTAGATATGAAATTAACAAAACAATCATATACGAAAGGAACTTCATTTACGGGAATATTGGTGAAATTTTGGTATGTCAGCCAAAGAAACTTCATTTTCAGAAGAAGTTCCATGGATAACCTATCCAAATTATATCATTTAGAGTATAATCACATATCCAAATTAACTAAATAAAGTATAATCTTATAATATAAAAAAAGCAGTTTTGAAATGATCAGCATTAGTTTTAATCAAAATATGCATACAAACGTTTGCTCATATATAATAAGACATAAGGACTAGGTAAAACTAGGCAACAAGCAAAGGACAATATCTCTTTCTCTAAATATTGAGAGCGACATGCAGACCTTCTCAAAGGCTGCGTAATAGCAGAATCCACTAAAATAACATCTTCAGAAGCACTTACTTTAACTTTATTAGGGGGCGAAGTTTTCATCACAGGTGTTTTCATCACATCAAAATCAAGGTCCGCCCTCATGCTTGCAGGGGTTGTTGCTTCAGGGTGTTCCTTTTCTCTAGGCTGCTTACAGCTTAGGCAAAAGGTTGAAGTTGACATAAGATCTTGTATTTTGGCAACCTTTGTATTCAAACTTTCATATTTCTTATCCAATGAATGAAATTTTAGTTCAATAAAATCATGAAGACGCCCAACTTCAGTTAAAATCAAAATTTTAATGTTTGCATACTCATTTGTGCTCTGCAAGCAATCATCCAAAATACAACATAAGTTATGGATACTGATTGTAACTTGATTACTTTACTTTAAAATCTAATATAAATTCTTTAAAAACAATCGCAAATTAGAAATGAAAACCACTAACTTGCTCAACCTTGGACTCGCACTCAACAAATGTGTCAAAATTTAATCCTCCTTCTCGTACAATGACTACCTATAGAAATACTAATTGTTATAAAATTGGCGCATCAAATAACTAATTGTGTAAATAAGCATAGGGAAGACAGTTATCATAATTTCTAATTAATTACTAAAATACCTCTTTACTATCAAAACCTCCCCTGGCTTTGACCCAAACGTATGTAGCTTTTACTTTCACATCATTCCAAGAGACAACTCATGGAAGTGTAAGGATATGATGAGCAGGTAAGGAGCGACCAAACTGGACATGCTCGACATAAAAAATTTGAAAATGAAAGATACATAGTTATAAGTTGCATTAGGTTACAATTTAATATTCATAAGCTAAATTTAACATATACACAATGCAATAATTTTACCTCAAGCAATATAGTGCAACCATGAAGCTGCAGAGATGACATTGGATCTTCGTTTTTCAAAGAAAAATTAGTTACTACCCTTTCAATACCCGCTAATAGCCCATCCAAAACATACTTTGACCAATTCAGTTTGGAAAGGTTATTTGCATACTTCATGGCTCTTAAAACATCATGGCTTATATAATAAGATGTTGTTGGTCTTAAAACATAATCCGACGCCAACAACAAGAAATGGGCCTTCCAATTATCGTTGTAATCATTTGTTCACATCTCTTCCAAAATCTCATTTCGAATTGCCTTAGTTTTTCACAGACCATATATTTCACACATCTCACTTTGGTTAAATTTTATCTTCTTGATATCCAAGCTACCTGATACTACACCTAAAAGCTGAGATACATGCTCCTCTGATAATAATATCTTTTGCCCATGCACATTCAATGTATTAAAACTAACATCAAAATGATGCATTGATTCGACAATCATTGCAACTCTACACCTCATAATGTTTATTTCTAGTAATCATGCAAGCTCATTCCCTTTATTACTTCCTTCTCTTCATCCTTAAAATTTTCAACTAATTTCTTAAAATGTATTAATCCAAGACATAATCTCGGATACCTCTGAAAAGAAAAATAAAAAAAATCAACATATTATAATATACTAATCACAATTACATTAAGTAATTTATAATTTCCATAGCATGAAATTTTTATCTTTAGGTTTTTGGACTTGCTATTCCTACCCATTGTAGCCGCTTCATTTACATCAACAACCATTTCAGCCTCAGGTACTTCGTGTGAAAAAACTAACCTTCTTTCCATGACTGAAATGGAAAAAAAAATTTTGATTTTTTTTAATTTTACAAAATATTTTTGAAATACTAAATGATAAATTTAAAGAAAAGAAAATGAAATGATGCATACCATTCACAAATTAAGAGAAGTTTTAAAATTCAATTTAAAATATGTACATGGATATTTATCAAACTACAATACCAAAAAGATGTAGTAAAAACTATAAAATTTTAGTAGCATTAGAAAATTACAGTAAATTACAGAGTTGCAGCAAAAAATTAAAGTAAACTAACCAAAAATTATAAAATTATAGTTGAATTATGCAAAAAATTACAGAAAAATCTCCAAAACATTGCAGATTTGTAGCAGAAATCTGCAAAAAAATTGAACAATCAGTGTAAAAGTTTGCAGAAAATTACAAAATTCCAGTAATAGATTTTTAATTTTGCCAAAAATTTTTAATTTACTGTATTAAAAAATTATAAATATGTATATATTTTTCTCTATGTTTTTATTTTTTTGTAATTCTAAAATTGTGTTCCTCACAAATATATAAAGTTAATATATGTTCTAAGTCAAAAGTTGGTCTTATATGTCATATTGATTTAGCACATTAAACTTCCAATATCATATATCTCAGACTAACCAAATTAGCTTTTACAAATTATTGCTTTGTATTTTTGGATGGTTAAATCACAAATATCAGACACATATGTTTCAATTTGCAAGTTTATATGCAAAATATCCAAATAATTAAAGTATGTGAACTTATTGATGGTGTGCTTTTGCCGCGATGGGCTTTCGAAACCCAACGCATTAAATATTCAGACCTTATAGTAGCCATATGCAACGCAAGGGTAAAGGCATTAAGAATTGTGTTATAAAAGCAAGTTGAAATGGCTGAGCAAATGGGTCTAAGACTCTGTAATTCTGACAGTTTTGAGTAACAATTATGTAATTTTGAATAACATTTCTGGCAGATTAGTTATTGATGATATTCTATAATTTTCATTAGACTTTCTAAAATTCCGAATGATAATTTTGGTAGTTTAAATAAAAATTTTAGTAGGTCAATTTTTTGTATTTTCTTTATTAAATTTCAAAAATATTACTTAAAATATCATAATTTTAACTAGAAGTTTCAGAAAATGGATGTAAATTACGTAATTTTTAATAGGAATTCTTTAATTTTGAATAACAATTTCAGTAGTTTGATCAATAATTCTAGTATCTGAATTTTTATATTTTTGTTATTCAAATAATAGAAATTTCACTCAAATTATCTAAATTTTAACTAAAACTTTAAGAAAATGGATATAAATTATGTAATTTGAAATATATTTTTTATAAATTTAAATGACAATTATGATTATTTGATAAAAAATTCTAGTAAGTCAAATTATAGTATTTTGTTTAGAAAATTCAGAATTATTACTGAAATTATTAGAATAGCTACTTAAAATTATAGAAATTTAATGTAAATTGTGTAAGTTTTTGTTAAAATTCTATAAAATTGAATGATCATTCTGGTAGTTTGACTAAAATTATAGTAAGTCAAATTCTAATATTTTATTTCTCAAATTTTAAAAATCACACTCTAACTATCATAATTTGAACTACAGTTTCAGAAAGTTTTTAGTAAAGTTTTGACCAAAAATTCCTAGTAGGTCAAAATCTGATATTTCATTTCTCAAATTTTATAATTTATAATTAAATTATCAGAATTTTAACTAAAAGTTTCAAAAAAATAAATATAAATTGTATAATTTTCAGGAGACATTCTGTAATTTTAAATGATCATTCTACTTATTTGACCAAAATTCTAGTAGATCAAATTCTGGTATTTCGTTTCTCAAATTTCAGAAATTTTAATCAAATTAATAGCATTTTAATTAAAAGTTTTTAGAAAATCATTATACATTATATAAGTTTCAGTAGGTTGTAATTTTTAATGATTATTTAGATAGTTTGACTAAAATTCTAGAGGAGTTAAGTTACTCTATTTCACCCTAGCACTATCAAAAATAACTTGGAATAGAAACAAAGCAACTGTAAGCAAATATATCACTAAATTTATAACAATCAATTTGGAGGTGATTAAAGTACATTCTTAGAGTAATTCTTTATTATCTTATCCACTCAAGAAAAATGGTTAATGCATGCATGAAGAGAACTCAAATGTATTTTGATCATAATAAATCTAATTCTTTTTGAATTTCTAGTTAGTGAATTCAGGCTGTGATTATATTTTCAATAGACAGTAACAATATTAATATCCATCGACCCAAACTACAAATTAACTCACCTCAATCCACAGACGACATCAATGGTGAGAACCGTGATGAAGTGCAACGGATTTTCACTTCTCAGGGCTAAACAAACAATAAAAATGCAATAATTAAATACCCAACAAACAAAACTCAAAAGGATGTTAAAAGAAATAAATTTGAACAACTCCAATCTTAATGGAGCCCCAACGACAGATAGACAAAAATGATGAGAGGGGTAGCAATGAGGAGAGACAATGATGGTGATGAAGAGAAATATAAACATCCAAAACAATAAAAATTAAAAAACCAATAGTTAGTTGATGTAGCAAAAATGTAGGTTAAATTTGGCAAAAAATAACATTGAAAAGAAATGAAATAAAAAAATTAACCGCATAGATTGGAACTACTGGTTACACAAGTTTGAAAACATAAATCAGTAGATACTATCGTCATTCCAATAAACATAAATCTCCCCATCCAGCCTATCCAGCCACTAAAAATCCTTAAGAACTCTAATCTTTCTTTATTGATATCCTTGTTAACTCTCATAAATAACTAAGGAAGGTGCATGCAGAAATAAATAAAAAATCAAAAGCATCGAAAACGACTTTAAAAAAAGATGTGTTTATTAGCTTTAATGATGATCCCATTCCACTTTTATTTGTCTTTCATTGACTCCATATAACCAACAATACAACCAAAACAAACAATACACTAATTAACCTAGCTCAAAATTTAACAAACCTTTAAAAAATCAAAGAAAGAGAGTAAAAGTAAAACCTTTTGTTGATATTGTCCAAGCTTCAGACGCTGAGTATTGAGAGAGAGAGTTGTGCGATTTTCTAACAAATTCAACGAAACTCTAAAATTTCTAACAACAAAACCTAAAAACAGATTAACAAAAACAAAAAGAAACTAAAGCTTACTTGAAAATTTGATGAAACGACAAATCAATAGCTCTGATAATTTAATGAAATTGATTGTGACAAATGATATGAAAACCCAAATTAGTTGCTCTTTGATGAGTGGTGATGCAAATCGAGATCCGATTGCAACTTAACAGTACGCTTATCCCTAATATAATCAATACATCCTCCCGAACAATATACAATGAGTAAGTTAAAATCAAAGGGAAGAATGGGAGCTTGAGCAATGAAGGCAAAAATGGAGAATAAAATGCAGAGATGTTGAACGTTAAGAGAAAACATTTTCCATTATATTATATAAAAACAATGAAGAATAGCTAAACAATAATACGAGTAAAAGCACTTACCTTATACTATAGAAAAATCAAGACTTGCCGCCTTGTGTGTCAATTTGTTGCTGCTTGGATTCAACAATGATGCAGATCGAGACCCAATTGCGGATCAAAATAGAGAGATTGTCAGTGAAGAAGGAGAGAGATAGCGAGAGAGAGAGAGAGAGAGAGAGCGAGGGAAGGAGGCTGAGTGGAGGGAGAAAGAAAAGGAAAAATTACATACCTTTGTCCGATCGCAAGAACTAGACACTAGACACTTGAACGGCGATACAAGAACAATCGCAAGAACTAGACACCAAACGGCACACACTGAACGTCGAGTTACAAATGGATAGGAATTACGGTTTTAAAGCTTTTTATACTATAGGATAATGATAAGGTGTATCTAATCTTACAATAAGTATTTTTAACATCAATGGTCCAAATTTTTTCAATACATCCAACGACTTATAATCTTCTCATTTGAAATGGAGTTAGGTGACTCCATTTCAAATGGAATCACTGTAGCACTACCATTCATGGAGAATATATTCATATTATGGGATAAGATATACCTCTGGGGGTGGGCAAAATTCAATTAACCGATCGAATTTTTAATTAATTGATCAAAATTTTGATTTAGTTAATCGAATTTCAAATAATTCGGCCTGTTCGGTAGAAAGAAGTTATAAAAATTCAGTTTTTAGTTTAGTTAATAATTAACTGATTCGGTTCGGTCAGTTAACTATTAACCGAATTTTTTTAAAAAAAATATTTATTTATTAATTTTTGTGTAATTTTTTAATTATATTAATTTTTTTTACTCTAAATATAAACTTTTATTGCAAAATAAAGTTATTTTTTTGTTTTTAATAAGTTTTATTTAGTTATTTAATTATATTAATTTTTTTAAATAAAATTTTTATTATAAAATTAAAAAAAATTGATATGTTCGATTAATTAACCAAACTGATTCAATTTCTATTTCGGTCGATTCGGTTAAAAATATTTAAAAAATTCGATTCGGTTAATCGGTCGGTTTGATCAATTAATTAACCGAATTGACCGATACCCACCCCTATATATCAATGCATTCAAAATTTTTTTTTTCTAATCAATATAAGGCCATATGATGAGTACTTAGCCACAAACTCTAACAAGGATCACCTCCTTATATCCGCTTGCATACAAACACAAGCTATCGAGACAGAAGACATAATCCATTCAATTCAATTAATAACTTAAAGGATGTTTAGCCTAGTTTATAAGTTGATCAAACTATTTTATAAGCTCTAAACTTAAACTGATGGTTTTACTTAAATAATTTTATGAGCTTAAAAGTTAAAAAAAAATAAGTTGAGAATATCAGTTTAATCTATAATCAATTTGTGTTAACAAAAAGATATCTATGATCAATTAATGACAAAAAATAAATCATAAATTTTGTAGTTGCATTCATGTCCCAACATTTTAAGAGATTTCGAGTTTGAATTTTATACATGAAGCTATGTTAAAATTGAGTAAAGAGAGTTTTATTACTCTTATTGTCTGATCTAGCTCAATTCTGAAATGATAATTTACAAAAAAAAAAAAAAACATTGACAACAACAGCCCACCTTAATTTATAGAGTATTTTTATTTTTATTTTTCCAAATCTGCACTAACACTTTCTGTTTTCACTTCTACATCTAGCCATTGAATTTCAAGTCCTTATTTGGCTTTGGAGATCATGTTATGGATGGAGACTGATGGTTTTAATCCCAAATCTATCATCTTGTTTACTAAGGCCTCAATCTCTTGCCACTTACCATCCTTGCACAAAACTCCAGTTATAGAACAATAGCTACCCACATTGGGAAACCAATCCTTTATCCTTCATTTCTTCCGGTAACCTCAAGGCCCTAAAGGAGCTGCCTTCTTTGCAGTAACCATTTATCATTGTATTGTCTATCACATCACTAGGTTCCAACTTTATTTTACCCATTGATCTAAAAAGCTTTGATGGACCATTCATGTTACCTTTTATGCACAAACCATAGATATAGACGTCAGGCACCAAACCAGCCTTCTCCATAGAGGAAAAATTTTGACATGCTTTATCTATGTCCTCAAGCAGAACATGCTCATTAATTATGATTGTATATGTCACTTTAGATGAAGAAATGCCTCTCTCCCCCATCTCCATTGCTAAATTGGTTACAGCAACCCAATTTCCAGCATTAGAATATCCTTTACTTAGAACATTATAATTTACCAAAGATGGAGATAGACCATCTGACTTTAATTGGAAGAAATTCAAAGCTTTATCTAACTTCTTGACTACAAAAGCTATGCATTAGTATGTTATATGTGACTAAAGTTGGACTAATGCAAGCTCCCTTCATTTGATCCATCAGCTTCTCAGCTTCCCAAACGTTCATCTCTCTGCACACCCCCAATTGAAGTATTCTAGGTAACAACATTGCATGTCACACCTCTCTTAAACATTTCATTGAGCAGTTCATAAGTTTTATATATTTTCCATTCATTGCAATATTACTCATTGATGACGCAGTTGTAAGTATGTAAATTAGGAAAAACCCTATCAAGTTGCATCTTCTCATTTAACTCAAACTAATCATTTTTAAGTCCCTTCTTAAAGCACCCATTAATCAAAAACTATTTAAGTATACTGATTACCAACCAAACCCAGCTCTCCCATCTTAATAAACAACAGTTTTGCTCTTTCAATATCACCATTCTTACAAAAACCATCAATTAAAGTAGTATATATAACAGCATTTGGAGAAAAACCAATCTCCTCCAACTGAGCCAGTAGATCAAAACCTCTATTCAAATCACCAATTTCACAACAACCCTTAATCATTATCCCATAACTCTAAATATCCAACTTAACTTGTCCTTTTGTTTCTTTAAAAACTAACCAGATTCTGTCAAAACAGCTTGATTTAATAAGAGAATCCAAAAGACTATTAAAAGTATTTGGTCTAGGAACAATGCCTTTATCGACCATTTGACTAAAATAAAACAAAGCTTCTTCTGTTGAGCGAGATTGAACATAAGCATTGTCGATTTATTCATAGAGGAAGGTATTGATTGCTTGGTTTGAACTAGAAATGGGTTGAGTTAGATAGTGTAGAAGAGATGAAAGGGTGAAGAATGGAGAGGAAATTCGATTAAAGAGACACTAGAGTGATAGATTGGGCATAGAATAGAAAGTTGAAGTTAAGGGATGGTGAAGACTGAAGGAAATGGATTGTCGAGTGGGGTTAAATCCTTAGTGAATTGAGGAATTGAAAAAGCCAGAGAACTTTTAATGGCCGGAGTTTCACCATTTTTGGAATGAGAAGGAAAGACTGGCAGGGGATTAGCTGTTGCATGTTCGAGACATGTGAAAGCTGCTACCTGCAGATGTAGTTTTGCACATGGCAATTTTGGGGTAAATTACTAAATCAATCAAGCTCAAAAAAAAAATATAGTAAACCAGTAATTTAAAATTTTTTTTATTAAAATTTATGATTTAACAAACAAAAAATTAATCATACCAATACCTTATAAAATCATAACCAAATGTCATCCAGCATATCCTAAAAAAATAAAACCATCGGCAACTGTAGCTTTATTCTTATTACTTTGATTATGGGTGGATTATGTTTGTATTGGATTAATTCATTCTAAATATATAATTAAAGTCAATATAAATATGATTCATTTATTAATCGTATTGATACGAATATAACACAAAATAAAATAGATTACACGAGTACGACATACATAATATATTTACTTAAAATGAATTATATACGAGTTATATAATCCGACATGACCTGTTTAATCCACATAATATTTTTAATATAAAATAAATTTGTATTCTTAAATAATCATTTAAAATATTATTTATAAAATAAAACTAAGATTAAAATAATTTTAAATCTTAAATGTATTAAAAATTTATTAAAAATAAATAAAAAATAAAATATATAACTCAATATGAAATAAAATGATGTGTGTATATTATAATTTAGTATTAGAACTTAGTAATAAAAAAATAAATAATATATAGTTGACAATATAAATTTTACAATGAAATTTTTGAAAACTTTATTTATTTTTTCTATTTGAATTTTTTTTATAAATTTTATTCTAAATTTTAAATAAAAAAGTTATTTGATATAAAATATAAAAAATTGGATTATTTAAATTATAAAAATTATTTAATTTTTAATATTTGATTTAGAAAATAATTTCTAAAAATTTATAAAAGATTAAATTTAAATTAATTTATAATAAAATAATTTAATAATTCAATGAAATTAATAAATTTTTAATAAAAATCTAAATAAATTATTTCTAAATAAAATAATAATGCATTATAGAATAATATAATTATAATAATATATTAAAATATATAATATATATTTTTATTCTCTTAGAGCAAATAATAATAAAATTATGTAATTTTATATTTTATAAAAACTACGTCATTTTAATTAACGAGTTACAATAAATTCATGTCAAATGATCTGTTTAAAATTATATTATAAATGAATCAATCCGTTTTTAATCCTAATCCATTAAAAATTAATTCTAATTTATTAATTTTATAACATCGTATTTGGATGTCATTATTCATTTTGATATTAATTAAAAGCAAATGCTGTACATTTGAAAAAAAATATAATAATCAATTTTAGGCCAACTAATAAGTTAAAGGAAAATAATTTTTTAAAAAAAGAAAATAGAGTTTATCTTTGTAAAAATGTTTGCCAATATGAAATTGCCATTATTAAATTTTCTAAAATAAATAAATTAATTATGGAAGAAATTTATATTTGATTTTTCTGAAAAATAAATATTGAATTAATTTGAGACAAGGAAGAGACATTTTCTTTCTACTTAAATAATTAACTATTTCACTATCAGATAAATTGAGAATAAATATACAATAACAATAACTAAGCCTTAGTCCTAAATAAGTTGGGATCGGCTGTATGAATCCTCAACAAAATAAGCTCAAAAGACATTAAAAAAAGATACTTCAGCTTTAGACCCCTTTTAAAATATAAATTTTACATCTTTATTCAAATCTATCATTAATTAAATCCGCATCAAATAGATGTCAATTACTCAGTTGCTAACTAGTTAGATTGTCGGCCGGCTACGGGGCCAGATGAGGCAATTTGATTTGAGCTTTTACTTATTAAACAGTTTTGTCTTCTGAATTTCACAAATAAACAATACCTGTATGGTTGAAAAATTACAACCTTTTTTTCTTTATTAGTAATTTTTAATTAAAGCACTATTAAGTTAAATTTATCAATGTTACCCTCTGGATTTTAATTTTTAGTAATTTAATCCAAATTGAGAAAGAAAGCATCTCTTGAAAGGTTAGGGATTGAATTGAATTATAGTAAAATTAGAACTAATTCTGGCAATTAATGTTTATTTTTTACCAACTTAAATTGAATTGTTATAATTAATCATAAATGTTTTTTTTAATCAATTTAAGCTTGACTCATTTGATATTTCCTTTTCATTTGCCGGACTTTTAATTTGGGTTATAAATTTAAAATTACTAATTTTCTTTCTTAATACTTAAAAAAAATTACCTTTAAATGAGGTTTTTCAATTGTTGAAATGATAAATTTAAACTGTTTATTGCTACTTACATCAAATGTAACCGTTAATAATAATTGCACGAATTGATATATAAATAAACTTTATTATTTTTTATTTAAGAGCTTTATTTAAGCAATTAATGGTGGTTGGACTAAATTTAGTGCAGATTAATTTAAAATCGATGTTAATGCAGTTTGATAGATACGAATAATATTGACATGGATTCCGTTGATAGAAACAGCTTTCAAATATTAATAGATGAATCAGAATAATTATAAATTTTAATTTAATTTAAATAATTAAAAAAAAAGAAAAATTAATTTAAATTAATTTAGATAAAAATAATTTAAAATAATTTTATTATATTATATTTATTAAAAAATATAGTTTTAAATTAAATAAAATAAAAAAATTAATTAATTTGATATTAAAGTTTTGTTGTTGTAATTGTATTATAATTAAAATTAAAATTTATAATTACTCCTTCAGTAGAAATGTGTGCCAAATTCAGAAACGTGTGGCTCATCCTATTCATGCCAAGATTTTTCATTCTTCATATTTGGGTTCTATAATTAATGAGTATTTATTTTTTTACATTTAAAATTTGTAGTATTCAATTAATTTTTTATTATTAAAATAATTCGCTTTCGTAATCTATTTTTAGAATTTTCTTTTTCTAATGCATAAATTATTTTTTAATTTATATTTTTTGTCTGCTGTAAATTATACACGTGTACACATCTATTCAGTTTAACATTAAATGATACATATCAACCTGGGCCCCGCATTTCCAACTCTTTTTTCTTTTTTAATTTTTTTACCAAATTACCATTTCATCAGTTCTATCAAAGTCTTCTTGCATATTTGCAGTCTGCTGTTTGTCACTTTCTCGACTTTCATTCAAAACGATGGCAAAACCTTTTCTTCCACTCCTGCTATTCCTCTTTCCCCACTTCTTTTTCCTTTTCTTCAACGGCGCCAACTCAATCGGCGTTAACTATGGGACTGTTGCTGACAACCTTCCTCCACCTTCTCAAGTAGCCAATTTCCTCAAAACTCAAACCACCATCGACCGTATCAAGATCTTCGATGCCAATCCTGACATCCTCCGTGCCTTCGCAAATACCGGAATTTCAGTAACCGTCACTGTTGGTAACGGTGACATCCCTCCCCTTGCCAAGCTTCCTGCTGCTCAAGCATGGATCGCCGCCAACATTTTACCGTTTCACCCTCAAACAATCATTAAATACATAGCGGTTGGGAACGAGATCCTCGCAACGTCTGATAAATTGCTAATAGCAGACACTTTACCTGCCATGAAAGCTCTCAAATCAGCTCTTGAACTTGTTAATGTCACTACTATTCAAGTCTCGACCCCTCACTCATTAGGTATATTATCCTCATCTGAGCCACCGAGTACTGGCCGATTTCGGAAAGGCTACGATACAAGAATTTTCGTCCCGATTCTCGAATTTCACCGCCAAACAAAGTCTCCTTTCATGGTTAATCCATATCCATACTTTGGCTTCAAGCCGGAGACATTGAACTATGCGTTGTTTAAGCCAAACGGTGGCGTTTTTGACGCGGCTACAGGGAAGAATTATACGAACATGTTCGACGCACAGCTTGATGCGGTTTACTCGGCAATGAAAAGGTTAGACTATGAAGATGTGGACATGGTGGTGGCTGAAACTGGTTGGCCGTCGGTGGGTGACCCCAATCAACCGGGAGTTAGTATGGAGAATGCGTTGTCGTATAATGGAAATCTAGTGAAGCACGTGAACTCTGGAAAAGGCACGCCGTTGATGCCTAATAGGACGTTTGACACTCACCTTTTCTCTTTGTTCAATGAGAACTTGAAACCGACTGTGTCAGAGCGAAATTTTGGGTTGTTTAAGCCGGATCTGACTCCGGTTTACAACGTTGGCGTTTTGCGCAGTGGCCCGGTATTTCTTCTATTTTCTCATTTCTAATTTTTTTAATCGACATTTATTTCTAATTTTTACATTAAAAAAGCAGTAAGTACTCCTGTAGAAATCTTATTATTAAGTAATTAGCATTTAATATGATGTTAGTTTTGTAAAAATATAAGTGTTTTGATTCAATGGTTACGAGTTCATTTTTAGAAATGTAAGCTTGAGTTTTTGAATCATCTGGACTTGAGGACTTTAAGATATGCCGAGGTTTGCTGCGTTGACAATCTCACGGCTTCCAATGTCCTCCATTTCCATTTTCTACGTCCGGATTGGAAGCTCTGACATTCTGGCCAGCATTTATAGACCTTTTTTTGTGTAGTGGAAGACAATGGATTTAACTGTTTAATGACCCCTTGACCCCTTTTTTTTTATTTGTAGTGGAAGACAATGGGTTTATGTTTAATGACCAAACTAGACACTGTTTGGTTGATTATTTACTTCGCTCTGTTGCATTTACACGGCTTATTGCCTCAGGGGCATTTCCGTCATAGGGGTTTTTTTTGCTTAAATTATTTTGCGCTGTCTAGACTCAAATAGATATTCCGCAGGCGACAGGACAAATCGACCGAATCAATAATTTATTTATTTTTAAATGCTACAATAATGACCATGCACTTGTTGAACTATTCAGGCACATGGTCCCACAGCAGCAACCGGACCGTCATCAAGTCCAGAAAGAAAGTGGTGCGTTCCAAAATCGGACGTTGAAGGTGAGGCGTTACAGAAGAATATAGACTACGTGTGTAGCACTGGAGTGAATTGTACACCGATACAAGAAGGTGGGCCCTGCTTTGAGCCAAATACTGTACGGTCACATGCATCATATGCAATGAATGCGTACTATCAGAGTTTTGGTCGCCATGATTTCAACTGTCATTTTAACCACACAGGCATTCTCACCACCGCCAATCCGAGTACGTAAATTTTTATTTCCCAATTAACTTATTTTGTCTTTAGGCTTTTATTTAATAGAAAAAAAGCAATTTTTTAAATACATATCCTGCTCAAATATTTAAAATAAACTATTTTATTTCAATTTTTAAAATTTAAAAATTAAAATAATAATAGTCTATTTAAAAAAAAATAGAAATACAAATTTAAAAAGTATGCACTATTCTTATTCTTAGTTAGTAAAATACTTTTGACATTTATCACAACATATTTTACTTTTTAAGATTTATTACAATTACTACTGTTGTCGGTATGTGAATTGATTTTAATAAAATTTGTTAATATTTTGTATTGTAATAAATTTGAGGAGCGATACAATATTTGTAAATATTTTCTTACGCAAGAGATATTTTCTTTATAAATATAATACTAGTAATATATAAAAGGCTAAAAAAAGGAAAATGCGTGGGTGGCACTTGGCAGGTTATGAGGCGTGTAATTATTCTTTTGACGGTCTAAAAATAGAAGAAAAGTCGGTGACGGGAGAATCGATGAGATTATTTTGTGGCATTAAAGAGATATTTGTGGTGGTAAATCTTTATCTTTCCTTGTTTTCTAATCTTTATCTTTATGAATAAATTTAAATTTAACTTTTGTTGGTAAGGCGGTGGTGGTAGATCAGGGTAGCCCTTATTTAAAATTATTATGTTATTTTAATGTTGTTATTATTGGAGGTTCGAGCTTTGGGCTATACTGGGTTTTGCTTTTGCTGTAGTTGCTTCTATTAGGCTTTTAACTCGACCCAATTTAGTGAATTTATTTCAATCTTCTTTTCTTTTTTCTTTTTTATTAACATATTTTATATTAAAATTATAATTTTATTTTAAATGAAGTTAGATTTTATCTAAATTTAAGTTATTCATTTGAATGCAAGATATTGTAAAATTTTATAATGACTTGAATTGACATAATTGATCGTAATTGATTATAGCATTTAATATTTATTTCAATGTGAATGAAATTAACTAAGATTTTGAGAATAAAGATTTAATTCTTTCACTCCTATTGAGGATTTTTATATTATTTTAAGAAATAAAGTTTCTTGTTGTATTTAGGATTGATAAAAAAAATGAACACCCAATTTGCAGCTATGAACAAGAAGTGCCGATTGATTAAATAAAAAAATTTATTTTTTTTATTTTTTTGAATTTCAATTTAATACACAAGTGTAATATTAGTTTTCTATATATGAGATTTATATTCTAACGAAGGCTGCTGCTGCTGCTGCTGCTTATTATTATTAATATTAACTTTTGAGGTTTGTTACAGAATTCATTAAGACTTTTTATTATCTCAAATTAATTTCTTTTGTTTTTTGATAGATAATTTCTTAAATTCTTTTAACATTTAAAGTATTATAGGTTGTGTTTTGATGATGCAATTCGATTTTAAAAATATAATAATATTACTTAAAATGATAATAGATTAAAGTGTAATAAAATTTATAAATTTATAGTTAAGGATGAAATTCAGTAATTATAATAACTATTATATTAATATTATTTCCAAAAGAAAGAAATTTTTCTTAAATGTTGAACGTTGAAATAAACATTATTTTACATCAGACTAAAATTGCTCTTGTAATTACAAAGTATCTGAGGGTGGGCGTGATGATTTCCATTAAGAAAATAAAGTATATGAAAAATCGTTACGCAATCGGTCCAATTCTCTCGTTAGTTGGGCATCCGTGACCATCTGGGATCATCTTCTAAACTCTCGGCAATCCCATATCGACAGAATAAGAAAACACTAGTTTGTTTATAAGCAGAAGAGAAACGAAAGCCAGTGTCCCTTCGGGGACATCCGATAAAATTGGAACGATACAGAGAAGATTAGCATGGCCCATGCGCAAGGATGACACGCATAAATCGAGAAATGGTTCTAATTTTTTTCACTGTTCACCGGACACTTTTTTTTAAAAGTCCAACAAATTGAGAAATGAATTTTTCTTTTCTTTTTTAATTGGGTACACTTTTCTCTATTCAATTTCCCGCTGATTGAGAAATGGTTCATTACTTTTCCCATTTCTAATTGGATTTTAATTTAAATTTTATTTATTTTTTTCATTTTTCTTGGCGATCAATGATCTGGATTAATTTTAATGTTTTCCGCTTTAATTTTATTTTTTTTAATTTTTGGAATTAATTTTATGTAAATTGGATTAATATGGCATTTAATTGGTTTTCCATTCAAATTTGTTGCAGGAATTCTAACATGAATCATCATCCATCAATGTTCAAATGTTCAACCTTATTTATTTGAAGCAAATTTTCTTTACTTTAGCTCATGATTTTTCTAATGGCTTCATAATTGCAGCAGCTAATTGCTCTTTTTTTTTTCTCAATCTAAAGGACTTGGTGCTCTACTTGCAGTAAAATCCTAAACAATTAACACTTATAAAGGAAAATTTGTACAATTTATTGAAAGGAATTTGGAGAAGTATCAAAAAAAAAAAATACCACCAATGAAAAATATTAATTTGACTCATCAGAATCATATTTTACGGGTTTTTTTTAAAATATCGACTATAGAAAAATATTAATGTTTTATACAATATAAATTAAAAAAAATCTTCTTTTGATATAAAATTCCAATGGATATTTAAAAAAAAAGGAAAATAAATTTTATAAATAAAAAATCCTAATCTCAAATTCTTAAATGGAAATGTATATAATGGTGCAAACTCCTATATTCCTTAATAAATCAAAACCAGACTTAAATTATATGGGAGTTTTGCATAGTAAATTAAAAAAAAAAGGGAGGGGGGGGGGGGGGGGGGGGGGGGGGAAGTAGTAATTAATCTTAAAAGAAATAGTAAATTAATGAAAAAAAAATCAACTAGAAAAAAAATTATTGCACAATAAGGAAAAAAATTTAAAAAATCAATCAGAGTAAAGATTCAATTAGGAAAAAAAAATATTAAACATAACATTATAAAATTTTTGTACAAAATTCATGGCCTAACTAATTAATGGAACAATGAAATATAGGCAATGCTTATTTATAAGAAGCCGTTAATTAATACAAAAATCTTGGTAAAAATTCTTATAATTAGTGATAATCTTACATTGATCTTCCTCAAATTCCTCTAAGCAAATTGCACATATCACCACTTTGGTCTTTAGTTTATAACTATATTGCTTTCAAATATATCAATAATTTCTTGCAACACCACTTTGGTCTTTACAATTATTTTCATTTGTATGAACTCTTTTCCTGCTAAAGAAATGGTTTTGACACAATCTCGAATTCATGGCTGAAGTTATCTGAAATAACGTAGGTCTGCACCTGGTGGCGATAGAGAAAAAGGAGAAAGAGAGAAAGGAAAGATAAGATGACCGTGAGAGAGGGACAATAACAAGAACAAGCCCATGTGATTAGAACTTCATTTTTTTGAAAGTAAATATTAGGGTCATTAGTGATAAAACTAATGCTCCTTAATAATCATAGACTGACATATCATCGAATCATCCGCTAATATAGTCTCAACCAGTAAAAATAATGAAAGTGAAAAAAAAAAAATTAAAGTTCATGAACCAATTTGTCAAAAAAAAAAGTTTATAATAAATGTGAAAAAAGGTGTAAAGTTTAAATATTTTTTGGTAATTTTACCATATATATATACACACACACAAAAGGAGTCCACTTAGACATATTGATAAAAAATCCTCAAAACATATTATTGGTCATTTCCTTAACAAATGAAACAATTGGTTGGGCACTTTTTGGAGTTACAAAACTCAGTCCATATAATTTAATAAAACATAAAGTAAATATTTTTAAAAAAATTTTGAGCGAATAAAAATAATAATATTAAGAGATAAAAAGAAGTACATAGCTTCTTGATAGGCCAAGGCACTAAAACATATGAAAGATACCCAATCTGTTTCCTATCGCATGGAATCTTAGAACAAAGATATAGCATCCCCAAATATAATGGCCAACAAAAAAGGCCTACAAAGAGAACCAAGACCAAAGTTTTAAAACAGCTCACCAAGGATGGAACCAGAATAAGATATTAAGAGGGACTAAATAACCAAGACAAATAATTATTGCATTTTTTTTAAAAAAAAATCATTTTTCCGGAAAAGAATTACTACTAATAATTAATAAATAATTAATCATGAGTGATCATAATTTATAAAACAATAATAAATATAACTTTTTACTTTAACAACTTTAAACAAATATAAATTAAAGTTTAAAAATCTCTTACCAATAATTAAATTAAAAAAAATAAAACTAAAATATAATTAATCCTAAATCCTAATTTTAAGAAAATTATAAATAATAATAATAATTCACTTTAAATAGTTAAGAACTAAAGAGAATAATTTTAAATAATTATAAAAAAATAAAAAAAAACCTAAATTGTAATAATTTTGGAATCAATACCAAACATTAAGTAAATAAAATCAAGCCGACAAAAAAAAGTAAAGAAAATAAAAAAAAAAACATACCTATATTGTAAAATTGTGATCTCAAATCTCATCCATGTGGATGAGATTACTCAATTTTTAATTTGTTACGGTATATAATAGAGTAAAAAAATAGTAAATTTATCATATAAGTTTATTCTATTTTTTTCTTTTTATAGAATAAAAATTTAATTTTAGACTGATTTATATTTAGTTTTGAGCTAAATAAATATATTTGGATTAAAATTTTAAACTTGGGCTAAGTTTAGTGGAAATTACACCGTATATTACTGTTTAAATTTCATTTTAACTTTTACTACTACTTTTTTTTACACTTTTAATCTTTTATCTTTTCATTTATACATTTTTTATGTTTTAATTTTGCAAAAGAAAGGTGATGGAGGAGTGTTAAGTGTAGTTTAGTGCTAGATGTGGTCCCGCTTACATTTTTTTTCTTCTTATTCTCTTTTTGTTTATGGTCGTGCTGAAGCTTTTTATTGTAGTCCAACAAGAACTTCTCTTTTTTAATCGTCTTTTTACAGTGTAAACTAGGCTTCATAAATATATAATGTATTTTTCATATTTTTTTAATTAATATATTTATACTAAAATAATAATAGTACATTTAATATTATTATTATTATAATTAAATAAAATATTTATTATGATAATATTTAAATTTATTTTATAATTTTTTTATTAAAAAACGTTTCCATAAAATTTTTGCATTATATATCAAAATTTATAATATTTTTGTTATATTGTACTGTTTGTTTTTTTATTAAATTTTTTATTTTAATATAAATATTGAATAATAAATTATTATTATTATGTTTTAAAATTTTTATTTAACAAATTTATTTGGTTGTTTTTTTCTCTTTATATTGTTTGTGTTTTTTTATTTTATATTTTTTTTATCAAATGAAATCAATATAATAACTTTTTTTTAAATGACATTTATAAATTATAAATTCACAAGTATTTTAGTATGAATAAAAATTATTTTTAAACAAAATAAAAAAAATTATACAAAATATTAAATTTATAAATATATATAAAAAAATTGTAAAAAAAGTACACTAAAATAATTAAACAAAATATTTTATATGTATATATACAATTTAGAATGAATATTTTAAAAGAATAATAATATATGCAGATTTATATTTCATATACCTTTATATACTGAGATATTATAGTTGCATATTCACATTATTTTTTAAAAAAATAGATATATATATATAATTATAGTTAGCATATATTTATATATACTAAAATATAATAACAAAATAGTAATATTTTTTTTCTAAAATAATATGTATATATATATGTATATGCTAAATATATATTCATATACTAAGATATTACAGTTGCATATTGATATTTTTTTGAAAGATAATAAATATATATAGTTATAATTAGTATGTATATAAATATAATAAGATATAACAACTATATATTGATATTCTTTTTCTAAGATAATAGGTATATGTAAGTATATGCTACATATACCTTCATATACTAAGCTATTACATTTACATATATTCTGACATTCTTTTTTGAAAAATAATAGATATATGTAGTTATAGTTATCATATATCTATAAATACTAAAATATAAGAGTTGCATAATGATATTCATTATTTAAGATAATAGGTATATATAGGTATGTGCGACATATACCTTCATATTTTTTTTTTAGTTAAATTTTTTTTTATTTATACCTCAAATAAGGGATGCCCATACAATCAGAAATAATAAGCCCTTTAACATCTTTGGGCAAGGAGTTGAAATCATTGAAAAGAAAGGGTGAACCATAATTACGACTTAATTGTGCTAGCAAATTGGCTACTTGATTACCTTCTCGATGGATATGAGTGATAACGGAGTTAGTAGAATCAAGAAAGTGGCGAATTCTGTCAATCGTAGAACTAAAGTTTTGAGAGAGTTGATACTGAATAAGCTGTACAATTTGGAGAGAATCAACTTCAACATGAAAAGGAGTTGGAATAATGGAAGAGCACCATTCAATTCCATACTTCAAGGCCTGAAGTTCGGCATGCAGAGGGGAAGAGGCCTGGATGAGGAAGCAAGAACCAGCAACAAATTGGCCATATTTATTACGAATAATGATCCCACCCGAAGAACAAGATGAGGTGAAGGAAGCATCCACATTCACTTTGAAATTAAATGAGTTTGGCCGTCTCCAAGAGACCAGTGATAATTGCCGTTTAAGAGAGCCAAAATTGCAGGTAAAAGATTTGCAAAACCAGTTGTGTTGCCTTTAGCAAATTTCCGGTTCGAATTAATAACTCCCCAGCAGTAGAGAAAGTGGCGCACTTGCTGGATTATCATCGACGTACAGAGTTCTCCATCTCCCCAAGTCTTGCTGCAGTATACACGCCAGGTGAACCAAACAATGGACATGGGGATTAGACGCCTAAGATATCCGGAAAGAGAAGTGGGAAAAGAGACTAGCCACCATGACTTAAATTCCTGTCTCAATGAGGAACAAACACAGTTTCTACTCAGAAAATATGATCCAAGAGTCCTCCACACCTTTTGGATTTGCGGGCAAAAGTAGAATACATGATCTACAGTTCCAGGAGCTATGTGGCAGAATGGACAGCAAAATGGGCCGTGGAAACCCATAATTAATAACCGTTGAGCAGTTGGCAATGCATTAAGAAGGAGTCTCCATGTCAGGAAAGAAATCTTCAATGGAAAAGCTGAGTTCCAGATCATAGAAAAAGATAAGGTCACACAATGTTTGTCTCGGACCGAATCATATAATTGAGAAAACTTTAATGATTTTGTATTATCAACTCTAGCTCCATCAACCTGCGAATTAATAATAGAAGAGGTAATATCCATTGCAAAATGGTGAATAAGACAAAGTCTTTTCCATGTGCAAGAGGCGGTAGGATTAAAAGACATTGTACCCGATCGCGAGTACCTTTGCCTCATATATTCCGACCATAAGGAAGCAGTATTAGAAAACAACCACCAAAGTTTAACCGAGTAGGTCTTCTGTAACGTATGAAGGGAGCGCAAACCCAAGCCACCTTCATTAGTAGGAAAGCACAATTTATTGAATTTTACCCAATGATAACGATCAAAATTGCCAACACCACCCCACAAGAAATTAGCCATTTTAGACTCAATAGTGTGAATCACCTTAGCAGGAAGTTTCATAGCTGCCATGGTGTGAATCGGCACAGAGCTTAACACATGTTTAATTAATAAAAGCCTTCCCCCATGCGAGAGGAATTTCTTAGACCAACCCATCAGCTTAGCATCCACTTTTTTAATAAGCTCAGAACAGTAGGTAGTTCTGTTAATACCTTGATAGATTGGAGCCCCAAGATAGCTAAAAGGCAAGTTTTTCTTCTTGATAGAGAGCGCGGACTCCAGCCTAGACACCCCAAAGGAAGAGATGTTCTTGGAAACATAAATGGAGCTTTTGTCAAAATTAATCAATTGTCCAGAGGCGGCTTGATACTTCAATAAAAAATCTTTAAAATTTCTTATACTAATCACATCACCCCGAATAAAGATCAGTAAATCATCTGCAAAAGCCAAATGTGTAAACACTGAACAAGATCTACCGAGTTTATAAGGCTGAATAGCACCCTCAGAAACAAGCTTGGACAGTCCACGAGAGAAGCATTCAGAAGCAAGAATAAAGAGAAGAGGAGAGAGCGGATCACCTTGTTTCACTCCTCGTTCTGGCTGAAAGAAGCCATAATAAAAACCATTAACACACACAGAGAGTCTCGTAGCAGTCATGTGTTGCATAATCAAATGCACAAAAAAATCAGAGAAACCAAACTTAAGAAGGACTGCTCTGAGATAAGACCAAGAGACTCGATCAAAAGCCTTTGCCATATCCAATTTAATTGCAACGTTTCCCCCCCTGGCTTTCCTGTCCAAGTCATGAATTAATTCATTAGCTAAGAGAATGTGGGAGTGAATCGATCTACCTTTAACAAAACCTGCTTGTTCTGGCGAGATAAGCGCCTCTAAAAAGGGGCCAATTCTGTCAGCAAGAATACGGGTGCAAACTTTACTGATGAAGTTAGTAAGACAAATAGGCCTGAATTGAGAGAAGCTTGATGGATTGTCCACTTTAGGAAGTAAGATAATCTGAGAACTACTGAAAGATTGAGGAATTGGAAGTCCGAGAAAGAACTCCTTAACTGCACTACACACATCCCACTGAATGATCTCCCAACATTCTCGATAAAACTTACCATCAAAACCGTCCGGTCCTGGAGCACTGGAGGGGTCGAGTTTCCAAACCGCACTTTTGATTTCAATGACTCCAGGAACAGCTACTAAAATCGCATTCTGAGCTTGAGAAATACAAGATGGAATAAAATCAATCATAAAATCAAGATTAGTATCATCCACATCTGCTTTGAACAGATTTGAGAAATGTTGGACAGCTTCCTCTCCAATATCTTGTTGAGAATAAATCCAATTACCATCCGCCCGCTTAATACAAGAGATCCGTTGAATCTTTCGAACCGCCTGAACATAAGTATGGAAGAATTTAGTGTTTGTATCACCTTCCTCCAGCCATTTTAAATGGGACTTTTGTTTCCAAAATTTTTCTTCTATCCGAAGCTTATTAATCAAAACTGCTTGCTTTTCATTCCATGCTAACTGGTTAACAGGAGAATGATCATTAAGGTAAGAATTTTCTGCAGCTTCAGCAGCCACCTCAGCATCCTTAACTGCCGAGAAGATATCACCAAACACTTCCTTGTTCCATGAGCGAATGGATGCCTTAAGATCCTTAAACTTAAGATGTAACCCCTTCATGCCACCCCCATAGCAAGATTTTGTCCATGAATCACGAACCATAGACATAAAGGATGAGTGTGTGAGCCACATATGCTGGAATTTAAATGGTTTGGGAGCAGAAACCAAATTATTCGAACAAAGGAGCAATAACGGGGAGTGGTCTGAAGAAGTTTTACCCAGATGCTTAACCAAAATATTATCAAAAGCATTTAAAAATGAAAGATTGGCTAAGAAACGATCCAAACGTTCCCAAATCCGGCCAGAGCGACGAACTCCAGTCCATGTAAATTTATTCCCTACAAAAGGAGTGTCAAAAAGGCCACAAGAGCTCATACAATCAGAAAAATCTTGTATACTGAGTAAATTAGGTGAACCAGCTCCCAAATATTCAGTTGGGCATTTAACCACATTAAAATCACCACCCACAATCCAAGGGCCAGAAATAGTGCTAGCTAGATGCTCCATATTCGCCCATAAAGCTGCTCTAGAAGAACGAGAATGAGGACCATAGATAGCAGATAATGTAAATTCAAAACCAGAAGAAAGGGACCGGACAGAACATACAACCTGCTGAATTTTATCAACAAAACTAGTAACAGCGTAGCAAGAATCCTTCCATAAGATCCATATTTTATTAGAGGATGAACAAAAAACATTGGAAAAACCAAACTTAGAAGTAAATGAAGAGGCTGCAGCATTATTGACCATGGGTTCTATGATTATCAATAAATCAATTCTAAATTCAAAACAAAGCTTGTGAAGTCTAAGAGCAGAGGAGCAAATACCTCTGAGATTCCAGCACAGCATATTCATGGAGAAATTATTAAATTAGAAGTTATTGGCTTGGAAAGAATGGCAGCAGCTGAATTAGTTTTCTTTTTCCTCGGCCGGCCAACCTTTTTCTTCGAAACAGCTATAAAGTCATCTTCATTAGCAGCAGATTGGAGCTTACGAGTAATAGTTAAGCCCGATTTAACCAAATCACTCAATGGAATATCAGCACCCGTATCCACATCTCCATCTGAATTATGGCCCATAGATATTGCATCTGGTTCAGGTTGCTCTACTTCAGAATGGCAACCGGACACCAAGAAGTTTTTATCCTGTATAGAGACCAGCTCACTTGCTAAAGCAGTATCTGATGCCAAAGGAAAGTTGCAAACAGGAGGTTCTCTAGAAGAAGGGGCAGCAGTTAAATTATGAGGAAAGTTTAGAGAGGCTTCAGGCAAAGGAACTGATGGAACAGCAGGTTCTGTAGGCGACTTACCCATAGAAGTTACATCATGAGACAAATTATTAATCGCTTCCTCTGAGTGAAGTTTATTGATTGTATTATTACCTGTATCAACCTCAGCAATAGATGGTATCTTCGGCACCCATGTTTTCGCAACAACTGGTGCTTGAGATTTCGAATTTGGTTCCCTTGATGCTAACTGATTCCCACATGCAGGGAAAGTATGGCCAAGCTTTTCACAATGAGAGCAAAATTTAGGAAGATTTTCATAAACCACACTCTGAAAAAAGCCACGCTGAGAGCCATTATTAATCCAAAGTCTAGAGGGCAGATCTTTGGATAGGTCCAACTCAATACAAATTCTAGCAGTTGAGGGTCTCGATTTCATGGCAGTAGCAGCATCCAATTTTAGAGGATTCCCAATCAATCGACCAATTTTGTACAAGGCTTCCTTATGAAATAAATGAATTGGTAATCCCTCAAAAATTACCCAAACTGGAACAAGGGGATTATCAACATTTGATCGGAACAGAGGTGTCCACTTGGAAACAGTCATTGGAAAACCATTAAAATACCAAACATTACGTAACCAACATCTCAAATAATCGACTTCAAGATCAAAATTAATGAGTATGTGAGAAGAATCCACAAGACCAGTTGTAAAAGAGCCCTTGAAACCCACAGCATCCATTGATTTTCTTAAAACAACCATAGACGGCCGACCTGACCGAAAGGATCCGATTAAGGCAAACTGGAACGGATGTGATAGCGTTAAAACATCTTCATCAGTGAAAGAAATGGATGGCACCCCCTTAAACTTGCCAAAACCATCCTCAGAGAGGACCCGATTACTCAGAGTTGAAGTAAAAGATCTTGAATCATCAAGAGCAACAAGAGAAGATGAACCAGTTACTGCAGCCGCATAAGATCGGCCGGCAGGCTCAGGCGGAGCCGCCGCCGATTGAAGAGGTTCGATCGCCGTTTTGGGGTTTTATCAGAACAAGAACTTTCGTGACCTACTCTCTATACTATATACCTTCATATATTTTCATAAATAATAGATATTTATGTTGGTATATATTACATATAATTTAACTAAAAAAAATAATATTTTTATAAATATAGACTCCGTGTATTTATAGTATACTTTGGTAGATGTAGATATATGTTAAGGAGAATGTCAAACGGTATTTTAATATTATAAGGAGAACGTCAAACGGTATATCTATGAAAGAGTGTCAAAAGGTATACGTTAAGGAAAACGTCTCCGTATATCTATAATGAGAATATCAAACGGTGGCCAAAATATATTACTCAAAGAGAGCTTTTTTTTAGTTTGTATTTTTGAAAATCAAATTTATAAATAAAGTATTTTTGAAAATTTAAAAAAATGTCAGTATTTTTGAAAATTAAATTTATTTTTAGGATAATTTTGTAAATGCCCCCTAAGTTTATATATATGGAGTAAAAACAATGACAGGAGCCAGTGCCCCACCCACCATATACATGGCTCCATTCATGCCGCTCACTATCAAGAGCATATTAAATGGATTGATAGATTCAACAATCTTAATCTATAAAACCCATTCATCCTCAGGTATAAATACACATAAAATTGAGGGAAAGGAAGGACAAAGCATCCTTAAATAGGACTTTCGAGAAAATTTTGTGGAGTAAAATTTGAAAATGGAAAAGCCCTCAACGTATTCGTCTCTTCCTTTGGCTGCTATTTCATGATAGATTGATAACTAATGAGGAGAGATAGAAGGCATCTTAGGTCTAATGTCATTTGTGATATGTGTGGTTGCCATGAGGAATCAGTTTTTCATTGCATTCGAGATTGTACTTGGGCAACTCATGTGTGAAAATTATTGATTCCCTCCGTCTACTAGTCTGAATTCTTTAATCCAAGTTTGAGTTTGCAGGGTTGGGTCTGCTCTAATATACTGAATAAGAGTTTTATTGATAATTTGCTATATAATAACTTGTTTGGAACTGCTTGTTGGCTTCTCTGGTCGAAGAGAAATAATTTTCTTTTCAACAATGAAGTGATCTCGGTGGCCAAGGTGGTGAATGACATTAAAGTACAATATGATATATTTCTTTCGGCTATGGCAAATATGGAATCCTCATCAGTTTCTTCTTTTGAGTTCCACAAAGTTATTTCATAGCGTCCTCCTCCTGTGGGTTATGTGAAGATGAATTCGGATGGTTCTTTTTCTCATGGATTAGGCAGAGCTTTTGGTGGAGGGTTGTTGAGGGACCATTTGGGTAATTGGTTAAGAGGTTTTGTTTTACATTTAGGTCATCATGATGTTATTACGGCTGAGCTTTGGACTTTATTGGAAGGAATTAAATTAGCAAAGAAGATGAACATTTGAAGATTAGTGGTGGAATCAAATAATTTTTTGTTATTAATGTGATCTTGGGTTGTTGACACAAGCTCAGTAGTTGCCATTCTTTGCTCATAGCGGTTAATAATATTGTTCCTTTCTTTGAAGATATTGAATTTTGTCATGTCCTTCGTGAAGCCAATTATGTAGTTGACTTTCTAGCAAGTATAGTAAGAGTTTAATCAAGGCTTAACCATCATGGATAAAGTTCCTTCACGCCTTCTTCTTTGGCTTTCTCATGATGTTTGTGGAGTTGCCTATTCTCGATAGTTTCTTTTTGTGAGCTTTGCTCACTTGCATGTAAATAAAAAAATAAAAAAATAGATAAATAAAATAAGAGGAACTTTGGAGAAAAAAGCTCTAATATAAGCGTAAGGTTGAGCAGGAATTGAAAGGCAACCATAGTTAACAAGCCATCTTCCTCAAATACTCACCCAGGAAATCCAAAACAAGGGAGTGGTGCGATCGAAGATCCGCAAAGGTAGCCAAAGATGAATTGACTTTCTACACAATAAAAAATAGCCTTAGAATGCCAAAGAATAAAAGAGAAGTCAAGACCATATCAACAACAGAACCTAGCTACTAGGGAATGTGGATTCTAGACAGGCAGAATTTGAAGATTAAAACAAAACTGGTTCCCCCTTTAAAATGAAGTCAAAAACTAAAGCTAGCCATTGATATTTCCTTCGTAGTCACTATGAAGATGAAAACCAAAATAGGCCTACTAAGAGCTGGATCTAGATATTGGAACACTCAAACTACAAATTTATTAGATAAAAGCATTGAAAAATAAGAGTTAAAGAAGATTTAGAGCCGTTGCTAGCACTGTCATCGACCAAGATGGCGGCAGAGACCCTAGCATTGGGTAAAAACTAAAAAGAGAGAAGACAGAGAAAGAGAAATAACCGTAAAAGGGTATCTAAGTTTATTAAATTTTTTTATTTAAAAACATATATGTATATCATTTTCAAAAAAAAAACATATATGTAGATTATATGTATTTAAAATATACAAATAATGGATTACTTTTTGGGAATATATTTAATAATTAAAAACTTCAATTTAGATCTTCAGACTTAATTAATAGATGATATGACCATTCAAATTTTATATATAAGTCTGTTTGATTTAATTGTTATAAATAACTGTTAGATGTTGGTAATTGACTACTAATAAAGTGCTTAATAATTCAGTTAATAGAATTAGACTATTATACTATATGAAATGACAAAGGCATTGATGTCTTTTATTATATATTTTAGATTTTTTATATTTTAATATTTAACACCCCGTTTAAAATAAATAAATTCTATAAAATTTTATAAAATTTATTTAAATTTCAAGAATTATTTATTTAGAATGAAATTTTTTATTCATTCCAATTCCATGAATTTAAATTTATGAAATTCAATTGATGTAAACCAAATTCTACTAAAGTAGGTAAAATTTGTAAATGAATTCTACAAATTAATGAACTTAATTTTTCTTTATAAAATTATCCTAAGTAAACTTATACTTTTTTCTTCTAATATACTATTTCAATTTTTTTTCTCTTTTTTACTATGCTAATTTTATAAAATTTATTATTTTTCATATTTTAAAATTTTAAATTAATTTTAACAAAATTATGTAATTAATTTTTAATTTTTTAAAGCCAAATATCTAATTTGAATATTTACCCTTTTAACTTTATCAATAGTTATAATTTTATCTTAATATTTTATTAAATTTTTATTTTTAATAATCATTTAAAATTTTAAAAAATTGCTCATTACATATATATAAACCCCTTTATGAAATTTATTATCAAAACAAAAAATATTCCTATAAATATAAATAATAGTTCAATAAGTAAAAATTTTTAAATCTGAATATTTTTATCTAAAATAATGTTAAAAAATATATTATTCTGAATAAAAGTTATTACGAATAAAATTATAATAGTTTCAGAATTAAATTTATATAACCTAAAAATATATAATTTTTATATCAAAAAATTAAAATATTTATATACAATAATTATCTAATAGAAAAATATTATTATCAATTTTATAGCAATAAAATTTAAAAGAGAAATTTCTTTTAACATTATTTAAGAATAAACTTTAAATATAATATTATCATAATAAGAATATATTAAAAAAAATACAAATGAATTGTCAATTCAAAATTTATTCTAAACAAAGTTATATAAAATTTAATTGAATTATTTATTTTAAGTTATACTATATAAAACATTGGAATTCATTCATAAATAAATTTTGCATGGAATTCATTTATAAATAAATTATATAATCTAAATTCAGCCATTTATTTATAATATTTTATTGGATTTTCATTTTTAATAAATCTTTAAAATTTATATTATTTATTATTAATATTTGAAGTATTCAATATATACACTTAAACATGCTAAATATTTAATTTTTACCATAATTTTAATATATTATAAAATATATATAAATAAATAATTCATCAACATAGAAATGATAATCAAACACAAAAAATTACAAAATGTTTTTAATAGAAAGCGCTATCATTAAACAGAGTATCAAACAAATTGTTGCAAGTAGAAACAGTGCATTGAAAACAAACAGTCTTACAAAGTTAGAATTGGGAAAAAACAGGTGACCTTAAATTTGAAATTAAAGCAAGCAAGTATAATTAAGATCTAATTGAGTTCAAAAAAAAAAAAAAGATCTAATTCTGTGATATAAAAATGAAAGAGTCAACATATGATATGAAGCTTTCTCATGGAAAATGATGAAACGATGGACTTAAAATATTTGCAATTTGCCATCTTTGAATAGCAACACAGAAATATTCAACTTCTTAATTTTGTATATGCCATCGTCTATTTAATGCCTTATAGTCCTTTTAATTAAAAAAACCTTTTAACTGTCTGCAAAATCTGTGCCTTTTTTCTTTTTCATTACTTTCCGGTAACTTCAACTCACCTGAGAAACCGATGGCGAAAGCAATCCTCTTCAACATTGCAGGTGCAATCATCACAAAGCTGGGTTCGTCAGCCTTCCAAAAGGGTAGGCTGTGGTGGGGTGCCAAGAACTAGCAATGACGGAATCAGAAACACTACAAAAAAGTAATAATTTTTTTAAAAAAATTATAACGAATTAAAAATACAATTTAATATTTAATATTTTAATAAAAATTATATTTTTATTATTTACTAAATTTTAAAAATTTATTAAATTTTTATACATGTATTCTTATTTTAATTTTTGATCTATTAATTTATTTATAATATTTTATTAAATATTATTTTAAATGAGATTATTAGTTTTATCTAATTTATAATTAAATAATAAAATTCTAATATTAATTTAAATATCTAATTATAAAATTCTAAATACTCACTAATTAAAATAAATATATATATATATAATAAAAAATTAATATATATATATAATATTGTATCTATATAAAATCTAATCACAAAATTTTAAATATTCACTAATAAAAAAATATATATATGATAAAAAATTAATATATATAATACTATAAAATTTTGTAAAAATGATATATATATATATATATAACTAATTTTAAAAATTCTAAATATCCACTAATTAAAAAAATATGATGAAAAATGTAAATATACATATAGAATACTATACATATATATATATACATCTAATTACAAACTTTTAAATATTCATTAATTAAAAAAATATGGTAAAAAAATTAATATGTATATAAAATATTATCTATATAAAATTTTTATATTTTTATAAAATACTATATATAAAATAATATTAAAATTTTATAAAAATACTATATATAGATAAATACCTAATTATAAAATTTTAAATATCTAAATAATTAAAAAATATATATAATAAAAAAAAATAATATGTATATAAAATACTATATGTATATAATTTTTATAAAATATTATAAAATTATATTTATATATATATGTGTGTATATTCATATATATATATATAAGGAGGGCGGAGAGGGGTCCATTGCCTCCCGGAGCCCCCCTCCCTCCGTCCCTGGATGAGCTTGACAAACTCAAGATCACAGTTTCAACTATCCAAGCTTTGCTTCTTGATGCAGAGCAGAAGTACTCTCAGAATCATCAAGTCAAATTTTGGGTTGATTCCCTCAAACAAGTGTTTTATGATGCAGATGACTTATTGGATGAGTTCTCCACAAAGGCTTTGCAAGAGCAGGTCATGACTGGCAATAAATTGGTAAAGGAGGTACGCTTGTTCTTTTCAAGCTCAAACCCAGTTGCTTATAGTCTTAAAATGGCTCATAAGATTAAGAACATTATAAGCAAATTGGATGGGATAGCCGAAAATAAGAAATTTCATTTAGATGAGCGCCTTGAGAATACATTTGTTATGGGTGAGGAACGAGAGCAAACTCACTCGTCCTTACCTAAAGACGTTATTGGCAATGTAGATGATAAGAACAAAATTATTGAATTTCGTTTGTCTTCCAATTACAGAGAGTGTGTGTCAATCATTTCCATCGCTGGTATTGGAGGACTAGGGAAGACGACGCTTGCTCAACTTGTATGTGATGATGACAGAGTTAAGTCAAATTTTTTTGAGTTAAATTTATGGGTTTGCATTTTTGATAATTTTAATGTGAAAGAAATAGTTGAAAAGATTTTAGAAACTGTTGGTGAGAAACCTGCACGAAATTGTGAAATGAACACTTTGAAAAATCTTCTTCATCAAAAAATTAATGAGAAAAAATATTTACTTGTGTTAGATGATGTTTGGAATGAGAACTATGAAAAATGGTTTCACTTGAAGGATTTGTTAGTCGGAGGTGCAAGTGGAAGTAAAATAAAATAGTAACCACTCGTCTTAAAAATGTTGCAGAGAGAATTATGTCAGATTCAATACATGTATTACAAAGTATTTCTGAGGTTCAGTCATGGTCCTTGTTTCAACATATGGCCTTTAAAGAAGGACAATTGCCAAGCACAGAATATGAGTTAGTTGGGAAGGAGATTGTAGCAAAGTGCGTTGGAGTTTCTTTAGCCATAAGAGTAATAGGACGTTTATTGTATTTTAAAAAAACAGTATCTGAGTGGAGATCCTTCAAAGATAGAGAATTTGCAAATGCATATCTTGAAGATGCTAGTATTTTATCATCTCTTCAATTGAGTTATAACCATCTGCCTTCACATCTAAAATGTTGTTTTGCTTATTGTAGATTATTTTCCAAAAGATTATATATTTGATGTGAGCAATTTAGTGAATCATTGGGTGGCACCAGGATTTATTAAATCATCAGATAATTTAGATCTTGAAGAGATGGGTTTAAAATATTTTAAGGAACTTTTATGGAAGTCCTTCTTTCAAGAAGCAAAGGAAGATGAATTTGGTCATGCATCATGTAAAATGCATGATTTGATGCATGATCTTGCAGCGTTAGTAGCTGGAGAGAAGAATACGCTTTTAAACTCCGATGTTGATTGTGTCAAAGAAGCGACTCAACATTTATCAATTAATTACTCATCTCAGCAACTGGCACGCGTCTCACCTAATGCAGAGAATGTGCGAACATTTATATTTTTCAACTGGTTAAGGCAACGAAAAATTAAAGAAGAGGAATTGCATGTAATTTTTCACTAGTTAAAAAGATTAAGGACATTGGATTTGTCTAAATTAGGGATAAAGAGGGTGCCACCTTCGATTGACAGATTAAAACATATGAGATAGTTGGATCTATCTAACAACGAAGACATTGAGATCCTTCCCAATTCCATAACTAAACTCCAAAACCTGCAAACGTTAATTCTGTTTGGGTGTAAAATGCTTAAGCAGTTGCCTAAGCATTTCAAAAGGTTGGTTAATTTGAGGCATCTTTACACTAGGGCATGTGTTAGTTTAACTCATATGCCATGTGGGCTTGGTCAACTGACTTCCCTTCGGAATCTTTCAAATGCTTATAGTGGCTAAAAGATAATGGCGTTTCCAGACAAAGCGGTGGACTGGATGAACTACATGATTTGAACAACTTGAGAGGGTCTCTACGTATCTATAATATGAGGTATGTGAAAAATGCAACATCTGAATTTGAGGCAGCCAATTTGAAAGAGAAGCAACACCTTCAATCCTTGGTATTATCATGGCAATTGGGTGAATACACTGATTGTAACAATTATACTAATAATGATCCAAATGATAATGGTAATCAGGAAATATTCATAGAAGAGCAACGACCTCATCGAAATCTGAAATGGCTGGTTGTGTTTGGATGCGGAATATTGAAGTTTCCAAGTTGGGTTTCTTCCCTCACTAATTTGGTGGACCTCAGAATTGATAACTGTGAAAAATGTCAGCGCTTCACACTATTAGATCAATTCCCCTTTCTTACATGTTTGTCAATTTACAACTTGATAGATTTGGAGTACATAGACAGTGCTGGCAATCAAAGTTTAGAATCTAAATTATTCTTCCCTTCCCTAAAGAAACTTTGGCTTGTAAATTACCCTAATCTAAAGGGATGGTGGAGGCATGAGTTGCTTCAATTTCACTGTCTTGTTTATTTGGATATCAGGTCTTCCCCTAACCTGACTTCAGTGCCACTGATTCCATCAGTCGAGAAATTGGTAGTGAAAAATGCAAGCACGAAGTCATTGGAGGATATACTGAAGATGAAAATTTTAGTGTCACAATCTACCTCTGCTTCTTCTTCTTCTTCGCTTTCCCCAACTGTCTCTTAATTGAAATTTTTGACCATTTGGAAATTGGCAGAGGAGTTGATGCAAAACCTCACTTCCCTCCAACAGCTTGATATTACTGATTGCCCAAACATAACAACTCTACTTCGTGCTTTACGGCATCTCACTTCCCTTACGGTTCTTATCATAAAGGATTGTCATGAGGTTGATTTTTCGGATGATGAAAGCGGTGGTATTATGCTGTGGCAGTGCCTTAGAAGCCTCGAAGGTCTTGAAATTAAAAATATGGACAAATTGGGATCCCTCCCCAAGGGATTTCAACATGTTCCCACTCTACGCAGACTCAACATCATAAGTTGTCCAAATTTGAGGTGTTTACTTTAGTGGATGCCCAACCTCACTGAATTACAAGACTTGCTGATTGAAAAATGTCCTCAATAGTCAGAAAGATGTAACAATAACATGGGTGTTGACTGGCCTAAGATTGCTCACATTCCTTATATTCACATTGATGGTAGTAGATATATTCAACACCATGGCTGCTACAAACTCTGATCCAAAAAGAATTCCAAGTATGGCCTTCAATCTTTTTTTTCCTTTTCCTCTATATATTTAAGAATCTCATGCTAAGTATTTTCCTCAAAATATTAATTTATATATATGTGTGTGTGTGTGTGTGTGTGTGTTTCTGAAATGATGTTGTAGGTTTACAAATATCTGCTCTTCACTCAACTATAGTTTTTCAGGTCCAAACTGAATTCTGGTAATTAATGATTGTTGCAAGAAGGATAACTGCAGCTATCTTTCTCACCTTAAATAGAGATTACATTATTGTGAAGTATCTTGCAGGTATAGGTATGTTGAAGGTGAAAATTAGTCTATACTTTCACATTCAATTATAGTTTTTTTCTCATTTCTTTCCCTATTTCTCATCGTCATGCGACACATTATTTTGCAGATTTGAAACTGCAGAATGGAGGTGCATTGAGTAGCCTTATATTGTATATCACAAAATTCCACCATATTATTCTCTTGTTTTAGTGCAAGGATGCCAGAGAAGAGCAGTTGAAGATTGAGCAGTTATCCAATAACTGTTCTAGATTCAAGATTGAGCTTGGTCTGCTCCAGAAATTAAGAGGCAAATTCTTATACTTGTTCAACTTATAAATTTACACGGTTAATTACTCTGCTTAATTTTATACAACATATTGACTATATGTTCAATCATTTTGTTTGGCAATCATTCACATATCTCTCAAACTTGGTTTCAGCTTGTATCACCAGTTACATTTATGAAATCTGGCAGCAGTTCAGATTGAAGAGTTTTAGAAGAGAATCTAACAACCCTGCTCTAGCAGCTTTTTTTTCAGGTAATATGTTTTCTACATTTACTATCATGGCAATTTATATTCTTTTGCCTACAGGATCCAGAGAAAATTGACACAGATAAAATGCTTGAATTTATCCGTAGCCATGAAATGGCATTAGTTATATATTCATCTATTCAGTTTGATACTAACTCAAAATCTTTGATTCATGCGTGTGTTGCTGCTGATGTTGATTGACTGTTCCTCTCCCAGCTAACACCAAGGGAGATTCTTAAAACAAGTGATCCTAAATTGGAAGGTAAATATATGGTGGAGGAAATGGAATTGGTATTGAAGCTAGACCTGCTTTATGCTCATCCTATAAGGCAGGTCTATTATGAGGCAAGTGGTGCAGTATCTAGATGGAAAGGCTACCTTACCAGAAATAGCATTAGATGGTCCGGGTCCTAGTATTGGTTTGGTCACATTTAGCCAGGAATAATCAACTGCAGATTGCAATTTGTCATTCCCAGCATCTAAATAACATTCTATATCGTCTATAACTAAATCAATCCTCAGCTGTGGCCTCTAAATCTGTAAAATTTTGAATTGGTGAAGAGTGAAGCAGAATCCTAAGGATCAACTGAAATGTACACATTAAATCCTTTCTGTTACTGAACACTGACAAGATTCTATGCAATCTGCTTGTAATCCAAAATTATTTAATAATATTAGATTTTGTACTAATTAATCTATCTATTTTACATCTGGTGAGGGAATATATTTACGAGTTTGATACCTCACTTCAATCTAAAACTTTAAGGAATGAGTTTATAAGTCATTTTTCGCTAAGCCCATCTATTTCAGCGTTGGATCTCTTATTGCACTTGAAATCTCAACAAGTGGTTACATATCATCAATTTGATTTTTCTTTAAGAGCATTCACTCCTTTAACCTAGCACAAGCTTGAAGAGTATTCTGTTTCCCATGATAATGGAAGAGAGTGGTTGAAAATTTCAGCCTAAGGATTTGAACATAAATGAACAAGCAAAAAACTCATAGCGCAAAGCCTTTTTATTAATTTGAGCAAGCCAACAACTTTTTTAGATTGCTGGATAATTATATGATTATTTATTTGTTTGACATGATGCATGAGCATTGATATAGTTAGAATAATTATAGAATACTTGACTGGATATATCATATATAGAGTTGAGAAATTTTAATTGAGTTATTTCTGATTTTCATTATCTAGCAGTGAAGTTATTTTGCTTATATTGGGTTATCTAATTATTTTCAGATTGTTTTGTATTATATCTATAATTTCGTGCTGTTATTTCCATTATTTACAATTACGATAGAGCTTGGTTAAGTGCATCCCTCTTAGTCAACCAGCTGATAGATGATTTTAGGGGCTGCAGAAGAAAGGGCAATATTCTGTGAAATGTGCTTATAGAATGCAGGTTGAAGCTGAAAATGTTAATGAGCAGAGGGCAGGTCCCTTGTGGAGGAGAATCTGGAATGTTCATGTCCCTCCAAAGGTATGCAATTTCCTGTGGCGTGCTAGTCAGGCATGCCTTCTCTCTGAGTGCTCTTTTGCAGAAACATGTTGAGTTGGATGTTACCTGTCCTATTTATAAAAGTGCAGCAGAGTCCATTTCTCATACTCTAAAAGTCTGCACTCCGGCCAGGGACTGCTGGGCTAAAGTGGGCAATGATAGCTTGGCTGCTGGTGATGTCATTGTGAGGGGATGGTTGGCCCTTTTGTTTGAAAAAATTGAGAAGCAGGCTGAGATGATTGCTGTTCTGATGTGGAATGTGTGGCATAAAAGAAATTCTATTATATGGAAAGGAACTTCTAAATCGGCCAACCAGATAGTAAAATATGCATATGATTTTCTGAAGCAATGGCAGGATGCACAGCTCCACCAGAGAATTGTTTCAAGTTTACAGATTCCAAGTCCTGCAGAAGCAATTTGTTTTCGTGAGGCATTAAGTTGGGTCAAAGAACTGCAATTATCGAAAGTTACCTTTGAGACAGATGCTTTATGTTTAATTCAGCAGCTGCATAGTGGTCATGATGATAACTCATATCTTGGACAAATCTTGGAGGATTGCAAAGTTTTGTTTCTGGATTTAATTTATTGTTGTTTAATTCATGTTAAATAGTCTGCAAATCGATGTGCTCATGCATGGCGAATTCCTTGTCTGGCCATAGAGATTGGGGAGTCAATCTTCCCCCTTGCTATTTTGAAAGCTAGCTGATTAATAAAATCATATTTTATTAAAAAAAAGGTTATATATTTAGTATATATAGAGTTTCTTTATTTTAATTGATATGATATTTAGTAAGTAAAAATGTAATGATAATAATTTTATATGATTATTGATATTGTAGGTTTTAGATATCTGATATATTTTATACATGTTATATTCTGTGTTTGATAGATTCATCTAAAACTATTTGTTATTATTTGTTTTTCAAATCTAAGGCTATTTATTTATGACAATTATAATTGTGATATTGATGTTTTATCATTAAGGGAATAGTCAAAGCTTATTATAAAATCTTTATACGCTGATCTTGTGCCTCCTCAATTTTGAATTCTGGGATATTGAAATCTAACCAATCCAATGTCTTTCATATTAAAAAAAAATAATTTATTAATCAAGATGTTCTTAAATTAAATTAAATTTTTATTATTAATATGCATAGTATATGAACAATTACATCAATAATTATACCCAAAAAATTTTCAAAAAAGAGAGGTAGATCACAATGGACACACTTAAATACTAAGTTTTTTCTTAGATCGAATTTTTTTAGATATATAATTAATAACACAAAATACTACCATAACTATACCTAAAATAGTTATTAAATAAACAATAAAGAGAACACTAAAATTTAAATAAGTTTGATTAATTTTGCCGACGTCTTTGGACATCACCAAAATAATATTACTAATTTCAATGAAAAAATATAAAAGAGACAGAATAGAAAATAAACCTTATAAACAAATATGCTTATTTGGGATATCTTCAGCTAAGGGTGTAGGGGTCTTTTTATAGCATTAAGACCCCCTCCCTTATTCTCACATCTTTCGATGAGGACAAAAAGTCCAAGTAGCGGACGTCGGAGATAAGGTGAGGGAAGGAAGACTTAGATGGTATGGGCATGTTTTAAGAAGACCTCCTAATGCTGCGGTTCGTAAGTGTGAGAATTTGTTGATTGAGGGGGCTAGAGGTCGTGGCAGACCTAGAACTGTGTGGAAGGAGGTGATAGCAAGAGACTTACGTGCCTTAGATCTTGATGCGGATTTGATTAATGATAGACTTGAATGGAGACGTAAAATCCGTGTCTTAGAAGGGGCCTAAGGCTGGAGTATCTTTTTTGGTGTCTTTTGAGCTTATTTTGTTGAGAATCCATACAGCCAACCTCAACTTGTTTGGGATTAAGGCTTAGTTGTTGTTGTTGTTGTTTCGATGTGGGAATTGCACAAACCAACAAATTTTTACCTTGACTATTTTCTATTTATAATATGCAAATCTTCTCTAAAAAAAATTATTTTCAGTAGCGACTTTAATTGCGCTGTGAAGCACTCATTTTTAATTTTTCAAAATATTGATTAAGTCTAAATAATGGTTGAACTTGACAACTGTCACCATATTTATCAACATATCTGCAGGATTATCAGTGGTCCAAATTTTTTAAAATAATATTTCACTTTCCTCTAGAATCTCACGTACAAAATGATAACGAATATTGATGTGCTTCTTCCTTACATGATAAACTTGGATATTTGCTAAATGAATAACACTTTGGCTATCAATCTAACTCTCAGTTCACCAAACAACCCTTGAAACGAAATTGCTTCTTTAACAGCCTCTGATACTGCCATATATTCTACTTCTGTAGTGGGCAAGACAACTGTTGACTGTAACATAGACTTTCAACTAATCGGGCCCTTAGCAAGTGTATACACATAATTAGTAGTTGATCGATGTTTATTCAAATCACCAGCATAGTCGAAATTACAGTATCAAACTACACATTGACCATCTTTCTCATCTTGCTCAAATATTAATCCAACATTTATGATGTTCAGAATATACCGTAGAATCCATTTCACAACTTGTCAATGCTCCTTACCAGGATCATGCATGTATCTGCTCACAACTCTAACTGCTTATGAAATATCCGGCCTTGTGCATACCATAACATATATTAAGCTACCAACAATATTTGCATATGGAACCTTTGACATGTACTCTAGTTTTGCTTTATTTTTAGGAGATGAAGATACATTAAGCTTCATATGAGATACAAGCAATGTACTTATAGGTTTTGATTTTTTTTTCAAGCTAAAACGTTGTAATACCTTCTTCAAATATTGTTTCTGATTTAAAAAAAGTTTCTCTCTCTTCCTATCTCTGCATATCTCCATGCCTAAAATTTTCTTAGCTTCGCCTAAGCTTTTCATTTTAAAGTCCTGATTTAGTTAAGCCTTCAACTTCTTTCTCTTTGATTCTTTAAAGCTATCAATATATAATCAACATATAGGAGATATATGAAAGATTCATCTTGTAGCTTACGCAAATACACAAAATGATCATATTTGCTCATTGTGTACTTATATTTCATCATAAAATTGTCAAATTATTTATACCACTGCCTCGGAGATTGTTTCAATCAGTACAATAATTTTTTCAATTTGCATATCTGTTTTTCTTCTCCAGCAACCTTGAACCCTTCTGGCATATATATTTTCTCTTCTAAATCACCATGTAGAAATGTAATTTTTACATCAAGTTGAATGAGTTACAAATCCAATTGCGCTACTAAAGCCAATAAAATTCTAATAGATGAATATTTTACAAGTGGAGAAAATACTTCATTATAATCAATTTTCTCAATCTGAGCATAACCTTTAGCTACCAACCTTGCCTTATAGCGAATATCATTCTTGTCAGAAAATTTTTCTTTCTTTATATATAACCATTTACATCCAATTACCTTCTTTCCTTTTGGCATATTAGCTAGCTTCCATATTTGATTCTTTTCAAGGGATTGCATTTCATCATCCATGGCCTTCCTTCACTTTTCCTTTTATGAACTTTGGACAGCTTCACTATAAGTGCTAGAAATATCATCATTTGCAATTAGGGATGCATAAGCCACCATATCATCAAATCGAACAGGTTTGTGAATATCTCGTCGTGGCCTATTTATTACAATAGATTCTTGTTGCTGTGGTGGTTTTTGGATTGGAATATCTTCTTCATCTGACTCCACCTCTACCGTAGGAGTATCTTCATTTATTTTACTTGTTGCTGGGTCAACAATTATTCTTTTAAACTCCACCTGTTGCGGAGTACTATCTATCTACTGAATAATTTCATTTGTTATCTTTTTCAACATGGTAAACTTATCAAAGATAACATCTCTGCTAAAGACTATCTTCTTTATTTATTGATACCAAAGACGAAGTCCTTTCACATCAATGGTGATCCTCATAAAGAGCGCTTTCTTTGCCCTCAGATCTAACTCTGATTCCTTAACATGATAATAAGCAGTGGAACCAAAAATACATAAGGAATCATAATCAGTAGCAGATTTTCTAGACCACATCTCCAAAGGTATTTTACCACCAATAGCAGATGCTGATAAGTGATTAACAAGATGGAAAGCATATGTTACAGCCTCAACTCAAAATTATCTGCCCAACCCAACATTGAATAATATACACCGAACTTTCTCCACTAATGTTCAGTTCATGCGTTCTGCCATCCCATTATGTTATGGTGTATCTCTAACTGTGAAGTGTTTGATAATGCATTCATTTGACAGAGTTTCAAAAATGGATCACTTTTATACTCTCCACTATTATTTGTGCAAAGACATTTGATTTTTCTACCCGTCTGAGTTTCCATCATCTTTTTTTCATATGAGAAAAACTCTCAATACTTCATCCTTTATTTTCATAGTATACATCCATGCTCTTCGAGAGAAGTCATCAATAAATGTTACAAAATAATATTTTTCTCCCATTGAAGCTATTTTAGAAAGACCCCACAAATTTGAGTGAACATAGTCTAAAATACCCTTGATATCATGGATTACAATACCAAACTTCACTATAGTTTACTTGTCTTTGACACAATGCTCACAGAAATATAACTTCTGGGTTTGCACTTCTTTCAATAATCCTTGATCTGATAAAAGTTTTAAGAATTTATTGTCAGTATGTCCTAAGTACATATGTCATAATCTGGCTGCTTCTAACTTCTGATCATTACTGGAAGCTACTGCTGCTATCTTAATAATTACATTACCTTGATAGTAATACAAGCTATTGACCTTCCTTAATCCTTTCATTATCATCAGTGCATCGAAAATGATTTTTATTACTCTACCTGCTACACTTACAATGAAACCCTTTGATTCTAGGACTCCCACAAAGATAAGATTCTTCTTCAAACTGGGCACATATCGGATATTTATCAAAATTCTGATTAATCCATCATGATTTCTTAATTGGATTGAATCAATTTCTTTAATTATATATAGACCATCATTTATTGTGTAAACAGTTGCTCATTCTAGTTCTCTAAAGTTAAAGAATAAATCACAATTGGGACACATATGATGGCTACAACCAAAATCAACTAGCCATACAATAGAAAAACTTTTTAATGATACAATAGCTAATAAAATGTCTGAGTCTACATTATCACACTCAGCTACATTTGAATTCATGACAGCTTTTTCTTTATCAGATTTGCTTTTATTACTTAACTTTGGACAATTTATCTTCTCTTGCCCTTTTCTCTCTGCAAAAAACACATTCATCTTTAGCTGGTCTGAATTTCTATCTCCTCTTCTTTTCTCTCTTCCTGCTTTGAGAGTGACCTCTCACTTTCAATGTTTTTGTTGTTCCAATTGAACTCTCTTTTATGTCTTTCTTTCATAGTTCATAAATGTATAATATAACAGTTACTTCAGAGAGAGTCACTTTATCCTTCCCATAGAGTAGAGTTGCTTCAAGAAACTCAAACTGTTCTAGAAGAGACCCCAACAATATCAAAGCCAAATCTTCATCTTTGAAAGTCATATCTAAATTTATCAAATCAGCTACCAACTGATTAAAATTAGTGATGTACTCATTCATAGTGGTTTAGGAACATAAGTGAAACGAAATAATCTCTTCTTCATATGAAACTTGCTCTGACTGCTTTGCTTTAAATTTTTTTCCTCTAATGTCTTCCACAATTTACTTGCAGAAACTTTCTTAGAGAAAGTATACTTTATTCTCCAGAAAGACAAGATCGAATTATACCGCATGCACATGATTGATGACTTTTTAATTTTTTCATCAATGTCTTATGGTTTCTCTTCTTCAATAGAAATATCTAGACCTTGCTGGAAGAGAATGTCTAGAACCTCACTTTGCCATATGTCAAAATGGCCAGTACCATAAAAAATTTCCACTGCAAATCTAGCATTTGATACAGCAGTCTTTGACCAAATTGACGAAGTGGATACTGTCTCCTTTGGAATGGATGATTTACCTGAGTTATCTATCATCTTCGATTCAAAAATTATTTAATAGCTAACAAATACGGAATACAAATAATTCAAAAAAAAAATTTTTCTGATGTGGAAGATCAGACTAGGCTGCAATTATAGAGCATACTTAGAAAATCTTGGCTTTGATACCAATTGTTATAAAAATTGAATTAATTTTTCACCAATAATATATATAGTGTATAAATAATTGTACCAATGATTATACTATAAAAAATTTTAGGAAAGAGAGGTGAGTCACAATGGACACGCTTAAATATCAAGTCTTTTATTAAATAGAATTTTTCTAGATATATAATTAATAGCACAAAATACCGCCATAACTATATCTAAAATAACTATTAATAAATAATAAAGAGAACACCAAAATTTAACGAGATTCGGCCAATTTTGCTTACGTCCTTTGACACCACCGTCTTTGGACACCACCAAAATAATATTATTAATTTCAAAAAAGATATACAAAAGAGATTAAAAAAAAATAAACCTTATAAACAAATAAGCTTATTTAGTATATCTTCAACTAAGGGGGAGGGGTCTTTTTATAGCATTAAGACTCCCTCCCTTATTCCCACATCTTTCAATGTAGGAATTGTAATAGCCACAAACTAACAGTTCTTTTATTTGGATTGTTAAAGAATTAAATTTTGTACATTAATTCTTTAATCCCATCACTATAAGTTCACAATTTTTTAATATGCATCTGCATCGTTTTTTTATCAGAAGATAAGATGCATTAGAAAAAAAAAACAGAAATTCAACCTAGAGAATGATTTTTCATAATTAGAAACTAGATTAAAAAATCTTCCAAATAAGATTTAAAGCATTTGGAGAAGAAAAACATACAAAGATAAACAATAATATAGAGGAAAGAAAAAGTGCCATAAAACAATCAATTAACAACACATTAGGAGAATCTTTCTTAAAAAGCCCCGACAAGGAGGATGTTGGAGATAGAATGGGAATAACCTAAGTCTCAGAAATAAAACCCCTATTTCTTCAAAGTTTTTAAACTGGTGGGAGTAGCAGCTTTGTATTGGCTAAGATTGAAAAATACCATCTACCATGATGAAGATCCTTTCAAAATTTTCTTAGTTTCCTTCCTAAATAAACAGATATAGCTAGTAAAAATTTACCACCATGAAGGTGAAAGATAAAAGAGTGCCATCTATCAAATTTAAAAGAAAAACATACATAAACATAAAAACCAGAAAAAATAAAAAAAAGCCAAAATATATCGATAGATTTAGAGCTGTTGTCAGCCAAAAGACCGACTGTAGATTTAGGACAGCAGGGGAAGAGAAGAAACATACACAAGGAGAAAAAAAGAGAGTTTCAATATCATATTTTTGATTAGTTATATATGGAAAGAGGAATACCTAGGACGAACCTAAAATTTAAATGAGAGCACACATACTCTTTTCTATAAAGTTACACCTTCATAGTTTTTAATCTCATATTAATTTTAAATATTATTGATATTAAACTTTTTCTTCAATATATTAAAAAAAATTTAGTGATATATAAAATTTTTCTACATATATTCAAAATTATTTAATTATTTATATTTTTTTAAAACTTATTTAAAAAGTAAATTTATGACTGTTTTGAAGCGAACTAGAAAATCATTATTCAAAATTTTTAAAAAATAAGAAAAACATAATTCTCATATTTGGAAGCTAATAGTTTACTAAATTTTAATGTAATAGCTATTTGAATTTTTTTATTTACACACATATATATATATATAATATATTTTTTTTAAAATTTTAACATTATTAGTTGTTATTAAATAAATATATACAGCTGACAAAACAATACAAATGGATTTAGTTATATATCTATATACATAATTTTGTAAAATAAACTAAAATAAAATTATTTCACGCGTTCGTAAAAGTTAAGATAAAAAAATTAACTATAATTGATATATTTTTTTTTCCAAAAAAAAAAGTTAAAAACAAATTAGTTAATGAAACGCGGCGTCGTTTCTGGACAGGTATGTGCCAGCCTTGAATCTTAACTGGTATGGGCTTCAACTTTCACCGACTTTCCGGAGGGTTTATTTATTTATTTATTCTGTTTGATTTTTTATTTTCGAATTGAGTGTTTAATATTTCTGATTTAAAAAAAAAAAAGAATTGAGTGTTTACTATAAATAAAGACAAAAAGATAACAATAATTCACAAACAGGGCGCTCTTTTTCTATATTTTTCTTCTGGTTTTCGGGCTTTCGAATTTTGAATTTTCTCTTCTTCAACAGGTAAAAACCTTATTCTCAGTTATTCTCTCTCTCAAATTTTTTATTATATTTGGATTTAATTTAATAAAAATCAATTTGATTCGATTAGGTTCGATTCCATTTTATTTTGTTTATTTTGGATTTTTATTTTACTTATATTATTCACTCTAATTACTGAATTGAAAAACTAGGGTTTGTTTTTGAATCAGAATCCGTTGACAATTGATTGTATTTATCTGTTTATATATATAGTTTTATCATTTTCTTCAGAAGTTTGAATTTTGATTCAATATTTACTAAACCTATATTCAGTTCTCTTGATTTTTGCAACAGTTTGATCCCCATATTTCAAGATGCCGGCTACTGCAGGAAGGGTTCGTATGCCTGCGAATAATAGGGTACACAGTAGTGCTGCCCTCCAGACTCATGGTATATGGCAAAGTGCAATTGGTTATGATCCTTATGCACCAAACAAGGATGATTCCAAAACAACTTCAATGCAAAAATCCTCGAATGTTGAACCTGAGTCTGAAAACTCTTATGTTAATTTCCAGGGGCTTCTAGCTCTTGCCCGAATTACAGGTTCTAATGCTGATGAGGCTTGTGGTGCTTGCAAGAAATGTGGCCGTGTTGGGCATCTTGCGTTTCAATGTAGGAATTTCTTGAGTATTAAGGATGATATTAAGGAGAACGACTCAGAAGCAGTCCAGGCTGCAGTTTTGTCTGGGCTGGAAAAGATTAAGGGGAATGGAAAAATTGCAGTTGCTGGCAAGGAAGAGAGTGAGGAAGAGGAGGATGAGAGTGATACTTCAGATTCTGAGGTGGATTCAGATATTGAGAGGATTATTGCTCAAAGGTATTGTAAGAAGAAGAGTAGTGGTAAGGGGAGCTCATCTAGGAAGAAGTTGGATTCTGATGAAGATGGGTCAGATTCTGATTCTGATGGGAGAAAGAAAAGGGGAAGATCGAAGAAAAGGAGGACTAAGAAGAGGGGGACTAGTGATTCTGAGGATGAGGATGAAGGTAAAGGGAAGAGGAGGAAGAGGGATGAGTCCTCTGAGGAAGAGGAGGAGCGGCAGCGCCATAGGAGGAAGAGTAGGAAGGAGAAGAGGAGGAGAAGTCATAGATATTCTGATGATTCTGATTCAGGTGCGTCTGATGACTCTGGCAGAAGGCACAGGTGAAAAAGCAGGAAGCATGTAGCACCATCTGATTCTGATTTAAGTGGATCTGATGACTCACGGGTTGGGAGGGGCACAAAGCGGTCTGAGAAGAGGAGCAATAAGCGCCATTGTGAAGCGGTTGAGTGATTTAGTGAAGGTAAACATTTGCAGTCTGTTGGATTTTTTTTTTACCTTGGAATATGCTTGGATAACATCAATTTACTTTTCTGTGCCATGTATTCACCATATTCCTTTTTAAGCATCAAACAGAGAAATTAGATGCTATTCCTTGTTTGCTTTATATCGTATATTCTTTGATGAAATGAACTGGTACCATCTTTCAAGAGAAAGGGCGAAATACTGTTTGTATGTGAATGTTTTTGCCTTTGTTTATGTGGGTATGGTCATAGGAAACTGGACAAATGGTGCAATAGCACAGCATTTAAGTCATTTGTTTGATTGGATGGGCAAATGCCATAATTGCTATGGTAGTTTTCTTTTAAAATGTAAATCATCTTGTTCCTAGTGACATAGGCTGCCAGTTTCTATTCCTATATATGTATTCTTGAATTCAATGATATTCATCTTAATCTATGAAGATAGTTAAATGGAGCATTTCAGCAGTCATAATTGATCTACAAATGAGCTTAGAACATCCCACATTCAATCAATCTCGGTAATTAATGTTCTAATTGAGCTTAGAACATCCCACATTCAACCAATCTCCACAATTATGTATATTGTTGCTTGTATCTTAGGACAGTACGCTGAAAGATTGTTTGATTTGTTTCTGACATCTAAAAACAACACTGACAGGCAAAAATCTTTCACCATGTTCTTTGTCCATAAGTAAAAATATATCTATATAAATAGGTCCTATTACGAATTGACTTTTGAAGACATTCCCCAGAATGAATTCTCATTAATGGAAAGATTTCTCTAGCTATTCAAGCAGATAGATCATGTTGTCCTTTCTGTCCTGTTTAAGGCCTGTCGAATCCCCTAGTTAAACACTTCAATCACTATATATATATATATATATATATATATATATATTAATTTTGTATTGTAGCCTACAACACTTAACGGATTATGATTTATTAGCAGTGGAAAAATATATATCTGGTAATATTTTGTTTTTGGAATGACTTGTAATATCAAATCAAACTTTAATGATATGAGACTGCCGACTGCTTTTGAAATGGATTATTCAAATCTTATGTTGAAATTTTTTGTTGTTTTGCAGGGATCTAGAGAAGGTGACGATCTCCAGAGTTAGAAGTACTAGAGCCAAACTGTTGCACTAATTGAAATACTCGGTTCCATTGTTGTGTTTGCATGTTTGAAACTTCTCTCAAGTTTCTTTTTCAAAAATATTTGAAAAAAAAAAAAAAGAAGTGGGAGTGATTGTTTAAACATTTGCGTTAAAAGGCATGTAAAAAAGCCTCTAAATTAGCTGCTTTGTTCCGTATATTGTATTTAAGCATCATTTCCATTTCGAGGTGTGGTAAATAGACTGCTGGTTGTTTGATCTCTGGTGAACAGATCTTTCTCTAATAGCAATCTTGTATGCGTGTATAATTTTTGTGGTCCGGCGCTTTTTTCTCTCCTTTATAAAAGTAGGAAGATGATTTAACTTATTTATTTTTAATTTAGTGAAGTGTCTGCTATGAAATCTGAATGTTTTTGCCTTGGAGGCTGATTTTGTACTTGGAAGAGTTGTTCTTTTGCCAGGAGATACGGTGGGGAAATTACTATGATGTTGGATTTGAATTTAGAAATTTTTTTTAAGTTTCCATTTGAAAATTTTCAAATATTCGACACGCTTTACTCATAATATTTTTGATTCAGGAATAGGTCTAAGGCAATTCAAAATCATTTATCATCATTTTTTCTTAAAACTTCCATGGAAAAACAAAATGTATTTCAGTTCCAATGAAAAGAAAGTATGATGCCTTTACTGCTGCTGGATGGTGAATGCAAAAACATGGATCTAAAACTGCCCCTTAGTCCCAATTTTCTCTATAAACACTGATCTAAAACCAATTGTCTACAAAAAGGATGTATGTTGCCGACACTTATGCTGGTTTTGGTGTTTTCTGATGTTGCCTGGCCATTAAGCTCTGCAAATCTCAAGCCTACACGGATTGAATGATTCAAGAACTTCTGAGCACATCTCAGAACACAGGTCTCCTCCTGCTTCTGAAGTTTTTTGCGGAAAAAGCCATCCACGCAGTCATTGAAGCATTTCTCCACCAGTGAATTATACATTCTCAAACTGCAAATACATGCAGGACAAAGATTAATTCAATTCCAAAATGCATAAAAACTTATTCTGTATAGGAACATGGTTAAGCAATGATGCCTTCCTGCACTGCCTCCAAAACTAGCAAAAGCCTATAGAAATCTCTATATATTGCTGAAAACTTTCAACAAGAAAGCTCATGGAGCAAGTTTGACCCGGAAATGGGCATAAGGGCTATCATTTTTTCACAGCAGTAACAGAGTTTATGTATCTACGCATGCGTTTCATCTGCATCTTCACATTATTTTCCCAAACTCGACAAAAAAAAAAAAAGAAATAAGATAAGGAGAACATTTTTTCTGGCTTCAATAAAAGTCAAGTCACCTACACTGAACTAATACTGTGACCAATAGTATCCAAGGATAGGATATGAAGCCACATTGATAAGAAAGAAAATCAAATGACATTTGGCTAATGAATTGAAAACGTCAATTAAGGTGAAAGAACAGCAGGATGAGAAAAAAGAAACCATTCAATTCTTTAAGCACAATACTTGGGATATAATCAAACTTATGACTTGTGTGTCATCATACATATCATATTAAAGAACCCGTAATTTTAGTATCATAGGCACTTTCATAATGCCTATCTGCATGCATTAATGTAGAATTGCATCAAGACTCAACAGGGGAACATAATATCACAGCATCAAAGAAGAAGAGTGTGAAACGACAAGATGGATACAATGTCATCACCATGCGTAATTGAAGAAGCATATTAAAATAGGATTATTGTTCCCAAAACGTCCACATGCAACATATGAACATCATGGCTGCATTGGTTTTAAGGAGAACATTGTTTTAGCTCCATATCAACAAAGTCAGTCACAAAACAAAGCAACTTCACTTGTATTAATTTGACACAGAGCCATAAATCAGAGATAAAATACATATATATCTACAGGAAAAAAAACACCCATCAAAAAAAGGTACCAAAAAGACAAGAAATTTGCTCAGAAATCTGAATCATTTACATCCTTCAGTTCACTACCACCTTCAAGCTACTCAAGAAATAGAATCAATTCATTTATAATCAAATTTGCAAATGGCAAAAATTAATCAACCCATTAAATTTTATTAACTAAAGAACAAATTCCGAAATAGTATATGAAAAATAAATGTAATTAGAGAGGAGACTCAAAAGAGGAAAGTTCATGGAAAATCTGAATTTTTTCGAGCAAAAAAAGAAATAAAAAGAAAAAGAAGGATGATTAAAGGAAAGACTGGAAACCTGTATCGCACTTGAACTTTTCGACCGTTTCGGCCATGCGGATCTTGTCTTCTTCGGGTAGACCATCAAGTGCTTGTAGAATGGTCTTGCCCATGGCTGAAGCTGATTCTACAAACTAAATATAGTGTTCAAGGGTTGTTCTGGTTCGTTACCTTTATATCAGCTGGGAAATAAACAAGGGTTTTGGAAGAAAAACCAACTCCGCGGGTTAAAGGCATCGTTCCAAGCATATGCTGTGTCTCTAATTGCGTGGTCCTCAATTCAACTTTGAGGAAATTACACAAAATACTAATTTTTTTCTTCTAAATTTTATTTTTACTATTTTTTTTAGTTTACAAAAATACTACTTTTGCTTAATTTTTTTTACATTTTTATGATATATATAAATAATATATTCAATATATACCAAAAACATATTCAACATAAATTAAAATATACTCAATATATACTAAAAATATATCACATTTTTATAAATTTTTAGTATACACAGTTTTTTTTTATAAAATTTTAGTTGCATAGTATTTTTATATTTTTATATTTTTTAAATTATTTTATAAATCTCCCTTCAATTTTCACTGTAAAAATGGGTTAAACACGAATTGTCTTTAGATCTTAGTCAAAATTTGAGTAATTTGGACATAATTTTATCGTATATAGTTTAACTTATAGCCTAAGATAGAGTTGAGCATGGTCGAAGTAATTTGAAAATTTTTCAATATTTGAAATTGAATTGAACTTCAAGAATTTCAAAAATGCTTCATCCATAGTCGAATCGAATCGAATCTCAAATTTGTATTAAATTGCTCTAATTTTTCAGAGCAATTCGGCTCAGAGATAAAGATTCTTATGGTTTGATTCCATTTTCATTTGGATATAGAGATCTAGAGATTTAATTTTATTTTTTTAACTTTAAATAATAAAATAATATTTAATTATTCTAACAATAAAAAACATTCATTGTTAATTTTTCTAGTTGGAAACATATATATTATAAAAATATTAAATATGGAAATGAGTATTATAATAATATTTTAATGTGATTTGAATATTTAATTAATAAAATATAAAATCAAGGAAATCAATGTATATACTTGTGTGTGTAGTTGTGAGACCCCAACTCGAGCATCGTGCTTGGCATGCAAATGATGCAAGTGAAAATGCTGAAAAATTAGGCTAAGTCTTACAAAAAGTGTTAAGGTCACTTTATCGTCATAGGCTATGCTCGGTTAAAGTAAAATTATTTAATATTTTAAAAATAATTTTTGAGCCGCCACTTAAATTTATTTTGAAAAAAAAATTAAGAAAAAACCTTAAGTCTAAGTTTATTTTTTAAGTTTAACTTGATAAATCTAAATTTAGAATTAATTTTAGGCTTAAACTTGATAAAACTTAAGTCTAAATTTAGTTTTTAGGTTTAACTTGATGAACCTAAGTTTAGAGATAATTGTAGGTTTTAACTTGATAAAACCTAAGTCTATAGTTTGGTTTTAAGTTTAACTTGATAAATCTAAGTCTAAAATTAAATTTATGTTTTAACTTGATAAAACCTAAGTCTATGATGTGGTTTTAGGTTTAACTTAATAAAGATAAGTTTAAAATTAATTTTAAATTTTAACTTGATAAAATTTAAGTATATTTCAAAGTTCAAAAGATGAGTCAAAATCGATGGCTAAATTCAATTTTGGTTAAATTTAGGTCCAAAGTAAGAGCCTAAAGTTTAAATTTAAGTTGAATTCAAGTCCAAAGATGGGCCTAAAGTCCAAATTAAGTCCAATTAACAAGCATTAAAAGAGTCAAAATTCATAATTTTTTACTTTCTTTGTTGTAGTTTTTCTTGTCTTACAGTTGTTGCAGGCGTTGCGCAAAAGTCACTCCAACGACAACTCAACTGGACTATTATTGAGCAGCAAACTTTCGAAAATCTATTCTCCTCCGTTTGACTTTTTGTTTTGAGTGATTCAAGTTGCAATGTGATTGTAACGGACTGAAATTTAATTTTATGCTAAAAAACTACGGGTTCACAGCAACATATGATAGAAATGTACTAGTGAATATATCACATGAAATAATATGTGTGGACCTTTGAATCTTTCACCCTTCCAATTTGGGCCTAAAGCAATGCAAATCAGAGTAAAACAAGCCTTTTAGGCTAACAGGCAAGCCCAACTAAAAAAAAGGCACGAATAGCGAATTCACCTAAGCCATAGGCGAATTCATGCTAATTCACCAATGGCTTAGGCACATTCACCTATCCCATTGGTGAATTCACCTAAGCTCTTTACTTAGGCACATTCACCTTTGTTATAGGCGAATACACCTATAGCTGGGTTTGAATCCCAGAAGTGGATTCTTGGACGTTCAAGAATTTGGGGCATGGACAAACAATTTTTTTCACATTCCATGTATAAATAAGTGGGGAACATGCAGAGAAAAAGGAATTGAATAAAAACAAGGAAAATAGATTAATGGAATCAATCATCATTCAGCAAAAAGAAAAATTAATGAGAGAGAAAAAAACCTTTGACAAAAAGATAGTAAAAAGAAAAACACAGAACAATAGACATAGCATAAAATATACAACAAATAATTATATAAATTCAAAACTAATTCGGTGAAAAGCTTCTATAAGTTGCTTGTGAAACTATGGAGGAAAATGAATATTCTTTTGCAGACAAAAGGGTTACCAGTAGCCTATTATTCTGAAGTCGGCTCCATAGGCAGGAGAGCCTTCACTAGAGCTCCAACACCAAGATAAGCCTATGGACAATAAGGATTTACTATACTATCTTTTATTGTTATTAGTTCATATTTAATTCTTTTAATATTTTAAACTATATTATGCATTGCAAATTATAAACAAGCACATATATGTAGTGGCAAAGCCACCTTTAATTGCCCCCCTTCTCTTTTTCTAAAAAAAAAATATTTATATATCTATAATTATTAACATTTCAAAATTTCTTATTTGCCTCAAGTTGCTCCCCTTCTCTTTTTCTAAAAATATAATTATATATATAATTATTAAAATTTTCAAAATTTCTTATTTGTCCCCTTAAAATTTTAAAATGCCCTCCATTTTTTAGTTTATATAAGGAGAAAAAGAAAATAAATTCCAATAAATTATTTATTCTCAAGTAATGTTTCTCTTTTAAAAAATTAATAAAAATTGATTTTCTTCAAATGCAAAAAAAAAAAAAAGAGGAAGAAAAAATATAAAAATGGACAAAATTGTTCAACTAAATTAATTTGAACTCATTCAATAAATAAAGAGACTAAGAAAAAAATTAAAGCATAATAAAGAAAAATAAAAATTAAGAAAGAAAACAAAATTAAAATTAAAATTAATCTTTAACTTCTTTTAAATCTATTTTTATTTTTCTTAGTTTTTTTTTTACTTTTGATATTATATGATGATTTTTTTAATTATTTATTAAGGAATTATATGCATAATTCAATATTTTTTACTCTTTATTTTATTTTTTGACTGGATTGTTAGTTAAATTTAACTTCATACATAGTATATATAGGCGTGCGTACACACATATTAATATTTTATTTAATTAAGTTAAATAAAAATAATTTATTAATATATTAATAAATTTATAAAAAAAATACTTGCATACAATCGATACAACGAGCACCAAAATAAAAACAAAGAAAGACAATCAAGAGCGAAATTGGAACCTCAAAAAATTTTGTTTCCTTTCTCTTAAAATCCTCGCTTCTCCCTTATATATATGTTAATGCATATAATATTAATTTGTTTTTATATAGTGTAACGTCTTATAATATAATTTAAGAATGTAAATACAAAATTATAATAATTTTTATTCACATCATGCATGCAATAATAATAGTGAATTAATATAATTTAAAGGTTTAACTTAACATAAATTCACTCTATCTAAGTTTTCACTTAGCATTCAAGGAGTGATTTTCAAATTTATAAAACAAAGTAGTTAGTGTATGATATAGTGTATTTTCAATTAAACTTGAGAAATAATATTTTTAAAATTTGTTAAATATTATAAAATATTTTTAAAAAATTAAAAAAATAATATATTAGTTTTCTCTATATTAAATAGACTATACATTCTTAAGAAGGACACAACGTTATAGAATTTTAAAAGGATGCTTGTAACTTAAAAGAACTGAATTAAATCCATCACGTTCACTCCCTCAACCACCGGCGATTGCTGATGCTAATTCATAGTTCTTGACAATTTCAATCTCATTCAATGGCATTTTCGTAAACATAAAGCCGCCAGATTTTTTTTATTTGTTAATTTATTTACTTCACAAAATTTATTAAATTTCATTCAATAAGACAAAATAATAGGATCAGGTGATTGAACAGAAGAGACCGCACGATAAAGAAAAAGATTGAATAATTTCACTTCACTGTACTCAGAAACAGAGAGTGAAAAGAAGAAGCTAAAGAAGATGCCGAGTAGCAGGTTCGCCGGTTCTTTATCAACCCCAAAAGTGGATGTTGTAATTGATATGGGTCATCCATTTCTCAATCTCACAGTTGATGGGTTCTTGAAGATCGGAACTGTATTGTTCTTTTGTCCTTTCTTCTTTTAAACAAATTTCTGTTTCTGGGTTTCCTTCTTTTTTTTTTTTTTTTTGAATCAAATTGACGTTTTTTTTTTGTTTTTGGTTTCTGGGTTTCTGATTTTATGCAGGTTGCAGCTGCCAGAGCATTTGCTGAAGATGCATATTATGTTGTTAAACGAGGTCATCTCCCTCTCTCTGAACTAGGAAACAAATCATTTTTCATAAAATGATTTGAGTTTTTTTTTTATTGAGAGTTTATTTAGATAATCAGATTTTGTAGAAAAAAGCGAATTAATACACAATTTATTTTATTTTATTTTCAGGGAGTGTTTCTCGTCGGAATTTTGAGCACACTGTGAGTTTTTCTAACTGTTATAAGGAAATTTCCATTTGGGATTACCCTTTTCATGTTATATATATATATATATATATATTTATTTATTTAATCTATAAAAAGTGTTATACTTGAATTTGGTTGTGAATTATGATAAATTTGTGCCAAGTTTTTCAATATCATCAACTCATTTCTCATTGGAGGCTATAATTTATTATTCTGGTTTATTGAAGATTGCCGATAAGTCTTTATAATGCATTCTTTATTTTCTTGCTAATGGAGGCGCTGTTGTTGCAGCTGAAAAGGATGTGCAAAGAAGGTGCTTACTGGGGTAAGCATGTGCTGTATTTGCATAGGCAAATTAGTGAAATGTGTTTTGTTAATGATGATGCTTGTTTCTTGTTATTGATTGCCTTGTGTTGCTAAATCTTCAGTAAGAATTTTGTTGGAATGTGCCATTGATTGCTTTGCTTACAGGAACTGTTGCTGGAGTTTATGTGGGAATGGAATATGGGATGGAGAGGATTCGTGGAACTCGAGATTGGGTATGTTTTCTCTAATGATTTACTTAATGTCATTGATAATGCAGCAACAGCTTAGAATATTTCTCTTACTAGCTTCGATCTTTTACTTCTGATTTTGAGGAATTGTTCGAATGAATAGTTATGATATTGTCTTTTTAGGCACTGGTTTAGCTGAGGATACATTTGATTTCTGTTTTCAACTGTATGTCTTGCATCTGCTCATGTCTTTTCCTCTTGCTGTACTGCAGAAGAACGCGATGCTCGGCGGTGCATTGACCGGAGCTCTGATATCGGCTGCAAGTGACAAGAGCAAAGATAAGATTGTGACCGATGCCATCACAGGCGGTGCCATTGCAACTGCAGCAGCATTCCTCAACTATCTCACCTGAATTAATGGAGTTTGAGTTGTTCCTAATATGTTTGGAAAATTGAGGCATTAGATAATATGATATTCTGTTACTTTCATCATAAATGGATCGGAATGTAAAATAAAACAACTGACGTTAGTGAAAGAATATGTTCTATCTGTGATGCGACTTGTTATTTCCCCTGAATAACTAGCATCCTAGCTTACGGTTTTGTAGATTCTTTATCCATAAGCTTGGGGTTATGTTCCTAGATTTCACTTGAGACTACGCTTGATTACTAGTTTCTAATTTGTCTTATACCCTTAAATATAATTTGCTACTTGCTGTGGATTTCAAATTAAGGAATATATTAAGTTTTGGTATGAGGATTTTTTTTCCAAATGGGTTGTAATTCTAATGATGGTTTTAATTTATTTATTCTCTTAATCATCATAGCTTGTTTGAAAATAATTAACAATATTATTTTATCAATGAAGTACTTTTCAAAAATAAGAATTAGCAAAATAAAATCTAATTTAATTAGTAATGAAATGATAAGGAATTAGACGGTTCCAATTGGTCCAGCACCCAGACCAAAAAACAATTTTCTGTTAAGAAAATGAATGGTATGTTGAAATGCATACATACAACATTATTAACTCTAGTACATAATCAAGTTCTGAACTGCTCGACAAGTTTAATCAGGCCATAGGTCTCAGCATCTGGCCTAGCACCCCCTAAAATCATCCTTCTCAAAAGATCAGGAACATAAATTTTGGCCTTCACATAAGCTTTTATTAAAGTATTGTATACAAAAGTGTACCTTGTATACTTTGCTTTACTGATTTCTTCAAACAACTTTTCAACATTAACTATATCACCCTTCTCTGCAAAAATTTCAATAATTGAAAAAGTAGTTTCCAACCAAGGGGTCGAATTCCTTACCTTGTTGCTTATTTTCAAGTGCATCCCCTTTTCTAGAGTCTTCAAGGCTTCCTCCGCTAGTTCAGCCTTCAAACAACCTAGAGCAAGATGTCTAAATGTAATAGCATTTGGTTTGCACCCACTCATCTCCATATCTCTTAAAGCGGCAGTTGCCTTTTTAATGAATCCACATTTGCAATACACAAATATCAGGGAATTGAACTGCTCTGTTGATTTCAACCCTTTTAATGACTTCATCTCCGACCAAAGATCTTCAACTTGATCGAGTAGCCCAATTCTACCAAATGCTTCAATTGCCAACATGTAACTTTTTGACCTAACATGGGGAAGTTCTTGCACAAGTGTCCAAGTTCTCTCTAATTCCTTCACCTTTCCCAAGTATCCATACAATATAATTAAAACATCTAGTGTTGACCAGTTATCTCCTGTACAAGAGCTCTCCACAGCTTCAACATATGCTTCAGCCACTGTATACAATCTGGCAACCACATGTGCTGTAGCTAATATGCAGAAAGATATCTCATTTGGCTCAACCTTGAATTTCTTCATTTCACTGAATACCTTCGCCAACCCTCCAATGTTGTGTTCATTAGCTTCAATTTTCATCAGAATATTGAATGTAGAAACATGAGGAGTGACCTTATCAGCCTTCATTTGAGCCAGGATTTTTGGGATCATTTTCCTGCGGCCAGGGGAGGAATGGAGGATAATAAGGCGATTGAAAATCAAATGCGACATTGGGTGACCCAATTCCCTCATTTTCTTCATGTAATCAAGTGAAAGCCTTATAACACCTTTTTCCAAGCATGCAATTACAAGATTGTTATATAGCAATTCGTTTTGGAACTCAGAAGGGACATGAGAGAAAAGCTTTTCACCATGAGATATCCCATGAAGTTTGATTGTGAATTCCAATAGATAAGAGTAGTCAAGCTCTTTTGGCCTATAAGGTCTCTCCCTGATCACCCATTCCATCACCTGCCAAAATCAGAGTTTTCTAAGACAAAAATTCTCAAATATCTGATCTAATTAATAAAGACATAAAGATCGCAAGGTTACTTCTCATTCTCAACAAGGTTTTACATGTTCACTAATTAAAGCACAAAATTGGACCTTCTCTTTCTGTGAAAATTGTTTTTGACAATGTGCTTGCTGATATGAACACAAAACGGGTAAGAAAAAGCAAAAGAATATATGAAATGTAAGCTCACTTGCACCATCCATCTTTGTTAATGTAACCTAAATCAGTATCAAAACAAGGCCCCAAGATCAAAAATTTTTTTTTCTCAAGAATTCAATTTACTCATTTAAGCATTTAAACAAACACCTTTATCGCTATATTTGAATTCCGAAACCATCCAATCTGGTGCTGCCCATTATCGAATTTAAACGGAAAGCTAAAATATTAAGAGATAGAGAGAGAGAGAGAGAGAGACCTCAAGTGCGCGTTTATTGAGTTTGAGCTTCCTCAAGCGGTTAACAGCATGAAAAATGTCACCTCGGTGAATTGGAAACCCTTCACGCATCCAGCTTTGGAAAGCAGACCCAACCGATTCTCCTCTAGGATGCTTCTCAATTCGCAACGATAAGCAATTGGTTTCTCCTGGCTCTACTCTGTGTTTCTCGGCAAAACTATTGCTTGTGTGGGTAGAGAGAAAGTTGAAAGTATAAGGACTCAGATACAGAGAAAAACAAGTTCTGCCAACTGTTCGATCAAATGCTCGAGAGAACTGGCGTTGGCCCAGAAAGGCCACTGCATGCATGCTTCTGAAAATTTCGGGAACTCGAGGCGTTCTGATTCTAAAATAGACACATTTTTGTTCTCACAACTTAACATTGAGTAGTCCAGCCCATAATTCAAACTAGAAAATGGAACCCAGCAAGCCAACCCATGCCAGATTCGGTCCATAATTTTTAAATTGTTATATATATATATATATATTTATAATCAAGGAATTTACATCATATATGGTTTTTAAACTTTGATTTTAATTTTTGTGTTGCTAAATTTCCTTTTATATTTTTATATTTTGTATTTTTATTTTTACGGAATATTTACAACTTTTTTCCATATACACGGTAGGTTGCGTATTTTTCTTTTGTTACATAGATATCTTATTGTTTGGTTAATATGAGTGTTTGGTTAATAATAATAACTAACTAGACATATTAATTTTTTATTTTAATATAAATATTGAATAATAGATTATTATTATATTTTAATTTTTTTATTTAATAAATTTTATTTATTAAAATTAATTTTTTATTTAATATCTATATATTATTATTTATTATTAAGTAACTTGTCACAATTTCATAATTTCTAAAATTAATTTTTTAATTTATATTAAAAATAATTAATAAAAATTTAACTAAATCAATTGATATATGTTATTATATGTAATATATATAAACATATAATATCATATATCAGTTATATATTTATATTTCTTTTAAAAATTAACTAATATATATTGTTATATATAGCATATATCAATATATATTAATTTATATATTGATATTTTATTCCAAATCAACTGATATATTATTATATGTAATATATATGAACATATAATATCATATACCAGTCGTACATTGATATTTTTTTTTAAAATCAACTAATATATATTATTATATGTAACATATATTAGTTTATATATCGATATTTTATTATAAATCAGCTGATATATATTGTTATATATAACATATATAAATATATAATAGTATATATAAATTGTATATTGATATTTTTTTCTAAAAATCAAATAACATATGTTATTGTAAATAACATATATTAACATTTATTGAAATTACTCAATGTACTTTTTTTAGTTACTCAAGGTAAATTTTTTTTTTTTTAGTTTTTAGAATCGATTTCTTAGTTTGAGATCTCTATTAATGCCTGGAATCAATGGCAGAATTAAGGGGTCTCGGGCCAAACACGATGGGGGTGGGGTGGTTTCTAGTTATGGCTGTCATGTGTTCCCCATGGGAGCCTCTCCTTCGGAGGTTAGGGTTTTCAAAGTCAAGTAAGGGATTAAAGACAAACCCTCGCTCAACTTTAATTTTTCTCTTTTATTCTTCTTTGCCATTTTGCCAAGGCATATTTAAAAAAATATAACTTGTGATGAAGAACATATTTTTATTTGTTCTTCACCCCAAGTCGAGCACCACTGAGCCAATAGAGAGAGAGAGAGAGAGAGGAGAGAGAGAGCAGCGCCAGCCGGCCGACCACCCTATCCCAAGCCTTCACTAGACCGGAGTTTTGCCATATTTTTACCGACTAAGGTATTTATACCTCAAATCTTTTTTTTTTCATTTTATTGTTTTTATTTATATTGTGTGATTAGGTTTAGTTGAAAATTTGAAGTGATTTGGATTTTTTTTTAAATATAGAATGTGGTTAATTTTTTTATAAATTAAACTATAATAGTTTATTTTAATTGTTGTTTGTTAATTTGTGTTGTGATTAAACTGATGATGATAAATTATTTGTTTATGTTTGTTTGCAAGTGTGTTGTTGTAATTTGGGAGTTTTTGTAAAAAAAATAGAATAGGGTTAATTTATTAGAAATTAAGTATACTAGTTTATTTTAATTGTTGACTTTTAGTGTTGTAATTAAATTGATGATGATAAATGATTTGTTTAGGGCTGTAAGTATCTTGTTTAGAGTTTCTTTTTTAGAAAAATAGATTATGATTTGATTAGGTTAAGTTGAAATGTTGAATATAAATAAAAAAGTAAACATATTAGGTTTAAATAAAATATTGAATATAATTAAAAATTGATTATAAATTATAAATTGAAAAATATAAACTAAGCCCTAAATTTAATATAAATTAATTATATTTTGAATATAAACTAATTATAAATTGAATATAAATTAAATATAAACTAATTAATAGTTAAATATAAATCAAATATAAACTAATTATAAAATAAAAAATACTAGACCCTAAACCCTAAATTCAACCAAAAGGTCCAAAATTAATTATATTTAGAATATAAACTACTTATAAATTGAATATAATCTAATTATAAATTGAAACGGATATGAATAAATTTAAGATCAAGGCTAAAAGATTATAGAGTGAAGATAGTGAATTCTTAAATATTCTGACTCCAACACTGATCCCGATAACAAGTGATCATGTATATGTTAAGGAAACTAGTGATATAATAGGGCATCCAGAGTTTTCTTTTGATGATACTGTGGGCGACTTGATATTGCATAAATCCATTGATGAGTTTGATGTTGGGATTAGGGATAATGTTAGAATATAATATGTGGCTAAAGGACATTGCTAATCATATAGCCATAATTTTTCTCAAACAGAATTTGAAAAAATTAGGAGGAGTTTTAGAGATTTACAATCCTCTGAATATGAGTGGTTGAAATATAGTATTTCTAAAAATGTAATATTTTATTTATGATGTTATATTTTTAGCTAGAATAGAGGAGTTAGGCGGGGGTAGTGGCAGAACCAGAAGATCATGGAGAGGGATGGAAGGGTGAAAAATTTCAAAGGGGAAAAACGACAAATCAAAGACTAATTTTAATTTTTTTAAAAAAAATTTATACCTTTAGCAAAATCACAAAAAAAAAATTCAATAATTTGAAAAATTAAGATAAAATAGTTGGATGACCTACCTCTTGTCTTTATTCGTTGCCTGTGATGGCTGTTTGGCAATCGAAAGCTAGCCGGTAGGGGTGGCAGGCAGCAACTCTCCCTCCCTCCTTCTCCTTTGCCTCTAGTCACTGGTGCAGTGGATGCGAAACTGGTGTGAGAAATGAGAAGTTCTTCCTTTTATTTTTTTATAAACTTACCTTGCCTGAAATGACGCCGTTTCAACCAAGAAAAGTTTATTTTTTTAAAACTCTTGCTGACATGGGTTTAAAAAAAATAAATGTGTATAATGAGGAGGTTGTCTTCAACCTCCTCATTACACTGAGGCAGAGGAAGCTCAGAGGTAGGGGGACAGCCCCACCTCTGCTATACCGGCTACCAGAAGCCATCGACTATAATGACTTCTGGCTGTCGTAGTTTTGCCCCTGGGCGGGGGATAATGTCTTCATAGAAATTGAGTTTCGCAACTGGAAAAAAAGTCATGGAAAAATTTAATGAACATATAGGCAGTCCAATTAGTCTATACAATAATGCTAGAATACAATATATTGGTTTCAAAAATCAAAGATAAAGTCTCTCATATCTTATCTTCTCAAAGCTAGGAGCAAGAGGCTTTTTATCGTACATGTTTGATCACTATTTTGTATTGCATTCGTTTTCTTCTAACTTTCCGAGGGCATGATGAGTCAAAAAATTCAATTCAATGGGGCAACTTGCTTGCACTTCTTAGTTGGTACAACGAACATAATATTGATATCGGGAATATAGTTAATTTAAGAGCTCCTGGAAATAATCAACTTTCTTCTCCGTTAACCCAAAAGCAAATATTAAGTGCTTGTGTTTTGGAGCTGATACTAGCCATTATTAAGGATATTAGAGATGAATTATATTCTTTATTAATCGATGAGGCTCAAGACAATTCAGTGAAAGAACAAATGGTTATGGTATTGAGATATGTTAATAAGTTGGGACAAAGAGTAGAGCGATTTATTAGAGTAGTGCATATGAATAACACATATGTTCTGTCTTTGAAAAGTGTACTTCATGATTTCTTTGTGAAACATGGTTATCACTAAGCAGAGTCCGAGGTCAAGGTTATGATGTGGCTTCTAATATATGATGTGAATTCAACAAGTTAAAAACTCTCATTTTAAATGAAAATTCTCAAGCAAGATAATTCATTGTTTAGCTCATCAACTCTAATTAGTGCTTATTGTAGCAGCAATGAGCTATAGATTTATGAGTAATTTTTTTGAATATGTTACAATGATTGTGAATATAGTCGAAGCTTTATGTAAAATGAGGGATGCTCTCTGTCAAAAATAACTTGATGAAACTGTTCAACGTTTAGAAAGAGGTGATATTCAATCTCGAAGATGATTGCATCAAGAAACAAATTTATCTTGATCTGGTGATAGGTGTTGAGGTTCTCATTATAAAATAATTGTACATCTTCTTTCTAAGTGGTCAGCAATGAAAAAGGTTCTTGGGAATATAATAGACGATAGGGCTGAACAAAGAAATCAAGGGACAGTTGTGAGCTTGATGAATAAAATGAAAAGTTGTGAATTTAATTTCATTACTTACTTAATGAAGACAGTTTTAGGAATGTTAAATGATCTATCTAAAGTCTTATAAAGAAAAGATCAAAATATTGACACTGTTGTACATTTCATTGGAACCGTTAAATAACAATTGCAAAACTTCATGGAGAATAGATGCGATGATTTATTAAAAGATATCAATGATTTTTGTATAGATCATGATATCATAGTGCCTAATATGAAAGACAATATTCCGGGTCATCTGCGTTTTAAGTATGTTGGTATTTCTATTACTTATTATCACTATTTTTGTGTGAAAATATTTTGTCAGGTAATTTTTTTCTTCGTATTATGATACTAGAACTATTTATAATATTACAATATAATTTTCTTTCATTCAATGCCATGTTGATTTTTTTGTGTAATAAATGAAAAATCAATTTATAGAATCAAATACGGAATTGCTTTTATGATTTACTTGTCTTTTTCCTATAATTTTATTCTCCAACTTCAAGTGATCTAAATTACTTCATTTTGCTGAACCATATCTAAATAATTTTTTCAACACATATCCAATGATACTTGATGATCAACTTAAGACTTACATTGTTGATGTAGGAAGGAATACAATTTTCTCTAAACTCTATGACTTAGAAAATGGTTAAGACATGTTATGATACTATGTTTTCTTTGATATATATGCTTATCAAGTTAACTTTAGTCTTACCCATTACAACTGTTATTGTTGAGAGAATTTTTTTTAGTAATAAACACTTTCAAGAGAATTTGCACAACAAGATGAGAGATAATTTTTTGATCGATAGATAATTTTTTAATCGACTGCTTAGTGTATTATATGGAGAAAGAAAATTTTGTAAAAATTATCAATAAAACTATTATGCAACGTTTTCAAAAACTGCAAACATATAAGATATAATTATTATCTCTTAGGCATATTCAATCTAATAACACAAATTAATTGTTGAACTATTATAATATTAAATGTTCAATTTTATTCAGAATTCATTTGTAACTTTTTTTTTCTCTTGGTAATTTTGCCCCCTCAATAAATTCATGGTTTCGCGGAATTAAGGTATTATAGATATGCTATGCTCAAAATAAGAATAAGCTAGAGTTACAAACTTATAATTTATAATTTGATAACTGAGTTGATTCCACATTATAAGTATAGTCTACAGTAGACTAGATTGAAATAAGTTGTAGATTTTAAGTTCTTGAAATTGTCATTTCTTTTTTTCATAAAAAAACACTTTCAATAATAAAAACAATGAAAGTAGAGCAAACATATAATTAAATAAATTTGAAATTGTAATCAAGCATCACTCATTGGTTATATATTTAATTGATAACTAGAAAGTTTTTTTTTTTGCTCTTTGCCAAGTCTTCATCTTTGTCAGCTTGAAATTTAGTTAAAATCTTAGAATCCAATATTAAGATCAAGGGTTGAATCTTGTGCAAAGGCATTGTGTATAGATTGGCAAGACGAGATAGTTAGTCACAAGCCTCCACCAGAAGTGATGAATGGCTTTGATCCAATCTGCCTCCTGTTGGAAATAAAACTCGAAAATCAAAAATGCTAAAATGGGAATAACACTTATATTATTAGTACACATGATATATCATATTCACACATTTATTAGAAATATGGGTGCCCTTTCGTAAATGTATAAAATATACTAAATTAGTCGAGTCAAATTGAAATTGTATTTTATAATTACTAATAGCATTAGTGGTCTAGTGGAGGAATAACACTTCAGAATTTTTTTTTTTTGGTCTTTTTGAAGTTTTATTAAAAAATCCATCTTGTACCTAGTAGTTCTGTTTTTTAAAAATAAACTCGAGGATCTAACTTATCAATGATATGAACTAGAAGACACGAGACTAGCGCTATGAAAAGAAAAAAAAAAACAAGTGGTTTTTAGAATTCAAAGTCAGCATGACTAATCATAAAATGGGCCTTGTGGAACCACATGTCAAGCAGGATATGCACAGCATTATATCATAGCCATTCAAGACGAGTATGGGATTTGGTATTGCATAAGGAGATAAGTATTCAACAATTAATAATATATTACCCCACATGTCATGACGAGTATGGGCTTTGGTGCTCGCTGGATTAGGTAGATGATGGGTTGTATTCAGAGTTCAAGAATCTCAATTTTGGTTGACGGGTCAGTAACGAAACCAATCACTGTGCAAAAAGGCTCACCATTTTATGTGGGAAAGTGTATTCAATAATTAATGATAAATACATACAGCTCTTTCAATAATTTGGTATAAATTTAATTACACATTTCGGCATATTTTTTAAAATTTTTATTTTTTTATTAAAAATATTTTAATCAAAACATATTATAAATTTATAATAAACATATTATAAATTCTGTAAAATTTATAAATTCATAATAAATCTATGATAAACTCTTTATAAATTCATTGTAAATAAATAAAAATTAAATATTTTAGTAAATATTTTATAAATTTTGATATTTTAATAAATAATTTATAAATATGATAAATTTAAAATTATTTAAAATTATTTTTATATTTTTATCAAAAAGCCATTTTCATAGACAATTAAATTATATATATTTTTACAATATTATAAATATTATATTATAATATAAAATTTTTGGTAGGTATATTATAATTTTAATTTTAATTATCTAATACTATATTCTAATTTCAAACAATTTGACCAATAAACGCCCCCCTAAACCATACCACTTTGATGGATGCAAGTCGATTAGGCTCTAACTACACACAATGGGTAGCCTTTTTCTATCTACATATTTCATTTCATCCAAAAAGTCGAATAATGACCTTTTTTATATTTATTTATAGATAATAAATTGATAACATTGGAATTTGATTCCAGAATTTTTTCAAACGAAAATGATTAATTTGAGACACTATATTACATCTAAAATAATAGCCCAATGCAATGAATGTTGTTGAGTTTTTTTTTTTTTCAAAAAATAATGAAGAATATATCATATAACATATAATAGAATCTTATGCCTTATTTTTCCTTTTTGTCTTAGGCCAAAATTTAATAAAAATTAAACTTAAAATTAATCCTAAGGGAAACAAAATAATGCTTTCCACTCATCAATGAAAAAGTTTTATATATTTATTTTTTGATCATCACCACAAGTACTTAGAGCTACACACGATGATAATTTATAGGGGTTTTCCTGGGCCATGCTGGACCAGGATTCACCTTAGTCCGTAGTTCGACCTAAGAAGTTCTCGGGCTGTATATGCTAGCCTGTGGCTCGACCTCAAGCTCAGTTAGACTGGGTCTGTTCAAGCCCGATCAGGCCTAGCAGGCCAACAGGCCCAGCCCAATTTGTTTATAATTTTTTTAAAAATTATTATTTTAATTTTTGTGAAATAATTTTAATAATTTTTACACTTAAATTTTTTTCCATTTAAATTTTTGCACACAGTGTATCTCCATTTTTAAATTTAGTTTAAATTTTTTTAGTGGCTACTAGCCATTTTAATAATTAAAATGCATATAAACTTCATAATTTTTTAAATTAAAAAATTGAATTTTTTAAATTAAAAAATATCAAAATCTGACTTATTTATGATAAAGCTTAATGTTATTTTAGTTTTGGGCTAACAGACTTAATTAATTAGTTGTTTAGTATAGAATTATTTAAAAAAATTAAAATTAAAATCCTTCGGGCAGGGTCAGGACGGCCCAAGAATTTTAAAGCATAACCCGAGGCCCGACTCGAGCAGAGCTCAGGTCTAGCATTCAACCCCGAAATCAATCCTAAACAATTTTTGGGCCGGTCCAACTTGGTATGAACCCCTCGGGTCGGACTTGGTTCTTCAGGCGACGGATTTTTTGAACACCCCTAATAATTTATGTTTCATTATCTTAAAATATAATCATTTCATTAATTAGAAATATAAATTTATTTTAAGATAATGAAACATAAATTATTAGGGGTGTTCAAAAAATCCGTCGCCTGAAGAACCCAGTCCGACCCGAGGGGTTCATACCAAGTATAAAGATAATCCGTCGCCTGAAGAACCCCTAATAATATATCTCATACCAAAAGTGATAAAGCAAGTGTTGGACACTATAACTCACCTTGAATATGCAAATTTGATTCCTCTAAGTTATTGATAATAATTGATTGATTTGATGGCAATACCCGACCTACATTCACATCCACATATAAATCACACATTTAGGTTTATTTTGTTTAATTTATCATTTTTTTTCTTAATTATTTATTAGGAACCTATGCCCTGTTTTAATATCTTAATATATCATAAAATTTATTTTATAATTATGAATTCAAATTTTACAAATTATACTATAATAGGGTTATACAATAGAGTAAGTTCAAATATGTGTCATATGCCTATAACAATGTACATTGATTTTTTTATGTTATTTAATTTACTTATTTATTAAATTAATATTTATACTTTTGAGAACATTAAATACACATACTAGAGATTATATTCATCTATAATATGCTTATATTTATGACCAAATCAAATATATTTTATTATACTCAATTCAGTCCTACATCAACAAAATACCTAAATTCCAGCATTTGAGTAGTTTGTATTCATTTAATTAAATATTAATTTATTTAAATTAATTTGCCCTGAAATTTTACCAGCATATTTCCAACATTATATATGACCTCTCTGTAAATTTTTACAATTTATAGAGTTCATTTATATAGGTAAATAATTTAAACACAGCAGCAAAATCTCAATGGTATTCATTCAGACTATTAAAATGAGCAGCATGTGTTTATTTATTTACTCACTCATCTTCCTTCATCATTTTGACTTGGCCTTTTTCCACCACCTTCCCAAAATCCAAATAAACCTTTCTGAAATTTTTGATTAATTTTAAAGCTCTTTTTCATGTTAAAATAAATAAAACACAGTAGCTAATTTATTGAGAATTCAAGCTGTAATATTTAGACAGATTTGAATGTTAGGGTTTTTAGCTTCATTCTTTTCAATTTCTTTCAATATAAATAGATTTCTAACATCCTAAATACTTAATTAATATGTACAAATGATAATTTTTTAGCTCAGATTCAATAAATAATAGATTTAAAATTAGAAAAATAAAATAAAAGATTAAGATTCAGAATTTTCAGATTTTTACCTTTAGGAGTTCTTTTGCCTTCTTTGCCTTTATATCACTTTATTGATTTAATTTTTCACTTTGGATCACTTCTAAACATAAGAAACTAGCCTAGAAATGGTTTTTAGCTTCTGAAAAATGAGAGAGGGTCGTGATAAAGAAGATGTATTCTTGATAGTAATAAGAAAAGAGAAAGAAGAAAAGATAAGACCAAAACAATTTCTATCATCTTTTAGTCAACATTTTCCAGCACCTATTACTATTTAAAATAGATGAGTCATCCACTTATTTTGGCAGAAAATTGACTGAGAATTAAGTGAGTGAAATTTCCATTTTGCCCCTCGATCTTATACATTTCTTTTATTAACTCAAATGCCCTTTTAGTCATTTTACACCATAACTTGTTATCTACACTTGTAATTAATTTCTTTAAAATGGTTTTCAGTTATAACTTTAAATTTTAATTTATCTTATATGGTTTTAATGTATATTATTATATTAAGATATTATTAATTAAGTTATAGTATATTTCAAGTATAATACCCTAAGATTTTTATACATACGGGTTCACATAGCTAAAGTATTTTAAAATTTACATTTCCATGACTTTAGTAACACATAAATTTTACTTCTTTGTATATAAAAGATTTCTTTATCACTCTAATAGGTCATTTTATTTCTCTAATAGTTTATATACAAATATAATTAATTATTTAATAACTTACAGTTAATTGATTTGATTCACAGTTGTAGAGTTTTCAATTCAGATATTTTAAAGTTTTTGTTTATTACTTTGGCACATTATAATTTTATTTCAATCAAAGATTTTTTTCTCACTTTATTCATTCATTTGTACAACATTTAAGCTACTAGATTTTAGGGTATTACATTCTCTCCCCCTAATTAAAATTCGTCCTCGAATTTTTTAAAGTAATCACCCACTAAAAAGTTGAGGATATCTATCTAACATCTTAGACTCAGTTTCCCAAGTATATTCTTCTACTGATTGACTTTGCCATAATTCTTTTACCATAGGAATATTCTTATTTCTAAGTCTTTTAACTTGTTTATCAACTATAGCTACTGGTACTTCCTGATAGGTCAAATCTTGCTGCAAGTCTACCGGTGAAGCTTGTAAAACGTGGGATGGATTAGAAATATATTTTCGAAGCATCGAAATATGGAACACTAGATGCACTTGTTCCATATTGGGTGGTAGTGCCAAACGGTATGATACTGATCCCACTTTTTCTAAGATCTCAAATGGACCAATGTGCCTTGGTGAGAGCTTTCCTTTCTTACCAAATCTTATGACTCCCTTTATTGGTGACACTTTCAGAAATACATGCTCACTAATACTAAATTGAACATCTTTTCTTTTAGGATCTGCATAGCTCTTCTGGCGGCTAAAAGCTGTCTTCAAACGTTCTTGAATTAATGGTACTTTCTCTATGGTTTCTTGAATAAGTTCTGAGCCTTCTATATGTCTTTCACCAATTTCATTCCAACATATAGGGGATCTACACTTCCTTTCATATAATGATTCATAGGGTGCCATCTGTATGGTTGAATAATAGCTATTATTATAGGCAAATTCAATCAATGGCAAATGCTTGTCCCAAGTACCTTCAAAATCCAAAATGCACAATCTCAACATATCTTCTAAGGTTTGAATAGTTCTTTCTGTTTGCCTATCTGTTTGAGGATGAAATGCAGTGCTGAAATCTAACTTTGTTTCCAATGCCTCTTGTAACTTCTGCCAGAATCTGGAGGTGAATTGTGTTCCCCTGTCAGAAATTATGAAAATAGGCACTCCATGTAAACTTATTATCTTATCTAAGTATAATTGTGCATATTAGGACACAGAATAAGTGGTTTTCACAGGAAGAAAATGAGCAGATTTCGTCAACCTATCAACAATCACCCATATAGAATCATATCCTGTAGATGTTCTAGGTAATCCAACCACAAAATCCATAGTAATCCTCTCCCATTTTCATTCTAGCAGTGGTAACTGTTGTAATAGCCCAGATGGTTTCTGATGTTCAAATTTCACCTGTTAGCATGTTAAACACCTTGCTACAAATTCTGTAATATCTTTCTTCATACCAGTCCACCAATAAACATCTTTCAAATCATGGTACATTTTGGTAGTTCCAGGATGTGCATTGTAGTTTGCATAATGAGCCTCCTTCATTATCTGTTTCTTTAGATCATCTACTGCCGGTACAAAAAGTCGATTGCCACATTTTAATACACCTTTATCAATTACAAAGTCAGAGGTCTTGCCTGAAGCAATGTCTTCTTTTATTCTCACCAACTGTGGATCTTCATCTTGTAGTGTCTTAATTTGATCAATCAGTAATGGTTTGACAGTGAATTGGCCTATCAATGCTCCATTATCTGATAAATCAAATCGTATCCCCAAGCCATATAAGTTTTGAACCTCTTTTACTAATGGTCATCAACTTACATGAATGTGTGCTAAACTCCCCAAAGATTTCCTGCTTAAAGCATCTGCTACCACATTAGCTTTGCCGGGATGATATAAGATCTCACAATCATAATCCTTAAGTAGTTCCATCCATCTATGTTGCCTGAGATTTAGATCTTTCTGTTGAAAGATGTATTTGAGGCTTTTATGATCTGTGAAAATCTCACATTTCTCACCATATAAGTAGTGTCTCCAAATCTTCAGAGCAAATATAACAGCAGCCATTTCCAAATCATGAGTAGAATAATTAACCTCATGCTTTCTCAGTTGTCTAGAGGCATAGGCAATCACCCTATCATTCTGCATTAAAACACAACCAAGTCCCACTCTGGATGCATCACAATACACTGTAAATTTACCTCCTTCAGTTGGTAGTGCAAGAATAGGTGCAGACGTTAAATATTCCTTCAATCTGCAGAAGCTTTCCTCACATTTGCTGTCCCAATCAAACTTTACCCCTTTATGAAGCAATCTAGTAATTGGTGTAGCGATTTTAGAAAAGTCTTTTACAAATTTTCTATAATAACCAGCCAATCCCAGAAAACTCCTTATTTCTGCAATATTTGTTGGTCGAGGCCAATCAGCTACTGCTTCAATTTTCTTAGGATCCACTTGTAACCCTTCATTGGTGATCACATGTCCTAAGAAAGATATTTTCTCTTGCCAAAATTCACACTTAGACAATTTAGTAAATAAATAATTTTCCCTCAGCGTCTGCAATGCTATCCTTAAGTGCTCTTCATATTCAGTCTGACTCTTAGAATAAATCAGTATATCATCTATAAAAACAACCACAAATTTATCCAAGTATGACTTGAAAACTCGATTCATCAGATCCATAAATGCTGCAGGTGTATTAGTGAGACCGAAAGGTAGTACTAAAAACTCATAATGGCCATATCTAGTTCGAAATGCAGTTTTAGGTACATCTTCCTTCTTGATTCTCAATTGATGGTACCCAGAGCGATGATCTATCTTAGAAAAATAACTTGCCCCTTGTAATTGATCAAACAAATCATCAATTCTAGGCAGAGGATATTTGTTCTTTATAGTCACCCTATTCAACTGTATGTAGTCTATACACATTCGAAGTGAACCATCTTTTTTCTTGACAAATAATACTGTTGCACCCCAGGGTGAACTGCTAGGCCTAATGAAGCCTTTATCCAGAAGATCTTGTAATTGTGCTTTTAACTCCTTCAACTCAGTTGGAGCCATTCTGTATGGAGGGATAGAAATGGGTGTTGTACCAGGTAGCAAATCTATACTAAACTCTATTTCCCTTTCTAGAGGTAAAGTGGTCAGATCATCAAGGAATACATCAGGAAACTCTCATACTGCAGGTATTTGATCCAAACTAGGGAATGAAACACTAGTATCTCTGACATGGGCCAAATACCCTATACATCCATTTCTTAATAATCTTTTAGCACTAATTGCTGAGATCAAACTATTTAACACTTCACTCCTATCCCCCTGAAATTCAAAAATTTCCCCTGATGACCTATGAAATATTAATCTCTTACCATTACAATATAAGGTGGCCAAATACTTAGACAGCTAATCCATTCCCAAAATAACATCAAACTCTAACACTGGTAATTCTATCAAATAAGCTCTTAATATTTTATCATCATTCACTACCTCACAAGAAGGATATACATTTTTAACAACAATTTCTTCCTCTAAAGGAGTAAACACAGTGAAAGGTATATCAAGCAGTTTGGAAGGTACATGTAATTTAGAAGCAAAATAGGTAGACACAAAAGAATGAGTTTCCCCTGAATCAAATAACACCCTTCCTTTAACAGATTGAATGGAAATGATACCTGTAATAGCTGCATTTGATGCTTGTGCCTCCTGAGGTGATAAGGTATACACTCTCCCTCTACCCCTACTAGATGATGATTGTACTGCAGGTCTCTCAGTAACACTGCCTCTTCCAGAACCTCTTCCAAATCCACTAGATCTATGACCCATTTTCATCTGCACGGTGGTCTGAGATGTTTGTGGTCTTGTTTCTGCTGCAATCAAAGGACAATCTTTAACCATATGATCTTTTTGCCCACATTTAAAGCATACCCTAGTCTCCCTATAACATTGGCCTCTGTGCATCTTCCCACAAGTTTGACATGGAGTACGTATAGGAGGCCTCTGAACATTAGTACTGAAAAATCCATGGGTAATAGTCCCAGATGACCTTCCAGTAGGTGGTCTAGGTGGAAGTCCTATTGAAGTTCTAGGTAGGTTGATTTGTGGCATAGATTGTGATTGTCGCCTGGCACTAGATGTTCCTACTTCTTCCTTGCCTCTCTGTCTTATAAAGCTTTTAGTTCTAGCCTTCTTCTTCTGTTCTCGGGTTTCCATCTCTCTATTTTCTATTATTCTTGCTTTGTCCACCAATTTAGAGTAAGAATCATAATCATGAGCAGCCAAAATTATGTACAGTGAATTAACTAATCCTCTTCTGAATCGATGTATTCTTGCTGCTTCATTTGGTACTAGAGCAGGTACATACTTACTCAACTGATTAAACTATCTTGCATATTCAGATACTGTCATACCAGGTGTTTGTACTAACCTCTCAAACTCTAAAGCCTTGGCTTGCCTAACACTTTCAGGTAAAAACTCTTGCAATACCATTTCTGCAAATTGCTCCCAAGTCAAAAGAATATTTTCTTTCAATATTCCAGCCACAACTCTCTTGTACCATTCCTTCGCATCACCTCTCATTTGGTACCCTGCAAATTCAATTGCTTTCTTGTCTGGACAACGAAGTATTTGAGTTTTTGCTTCCATTTCCTCTAAAAACTCTGTAGGATCTTCTTCCCCTTTATAGATTAGAGGACTAAGTTTCAAAAATCCAACTAATAATTTTCTTTCATCATTTGATTCCATCTGTGGTGGTGGAGGAACATGGAATTCAGGGATAGGAGCCTGTTGTTGTCTTTGTTGTATCATCATTTCCATCATCAACTCATAATTTTTCTGTAATTGTTCAAGTCTTTCCATCATTCCAGTTATTCTGTCTTCAGCTGCCTGTGGTTCTGGGGGAGGAGCGCTTGCATTCTCAACTCTTTGTACTGATTCCTCAGAAGGAACAACTCCCTCAGATCTAATTGCCCTAGGTCTTCTTCGGGTTTCCATATCTAACTATAAGAGAGAAAAGAATTATTTAATTAGCGCACGAATTAACGCAGATCTAGATAACAATGAAAACAAGACATGACAGAATAATCCTAAGCTCCATAGTATTCTTACACATTTATGCTTACGAACCTTTAACCTATATATTATTATAAACCTAAGCTCTGATACCACCTCTGTCACACCCCATTTTTAGAAGTGTGACGGTCCTAGGGTCCAGGTAGGCTTAAAGCCACCAGGCACCACGTAGAATCCAACTAATTTATGAATTTATACAAATTAATTATTACACTAGTAAATTATAACTTTATTTTAAAACTTTATTATTTACTCATAATAACACATGTATTTTTATATTATATATTATTTACAAATATTTTCTTTATTTATTACATTATGGTTTATTTCCATAATTTATCAAGCTATTCACAATATTACTATGGAGCAACTAGAGTATAACACAAATATTATTATTTAATTACATATGATAGTATTGACTAATTACATTATTCTCAAGCTTCTTGCTGGAAAAAGAAATCAAGAGCTGATGGTCCTGGGTCACCTCTACCTGAAACCACAGACGATGGGGTGAGTCGTCAACTCAGTGAAATTACAGTGTCACAAGGGTAGAATATGCAATAACGATATTTCAAGGATCAAGGATAATAAATAAATAAGGCGGCTGCGCAATAAAGGTATAACAATGAAATTTAATTCACAAGAAAGACCCACAATAATTGGACCAAAATCACAAAAACAAATTATATAATATGACAGATAACACATAACAATAACACTGAATACAATATATCATTATTCCAGTGATATCACACATCACATTCACATAAGGGTAGCTTCTACCCTACGAATCACAAACTTCTATGTGCACATAACCTAATGGTATAGCCCACATCAAGTTGGGATTCTGTCATATTGGCTAATCAAATGGCTTGGTATGATCACATAGGCCAAGAGTCCACATTGGTTTTCGCAATTTACAAATATAGAATCGCAAACAATAAATGATATCAAATGGCTTAAATATCAACAATGGTTAAATTTTCATCAAAGAATTCTAAAAGGGACAAAGCAAGGGTTGGACACTATAACTCACCTTGAATATGAAAATTTAATTCCTCTAAGTTATTGATAATAATTGATTGATTGATGGCAATACCCGACCTACATTCACATCCACATATAAATCACACATTTAGGTTTATTTTGTTTAATTTATCATTTTTTTCTTAATTATTTATTAGGAACCTATGCCATGTTTTAATATCTTAATATGTCCTAAAATTTATTTTATAATTATGAATTCAAATTTTACAAATTATATTATAATAGGGTTATACAATAGAGTAAGTTCAAATATGTGTCATATGCCTATAACAATGTACATTGATTTTTTATGTTATTTAATTTACTTATTTATTAAATTAATATTTATACTTTTGAGAACATTAAATACACATACTAGAGATTATATTCATCTATAATATGCTTATATTTATGACCAAATCAAATATATTTTATTATGCTCAATTCAGTCCTACATCAATGAAATACCTAAATTCCAGCATTTGAGTAGTTTGTATTCATTTAATTATATATTAATTTATTTAAATTAATTTGCCCTGAAATTTTGCCAGAATATTCCCAACATTATATATGACCTCTCTGTAAATTTTCACAATTTATAGAGTTCATTTATATAGGTAAATAATTTAAACACAACAGCAAAATCTCAATGGTATTCATTCAGACTATTAAAATGAGCAGCTTATGTTTATTTATTTACTCACTCATCTTCCTTTATCATTTTGACTTGGCCTTTTACCACCACCTTTCCAAAATCCAAATAAACCTTTCTAAAATTTTTGATTAATTTTAAAGCTCGTTTTCATGTTAAAATAAATAAAACACAGTAGCTAATTTATTGAGAATTCAAGCTGTAATATTTAGACAGATTTGAGTGTTAGGGTTTTTAGCTTCATTCTTTTCAATTTCTTTCAATATAAATATATTTCTAACATCCTAAATACTTAATTAATATGTACAAATGATAATTTTTTAGCTCAGATTCAATAAATAATAGATTTAAAATTAGAAAAATAAAATAAAAGATTAAGATTCAGAATTTTCAGATTTTTACCTTTAGGAGTTCTTTTGCCTTCTTTGCCTTTATATCACTTTATTGATTTAATTTTTCACTTTGAATCACTTCTAAACATAAGAAACTAGCCTAGGAATGGTTTTTAGCTGCTTGAAAATGAAAGAGGGTCGTGATAAAGAAGATGTATTCTTGATAGTAATAAGAAAAGAGAAAGAAGAAAAGATAACACCAAAACAATTTCTATCATCTTTTAGTCAACATTTTCCAGCACCAATTACTATTCAAAATAGATGAGTCACCCACTTATTTTGGCAGAAAATTGGCTGAGAATTAAGTGAGTGAAATGTCCATTTTGCCCTTCGATCTTATACATTTCTTTTATTGACTCAAATGTCCTTTTAGTCATTTTACACAATATCTTGTTATCTACACTTGTAATTAATTTCTTTAAAATTATTTTCACTTCTAACTTTAAATTTTAATTTATCTTATATGGTTTTAATGTATATTATTATATTAAGATATTATTAATTAAGTTATAGTATATTTCAAGTATAATACCCTAAGATTTTTATACATACGGGTTCACATAGCTAAAGTATTTTAAAATTTACATTTTCATGACTTTAGTAACACATAAATTTTACTTCTTTGTATATAAATGATTTCTTTATCACTCTAATAGGTCATTTTGTTTCTCTAATAGTTTATATAAAAATATAATTAATTATTTAATAACTTACAGTTAATTGATTTGATTCACAGTTGTAGAGTTTTCAATTCAGATATTTTAAAGTTTTTATTTATTACTTTGGCACATTATAATTTTATTTCAATCAAAGATTTTTTTTTCTCACTTTATTCATTCATTTGTACAACATTTAAGCTACTAGATTTTAGGGTATTACATAACCCCATTCTTAAATCTATAAGATGCACAAACTGTAAGATTTTAAATAATTTTATGATACTCATTATCTTGTACTGTGATACTTTTTAGCCTAAACCTCCTTTTGAAATTCTCCAATTGTTGAACAGTATTGAAATGCTTAACATCAACAATTTCATTCACCTCTTCAGTGAAATGAATGTATTTCATATTGAGTGCGTCTCCATTGTTTAATAGCTTTACATCATATTGTACATCATCATCTAGAGCATGAAATTCCATAGTGACTGCAGTTGATGAACAAGTTTAATTTATTTTACCTAATTATAAAAAAAAGAAAATTTCTACTCTAAAAATCTAAAATTTTATTATTTTTACTATTACTAAGGATTCTAATTTTTATCTTATTCATATTGGACAAAGGTTTAATTTGGACTCTGTATTATAGCGTGTATACTAGATTAAACCTTAAAGTTTTTTTGAACTAAAATAAAACTTTTTTTTTAAAATTCAGATAAAATTAAAACTTTTTTAACAGAATAGTTAACTGACCTAACAATAAGGTCTAATTTGGGCTTTAGTTAAACGTCACGGTCCAAATTGAACTTTTTATAATTTATTAATATTAATATAATATTTTTAAAAATTATTTATTAATAAATATTTTTTAATAAATAAATAATTCATAATATTGAATAATTAGTTTTTATAATACCACAATTTATAATAATTTTAAAAAATAATTAATAATTTATAATATTAAAAAATTATAATTTATTTTTTTAATTTTCTTCAATTTTTATATTTTATATTTTATATTTTAAAAATTATTTTCTTAAGAAAAAACCTTTGGATTAAAAATAAAAAAAAATCTTGGCTTAACAATTTATGATTTATTTACACAAAAATAGTCACACCAAATAAAATTAACAAAATGAACAAAAATTATTAATATCATCATCTACATTAAATAACTTTTATAAGCTTAAAATCATAACTATCAATTCTACAGTCTTAGAGGAGAAGCCAAAGTGTGAGCGGAGATTTTTGTCCTAACACCTGATGAAATAGTTCTTGCGACTTCAACACTGTTAAGTTTGGGGTCTTAGAGAATACGAGCCTAAACATGAAGAAATAAAATCGCTACCTGGATGGGCTTGAAAAGAAAAAAAAAATGGGTGGATAACTCGATTCCTAAGGAATCCCAACTCCCTATTGGGTTTGAAAAGTTGGGTATGCATAGAAAAGGTGAGAATGACCCAACAACCTCATAACGCCCGGTTCATTAGAACTGGCATTCTTTTCAGATCTAAATATTATTAAAATTTTAATTTATTATAATACCATTCATATTACATATGATAAAAGAAATAAATATCCACTATATTATTAAAATATAGTAAAAAAAATGGGCATCCATTTAAGGATAAAAACGTACCCTTACAACCATTCAAATGTCCATAATACAAAAAAAAAAAAATTGAAACATATATTTTAATCATCACAAAAATAATAATGTATTAGTGTTTAATAAAAAAATGAGGTTAATCATAAATTACAATCTACTAATAAATATTGACCCCATTGATGAGGGATCGCATACAGTCCCATTAGCCAGTTAACAGAAAGGGGGGGGGGGGTGTTAAGGGGGCAGCGTCCTTTGCGGCGGATCGGGGGTAGCGTCCCCAAAAAGTGAACGGTTTACCTGATATGAATTTGTTAAGGAATTATGAGTTTCTATCTAAACTAGAGTTTTATATTTATACAAATTAGAATTTTTTCTAAACTAGGATTTTACATGTGAATTAGAATTTTACATATAAGGTTAGCGTTTAGATATGTAGTTTAGGGTTTCAGATCTTTTAATTGATTTTCAATATGAGTCGATTGCTTATTGTGAAAGAATCTACAAAACCTCATTTATAGTTTGGTAACACAGTGAATGAAGTATTAAAGACTATCAATCCATCCGTTTAGAATTTATTAATAGAGTAAATGAAATAAAATATTGGAACTTAATCAATAAATTGTATTGAATTGAACTAGTTAATAAAAATCATACCTTCATCGTTGAGTTCGCCAATATTAATATATGGGAGCAAGCTTGCTGTTTGTACTACTGCCTGCCTAGTTCAATTATTATCTTGGTCGAGTTGAAGCAATCTGAAGATAGTATCTACTACCTTCTTGGCTGTATGTTGGTTGTCCCTTGATTGTGTCAATTGCTAAGTTTTTAATAGTTGCTGCTATTCTGTTTTAATTGTTGTTGCCCCCTTATGCATTATTTAAGCCTGTATTTATAAGAAAAAATTAGTTAAAAGTTAGGTAGGTAAACCTAATTATCTGAGCTTAATCATGATTCTTCATTAAATACGGTTTGGATTAAGTCTTAATACCAAAACCATATCGAATTGGATCAAATCCAATTTGACATGGATGTTTGTTTATTTCAAATTGGATGTCCAATTCGACATGAACATTGTCCATATCGAATTGAGCAGGCTCAATTTGACATGGCATGATCCATACCGAACCGAACTCATTCTTACTTCGAATAGGACCTAATTCGGGCTTTTAAAAATTGAACCGGCTTGTTTTTAGCCTTTTAAAATTGGACCGACCTAATTAAAAGCTTTAAATTAGGTTTAAGCTTCTAAAGTCAAACCAAACTTAACCTGGCCTCTATAAATTGGGATCAGACCAACTTGAACCAAAATTAAGGGTCTACACAAAGCTATAAATATTAAAAGCTAAAAAATAGTAAAAAGAATAGAAAAATAACTAGATAGTCTCCTTCGTAATCTGATTAAAAAATTGTATATATGATTTTTTATATTATTTTTACCTAATTTAATTTAGTTAATGAAATAATTTTTCAGTCTTAAAAATTAATTAAAATAAAATTTTAAATTGAAAAATTATTTCATTAATTAAATTAGGTAAAATAATATAAAAAAATCACATGTATAATCTTTTTTAATCAAATTGTAGATGAGACTATCCGTTTTTTTTTTTGCTATTTTTTTCTGCTTCTAATATTTATAGCTTTTGCTTTTCCTTTAGGATTATAGAATTAGTGATTATGATTTCAAGCTCATTAAGATTATTAATGGAGGTGAAAAAAATTAATAGTTTTTGTTCATTTTGTTAATTTTATTTAGTCTTATTATTTTTGTGTAAATAAATCATAAATTGTTAAGTCAAGATTTTTTAATCCATGATTTTTTAAGAAAATAGTTTTTAAAATATAAAATATAAAAATTGAAAAAATTAAAAAAATTAAAAAAATAAATTACAATTTTTTAATATTATAAATTATTAATTTTTTGTTAAAATTATTATAAATTATGATATTATAAAAATTAATTATTTAATATTATGAATTATTAATATTAAAGACTTATTTGTTAAAAATTATTTATTAATAAATAATTTTTAAAAATATTATATTAATATTTATAAATTATAAAAAATTTATTTTGGACCTTATATTTAACTAAAGTCCAAATTAAACCTTGCCGTTAGATCAGTTAATTGTTTAGTTAAAAAGGTCCAATTTGACCTGAAGTTGAAAAAAAAATCCATTTTGGTTCAAAAAAAGCTTAAAGACTAATCTGGTTCACACGCTATAATACAAAGTCCAAATTTGACCTGTATTCTATTAATATTTCATGGATTTTGGCCCAAATTATATAAAAGGGCAACCCGGTATACTTACGTTCCTGTTATATGTGGAATTCGAAAAATGGTCGGACCCATTAATTTTTTATACACGGTCTTCCCTTACAATTGCAAGAGACTGTTTTTACGAATCGAATCCGTGACCTCCAGGTCATACGGCAACCCGTGACTTTCAAGTCACATGACAATAATACTTATTATTGCACCAAGGTTCTCATTCTTTGCCCAAATTATATAATCAAATTAATTTCTATTATATATTAATTTAATTTTTATTTTAAATTTACAAAACACATAATTAATGTTAATTACATATGGCCTTAAGTTAATATTATATCTTAAATGGACTTTGGTCCAAATTTCTAAAGCTGTAATTTTAAAATTATTATTTAATAATTATAAAATTTATCATAAAATTATATTTTATTATATTACAAATTATTTTAATAGTATTCCTATAAAAAAAGCACAAATCATCTGTTAAAAACTTCTTCTTTTTCCTTTGCGTCTTCTATGTCATGTTGCCCCTTTCAAGTGGGATTTTTCTGGTTTTGTTACTTATTTCTTGTTTGAGTGATGGCTCATGAGGTGGAGTGTTTGTGGAAAAATTTCAAGTTAACACATAAAGAGGAAGAAGTTTGTTGATTTAGGCGATTCCTTCATTGAATTTGTAGATGGAAACGAGAGAATCGTCTAGTCAGGCGCATGCTTTCCGGAAAACCGTTTAATATCAAAGCCATGTCAAAAGCCCTTGAGGCAGCATGGAAACTTAAGAAGGTCTTTAACATGCAGGAGATCGGGTAGAACATGTTTGTGTGTGAGTTTGGTTCTTAGACAGACAAAGCTTGGATCTTAAAGGATAGCTCATAGCATTTTGATCGGCAACTCATAATTTTGGATGAGATCAAAGGGGATGAGCAACCCTCAAAGATGAAATTTTTGGGTTCATCTGTGCAATCTACCATTAAACAGAAGGGATGAAAACTTTATTCTTAAAATTGCCGCGAAGGCTGGTAAGGTGATTATGATTGATAAGAATGATGTGAATTCTTAGGGTTCGAGACAGTATTGATGTGGATAAACCTTTGGTCTGAGGTACGATGATCCAAAATAGTAAGGACGAGAAAGTTTGGATTTTCTTTAGATTTGAAAGGCTTCCAAACTTTTGCTACTGGTGTGGGGTGCTTGGACATGTTGAGGAAGATTTTGAAGATAGGCCGGATGAGGTTGAGATTAATGATAGGCCATATAAGCCTAATTTAAAAGCCTCTCCTCTTGTGATAGGGATGTGAATAAACTGAAGGTTGATACTCAACAACAGAAGCGGTCTGGTTCTTCCCATTCTCGAGATATTGGTAGTATAAGAGGGGTTTGTAGAAGCTTGCATGAGATTGTTGAAACCATGCACGTAGAAGTTATGAGAAGGGAATAGTATAGGGAGAAAGCTGATAGTGATTTTTCACGTCCCAAAAATATACCTCTTAGGTCTTCTGGCTCTTCTGAAGGGGAGGGGGGACTTTGTTCAAGGTGTTTTGGGAATGGGCTGAAAGATGCCTCAGGGTCAGAGTAGTCTGCGAGGCAAAGCTTTTCTGATTAATAAATCTCATCATCTCTCGAAAATACAATCTGAATTGGGTGATGCGGTTCATAGTCCCTGTATTTTACGCAAGTCTGTTAGTCGAGGTAGGGAACGTGGATCGAAAACAAGGGCTAAAAGAACTACTCCAGTTCATACTAGTCATCGTCAAATTGGGAGAAAAATAGGTTTTTCTTTAGAAGAGATTACACATAATGTAATAGGTAAATCAGTAAGATATAAGAGGAAAATGCAAATTGACAAAATGAATATGGATGAGTTGGTTTCTTCGAAGAAGTCTAGAGGGGAGCTTGAAGGTGCTATTATTACTGTTCTGGCAGGACTGCTTGACAGTCTCCGCCAGTTGTCATGAAATTACTAAGCTGGAACCTCTAAGGAATGGGGAACCCTTGGACGGTTCATGCACTTGAATTCCTCATTAACAAGCCTGATATTTGTTTTTAATGGAAACTAGAATAGCTAAAAATGAGTTAGAGGGTGTTAAGAGATCCTTGGTGGACTTCCATTGCTTGGGTGTTAATGTAGTTGGTAGGAAGGGTGGTTTGACTTCAATTGTAGGTTATGGGCTTTGGAAAAACTTTGTTTATTTTCAAGTATATGGGGAGAACAATAGTAGGTGGAGAGGTTTGGGAATATATAGGTGGCCTGAAGGTGATCAAAAATACAAAAGTTAGGATTTAAGGTTCAATTTGTTTGAAGGAGTAACTTTACCATTCATATGTTTTAAAGACTTTAATGAAATCTTGATAGGTAATGAGAAAAGAGGTGGCAAACCTGCAAGAATCCATGTATGCAGGCCTTTAGAGACTTTGTTAAGTATTGTGATCTGAGAGACTGAGGATTCAATGGCTATCCTTTTACCTGGACCAATAACAGATCTGTTGAGGTGAATATTCAAGAGCAGCTAGACCGATTTTTGGGAAATGATGAATGGATAATTTTCTGTCTAAATACAATGGTTAAACACCTTAATAGAATATTCTCAGATCATGCTCTAATATTCTTATCTGTTGATGAAACAGTGGCTCAAAGAAACGTGAACAAGAAAATATTCAAATTCAAGGAGATGTGGCTTAAGGAATAAGGTTATGTGGAGACAATCAAGTTGACATGGGAGGAGTGTAATTGGTCTAGAATATCTTATATAACAAGAAAGTTATAGTGTTTTGCGAAGAAAATAAAGGAATGGGAGAAGTCCATCTTTGGTAACGTTACTTACCAAATTCGATTTGCAAATGCACAATTAACCCGCCTACTGGATCAGAATGTAGACGAAAGAGGTAGTGAGGTGGAAGTGCTAAGAAATTCATTGGTGTCTTTGCTAGAGAAGGAGGAAATGATGTGGCACCAAAGATCAAGGGCTATTTGGTTGCATGATGGGGATAAAAATACCAAATTTTTTCACAACAAAGCCTCGGATAGGAAGAAAAGAAATCATATTAAGGGTTTAAGGGATGATGATGGGATCTTGAGAGGTGATGAAGAGATTAAAGAAATAGTTATGAGCTATCACTCAAGCTTCTTTTCAAGTACTGAACCATAAGATTGTTCTCACTAGATTGGGGCAATTGAGTCTTCCCTATTATTTGAGTCTGTCCAGTTTCTGGAAAGTCCTCTTTCCCCTGATAAGATTTTAGCTGCTTTTCACCAAATGCATCTAAATAAGTCTCCTGGTCCAGATGGTATGTCAGCTGTATTCTTTCAAAAATTTTGGCATATTGTTGGTTATGATGTCTCTGCATTAGTTCTTAACTTTTTAAATTTAGGTGTTATGCTAAATAATCTAAATCACACTTTTGTTACTTTAATTCCCAAGGTGAGTTCTCTTAAGTCTTTGATATTCATTCTATTAGTCTTTGCAATGTTCTTTATAAAATTATTTCGAAAGTGCTTGCTAATAGGATTAAAATTGTATTGTCCAGTGTTATTCATTCAACGCAGAGTGCATTTGTCCTCAGTAGATTAATAACAAATAATGCTATTATTGCTTTTGTAATCTTTAATTCATTAAAACATAGAGTATAGTGTAAAAAAAAAAGGCTTCTTTGCACTCAAACTCAATATGTCTAAGGCCCATGATAGAGTAGAGTAGAGGTATCCAGAGCAAATTCTAATCAAACTCAATTTCCCATCCCATTTTATAAAGCTTATTATGTCTTGTTTACATTCAACTTCCTTTTAATTTCTAACAAATAGGCAGCTGAAAGGTTTTCTTAGACCAAGTAGGGGTCTTCACCAAAGAGATCCCATCTCGCCCTATTTGTTTTTACTTTGTGTAGAAGGGTTTTCAACAATAATAACGAAGGCAGAACGTGAAAAACTAATTCATGGATTCCAAATGAGCAGGAGTAGCCCACTCATCTTCCATCTATTCTTTGCTGATGATAATATTCATTTTGCACGTGCCTCAAGGTCTGAATACCAAGTCTTGAAGTAGATTCTAAAGTAGTATGAGATGGAGTCAGGACATAGAATTAATTTTGAGAAGTTAGCACTATTCTTCAATAAAAATGTCTTTGGATCTATGAGGGAAGATATTGGTTTGGAATTAGGAGTACAGGAGGGGTCTGGTCGATCAAAGTACTTATTAGGTCTCCTTACAGTAATTGGAATATCTAAGAAAGTTGTTTTTGCTTCATTGAGAGATAAAATAGTTAGAAGTTGAGGCCTAGAAGGAGAAGCTTTTATCTACTGCAGGGAAGGAAATGCTTATGAAGTCCATTGCCTAATCAATCCCTACTTACTTGATGTGTTGTTTCTCACTCCCTTCTTCATTACTAGGTGAGATACAATAATTAAAAAGTAAGTTCTAATGGGGGCAGCACTGCTGATGAGAGGAAAATTTATTGGTTAAGATGGGAGTTGCTTTATCGAAAAAAGAATAATGGTGGCCTTAGCTTTAGGCATTTATCTAGTTTCAATAATGCCCTGTTAGCTAAGTAAGGATGGAGGCTTTTAATTAACAAAGATTCACTCTGTGCACAAGTGCTGAAGGCCAAGTATTATCCAATGACAGATTTCATGGAAGTGTCGTTGGGCTTTTAAATGCTTGTTATATTTTGGCGCATAGGAAATGGTCTTTCTTTCAGAGTGTGGCATGATAATTAGCTTCCGAGAAAGTTTTGGACCAGACCAGTGGCTACTATTTCACCATCACCAGAAACTAAAGTTGGTGAGCTAATCAATTTTGAACTAATGTATTGGAGAAGAAATATGGTCTCGAAGCTCTTCCTTCCTCACGAGGCCGAGGCTATCCTGTCCATCCCACTAAGGCGTAGAGTCCCAGATGATATCCAGTATTGGATCTTCACTACTAAAGATGGCAAATACTCTGTCAAGAGTGGCTAAAATGGCTATTCAACAATTGTATACTGATAATGGGGCTTCAGATTCTTCTGACCATTCTAATATGTGGAGCTGTATTTGGAACCACAAAATCCCTCCAAAAGTCAAAATGTTCATTTGGCGATGGGTACATGATATCATCCCATGCAAGTCATCTCTCATTCGAAAAGAAGTACAGGTAGATCACTTGTGCCTCCAGTGTGGTATGTGCAGTGAATCAAATTTGCATCTATTTCGTGATGGCGAGAGACGTAGAGCGGTTTGTTTATTATCGCCTCTTGGTAAGTGTTTAGAAGCCTTTCAAGAGCTATCTCCTTTTTATGGTTTCAGGTTGTTAAAGATCAAGCGGATAAGGAAGCTTCGGAGCTGTTCAGTATGTTACTATGGAGTCTGTGGTTAAATCGAAACCAACTTCTGCGTGCAGGCGCCCAATCAACTGAAAGTTATATTATTACTAAAGCTTTTCAGATTCTCTCAAAGTTTCAGAAGGTGAATAGTAAAAACGATGCAAATCCAGATTCTGGTAGCAAGTGGCTGGCTCCTGAAAGTGATGATTTGAAAATTAATACAGACACCTCCTTTAAGGCTGTAAGTGGAGAGGCAAGTTTGGGTGTGGTTATCCGTGACTATTCTATTGGAATAATGATTTCTGCTGGAAAGAGAGTTAACAACGTGATGGATGTAGTAATGGCAGAGGCTCTGGCTTTAGTTTCAAACTTTCGATAACATGGGATTGTAGTCTGAGGAGAGTGATAGCAAAATCAGATTGTCAGTCATTGATCGTAGAAATCCAGAGGCATCAACAATGTAGAGCTTTTATTAATGTGCTCCATATGGATATATGGCATTTAGGAGGTCTTTTTCATAAGTGTCCATTCTCCTTTGTTCGTAGGGGGGGAAATTCTGTCGCACATGCAATGGCACAACGGGCAGCTCTCTTAGCACCAAATACTGAGTCTATCTTAACGGAAGAAGTTCCTTTAGAGGTTCTTCCTTATGTATTGAAAGACATTCTAGTCTTGATTCTTAATAAAGTTCTCTTTCATTCTCAAAAAAAAAAAAAAAAAGGCCGAAATCTACAAAATTACAGTAAAATATATAAGTATGGCAAAATAATATGAATATACAAAATATATAAATATACAAAAAAAATATAAATTAAATTTTCATTTGGACAAAAAATTTAAAAATTTCATTCAGGAAATTTTAAAAAGTGCAAAAAAGTATAAATAAAAATTTAAAAAAATAACAAAATTTTAAAAATTCTACAGAAATTTTTTAAAAATTTATACATAAAAAATAAACAAATATACACAAATTATACCCATATACATAAAATATATATTATATAGAAAATATAAACAAATATACACAAATTATACCCATGTACATAAAATACACACAAATTATACAAAAAATATAAACAAATATACACAAATTATACAAAAAATGTAAATAAATATACACAAATTATACCCATTTGCACCAAAAATACACAAATTATATAGATAATATAAACAAAATTATACTCATTAACACAAAATATACACAAACTATATACAAAATATGCTCATTTACAATATATGTACATTATATACACACATCATATCAACTAAATATACATACAATATACTCAAAATTATACTCATTTATAGATAACATACACAAACTTGCCATTTATACTCGCTAGTGGAGGTATCCATTGCCGGTGAGAGAGAGAGAGAGAGAGAGAGATTTTTTTCTAGGGTGGGGCGTGAAAGAAGAAAGAAGGAAGGAAGAATTTATACTTGGGTTAAATTTACCATGAAATACTTAAGTCTCTTGAAAACTCACCGAGAGCGTAGAATATTGGTAGGTATTAAAATACACCTTTTATTTTCATTTATCAGGAGATAAAGTGATTTTTTCGATAAGTCTACAGACTTTTCAGATTAAGATTTTGAAGTTACCGAAAGAAAATAAACTCCTTTAAGTAAGTAATTAAGAAATATTAAAAAAATATCTTTTAATTTTTATTTTAAGAGAGACAGAGCGATTCTCTCAATAAGTCTACAAATTTTTCAAATTAGAGTTTTAATGTTACCGAAAGAAAATAAACTTTTATCGGTAACTAATTAAATAATACTAAAAAGACATACCTTTTAATTTTTATTTACCGGGATATAGAGTGATTCTCTCGATAAGTTTATAAACTTTTAAGATTATGATTTTGAAATTATTGAGAAAAAGAAAACTTATGTTAGTAAATAATATGATAATATTTTAAAAGACATGCCTTTTTATTTTTTTTATTACATAGAGATATAGCATATCGCTTGATAAATCTCAAGACTGTTTATATTAGAATTCACAATTTTCCGGTAGTGTACCATTTATGTCGATAATCTTATTAAATGATACTTAAATTATGCGTCTTTTTATTTTTATTTATTAAGAGACATCACATATCTCTCGATAAAGTTTAAGACTATACATATTATGATTCACAATTTTCAGAAAGAGTATTATATTATGCCGGCAATATCGACAATTTATGCAATGTCTCTATAAGTATTCTTGGTAAATGCCGGTGCCATAAATTCATGCCACTAGTTACTAACTCTTTTGATTTTCTGCCTATAAGTTTAGTCTATATATTTCGCACCAATTGTTGATATCATATTTATCAAAAAATATACCGTCAGTAAATCACGTCACTCAGTAATTTCTCACTATATTTTCCTATTATTTTTTTTAATTTGTTCACTTGGTATTTAGTCGATATTTAACCACACATCGTGTTCTCTTAATAATGTTCTGTCGGTAAATTAATATATTCTTGTAGTGATTCTTTTGAAAAGGAAGATAAATTAAATTAATAACATTTGGTTTTTAATAATAGTCATATTTATTTTTCTATCTTTATATTTAAGAATTCTCTAGATGCAGCTAAACAAAAAAAAAAAATAGTAGAAGTAGACAAGCAATTACGTTTTGTTGCAATCAAGATTTCTTTGACAAAGACATGAATTATTAATAAACCCATTAGATTAATATAACTCAGTCTAATTGGTGACAAATTATATTTCTATAAAAAAAGTTGGTGAAAATTTTAATATCACAAGTCAATATTGGCAATTAATATCTGATAAATCCCACGCCAGCTACTGAGGTGATGTGTATATACAATTAATATATAAAATTTTTTAGAAATGGAGGCAAATTATTTATTAAATACTAAGCTTATTACATTAGGAGATAAATATTCAATTATTAATAATATAGTTCCCCGATAACTTTACTACATAATCCGCCAGACGTTTGGGAAAAATTTATAACTTAAGAACACTAAGTAATTAGTTTGGATATATATATATATATATATATATAATACTTCTTCGTGTAAAGAAAGACTTGGTCACATTTTTCCACCTTAAAAAACAAATCTTCTCATAGTCGATACCCCCCACCAAATGAAAAAAAGAAAATAATAATAATACTTGTGAAAGAGAACTATCTTTATATTATTATATATATTGCACGTTTCCTAGTCATGATTTTGATTGATACCTAAATAATTTAATAGAAGTCAATAATGAACCAAATAATAATAAAAAAATAATTATATAATACAATATTGACTTTGTTAAACCATGTAATTTTTCTATTATAAAATATATAAAATATGTTATTATTCAATTAATTTACTATTTCAATTAATATGATTATATTATATAATTTTTGAAAAACAATTAATTTGAGTCTGTTTATTTAAATCGAAATATGTATTATGAATTTTTAAATCAGGTGAAACTGAATGTATTTTGAATATGAAATCATAATTTATATTTAATAATAACTTATTTAATATTTTTAATTATTAAAAAAAATGAAGAAGAAAGAAAGTAGAAGGGATAAGGAAAATTACACTACAAATGAAAGATATATATTAACCATTTCATAGCACAGGAATTGAAATTTCCTTTCTAAAAACTACAAGAAAGGCTCCATAAAGACTAGCAAAGCAGTGAGGACACAATACACATTGTAAAAACAAACAAGAAAAAGCCATGAAACAACAGCAAATTAATGAAATCCCATTACAGGATTTGAGTAAGAACCCTATGGCTTTTTTTTTTTTTAATTTACAAACAATCACTATTATACATAGATTAACTAATAAGCCCACACTCTTAATTTTTTTTTCTTCTTTTTTTGGGATTTATTAAAAAATAAGATTAATAAGTACTGCTTTGTTGGGGCATTTCCATATATGATTTAATTTCTCAATTGCAGTTGCATGGATCACAACTGCAGTTTGATCCACACTTGCAGCCATTCTCTGCAACCTCTGCACCAAAGTTCATCTCAGAACCTTCATATAACCTGCAAATTTATTGTATTATTCAATTAAATTAATTTCATTCTGTTTAATCGTTATAAATATTTGTCAAAGAAATTAGGAACCCAATTTTGATTTTTTTTTCTCTTTTTCAAAAAACTTTATCAGAATAATACATACTTCTTTGTAGGTGCAACTCCTGCAATCAGAATCTCAGTTCTGGACCTCTCTGAGAATCCCAGGTCAGGGGGCATTTTAGATCTGAAATGAACAAGGAATCAGAGCCAAATTTCATTTGAAATTTTAATTTTCCTAAAAGAAGAAAATAATTATACAAACACATTAATTTTCAAATTGGTATTTCAATGTATAAAATATTTCACAGTATAGGCTTGAAGAGGAGTGAACTGTGTATTTCAAGAAATTGTTGCTTAAGGCTGTTATTATACTGAAATTATTAGGTAGAATCATATAACGATCATTAATAAATGATGGTCCTCTGCATATATATTATATATAGACATTAGCTAAAAGTTTTTCTTTTAAAAATTAATAAAATTTTGGAAAAATTAGATTATTGTCTGAACTTTTTTTTATGTTTTCAATTTTGGTATTTTAGTTTATTATTATGATTATAGTAGTGTTTCAATTTTAACAAACACTTGTAAATGACTTATTTCTATTAGTATTTATTATTATTTTTATAATAACTCATTTATGACTATTCTCTAAAGTTAAAATATTGAACTGATAAAAAAATTTAAAGCACCAAAAAAAATATTAAAAGTTCAGACATATAACATTTTTTTTTACATTTCAATTTAATGATATTAAAATCATAAATGAGTTTGAACCTTAAATAAAATCAAATTGAAAATTTATTTTCTCAACCTCTATCAAATAATTAATCTAATATTGTTTCACATAAGCTGTTAAAAGAAGTGCAAGAAAAAGGCAAAAAGTAACGAAGAAAAATTAAAAATAATTTTAAATTTATCATATTTATAAAATATTTACTAAAATACTAAAATTTATAAAATATTTACTAAAATACTATATTTTTATTAATTTATAAAAAATTTACAATGAGTTTATAAATTTTATACAATTTATAATGAGTTTATTATAAGTTTATAATAAAATGATTAAAATATTTCTAGTAAAAAATAAACTTTTTTAAAAATACGTTTGAAATTGTTTTTAAGTATTAAAAAAAAAGATCAAGTACTACAAAATGATAAAAAAAAATATTAAATTATTAGACAATGTTAAATCTTACTTTTTCATTAAAAAAATATTATAGCAAAAAGAAGAAAAAAAAATTTTACAGTCCGCCGCAGTTGTTGCTGCGGTTGCAGTTAGAGCCGCAACTACACTTTCCTTCGCAGCCTGACATTTTTGTTTTGTTTTGTTTTTTTTTTTTGAAAATATTTTTGTTTTGTTTTTCTTTAAAAAGGACTTTGAAATTTGATTTCTCAAAAAATAGGCTCAAAGTATGATTTTTCAGTTACAGAACTTCACTCCTATTTATAGTGTAGTCGATGTATGAGGGTCTTTCATCGCCACCATACACGTTATTATTTTTAAGGTCAATAGCTGTAATTTGATATGAGCTAATAAAATGTATTTAATCATAAAAGAACAGTTCTCAGAAAAGGAAAAAAACCATTGGTATTTGATTTTTTTTTAATTTTTCCTATTTTTGATGTTTGAATTTTATTTTTTGGTTCAGTTTAATGTCTGAATTCGAATTTTTATAGTTAAGTTGGTTTCTTCCTTACCATTATACTAACTCAACCAATTTATACTGAGTAATTAGTCATATCATATTTTGTTATCCTAAAAAAAAACAGCTAATAAAAAGACTAAAGGACCACCATCTGAATTAATGAGCTTAGGGATAGATATATTGTGAATTTCAATCTTTCTCTTTTTCAATCCAAAAATCATAAACGACAATTTGCATTTTCTCTCTTAGCAAATAAACAATAACTCTTTCTCATAAAACTCTGCTCCTCAATCAAACATCACTCTCAAGTCCATGCTCAAATACAAGTATTTGGTCTCTTAACAAAATGTCTTAACTCATTTCTGAGATCATTTGATTATGTTCTTTGTCTTCATCAAAGAACTTAAGGTATGCCCAATCCCATCTATATCAATCTGTTATTCTACTAGAAATACACCAAGAGAGGCAATATGGATTGTTCGCGTGATGCGAAAAGGAATTAGACCTTGACCTACCCTTGTCTTCTCAAAGTGTGCACTGCATATTCTGCAATCAAAGAAGCAAAACAAATACATGCGAATGTTGCGAAGTACAGTTTGGATTGTGATGTTTTTATGTGAAAAAAAATTTGGTCAATTTTTACCCGCGATGCAAGAAGATCTTTGATGCGTGTAAGGTAAGGTGTTTGATGAAATGTGTGTTATAAGCAGAGGCAAAACTAGACGGAATCGTGTGAGGGTTGACGACCCCCTTCGTCGACAACTAGAAGGGCCGATATAAGGGGAGTTGGTGTTTGTTATTGTTGGCCGCAATTTATAATTTTACCCCTGGCTAAAATGACGCTGTTTTAGCCAGGGATTTAATTTTTTTTTTTTTAACTTTAAAATTGAAATGGCACCATTTCAGTAGAAACGGTGCTGTTTCAACCGGTGAAAATGGAAAAAAAAAATTGAACGGCATGTTCATGCCTTTGGCAGCCAAATAGAGAGAGGAAGAAGAATGAAAAGAGAGAGGAGCAAAGAGGCGTGCGACCGGCGACCGGACCACTGACACCAATGAGACATCGACCACCGACGCTGATCGACAACAATTAGCCGCTTCCCTCCTCCAGTGAGATTCTGATTTCGCCACTGGTTATAACTACGATTTCTTAGAATGCAGTGAATACTAGTCTTGGGAGTCTCTAATTTATTTGGATGATAGCATGAAAATGTGGTTTCTCTAGTGTTTTTGTTATTTACCATTTATTTTTTAAAAAGAATTTTGAGTTTGGCTTAATCTTGATTGTGTGTGGGTGTTTTCGAACAGAGAAAGAGAGGTTTTATGATTTTTTTTTGAGTTTAATCGTGTATATATTTTGTTTGAATGCCTAGAAATTGGAAGAAAATTTTTTTTTCTAGTGAGATATTGATGTTACGAAGATGATAAAAAGAAGAGGACACATAGAAAATAAAAAAGAAATTAAAGTAGTAATTAAATTAATAAGGGTAATTTTCTCCCATTTAGTAAGCTAGCTATAACGAAATCGGTGGAAGCAAGCAAATTAAATCTATTAATTAAAGTTTAGATACTAAATTGATAAAAAAGTTCAAACATCAAAATAATAAAAATTAAAAAAATTTCAGATACTAATAGTATATTTTTTCCTTCTCAAAATTAATTTTTATTTACTTTTGACAATTAATTTTATTCATTTGTTATTAATTTCACACTAAAAATTCATTGCTTATTGTTTGATACATTTAATATTAATGAACTTTTCATCTAAAAATGTTTTTTTTTTATTTTACAAAAAAATATTTTTATTAATTAATTCAATAATATTATTTGTTTTCATAAAAATTATTAATGTTAATTAAAAATTAATAATCATGACTAATTAAATATTATTTTCAATTACTTTTGACAATGTTACTTTTATCAAAAATTAAAAAATAAAATTATTATTGCTCATTTAATATTAATTAATTTTTCCATAAATATTTAATTTTATTTTATAAAATGTTAAAAAAATTTATTCATTAATTAGTTAAACAATATTATTCACTTTAACAAAAATTATTATTTTAATTAAAAATTTTATGATAATGATTCATTAAATGCTATTTTCTTTGAAAAATAATTTAACAAAAAATTAAATAAAACTTATTTACAAATAGATTTAACATTAATTAATTTTTTGCCATAAATGTGCTATTCTATTTTACAAAAATTAAACAATATTTATCAATTTTTCCTTATAATTTTGGTTATAAATTATATAACAATGTAAGAAAGAGAAATTAATCTACATGAACTACACAACCTCAATCCGGAGAGCTAATCCTTTTATTTGACCTTTTAAATCCAAATAATTTCTCTTAAAATTCAATATATAAGATTTTGCCGGTATGACTGCCAAGTAGAGCTAACCCGATCAGCAAGCAACAGGAAGTGATGAGCAAATATTTTCTGTAACGCTAGTTATAAGCACATCAAATCTCAAACACATCACAATTAGAATCTACCTCATATTCTATGTGATCCCATATAATCCTAATCCCACCTAACATCAATAAGTAATATGCAATTATCAATCATAATGAACATACTCAAAAACATATGTCAAATGCTTAATGGATATATATTACGCTACAAATGAAAGAAGATGTATTAACCATTTCATAGCATAGGAATTGAAATTCCCCTTCCAAAATTCACAACAAAGGCTCCATAAACACTACTAACAAAGCAGGGAGGACACAATACATGTAATAAAAACAAGAAAAGGCCATGAAACAACAGCAAATGAAATCCCATTAAAGGATTTGAGTAAGAACCTCATGGCTTTTCTTTATTTACAACAACCACTATTATGTAATCAAACCAATAAAACCACACTCTTAATTTTCTTTTTTGGGGGATTTATTAAAAACCAAGACTAATAACTGAACTGCTTTGTTGGGGCCATTAATTTCCATATTTGATTTAGTTTCTCAACCGCAATTGCATGGATCACAACTACAGTTTGGTCCACACTTGCAGCCATTTTCTGCACTCTCTGCACCAAAATTCATCTCAGAACCTTCATTAAACCTGTAAAATTATAGTACTATTCAGTTATTTAATTTCATTCTTTTTAGTCACTCGAAATTAATTGGAAACCAATTTTGAATTTTTTTTTTCTCTTTTTCAAGAAATTTATCAGAATAATACATACTTCTTTGCAGGTGCAACTCCTACAATCAGAGTCTCAGTTCTGGAGCTCTCTGATCTGCAATGAACAAAGAATCAGGGCCAAAATTCATTTCAAAAACTTCAAATTTCGTAGAAGAAAAATAATTAATTATCCAAACACAATAAAGAGGACTGAAATTTGTATTTCAAGAAATTGTTGCTCAAGGCTATGATTACATAGAAATTATTATATAGGATTACAGTAGGGTTTTTAACATATAATTATTTTATCATAAAAATTTTCTGTCAAATATAAATTCGAATTTCAGATAAAATCAAATTAAAAAATATATTTTAGGCTCTATCAAATAATTTGTCTAATATTCTCTCAAAAAAGCTTTTGAGAGCAAAAAATTAGAGGCTGCAAAATGATAAAAGAAAACATTAGATCAGACAATAAGTCTTAATTGAAGAAAAAAATGATTTTAGAACAAAGAAGAAGAAGATGAAGAAAAAGAAGAAATTTTCAAGAAAGTAAAAGTTTTACCTGTTGCTACGGCTGCCGCAGCTGCAGCCAGATCCACAGCTGCAACCAGAGCCGCAGCTGCAGCTTCCTCCGCAGCCAGACATTTTTGTTTTGTTTTGTTTAAAGAGGGAGAGGATTTAGAAATTTGATTTCTCAAAGAACAGCTCAAATTATGGTTTTCAGCTACAGAACTTCACTCGTATTTATAGTGCAATCGAGGCAAAAGGGTCTTTCATCTCAACCATACACGTGTATACATTTTTTAAGGTCTATAACATCTGTGATTGGATACAAATTGTAATTTCCGCCTCTATTCTGTCTCTTTAGAGTCTCCTTGTCATCATGCATCACGATTCAAGAATTTTAGAAATTATATAACAATGCGCCAATGTAATTTTTTATTATGCTAGAAATATTTTATTATATATATATAATATTTTATATTTATATATTAATAATTTATTAAATATATAATAATTTATTTTTATATATTAATAGTTTTAGTAAATAAATTTTAAATATAATATAATTCATAATTATTAGTATAGTTATAGAAAATAAAATTAAAATATGATTTAATTTTTTTTAGTAATTTCATATAAAAAATTATGATACACAAATAATATATAAAGAGATAAATAACTATAACACATATATTTTATTATTTAATTTTTTAATTTTTAAAATATATAAATTAATTATTATTATAAATAAATTATTTAATTTATAATTAATTTATTATGAAGATTAAGAATTATATATTGTTTAACTTTTCAAACTTTTTTAAAATATATATTATTAAATTATATTAATGTGTAATTAATTTATAGAAGATTAAAAGCCATAAATATAATTTAGTAATTATTAAATTTTAAATTTTATATAAAATATTAAAATTAAATAAAAATTAATTTAAAAAAGAGTCATATATTTTAATAATATTAAGAGTTATATATTTTTTAACTTTTTAAATTTCAAAAAAATATCAATCAATTAATATTATTAAATTATATTAATATATAATTAATTTATAAAAAATTAAAAGTCAAAAATATAATTTATTTAATTAATATTTTGAAATTATATTGATGTGTATTTATTTAATAGAAAAAGATTAAAAGATAAATATAATTTATTAATTATTAAATTTTAAATTTTATATAAAATTATTAAAATTAAATAAAAAATTAATTAAGAAATAAAAAAAATATGAAGTAGCTAATTTAAAAAATGATGAGCTGGCAACCTCAACATAATATTTTATTTCCTAATTTTTATATAATAAAAATTTCTAAAATATATATAAAGTAATTATTATTATAACTAAATTATTAATTAAATAAATTATTGATGTATAATTAATTTATTGTAAATATCAAAAGTTATATATTTTATTAGAAATATATTATTTAATTTATAATTAATTTATTATAAATATTAAGAATCATATATTTTTTGTTAACTTTTCAAATTTTTAAAAAAAATCAATCAATCAATATTATTAAATTATATTAATGTATAATTAATTTATAAAAATTTAAAAGTCAAAAATATAATTTAGTTAATTAATATTATGAAATTATGTTAATGTGTAATTATGTAATAAAAAATTAAAAGACAAATACAATTTATTAATTATTAAATTTTAAATTTTATATAAATTATTAAAATTAAATAAAAATTCATTAAGAAATAAACAGCAAAATAGACACTGAAAATATTATATTTTTATAGGGTGAAAAGCCCAATCCAAGACTTGAAATTAAGCACTGTAGAAAATGATTAATCAATTGATAGAAGAATCAACTAAATTATTATTGAAAAAAAGGGATGTCTTTCCTAATTTTCTGCCTATTAGGTTTCTGATTGTTCCGAATGTAGATCTAAAACTGTTGCCGATCAGAATCTACTCTCTACGCCTGTTATTCTCTCTAGTTTTAGTGTTTTTCTTATGGTTTGATTTAGATTGTTTTTAAATTTAGTATTTCTAAGACTTTCTGTATCCTCTTTCTCCATAAAAGCTTTTTGATACTGAGATCCGGTGTTTGATATCTCATCCTCAGTGGATCCCTCTATGATGGCTAGCATTTATGGAAAGAAGATGGGTTTTATGTGCACATAAGGGACTATCTCTTAAAAAGCAGAAGCTCTTCATTTTACCTTTCTCTTATCTGAGTTTTGCTTAAGAGCTTGTCCCCTAGTTCGGTTTCTTTGTTCATGATGAAGGATGTTGCTTTTGTTGAGCCACAGTAATTGCTCTGGTTTGGCTTACTGTTTTTAAATTTTTCAGCCGGCTTCCTCCTTGGCCCTTGTACAGGATGTTTGATCCTAATTTTCCATTAGTTAATTCAATATTTGATGAGGTTTGAAGTGTCAAACCATCAAATGATTTCATCTTTTCATTGCTTAGTGGTGGTTTTCTTTCAAGCAGACATATGATTTTGCATTTTCTTTTTCAATCTTTAGTCTTTCTTTGTTTATCAGTGGCTTTTGTTTCAGGGGTGGCTTTGTACGAACTCTGAAGATTCTTCAACATGGGAAAAGAATGCAAATCTTCTGCTTCTATTGCTTCTATATTTGTTCTTCAGATGTAAACTTTATTTTATTAATGAAACTCTGTATTCATAACCAAAAAAAAAATTAAATTATTGTTAAAGGCTCTGTATTTAAGGAAATAGCCTTCAATTTATAACTAATACATCAATTGCTTCCTAAATTTAATATCTTTGATCATTTTACTCTTTAATATTTATATATTTATCAGATTATCCTCTATATTTATCTGTTTTTATTCTAATAAATACTTATATAATTATATATTGATCATTTTATTCATTGAACTTGTCTATTTTATACTTAACAGATATTTAAATAAAAATAATACTATAATTATATATAAATATTTATTTAATATAAAATATATAAGTATAAAGAATAAAGTGATAAATATAGGATATAATATAATAAATATATAAATATATAAGATAAAATGATTAAAATTATTAAATTTAAAAAATAAATAATATATTAAATTGATCAAAATTATTAAATTTAAAGGATAATTGATATATTAAGCCTTCAATCTATGAAAAGGCATGAATCTTGCAGCTTTTAAAGATATTGCATACATCAACGTGACAATGAAGCAATTGACATTTTCTTGTAGTTTGTATGACTTATTTATTTAATTACTTATTTATCTAACATTATCTCTTTATATGTATATATATTATCGTTTGCCTTGAGGACTTGGCAGAGATGTTGTTGGGTAGGTGAATTTCTTGTTTACAATTCACTGTTAATTGATTACCGAATATCTCAATCAAGGTCGGTCGAAAGAATAATAATAAATTAATATTACAAGGTCGGTTTTTGATCATTATTAAAATTTTGAAAAAAGCCACACACGGTGCCGTGAATTTTTTCAATCAATATATATATATATATATAAATTTTAAATAAATAAAATTAAATTTAAGATTATATAATTAAATTTAAAAGAAATTTAAAATATATTTTTAAAAATAATAATTTAAAAAATAAATTTAAAAAAAATTAAATAAATGTAACATAAAATTAAATAACATAATTTAGAAAATAAAATATAATCAAATAATAAATCTAAACAAAAATTAAAATTAAAAATAAATTAGTGTAACTGAAATTAAAATAAAACTCTAATAAAAAATTAAATTATAGAAATTTAAAACTCTAACAAAAATTTTAAAAAAGTACAATTTACCCAATAACAATAAATCAACCCAAAATATTACCTAACAAACAAATATAAAAAAGGCAAAAAAAAAAGAAAAAATCAATAACAAAAAAAAATTAAAATCAAACAACATTACAAATTATTTAATAAATAATCACATAAATAAAAAAATATTAAAATAAATTATATTGAATAGTAATTAACAATAGAGGAATGATAAGAAAAAGAACGAGAAACAAATATAAGAAAAATAATGATAATATTTTCTATTATAATTATAAACATGATGATCAAAAGAAAATAAATAATAAATCAAATAAAATGTAGAAAAAATAAAAAATACAAGCAAAAACATAAAAAAAAAATGATATATTACTTATTCGTCAATTGAACTAGAGGTGATCATGGTCTGGTTCGGTCTGAAAATTTAAAAATCTCCGAATCGGAGTTCAGAGATTCTAAAATTACTGGAATCAGAATCGAACCGAATATATAAAATATCTGTATTGTATTATTATGAAAATTAGTTACACTTCGATTTGGATATTTTATTCTAACAGAGCGAATCAAGTTTTAGACGAAGATGGAGATTTAGAATTATTTTGTTTTTCAAATTTAAGTAATAGAATAATATTTAATCATTTTAGCTATAAAAAAATAAAAAGTTAATTTAAACTCCAACATCCACGTTATAAAACTTTTTATAAAATTAAAATTTTTAATATTTAACATCAAATAATATTGTCTAAACTTCAACATCCACATTACAAATAATTCATAAAATTAAAATATTGAACATTTAACATTAAATAATATTGTCTAAACTCTAAATAATTATAAATTTCAAATAAAATGTATAAGTTATTACAAAAATTCTAATGAAATAGCTTCATAAATTTAAAGAACTCCTAAATCCTATATATATATATTAACACAATTTATGAAAAATTATTATTATCAAATAAATTTTAATCTAATATTAATTTTCATGTAAATTTTTATTCACTACTAATATATAACTTTGGTGTTATACACACACACACACACACATTCATTCCATTTGTATCGTTCATGTTCTTCTTAAATTCATTCACAATTATTTATTTGCAAATTGTTATTACTCATATTCATAAAAAATTATATCAACATTATTTATCTTCACTATCATTACTTATTAGTATTACTTATTGTTAATATTCTTACTCATTAAGCTACTAATATTATTATATTGATTTATTTTATTAAGTATAAGTTACTATGATTAATATAAATTACTATCATTAGTATTAGCAGAAGCAATTATTTATATAAACATATTAATAAATTATATTTGATTATAAATTTTAAAATTGAATAAGGAAAATAATTATTTAATTGTATTTTTTATTTGCTTATATTTAAGTTAATACTTATACAATTAATATTATAAATTAAATTAAAATTTATGAATGAAAATAAAATAATTTTTACAGTTTAAAAATGAGTATTATCAAAATATTCTAATGATATCTATATATTTAACTAACAAAACATAAAATAAAGAAATTAAGGTGTATATATATATAAAGTATAATATAGAAAATTAGAAATTCTAAAGTGAATACATAACATGACATATATGAATTAATAAAATAATTATAATATATTTTAAAAATATCAAATATTAAGTAATAGATCAATAAAATAAAATATAATTTTATATTATTAATAATAAATCGATTATTATTTCTATTATTCGGTTTGGTTCGGTATAATTCTCAGTATGAGTATAGCCTAATATCCAGAACCGTCCAATTTAAAAAAAATCGGTTCAGTTCAGCTCGGAGAATATTAAAAAGTTAACGAATCTTTTCGGTTCCAGATATTTCGGTCTGGATATCTTCATTATCCATACTCAGCCCTAAATTGAACAATAATATAGTTGTTGAACAATAGTATTATAGTTTTAAAAATAAATAACAAAAATAAATAAATAATAAATAATAAACCACAAAGATTAGTAATAACAAATTATTACATTGAGTTATTTTATTAAGTATAAGTTACTATAGTTAGTATAAATTACTATCATTAGTACTAGTAGTAGCAATTATTTATATAAGTATATTAATAAATTTTATTTGATTATAAAATGTAAAATTAAATTAAAAAAATAATTACTTAATTGTATTTTTTATTTGCTTATATTTAAGTTAATACTTATACAATTAATATTATAAATGAAAATAAAATTTATGAATGAAAATAAGATAATTTTTACAGTTTAAAAATAATTATTATCGAAATATTATAATGACATTTGTATATTTAACTAATAAAATATAAAATAAAAAAATTAAGGTGTATATATATAAAGCATAATATAGAAAATTAAAAATTCTAAAGTGAATATATAACATGACATATATAAATTAATAAAATAATTATAATATATTTTAAAAATATCAAATATTAAGTAATAGATTAATAAAATATATAAAATATAATTTTATATTATTAATAATAAATTGATTATTATTTCTATTATTCGGTTTGATTCGATACGGTTCTCGATACGAGTATAGCCTAATATCCATGACAATCCTATATTAAAAAATTGGTCGGTTTAGCTCGGAAAAAGTTAAAAAGTTAACGAATCTTTTCAGTTTCAGATATTTCTGTTTGGATATCTCCATGATTCATGCTCAGTCTGAAATTGATCAATAATATGATAGTTGAACAATAATATTGTGGTTTTAAAAATAAATAACAACAACAAATAAATAATAAATAATAAACTAAATAAAATATAGAAAAAAATATAAAAAATAAAAGCAAAAATATAAAAAATATGATATATTACTTACACATCAATTGAATAATAGTGTAATAATTGAACAATAGTATTGTGATTTTAAAGCTAAATAGTATTACAGAAGAAGAAGATAATAGCGTAATAGTTTACGATTTTTTTAATATTATATATATACATAGAGAGAGATAACTAATTATTATCAATATCAAATATGATATCATAATCCTATTTAAACTCTTTAAATATAAATCATTACCAAATATAATATCTTGATTTTTGATATAAAAAATATGTAAATGCATAGAATCGTATTCAAGTAATATAATTATGAAATAAGATATCGTTCCTATAGAGAGTGTTCACTAATTATCAACTAAAATTAACTTAATTGAATAATAATTTCTTGTGTCTATTAATCCAATTTTAATTATTCATGTTATGAATAAATGATTATTAAATAATTACTATTCTTTCTCAAGACATTATAACATATTAATGATAAATCATTAACCTATTTCTCAATGGCTTGATAACATATAATCAATTCATTAAGAGCTAATCATTCATACAGTTTCATACAAGTCAAATTCCCATGCCAATTATTTTTTTGTGATTCTATTACATAATTCCAATCAATAAATATTTCTCTCAGACTTATTCACTAGTTTAGAATCATGCAATTAGCCAAGCAATTTCAAGCATTAGGCTCAATAATAGAATTAACATGGATAAAGAAAAATAGATCACAAATATATATATCAAATAATTAATCACACTTCATCAATGTTCTAGATAATAAATTTAGTTACTCATATAAATAAGAAAACACATCATATCAATTGAATTAAACATATTAAATACAAATTAAACCGAAATAGAAGTAATTAAAGGAAGTGCGGAAAAACTCTTTTGATTCAGCTGTAGATCAAATTCCAATCTCTTGAATGATATCTCCATAACCTCCTCTTTAGAATTTTTCTTTAGAACAATAAAATCCTAAAAAAATGTTTCCAGACCTCTCTTCGTCATGTTCTTACTACCTTCATAAAATAAAATACCAATTGTTTTACAATCATCAACTACCTAAAAATAGAATCCTCATTGGACTCTACTTCTTGAGAATTCAAGTTGTACTTGCAAGCCGATTTACAGTCAGATAACAATCTTATCTCGATCTGATTTCTTCATCAAAGTTGTAGCTCTTAAAGTGTAGATAATTTTAGGCTTTTGAGTCGCTCACAGTGGACTTTGAAAGTCCAAAATATGACTCAATTACTTTCAATGGAGGCCCAAATGATCTTGAATTTTAATGAACCATGCCTCTTTCGAAAGATTGAAATGTTCTTTACAAATTGTATGAAGACAACTTTTCTAATTTCGAACTCTATCATCTCCGAAATCTTCATTGAAACCTTAAAGATCCAATTAGCCTAAAATATTTGCTTGCAAAAATCCTAAAAAAATTAACTCAAACTAAGTTCTACTAAAAAATAATAAAATTAGAATACATAAATAAACTTAGCATATGTTAATTCAACTAAATTTCATGCAAAAATTGATAGAAAAATATATGTTCAATATGCACTTCTTAATTTTATTTGAATTTTCTAAATAAATATCAAATATATATTTATTATATAAAAAAATTTAATTTTAAATATTAAGAAATTAAGACCGTCAAAATTGAGATAATGATACATAGCATAACATTGTGCCAGCGTTAACTGTTTTGGTAATATATATGGATTATATTAATATATGATAAAACATATATTTAATTAAAAATTAACTGAAATATATTTAAAAATGAAAATATATCACATTACAACATTATCAATATTTTATGCTTTATATATACTATAAAAAAAGTTTCGAAAAATACTTAATCATCTCCTCTCCCTTAAAATATTTTAGGAATAATAATTATTCTTAATTAGACACTTTTTAATTTATAGTATTAGATGTTTCATAACACCAATGTTAAAATGTATAGTCATAATTAGTTTTTTTTTTTTTTTGTTATTTGTGAGGTATAGCTTACTATTTTCCACAACAATAATAATATGTATATAATTATCACTAGATATAACCTAATTATTCATTATTTTTCTTTATATTGCTTGTTGCAATGTGCATGGTGTTTAGGGTAATTGCCGGTGAAATAAAAAAGTAAATTTCGAGCAAAGGCCTTTTTTTTTTATTTTTTATAAAAGTAATTTTATTAATATAATTCTAAACGGGAAAAAATATATTTAAGGGATAGAAATTACTAAAAAAAAACTCAAAAAAATCCAGATAAACCAACTTAAAACATATCAAAAATATGTCAAAAAATCTCAGATTATAGAAAATCAAAATAACTTAAGAAAAACTAACTTATTCACAAATAAACTTAAAGCATCATCGCTTGATTCTTATCACGATCCGCAAGCAAATAATTCTAACCTTAACTTAGGAGCAAAATACAATTTGAGAAATCCAGCAACTAATTATCATTATAGATGTCCAAAAGTTCAGCAGAGAATTATAGAGCCCATTCAGTCAAAACACATCCAACAAAGGCATTATATAAAATATATCAGACTTATAAAAACTAACTATACTAATCAAAATATATATAAATTTAACTTTCAAATTACAAATATAAATATATAAATTTAACTTTCAAATTACAAATATAATTCAAGTCCCATATGGATAGAGTTGAATATATAAAATCTTTGGAGAAATAAGTATCTGGTTTTGAATTTGATCTTATAACTAATAAATCATGCATTTTGTTGAAGGGAAAGACTTACCTATGCACCTTGCCAATGACATTATCATTTTCCTATAGTTACTCATTTGGTAATTTTTTATTAGTCGGGTGCACATATACCCGATCTAGGTAAGAATTTTCTTTTGTTGAATTAATGTTATATTAATTTTAAGTGAAACGACAGTACAATTATTCTGTGAAAAGGAAAAGAAAATAGTGGGAGGAAACTAGTGCTTCCCATGTAATAATTTAATTCAATGGGTAAGGCCCACATTCAAATATGAGAGGCTTTTGGTTTGGGAATCCCTTTGACATTTCACTTTTGTTGCCAAAAAAGAATGGTGCATGTGATTTCCCTTTGATTTTTTTTTAAAGTTTCTTCAATCAATTCCACTCTCTTATTATCTTCAAAAAATACTTTTTATTTTTAAAATTTTTAAAGATTTATTTCTTTTTCTTTTAGTCTTTTTCTTTTCAAATCAATGCATGACTTCAAGTAAACTAAAACACATGCTATGAGTCCTAAAAGTCTTCAAGTAAACTACAATACACGGTTTGATAATCTGAGCTATTAGTAAAAAACTTAAACCTGAATATGTATGACAAGTTTAATAATTTTGTGATCTTGAATCTAACCAACGTGAAAATTAATTCGGTTTATTTGTTTTCAGGTTTGATTTTTCGATTAATTTGAACAGATTTTTATTAATTTATATATAAAAAAATTCAATCGCTAATAATGTCCATTAAAGCATAGGCATAAAATCCATAAGAACAACTAAAATATTCAATAAAAGTAAATTCATTAAAAACAAAACAAAATAACAAATAGTAATATAATTCTCTACAATTAGAAAATAATAAAAAGTTATATATATATATAAATATTCACGTTTGAACTTAACTTATCGATCATGTTCGATTTGGTTAATTTGATATAGGTTAAATTGAGGTTTAGTTAATCTAATTTTGGAAATTAATAACCTGAATTAAAATTATAAATTTGAAAATTCAGATTTGATTTGAATCGAAATATAAATTTAGATTGATTTTGATCCAAACCTAAAATTCAAATTCGTTTAATTTATTTTAAGTATGGTTTATGTGATTCAAGTTTAATTTATCGGTTCACATGCTCTTTTGATTTATTTGATTTATGTGACTGGGAGAGCCTGTAGTCCTTATTGAGAGCATAGAAACTTTGCTTTGGCGGGCCTTGATTTCCTTGTATCCTTTGATAATGGTGCTTCCTTTTGTTTTGAATTATTCTCTTTAAATTTCAACATCTTGTCTACTTTTTTTTTTGTTTATTTATTTTTTAGCAGTGCCTATTCCAAAAAGAGGTTAGATGTTTTTTTTTCCTTTTTAACTCATATAATGCATAAACATTTGTAAACGAAATTTTGATGGTTCCCACTTAGCTAAATTCATCACTGTTTTATTGCTAAATCTTCAATAGTTTCACGCCTGGAAGAGAACAACTAAAATTAATTTGTTATTAAAAAAAAAAGAGAAAAAAAAAATAAAAATCACCAAATAAAAACGAGGTTTCTGTTTATTTCTATTATTGAAAAAGGGAAGTATTGTCTCCTCAAGCTCAATGTGTATTGCATGGAACGATAGTGTTTCTGAAGCATTCAAGCCTATTAGGGGATCAGACAAGGGGAACCCCTATCCCCGTATCTGTTTGTCATATGTATTGAAAGACTGGGTCAGGCTATCACGAGCAAGGTGACCAATCAAGTTAGGCAGACAGGGCCCTCCCATCTCCCATTTGTTTTTTTTTTTTTTTTGCAGATGATATATTCCTTTTTGTTGAAGCAAAGTTAGATCAGCTACCGTGATTGCAAATGTGCTAGAGGAATTTTGTGCAGCCTCAGGAGAGAAGGTCAACAAAGATAAAACCAAAGTATATTTCTCAAAGAATTTGGCACGCAATTTGAGGAATCAGCTGGTCCATCATCTGGGATTTAAAGTTACTGAGGATATAGACACTTACCTTGGAGTACCTCTCCACCACACAAGAGTTTTAAAAAGTACCTATGGTCACATTGTAGACAAGATTTGAAGCAAGTTGATGAACTGGAATTCTAGACATCTGTCTCTGGCAGGTAGAATAACCCTCACCAATTTTGTAATCAGCACAATTCCATACTACACTATACAAACAACATCCATCCCCAAAACTATAAACTATCAAGTAGAACAGATATGCAGAACCTTCATTTGGGGAGGCTTGAGAGAGCAAAGACAGCTTAGCTGACACAATATCTACACTCAAAAGTGAGAATAAATCTGATAATTATTATTATTATTCAAGAAAGATAATACAATGAAAATTGAAAGATGAAGCACTGTACTGCTGCTATATTTTACTAACAGTAAGACTTCTATTTAAACTAAAATAACTCCTATAAAGACTCAACTTATTTTCACAAAACTACTTAACGTGCATCTAATTTATTTGCATAAATAAAGGAACAAATTAAGCTAACAGACTCTTAATAAAAAAGAATAACTTGACTAATTCAACCAGCAATAAGTTGCACTAAATTCTGACAGCCTCCCTTAGTGCAAGCTTATTTCTCAATAACTCCAAGTGCCTCACGAAAAACTTCAAACTTCACTTTGAAAAGTGCCTTAGTAAATATGTCTGCAACTTGCTCATTAGTATGTATTTTCTGCAATTCAACATCCTGCGATAAAACTTTCTCTCGAACAAAATGGTAATGAGTTTCAATGTGTTTCGAACGAGCATGAAACACCGGATTTCCAGCAAGTTTTATTGCACTTTCATTATCACAATTAATTTGAATTGGCTGATTATGTGAGTTATTTTCGTATTTTTGGGTCTATTTGTTATGTTCATGTACTGAAACATAATCGAACTAAACTTGACCCAAAGGCCAAGAAATGCATTTTTATTGGCTATGATACTCATAGAAAGGGTTGGAGGTGTATGGATTTGGAAACAAAGAAGGTTACTGTATCTCGTGATGTGGTGTTCGATGAAATTTCATCCTACAAAGATGATGCAGATGGCAGCAAAAGTACAACTACTCTTGCACTCTTTCCTGATGATTCTACATTAGGGAGAAGAGATTCTTCAATTGCGAGAGGCATTCAAGCTGAGGAGAATACAGAAGCCACAAATATTGAAGTTCCCACAAGAAAAAATCCTCTAAGACAGAAAAAGTTACCAGGTCATTTGTCTGACTTTGTAGTTGACATAAATCAATTTTCTGTTCTGTCTTGTTTTTTCATGGGAGATACAAGTGAAAATGAGCCGAAGTTGTACAGTGAAGCTAAAGGCATTTCAGAATGGGAAAATGCAATGATGGAAGAAATTTCAGCACTTGAAAATAATGACACCTGGGAGCTTGTACCAAAGCCTCATGATGCCGATTTAATTACTTGTAAGTGGGTTTACAAGTTGAAGAAAAAGGCTGATGGTACAATTGATAGACACAAAGCTCGTCTTGTTGCTCGTGGGTTCTCTCAGCAATATGGTTGAGACTATGATGAGACTTTTAGTCCGGTCGCAAGGATGGTAACATTACGGACAATCATCTCCTTAGCTGCTAGTAAATGCTGGAAATTATGGCAGCTTGATGTGAAAAATGCTTTCCTTTACGGAGAGTTGGATCGTGATATTTTTATGGAGCAGCTGCAAGGATTTATCTCTAAGGAATATCCTGATTATGTGTGCAGACTTAAGAAGGCATTGTACGGACTCAAGCAAGCTCCTCGTGCTTGGTTTGGTAAGATTGCTCAATATCTTAATTTTTGTGGTTTTAAGTCTTCAAGTGCTGATCCGAGCTTATTTATTAAGAAAACATCAACTGTATGCACCTTGCTCTTACTTTATGTTGATGAAATGATTATTACTGGTGATGATATTGCTGAAATCAGTAGTCTCCAAGATGCTTTGTCTGTTCGTTTTGAAATGAAAAGATTAGGTGAAGCTGATTGTTTTCTGGGTTTGGAAATTAAAAAATGTGATGGTTATTTTCTCTCTCAAAAAGGATATGCAGCAAGTTTATTGCAGCGGTTTCATATGGAGAATTCAAGAGATAAAATTACTCCTATGGAACCAAATCTCAAATTAGCTAGAAATGAAGGGAAGTCATTAGAAGATGTCACATTCTTTCGTCAACTTGTTGGTAGTTTATTCTATTTAACTATCACAAGGCCAGACATTGCCTTTTCAGTAGGAGTTGTGTCTCAATTTATGGATCAGCCACATGAGATTCATTTAACTGCAGCAAAAAGGATTCTTTGTTACATCAAGGGCACTCTAAATTATGGATTAATGTATGAGCAATCGAAGTCATTTTCCTTGAGTGGTTTTGTGGATGCTGATTGGGCCGGTGACGTGAATGACAGACGCTCCACAACATGTTTTTGTTTTACAGCAGGCTCTGCTGCAATTTCATGGTGCAGTAAAAAGCAAAGCACTGTTGCTTTGTCAAGTTGTGAAGCAGAATATGTAGCCGCTACAATGGCTACTCAAGAATGTTTGTGGCTCAGGAGGCTTATTCAAGAAATGGCGACTAATCTTAATCAGCCAATTCAAATTAATTGTGATAATGAAAGTGCAATAAAAATGCATTTCTTGGCCTTTGGGTCAAGTTTAGTTCGATTATGTTTCAGTACATGAACATAACAAATAGACCCAAAAATACGAAAATAACTCACATTGGGTTTGCGATGATAGATCAGCTTGAATGGTGATGATTCTGTCCCTGGCCATGGAGGCAGACGATTTACGACATGGCAAGCTGTTTGAAAAGCTGATGCCCATAACTCTCTTGGAAGACTCCTCGCATGCAGCCCAGACAAGCAAACTGATGTAAGATGAGCTAACTTGCGCTCAGCCACCCCATTTTGTTGCGGGGTTTCTGGACAAGTCATTTGACGCTGAATCCCATGCTCCTTACAGTATTCCATAAAATCATTTGAAAGAAATTTCCCTCCATTATCGGTGCGCAAGCACTTGATTTTCAATTCAAATTCATTTTCTACATCATGCTTAAACTGAATAAACTTTGAAAAAGTCTCACTTTTGTGTTCTAAGAAGTATACCCAACTGAAACGAGAAAAATCATCCACAATCACCATCACGTAATGAAGGCCGGTATAGCTTGCTGTTCGTATTGGTCCCAAAAGATCAGAATGAATTAATTCTAATACTGTTGAAGCTCTACTCTTTGAGCTTGGGAAAGGAAGACGATGAGACTTGCCATATTGACAGCCCGGACAAATCTCATCATGCTTAATATCTTTAAAAACAGGAACACCATCAAGAAGTTGGTTTGTGGATATTTTCTGCAACAACTGAAAACCCACATGACCCAAACGAGCATGCCAAAGCGTTGAGCTTCCATTATGACCAGCCTTCTTGATATATTCATCACTAGCAGATAAAACATACAAAGATTCTTTTCTTTTTCCACAGAACAGAATATCAGCAGCAACATGTTTCACATTTGAAAGAATTTGAACATCTTTAGGACCAAAAGGAACATACCTTCCTGAATATGTTATTTGTGATATAGAAGCAAGATTTTTCTTCAAACCAGGAACATGATAAACGTCTTTGAGAAGAACACTCCCATCATTCAAATCTCCTTCTTTCGTCACAGGATGCATTGAATTATCAGCTGTCATAATAACCTTCTTTTGACAATGTGGACGAACATCTGATAGAAGAGTTTCATTTCCAGTTGCATGATGAGAACAACCAGAATCGAAAATCCATTCTTCGTTGTAGTCAATAAAGGCATGAGCATCTGCAGAGACATCATCTTGATGTACAACTGAAGTCACATTTGTTGGCTGGTCAAGAACCTCAATGGTTAAACAGTGTTCCCAAGATTGATCTGGAGAATTTCTACTTTCATGTACAACATTTGCTTCTGATTCCTGCATTTTGACTCGGCAATTTTGCTTAATATGGCCTGGCTTTCCACAACGATCACACACCACTTTCACCCGACAATCTCGTTTAAGATGTCCAGGTTTTCCACACCTGTAACAAGCTTTAAATGGTTTCTTTGACAACTCCTCACTTCTGAATTGATTCCCATTGCTTGATGAAGGCTTTGAATGGAAATTCTTTCTCCTTTGATCTTTGACATACAACACATCTTCTGACTTTGGAGAAAGCTTGTTGCTACTAGTCATTTGCTTAATCAAAACTTCCTGATTAGAAAGCAAATTCTCCAATTCAATAATTGTAGGCTGATTTGCCCACCCTTATATTGAAGAAACAAAGGGCATAAGGTCTTTTCGTAATCCACGAATAAGATAACGCCATAATCGAGCATCACTCACTGGCTCCTCCGCATCTAATTCTGAAATTTCAGAACACAGATTTTTTACTTTCAAGAAATATTCTTCAATAGAAAAATTACCTTGAGTTACCACGACTAGTTCATTCTCCAGAAATTGCAATCGAGCTGTATTTTTCTTAGTGAACAGCTTTTGAAGTGTTTCCCACACTTGCTTTGGTGACTTTAAATCACGAACATGATCAATGTATTCCTTGCTTATCGAAGTTCGCAATGTAAATAAAGCTTTTCCACACTTAATCTTCCATTTTCGGCGTAATTCAGCATTCTGTGGAGTATCTGTTGGAATTTCTGTGTCATCACCTTCGATTAAATCCCACAAATCTTGCCCCTGTAGAAAAGCTTCCATACATAACTTCCAATAATTATAATTATTGCCAACAAGCTTTTCGATAGCTATACCCGTAGAAGCACTTCCCCCATTCATCTTGGTTGAGTAATAATATCAAACACTTGGTTACCAACCCCTGCTCTGATACCAAATGACACAATATCTACACTCAAAAGTGAGAATAAATCTGATAATTATTATTATTCAAGAAAGATAATACAAAGAAAATTGAAAGATGAAGCACTGTACTGCTGCTATATTTTACTAACAGTAATACTTCTATTTAAACTAAAATAACTCCTATAAAGACTCAACTGATTTTCACAAAACTACTTAACGTGCATCTAATTTATTTGCATAAATAAAGGAACAAATTAAGCTAACAGACTCTTAATAAAAAAGAATAACTTGACTAATTCAACCAGCAATAAGTTGCACTAAATTCTGACATTAGCCTTGTGAAATGGGCTGATATTTGCCAACCCAAACACAGGGGTGGATTAGGCATTAAGTGTATGACATTAATGAATTCTGCTTTTATCATGAAGATGGGATGGAGTTTGATTCATGATAGGAAACAGTTTTGGGCTTAAGAATTACTTGGAAAGTATGGGGTTAGAGCAGATGAAATGATGGGCCACGATTTCAGGAATAAATGAATAAGGATTATTTATTTTATTATTATTTGTTAATTTGTTAAGTTAGTGGATTGAGTCAAGTGAAGGCTCCCCTATTTTAGTGATTACTTGTAACTGCTGGTTTAATATTAGTGGCGTTGGAATAGGGATAGCAGTTATGGGATTGTATTTAAATTAATCAATTCCTACAGTAAGGGAATAAGCAGAAAATTAAATCAAAATTGAGGTTTAATTCTCACCCGAAGAGAATTTTGTGGTTGTTCTCACCCTAAGTAGAACAAATATCATTAATACTCTGATTGGGACCTATCAATTGGTATCAGAGCCGTTGTTTTTTTTTTTCTTTTCTTTCATGGCTACAAACAAAGAAAGGATCAAAAACCTTGAAGTGGGGCTTGGCCAACTCCAAGACAATCTGTCTCGAATGGAAAAAGGAATTGGCGAAGACTTGCAACAAATTAAAGCAGCAATCTCGAAACTTTCAGAACTTTCCTTACTTAGTAAGGAGGAATTGAGCTTTGCTAATGATCGGGTTAGCCAAACACGTGCAAACACAGATGTATTCAAAGATGGAGGAAGGCCACTGTTCTCTGCGAAACTAGCCAAATTGGAGTTCCCAAAATATTCAGGGGACGATCCGACTGAGTGGTTTACCAGAGTAGGCCAGTTCTTCAAATATCAAGGGACCCCAGATTCAGAAAAGGTTTCCTTGGCCTCATACCACCTTCGTGGAGAAGCAAATGAGTGGTGGCAGTGGCTACGCAGAACACATACTGAGGCAGGAAAAAGCGTTTCATGGGAAGTATTTTCCGAAGAATTGTGGTCTCGTTTTGGGCCCACTGATTGTGAGGATTTTGACGAATCATTATCAAAAATTCAGCAAACAGGACCCCTGTGTGACTATCAACGAGAATTTGAAAGACTGGGAATCGAGTTAAGGGGTGGACTCAAAAGGCACTTGTGGGAATGTTTATAGGAGGTCTCAAACCAGAGATTTCTGAAGGCATTAGAATGTTCAAGCCGAAAACTTTAAAAGATGCTATCAGTTTGGCTCGAATGAAGGATGAGCAGCTGCTACGTCAAAAGCAAGTTGTATGCTCGTCTAACCAAGTGAGTCTGCTGTCACCGACAAGGAACAAGCCTAGCACTCCATTAAAGCGATTAAATTGGGAGGATATGCAGAACCGACGAACTGCTGGCTTGTGTTTCAATTGCGATGAGAAATTTACTCCTGGACATAGATGCACAAAGCCTCAGCTGCTTCTTTTGGATGGTGGAATTGAAAGTGGAGTGGACGTAGACAGCGACGAGTCGAAAAAATCACTAAATTTGCAGAGAAATCTGCAGTTTTGACGTGTTGATTCCTTTCTTTGAACTTTGAGGACAAGGTTCATGTGAAAGAGGGGAGCAATGATGGGCCACGATTTCAGGAATAAATGAATAAGGATTGTTTATTTTATTATTATTTGTTAATTTGTTAAGTTAGTGGATTGAATCAAGTGAAGGCTCCACTATTTTAGTGATTACATGTAACTGCTGGTTTAATATTAGTGGCATTGGAATAGGGATAGTAGTTATGGGATTGTATTTAAATTGATCAATTCCTACAGTAAGGGAATAAGGAGAAAATTAAATCAAAATTGAGGTTTAATTCTCACCCGAAGAGAATTTTGTGGTTATTCTCACCCTAAGTAGAACAAATATCATCAATACCCTAAGTATAACAAATAGAAAACCTATGGGAAGAAATAATAAAATAAGGTTCATCTGTCACGGGCCTAGAGTATTGCGCAGCACTACGCCCGTGCGGCGCCCCGAGAGCCTTGCCCCTCTGGCCATATCCCTGCTCTGGGGCCAGCCTTGCCATACCGTACCACACTAGTTTTGCCCTGCCATGGGCTCATCAGGGGAGCGGCCCAGCTCCCGACCAGTTGTCCCTGCGGCATAGCACCCCTCCTGCACGCAGGCTTTGCGTGGAGTACAGGCCACGAGGGTATAACAACGCCTTAAACGCTAAGCCGTCCCAACCCATTGAGGTTGAAACACAGCAGGCACGTTCCTTTATAATGGCCTCACACGGTCACGGAATCCATCCGTGACATTCTCCCCCACTCAAACTGCGGCACGTCCTCGTGCCAGGGAGAACGACTCGCTCTTGGACCGCACTGGCTTTACGCCCCCACCTCAACCCACGTGTCTGGCACTACCCTGGCCAAGCTTGCTCCATATCCACTCACAGTGCCTAAGGCCGAACCATTGCTCCGACACCGCATGGAGACAAGACACAGGCTGTCCACCTCCTCTTGGGACACCTGGACCACGCGTTTAGCCGGGTGGGCACCAAACGTGCAGCGAGCTGGCTCTGATACCATCTGTCAAGGGCCTAGAGTCTTGCGCAGCACTGCGCCAGTGCGGCACCCCGAGAGCCTTGCCCCTCTGGCCATATCCCTGCTTTGGGGCCAGCCTTGCCATACCGTACCACACTGGTTTCGCCCTGCCATGGGCTCATCAGGGGAGCGGCCCAGCTCCCGACCAGTTGTCCCTGCGGCACAGCACCCCGCCTGCACATAGGCTTTGCGTGGAGTACAGGCCACGAGGGTATAACAACGCCTTAAACGCTAAGCCGTCCCAACCCATGGAGGTTGAAACACAGCAGGCACGTTCCTTTATAATGGCCTCACACGGTCACGGAATCCATCCGTGACATTCTCCCCCACTCAAACTGCGGCACGTCCTCGTGCCGGGGAGAACGACTCGCCCTTGGACCGCACTCGCTTTATGCCCCCACCTCAACCCACGTGTCTGGCACTACCCTGGCCAAGCTTGCTCCATATCCACTCACGGTGCCTAAGGCCGAACCATTGCTCCAACACCGCATGGAGACAAGACACATGCTGCCCACCTCCTCTTGGGACACTTGGACCACTCGTTTAGCCGGGTGGGCACCAAACGTGCAGCGAGCTAGCTCTGATACCACTTGCTAGAGCCAGCAATAAAATTTACGAAAATAATTAAGGAAGTAAAATAATAAAAATGACACAGAAGATTTAACGTGGTTCACCTTTAACTGTATAGGCTACATCCACGGGACAATAATTACTTGTAACTGCTGGTTTAATATTAGTGGCGTTGGAATAGGGATAGCAGTTATGGGATTGTATTTAAATTGATCAATTCCTACAGTAAGGGAATAAGCAGAAAATTAAATCAAAATTGAGGTTTAATTCTCACCCGAAGAGAATTTTATGGTTGTTCTCACCCTAAGTAGAACAAATATCATCAATACTCTGATTGGGACCTATCAATTGGTATCAGAGCCGTTGTTTTTTTCTTTCTTTCTTTTCTTTTATGGCTACAAACAAAGAAAGGATCGAAAACCTGGACCGACGAACTGCTGGCTTGTGTTTCCATTGCGATGAGAAATTTACTCCTGGACATAGATGCACAAAGCCTCAGCTGCTTCTTTTGGATGGTGGAATTGAAAGTGGAGTGGACGTGGATAGCGGCGGGTCGGAAAAATCACTAAATTTGCAGAGAAATCTGCAGTTTTGACGTGTTGATTCCTTTCTTTGAACTTTGAGGACAAGGTTCATGTGAAAGAGGGGAGCAATGATGGGCCACGATTTCAGAAATAAATGAATAAGGATTATTTAATTTATTATTATTTGCTAATTTGTTAAGGTAGTGGATTGAGTCAAGTGAAGGCTCCACTATTTTAGTGATTACTTGTAACTGCTGGTTTAATATTAGTGGCGTTGGAATAGGGATAGCAGTTATGGGATTGTATTTAAATTGATCAATTCCTACAGTAAGGGAATAAGCAGAAAATTAAATCAAAATTGAGGTTTAATTCTCACCCGAAGAGAATTTTGTGGTTGTTCTCACCCTAAGTAGAACAAATATCATCAATACTCTGATTGGGACCTATCAATTTGGCGCCGTCTGTGGGAATTGAAGAAGTTCTTGAATGAACTTGGAATTCATCAAGAACAATATTTGATATACTGCGACAGTCAGAGTGCGATTCATCTAGGGAAGAATTCCTCTTTTCATTCAAGATCAAAGCATATCGATGTTAGATATCATTGGATTAGAGATGTATTGGGAATGAAACAGTTACAGCTTGAAAAGATCCATACAGACGAGAATGGATCAGACATGTTGACAAAGATTCTTTTAAAAGAAAATTTTGAATTTTGTCGATCAGCTGCAGGGATGACAGAGAGTACGACTAACATTTCCACTTGAAGTCCAAGGGGGAGATTTGTTAGTTGGTTGTCCTTCAAGTGAGGACAATTAATTAACAAATTATAATAATAATAATAATAATAGTAAAAGAATAATAACCATTAAAAGCTTCTGGTTATTATTAAAAGTTATAATTAGTTTTTTCTAATTTTAGCTAATATCTTTTCTATATAAATGTAAATTGAAAAGAAGAAAATGTAGAAGAAAACCACAGAGAAAATAATCTGTGAAGAAGAGATTTGAGAGAGAATTCAGTTTTAGAAAAGGTTTTCTAAAACTACGGGAAGAAAAATAGTGAGGATAATTTTGGAGTGTTTTTGGAAAACACTTGTGAGTGCCACTATTTTATTTTAAATCTCTTTTGTAAGCCTACTATTTTAATAGTGGAAGTTTTATTCGGAATTTGTCTCGTGGACGTAGCCTATACAGTTAAAGGTGAACCACGTTAAATCTTCTGTGTCATTTTTATTATTTTACTTCCGTAATTATTTTCGTAAATTTTATTGCGGGCTCTATCAAGTGGTATCATAGCCGAAGGTTTCGGTTGGTCCAGATGGTCAAATAGTAATATTAGATCCGTGAATATATTTTTTAAAAAATAAATATATTACGACGACGAGAAAATTACGACAAATTCTTTTGCCGCAATCAATTTGAAAAATTGTATACGGTCACTATTTACACGTACGATCACTATTTATTGTATTTTTCATAAATAAATAATGGAGGCTAAGACAAGCAAAATGATCAGTCTGAATGGCGGTAATTATTATATATGGAGAAACAAAATGAGAGATCTCCTTATGGTAACAAAACTGCACGAGCCAGTGTTTAGAACAAGTAAACCTGAAGATAAGACTGATGAAGATTAGGAGTTCGAGCATCAGCAAGTTTGTGGCTATATTCGGTAATTTGTTGATAATAATGTGTACAATCACATTTCTGATGAGACTCACGCTCGAACACTATGGAATAAACTTGAGGAGTTATATGCCTCAAAGACTGGCAATAATCAATTATTCTACTTGACAAAGCTAATGAATTTTAAATACCGGGAAGGTACTTCTGTAGCAGATCACTTGAGTGAAATACAGGCGATCATTCATCAGTTGTCAAGTATGGGCATAAAGTTTGATGATAAAATCCTCGGCCTTATGGTGCTCGCTACTCTGCCAGAGTCATGGGAGACTTTGAAGATCTCAGTTACAAACTCTACACCAAATAGTGGAGTTAGCTGGGAATTTGTCAAAAATGCCATTTTAAATGAGGAGATGAGACGCAGAGCACAAAATTCCTCATCGTCCTCTTCAGACATTCTTTTAGTAGATGCTAAAGGAAGTAACCAGCATAGAGGAAGAAGCCAATTTTGGAGTTCAAATACAAGAGATAAGAGCAGAGGTAAATCAAACAAATATGCAAATATTTTATGCCATCATTGTGGAAAAAAAGGGTCACATCAAAAGATATTGCCGAAAGTTTAAAAGTGACCAGGAGAAAAATAAAGGCAAGGCAAAGAAGGAAGAAAGCAGTGATGAAGAAGCTAATGTCATTGCTGAGTTCCAAATTTTCACCGAAGACACTATCAATCTTGCAACCCAAGAGACTAGTTGGATAATTGATAGTGGAGCCACTCTTCATGCAACATCTCGGAGAGAAAATTTCTCATCTTACAAATCAGGCAATCTAGGTGTGGTAAAGATAGCAGATGGTAAATTGTTGAAAGTTATTGGCGAGGGAGATGTTTGCTTAGAAACAACGAGTGGAATGAGATTAGTACTGAAAGATGTTGTGCATGTACCTGAAATGCGTTCAAACATAATCTCAGTTCGTAGGCTTAACATTGAAGGTTTTTGTAACATCTTCAATGATGGTAAATGGAAGCTTACGAAAGGTTCATTGGTAATAGTTAGAGGTAAGCTAGATCCAAAACTGTACATAATGCATGGAAAGATCTCCGAAGGCATTATTAATGTAGCGGAGAAGGAAAGTATAGTTGATATGTGGCATAAACGACTTGGCCACATGAGTCAGAAAGGAATGACAACTCTGGTAAGAAAGAACATATTATTCTGATTGGATAAAGTTCATTTAGAGAAGTGTTCTGATTGCATGGCGGGAAAGAAAAATAGAGTTGCTTTCAAGATTACTCCTCCTTCTAGGGTGAAGAATGTGTTGGATCTGATACATTCAGATCTCTGTGGGCCATTGGCTATGTCATATGGTGGAAATCGATACTTCGTGACATTTATCGATGACCATTCTAGAAAGACGTGGGTATACACTTTAAAGTCTAAAGACCAGGTGTTAGAAGTCTTCAAACAATTTCTAACCATGGTAGAAAGACAAACAGGAAAGAAGCTAAAATGCATCAGAACAGATAATGGTGGAGAATACATTGGGCCATTTGATGCTTTCTGTAAAGAACATGGTATACGACATCAAACGACACCTCCCAAGACGCCGTAACTGAATGGTTTGGCTGAGAGGATAAATAGAACTTTGATGGAGAGAGTTAGATGTTTACTCTCACACGCAAAGTTGTCCAAAAGTTTTTGGGGTGAAGCTCTTCTTACAGCAGTTCATCTTTTAAATCGTTCACCTTGTGTTCCTCTACAGTTTGATACTCCAGAAAGAGTATGGTCAGGAAAAGATATTTCCTATGATCATTTGTGGGTGTTCGGTTGCAAAGCTTTTGTCCATATTCCAAATGACGAAAGGACTAAGCTTGATATCAAGACGCAACAATGTGTATTCGTTGGCTATGGTCAAGATCAATTTGGCTATAGGTTCTATGATCCAATCCAGAGAAAGATGATTAGAAGCAGAGATGCTGTATTTATTGAAGATCATACTATTGAAGATATTGAAAAGCTTCAAAAGCAGACTGCCAATAGTTCTGATGATGATTCAACAGAAGTGCAGCTTATTCCTCCAACAACAAAACATAGACAAGTTGGAGATGAAGAAAACGTTCCACGAGAACAAGTGCCAGAGTTAGAAAATCCAAAAGTTCATAATCAAAATGAACTAAATAATGATTTTGATGATGTTCATGTTCAACCACCAGCACCAGAAGGTTCTCAGGCATTACGAAGATCTAGTAGAATTAGACAACCATCTACTAGATATTCAGTAAATGAGTATGTACTGCTTACTGACGGGGGAGAACCTGAATGCTTTGAAGAAGCAATAGAAAATGAACATAAAAGAAATTGGATTGAAGCCATGCAAGATGAAATGAAATCCTTGCATGAAAATCAAACATTTGAGCTGGTGAAGTTGCCTACAGGCAAGAAAGCTTTGAAGAACAAGTAGGTATTCAAGATCAAGCTGGATGAACACAGCTCCCAGCCATGATTCAAAGCTAGATTAGTCGTGAAAGGATTCAATCAACAAAAGGGTATTGACTTTGATGAGATATTTTTACCTGTCGTGAAAATGACATCCATTCAGACAATGCTCGGATTGGCCGCCAGTTTCGATCTGGAAATCGAGCAAATGGATGTGAAGACTGCCTTCCTACATGGTGATTTGGAAGAAGAGATATACATGGAGCAGCTAGAGGGTTTCATTGAAAAAGGAAAAGAGGACTATGTATGCAAGTTGCTGAAAAGCCTGTATGGTTTAAAACAGGCTCCGAGATAGTGGTATAAGAAGTTTGAGTCTGTTATGGGGGAGCAAGGGTATAAAAAGACTACTTCAGATCACTGTGTTTTTGTGAAGAAATTCTCTGATGATGATTACATTATTCTTTTGCTCTATGTTGATGATATGTTAATCATTGGTCAGAATTCTGCCGGAATTAATAGTTTGAAGAAACAATTAAGTAAGTCTTTTGCCATGAAAGACTTGGGACCAGTAAAACAAATTCTTGGCATGAAAATTATGAGGAATCGAAGTGCCAAGAAATTATGGTTATCACAAGAGAAGTACATAGAAAAATACTTCAAAGGTTTTACATGGAAAATGCTAAAGCTGTTAGTTGTCCTCTTGCTAATCACTTTAGATTGAGTTCCAAACAGTGCCCTTCTACAAATAGAGAGAAGGAAGAAACGGAAAAGGTTCCATATGCCTCAGCAGTTGGAAGTTTAATGTATGCCATGGTTTGTACACGGCCAGATATTGCTCACTCAGTTGGAGTAGTGAGTTGATTTCTTTCAAATCCTGGAAAAGAACATTGGGCTGCAGTGAAATGGATATTCAAATATCTTAAAGGTACAACCAAAACATGTTTATGTTTTGGAGATGATAAGCCAGTATTAATTGGTTATACTGATGCTGATATGGCTGGTGATGTTGACTCTAGAAAATCTACATCTGGTTATCTGATCACATTTGCAGGGGGAGCTGTGTCGTGGCAGTCAAGATTGCAAAAATGTGTTGCTCTTTCATCAACTGAAGCAGAATTTATAGCCTTGACAGAAGCATGCAAGGAGTTATTATGGATGAAGAAGTTCTTGAATGAACTTGGAATTCATCAAGAACAATATTTGATATACTGCGACAGTCAGAGTGCGATTCATCTAGGGAAGAATTCCTCTTTTCATTCAAGATCAAAGCATATCGATGTTAGATATCATTGGATTAGAGATGTATTGGGAATGAAACAGTTACAGCTTGAAAAGATCCATACAGACGAGAATGGATCAGACATGTTGACAAAGATTCTTTCAAAATAAAATTTCGAATTTTGTCGATCAGCTGCAGGGATGGCAGAGAGTACGACTAACATTTCCACTTGAAGTCCAAGAGGGAGATTTGTTAGTTGGTTGTCCTTCAAGTGAGGATAATTAATTAACAAATAATAATAATAATAATAATAATAGTAAAAGAATAATAACCATTAAAAGCTTCTGGTTATTATTAAAAGTTATAATTAGTTTTTCCTAATTTTAGCTAATATCTTTTCTATATAAATGTAAATTGAAAAGAAGAAAATGTAGAAGAAAACCACAGAGAAAATAATCTGTGAAGAAGAGATTTGAGAGAGAATTCAGTTTTAGAAAAGGTTTTCTAAAACTACGGGAAGAAAAATAGTGAAGATAATTTTGGAGTGTTTTTGGGAAATATTTGTGAGTGCCACTATTTTATTTTAAATCTCTTTTGTAAGCCTACTATTTTAATAGTGGAAGTTTTATTCGGAATTTGTCCCGTGAACGTAGCCTATACAGTTAAAGGTGAACCACGTTAAATCTTCTGTGTCATTTTTATTATTTTACTTTCGTAATTATTTTCGTAAATTTTATTGCGGGCTCTATCAAGGGTCTTGCGCAGCACTGCGCCCGTGCGGCGCCCCGAGAGCCTTGCCCCTCTGGCCATATCCCTGCTCTGGGGCCAGCCTTGCCATACCGTACCACACTGGTTTCGCGCTGCCATGGGCTCATTAGGGGAGCGGCCCAGCTCCCGACCAGTTGTCCCTGCGGCACAGCACCCCGCATGCACGCAGGCTTTGCGTGGAGTACAGGCCACGAGGGTATAACAATGCCTTAAATGCTAAGCCGTCCCAACCCATGGAGGTTGAAACATAGCAGGCACGTTCATTTATAATGGCCTCACACGGTCATGGAATCCATCCGTGACATTCTCCCCCACTCAAACTGCGGCACGTCCTCGTGTCGGGGAGAACGACTCGCCCTTGGACCGCACTCGCTTTACGCCCCCACCTCAACCCACGTGTCTGGCACTACCCTGGCCAAGCTTGCTCCATATCCACTTACAGTGCCTAAGGCCGAACCATTGCTCCGACACCGCATGGAGACAAGACACAGGCTGTCCACCTCCTCTTGGGACACCTGGACCAGGCGTTTAGCTGGGTGGGCACCAAACTTGCAGCGAGCTAGCTCTGATACCATCTGTCACGGGCCTACTTTGATTGGGACCTATCATGAAATTCCAAAGAATTTAAAAAATACTGGTAGCAATCTCAAGAGAGCCTTGGGAATGGTCTAGCCTAGAATTCTTAAGGGTGTCCAGTGGAGAGTGAATAATGGAAGGCCTGTTAATTTTTGAATGATAAATAGTTATTTAGCAACCAATCTTTGGCAGATTCCATCACGGGGCCTATACCAGTGGGAACTAACAATTCGACAGTTCTAGATATGATCTCTGAGAATCGCAACTGGAAATGGGATATACTTGGGAACCATCTTCTTAATGACGCTATCCTTTCTATGATAGCTTATCCTCCTCCAACGGATAATGACGATGATGATGAAATCTTATGGGGATTGAGTGAGTCTGGCCTTTTCACTGTCAAATAAGCATACAAAGCTATAGTAGGTTCTTCTTGGCAAGATGAGAGCAAGGATTGGAAGCTAATATGGGATTAGCTTGGCCAACTATGGGTATGAGTGTTCCTATGGCTTACATTCAAAAACAAGTTAATGATCAATCAGGAAAGAATTTGAAGACACTTGAGTGTGGATGGGAGTTGCAGTAGGTGCGGGCACCCATCAGAATCAGTGCTGCATGTTCTTAGAGACTATCCTTTGGCAAGAACGATTTGGACCAATGTTGCTCACTTAAACTGGACAGACCCATTCTTTGATTTGGAATTACAAGATTGGATATTGACTTATATTGCAAATCAGAAGCTAGGGTCTTGTAAAAGAATGGCAACATTCTATTTGGAATAACATGTTGGGTGCCCTGGACTATTAGACATGTAGCTACATTTATGGATACCCACAAGAGTCTGTTGGAGGTGGCTGCTGATATAAAGAGACAGACAGCTAGGACAATTAAAGTGATAGAATGCAAGGAGTCATTAGCTAGCATCGAAAAGACAAAGGAAGAGGTCTACTTTGGCTGGTCCTCTCCTCAACCAGAGTGGTTCAAACTGAATTGTGACGGAGCATTTAAAAGTGCTTCTAAAAGAGTTTATGCCAGAGGAGTAATCATAAATAGCAATGGAGCATGGGTCACTGCTTTTGTAATGAACATTGGGATTTGCAGCATCACACGAGCTGAGCTTTGGGGTGTTTACCAATGTCTTCGATATGCTGGCAAGCTGGCATAAAAAAAATCAAAGTTGAGGTTGATAGAGTGTTGTAGATATGATTCTTGCATTAAAAAGAATGGTGGAATTGAAGAAAGCAGTAAAACAATGTTGACCTCAGGTGCCATCCAAAAAGGGATTCCCTTGAATGATAGTGGACAAGACTGCCCAGCAATCTGGAGATTAATTAGCTAAAACAGGTTAGAACACAAAGCCCTGAGGTTAATATGCATAAAAGCATCTTCTCATTCTTGTTTCCCTAAACCAACCAACTAACTTCCATTGGGGATTTCTTTCTTTAGATTGAAAACTAATTTACTTCAAATGAATTTGGAAGAATATTCTTACATGCTTTGCCATCCCAAAATCTGCCAGTTTGACATGGCCACTGGGGTCTACAAGTATGTTTGCTCCTTTAATGTCTCTGGATAAGACAAAAATGAGGGACAAGCATAAATAATCTAGCTCCAATAATTGATAAAATCGTGTAGTCAAGCCCATGAAACAGCAACAAAAAGTCTCACCTATGGACAGTGTTCCTAGCATGCAAGTAAGCAAGCCCAGACAAGATTTGCTGAGTGTAACTTCTAATGGCTATTTCACCAAGCTGACCATACTCCTGAAGAAGTTTATAGATGGAACCACCGGAAACATATTCCAAGTATATATATAGTTCATCATCCACTTGCTCAGTGAATAAAGATTTGAGTGAATGGAATCGAAATGACAGACCGTTAATCAATTCATCTAACAACAATCCTGCATATACAACAGCAGCACTTTAAACCACATATCAGGTCAAGTATAGCACAGTTACACAATTTAATAAACACTAAATACCATAATTTACTGCAAAAGGAGATCCAGTTATAAAGTGCTGCACCCTCTTAGCAGTCTCAAAATTTTCCTCAACAATCACAATAATTCAATTCTGTAAAAGAAGTAATTGTTCAAAGTAGAATATTGATCAGGAACACTTATTTATTTTCACTTTCCATAAAGCAACCATCTTAAATTAAATCAATTCAACTTTATACAAATCTTGTCCTAAACAATGAAGCAAATGGTAAAACTACCTACTGTTTCAAACCCGTAATACTGCACTATATTAGGGTGTCGTAAGCGACTAAGCAGCGCAATTTCCTGCCAAATATTATCAACCATTAAGATATCTTCCTCAAAGAAGAATGACGAGAGATTACCAATCTAATCTACAGATATTTCAAAAGAACTTAGTTTTTGAACTTCCAAAAGAACATAGCTTTCAAACAATAAAGTCCCACTGAATCTACTAAAGCGAACTTACTTGTCCCAGCTACTGTGCACTTTCCTTTGATTTTGGATCATCTGCAAATAGAGTTACCTCCTTCATCGCACACATATCTCCACTTTCACTAAAGCCCAAACAACAAATTAAAATAAAATATGCATAAAAACTCTTAGGAAAAACAAAATGGCCATGCCAAATTTGTTTATAACTTAGCTTTTGTGGAGTTTAATGATATCTTCAATCCAGAGTTCAAATGTGAAGTATTACTAGGACAAAACAATACACTACGAAAGTCACCAGAACCTCCAGAGGTTCAGTGTATGTAACACATCTATCATATATGCACTTTAATCTTTATAGTTTTCTAAAAGTGCAATACTTTAATCTTAAGGTTTAGTACTTTAAATATTAACAACAGTTTGATCATCAACTTTACACCCAAATTCGAATAGTTTGAGAACACTTTAGTCCCAGACTTGCAATATTATAAAGATAAATTGCGTATTTTTAAAACAAGAACCTAAGTGTTGAGTAGTCTAAACCTCAGGGAGGTTTTACACATTTTCCCCAATAAATATAATTATTGCGACCTATTTCTCTAAAGCATTAAAATCAATAGAAAAGTAAAAAAGCAAAAAAAAAAATTATATGATCAGATGTCAAAACTAGCTATAAGATAGTTATATGCTTCGGTTCTCTCTCTCACAACTGTGTTAAAATAATTAGCATACACCACTGGGACTGACCCGTTAAACCCCAGATACACATGTCCAAATGTGCTTCTCCCTAGCAGACGGCCCTTCTTCCAACGTGAACCAGGACTTGTTGGATTTTCTGCCCTATTAGGACTTCGGGGCACTGAAGGAGATGTAGCAGTTGAATATGCCAGTGACAAGGGGCAGGTATTAGAGATTGTTATTGGTGGAAGGGGGCAACCGATGGCTTTGCCGCTTCCCATCTTCACCTCGGCTTGTGGGTGATTTTGTGGTAGCACCTCCAGCTCGCGGATGCAGAGGAGTGACAGCACCACTGTGTATCCTGGAGCTGGGATCAGGACTTGTCATTCTGGGGCTAGGTATTGGTGAACACTCAGGGCTACATCTACTGTTTGGCCAAAATAGCTGAATAACATAAAAAAAATATTCTCATATCAGTAACACAATTAATAATTACTTAAATTCTAAGAGGAAAATAGACTTCTTGAAAGAACCAACAAAGGCTGGAAGTCAATATGATATTATTGACAAAGAACAGATAATTATATAAACAATTATTGGAATACACATCTAAAGAAACAGTTAAAGAAATTCCAATCAGCTATAGACTTAACAACTACAATTACTATCAATCAATATCATTTCGTTTCAAATCAAAGAAAGCAAAAACAATGATACAGAAACCAAAACCAAAGAATACCAGTAAATTGCTTGTAAATTGATCAATATCTACAATTGTTGCTGAAGGTTTCCAATGATTATCTGTAAATATCACCTGCTAGAAGGGAACTTGAACCAATTGTCTTAACTGGACCCTAATTTGTATCTTTCTTTGTTTCAACAAATTTACAACAAAATTTACTAGTTTAACATATGGTGTACTTTGTTCTCAGATTACGTACAACTCTTAGACGCAAACTTTCTTCTCTATATCCTACTTTTATACAACTTATCTATGTGATTTCCTTGCCATAAATATGTTTACATAATACACTCATACTTCACTTATAAGCAAACCAGGTACTTTTACAAAATTTTGAGCTAATTCTTTTAATTAATTCAAAATACTCACACTAAGACAATCTTAAAATATATATTAAGCACGTAATTTTTAATTCAGAATGCACTTAACTCTTTGCATCAACAATTCTGGTTCATCTCATTTTACATTTAATTCTTAAAATATACTGCCCTTTAAGCATAACTATTCTTTAAAGTTGATTCAGTATTTCAATAATGAATTCATTTCTAGCAGGTATGTTCATATATTAAGTGCGTATTACGCTCTCTCTCTATATATATATATATTAAGCACTTAAACTAAGCAATTCTTGCAAAATCAGTAAGTGAATTCATCAACTTTTCCCTTGTATTTTCTGCAAAGAGGGTGTTTCCAAAACTGTGAACCCTTAACCTTTCAGACACAAACAAGACTCCCTGCTCTGAATTACAAATAGATTATAATTTTCCCTTACACATAGTCAGAAAAATATGTTCTATCCTATCTTCAATCAAAATTAAAAATTTAAGTACTCTAATTTTTAAAAATCTTATAAGATGTAATCCATGCAATTAACAAATCTATGCATTTAGTCAATAAACGCAAGAAACATATCCCGAGCTACAAAATGATTTGAGTTCTTTAACATTTAGTCCTATTAGTGGCTTCAAATGTAAAAGAAAGAGATCTCGAAGCAAAAATTCTAACCCATGAAACATCAAATTCAATTCTTTAACAGAAAAATCCAACGTAGTAGATTACCAAATTTCAGAGGCCAAACTTTCCGATAGTCGCGAGCAGCTGCTTCCATTACATTGCCAAATGCTAAATTAGACAAGGTTGATTTGACAGAATTTGGATCCATTTTTCACTTTCTCTGCAAAATCAAATTCAATAAAAAAAAACCAGATACAATTAGCACAAGAAATATAATTTAAAAAATTGAAATAACGGAAGCAGATCCAGAGATAAAACCTTAGCTTTGTCTGATCCAGAGAGATAATTAAATTATGAGAGATCGCGACATTAGCAACACAAAAACAAACAAACAGATAATTATACTAAAACAAACTATCATTTACATATATACATATATATATGCATGAAAGAGATGAAATATATTGTACTTCGAAGGATTAAATAGGATTGCAAAGAGAGGAGAGGATGTAGTAGAGTAGTCATTCGCCTAATTTAGGGTTAGAATGGTTGGAAGAGTCGAGCCATAGGAGTGCGGTTGGAGGCTCTATCTTTTTCTCTTCTCTGTCCCTCACTCTCCCTAGATTTCTCCTCTCTGCACTCCCTTTCTCTCTCTCCCTCTCTCTCCCTCTCCTGCTTTGCCCTAGGAATTGTTCACACTTGACAACCAAATTCACAAATCAAAGATGACAGATTTTGGACTTTAGAGATGAAATTTCAGAGAGAAAAAATGCTAAAAAAAGGACAACACTTTAGAGTGAATAAACCTCTTCTTTGCGCACGATTAGCAATTTCGCCTTCTTTATGCGCTATTAAAAGAGCGCTTCTCTAAAGTTCATTTTTTTTCCTCAAAAAATTTCTTCTTCTTTGCGCGCGATTAAAAGAGCGCTTATCCAAATTTTCTTATTTGCGACGGAATGATTTTCGTAGCAGATTTACTACGGATTTGCAATCGATTTGTGACCAATTTCTTAAAATTCCTCTAACTTGTCCTTTCGTCGCAGATCCGTAGCAAATTTACGACGGAAACAAGTCCGTCGCAGATATCCGTCGCAAATGCCGAATATTTTTGTAGTGTTGGCTCGAAGAAAGCTTCTAGTTCCCATGTTATGCTGGTTCAGAAAATCCATGAGCTTATACAAAGGGATTGAGAGGTTGACTTGTAACATATCTACAGGGAGGCTAATCAACTGGTAGATGCTCTAGTTACCCATGCTACTAAATTCCTAGTTGGTGTTCATGAATTAATGGATCCTCCTACTGAAGTTCTCGGTTGGCTCTCTCATGATAAGTTAGGAATAGCCTACCCACGATCAGTCTATATTTAATGTTGTAAGGGTTTGCTCCCTCATTTCCTTGCCCAAAAAAACAAAATGTATAGCATGTAGAAAATTAAAATCTTAAAGCTTTAAAATTATTGATACAACCTTGATTCTCTTAGAATATTAAACACTCTTTCTTTAATTATTTTCTTCCATTCCCAATAACAAATTAATTACTTTCTTAAAGAAGTGGCCAAGGCTAATTAATAGCCAAATTTAATAATATTGCTCAATTTATTTGAGCAACGTATTAGCCATCCTCCATTTAGCACAAGTATTTTTTCTTTTTCTTTTTTAATATTTTAAGAAACTATGTATGTCGAATTGAATTTCAAATTTATTTATTTTAAATATAATTGATGTGAAATTCATTTAGCATAGTAAAAAATTACTTTCAAATAAATTTTGTATTTTACATAGAATAATATCAAAGGCAAAAGACTAAAAAAATAATTAAAAGATGATGAGCTATTAAATTTGTTTCACAATGCAATAAAATTTATTTATTTTTGCTTTGGAATATAATTATAATAATTTTTTAAATTATAATAAAATCCTTTTTTAAATAAATCATAATTGCAATAAAGTATAAAATTCTCTCTAAAATTTGTTATACTTCAAATTTTTACTGCCAAAATTCTCTTCAATATTTTATTTATTTAAATCATATAAGGTGATATTTGGTTTAGGTATGGGAATCAAAATTATTTCATTTGATAAAATAGGCAGATTAATGAGATTTCCATTGTCCTAAGAAAGAAAATATGCTATTTCATAGCTTCCCTCCATAATGGTGATGAAAATAGAAATATCAAAAAAAAAAAATCGAATATCATGTAATATATATCATAGTAAAAAAATTACTGAAGTAATAATGTTTTAGAATTTTAAAACAAACTTTTGATTGAGCTATACTTATCATATATTAAATCAACTAGTCAAAATTCTTTTACGTTTTAAATAAAGTTTATGTATATTAATATTAATTTTATGGTCCTTTTGGTTTGTTCATATAAAATAAAATTGAGTATTTGACCCATATATATATTATTTATTTAAATAATTATATTTAATAAATACATATTTTTTTAGCTGTTTAGTTTAGGAATCTCACTTACATTTTTTTTTCTAACATTTTATTAAATATTGTTATTATTAAATCTAATTTTTGGAATACCGAATTCCATTATATGTATTTATTAATTCTTGAATTGGACAAGGCTATACCTAGTTAGGACCAATCTAACACCAATTCTTTGCCATCTCCCATGAATATAATAGCTAATCAATATACTAATAAAAGGTAATAACTTAGAGAATATTATAATTTAGTATTATTAGTGTCTAACTTGTTCTAATTTTAATTTATTTACATTTTTAAATTATTATTAGATAACATTTTGATAATTTTAAATATCAATAAATAAATAATATATATATGGATCAAATTTATTATATATGAGCAAACCAAAAGGACCATAAAAAATAATATTAATATATGTAAACTTTATTTAAAACGTATAAGAATTTTGAACAGTTGATTTAATTAATATATCATTATTATACGTCAGTCACAAGTTAGCTTTAAATTATTTTTTTATTTTTAAAATCTAAAATATTATTGTTACCTGAATTGTATAATATTCGATTTTTTTTAATATTTCTATTTTTCATAACAAATATGGAGGGAAGCTTTGAAATAGCACATTTCTTTTTTAGGATAATGGAAATCTCATTAATCTATCTGTTTTATTATATGAAATAATTTTGATTTCTATCCAAACCAAATTCCATCCCAAACCAAACATCACCTAATATGATTTACATAAACAAAATGTTGAAAAGAATTTTGACAGTACAAATTTAAAGTACATCAAATTTTGGAGAGAATTTTATACTTTTTTGCAATTATAATTTATTTTTTAAAATATGATTTTATTATAATTTAAAAAATATTAAAATTATATTCTAAAACAAAAAAATAAATAAATTTTATTAGATTGTTAAAGAAATTTGGTTGATAATTATTTTTTTGTTGATAATTATTTTGGTTCTTGTCTCTAGAAGTATGTTTTGTAAAACATGGCCACGTATCCAAGTTCTTAACTTTTAGTTGCCGATACTTTTGGCGAGTATTTAACTAATATTTGTTGCTACTTTCTTGCTGATTTTATTGGATAAAGCCTATAAAAGGCAATAAATATTTTGAATAAAAGTATAGCGGTTCAAACAATTATCTTATTTTTTCTTTATAACAGTGGTGTCAGAGCAATTTTTTTTAAAAAAGATAATAATGTAGGAGGGTAAGAAGAGTGAAACACGTGTGTCAAAGTCAAGAGTGAGTGCCCACACACAAAAAGAGCAGTAGCTTACTCTTTTATTTTTTCTCCACACTCATGGCTATAGATAATAATTTTGTACAACCTATAATCCCTAGATTTGATGGTCACTATGACCATTGGTGTATGCTGATGGAAAATCTCCTACAATCCAACGAATATTGGTTAATTATTGAGTCAGGAATTCAAAAGCCAACATAAGGTATGGTTTTGTGTGATGCCCAACAAAAAGAATTAAAGGCCAGAAAGCTAAAGGATTTAAAGACCAAAAAATATTTCTTTCAAGCAATAGATCATCCTATCTTAGAAACTATTCTTTGCAAAGAAACTTTCAAGGATATTTGGGATTCCATGAAGAAGAAATATAAAGGCTCTATTAGAGTAAAGCATGCACAACTTCAAGCCTTGAGAAAGGATTTTGAGACTCTACAGATGAATGAGAGAGAATCTATCACTAGCTACTATAGAGATAGCCAACAAGATGCGATTTCATGGTGAGAAGATAGAATATGTCACCATCATGGAGAAGATATTGTATTCCATCACACCAAAGTTTGATTATGTTGTTTGCTCAATTAAAGAATTGAAAGTTATAGATGTACTTCCTCTTGATGAATCGTAGAGTTCCTTGTTGATCCATGAGCAAAAGATAACTAGAAGCTCAGTAGTGGAGAAGCAAGCTTTGAAGGCTTCTACTAATACTCATTCCTCAAGTTTTAGAGGAAGGGGGGTAGAGGTAGAGGGAGAGAAAAAGAAGATAGAGGCAATAGAGGTGGAGGTAACAAAGATTAGAGTTGCAAAGCCAATAATGATCAATTTCAAGACATAAAGCAGAGCACATGTTTTTGATAGATCTAAGGTAGAATGCTTTAGATGTCATAAATTAATTTGGTAATTATCGATCTGAATATTATAGTAGGCTACCTAATAATAAGGGGAGAGAAGTCGAACTTCATTGAAATGAAGAAGGAGAAACTTTGTTGATGGCAGTTTAAGCAAGTAAGGAACCAAAGGAAGATGTTTGGTATGTGGATACGGGCTGCAGCAACCACATGAGTGGAAGTAAGTCTTCTTTCTCTTATTTAAATGAAAATTTTCATTCTACTGTGATTTTTGATGATTGCTTTATTGTGAATGTGATTAAGATGCCAACCAAGAATGGTTCTATTAAAACAATCTTTAATGTGTTTTATGTTCCTGATTTAAGAAGCAATTTATTGGATGCTGGTCAATTGCAAGAAAAAGGTTATGTTATAACCATTCAAAAGGGCGCTTGTGAAATTTATGACCCTACTAGAGGAGTTGTTGATGTTGTGCAAATGAGTTCAAACAAATTGTTTCCTATAGAGATTGAGACTGTTCAAACTTGTTTAATGACTAAAGTAAAAGACTTAGCATAACTATGGAATTTTCGTTATGGGCCTTGAATTTTGGTGGTTTGAAAACTCTCTAACAGAAAAATATAGTGATCGGTCTTCCTTAAATTACCCTTCTTTCCCAAGTTTGTAAAGAATGTATTGTTGGCAAACAATAACATTCTCAATTTCCAAAGGGGAAGTTATGGAGAGCAAAAGTGCATTCAAATATTTGTGGCCTAATACATCTAACTTCTAATGGAGGTAAAAATTATTTAATTACATTCATTGATGATTTTTCTAGAAAATCCTGGATTTATTTCTTGTAGAAAAAATCAGAAGATTTTCATACATTCAAAAGCTTTAAGGCTTGTGTTGAAAATGAAGTAAGAATGACCATTAAGGCCCTCATAATAGACCATGGTGGAGAGTATTGCTCAAAGGAATTTTATGCTTTTTGTAATGAGCACAATATTAGAAGAGAACTTACAACATCCTACACACCACAATAAATTGACATATTAGAGAGGGAGAATAGAACCATTCTTAATATGGTGAGAAGATTGATTGTAAGAGGAGGAGTTCTAAAGAGTTTTTGGCCAAAAGCAGTAAATTGAAGTATTCATGTTTTAAGTAGATGTCCTATATTTGTTGTCCAAAACATGACAATAAAGGAGACTTAAAGCAAATGAAAACCAGTTGTGGATCATTTCAAAAATTTTGGTTTTATCACTTATGCAGATGTCCCAGATGAGAAAAGGGAGAAACTTGATGATAAAGGTAAAAAGTATGTTTTTCTCAATGTTAGTGAAACATCTAAAGCATATAAATTGATCCATTCCTCAATAAAGAAGATATTATTCAGCAGATATATTTTTTTTTATGAAGGAAGCACCCAGGATTGGGATAGATAGCAGCATACTTAAGACCTAAGTGATAGTGAAGTTGAAGAAGTAGCTCCATGCCAGAAAATTGAACATATACTACTCTACCAGTTGCTGAAATTTTGCTAAGAAATTTAACAAATACTATTCTAGCAGCTATTGAAATTTTGCTAACATCAGGAGACTTTAGTAGTGCTGCAACTGAATCTCTTTGCCATATTCGAAAAAAACCCACATGGATGTAAGACTATGAGGTAACTAAAATTCATGCAAATAATGATACAATTGCTCACTTTGCATTGTTTGCAGATTGTGACCTTACAGCTTTTAAAAATGCTATCAAAGAAGCAAAATGCCAGTAGGCAATGAATGCTGAAATTGAAGCTATTGAAAGGAATGACACTTGGGAGCTAATTGATCTTTCAGAAGGGCACAAAACTATTAGTGTAAAGTGTGTCTTTAAAAAGTGTTAAAGAAAAGGGTGAAGTGGACAAGTATAAGGCACGGTTAGTGGCTAAAGGATATAGCCAAGAATATGAAATTGATTATACAGAAGTTTTTGCTTCGATTACAAGACACGACACTTATTGGATTGGTGATTGTATTAGCACTATATAATTCGTGGCTTATTTTTTAACTAGATGTAAAATTTGTGTTCTTGCATGGAAACTTGAAGAAAGAGATATATTTCGGACAAACCCCTGGTTATATTAAGAAAGGAAATGAGCATAAAGATTATAAATTAAAAAAAGATTCTTTATGGACTAAATCAAACTCCTCGAGCTCGGTATAGTCGCATTGAGGCTTATTTTCTGAAACTGGTTTCCATAGATATCCTTATGAGCATACACTATTTGTCAAAATTGGTAATAAAGGGAAAATGCTCATTGTCTGCTCATATGTTGATGATCTCATATTTACTAGAAATTGTGATGTCATGTTTAAAGAATTTTAAAAAGTCTATGATGGAAAAGTTTGAAATATCTCATCTTGGTAAGATGTATTATTTTCTTGGCATAGAAGTTGTGTAATCTAATGATGGGTTTTTTATTTCCCAAAAGAAGTATGTATGAGACACTTTAAATAGGTTTCAGATGAAGAATTGTAATCCTCCAAACACACCAACTGAGTTTTTCTTGAAGCTAAACAAAGATCATAAAAGGGAAGAAGGTAGATAACACACTTTAAAAACAAATTATAGGTAGTTTGATGTATCTAACTGCTATAAGATATGACATCATATATTCTATAAGCCTCATAAGCAGATGTATGGAGAATCCAACCGAAATGCACTTATTAGCTGCTAAGAAAATCCTTCATTACTTACAAGGAACATAGGATTCTAGGTTGTTCTATAAGAAGGGCAAAATTTGGTCGCCGGTCGCCGGTCTTCTCTCCTCTCATCTCTCCCTTCTTATGTCCTCTCCTCTCCTCTGTTCTTCCCCCTTCCCTTATCATCAAACGCCATGATCTCTCATCTCCTCTCCTCTCTTTCCACTTCTTTCCTCTCCTATCCTCTGTGACTCTGTTTCTTCCACTATGGACATCGGTGAAAGCGAGTCGTTTGCCCCACCACAACCCCCCTAGGTTTGTCCCTGGTATAAGTTCAAAATCATGACCTTTAACATCTAAATTTGATCTCAGAAACCTTTATGGCTTAAAAGACAATGGATCTTTCCAAATTGAAGGATCACGTTCAATTGCCCAAACATTTAATAATATTTCAGAATCTTTTGGAATGGCATAGTTCATAACTTCACAAGTCTCGAGGGCTCGACAGGAAATTAACAATTAGCTAGAGGCATTTTTTTTAAAGAACTGTTCAAGGAACAAATGATCTCCCTCTTATTACAAGTTGATCCTCAAACTTACTTCACTTATTTTATCAAACTAATCTTATTCTTAGATCATGTTTATGAGATTTCTAAAAGTTAAAAAATTCATTATTCCCGTCGTTATTAAGACTATAAGAAGGAATAACCGAATTGAATTCATGAATTTACCTATACGTCGATCGGTCGAAATAATCAAATTATTTCTATTAATAAAAGTTCAGACCAAAGTGAAAAAAAATTTATATACCAAAATAACAAAAATAAAAAAGTTCAGACACTATTCATATATATTTTTCTTTTTTTTTTATCATGGGAGTGCTTATCTGTAACTTTTGTATTTATTGAATTTGTTATTTTATTTAAAATCTTATTTTAATATTCAATAAGCCAAATTTTTTAATTTTTGTTTTTTAAATCTTAAAAATTTTAAAGTTGCAACTAAGCATTTCGATTGATTTTTAAAACATGTTAAAATATTCTTATATGTGATTTATTTTTAAATTTTGAAAATATAGTAGCTTTGTAATTTTGTCTTATATATATATATGTATATATATTATAAACACAGTTTTGAAAATTTGTATTATATATAATATTTATTTTGATTGACAAAGGCAGCTCAAGTAGTTTAGAGGTGTAAAGAAAAAAATAATATTTTTTAATAATGTATTAAAATTCAAAAAAATATGTAAAATTTATTTGAAATTGCTAGCCTATTAGAAACATTCAAAAATATTTTTTATCTTATTTTTTGTCACTAATGAAAAATTTATCAAGAGCACATTTTGAGATTGTATTAATTTTTTTAAAATTTTAAATAGCCGGATTTATTTATTTTAGTTGACATAAGAATTATTTTTTATGAGTTACAAGAAAATAAACTTATAATAATAAAAAAATATTTCGGATATAATTTTGATAGATGACTATTAGAAACATTTTTTTTTATCAAAATGTGGGATTTATTTTTATCTTGGAGACTTAAAACAAAGACTTATTTTGCTTTATTCAAAAGCTCGCCCTGTCAATTGATTTTTCATCAATCAATTGATCACTGAATATTAATATTACATTTTAAAGGATAAAAATAAATTAAACACAATACTATGAAACTTTTTATTTTAACAAAAATCTAAATTTATTATTTTAATAATCTATTAAAATTTGTAATTATATTTTATACTTGGTATTTTAATTGAATATTAATAATATTTGTTTATATTATTTATTTTTAAAATTTTATAAATTGTATTATAGTTATTTTGATAATTAGATTTGATAATACTGTGCTAATGAAATTTTGTAAAAATCTAAATTTGTTTAGAAAAGTAAGTAGAAATTATTATTTGGGCCTTTTTTTATTTTGTAGAAAAGTGTAATTTTATATATTTTTTTATTTATTGAATCAATTTTGTAATTCATTTTAATTGATTGTTTTTTTCTAATTACGCCCTCAATTATTCTTTGGCGAATACCCAGTAAATTGGTCAGTTGTCAAATGATTCTGCCTACTGTTAAGAGAGGTATGTATTGCTTTTTAATTAGTAGGAATTTTGAATTTTAGATTTTTCATTTAATTAGTTGGATTCTTTTTTATCACATTAAATAAATTTATTTTTTTAAATGTAATAGTTTCTTTTAATTTATGTTTTTAATTTATTACTTTGAATTTTTAATTGTATTACATTGAATTATTTAATTCATCCCACTGGTCTAATGTCCATTTTATTCCATTCTCTCCAATATATAAGGGCGTAAATGTTGCTAAAAAAAAACTAAGGATGTTTATAAGTTTAGTTACTCATGAATTGGTTAAACTTAACTGGTAAAAATTCTTGAATCCATCTGAATTTCTATTAAATTAAGTTTAAGTTCAAATAATAAATTGAGTTGGGTTTGGATATTAAAATACTCACTCCAATAATAAATTACTTACTTTTTATTTAATAACAGTTACTGTAATATATGCATTGTGTAAACAATTATCGAGTAGAGATTCTATACTCTTTTGATATAAAAAAAAGTCTGAATATCAAATAATCATACAACTTTAGTTTTTTAATGTAATTTCTTTTATATAAAATAATATATATTTAATTACAAAAACTCTAATTTTATATATTTCATATTTTAAATCAGACATCAAAGTGTGGGTATCATGCTAGTGATACATGTTGATCAAAATAACTCCTTGGAGTTTCTTCTCTCTCTTATCCTTTATATTTTAATATGGATTAAAATATAAATTACATATCAGATTTGTTAACTAAATATATTAAATGGAAATAACAACTATATTTAAATATTACTATTTAGATCTCATTTTAATTTCTATTTGTGTAAATCACTGTTTAGTCTGAGATTTGGCCTAACTAAAAGTTCGTAAATTAAATGGTTCTCACTTTTGTTTCCATTAAAAAAATATATGTTTTCCATTTAAGTTGATTAAAATATTTATTAAGTGAATAAAAAAAATTAAAATATCAATTATATATAATATGCGGTTATAAAAACTCAAACTAAGTATTAATTTTTGAATTTTTCACCCAACTTTTCTAAAAACATAAAAAATTATTGTATATATGAAATAATAAAAATATTTAAAAAATGCTGCACTATTTAAAAATATAGATAAAAGTATATAAAATTAAGAATTCAGAATAGTTTAGATTAATAGGACGCCAGATAATATAATAAAGTCTAACTTATAGTAATAATAACATTTTCTTCAATTACATTTTTAAATAATGTACATATATGCTGAGGATAAATGCTTGTGACTTATAATTAAGAAAATGAAAATACATCTAAAAAAAATATTATTAGCAATATGTATAGCTTAAAAAATTGCCAGTTATTTGCTAATAAATAAATACATGTTATGTAATTAATGATAAAATTATAGATAATTAAAAGAAAATGAAGAACTAAAAATTAATTATCTTAAGAAATAATTTAGAGAGGAAGAACACTTATATTTCTCACTTATTATTCATTCATCAAATGTCTTATAACCCCTTCTATTAATAGAGTTAGAAATTAAATAAAAGATTACATATTAATTATTAAGATAATAAAATAAATTAAGTAATAAAATAATTTAAGAGACAAGATAAGATAATTAGGAGGCAAGATGATATGATTAAAGTGATATGATGATTAAAGTCATAAAAAAAACATCCACTTATTATTGTATTCAATTATTCATTATATTCTCATTGGATATTTCTCTATTAAGAATATAACTCATTAAAACTTTATTAGGTAAAAATCTGTGGAAAAAAAATCTAGTGAAGGAAAAAGAGTATAATATTCTTAATAGAGTCTCTCTCTCTCTCTCTCTCTCTATATATATATATATATATATATTCTTTCTCCTCATATTAATGAACATCTTAAATCGACATATATCAATCTTGTGAACTACCTTTTTAAATGTTGCAGTTGGCAAAGCTTTTGTTAATAAATCTACTAAATTCTCACTTAAGCGAATGTGATAAACATATATTTCGCCTTTCTTATGAAGTTTGTACGTGAAAAAGAATTTCAGTGAGATATGCTTAGTTTTATCACCCTTGATATAGTCTCCTTTTAATTAAGCAATACATGTAATATTGTCTTCGTATAGAATTGTTTGGCTCCTTTCAGTAGATGAGAGATTACACGTGTCATGAATATATTGAATTAATGATCTTAACCACACACATTCACGGCTTGTTTCATAAATTGCAATAATTTTTGCATGATTTGAAGATGTGGTAATAATAGTTTGTTTTGTCGAGCGCCAAAATATTACAGTACCACCCTATTAAAATAAATATCCTATTTGTGATCGTCTTTTATGTGGATCAGATAAATATCCAGCATCTGCAAATCCAATTAATTTGGAATTTAATTGCTTTGAATAAAATAATCCCAAGTCAGTAGTTCCATGAAGATAACGAAACATATGTTTAACACCATTCAAGTATCTTTGTGTTGGCACGGATCGAGCTATATCATGCTAATAAATTAACTAAAAAAAACTATATCTGGCCTTGTATAGTTAGCAAGATACATTAATGCATAAATTGCACTCAGATATGGTACTTCAGGATCAAAAATCCCTTCATTATCTTCTTTAGGACGAAATAGATCTTTCTTTACATCAAGAGATCGAACAACTATTGGAGGACTCAATGGGTGAGCTTTATACATATTAAATCGCTTTAAAACTTTTTCTGTATAATTCGACCAATGCACAAAATCTCATTTGATAAATGTTCGACTTGTAGACCAAGACAAAATTTTGTCATTCTAAGGTCTCTCATTTTAGATTCTTTCTTTAAAAGTGTTACAACTCCTTCAAGCTCATTAGGAGTCCCAATAATATTTAAATCATCAACATATACTACAATAATAACAAATCCATATTTTGATCTTTTAATAAAAATACAAGGACTAATCAAATTATTCATATATCCTTGCTTCAATAAATATTCACTGAGACAATTATACCATATTCTTCTAGATTGTTTTAGCCCATATAAAGATTTTCGAAACTTGATTGAATATTTTTCTCAAGGTGATAAATTAAATGCTTCCAGCATTTCTAATCCTTCGGGAATTCTCATGTAAATATCAATATCAAGTAATCCATATAAATAAGTTGTTACAATGTCCATAAGACGCATGCAAAGTCCTTCAGAAACTGCCAGACTTACTAAAAATCTAAGAGTTATTGCATCCACCACAGTATAATATGTTTCTTCATAATCAATTTCTGGTCTCTGCGAGAAACCTTGGGCTATAAGTTGTGCCTTAAATCTTACAATCTCATTGTTTTCATTTCGCTTTCGTACAAACACCCACTTATAACCAACATATTTTATATTTTTAGGTGTTAGGACTATTGGTCCAAAGATTTCTCATTTTGCAAACTAATTTAATTTTGCTTGAATAACAACTTTCCATTTTTACCTATCACTTCGATGTCGATATTCTTTAATAGATTTTGCTTCTGGCGTATACTGGACATATCAGCTGGGACATTGATAGATTTTTCATTTGTAATATTAATTCATACAAGAGCATTTAATGCTGGTATATGAGATTTAGTTACCCTTTTTGCATCAGTGAATACATCTGGCAATTGATCTACAATATTTTGCAAATGAATAATTTTCTTAACTTCAACATCACTTTCATCTATTCGATGATCCAAATGAGAGATTGATGGTGCATTCCATGAAATGTTTTATTTTTTTAACTTTTCTTTTTCTCCTCCAAATGCTGGGAACATTGTCTCATCAAATTGACAATAAAAAAACTATGTTGTAAAGACATCACCAGCCATTGATTCAAAAAATCTTATAATTGAAGGCGATTCAAAACCAATATAAATTCTCAATCTCCTTTATGGGCTCATTTTTGTACGTTGTGGTGGAGCAATTGGAACAAATACCACACAACCAAAAATTCTTAAATGAGAAATATTGGACTCATGACCATATACAAGTTGTAATGGGGAGAATTCATGATAAGCAATCGGTCTAATTTTGATTAGTGCTGCTGCATGTAATATAGCATATCCCCAAGCTGAACTAGGCAGTTTTGTCCTTATAAGTAATGGTATAGCAATTAATTACAACTATTTTATAAAAGATTTTGCTAAATCATTTTGTGTATGAGTGTGAGTTACAAGATACTCAATTGTACTCTCAATTGATACACAATAATCATTAAATACTTGAGATGTAAATTCTCCTGCATTATCAAGATGAATTTTCTTAATTGTATAATCTAAAAATTGTACTCGTAATTTAATGATTTGTGCTCATAGTTTTGCAAATGCAACATTGCGAGTAGACAATAAATAAACATGTGACCATCTTGTAGAAACATATATTAAAATCATAAAATATAGAAAAGGACCATAAGATGGAATGATAAGCCCAAATATATCTCCATGGATTTATTCTAAAAACTGAGGAGATTCAAATCCAATTTTACTTTGAGATAGCCTAGTAATCAATTTCCCTTCAGCACAAGCAACACACGAAAATTCACTTGATGAAAGAATCTTCTAGTTCTTTAAAGGGTACCCATATAAATGTTCTATAATTCTTCTCATCATTACAGCTCCAGGATGACCTAAACGATCATACCATAAAATAAAACTCCTTGGGTCAATTAACTTCTAGTTAATTGCAATATTAGATTTATTAGATGTATATATGTATAATATAATCCAAAAGAAAATAGTGGTAATTACTCCATTATATGTTTATTTCCTGATATTGTAGATATAATATACAGATATTCTTTGTTATTTTCATCTTTAGTATCAATATGGTAAATATTAAGACGTATATCTCTAAAACTTATAAGTTTTTTTTTATTTGCTAGAAAGTAACGCATCATTTATTATCAACTTTTTGCCTTTTGATTATATAATATGGGCTCTTCCGAAAATTTTAAATAAATTTGTAGTACCAGAAATTGCATTAACATTAGCCTTATATAATTGAATATGAGAAAAATATGCTCTGCCTTTTATAATAATATGCGTTGTTGCATTGTCTGCCAAACATAAATCTCCACCATCACCAATTAAGTGACTGTATAATTTCATTTTCTTCAAAATAAAAATATTATAAATGAGACATAATATTTTTATTTAATATAGTTCTATAAAATACACTTAGCAAATTGAATATTGTAATGCTCTAAAAATTTTAAGTACTGATTTTCTACATTATATATATATAAGTGTACATCAGATTGATTATAATATTATGTGTAGTTTGAATATTTAGAATTGGTAGAAACAAGGTTGGTAAAGCCTTAATATGTGAAAATTAATCCGAGTATGGATAATATCAGTATTTCTAGAAAAAAAAATTTTTTAAAGGGCAAGAAATTACAAAAAATGTCTTTATGGCCCCGAAATGAGCTTGAGCCATAATGGAGATATGAAATATGGAGAATGGAGTATTAAAATAGCTAAAGTAATTATTTTTATAATTATACGAGGTTAAAAATTGGATAAATAGTTAATTAAAGAAAGTGAGTATACCAAAATTATGGTATGAGTGAGTGTATTGGATAAAAACTCTAAATGCTATATAAGTATTTCTAGTGTCTTCTCTAATCTTCCAAATCACCATCTTCATCCTCATCCACTATCTTCAATTCTTTTTCCTCTTATTCCGTTCTCTAACCTAAAAATCATAGAGATTTCATAGAAAAAACAAATCTTTAGTGGATTTTAGCTATTTTAAGCTAGATTCATCAAGAAAACATCATCAAATCAAGGATTGAAGAGAAAGATGATGAAAGTGTAACTTAAGTGAGGTTAGTGCTTGTATACTGCATGTTTTGCAATTAAATAATTTTATTATGATTTTGATCATTAAATAATAGTTGTATTTTGATTTAAAGTGATTATTTATGAAAGAAATCTATTAAAGTTGATTTCAATAAAGTGATTATTGAAACTAGTCTTTTTGTAAGTGCTTGTGTGTTTATAATTTGTGATTTTATGGGTTTTTTTCTTTGATTTTTAATGTTTTTACTAGTTAATTGAACCATTTTGAATGACTTAATTATTAAAGAATTGATTGATTTTGTTTTTGGTTAAAAGATGGGTATAGACCTTTTTTAGAGAAAATATTGTTTTTGGTTAATTTGATTATGTATTGAATGTGTTAATGATGATTTTAACTTAAAGTGAGAATTGAAATAGCTTTGAGCTCACCAAAAAGATGAATTTATAGTGTAACTCTAAAGATGAACTTAAAGTGAGAATTGAAATAGCTTTGAGCTCACCAAAAAGATGAATTTATAGTGTAATTCTAAGTTCTAAAAACGGTTTTAGGATTTTAGTGAAGAGTTGCCACCTTAACATTAGAAAATTAAGCAATTCAACCCAACATAGCCATGTTAAAATTTTAACACGCCCATGTTGAATCTTTTGACAGATTTAGAATTTTGAACATGGCTATGTTGAAATTTTAACACGCTCATATTGAATCTTTTGACAGATTCAGATTTTTGAACATGCCCATGTTGAAATTTTAACACACCCACGTTGAATCTTTTGATAGATTCAGATTCTTGAACACGCCCATGTTGAATCTTTTGACAAATTCAAATTTTTGAACACGCCCATATTGAACCTTTTGAAAGATTCAGATTTTTGAACACACTCATGTTGAAATGTCCAACATGCCCATGTTGAACCTTTTGTCTCCAATTTCACCCTTTTTTTAACTTGAATCGCTCCATTCTTGCTCTTCGTATTTATAGGTTAATTGTTAAAGAAATTTATGAACTGTGAACGTGTTGGATATAGGTTATAATAATGTTTATTAAAGTAAAGTGTAACGAAATACTTAATTGGAATGAAAGAATGTAGATATTAGAGAAAAAATGATAATTTATAACATGTCATGCAAATATGTTTCTAATAGAAAGCGGATTTTAAAAATATAAGGTTTTGGAATACTTTAATTTAGTGTTATTGATTGATATCAAGGCTTAAATTAAGTTATGTATTTGAGGAGAGGGTGTGACATTATTTATTTTATTTTAATAAGTGAAATTTATAAGAGAAAATTAATATATATTCTTTAGTAATCAAACAAGTGTATAGTTAGAGAGTGGATAAAAGACAATTATGTGAGATTAGTGAATTTTGCATAATGTATAAAGAAAAAAAATAAAATGAGAAATAAGATAAGAAGTATGATAAAATAGTGGATTATTATTGATTTTGAATAGTTTGGAGAACAAGTTAAGGGAAGTTAAGAAGAGACTGAAATGATTAGTTTAGTAGTGGAAATAAGTGTGATAGAGGTATACATATCAAATATTTTATGTATAATTGACAACAATATTATTTGATAATTTAATAAAATTCATTGATTATACACAAAGTGTTTAGAGAGTTAAATTATATAGATTGATAAATCAATGATAACCTCAAATGGTTTGGAAAGCGTGATAAAGAGAGCAAAGAGGTATATGTATAAATTGAATGAGTAGTGGAAGAAGAATGTGCCATTTACATATTGTATACTTATAGTATACATGATAGTAACATTATTTAGTGGTTGATGACAAGCTATAGATTATATATAGAAGTGTTAAAAATTTAACTGATACTGATTGATGATAATAGAAAGAAAGAAATTAATAATGTAGAAAGGAAAGAATGCAGTGAGATTTGAAAGTAGTTTAACCCTTCCAGTAAAATGATGTATTGAGAATCAAGTTATATATATATATATATAACAAAGTAAGTGTTACGTTATAAGGAATTAATAAAAGTGCATCACATAAAAATGTATCGCTAGTGAAATATAATATATGTGTGTATGTTAAGCAAAGTGAATATATTATATATACATACATATACTTTTAAAGTGAAAGAATAGTTGTGAATTTTTAATATGTTAAGAAAATAATTAAACAAATAAGAGTGGAAATCTATTTAGATTTCATTATTACAATGGAAGAATGAAAGTGACTTGAAAGGTAAAAATTGATGAATAAATAAATATAATATGTATTTATATTCATATTATAAATGTATTTGAAGTAATTGCTCGTATCTTATAAATTTACAGTGATAATTAAACAACTCAAAAAGGAAGTGTTCTATAATAATAGATATTACAATTAAGGAATTAGCTTAAAATAGTAAAGTAAATATATAGCCCGATTATACTGATGATAAATATAGTTTTTGGAATGAATGGCTAGCCAGAGAGTGAACGTCTATAGTGACAGTGGGCATTATGTGCCATAGAGAACACCTTTGTGTTCCAGTGATATTGGCATCTAAGTCATCAGTGGATGCTTTGCATCATAGAGGACCTTTGGTTCCTTCTCTATAGTGGGCCTTTAGCCATATACTTACAGTAGACATTTATTTGTCACCAGTGATCTGCTATCCAGACCTAGAATTTATAGCTCAGTATATGAGGGTAATAAAATATTTGGTGGATTTCATAGAAAAAATAAATCTTTGGTGGATTTCAGCTATTTTAAACTAGACTCATCAAGAAAACATCATCAAATCAAGGATTGAAGAGAAAGTTGATGGAAGTGTAACTTAAGTGAGGTTAGTGCTTGTATACTACATGTTTTGCTATTAAATGATTTTATTATGATTTTGGTAATTAAATAATAGTTGTGTTTTGATTTAAAGTGATTATTTATGAAAGAAATCTATTAAAGTTGATTTCAAGAAAGTGATTATTGAAACAAGTCTTTTGTAAGTGCTTGTGTGTTTATAATTTGTGATTTCAAGGTTTTTTATTTAAATTTTAATATTTTTACTATTTAATTGAACCATTTTGAATGACTTAGTTATTAAAGAATTGATTGATTTTGTTTTTGGTTAAAAGATGGGTATGGACCCTTTTTAGAGAAAAGATTGTTTTTGGTTAATTTGATTATGTATTGAATGTGTTAATGATGATCTTAATTTAAAGTGAGAATCGAAATAGCTTTGATTTCACCAAAAAGATGAATTTATAGTGTAACTCTAAATTCTAAAAATAGTTTTAGGATTTTAGTGATGAATTGCCACCTTAACATTTGAAAATTAAGCAATTCAGCAGAACATGACCATGTTGAAATTTTAACACGCCTATGTTGAATCTTTTGCCAGATTCAGATTTTTGAACACGCCCATGTTGAAATTTTAATACGCTCATGTTGAATCTTTTGACAGATTCAAATTTTTGAACACACCCATATTGAAATTTTAACACTCCCATGTTGAACCTTTTGACAGATTCAGATTTTTGAACACACCCATTTTGAATTATCCAACATGGTCGTGTTGAACCATTTGTCTCCAATTTCACCCCTTTTTTTTCACTTAAATCACTCCATTCTTGCTCTAAGTATTTATAAGTTAAATTTTAAAGAAATTTATGAACCTTGAAAGTGTTGGATATGGGTTATAATAATGTTTATTAAAGTGAAGTGTAACAGAATACTTAATTGGGAATGAAAAAGTGTATAAATTAGAGAAAAAGTGATTATTTATAACATGTAAAGCTAATATATTTCTAATAGAAAGCAGATTTGGAAAGTATAAGATTTTGGAAGACTTTAATTTAGTGTTATTGATTGATATCTAGGGTTAAATTAAGTTGTGTATTTGAAGAGAGAGTTTGATATTATTTATTTGATTTAATAAGTAAAATTTATTTGAGGAAATTAATATATATTCTTTAGTAATCAAACAAGTGTATAGTTAGAGAGTGGATAAAAAGCAATTATGTGAGATTAGTGAATTTTGCATAATGTATAAAGAAATAAGATAATATGAGAAATAAGATAAGAAGTATGATAAAATAGTGGATTATTATTGATTTTGAATAGTTTGGAGAACAAGTTAAGGGAAGTTAAGAAGAGACTAAAGTGATTAGTTTAGTAGTGGAAATAAGTGTGATAGAGGTATACATATCAAATATTTTATGTATAATTGACAACACTATTGTTTGATAATTTAATAAAATTCATTGATTATACACAAAGTTTTTAGAGAGTTAAATTATAGATTGATAAATCAATGATAATCTAAAATGGTTTGGAGAGCGTGATAAAGAGAGCAAAGAGGCGTATGTATAAATTGAATGAGTAGTGGAAGAAGAATATGCCATTTACATATTATATACTTATAGTATACTTGAGAGTAACATTATTTGGTGATTGAAGACAAGTTATAGATTATATATAGAAGTATTAAAAAGTTAACTGATATTGATTGATGATATTAGAAAGAAAGGAATTGATAATATAGAAAGAAAAGAATGTAGTGAGATTTGAAAGTAGTTTAACCTTTCCAGTAAAATGATGTATTGAGAATCAAGTTAGATATATATATATATATATATATATATTTCACTAGCGATACATTTTTCTATTATACACTTTTATGTGTGTGTGTGTTAAAAGTGTATAATAGAAAAATGTATCGCTAGTGATATATATATATATATATGTGTGTGTGTGTGTGTGTGTGTTAAACATAGTGAATATATTATATATACATACATATACTCTTAAAATGAAAGACACTACAAGAATGTACTAAATTACTGACGAAAAAATATGTTGGTATTTTTTTTTATTTTTGTCTATAATCAGATGTACCGACGGATTACTAACAGAAAATTTTTGTAGTTATATTCTTTGCTTGTAATGGAGATACCAACGAAAATTTTTTATCGGTATTTCTGACAGAACTTTCATCGGCAAAGTTTACCAACGTAATGTCGATAATACCGATAAAATATTTTTATGTCGGTAATACAAATAAAAAATATCTCGGCCATTACAGTACACGATCAATGAGATAGCTAAAAAAAATTATTTGCCGATAGATTTTCTGTCTGTTATTACTGATGAAAATTGATTTTTTGTAGGTAATACGGACATAATTTTCTGTCGGAACTACCACAGAAAATTTTAAAAAACTATTTAAAAAATTTTTGTTATATTTTTACTAAACAATTTCTATAAAAAAATTTAACAAAAAAATTTAAAATTTCCTAAAATATATTCCATTTAATTAAAAAATTAAAAAATAATTTTTTTTTATTTTTATTCTAAAATTTATAAAAATAAATGAATTTTACCTAAAATTTTTAAAAAAATCATAAAAATACCCCTAAAAAAATCTAACACCCTAAAATATTTATATTTACCAAAAATTTTCTCAAAATATATAAAAAAAATTTAAAATTTCCTAAAATATATTCCAATTAATTAAAAAATTTTAAAAAATCAAATTTTTTTATAATTTTTATTCTAAAATTTATAAAAATAAATGAATTTTACCTAAATTTTTTTTTAAAAATAATAAAAATACCCCTAAAAAATTCTAACACCCTAAAATATTTATATTTACCAAAAGTTTTCTCAAAATATATAAAAAATATTAAAATTTCCTAAAATATATTCCAATTAATTAAAAAAATTTAAAAAATCAAATTTTTTTATAATTTTTATTCTAAAATTTATAAAAATAAATGAATTTTACCTACAAATTTTTTAAAAATTATAAAAATATCCTAAAAAATCTAACACCCTAAATAAAATTCTACATACAAAAAAATTTCTAAATATATTATGAAAATTTTAAAAATTTCATAAAATAATATTTTGATTAATTAAATTAAATTTAAAATTTTACTTTTATAATTTTTGGAAATTTAAGAAAAATAAAATTTACCTAAATTTTTTTAATAAATAAAGAAAATACCCTAAAAATCAAACAACACACAAACAAAATATAAATAATCAACCTAAACTACAATAGTCACAAATCCAAAATAAAATATCAAATTTATAAAAAATAATAACAAATCAAAAAATAAATAACATAAATTACAAATTTTAATAAAATTGAAAAAGAATTAAAATAAATACCTTTTCTTCTTCTTCTTCTTCTTCAAGCAAAAATAAAAAACACAGAAAAGGGCAGAGAAAAAATTAAAAAAAATGAGGAGGGCTGGCAGAAATAAGAGATGAGAGAAAAGAATTTATTTTTATAGAAAATATTTACCGAAAGAAATTAGTATCTGTCGATAAATTTACCGATGAAAAGAACATTCTGTCGGTAAATATACAATTTAGACGGTAAAATCGCCGTCACTAGTTTTATTTTTATTTACAAAATATATTTTTTATCGTTAAATTTATCTATAAAAAGAGCAGTCTGTTTGTAAATATACAATTTAGGCTATAAAATTGCCGTCACTAATTTTATTTTTACTTACAGAATATATTTTTTGTCGATAAATTTACCGATGAAAAGAGCAGTCTGTCGGCAAATATATAGTTTAGGCGATAAAATTGCAGCCACTAATTTTATTTTTACCGACAGAAAAACTTTATCTCAATAATTGAAAAGACGTTTGTAACATATATAATACACCGAGAGAAATAATATTTTATCGGTATTACCGACATAAAATATTTTCTCTAGGTAATTTTACCAACGAAAAATATATTCTCTCGGCATTACTGACAGAATATATTTTTTCTAGATAATTTTACCGACAGAAAATATATTCTCTCCGTATTACCGACAGAATATATTTTCTCTATATAATTTTACTGACAGAATATATTTTCTCTAAATAATTTTACCGATAGAAAAAAATTTTTTAGTATTACCGACAAAAAGTATTTTTTTATAGGTAATTTTGCCGATAAAAAATTTATTCTCTCGGTAAATTGAAAGATATTTGTAACGTATATAATATACCGAGAAAAATAATATTTTATCTGTATTACTGACAAAAAATATTTTCTCCAGATAATTTTTTCGATAAAAAATATATTTTCTTCGTATTACCGACAAAAAATATTTTCTATAGGTAATTTTACCGATAAAAAATATATTCTCTCAGTAAATGGAAAGATATTTGTAACATATATAATACCGAGATAAATAATTTTTTATCGGTATTACCGACAGAAAATATGTTTTCTAGGTAATTTTACAAACAGAAAATATATTCTCTCGGTATTACCCACATAATATATTTTATCTAAGTAATTTTACCGACAAAATATATATTCTCTCAGTAATATATAATTTGCACTAAGTATTACCAACTATTTGATATTTCTATCGGTAAAGTTTATCGGTAATTATTGACGCCATTATTGTCGACACAATATCTGTTGGTAAATTGTCGAGAGACTATTCTTTCTATAATCTGTCAGTATATTTTTTAATTTATTTTTTTAATCATTTCTCTCGTATTTTGTCCGTATTAGTAACAAAAAATTTTCTGTCGATAAATTTCTCTAGGTAATCCAATACAATATTGTAGTAAGAATAACTGTGAATTCTAAAAGAATAGAAATCTATTTAGATTTTATTATTACAATGAAAACATGAAAGTGACTTGAAAGGTAAAAATTGATGAATAAATAAAGTTAGTCGAACTAATCAGAAACAAATATAATGTGTATATATGTTCATATAATAAATGTATTTGAAGTAATTACTCATATCTTATAAATTTATAGTGATAATTAAACAATTCAAAGAGGAAGTGTTCTATAATAATAGATATTATAATTGAGGAATTATCTTAAAATAGTAAAGTAAATATATAACCCGATTATACTGATGATAAATCTAGTTTTTGGGTTGAATGACTAGCCGAAGAGTAAATTTCTAGTGACAGTGGACACTCTGTGCCATAGAGGACACCTTTGTGTCTCAGTGATATTGGCATCTAAGCCATCAGTGGATACTTTGTGTTATAGAGGACCTTTGGTCCCTTCTCTATAGTGGGCCTTTGGCCATATACTTACGGTTGACATTTATTTGTCATCAGTGACCTGCTATACAGACTTAGAATTTATAGCTCAGTATATGAGGGCAAGAAAATATATGTGAATATGATGTTTGAATATTGAAAGAAATGCAAAACAATATTATAAGTCAACTATTTAAAATTGACTTGCTGTGTTACAATGTGAAAGTGATTGATAATATATATAATAATATTTCCAGTGAAATTGCAAAAACACTAAATAGAATAGTTATGTTCAAGATATTGAATTAATTAATAATTTTCTAATTGTTATAATAATTGAAAGTGCACATAATGATATTTGCAACAAAATATTCCAAACTATAGTACTAGATTAAAGTGCTAAAGTTATAAAAATTGAACAAAAATATTCTATTTATAAATCAGAAAGTGAGACTTACTGAAAAATACAATAAGTATAATATGAGCAATGTTAACATATGCAAAAGCAAGTCTTAAATGAAATAGCTTAATATGAGTGAAGTTACAATATCAAAAGTGTAGTATAACATGATTGGTTTTATAAAGTTAAAATTATTATTTTGTGTAACAAAAATATTGTGTTAGTTTGTTATTATGAATACTTGATATATTGAATACTTTTGTTAATATTGAGTTTTATTACTATAATTTTATAACTGTTTTCTTTAATATTAAATGGAAAAATATGTTTATATAAGCACCGCTAAGCTATTGGTTTAGTGTGTTATAATGTTTATGACACACATGTATAATGAAATGAAGAAAGTTGAGGATTTACAGTGAAGATGTTCGAAACTAGTGGTATTGCAGCAAATAATATGTATATATATATTGTTTATAGAATTGATGTATTGTTTAGTGCACTTGATAATATTGGAAGGTTGTATAAGTTTATAAGCGTGGTTAAAAAAATTGTATTTTGGAGACTTAACGACCACAAATTCTGACCATATTTGATATAAATTGTATTGTGAACTATTGAGTTTATAGTAAACTCTTTGATACATGAATGGAGTTAATTTCTATTGGAGATGTTAGAGTTGGATTGAGAGTCAAAGAAATGAAAAAAAAATGTTATATGATAGGTTATGATCTTATATTTGAAAATTTTTATTTAAGTGACAATTTCAAAGAAAACTTTATCAATAATTTGATCAAATTGTTATTAATATTTCTTAAATGAAGAGTTCTGGATGGTTATAAGATATATTGTATGTTAAGTGATATTATCTAATAGTTTTGTATGAGAATTGTGAGATGATGTTACAAATATGAAAAAAATATGCTCTGCTTTTTAGAATAGTATGCATTGTTGTACTGTCTGTCAGATATAAATCTCCACCATCACCAACTAAGTGACTGGATAATTTTATTTTTTTTCAAAATAAAAATATTATAAATGAGTCATAATATTTTTTATTTAATATAAAAATAAAATACACTTAGATATAAAAAAATAAAAACACACTTAATATTAAACTTAACACCCTTAAAAAATAAACAAATAAAAATATGTGATATTGAAAAATACATTAATCAATATGGGCATCAAAATGAGAATTTTCATCAATAATTACATTATTAATTTTTTCATCGGCATTTTCAAAGAAGTTTGAAACACCAAGGTGTGTAAAGTCAATTAGATCATTATGTTCAAGAAAATTAGTCTCCATACTTTTTTCTTTTCCTTTAGAAGCTTGGTAAAGATACACAAGATGTTTGGATGTACGACAGGTACGAGAACAGTGTCCTTTCATGCCACATCTATAGTAGATATTTTTTTTATTTTTATTTTGCAAATTCTTTTATTTCTCATTTTTCTCACCATGATCATTAGTCTTTCTAAAAATGCCATTGTGATGACTTTTATAGCTTCGATAATTATTATGATTGTCACCTCTATCATGACCATGGCCATGACCATGACCGCTACTGTGTCCATAATTTTGACTTCGCTCAGACTTATTTGTCATTACAACACTCGCTTCAGGAAACGGTTCAGATCCAGTTGGACGTGATTGATAATTTTTCATTAAAAGTTTATTATTTTGTTCAACAACAAAAAGACATGATATCAATTTAGAATATTTGTTAAAACCTCGCTCTCGATATTGCTGCTGTAAGAGCATATTCGAGGCATGAAAAGTTGAAAAAGTTTTTCTAACAAATCTTGATCAGTAATCTTTTCACCACATAATTTTAATTGAGAAGTAATCTTAAAAATTAGATAATTATATTCACTAATAGTTTTGAAATCTTGCAACCGCAAGTGCATCCAATCATAATGAGCTTTTGGAAGAATAACTATTTTTTGATGATCAAATCTTTCTTTTAAATTTTGCCAAAGTTCAAAGGGATCATTTACTGTTAAATATTCAGCTTTTAATCCTTTATGGAGATGATGACGAAGGAATATTATTGCTTTTGCACGATCCTGCATGGATGCATTATTTTCTTTATTAATTATATTTCCAAGATTCATAACATCCAGATGAATCTCAGCATCAAGGGTTCATGGCAAGTAATTATTTTTCGGTATATCAAGTGCAACAAACTCAAGCTTTGTGAAGCTTAATATCATGTAGATCACTATATAATAAAATTATAATTAGTCAATAACATGTTACTTTTAATAATAACTTACATTAAATCAAGTAAAAGACATAAATTATATACATATTATCGATATTGTATAATTTATGAATTTTTAAAAATATAAATAAATATAATTGATATTAATAATTTAAAATATATTAAGAAAGGTAAAAAAAATTATGAATGAATTAATGTATATATAGATGTATAAACTAATGTAAGATAATAAAAATAAAAAATCATATCTGTAAGTATATATGTTATTTAATTAAAGGTAATAATGAAGACATAATTATTTTATTGATATATAGTATTTATACATCTATTATTATGAAATTATAACAATATAAAGTTTATATCTAATAAGTATATAATATATATGCAATAAGTGTCTAATTTTAATTTTTCACTTATATGATCCCTACATCATTTTATTATTATATGTATATAGAAAAAACAAAAATGATAATATAATTACATTTATAATTTGCTCAAGTCAAGAGTTTATTTATTTATTTATTATTATTATAGCTATTCAAGTTTTTTTTTAGTAAGAACATTAAATAAAATCTTATAAAGATGATTAATATGTGATGAAAAGAATTATATATATATAACTTATAGACCATAAAATAAATTATACATATCAACTAAATTTAAAAAGAATAATTTATATAAAAAATCATACATATTAACTAAATAAAAAAAACAAGAATTTATGTATAAAAATTATAATCATAGAATTTTTTTTATTTTACCAATTGCAACAATGTATTTATATAGTAGTATATTAAAACTAAAAATTTTAGTCCATCATTAATTTAAATATAACAATTAAATATATTTAAAATAAACATAAATAATAAATGAATATTACCTTTGATGAAATAAGATTGAAGCTAGATTAAAATGAATGATGTAGAATAATTTTGTTGATAACGTGTTATGTGATTAATGATAAAATTATAGATAATTAAAAGAAAATGAATAACTAAAAATTAATTATCTTAAGAAATAATTTAGAGAAAAAAAATACTTATATTTCTCACTTATTTTTCATTCATCAAATGTCTTACAACTCCTCTATTTATATAGTTAAAAATTAAATAAAATATTACATATTAATTATTAAGATAATAAAATAAATAAAGTGATAAAATAATTTAGGAGATAAGATAAAATAATTAGGAGACAAGATGATATGATTGAATCAATAGAATTATTAAAGTGATAAAAAGAAATATTCACTTATTATTGTCTTCAATTATTCATAATAATACACATGATCTGTCATTATATATGTCATTATATATATTTATTCTATTAAGTATATTTTATTATAATATAAAAATTAAATAATAATTCATATTCATTGAGAAGTGTTTCCATATTAAATAAATATGAAATAGTTAAACAATTTATAAATAAATTTACATTTATTACACATTTTGGCACTACTGTAGTATTATTTTATTTTATAAACTTCTCTTTTTTAGTTATTATCTTAGGGTGAAATATATTATATTTAAATTTTATTTATTATATCACTCTCAATGGGTAAGATGAGATGATATGAGTATCTTTCTCCTTAACTAGAGATCTCAAGTTTGAGCCTTAGGAACTGAGTACTTTTAAAACTTGAGAGGAAGTACTTTACTCCATTAATGAGTCTGTGCGAATTCAGATTAGCATACAAATCCCTAGGTTGTAGGATATTTGATGACTAGACCAAAAATTTCATTTATTATATTAAAACTTTATTCACATTAAAACTATTAGCAGTTATTACTTTAACACTAAGAAGAGGTTGAGATAAGTTTGAGACATGATAATACCGTGTCTTGCAGTATGTTACGAACACATTTTTCTATGATTGATATACAAATTAGCAATTGTTTTTGGCAATTCAAAATCAAGAATATATTTAACTAGTCCCGGATGTTTGATAGTGAATTGAGTGTCTAAGTGTTATTTGACAACTTCAATGCCCTTGTCAGTAGTTTTCCAAATACCATTGTAATTAACCTATATTTTCATTTTTTACTGTCAATACTTCTTCAGTTCTAGTAGTTTATCCATTTCTTGTCCATCTTCATCTAAAGTTTCAAAATATTTCAGAATCTGTTCCTGCACAAGTGTTCTTGGTAATTTGATGTTAAATTCCTCTTCTAACTTCATTTGGATCCAACTAAGTCTTGTAGTGTTAAAATCGCAACAACGGATAATCTATTGAAGTCGGGCCACCAAATCAGAATCTACCACTGTTTGGATTTCTATGAGATTACTCACCTTGTTTAGCCTTTAGGATCTGATCAAATCTCTGATACCAATTGTCATGGACCTAGGTGTTTGGCAGCAGCAAAATTGGACTTAAATGCAAGAAAAATAGAAAAAGAGAGGGAAAGAATGAAGAAGAAGAAGAAATGAGAGGAAGAAGAAGAAGAAGATGAATAGAGGAGGAAGAAGGAGAAGAGAAGAATAGAGAAGCAGAGAAGAAGAAGAAGAAGAGATAGAGAAAGAGAACATAATTAAGAGATACAAGAAATTCAATTGTATTTTCTTTGATAATTTGTAACAATACAATTGCTAATATATATAACTCTCTTTCCATCCGTCTTGTTGCTCTATTGAAATTACAACTATAAAATGTCACACCCTACTTTCCAAAGCTAGGATAGACTTAATCTGCTATAAATTTTCAATCATAATCTAAATACTACATATTCTTCACAAACATATAGCCATGAGTATATAATATTTATGTCATTGAATACATCTTTAATATTGTCTATTAAAATAACTTAAACAATTCTAAAACAAAAATCAGATTGCAATTACTAATCTGTTAGTCAAACCTCTTCTATATGTAGAAGAAATTGAATGAGAAAAATCTATACTCTACTGAAATATTCTCCAACAATATCTGAAAATGTTAATATAATTAAGGGGTACGTCCAACTACTCAGTGAAAAGATAATTATATAACAAAGTGAGAACAAACAAGTTTTTCTTACATACTTATTAATAAAAATTTATACACCTGCATAATAATTTTCTTTCATAATGAAACATAATTTCATAATACCATTTCATAAAACTTGACATATATCTTCATATACTCAAAATATATAGTCCATAAATAACCTACTACCTTACGAATATTTGCTTGCAGCATAGGGTAAAACATGACATCTTGGGTGTAATTATAACGCATGTCAGCATCAAGAGCAAATAATCATAGTTATACACATGTGCAGAGCTACCCCCAAAGGGCGACCACCTATATGTCTCAAAGGCTATATGTATATTAAGCGTTGTCCCAAAAACAGTATCATAGTCATAATCCGTCAATTCTTTTAATACCCCATCATCACAAGTGCCTCTATTAAAAAATATATAATGAGTGTATTCGAAATATTTATTCAGCTGTGTCAATATATAATCATCATATCAAAATTCAAACATCAGCGTAGCATTATTTATTCCCATTTTGAATATATAAATAATATTTTCCTTGTTAAATTCCTTTATAAACTGAATTTCATCACAAAATAATTTTAACAAAAAATATATATAATTTAATAAAATACCGATGCTATATAATTATCCACTCACCTTGATCAACAGTTCTAATAGTTTAGGCAACATGACCACTTCTATATTCTATGTTTGTATATGAATCCACGTGACCTAAAATGATATTATAACAACTATTAACTAAGATATAACTTAGAATTATCAAGCTTCTATGAGAGGTATGATATGAAAAAAATGCATATGTAGGATCCTTAAATTTTAACGTAAATGGATTTTTTTTTTCAAATTTTCAAAAATACTATAGTGAGTATTATTCTAATTAATTCATTAAAGTTTGTAAGCCCAATATTTATTAAGCATTTTAAGTATCATAATATACAATTGAATTACATTAAGTTAATTTATTTGTTCTCATAGTTTAATTATATTAATATTACTAATAAATTTATTCAATTACTTAAGTTTTGAAACATATTTTAAATTAATTTTAAAAAAATACATTTGGTAAATGTCTTCCAATGAAAAGTAATCAATATTTTTATATTTATCATTTACCTTATTTCCATAAATAACATATTATAATTATAATAATGACATTGATAAGATGTATTTATTAAAATAATATTAATATTATTTATTTTGGTTTCTAAAATAACTACTTAATATTTTGAGCAAATCATGACTTAATTTACATAATCTTTCAAAAAGGAAAATTTTCTAAATATTCCATAATTAAAACTGTATACTATATATATATTTTTTTAAATTTAGTTATATTCATTCTCAAAAATAATGAATTTATAATGAGATTAAAATTTTTTATTAACAATAATGATGAATATAACTCAATCAATTAATTACTAGTAAATTTTATTTCAACTAATTAATCAATTTCCAAAATCCATATATATATAATTCAATAAACCCATAAATATTTATAATTTAAACCATGAATCTCAATTATTTTATAATCAACAATTATAACTCAAATAATTTGTTTTAATAAGTAAATCTTAAAATAAAATTTTTAATTTTAATTATCATTAAATGTATATATAATTAATTATTTTCATTTATTATTATTTTATTATATTATTTTTTTATCATATGTATATATATTTAAACATAATTCATTTTATTAAAGCATAGTAAATTTTTATGACTTTATAAATAATTTCTACAACTCAACTATGAATTAGGAATTAATTAATTTAGAGAAATTAGAAAAATAAATAATTATAATTTAAATAATTAATTAGTTTTAACTTAAAATTTTAAATACCATACATTAATCATTTAACCCAAATCAATTAATAACTAAAATTATATCTCAAGTCATGATATACAATAATTAATCTTAATCAATTACTAAATTATTTACTTTAAATTTTAATATTTAATTAATTAATTAATTTTAATTTTTTATTTAATAATAATAATAATAATAATATTAGTAATAATAAAAATAACAACAATAATTTGCATAATAGGTACCAAAATGAAGCTGGGAAAGAGGGAATTCCAACGCCACAGAAAACATCATGAACGGAGGTCGGAGTTGACCGAAAAAAGCCTGAGAAGCCCATGAAGGACGAACATATCAGACGGTACATGCGCCGCCATCCGACCATCGCAGCTTCCTCTTAGCCTGAGCTCGTCGATGGTAAGTCATGTGGTGAGGGCTGTGACAATCACTGCTGGCTGGAGATGGACAGATCGAAGAAGAACGAAACTGACTTCCATCTCCTCTCTCTTTCTCTGTTTCTCGAGTTTCTCTCTCTTCACTTATTACCTCTCTCTCTTCATCTCTTAAATTAATACTGATTTTTATTTTATTTTTATTTTTATTATTAATTTTTTTATATAGGATATTACATAAAACTACAATTCATAAGAACCAATCACAGTGCACTATGACTCCTTTCTTCCAACCAAATTCTTCCAGTTGGACAATGATTGCTTTATCAATACATCAACATCCTCGTTAACCGAATTATAGGCTGCTCTTCTCATTGATGACCCAATAATTGCAGTAAAAACTTGGTCTATTTGCAGTAGAAACTTGGTAATTTTGCATTAGGGTCATAGATACCTATGGGTCTTCCATGAAAGTAATTAATTTTACATATATATTATAAAAGAAGGCATCAACCTTGGAAACTAGATAGGAATCATCCTACGGAAAGAAACCCCAAAACTTGCAAGCCTTCTAGTATATGCTGAACAACATGATGACTAAATTGAAACAAAGAGCATAATTTGTCGGTCAGCCAGCAACATAATTTGACTCGTGATAAATATAGGTAACTAAAACTTGTCAATCCAAACTCAGTCGCCCTTTAATGCAGGAGATGAGAAAAAGCGTTGGCTGAATCACTCACTTCTTAGAAATTAAGCATAAGCGCCACTTACCTTCAAAAAAAAAGCATAAGCGCCACACACGTTGTTCACTTTAATAAAGATAGAGCAAGACCCTATATTCATAGCTTAACCCGAAATATACTGGGCTTTTAATAAAAATATAAAAAATAATTTTAAATATATCATATTTATAAAATATTAATCAAAATACTAAAATTTATAAAATATTTATCAAAATATTATATTTTTATTAGCTTACATAGAGTTTGAGTTTATAATTAATTTATAATAAATTTATAATAATTTTATAAATTTTACACAGTTTATAATGAGTTGGTAATAAAATAACTAAAATACTCATTATAAAATAATAAAATTTTTAAAAATATGATAAGAAGGTGATATTTTTTCAAATACATTTATCTCTAATGAGCCATGAAAGTAATTAATTTACATTAAAGTAAACCTTTTTTAAAAGATAATAGACCCCAACAAATTAATATATAGTATTTTTATTTTAAAAGAAATTAATTGGAATATCTTTTGTTGCCTAATTTTTCTCATTTCAGGAGCTTCACGTTAGCTTAGATTTAATTTATTAAAGCTCTTTACCTCTAATTAATTAATTATGTTGAGTAAAATTATAATGATGTTTTATTATATAGTTAATTATTTTATTCGATCAGTATTTCGGAGTAGGTAATTACAAATAGGGCGGCATCCTCCGCTTTCTACACGCAAATATTATATATATATATTTTTTTTATTTAAAAAAAACTCGACCATCGAAAATATATTTTTGAGGATCGAACCACTGTCCGTAAGTACATCAACTTTGGTCTTTTGCTTTCGTTTTTCTTTTTTCCTTTTTCTTCTTTTTGATTATCTTTAGCTAATTAACCAACCAATAATTATCAATTATAAATTAATGGAGCAATCACAGTTTAACTGAAATATGAAGACTCAGGGGGAGCGCCCTAAAATCATATGACTACCTCCATTAACTTCCACCTGCATTGTCAAATCCACACATGAATCAGAGTGCCACTATTAACACCATTTTCAGAAATTTCAATCAAATTAATTGCTTGCAGTTACTATTGGCAATAATCAACTGGGTTTAGTGATGGGAAATTTGAAAGGAATAGATTGCATTGAAAGGAAAATTTTAATAAACAGAGCAGTGATGGAGAAACAACTAAATGATAATCAAAACATGGAACTAAAACATGAACTTATTTCTCATCCTGTTTTCCACTAAAAAATCCCTCACTATCCCATTTATGAGACGAACAATAGGGCAATGACAAAAAATAAATCCATGGAAATCAGAAAGATTTTCTTAAGGCTTCTAAGTAGTAAAGGATTTTACAAAACTATCAACACAAACTTATAACTTCCTTTTCGGGATGAGAAGTAGAGGTTTCTCCTTTTGTAGAGTTATGCCAAATTTATCATTCATGTCTAGCATTGAAGTGTCCTCGCCATTTGGAAGAGACCAATCAAAGCAATGTATTAAAGAAGCCACAATCAAGCAAAGTTGTCTTGAAGCTAGTGGTAGTCCTGGACATATCCTCCTTCCAGAACCAAATGGTATAAGTTCAAAATCATGACCCTTCACATCTAAATTTGATCTCAAAAACCTTTCAGGTTTAAACGACAATGGATCTTCCCAAACTGAGGGATCACGTCCAATTGCCCAAGCATTTACTATTACTTTAGAACCTTTTGGAATTGTATAGCTCATAATGTCACAAGTCTCAAAGGCACGACGGGGACCTAAAAATGGAACAGCAGGATGTAATCTTAATGTTTCTTTTACGCATGCATTTAAAAATATAAGTTGAGAAACTTGAGACTCATGTATTGAGTTTCTATGGACCTCTCTGTCTAGCTCCTGGCAAACTTTTATCATGGCTTCTTTGTTTTTTAGAAGCTCAGCCATTGCCCACTCAACTGTTGTTGTAACAGTATCTACACCGGCACCGAACAATTCCTACGTACAGCAAAAAAAAAGAAGAACTAATTAATTATCTACTAAAACTAAATAAAGCAGTGAAGTTTAGGGATGGATTGCTTACAAAAATCAACCAATTGATTTGATCATCATCAAACGCATTTGAAAGAAAAACATCCAAGAAATCTTTATTAGAAGCATCATGGGAATGCTTTTCTCTCCTTTCCTTGATGCAATTTTCCCATACTTGAAACATTTCTTTAAGAAACTTTGACATTTCTTTTCTTATACACTGAAGATCTAATTCTTCAAATACCGTGTAAAAATCTGCCAAATTGGGTTTAGCGCCCAATTCCATTATTCTCCATAGCAAGCTTTTCAATTTACTAGATCTTTGATCTTCCATACTGATCAAATCTTTAGAGAATATAAGATTAGAAATTGTGTTGAAAACAGTAGCAAATACAACTTCGCCAACATCAATTACTTGTCCTTGTTTAGTACCCAAAAATTGGATCAACTCACACAACTTCTTTTCCCTCAAAGAAGACTGTAATTCAATTGATTTGGCTGAAAAAAGCTCTGTTCTGAAAAGGGTTCTAAAAGACTTCCATTGATCACTGCATGTGGGATTCCAAACTAATGCTGTGCGTTCAAGAGCAGTGATTACTTTGCGAGGAAACGCTTTTGGGACAAATCTAGTTGAAAGTAATCGATCTTGATTTTTCAGAATTTCAGAAGCTACAGTGGGAGAAGACCCAACAATTAAAAGTTGAGAACCAAGCCTTAGTGAAATGATTGGACCATGAACTTCTGCCATGTTAGTCAATAAGATATGTAGCCTTTTCCCAATCACATGGGGAATGTTGCCAACCACAGGCCAGGGGAAGGGACCTGGAGGAAGGCGACTTTGTTTTGAAGATAAAGAAGTAATAATGTGACTCAGTAAAATGAAGATAATTAATGCAAGTAGAAGAAAAGGAAGTGAAAAGAGATTGATTTCCATTCTTTTGCAAGGTGTTTGATATGTGTCTCAAAGACGCCTGAATTGGATCTTCGTCTGGAGTTGTATCTCCGGTGATATATATATATATATAATAATAAAACTGATTTTAATTGAAATATCGAATCATGAAAGATTTCATTTCTCGCTGGTAAAAAATATATTATCATTGACCCTTTAACAGTTCATCTTTTGCATAAATAATTAGTTCTTATTGGTATAATTGTTAATGCAGTACCCAATTTGCACAGTGTTTATTATTATTATTATTTCAATATGCAATTATTATTATTATTATATTATTATTAATGCAGTACGCATTTTGCGCATTGTTTTTTATTATTTTTATTTCAATATACATTTATTATTATTATTATTACTATTATTATGTTGGTCAAAATTATTTTTTTGAACTTTGTCTCTTCCAATGGCATTTGAAATAAATTAAAAAATAAATTACAGTGGTACTAACTCTAACACTTGCAACCTTAATTTTTTTAATTATCTAAAAAATTAGTTCTTGATCTAATTAGAAAAAAAAAGAAAAAATCTTAATCAATTAGTAAATATTTTCTTTAAAATTAAGAATATTTAATAAAGTTGCTGAGAACCAAGAAATCTGTGATGCATTAAAGTTCCATAGCAGAAAATCCAACAGAAACCATTATCGTGGAGTATAATATCTGCACAAGAACATAAAAAAACTGCGCAGAAAATTTATTTTGTTAAAAAAAAATAAAAAACTATTTGGTTAGTTCATAATAACAATAAATGAAAATAGTAATAGTAATTTATCATTTATATTTTAATTCATATCAGATGCCATCAAGAGAAAGAGAAAAAAGCTTCGGGTAACAATTTTGATGAAAAATACAATTATGAATAGCTGTAAAAGTTTGCAATAAAATATTTTATTTTCGAAGGATATAAATTATAAAATTATATAAAATTAAAATTTTAGAATATTTTAAATAATAGGGCTTAAAATGATATAATAAATTCTAATTTGTATGCAATAATAACTTGGCCATAAATAAATATTTTCTGATGAAAAATTGACAATAATTTGCTAAAGACATGGGACATGGAAAAAAATAATAAATAACTACAAATAAGAGCACATTTAAAATTAAAAAGAGAATAAAAAATAAAAATATTATTTTATTTATAATAAATAAATTAATTATTTTTAACAAAAATTAAGAGTATTTTTATTCAAATAATTTTTAAAAATTACTATCCAAACAATTTAAAAAGTAGCTTTTGTTGAAAAATATTATTTTCTAATTTCTTCTAGCAACTGATTTTTAGGTACAAGAATAATAATTTTTTTAATTAAACATTATCAAAAATTATAAAATTAACTTTTCATTAAAAAAATAATTATTTACCTGTCCAAAACTATGCCAATCGCCACTGTAACAAACAATGGAGAACACGTGTCGGAAAATAGTAAATTATAGATTCCTCGGGCTGCTCCCTCCTATCTCGAGATTGGAGATTTCTCAGCCTATTACTTTTACAGAAAATCAGTTTTTTTTTCTTTTTTTATTCTCAGCCTACTTCTTTTGACTGAAAATCAGTTTTTTTTTTCTTTTATTCTCAGCCTAGTTCTTTTGACTGAAAATAATACTTACCCGCAAAATCATCATTTTTACAAAAAAAAAAAAAAAAAAAAAAAAAAACTTAAATTATCACTGTATAAAATAAAAAAAATTAATTAATTTTTATACTATACCTTCTTCTACATTCACATTTTTAGCATCAAATAATAAATTCTTCATTTTTAGTTAAGTATATAAAATATCCCATCATCAATAGATCTCCAACATCATCATCATTACTATCACTTCAACTAAAAATATCACTATTTAATAAATTTAATGGCGAGCTGTCAGTCAAATATTAAGCCATGTCATCTCTATAATAAAATTAAAATAAAATAATTTAACAAGGAAATCAATTAGAATTAAAAAAGAACAAAATCAATATTTTTATTAGCAAGCTCATGTCCATAATCTTAAGTTGACCATACTAAACTAAAATCACTAGCAAGCTATGAACATAGAACGTCACCAATATTTATATATATATATATATATAAGGCAATATCTCAAAACCATTTATTATAAACTATTTTACTGAGATTTCTTCCAATCAGCAGACATTCTTATAAACATTCTTCTGTAATCTGCATTCTTGAACTTCTCAAGTGCTTTGATGTATGAACCATTAGAGATGTTTTTAATTGTTTCTAGTACATCCATGCATTCATCAATTGAATGTGGATCAAATTGTGCAGTACTTGTTGATTGATTGCATTGTGCTTTATACTTGTCACCTTTAGCTAAATCTCTTTCAGTCCTATCATTCAAGGAAGAAGCCCACATTTCTAAACATTAGTCTAATTTCTCTAATCTTGATTCCTTTTTAACTCGCACATAACTAGGAAAGAAATCATCCACATTGCACTTTCCTATAGATATATACATTGGTATTAGATTTTTCACCCTTTATGAACACATTTATTAAGAAACTCCTCATTTTGGCGTTCATCATATGAGGTGAGAGGTAGCTGAGTGGATGCATAGTGCAAATGACCAATAGCAGTAGACTTATTAAAAACTTGACCAAGCATCTCATAGTTCTTGCAACCATTCTTTTTAAATGTCTTAAAATTTTTGTGCTTCTGAAAATAATTCATTATAGTAAATTTAATAATAATGCATGAATTATAGTTTTTATTTATGTGTATGTGTTGTGTGTGTGTGTGGATCCAAATTCAAAAGTTAAAAGTAAATACCTTATAAAACATTTGCTAAATATCTTTTATAACAAACACAGTGTTTGAGTTTGAATCCTATGTAACACCTGTATCCTCAAGCAATTCAGAAAACTATCGATGTTTGATTCGAAGTTGATTATATTTTCCCTTTAATCTATCGACTCCATATTTTTCACCGCATGCTAGAAACAACTCCTTAGCTATTTCTATCCAATCAGACTATTTAAAAACAGGTGTGCCATTTGAGTGGTTTTTAACCCTTTCATAAATAATCTTAAGAAAAGTACTCTCATTACTTCTAGGCCAATCTTTAGCATCATCATTGTTTTCCAACAATTTACTTTACTATTACTAAAATATTATTATATAAGGAAATATTATTCGAATGATTAAACACTCAATATACAATGATTAAAAAAATTGAAAAAAGTGATAAGTAAATAAAATAATAATAATAATAAAAGAAAAGACAAAAAGCTTTGATAATAACTGTTATCTTTATGGACCATTTTGATATTAGGCATACAAAATCTATCAAATTATCATAGATTTCAACAATCAAATTTTACTGACTTGATATAATGCCAAATCCACATACTATCCACTAATCAAAATCATACTATGGTTTCCTTGGAGTTCCTCTAGTATACATGTAATGTGAAAGACAACATCTTTATAATATTATATCATATTGGGAAACCATCCCATCAAGATAAAAATACTAACATAAGATCTTGAATTAAAATCCTAGCATGAGATCTTGAATTAAAATACTAGGACACGTACATAAAGCCTAGCTAAATATGAATCAAATGATATGGTTCTCTAAAAAGAAATAAATGAAATATAAACTTTTGCACATGTTACGAGTGGTTAGACTGTCTAAATGAACTATGCGTATCTACATAAGAAACTTGTGAAATGATACTTGAAATTTCGGTTGAGATTTAAGGTCTTAATATTCCATTTAAGTGTATAATTGGCATATGAGTAGAGCTCTCTGAAGTTAAATGGCATTGTTAAGTTCATCTATCATCTACTTATTCCTATTCAATTGTGAACAAGTGGAAGTGCATAATTACATGTGTTTTCAGAAACACACTTGTTTACATTTGAGTGTGTGTGAGTCCATTTTAAATAAATTCAAATCATAGGAAGGTATATATTTATTATGCTATAGATGACCTTAAGTTACTGGGATTAAGATTATAGAAAGGAATGCAAGCGCAACTAAGGATCAGACTGTCTATTTTGCAAAATTTTTATAATTTTCCAATTGATATGAAAAGTTTCAGCATCAACAACCATGCCTCCCCATCCTTGTCTAGCAAAAGCATCAGGCTTTTTTTTGTGTAAAAGAGAACACAAATTTATAGGATGACAAATAAAACTAAAACTAGTATTGAAACATCTACCAGCTTTGCATCATGACTAGAAAATTTATACTAATGATATGCAGGTCGATTAACCTTCTCAGATCTAACACATTCAACAACGTATTGGTAAAAAGTTAAGAGAATTGAAACAATTGTTTTATAAGAGCATTGTGATGCTGATAAAAGTTCATCAAAACATCATTTTGTAAGCGAGTATTCTTTTTGCCAAGACGTTCAAGTAAATTTTGTAAAGATCAACAAGTGCTTCAAAAACACAAATTCTAATAGTTAGCCTATATGAGTGGCACATGGAGACTATCTTTCTTCTAGCTAGATTTGTCTTTGACGAGACACAATTCTATGCTTGTATACATTTTATTGGAATGAATCTCTAATCTCTCAACAAAATTGTACACAAAAAGCTAATTAGCTAAAGCCCATCCAACTTCAGTGCTTAACAGGAGCCATCCAACTTCAGTACTTAACAGGAGCCAATATCTCTAGTTGTGAATGAATAATGTTTTTCAACGAATAATTAAAATAAACTTTTTAATTTGTATTTGAAGTAATTACAAACTAAAAAATTATTATTCGTGAATAAAAAAAGAAGCCCTGAGCTTTGATAGATTGACTAGTTGAAGAGTTAAAGACCAAGTTCAACCAATAGCAATATAACATGTTGAGAATTATTTACGAAAAAATAAAAAATTTTGCGTGTAAAATTTTGTGTAACCTGATGTGATGTGTCAATTTGTGGAATTTTTTTAATGTTTCAATGAAAAATTCTTTTTGATGTCGTTTCTCATATATTCAAACTTAATTAAATAAAAAACATTGAGCTGAGTTTATAAACTTTTATACAATGGCGTTGAACATGGAGGAATTTTCTTTAGAAAAAGAATTATTTTTTGGCAATCATTTCAAAGAATTGCACAAACCCATAACTAAATCATAAAAAATGATATAAATTATAAGCCTAAATATTAAAAAATTAAAATTAAGAAAAAATGAATGGACTAACCTTTTATGGATTCTTCAAAGATTTTAAAAGATGGGAGGAAGATGCAAAGATAGAATAAAAAAATAAATGAAAAATATGGGATTCGAAGAGAGCACTACGACATCAAATAATGAAAAAAAAAACATATTTTTTAATTTGAATAATATAAAGAAAAAATAAAATATATATATATGTTATAGTAGTTTTATAAAACTCAACTATCAATTAATAAATATAAAAAATTATTTTCTAAATTTTCAAATAGAAATATAATTAACTAAATAATAAACTCTATTTTTAATTCTTTCAGAATATTTTTTGGAAAATAGAAATTATTTTCTATGACTAAATAGCCTCTTACATTTTAGTTGCTTGCTTTCTCTTCATCAATGTTAAAAAGATGAAGGAAAATCTAATAATTAGCCTATATGAGTGGCATATGGAGACTATCTTTCTTCTAGCTAGATTTGACTTTCACGAGACAATTCTATGCGTGTATACATTTTATTGGAATGAATCTCTAATCTCTCAACAAAATTGTAAGCTGTTAACAAGCTAATTAGCTAAAGCCCGTCCAACTTCAGTACTTAACAGGAGCCAATATCTCTAGTTGTGAATGAATAATGGCGTTGAACATGGAGGAATTTTCTTTAGAAAAGAATTATTTTTTGGCAATCATTTCAAAGAATTGCACAAACACATAACTAAATCATAAACAAATGATATAAATTATAAGCCTTAATATTAAAAAATTGAAAATTAAGAAAAAAAGAATGGACTAACCTTTTATGGAATCTTCAAAGATTTTGATAAGCAATTTGAAAGATACAAAAAGAAGCAAAGATAGAATAAAAATAAATAAATGAAAAGATGGGATTCGAATAGAGCACTACGACATCAAATAATAAAAAAGAGCTTGTTTTTCAATTTGGATAATATAAAGAAAAAATAAAAAAAAATTGTTATAGTAATTTTATAAAACTCAACTATCAATTAATAAATATAAAAACCTATTTTCTAATTTTCCAAATAGAAACATATTTAACTAAATAACAAACTCTATTTTCTATTCTTTTAGAATATTTTTTGAAAAATATAGATTATTTTTCACAACTAAATAGCTCATTACATTTTAGTAGCTTGCTTTCTCTTCCCAATAACAGCACCATAATATCTATATTCTTTTTTTTTCAAACACAAACGCAAGTTGTAAGAAACTCAAGAAGTCAATAGAAAATTATATAGAAAGAAAAAAAGAAGATGTAGCACGCACTGAATTTGAAACTTCTACATCTTCATAAGAATATGGAAGTTCATACTACAAGAAAATAAGACATTTGCGATGGACAAAATCTATCACTAAAAGTTGGAAATCCATCGCTAACAACGGAGAAAGGTTGAAGCAACTAATTTAGTCGCTAATGAAATCAACGACGAAAACTTTGAATCCATTGCATAATTAGCGACAAAAAGAAGTCATTATTTTGTTTATACAGTCGCTGAAAGAAGATGGAAATTGATATTTTGACGATGAAGTATGCGACAAAATTTTTCAATCGATCGTAAATGCAACGACACAGTATGACCGCGTTAAACATTTTCATCAATGTTAAAAACATGAAGGAAATGGGTGATTGACAATAAAATTTGCAACTATTTAGCAACGGTGGTGACCGTCGTAACGTTTGAGATAATATGTTCCATCGTCAAATGCAGTCATTGTAATTTCAGCAGTGTTTTATTTGAGTTGCTTGGGGCTGTGGTTGATAAGTAAAATTTTTTGCAATGAAACTAACTATGAATTTCATTTTTGCCCCTCCTTATCCATTACAATGTTTTAATTTTTAACATTTATAATTCTTGTTTTATAAATTATAATACCTTTTTTGATGTGTAAATATGAAATTCAATGCAAATACACATTATATGTAATTTAAATATATCTCAATCACAAGTTCCAATATATATCAATTATATGTTTCAAAATATCTCAAAAACTTGAAAGTAAAAAACTGTTAAAATCACAACATCAAATATATTTCAAATCATCCATAAATCACACCAGACTTATTACTAAATCCAAATATAAACTAAATACTGATATATAGGAAAAATAAAAGATCATCATTCATTGTTCTTCGCCGATGAAGATGCGTGTCGGAATTAGAATTGGATGAGGCATAGGGTTGGATTCGTGCCTATTGTGGTTGTCCTTGTTGGAGCAGTGTTAATTAATGGTTGAACATTTCCTGCACCTGCATTTGCACCCTTATCTCCTCCTGCATCTGGAGGCTCATCTCTTTCTGCATCTACTCTAGATGTTGATCAAACTGGGACTGCAGCTCTTGTCTCATTGCATCAATCTATTGTGTATTTTAGATGGAGGATGAAGTCTTGATGGAAGATATATATGCTAGATCCATGAAAAACAGAAGCCTGCAATCCCAATCCATAAACTCGGCCCTTTGAAGATCCACCAACAGCATCAAGGAATGTGTGACAAATCTATACTCTCACTGCTCTAGGAGAGTTGCTCTCGCATGGACACCAGTCGATCCTGTAAGCAAATTTACAAATAAATCAATTTAGCATATTAAAAAAAATAATCTATAATTGCTATAAACACGCAACATAAATTTGAATTTTGATATATTTAAATAACTTACATTCACATCTTCGGATTTCTGGTAGACAAATGTCTGTCCATCATGGTTTCATGTGTGAGTTTGTAGAAAAAGTTCCTGTAGGGTAGGCTCTGTCCTAGTCTTTCATGTCTAAACACAAGATATATAAAATTAAATTACTAATTTATTTTATAACCAACATTTTAATTAATAATTTAAAAATTAAAGTCAGTATTGTTTATGAATTTTTATTCACTACAAGTGTCGACAATACCCACGGTGTAAGATCAAGCCTCCAATGTGAGTAGAGAACCCGGAACCATCAGGATTACCCTTCTTATTCTTTACTCTCTGCCAGGATTCACTTACAACGTCTGGCTTGCTCTAATACTCAAGCCAGTGGCCCCAAATATCTTTAGAAATATAAGATGGCAAAACCCGTTTACGCTTTAGAGTGCTCACCATGTCCGCATTCTACTTTGCATCTTTCTTCCTCCAAGCAGTATGCATCTTTCCTTCATCCCCTTCATCCCAAACAAGTATTGTTGGAATACATTATTATCAATTGGATTACTTATTGAATTGTATTCAATTATATAATTTAATAATATTATTTAAATATAATAATTCTAAAATTATTAAAAAAAATAGATTTTGAAAAAGAAATAGAAATAAGTATATTTTTTAGATTGTGTATGCATTTAGTATTAAAGTTGTGTTAAAATATCTTAGGATATGGAACTAATTCAAAGTTAGTTAAATTTAAATTTTATTTTCTCAATCTTCATTTTACGAGATATGTACTAAATTATTATGTTGTTATCATAATGATTTATCTTCATCTAATTTTAGATATTTAATCACTGCATTAATATTGCAATGGTTTATCTCAATTATTTAATTAATAGAATGAAATTAAAAAATAAAGGGATTTACAAACATGATATATGTGTTTATAATTTTATTATCTTTCTTGTGTTTTAGGATACGAAAATAATTAAATAAAAATTAATTACATCTAAATTTTATTTTCTTGATTTCTGTTTTTCAAAATGGGTCCTTAATTTTTAAACCATTAAGTGTTGAATGATAATAAGAAATTAGACCTTGTTTTTATATTACTTGAAAATTAAAAATTTGGATATAAAGAATGCTTAAGTAATGGAATTTTCTGGATAAAATTTAAAATTTTAATATAGACGATAATTTTGATTCCTTAATTTAAAGCTGGAATGCACTACAAGTTGCAAAGGGAGCTTAATTGATTTTTCTAATTTTTGACCCCAGAACCAAAAATTCCTTCCCCAACTATCACTAACAAAAAAACAATAAAAAATTAGAGAAAAATAAAATTAAGCCTAAAACAGAAATACTAAATGAAAAAGAAATAGAAAAATGAAAATAGAAAAGCTCAGAAAAAATAAAACAAAAACAAAATATGAAAATTGGTAGAAGATCTTATCGACTATCAACATTGACGGACGACGGGGAGAATGTGAATCAAATGGTGAAACGGAATAGAGAAAAGAGAAATGGTGTAGAGACAAAAGAGAAAGAGAGAGAGAGAGAAGAGAGAAGGGGCAACAGAGAGAATGGAGGAGAAAGAGAATCATAACTAGGTTAGGACTTCTAACCTTTTATACTACCAATTTTGCGACAGACAAAAACGTGTCGCTATAGAACATTAACCCGTCGCCAAGTCCACATGCACCGTTTCATGCTTAACAATTGCAACGAGAGAATAATGTCATTGCAAGCTAGCGCAATGTTCACTAGTTTCACAATTTAAAGTTTGCGATGAATATCATAAAATTGTTGCTACTTAACAACAGGCAACCATAGACCGTCGGAAAGTAATGCCATCACAGTTGTTTCATGTATCAAACCGCAATGATACAAAACAACCATCACTATCTTGCAACGATATTAATTATCCATCACAGAACCTTCACTTGTTTAACTTTCTCACTGATACAGCGACAAGTTACAATTTGTCACTGCATGTACAATGGATCTGACCACAGCAAAATTAACTTTTTGCACCTAATATTCACGCTATTGTATAGCAACTCCTGTGGCAAAGAACATTATGTAGCCATCGCTAAATTTTAGCACCAAATTGTTGGCACCATGCTCGCGTCATTAATGTAACAATGGCTTAGTGACGAGTTGTCTTCGTCTATCTCTAGGCCATCACAAAGTGTTGCAATGTCTTATTTAATAATTTTGTCATAAAATCTGACGCTATATTGTTACATTTAATGTTTTGTGGCAAATTTGCCATTTCTTGGAGTGATAAAAGGTAATAACATATAAATTAAGATTCATGAGAGAAAACCAAGGTGAGCCCCTCCTTCCCTCACGTCCTCTCCCAACCCAACAAACCAAAACAAACCTTCCCCCCTCTAATCTCCCTAGCCATCATGTCAACCCGTACCTTAAACCCTTATCCTTTCGCAATGACATTATCGAGTGTCATAAGCGGCTAAAGGAAGTTCATTTGGGTACTAAATGGAGAAAGAGATTTATCTCTCTTTTTGTCAATCACTTACTGCTTAATATTACATCAACAGATTTGTATACCATATTTAATAAATACGGAAGGGTGTTTGATGCATTTGTACCGAAGAAACTTCGAAGAAACGCTGCTGGTAGATATGGCTTTGTCAAATTTAAACTAGAATGTGAAGTAGAAAGCTCCATTAGAGTTGTAAATCGGTACTATTATAAACAGCCTAGGATATGGGTTAAATATGTTGATAATAATAAAAAATCTCAATCCTCTAGGCCAACAGCACCTAGCTTAATCAGGAATAGCAAAAGATCATTCATTGATAACATTGTGCATGCTAATAGGATAAATTCTGATCTTAGAACGGATACTAATCCTAGAACTACATATTCGGATGGTTTTGTTCTTTCTTTCTGCACGGATGTGGGCAACAATGAGTGGCTCAAGTCCACAGTGGTGGGGGAAGTCATCTCCGCTGTGCATCCCTTGAAGCTACAGGAATTCTTCAGGTCAAATGGTTGCTCTACATGCAAAGTAACTCCTGTGGGTAGGAAGTTGATGCTATTGATCTTTGATAATTGTAATGACATGGAAGATTTTCTTGGAAAAGATCACTCTTGGGTTCTCGAACGCTTCAGCACTGTTAGGAGATGAGATCACAATGTTATTGCTAGTGAAAGATTCACATGGCTGCGACTGGAACTAGTAGCTGTTCATGCTTGGGACAAAAAATTCTTCTCAATGCTTGCGGGTAGATGGGGTTTCTTCTTAATAATGGTCGAAGAAACATCCAGCAAGGTTAGATTCGGTGGCAAAACCAGGAACCGGATGAGGAGGGGTAATTTTTTAAGCAAAAAAAAAATTTACAAATGAATTGAAGATAATATTTAATATTATAGCAAAAAAAAAATTTACAAATGAATTGAAGATAATCTTAAATTCTTCAAACAGAGTGTAATAATCTGCCAAATTGGGAGAAGTGGTCAACTCCATCAGTCTCCATACCAAGCTTTTCACTATACTAGATCTGTGATCTTCCATGCTGATCAAGTCCTTAGAGAATATAAGATCAGAAATTGTGTTGAAAACAGTAGCAAATAGAACTTGTATAACATCAACTACTTGTCCTTGTTTAGTACCAAAATTTGAATCAGCTCAGACAATTTCTTTTCCCTCAAAGAAGACTAATTCAATTGATTTTGGTGAGAAAAGCTCTGCTCTGAAAAGGGTTCTAAAAGACTTCCATTGATTACTACATGTGGGATTCCAAATAATTGCTGCGTGTTCTAGAGCATTGATTGTGCAGGGAAACGCTTTTGGGATAAATCTGGCTGAAAGTAATCGACCATGACTTTTAAGAATTTCAGTAGCTGCAGCTGGAGAAGACCCAACAATTAAAAGTTGAGAACCAAACTTTAGTGAAATGATTGGACCATGAACTTTGGCCATGTTTGCCAATGAGATATACAGCTTTCTCTCAACATGGGGAATGTTGCCAACAATAGGCCATGGCCTGGGACCTGGAGGAAGACGACATTTTTTTGAAGATCGAGAAGTGATAATGTGAATGAGGATAATGAAGATAATTGGTAGAATTAGAAGAAAAGGAAGTGAAAAGAGATTGATTTCCATTCTTTTGCAAGGTGTTTGATCTGTGTCTCAAAGAAGCCAAAATTGGATCTTATTGTGTATAGACAACTTGTATTAATATTTAGTTATGTCTCCTGTCAAATATGATGAGAAATACAATAAACTGATTTTATTTTTTGCAAATTGCTATTTAGTCAATGAGATTGCCAATAATTTTCTAAAGATATGGGAAATTAGAAAAACAATAAATAATTACAACCACATATAACTTATTATATCTTCAAAAAAGAAAATTACCAATAATTTGCTGAAAAATTAATAAATGAAAACACATATGAACTGCAAGGGTTGACCCGATATGTATTTTCCAGATGCTGGTGATAAATCCATTGTTTTGCCAGATATTCTTCATTTGACAATAAGCAGTTACAAATATATATCTTTTCTGGTGGATTCCTGGCCCAAGATTTTTTTAAAAACTCATATTTATAAAATGCCTTAAATTTTTTTTTTTTTAAAATTACTTCTTACCCTGTCAAACATTTTAGAAAAAAATAAAATTTCAAATCTAAGAGATTAGATATATGTCAATATATATTTATCCTATTAAATATATTTTATTATATATAATTAAATAAATAATAACTTATATCCATTGGGAAGTGATCCCATATTAAATAAATTTGAAATAGCTAAACAACTTATAAATAAATTTAAATTTATTAAACATGTTGGCACTGTTGTAGTACTGTTTTATTTTATGAATTTCACTTTTTTTAATTATTATCTCAAGAATGAAAGATAAAACTTCATGTATAATTTAGAAATATTATATTAAAAAGAAACAGATGCATACTTGAACATATACATTTGAAATATTTTATAATTACTACAAAATATAGATATATGTTATAAGTTTAGGTTAGATAAATATAGATTTTGTTTATTAACCTTTAAATTTGAAAATAAAAGTTTAATGTCATATGTATTTGTTTATTAAAATTTTAGCTTAGATCAAATAACTAATTGTCATGGAATTAGGTTTATTCCCTTGCTATCTCGCGTGATACTTAACACTATTGTTATGCTAAGTAAGCCAAACAGCTTGAGACCAAGAAGCAATGAAGATGATAATGGGAATGCTTCTTTTATTATCTATAAGAGTATTTACAAGAATAAATGTTTTACAAACTATGTGTGTCTATAGGCCTATTATTTTCTATGAACAAGCAACCTTTACAAATATCTACATTGCCTATTTATTAGATATGGTCACGATTCAGAAATCGCTGAAACCGATTTAGAAAATTTTCAAATCTAGTTTGAATTTTCTACAGAACGGTTCAAAGACAGTTCAAGAACTGTCAGTTTTGATTTAAAATTTGGATTGAAGGCGGTTCAAGAAACAGTTTAAGGAGGGAGTTCAAATGAATAATTCAAAAGTGGTTTATGATTGTTTAAAATAGTTTAAAATAATTTAGGAGGCAGTTTAAATGTAATAATTTTAATTAAAGAGTTAAAAAATATATTTTAAATTAAAAGTATTAAAAAATAAAAATATTGAGATTAATTTACTAAAAAATAATGAAAAAGATACTCACGCAATTTAAAAAAGACAAGTTGCTTATATATCTTTTTGGGTTTTAAAGAGAAATTAGCACTCACGCGTTTCTTTTATTTTATATTTATGCAATTGTTGAATACTATCATTATCATTTTAATTTTTTCAATTATATTTTTATATCAATTGGTCTAGAATATTCATCAACTATATTATTTTTTTCTTGATCCAAAATTTAAGCCTTGACTATTTGTCATTTTTTTAGAAATCATAATATAATGAAATTTTGAATAAAATAATAATAATACATAAGATAAAAAAATTAAAAATAAAACAAATACAATAGAAATAAATTTTAAATATAAAATAAAATAAAGTGATTAAGATTATACAATAGATAATTTAAAAAAAATGAGAATGCATATTGTAGAAAATATTAGAGAGTAAATTAAAAAAATATAAATTTTAGAGAATATTGAATATTATAGTGTAAATATAGATTGAAGAATAAAGAGAAAAAAAAAAGAAATTAAAATTTAAAATGTGAAAAAATTTAAAATATAAGTGGTATTTATAGGGTTAGTAAAAAATTTAAAACGAAAGAAAAATAAATAAATAAAATAAGCGCAATAACATAAATAAAAGTGCACTAATTTAATAGTTTGAATATTAGATTTTTTTAACTGTTTAAACTAACTGTTTGAAACCATGAAAACCGTTGATTCGATAATTTTTAAAAAAATTATGAACCTGGACCAAATCATGAATTGAGATTCAAATTCCAGTTTGGTCACGATTCTGATTTTAACCTATTTTAGTTTTAATTTTAACCAATTTTATTTCAGTCTGGTTCTGATTTTAAACTGAAGAGTGGTCATATCTACTATTTATAAATTCTCCATCGTATCAACTTGTCGTGAAGATTGGCTCTCTTTCACTACCTCAAATATGTGATGAAGGTCAAGCTTCTAGGTTCTTCCTTCAATGAGGTTGAACTGACTTAATTCTAGCCAATTCTAGAACATTCCAAGCCCATACAGGTTGGCTAGCCAACCATAGGTAGGTAGAAGCTTTTAGATTAACCTGCAAACTTCTCCAATTGTGGTTCAGTAGGCCTACAGGCTTCAATTGTTTAGTAGAAGGCTCTCCCATCTACCGCGAGACTTTAGAGCTCTCCATAAGTCTCTAAACAATTCAACAATGGTCTATCAACAAGTTTTCACCCTTACAGTGTTGATATCTTATTTGGCATGCTAATGCCTTAGAACTTAGCAAACTCTTACTGACATCTTTGTCTTCCTTGTCAAGCCCCTTGGCTTGGCCCATATGTTCCTCGTTGTAAATTCGCATACCAATCAACTAATTTTTTTAACAGACCTATTGTGTTACTTCTTCAATCAACCAACGAGGTTGATGTTTGTCATTGGCCTTTATTGGCCTAGTCTCTTCGCCACTATGGCAGCCAATTAGCGGGATGTAATATTTTGCTAAGAAACTATGTAGCAGTTTCCGTAGATGATTGTATTTGCTTCACTTTATATATTTTGGTGTGCATATGTGTTTTTTTTTTTTGAGAAAAAATTGTGATGTGTGTGCTTTACTTTTTTTTATCTTTGCATATGTGAAAAATAGTATTTTTTTATTTTCTAATAATTTTATTTTTATTTTTGTGTGTTTTGATTTACACAATTTGTTTTTCATTAGCTGGACAACTTGATTCGCCACTTGGGCTATTTAGATCATGAACTAAATTTCAAGTCTGAATTTTATGCGTAAAACTTTCTCGAGTCAAATTTTGGATAAAACCAAAATCTAATCCAGCCTAAATCGAGAGGATTCCATATCTCATAATCCTTTAGAAGTTCAATACTTTTGAGGGCAGAACCCATCATTGATAATTACTTTAACTTTTGTATTTCACTTGCATGCACTTAACCCACTGAGGATAATGCACTTGGAAAAAAAAAGTGCATGATAGGTCAAATTTTTTAATAAAAAAAAATTGGATTGAATTCTTATTTTTCTTTATCGTTAATTAAAAGATAAAAAATATAAATATTATTTTTTTATACGTACTTTAATCCTAATATTTTGAAATGAACTGGCAATTATAAATCTTACTATTTATATTCTAAACTTATGGATTTAATAACTTATGAAACAAATAAAAAAATTTAACAATAATATTGCTAGAAAAAACACTAATACAAAGCTTAAGACCAAAGACACAAACTATAAGAGCTTGAGCTCAAAGAGATACCAACAATAATTATAAGAGTTTTTTTTATAGAATATTACCAAATAAAATAGAAATGAAATAATTATTTCGCAACATTCTTATCGTTAATTTAAAATTACATGTGAAAGAGTTATTGCATGTAACAACAAATTTATTTCTAATTTAAATTTTAAACATGTAATGATTTGTTATATATAGATGTCAGTCTTTCCAAATTTATGAAGTAAATTTTACGAAAAGCAAAGAATAACACTAGGAAGAAATAGGTAGAAAAGAAAAGCACCTTTCATAATGTCCAAGTATATATCAAAAGTTCATTGAATTATTTCCAAACAATATACTGAAACAAAATGCTATAAAATAATTTCTTACACATTTTACTCTCCAAGTTAAAACTTGAAAGATACAGCCAGACTATAAAATAATCATAAACTCATATAGTTACCTAATTCACTCTATTCCTAATAGTTTCAAAAGTTAGGATGCTAGTTCCAGTTTGGTGCTTCAGCAATATCAGACATACAGATGTTATAAGGAAAGTTATCTTATTATGGTAGTTATTGTATTTTACAAATGTGATTATTCTATCCTAACTGTTATTAGTTAAATATCTATATTCCTATTATAATACTCTTGTATAGATGCCTCTTAATATTAATAGAATATCATCGAGTCTCTAATTCCTTCATGGTATCAGAGTCAAATCATAGATGCATTAATCAAAATAGAAACCCTAGTTGCACCATATCTTCCACTAAAAGCCAAAATATTGATAGTCACAATTCTATAGTTATTGCAGTTATATTAGCGCCAACCCCTTCTTCTCAAATTTCTTCATTTTCAATTTTACCAAATCTTTCACATCAATTAATAATTAAACTTACCAATATAAATTTCTTGTTATGAAAGACTCAATTTTTTCCTAGGGTAATCGATTGTGATTTAGAACATCATCTTGATCGAAATGAACCAATTCCATCACCTAAACTCGAAGATGGCACCCCCAAATACTGTGTTCAAAATTTGGAAATGACAAAATTAGATTGTACTTAGTTGGATCAGTGCTTTAGCTTATGAGGGGTCCTATCACAATTAGTTGGCGTAACAATAGACCACACAAGATGGAATAAACTTGTTTCCACCTATGCATTTAGATTAAAGCCTCATATTCAGGAGTTATGTGCATAATTGCACACTTTGAAGTAGGGCTGAGCACAATTCAGAGCAATTCGAGATTGAGAAATCTTTGGCTCCAAATTGAATTTCGGAGATTTTGAAAATAAAATCTCTAGAACCGAACCATAACAAAGAAATATTCGAATTGTATTTCTCTAATTTTTCAGAGTAATTCGGTTCAGATATTTGGTTCTTGTGGTTTGGATCCGGTTTTATTTGGATATAGAGATTTGGAGATTTGACTCTGTTTTTTAAAATTCTAAATAATAAAATATTATTTAACTATTTTAGCAATAAAAAATCAACTTAAAATTTTTTAATTCAAAACATACAAGATAAAATTATTACAAATATTCAATATTCAATATCCATAATAAAATAAAATAAAATAAAAATATCCAATATCCAATAATAAATTATTACAAATTCAAAATAAAAAAAAACTTAAATGCATAAAAAAATTAAGATGGACAAATCAAAATTTGTCAAACTCCACATGCTTGTTTTGAATATTGAAAATAAATCAATATAACTATATATAATATAAATGTTGAAAATAAATCAATATAATAAAATATAATTTTATATTATTATTGATAAATCAAATATTATTTCGGATATTCGGTCAGGTCTAATTATCTCTGGTTCAGTTTGGTCTAGTTCTCAATTCGGATATGACCTAATCTCCAAAATCATATTATAAAAATCAGTACAATTAAATTCAAAAAAAAAGTTAAAAGTTAATGGAGTTTTTTGGTTTTGGATATTTTAGGTTCGGTTATTCGGATCAATTCAGAGATCTCCAAGATTCTTGCCCAGCCCTACTTTGAAGCATCACAATTTTTCTATTGAGACTTATGTCTTGTGCACCAAAGGAATTGCATGCCCAAGCCTTCAAGTTCAAGTTATCACCAAAGTGAAATTAAGAACTGGAAGAGCCTTTCAACTCATCCCTAAGTCAATTAAAAGGAAAACTAAGGTATATACTTAAACTCAATCTTTTTCAAGTTCAACAACATAACCAACATAATAAACAAATATAAGCCCATTGAAATCAATAGCATGAACTGCTAAGACTCTAACTCTCATTTAAAGGGATTGTAGACACTTAGGATATTACCCCAAATGGCAAGCCTATTAAAAGCCACAAAACTAATTTTCTTTCTTCTTCTTCTCAACTTCTACCTTTCTTATCCTTTATTTTTTAAAGTAATTTTTAAGGAATGTGTGTCTATCCTAATACCTATAAAGGCTAGAATTATAATATGTTATTTTAAGATTTTCTGAGATGTAATTAAATTTCTTGCTTTTATGGATGTCATTGCTATTAAACTCCTCATGTATTGATATAAATGTCATTCATATTTATATTATCATCACTTGAAATAAAATTTTCAAAGTTAAGCTTTCTTTAAAGGGCAATCACTTTTTACTTAACTTGAAAATCTAATCCATAACCCATCATGATTGGTTTAAGACCAGTACTCTTTTAGTTAAAAATATTTTGGAGTCCATTTAAATGAGTTTTTTCTTTAACTTTTTTTCCTAAACAAAATAAATTAAGGTGGCAACTTTTAAAAAATGATTTTTCAAAATAAAGTCACCATTTTCAAAATAAAGGCATTTCTTTTTAAAATAAAAGGTATAATTTTTTTAAATTCATGCTTACTAAACTAAGAGAAAATTGCACGTGATGATTTTGTGTGAAATCAAATCCAAATGAGAATTTTAGCTCCTTTAGCGAGCTGAATTGGTGCTCGAGCAAGGCCTCACAATTGGTGACTCCACTAGGGACTAAATATTTTTAAATGAAAATTAAAATGGATTATTTCAAGTAAGATTTGATTAACCTTTAATTAAACTTTTTATTTTCATGTATCATTAATGCATAGGGTTCTTTACGCTTTACCTTAGTTTTTAGGATACCTTTTCGATAGCAAACAGTATCCACTGGCAACTTTCCTTAGATATATTAGGGGATAGCAAAAACATCCAACTTGTAATGAATCCTCAATCATTATAAAGTGTAATGGACATGCAGCATTGTTGGACTCATGTCAGAATTTTTTATCTGACATTAGGTATATAGCTTTTCTAATGCAAAGGGACCCTTTAGATTAAGCCATCCTTAAGCCCAATCATATAAGGACCATAGACATTTGTCTTTTAGCTGTATGTGCCATAATAATATGACCTTGTTACACCATCATGAAATTTTTTTCATACATGCATATATTCCATCTATAAAACTTAGCTCCTTAGAAAGTCAAATTTTAGGACATCTTACTTTAAACATGAACCTTAGTCATAAAGACTTAACTTTTGGAACACACCATCCTAGCCACAAAGGTTAAACCCATACTTTAGTCACAATAGCTTGAACCTTTGGGGCTATACCGATCCATATAGACCCTTAGCCACATGGCTTACACCTTGTAGGACCATACCCTACCTTAGCTACATGACTTACACTTTTTGGGACCATACCCAACCCTAGCAACATGGCTTATACCTTTTGAGATCATTCCCTACCTTAGCCAAAAGGTTTATGCCCTTTTGATACCATACTTTAGCCACATGGCTTATACCTTTTAGGACCACACCCTACGTTAGCCACATGGCTTACACCTTTTGGGACCGCACCTTACCTTAGTCACATGGCTTAAACCTTTTGAGACCATAACCAACTCTGGCCACATGGCTTACACTTTTTGGGACCATACTCAACTATAGCCGCATGGCTTTTACCTTTTGGGACCATACTTAACCTTAACAACATGGCTTAGACCTTTTGGGACAATATTCAATTATAGCCACATGGCTTACACCTTTTGGGACCATATCTTATTCAAGCCACATGACTTAAACCTTTTGAGACCATACTCAATCCAGACCATTTTAGCCACAGTGATTTAAACCTTTGGACCACATGAACCATAGAAGTTAAACCCATCCTCATGGATCCTAGCCAACCCCCTATGGTTCAAACCACCTTAGCCACAACGTTAATCCCATGAAACTTAGCCGTAAAGAGCTAACCTTACCCCCTAGCCATAAGGGATTAAACCACTGAACCATAACCTCCTAGCCACAAAGGCTCAACCAACCATCAAGTCATGGACCGTACTATGCATCCTTAGCCATGGATCGAACTATGCACCATCCTTAGTCATGGATCAAACTATGCACCATCCTTGGTCATGGATTGAACTATGCAAACAATGGATCAAATCATGCACCATCTTAAACTATGGACTCAAACCATGCACCCTCTACATAACCCATGGACGACATTGTGGAATACAAAAACATCATTACATCTGCCAAAAATGAGAAGCTCAACTAGAAAAACACCACCTGAATTTATTTGTTCTTCTACATTATTATATTGTTCAATTGCAGCTGCCTCACAACTTATATTGCCAAATTTTTATACAAGATAATTGTTGTAATCAACAAGCCAATGTTGTCGTATTTTTATACAAGACACTTGCTGCCACCGACAAGTTCTTCATTGCCAACAAACCTTAATCCAGTTAATAAACAAAATTCATCACAGTCAAGGCGGACCATCTTTTCTTCGAATTTGAACGAGATTTCATACTTCATCGTCCTTCAGATTATGTACTTGGTGTAGAAAAATACAGTGTATCAGTTTATCGGTACAAGCCAAAAGCTCATGTTCGGTTCCTCCATACTAGAAGGTGGCCAACATTATATTTACACAATAATTCAACCTATACAATATCTATATAGTTTAGTTATTAATTAATATTTGACCTAATTTTTACACAACTCTGCGTCAATACCTATTAGATTAACTTAAAAGTACCACCTCCATAAGTTCACAGAGATAACATTTCATTTTTCTGTAATAGAAATAATAAATTATAAATATGCAATTTATATTTTTGAATAACACTGATTCAACATATTAGAATAGTTGTGATTGTTACAATTATACCCTCTTTTTCTCTCTAAAAAAAATCCTCATTTCTATGTATATATTACTGCCCTTTTTATTTTGCTTTGAGTCCTGTCGAATGAGTCATTTTTCCTTTTGAATGCATAATCCCTCATAGTAAGACAAAAAACCCTTGCAACATATCAAAAAGAAAAAGAAGCATAACCCCACAGTTGTTTGTTCATATTATTTTATGCTTGAAAGTCTAATTCAAAATTAGTTTTTTAAAAAAAAACCATACATTCAAATAAATCTGGAGATAATATATGCACTCAAAACAGAAAAGGAAAGAGCTAATATTAGATTTTTAAGCGGTGCTAAGAAACGAGTACCACTACATTCTTGAATGAATATATAAATAAACATGTTCCCCAGCAATTCATAAGTACTATTGAAAATAATTTCATAGATTGTTCCTTGAGATATCTAAAAACATGCCTGCTCAAATCAAGCACACGTCGACCATACAAGAATTGCGGCATGTTTATGCCATATTAACTGTACATGGAGTCTGCCAATTATAAACCCAACCCATTCAGATTCTAACAAGGGAAATTCCAACTACCATATCCCCAAAAAAAGGGATTTCCAGCTTTATAAAGCTTTAATCAGCATCCATTTCTTCGAGTGCAGTCCTGGCAGCAGCCTTAGCTTCCTCTAAGAGTTCATCAGGAACCTGAAAAGCCCCACAATAATGATAAAAACATTTAGGAAAGTTATGTAAACTAGTGCATCCAAATATTGGCATGCAAATACCAAATGGCTCATCCTCCATCACCATAGTCACTCGCATGCTAGCCCCACAAATAGTATCCTTTCTCTATTTTAATGGGAAGTTATGAAAAATAGTGCATCCAAATATTGGATTGCAAATGTCATAACTTGCAACAAATTTCTTCAACTGCCGGAACAACTGAGGCATTTTTATACTGAGACTATTATTCAATCAAAGTAGAAACCTCCGTTTTTAAAGTTTATACTCTTACCACAGACATGATCAACAAAAAAAGGGAACAGATATTACCTTCTGATGCTGTCTCTTTGATTCATCACAAACCCAACTCATTTCCAGTTCAAACGCCTTGTCCTTTGCTTCATCATGCACCTTGTAAATGCTGCTCAAACAAAATGGAAAAGTTACAACACACGAAGAACTAGTAATGAAGTACTGGCACGCAAGCACATACATTCACATAGAATATGAAGCTAATGAGAGCTCAAATTTTCTATGATGATAAATATTTGGGCTTGCAATCATGAGCCTAGAGATTTTGAATATAAAGCAAACCATTGTAAGCAAAACTGCCAAACTATTCTGCTTTTAGACTGGATCTTCATTTGATAGGCATCACTCAGCAAAAACCAACTTGGGAAAATGAAAGGGATTATAATTACTATAAAGAGCAAGAAAAAGGAAAAAACTGAAGTATCTTTAGCTTGGGTCAAGTCTTTCTCAAATATTTTTCTCATTTTAAATGAATGTAATTTCCAATTTTTCCCTGTTTACTTATTCTCGACTTAGGATATTGCAACTAAACACAGATTATAAGGCCGACCTTTCAAGATCATCTAATAAATTGTCAAATGATTTACCTTGCAGCATTGAAAATTAAGATTAGTTCCAGTTTCATATTTCCTGATCTTAAGAACATAATTTATTTGAAAAGAGAATAGGAATCAAAAGGAATTTGAGAGAGAAATATGCGGTGAAGAAACAAAAATCAACAGAAACACTCATGGAATGCCACATAATTCAAAAAGAGAGAAACAAAAAAAAAAATTATTCAGCATGGCAGGAGGCAACCGTTACATTTTGGCTACTTCAATAACCCCTTCCCGGCATGTCATTTCAGAAAGCTTCAACTTCTCAATTTCTCTGTCCACAGCATTCATTGAATTGTTAGAAATCAAAAAGGAATCGACGCAAAAAATGACAATATGCAGTTTTAATATGACAAACAAAGCATTGTGTTGAAAGTAAAACAAAGATGTTGCTATCTTAGTTCAATAACTGGTTTGATATGAGCATATTCCAACCAAATTTATATACTTTGGTAGCCCCCGTGTCCATCATTATATATCAAATTTGACAAGAAATATTTTATACCAAATTTGACAAGAAATATTCACCCAAAAAAAGGAGCATACATGAAGCACAAAATTATTGCTATTATGTGATGAATACCATGATAACTTGGCTAACTAAATTCAAAATCAGGAAAAAAGAAAGTGATAACTTACGTTTTAGAAGCTTGCTTTCCCTTCCCAATAGCCGCACCAAAATATCTCTATATCATTTTTTTTTTGAAACACAAATATAAGTTGTAAGAACTCCAAAGAACACAACTATCAAATAGTCACCAAGTAATGGCAATTAGCCAATTATCAACAAACCAAATAGAAAATTATATAGAAAGAAGCAAAAAAAGATATAGCTTTATTTGGGTAAATCAACGCACATATGATATGCCAGATGGCTCAACCATGTACAATTGTGGTCCATCTCTGTCATAACCACCAAGAATTACCCCACAACCGAATGGCCTGTATCATTAACAACTTTTATGTGCTTTTTCTGAAGTGAGAATAGTTGAACTGAAATGCACAATTTAAGTATATCTGGTTTCCTTACCTAAGCCACCAGTAAAGGGTGCATAAATGCACATAACTAGCAACGCGTTCAGCAAGTTCCTTCACAGGAATGGCTTCACCATAAACACTAACAATCAGGAAAAGAGAACATTTAAGCTTAAACCTGGGGCCCAAGAAAAATTTAAACAATAGCATATTCAAGCATGGGTGGCATGTATGCAAGCACTGAGACTTAAGTTTGTAGCCTATCCCAAATGTATCCATTGCTAGAAATGGTAACCAGAATTGCAACTATCTAATGTTTTATTTCAAATATTCAAGTGGATTTTAGAATGAGAATCAAGATATATGGTTTGAACAACCAACCTTTCATAATTGGTTGCCTCAGACTTTGCTCTTGCAACAATTTGTCTACCATCAGCTGCTAAACCAGCAACAGCCTAATATTTGAAGATAGATAAACAGATGGAGAGCAAGAATCAGAAGCATAAAATGCACAAGCAGCGTAACATTCTTGCTCAAATTGTTGAGTTTAAGACCTAACCAAGTTGATCCTTATGTATATTAACAAAGTGAAAAAATGAAAACATAACGAAAAAACCAAAAGACCACAACATAGGGGCTAGCCTTATATTTAAGGCTCATAGGAAATAAATTAACATCCAGAGTATATAAAAGGTCTTCTTGTAAGCTTTTGACAGCATCTTATCTTTGAAATATTGCTTCCCACAAAATCTGAGAATTTAATTAAAAATGAGAGTTCTTTCCACATTTCTATCCCTTATGCCTCATTTGAATGGAAGCACAACCGACGTGTGGTTTACACATTCTGAGATAGAATCACTAAGAAATGCATGTTGATGTCATTGTACTTATAAGTTTTAAGTGAAAGAACATATTATAGCGAGTCATAAGTGAAGTGGTGGTGACTTTGTATTTTTTCCTACAACCCAAATGGATTGCAAGACATTTAATATTTTGCAAACTGCACCACACATTTGGTTTATGGACAACAGAGAACTATATTCAGGTACCAAAGCAAGTAATGCATATAGCAAAACAGAAAGAGGTACATTATCAAGTAGTATTTGCACAACAATCATCACTAAGGTGTACTCGAGTTAGGCAATATTTACATGCTTCAAACAAATATATATATGTTGCACAAAAACATACAAGAACTTAATTATAAAGATGCCATATGCCACACTTATATTAGTTACATAAAATATCTACTAGGTCAGAAGAGCGTGAAGATTTTTCCTTCTTGAAATCTAACAAATGAGACAAATAACACATATCTAGTTTTGATTCACCATAGTTCTCAGAAGAAAATACTATTTGTTTCTGTCCATGCCTAAATGCATATCAATCCATCATAATCCAAAAATTTGAATCAGCAAATCAACCATAACTAGATAGGTGATGGCCCATCCGCTAAGTCAACAAAACTTAAATAGCACAAAAATTTAAATTAATCTCAAAGGCAAAAGGCAAACAGTACCATGCCAGAATGCCGATGAACAGAGTGGATTCTCCTATTGGAACCCGGCAACATCATTTTAGATGCTATAAGTTTCTCCACACCCTAAATTCCAAAACAAAATCACAATTACAATTCTAAAATGCATGTAAAAATTCCAAATCTTATAATTAAAACATAATAACTAAACTTACCATAACAATCCCGTCCTTACACTTGATTCCAATAACAGTCCTGCAAAATTTTTAGAAAAAAAAAACAAAAAAATGACAACTGATTTTGAAAAAAAAAACCTAATGCTGCTAAAGAATTGCGTTAGCTTTCACTAAGCATACTTCAAAATCAAATCTTATAATTAAAACGGTAGTAAAAGAATAGTTAAGCACACTATTTTTTCTCAGCAAACAAACAGAAAAAAATATATATAAAAAGAAAGTGAAGAAGAAGATACCCGCTGTTATCGACGGCTTTGGCAGCATATTCGATCTGGAAAACACGGCCATCGGGAGAGAAAGTAGTGACTGAGAGATCGTAACCTGTTCCTATGCTACTCATCGTTTTAGCCGTTGATTTGCTTCTTCGTTATGTGTATGTATTCGTATGACAGCGAGCTTTCTTCGATCTCAAGACAGAAAAAAGGAAGCGGAGGGCAGAGTGAAAGTAAGGTGTTTGATTGTGGGCCGGGCTGAGATCTTATGAAACAAGATTGGTTCTGTTAGATTTTGGGCTGGACTGTGACTGCTTTGGCCCATGAGCTATATGAAGGGGTTCTTTAGAAAGAGGAAATTACACGGGACGCCGTATTTTAGTGTCCTTTTTCAAATGGAGTTGGATTTTTTTTTCAATTCCTTTTATGCACGATCATTTTTTTACGCCGTATTTTTTTCAACATTGATTTTTTATTATTTTTTCATTTTTTGTTTTATTTTTATTTATATTTTTTTATTAAAAAATAATTTTTTTATATTATATTTTCACAAATACATAACATACACACAATATTTATCAAACATCTATAAATTATAATATTTATATAATATCCACAAAATATACACAAAATATCTATCAAACATTAATAAAATATCTACCAAACATATACAGAATATTGACCAAATATCTATAAAATTTATTTAATATTTTTTAACTTTAATTTTATATTCACACAATATATAAAACAATATTCATATAATATTTATATAATATACACACAACATCTATCAAATATCTATATTAAATAATATACGTCAAATATATACACAGCATCTACAAACATCTGCATAACAAAATTAATATTTTTAAACTTTTTATATTTATAATATGCAAATTTTATTTAAAAATAAATTTAATAATTTTTATTAATATATTTTTTTATTATTTTTATGAGTATTATTTATTATTTGTAATCAAAATTAAAATTAAAATTTTTTTCTTTATAAAAATGAATACATTTTATATGTTGTAAATATAATTTAAAATATTAATTTTTATTACTTTATTAAAATATTTTTATTTAATAGTAAAATTTAAAAAATAAGATGAAAATTAAAGTATAATATTAATTATAGTGAGAGATGAGGTATTTTAAAAAAAATCTTTATTTTAGTAAAAAATAAAATATTTTTAAAAATTTATTCTAACTTTTTTTAGAACTATATATATTTTTGTGCAATATTTTTTTAAAAAAAAAGTTTAGTTTTTTTTTGGATTGTTCCCTTTTACAAAACTATCCAAAAAAAAAATTATACCATTTACTGTATTTGAACTTTCAACTTCATTTCTACTTCTCTTAAATTTTTATTTTCATGTTTAACCTTTTTTTTTTTTACGTTATTTTCATTTTTTTTTCAAAAATATGATTTTCTTTTTTTTAGTCATTTCACTTTCTTTCTTTCGGTTTTTTTTTTTTTTTTTTTTTTTACATTTGGGAGGTATGGTTTCATTCTTCTTAAACTATTAATCTCCTTTGTCGGTATATTTATTTTTGAGTTTCAACAGTTAATCTACATTTTTCTTTCATGTTCTCTTTGTTTTCAGTTAGTGGATTTGTTAGAATTAATTTTATATTATTAAAATTAATCCTCTAATTAATTATAAGTGTGGACTAAATATATTTAAATATTAAATATGTATTGCAGTTAAATTAGGATAGTCAAATTGAAGTTTTGATCAAATTAAGATTGTTGACTATTAAGGTGTCCTACTCGTAATATGATTATAAGTGTATAGACTATTAAGTAATTTCTATTTTGTTGAAGGACCAAAATAGAAATTAATCAATTTATTTAGTTATAAATAAGGGGTCGTGGTCTCCGGAGAAACGTAACAATTTTATAGAATATTACGTTCCTTCAGTAGTGCTTCCGCATAACCTAAAGTGTGTATCTCCTATAGACGACATACCCCAAAATCGTCTTCAGCATCAACATACGATGATGTCAGGTACGCAATTCTGCCCTTTGCAATTTAATTTGAACAATCTAGTGATCTATGCATATTTTAGGTTTTAGGAAAATTAAGTTTTCTTCCCCTTTCAATTGGTATCAAAGCCCTATGCTAGGTTGCTAGATTTTTCTATTAAATTGCGGTATTGATTATTATTTTGATTCTAGAAAATTAATTCGGTGATTGTAATTTTCTAGAATTAATTTGGAATCGAATTTAGTAATCTGAAATCAATTTTGGTTTGATTTATTTTTTGGTTAATTAATCAATTTAATTAATTTAAAATAAAAAAACTGGAATATTTTGGAATTAATCAGACTTTGAATTTTCTGTATTTTTTTTCTGAAATCAAAAATTTTTTTAATTTTTTTTTGAAATAATTAAAAAATAAAAAAAATTTGGAAACTGTTCTTCACGAAGAACAATTTTGATTTGGGCTATGAGATTTTGATCGATTTTGATGGTATTTTAGGTCGAATTTGGACCGGCGGTGGCGTAAATGAGGCCTAACACCCTCATACGGTGGTCACCGGCGGTGGAGAGCAGTGGAGAACGGTAAAAATCGTTCAGCCGGTGTTGCGATTTTGCGATTTTGTGTTTTTCAGGCGATTCATCGTCGTTCATCGCCAACAGAAGATGGTCGGAGGTTGTTCGGTGCTCGAGCAACTATCTAGAGGCTGTCACCGGCGGTGGACGGCGCTGGATCGAAAATTGGAGTCGGCGGCGATGAAGCGTTCTGCTTCGGTTTGGAGACAATGACCTCGCTCGAAAACGACACCGTTTTGAGCCAAAGCGCTGCGTTTGGAGCAGTGTGCAACCCTAGCTCAAAACGGCACCGTTTTGATCCAGAACGGTGCTTTTTGAAGAAGCAAACCGCGCGTCTTTGGACCGGGCTAAAGCGAAAATAAAAATATATTTTTAATATTGCAAACAGGTCCTCCAACTTCTGATAATCCGATTTTGACCCAAAAAGTTTTGTAATTCCTGTTTTCACCCACAAAACTTTTAATTTATTTAATTTTTAGCCCAAAATTTTCTGTTTATTTATTTTTGGCCCAAATATTTTTTTTATTTTATTTTTATTTTAATTAATTAATTAAAGTTTATTTTTATTGCAATATTTGATTGAGTTTAAATTTAATTAATATAAATATTGCAATCAATTTATTATAATTTGAGAATTTTATTGAGTTTAAATTTTGATATTTTAGTCCTGACTGTGTCTAATATTTTTAATAATAAATTAATTGAAGCAAAAAGTCGCCAAAGTGACTTCTATTGTGTAAATTGATTTATTTGGTATATTAGACAGGTGTATTAAAATTCATTGCGAGTAGTAAACCGGCCTAAAGAAAGGTTGCTATCTGGCTAAATTGAGAATATATGTACAGTGATAAATATGTGATAATTATTATGTTTTCATCCATGTGGATAATAAATCCGCCCAAAGGAAGATTTAATATTTGACAGAATTGAATTGTCAATATTTGATTGCTGCATTGAGATGCCAATTACAGTTAATGTTTTATATCCAAAGATGAAAATATTAATATTGTGCTGGTATCTTGTTTCCATTATTTGAACTCTATTATTGTTTGTTTTAATTATTTTATGGATAGTGAGCTTATGTTAATTTTTGTCACTTTCTATGATGTCAGCTAGCATGCCGTATAATCCTAACACTATCCCTATGCTTGAAGGGTCAAACTTTGGTTCATGAAAATCAAGCATCATGATTTATTTGGGTTGTATGGACTTAGACCTTGAGTTCAGGATGGACGAACCTGCTCCTCTTACTGAAGTGAGCACAGATGCTCAGAGGGTTCAGTATGAGAAGTGTGAGCATTCTAACCGCTTAGGTCTTATGATCATGCAGCAGGAAATCCCAAAACATGTTCGAGGAGCCATTTCTGCTGAGGAAAGTAATGCTAAAAACTATTTTACTGAGCTGGAGAAGGTCTATGTCAAAAATGACAAGGCCGAAGTGGGGATGCTTTTAGCAAAACTCACCTCCATAAGGTATATTGGCAATGGTAGTGTTCGGGAGCATATACTGAGCATGTCCCAAATAGTCAAGAGGCTAAAGGTCCTGGATTTGGTTTTACCAGATGACCTGTTAGTCCATCTAGCTTTGAATTCTCTTCCACCACAGTATGGGCAGATCAAGACTTCATATAACTGCCAGCCGAGCAAATGGACTCTTAACGAGCTTATTGCTCATTGTGTGGATGAGGAGGAAAAGTTATTGGCTACTAAGAGGGAGAGTGCTCATCTAGTCTCTTCAGCAGATAAGGGCAAGAACAAGAAAAGAAAGAAGACTGCTGAGAATAAGACTACTAATAAAGGTCCCGTGCAAAAGAAGCCTAAGGAATTAAAATGCTTCTTCTGCAGCAAGTCTGGACACTTAAAGAAGGACTGTCCTAAATATGCCACATGGCGTGTCAAGAAGGGTAAGTACCTTGTTTTAGTCTGTTCTGAGGTTAATTTAACTTCAGCTCCTAGAAACACTTATTGGATGGATTCTGGTGCTACCGCTCACATAAGTGTTTCATTGCAGGGTTGCCTGAGTACCGAAAGCCAACTGACGGTGAAAGATACGTCTATGTGGGAAATGGCGATCCGGTGGAAGTGGAGGCAATTGGGCATATTAGATTGTATCTAAGAACTGGATGTTTTTTGGATCTTGTAGATACTTTTGTTATTCCGACGTTTAGACGGAATTTAATTTCTGTTTCTTATTTGGACAAATCTGGTTTTACTTGTTCATTTGGAGACAGTTCATTTACTTTATCTATAGATTAAAAAATTTTTGGTACTGGCTTCTTAAATGCATGTGATAATCTATATATGTTGGATATTAATGATTATTATAATGAAACCCTGTAGGTTAGTACTATAGATACCAAAAGGAAGCGAAATATAGATAATTCAGCTGAACTTTGGCACAGACATTTGGGTCACATATCCAAATCTAGAATAGAATGTCTTGTGTCAGATGGTATCCTAAACACACTTGATTACACAGATTTGGACTCCTGTGTTGAGTGTATTAAAGGTAAACAGACTAAACAAAAGAAACTAGGTGCCAACAGATCATCAAACATCTTATAATTGATACATACGGACATCTGCGGTCCATTCCCTACAGCAACAAGGAATGGCCAAAGATACTTCATATCATTCATAGACGATTACTCATGTTATGGGTATCTATATCTCATTCATGAGAAATCTGAGTCTCTGGACGTTTTCAAATCTTATAAGGCCGAAGTTGAAAACCAACTCGGAAAGAAGATTAAATCTGTTAGATCTGACCGTGGAGGTGAGTACTATGGCAGATATGACGGTTCGGGTGAACAACGTCCAGGACGATTTGCTATTTTCCTACAGGACTGTGGTATAGTCCCTCAATACACCATGCCTGGTACACTCAGCATGATTGGTGTATCTGAGAGGCGTAACAGGACTCTTATGGATATGGTAAGGAGTATGATTAGTCATTCTTCCTTGCCTGAGTCTTTGTGGGGAGAAGCATTGAAAACAGCAGCTTATCTTCTTAACAGAGTACCAACTAAAGCAGCTACAAAAACACCTTATGAGCTTTGGACTGGACGTAAGCCAAGTCTAAAGCACCTTCATGTTTGGGGATGTCCTGCTGAGGCTAGGCCTTATAGGCCTAATGAGACAAAATTGGACTCCAAAACTGTTAGTAGCTAATTTGTTGGTTATTATGAGCGATCTCGGGGTTTTAAGTTTTATAATCTTACTTCCAGATCTATTTTTGAGATGGAAATTGCAAAATTCTTTGAGGATGTTGAGTTTGGGGGGAGAATTAAGGTTAGAAACATTGTCTTTGAGGAGGGATCGAGTCAGGAACACTCAGTGTCGATTCCCATCATTGCTCCTAGCAGTGTTCTGGTTCCTATGCCTGTCACTGTTCCAGAAGCACATCAAGTTCCAATACAAAATAATGTTGAACAACTTCCTCATTAGGATGAAGAAGTCATTCTTCCTCAAGTACAAGCTCAACAACCTCAAGAATTTGAGCCAGAACCTGTGCCTTTAAGGAGTTCCACTAGAGAGAGAAGAAATGTTATTCCAGATGATTATGTAGTATATCTTCAGGAACATGAGGACGCTGTAGACATGGTGGAAGATGATCCAATCAGCTTTCATCATGTCATACAGGATCCCAACTCTCACAAGTGGATTGAGGCAATGGGTGAAGAATATAAATCTATGCAAGATAATCAAGTTTGGGATCTTATCCCGTTACCTGAAGGAAAGAAACTTATTGGTTGCAAATGGATATTTAAGACCAAGAGGGATTCTAATAGTAATGTGGAAAGATATAAGGCTCGTCTTGTAGCTAAAGGCTTCAATCAGAAAGAAGGGATTGACTATAAAGAGACCTTCTCTCCGGTTTCATCGAAGGACTCTTTTAGGATAATCATGGCTCTAGTTGCACATTTTGATCTTGAGTTACATTAAATGAATGTGAAGAGCAGCCAAAAAACTTTGTATTTGGAGACCCAAAGCGACTGGTATGCAAATTAAAGAAATTCATTTATGGACTCAAGCAAGCTTCTCGTCAGTGGTACTTCAAGTTCCATGAAGTAGTTGTCTCTTTCAGTTTTGAGACAAATGCTGTGGAAGATTGTGTGTATCACAAGTTCAGTGGGAGTAGGTTTATCTTTTTGGTCTTATATGCGGATGACATATTGCTTGCTACTAGCTGTAAGGACTTGCTGCACGAGACCAAAGTCTTTCTCTCAAAACACTTTGAGATTAAAGATTTAGGTGAAGCTTCTTTTGTATTAAGGATTCAAATACATCGAGACCGTACTCGAGGTATTCTTGGATTATCACAAAAGGGCTATATTGAGAAAGTGCTCAAGAGATTTTGTATGCACAACAGTAGACCAATTGATACCCCAGTTGTTAAAGGAGATAAATTCAGTCTTGATCAGTGTCCAAAGGGTGAACTTGAGATTCAGGAGATGCAGAAGATTCCTTATGTGTCAGCAGTTGGGAGTCTGATGTATGCTCAAGTTTGCACTCGTCCAGATATTTCATTCATAGTTGGCATGTTAGGATGATATCTCAGCAATCTAGGAATGGATCATTGGAAAGCAACCAAAAGAGTCTTGAGATATCTTCAGAGAACGAAGGGACATATGCTCACATACAAGAGATCAGATCAGCTTGAGATCATTGAGTATACTGATTCTGATTTCGCGGGATGCCAAGACAGTCAGAAATCCACTTCAGGCTACATATATCTCTTGGCTGGTGGTGCTATTTCTTGGAAGAGTATGAAACAAACTCTAGTAGCTACCTCCACCATGGAAGCAGAATTTGTAGCTAGCTATGAGGCATCTAATCAAGCAATCTGGCTGAGAAACTTTGTCACAGGGTTGTGCATTGTGAGTGGTATTGAAAGCTCATTAAAGTTATATTGTGATAATAACTCAGCAGTTTTATTCTCCAACAACAACAGAAGCTATTCTCGATCGAGACACATTGGGATAAAGTTTCTGGCTATGAGGGAGAGAGAGTACAGAGTGGACAGATATCCATAGAGTATATTGGAATGAACTCCATGATTGCGGATCCACTCACTAAGCATGTGATACCGAAAGTTTTTCATGAGCACACTGCTCATATGAGTGTCACATTATTTGAGACTATTTAGTTTCAGTGGGAGTTTGTTCATTATGGTTACATTATATTTGTGTATGCTCTATTTTGTAATGTATATATTTTGTTATTTACACTCAATTTCTGCAGAAAATAAAGTATTTATTTTGTTATACTCTGTATTATTATTGATTGATCTCACTAAAGTGTGACCAGTTGGAAACAGACATGATTAGATCACATTATATATGTAGTTTCCATGCTACACTTCTATTATTGATCTATGTCATTTGAGAGTATTGGTAATGTGATTGATAGTGGTTTGAGTCACGATGAATTTGGCGACTGGCCCTTCAGTCCTTTATCGATATAATCAATGGACGAGATTGTTTGAGGCACCTTCAATATGACTGCTTTTATGAGCTTATTAAGGTATATACATTTACATTTAATATATGTTAGCCCAAGTGGGAGATTGTTAGAATTAATTTTATATTGTTAAAATTAATCCTCTAATTAATCATAAGTGTGAGCTAAATATATTTAAATATTAAATGTGTATTGCAGTCAAATTAGGATAGTCAAATTGAAGTTTTGATCAAATTAGGATTGTTGACTATTAAGGTGTCCTACTCGTAATAGGATTATAAGTGTAGAGACCATTAAGTAATTTCTATTTTGTTCAAGAACCAAAATAGAAATTAATCAATTTATTCAGTTATAAATAAGGGGTCGTGGTCTCCGGGGGAACATAACAATTTTAGAGAACATTACGTTCCTTCAGTAGTGCTTCCGCATAACCTAAAGTGTGTATCCCCTGGAAGACGACATACCCCAGAATCGTCTTCAGCATCAACATACGATGATGTCAGGTACGCAATTCTGCCCTTTGCAATTTAATTTGAACAATCTAGTGATCTATGCATATTTTAGGTTTTAGGAGAATTAAGTTTTCTTCCCCTTTCAGGTTAGTGGGTTGTAGTTTTTTCTTCATTTTCTCTTTATTTTCGATTAGTGGGTTTGTAGGTTTCTCTTCCATTTAATGGTTCACATTTCTTCTTCAGGTATTCTATTATATAGAACATCGTCATGATTATCAAGCTTATGAAAAGATCCGCAATGGCTAAAAAATGAGTAAAAGGGCTGGTAAATGGATTAATGGTTCTGTGAAATAAGTACTTTTTTCCCTTTTTTTTTGTTTCATATTTGTTGTTTTTGATTATTTATTTATATATTTTGATTGTTTACTCTTCTGAAGTATATTGTTGTAGAAATATTTTTTTTTGTTTATGGGTATTTATATATATTTCTTTTATTGTTATTTTTTTATCTACAAGTTATATATCCGAAATTATTCAAAACATACATTACATTTTAGTGTATATATAAATATTTTTTTATAGTTATTGATATGATGTTCATCCTATGTGTGAATTTATATAGTACATATATGTCAAATAGGTAGTCATATAATGTTTTATATTGTTATTTGTGTTTTATGTATCACATATTTATATGTGACATATATGACTAAGTGGAGATATAAATATTTTTTATGGTTATTTATCTGATGTTCATCATATGTTTGGAGTTATATGGGACATATATGACATATAAGTTGTCATATAAATTTTTATATGGTTATTTATGCTTTATATATTGCATATTTGTAAGTATATGTAATATGTATGATATATAAGTACTAATATAAATGTTCTGCATGGTTTTTTATATTGTATTCTTCATATTTATTTGCTAATATGGTCCATAAATGACATAAAAGTGGGAGTTTACATATAATAATTATGTATGCTGATTTTTTTTTTATGTTTTTTTGCAGGAATTGATACCTAAAAACGAGGATGATGTATTTTGCATTGCAAAGATTGGGTGTGAGTTGAATTACAAAGTTATTAACAATTTAAAAGTGTTTTGTCTTCAAATCAAATTGATTTGTTCCGTGAGACCACTTTTTGATTTTTGCTAGATGTGCCTCTTTTAAATGTCAAACCCAATTTATTCATTTTTTGTTATTGAGCAAGGTAAAGCATCTTAATCTAAAAGAGATGTTATTTGATATTAATAGTGTTAAATTGATTTTTGGTTTCATGAGTTTATTTTGATATCTAGTTTAAAATGTGATGATAACTGAAATAAGTTTTATATGCCAAAGAGGATAATGAGTTAACATCCACTTATTTTGGTGGAAAGATAAGAATTTGTAAGCTTGATGTTGAAGTTTTTTTTTAAAGAAAGAATGGAGATGTGATGAAGATGTTGTTAAGATTGTTGTATTGTATGTTCTTCATCTATTCCTTTTGTCATCTCCTAAGGATAAGTTAATTCTAAAAGAAATATTCGAATATTATTGATAGTGATAATTACTTTGAATATTCTTTTGGTGTGAATATTTTTTTATCTTACTATCAATAATTTGAAACAAAAATTTAATAGAAAAATTAAGAAGGGGACTAGTAAGTCTTATAGGTTAATTGGATTCTCACTTGTACGCCAAACATGGTTTTATGAGTGTTGCCCATTGGTTATGGGCAAGTTTGCTATAAGAATTTATAATGAATTTCCTAATTTGTTGATCTTTTAAAACTTATCCTCATTTTAAGGATCTTCAAGAATGCTTTTTTTCTTGTTTCAGAGATATGTATTTGTTATGATGTTGTATATTTTGTTTATTCTTTATTATTTGTTATTTTTTATATGTTTTTAATTTTTTGCAATTGAATTTGCAAAATCTTTATCCTAATGAAGAAGAGATGAAGAAGTTGCAGTTGCTAAATTCTTTAATGTTTTAGAGTATAAAAATGTTGATGAAGGTGATTTTGTGGGTGATAATGTAAAGAGAATGGATATTGATGATGAAAATGATAATGATATTATTGGTAATAAGACTGCTGATGTTGAGATTGAGAAGGAGAGGAGTAAGAATGATGAATTTTCAAGCCATTTTGTAAAGAAAAAGTTCAACAATTATGTAAATGAATCTCTTAATAAATTGTAGGAGGAAACAAAAAATGTTTCTACTAAGCAAGATAAAATGCAAAATAATTTCAATTTTATAAAGAAAGAATTTAATTTAATGAAGATATTATTTGAGAGTAAAATGATGGATTTTTTTATTTTTTGGTTGGTATTTCAAAGAAGTTTATTTTTTATGTACTTCTATATTTCTTTTATGTTTTTTTTTTGTATTTTTTATTTATGAGTAATGTTTTTTAATTCCTTTTTTTTCTTTTTTTTTTTGGAAGGCTAATGTTGATAATGATGGTGAAGAAGATGTTGAATGTATTTATAGTGATGGATCTTATGATGTTAAAGATGAGAATGAAGTGTATGAGATATATACTATTGCATTTTATATTTTTTATATTTTTTTTATTCCACTGCAATTTATCATATATATTTATTTATATGTAACATATATATATGTTATATAACTAAATATATAACAATCATGTACTGTTTTTTCTGTATAATCCATTACATATATCTACTTACATGTAGAATATATGACATATAATTAAACATAAAATAGTTATGTACTACTATATCTCTTCAATCTATCACATATATCTACTTATATCTAACATATATAATTTATAAGTTAACATATAACAATTATGTACTGTTATATATCTGCATTCTATTACATATATCTACTTATATGTAACATATGTCATATAAATAAATATATAACAGTTATATATTAATTATTCTTGTGCAATCCATCAGTTAGATCTACTTATATCTAAAGTATATATTATATAACTAAACATGTGATAATTATATATTATTATATGTCTGCAATCCATCACATATATCTATTTATACGTTATATATATTTCATATAATTGAACATATAATAGTCAAGAATATGATTTTAAAATATTCATATAGAAGACATGTAGAAGCTTTATATATTTTGTTTTGTTTTATATGTTATGTATATATTTTTTCTTTGTTGTGTTGTATATGTTTTATATGTTATTTGGTTTTTGTTTTTTATTTAGATAAAAGAGAGAAGTGTTGGAAAGGATGGACTTGATGGTATGGATTTTGAAGGTGGGGTTTTTTATTTTAAAGAGAGTGATGGTGTTGTGAAAGATAGTGTAGACTTTGTTAATAAGATTGTTTCTGATGTTCTAAATGATGTTTCAACTATAAATGTTGGAGGTGATATTGATGTTAAAAGTGTTGATGGTATTGATAAGAATATTATTTCTGATGTGGTATTTGATGATGCTAATGTTGGTAATCTTACTATAGATGTTAATATAGTAGTTGTTGATGTTAAATTTGGTGATATTAAATTAGTTGATGGTGAAGTTAAGGATGATGGTAATAAGAACATAACTGATATTGGTAGTATTAATGTTCTTATAATTGTGTGTTAATAAATAGAATGTTTATGAAGTTAATGTAGATAATGTTAGGGCCCCGTAATAAAATAACGAAAATAATTACGATGCCAGAAAAATAAAATAAGCACACAAGAGATTTACGTGGTTCACCCTTAATTATTTGGGCTACGTCCACGGGACCAACTTCAAATATTTTTCTTCCACTATTAAAAATAGTAGGTACACAGAGAGAATTTTATAAAAAAAATAGTAGCACTTAAGTGTTTCCCAAAAAAACCCTAAAAAATTATAAACCTTACTATTTTTCACTCTCCCAAATTTTAGGACCCTTTTCCTAAAACTACACACTCTTTCACATATTTATATTTTATCTGTGAGCTCTCTCTTCTTCCTTGAAAAAACTGAAGCAAAACACCTCAATTTATAGGAAAAATTGAAAGTGTCTTTGCCTTCAATCACGGTGCAAATTTGCACATCAATATTCAAAACTGGCTGTTCAACAGCCTTAAACTTTGACCATTTCCTTTTCAAGCTTTTCGGTGCCTACTTTGTTGATTTTTGTGTTTTGTCTTTTTTTTTCTTTTGGTTGAGCTGGACCAACAAATTCTCCCCCTCCAGCTCCAACCGTCATATACTGGAGGAGGTCTTGATCGGCTCTTTAACGGGAGCCCATCCAGGTTAATCCGACGCACAATTCGAATTTTTCCTTTGGAACAACTTTCGTCAACATGTCAGCAGCATTCTTATCTGTGTGAATCTTCTACAACTGGAACTGCTTCTCTTCAATAGCAAGTCTGAGCCAATGGTATCTCACATCAATGTGTTTCGTCCGTGCATGATACATAGTATTCTTGCTCAAGTCTAATGCACTTTGACTATCGCAATAGACTATATATCCTTCCTGCTGCACGCCCAATTCTTGAAAGAATCATTTTAACCAAAGCATTTCTTTTCCTGCTTCCACTGCAGCAACGTACTCTGATTCGGTCGTTGATAGGGAAACACACTTTTGTAATCTTGACTGCCATGAAATAGCTTCCCCTGAGAATGTAAATAAGTAACCTGATGTAGATTTTCGTTCATCAAGGTCACCGGCCATATCTGCATCTGTATAACCAACAAGTACAGACTTTCCACCTCCAAAAGTTAAACATAACTTTGAAGTTCCTCTTAGGTATCTGAAGATCCACTTTACTGCTTCCCAATGAGTCTTCTAGGGATTTGACAGAAATCGGCTCACAACACCAACTGCATGAGCGATATCTGGTCTCGTACACACCATTGCGTACATTAAACTTTCGACCGCTGAAGAATATGGAACATCTAACATATCTTCCTTATTTTTATCTGTTGATGAGTAGGATTTCTTACTCAATTTGAAGTGTGCGGAAAGTGAAGTGCTAACTGGCTTAGCATTCTTCATATTGAACCTCTCTAGAACTCGTTCAATATATTTCTCCTGCGATAACCACAATCTGCAGGACTTTCGATCTCGGATAATTTCCATTCCAAGAATTCACCTTGCCGATCCCAAATCCTTCATGTCAAACACCTTTGACAAGTCACTCTTTAACCTGCTAATCATGTCTGCATCTGATCCAACGATTAGCATATCATCAACATATAAAAGAAGGATGATAAATTTACCATCAAGGTATCTCTGGACATATACACAAGGATCTGCATCTGTTCTTCTGTATCCTTATTTTACCATGAATGAATCAAACTTCTTATACCATTGTCGCGGTGCTTGTTTCAACCCATACAAGCTCTTTTTCAAGCGACAAACCATGTCCTTCTTTCCCTTGACCTTGAAACCCTCTGGCTGTTCCATATAGATCTATTCTTCTAAATCCCCATGCAAGAATGCGGTCTTTACATCAAGCTGCTCCAACTCAAGATTCAAGCTGGCTGCTAAACCTAGCACAACTCGAATAGAACTCATTTTCACAACAAGTGAAAAATCTCATCAAAGTCGATACCTTTCTTTTGAGTAAAGCCTTTGACGACCAATCGAGCTTTGTATCTCACTAGGTTGCCATCATCTTTCTTCAATTTGTACACCCATTTATTCTTGAGTGTTTTCCTCCCTTTTGGAAGTTTCACCAGCTCGTACGTCTCATTCTTCTTTAAAGAATTCATCTCTTCTTGCATGGCCTTTATCTAGCAATCTTTATCTCTGTAAGACTGCACATCTTGGAAGCTCTCTGGATCCCCCTCATCAGTAATCAAAATATAATCAAAACTAGAATACCTTGTAGATGGTTGGCGTTCTCTAGTTGACCTTCTCAACTAAGGTTCAACTTCTTCTGGTGGAATGGGGTTCTCTGGCTCCTCCTGCTCAACACCCTCTGTATCATCATCTACAGTGGTCTCTTGATCCCCTGTGACTGGCTCTTCTGTTTCTTCTTGTTCTAATTCTGGCATTCCTTCTCTTATGGCATCATCTGTAGGAATACTCTCTGGTGTATTATCTACAACACTATCACTCGTAGATTTTTCACCAATTGTATCCGTCACGATCTCATTCTCGTAGAATACTACGTCTCTGCTTTGGACAACTTTCTTTTTCACTGGATCCCATAACCTGTAACCAAACTCTTCATTTCCATAACCAACAAAAGTGCAAGGAACTGACTTGTCATCAAGCTTTGATCTCTGCTCCTTTGGAACATGCATGAACGCCTTGCAGTCAAATACCCTCAGGTGAGAGTATGAAATACCCCTACCTGTCCAGACCTTCTCCGGAACATCAAAATCCAAAGGTGCTGAAGGTAGTCTGTTGATTAGGTAGACAGCAGTATTGACAGCTTCTCCCCAAAATGACTTAGGTAAGTTAGCCATTTTGAGCATGGATCTAACTCTTTCAACAATAGTGCGATTCATCCGTTCAGCAATGCCGTTGTGTTGAGGCGTACCAGGAACTGTCTTTTCATGCCTGATACCGTGCTGACTACAGTAATCTCTAAACTCCTTAGAGATATATTCACCAACATTGTCTGTGCACAAACATTTTAATGCCACTCCAGTCTCTCTTTCCACCATCGCATGGAATTGCTGAAAGTGCTTGAATACTTCATCTTTTGTGTGCAACAAATATACCCATGTCTTCCGTGAGAAATCGTCAATGAATGTAAGAAAATATCTTCTTCCTCCAAGAGATTCTACCTCCATGGGACCACACACATCAGAGTGTACCAACTTTAACTTGTTGTTTCTCCGTCTTGAGCTTTTCTGAAATGAGACACGATGTTGCTTCCTAAAAAAACAGTGATCACAAGGATTTATTTTACCTTTGGCTAAGGGAATGAGGGACTTCTTAGCCAACATGTTCAACCCTTTCTCACTAACATGCGCCAACCGCCTATGCCACAAATTTGGTAAAGCATCATCTCCAACTGTATTCAATTGACCCGCACATATCTCTGCGTGCATTTTATATAGCGAGCAACATAGCTTTCCTCTCGCCACCACCAAAGATCCTTTAGTAAGTTTCTAGTTACCGTCACCTGTATGCTATTGATAGCCTTCCTTGTCCAGTACACCAACAGATAATAAATTCAACCGAAGATCTGGAATATGACGCACATTTTTAAGTTTTAATGTGCACCCGACGCTTGTTTTTATACAGATATCACCGATCCCCACCATCTGTGAAACACTAGTATTTCCCATTCTAATAGTGCCATAATCACCTGCTCTGTAGGTGGAGAAGTATTCCCTTTTTGGAACACAATGGTATGAAGCACCGGAATCTACTATCCACTCGGTATCTGCATCTCCAACATGACAACAATCTGCATCATGAGAAACTAACGTCACCTCACCATCTTCTGCTGCGACTGTAGCAGTTGTATTTCTGTCATTATCCTGACTTCGGTTTGCGTTCTCCTATTTAAGAAAATGACAATTCTTTTTGATATGACCCTGCTTTCCACAATGGTAACACGTCCTCTTCTCCCTGGACTTGGATCTATCTCTGGATTTACCATTTCCACGACCTCTACTTTTACTCCGGCCCCTATTCTCTGTGACAAGAGCTTGTGAACTGGTACTAGCAACATCCCTTTTACGAAGCTCTTCTTTAAGTAGTCTATTCTTCACCATAGACATCGTCACCACGCCATTTGGAGCTGAGTTGCTTAATGATACCACAAGAGTATCCCAACTGTCCGGCAAAGATCCCAACAGTAGGCATGCTTGCATTTCATCATCCAAGGACATACCACTAACTACTAACTCAGTTACGAGTCCTTAAAAATCGTTCAGGTGCTGTGTAACTGATCGTCCCTCTGACAGCTTCATGTTCATGACTTTGCGGATCATGAACACCTTTCCTTGAGCATTTGTAGCCTCGTACATACTCTCTAGTTTCTTCCAGAGAACTTGGGGATCTTTTTCATTTTTTACATGGTTGTACAGGCTAGCATCTATCCACTGGCGTATTGTACCCAGTGTCTACTTCTTTAACTTCTCCCACTGCTTTTCCTTCATTTCCTCTGGCTTTGCATCGTCACCTTCAATTGGATCGTACAGATCTTTACAATGAAGGTAGTCCTCCATTCTGGATTTCCACATCGAATAATTTGAATCCGTTAATTTGATCATCGCTCCTTCGTTCGCCATGTTGAATTCTGAATCTGACAAAAATTTTACTATTTGCCGAATAGTAACCGTATATGTGAATAGTAACCGTATATGTGAATATACTCATACATCTAAATAGTAAACATATACTTAAATAGTATCGTATACGTAAATAGTACCGTATATATGAATAGTACCGTACACGTGAATAGTACCATATATATATGAATAGTGCACTTGAATAGTACATCACCTTTGGGGTTACTATTTACTACTATGCACTTTAAAATTAATTCTGCAACGGTTTTTCGAACGAACTGCACCAACGGATTTCTGGTAATTTTCTCGTCGTTGTGGTATATTTATTTTTAAAATATATCCACAAAACTGGTATTGTTATCGGACCGCCTGAACCTGCCGGAACCTGGCTCTGGTACCACTTGTTAGGGCCCCGTAATAAAATAACAAAAATAATTACGATGCCAGAAAAATAAAATAAGTACACAAGAGATTTACGTGGTTCACCCTTAATTATTTGGGCTACGTCCACGGGACCAACTCTGAATATTTTTCTTCCACTATTAAAAATAGTAGGTACACAGAGAGAATTTTACAAAAAAATAGTAGCACTCAAGTGTTTCCCAAAAACACCCTAAAAAATTATAAACCTTACTATTTTTCACTCTCCCAAATTTTAGGACCCTTTTCCTAAAACTACACACTCTTTCACAGATTTATATTTTATCTGTGAGCTCTCTCTTCTTCCTTGAAAAAAACTGAAGCAAAACACCTCAATTTATAGGAAAAATTGAAAGTGTCTTTGCTTTCAATCACGGTGCAAATTTGCACATCAATATTCAAAATTGGCTGTTCAACAGCATTAAACTTTGACCATTTCCTTTTCAAGCTTTTCGGTGCCTACTTTGTTGATTTTTGTGTTTTGTCTTTTTTTTTTCCTTTTGGTTGAGTTGGACCAACAGATAAAGGTAAGTAGATGATGTTTTTGAAGTTGCTTTTAAAAATATTACTGATATTACGGGTCCCGTTACCGGTGATGTTGATGATATTAAACTTAGTAATAATTTCTAAGATAAGGATCAATCTCCTTTTGATATGGCTAGGACTAGGATTGAACACAAGGAAAAATAAGTAATATATTTATTTTAGCTTTATATAATTTTGTTTTTTTTTTCTTATTTGTTTATATCTATTTTTTTCTCTTAGGAAAAATAAATATTCAAAGAAAGATAATAAAATTTCTCCTCCATTTAATTTTGAAGTTGTTGATGTTACTAAAAAGGAGTTTTTCTATGATCTTGTCTGTAGTGGCGTCTTTTTGTCATGTTTGGTATGTTTTAATTATTTTTTTAATATATTTTTAGCTATTTCTTTTATGTTTTTTCTTATTAGGGTTCTTATTTGAAAGGAAAATATAGCAAGAATTGTGAACTAAATTTCATTACCATTGATATTCCTTTCCATCATTCTGTTTAGTTGGCTTATAAAAAATTTATTGAGGAACGTATGAAGATAGGTACTTTATATTATGAGGCAAGAGAAGTGTTCCATCTACCATCATTATAGGTCTGTAATGAGTCCATCCCTTTATTGATGCATCTAATACAATAACACATAAAGAAATGAACCATTTTTTTTTATGTTTTAGGTTTGTAGCATTTAAAATATATATGAAGCTTGGAAAAACTTTATAAGATTCATCTGGTTTTCCTCTAACTTTTTCTAATGTTTTGTATTTTGCCCTCCATGCCTTCATATATTTTCAATTTGCGTCATAATCATCTTTCATGTCTTTAACGATGTTTGTTGGCATATAAATGTTCAAATATTTGGATTTGATGCAATCAACAATCACATATGTGTTTCTTGTCTATGACCACTCATTCTAACTTCCAATAAACAAGTATGAACATTCTTGTTTTTTTAAACCATGAATAGTTTCATTTTTCCTATTTTTGCTTCTCTGAAAAACCATTTACATTGTTCATTGTAGCAAATTGCAATATAGTCCTTGTTGCATGACTTTATTATCTTGTACTAGAAATGATTTCTAATTGCAAATAGACACAATACAATTTTGAAAGTTTTTTTTTGTCTTTGTATATCTAACCCTTTTCAATTTCTAAATGTGTTGTATTGGTAATTATTGATGATGTAGTACTATCAACTTCATTTGCATTTTATTGTTCTTCTTCATTAATTATGTTTTTACCCATCATATTTGCATATTGAACAATATCAGTTACATTATGATTCTCATTTGATTTTGTTGATCTCTATCTCTATTTTTAAGGTGTCATGAATTGTGGTCATAATTCATATATTCTCATTTGATTACTTTATTCTTCAATTGTTATACATAAAGAGTACTTCATTATATCTCTTTTTTTTCAGTGCATATAAAATAACAAACTGATATCATCTTATTCTTTTATTGCCGGATATCCAGTAGTAATCTGGTATTGCATTTGTATTTTTAACTCTTTTATATTTACTAGCATGAAAACCCATGCATAAGGCAATATTAAAGAAAATTAATGTATAACAAAGTAAAATTGTATTGATATTTTTTCTATAGAATTCCATTTAAATGAATTTGAGATTATTTAAAATATAATACAATTCAAAACAAATAATAATACTTAACAATTTAATTAAAAATATATTTAATAATATCTCAAATTAAATTATGAAAAACTTCTTTATACATTATACTTGTAGCTTTATTTGTAATTTTTCCATCATAATCATAAATTAAAATCTTCAACCCCTTTTTACTTGTCGCCCTTAAAGAGCAACATAAAGTTATCTATGTGTAAATACATGTCTCTTTTAAAAAAAATATCATATAAGATAATGATTGGCCTTGATTTTTATTAATGGTCATGGAAAAAGATAATGTAATTTGAAACTGCCTTCGATGAATTTTAAAAGGTATTCTTGCTTCAGATAGAGTTAATGTCATTTCTTGAGATGAGTGCATTTTTCTCCAGCCATAGTTCTGAACAAAGCCTTTGCTTTAATAACATGGTTCTCAAGTCTTATGATGATCAACCTTGTACCATTATATAATCTTGATGATTGATCTATATTTCTCAATAATATTACAGGCACACCAACCTTCAATGTGATAGAGTGATTTGGAATTTCAAAATATTTAATCATGTTTAAGAATTATGGTGTATATACATGTTCTAAAGACCCAAAGGCATTATCAAACATATGAATTGTATTACAACTCAAATATAATTTCTCAAAACTATGATTAAGTGAAACCATATACTGATTGATTGACTCACCATATCATGAGTAGGAGCAAGAATCGCTCTATACTGGAGATAATTCACACCATTGGAATAACTTAAGAAATCAAGATATGTATTTTCCACAATTGCAGATATGGGATAGTCACAATGATTTATGAGAAGATCATCAGGGATTCAAACTTTTTCAATACCATCCAAAAATAAATATATTAAATTATGCAGGAATTTTAATAAATATAATTGGTCCTTAACATTGAAAGCTATAGCGAATAAGATTGATGTAATTTGAAATAGATATTGTTCAAAATCACCTAGTACTGCTGATAACATATATTTATGTATTTGGTTCCTGCTATACCAAAAACACTTAATCCATACCAAAAATTACTTACTAAAAATATAAGTATGCATTTGATTTAAAAATATCACATTCAAAGTTAATTGCTATAGCAATTCGTGCATTCTTCTCTTTCTTAACCATCAATCTCTTGACCTTATTACTTGAAAGTTGTGTGTCAAGGGTCTTTGTAGGAGATGCAACCTTATTATCGGACATGGAATCCTATAGAAGTAAAAAAGAAAAAAAAATTAAAAAAGGGGAAAAATGAGAACATCATTGTTGATGTATCAAAATTTCAAAAGGCAAAAATTTTATTTATTCAAGTGATATTTTCAATGGAAATAAAAAAAAATTGTGACAATCTGGACCCTGTTAAACAATGATAACATTATAAATGAAATTTATACCCACAATAATATACTCTAACTTCATAATAAAATTTTAATATTTTAAGATCTTTAAGATAAGATCACATGCGATGAATATATCTTGATTAGGACAATGACTATATTGCTTTAGAAGATCCTCATCGGTGCTAAGTTTAATAATAGTATAAACTCCATCATGCGTCTCAATGTTGGAACCCTTAACAACTACTTTGAGCATCACCTTTCTATCAAGAGCAGTATCCAGCCCTAATGGATATGAACCCTCATCAACAACAATAGAAATCTAAAATTGTATTAGTATTAGAAGTATTAAAGAGCACTAAAAAGTTAAGATAAAACTAAGAGGGTGTTTCTCAAAACTGGAGCTTTTCAGCTTATTGTGAATAAGTGATTTTTAGATTATAATCAGATTAAAAATAAGTAGTTAAGCGTTTCTGTAAACTAGTTAATAATCAGTTGATAATCAGTTTATAATCAGTTAAGTGTTTCCGTAAAATCAGCTTATAATCAGTTTTTAATTGTAGAAACTGTCAAAATGATCAAACTGTCCCTGAATTTATTTATTGTATAAAAATAATTTTTTAAATGTCAATTTAAAATTTATTTTGCAATAATAATAATAATAATAATAATAATAATAATAATAATAATTTATTTAAGAAGAAACATAAAAGAATTTTGATGGGAACTAAAGTGTATAGGGTGGTCAAATTTGAAATATTGAAGATTAAGTAGGGATAATATGGTCTTTTACTTGGTCAAAACTGCTTAAAAAATAAGTGCTTAAAAAAAAGTAGCAAAATCCAACTTTTAAAAAACTGATTAAAATCAGATTATAATCTACTATTTAAGTTTTCAGAAACACTTAAATAAACAACTTATAATCTAAAAACTGCTTATAATCAGTTTTGACCAGCTTTTAAGTTTTGAGAAACACCCTCTAAATACCTCAACTAAATCTTCCTTCAAGTCATTGACAGATTTTCCTATGAGTTGCATAGCTTTGCGATCCCAAAGCAATGATGAAATAAAACCAATTCCTTCCATGACATGCACTTGAAGCTTGTACCTAATATGCAATAGAAATTAAAATTATAAAGCTCTATTTTAATACTCTAAGGCAACAAAGAATATGGTCAATACTTACAAGCGACAGAATAATCCAATCATTTTTATTTTTTTGCAATAGAATTTATTTTCAACTTTATTCACCCTTTTTGAATACTTCTTGCACCCCAAATATGACCATTATCTATTGAGTTCTAAATTAACTATAGTTGTAACAATCTAAAAGCTTCATTCATGTAAAAAAGATCCCACATTTATAGCTACCTAGACCACATGACAAAGCAATATGCATAAAATGATAGAAAAATTTAATCACCTGCAGACATTGAAACAATTCTCCAATAGTTTTAACTTCCACAATTCCAAAAGCCAACTCAATAGAAATAGAATAGTTATGTATAAACAAAATTTAACTGGTCATCTTAGAGTTAGCTTCACATAAACAAAGCAATCTACATTTACTCATGTTAGCAATATTCATACATATAAACTAATGAATTTTTTTATACATATGAAGCGTAACAACTAACAACATAGAGAAAACTTGGATTTAAAATCAAAAGCTTGTGAAAGTTTAGGATTAATCCAAAGCTTTGAAGCATGCCAAGTATTATGAACAAAATGTTTATTAATAATGATTGAATTTTAACCATTAGTCAAGGACTGAAACCGTATATGTAAAAATTTAATGAATTAAGTTAATTCTCATTTTATAGAATTTAGTTAATACCTATCTATCTACCTAAAATCTCATTTAAATTTATAGAATTTAGTTAATAAATATAGATATAAAATTTTCATTTTATAATAAGAACGCCTATTTTTTTTATACGGAAGAATGAGAATAGCCTATTAGTTCCTCTAAATTAATTCAAAGAAATATAATAAACTATACTCTATTTATAAACGCATCCTCATAACACAATCAAATACAAATCACATTTGCAATCCAATTGAATATATAATTTGCAAGCTCGTATTAGCTGCATAACAACTACAATATGTTGTTCAGTAGAATTCAAGTAAGCCAAAATTTAATCTACAAATTCCCTTCAAAAGGTAGTAAAAATTTTGTATCTTCTATATACAAAAATAACAAAATATATATCATAGCAGAATAAATCATGATGCCATAAGTAATTAATAAAAATTCTAAGTCATGATCTTCATGCTCCACATTCATAAAAATGCTAGTCTTTATCGTCTAACTTGCGATTTTGAACATCACTACGACTTACAATCTCTTCTATGACATCTCTACCAAAGTATATATAATTAAGAAGGAATATTGATAAACATCATAAAACATTTTGCAAACTATAAAGATAATGAAATTATTACCAAATAGCTCATTCTCATCAACATCAACTTGATTAAGCAACTATGCATAAGGACACAAATCAAAAATATTCATACTGAAATTTGCATCACTCATTTCGACCATATTTGTCCTTTGAGTGAATGTTATTCTAAATTTATATTTAGTGTTTTGCAGGTTCAAATTATTCAATCCCATTACAAAGTTCTTCATGAAATACAATTCAAGTTCGTGGATCTTTAGTTTGAATAAACGAATTATAGATCTTTCAATCATTGCATGAATGCGATCTCCCTATAAACAAATATGAATTATGTTATATATAGTTTCTTTTTTCTCTTTGTATAGAGATCCATAATATTATATGTGGTCATATAATTTATATAAAACAATCTTATATTTTTTTATTTAAAAATGTATTTAAAGAGAAAAAAAGGTCCACAACTTCTAAAAAGGATGCAAATGCAAATGTTAATCATCACCCTTTACTTTTTAACTTACATATTCACATCTCTGCATATTCACATATAATTTGGCTAGAATAAGAATCCCTTGAATCAAGGGATTTACATATATGACAACTGACAGCTTTAATTAGGATAGGCTATACATATATATTATGGAAGGGATTTGCATTCAACATCTCTATAATCTCTCTAATCTATTAATCTCTCAAAGTTGGCAGCTCACATTAACAATAACTTATAAAATTCAAGATTTCTATAATCTCTCCATGATAATTTCTTATATTTTTCTTTAGCTAAATACATATATAACCATCTAAACTTATAGCGTTTTGTCACTTTGCCCCTTGAACTTTCAATTTAATCATATAATTCATTGAACTTATATTTTTCTTAACTTATAATACAAACTCATTAAGTCATATCAAGTCACGACGAGTCACTAAAGTATCTATTTAGTACAAAATATATAAATACAAATGATAAAATGACCAATATTTATTGATATATATATATATATATATTTGTTAGTATAAAATAAATAAGTACAGAGGGCAAAATGGTTAAATAAAAGTTTAAAAGATAAAATAACTACATGCTACAAGTTTAAAGGGTTATATATGTATTTGACATTTTTTTTATTTTATTTACGCAACTCATTCAAAAAGATTAAGAATCATATGCTTTGAATTTTCTAAAGACTTGATCATGTGGCTAATGAAAAATCATCTTTCTCACATGCCTATTAATTTTATTTAGTTGATGTTTAACAATTTTATGACTTTTGATTAGCTATATAGCTGAAAATATCAATTTTACCTATTTATAGTTCTAGCATTAAGGTTTAGTTTTTTGGTTTTAACCATTAATTCGTTCTTGGCTATTGTTACCATGAGTGAACCTATTAAAATATGTGATCAATATTTATCACTTATATCATTAAATTTTTTAAAACCAAATTTTTTTTATAGCGATAAGCATATTCACATACAACATAAATAATTCATTAAAACCAAATAAACAATTTTGTACTTCTTTTTACTTGTCAAATAAATACACGTATATCTTTGCACATTTCTAGTCATTTTAAGATTTTTTGAAAAGAAAGTATATTTATATCTTCTTTAAAATAATTTCATTTAATTTATTCAAAAATCAATACAGAGTATATAAGTATTTTTCATGCAGTTTCCTATCCTTATATAGATATAATAAAACCACATAAAAAAATTTATTAAAATCAAATAACCAATTGTGTAAAAGATATTTACATAAATATTTCAATGTTAAGTTTCAATTAAATAGATATATTGTTACAATTATTTGTTTTAATAGGATGGAGGATTGAAATTGATTTAAATAATTGGAGTAATTAAAATCGATGAATTCAAGCTTTGTTGGGTTTTAATTTCTCTTTCATTTTGTTGGGTTTTATTTATTATTTTTATATTAAACAATATAATTTATAATAGTTTTTTATAGATTTATGGATCATCAGTGTGATCAATAATTTAGTTATAATTAAACTAAAAAAATCTTGATTTATATAATATCTATAAATTTTTATTCAGACAAAATGAGCTTCTTTCTTTAGAATACAACAATTGGCAATTCAATATTCTATGATTACTACTCTCCTTTTATATATATATATATATATATATGTATGTATAAATATTTAGTTGTTACGAAATTAGTTATAATATTTCCTCATATTGCATTATTTTGGAATGAGGTTTCCATTTCTTCAAAATCTGTGTAAGTCATGCTGTCTCATTTCCTATCATATTGAATTAATATTGGAATTGTGCCCATTTTTTCTTAATTTAAAAATTATAAAAGCTTTATAAAGAAATATAAAGACATGATATTTTATATAATTTATATGCAACATATATTTCATATAACTAAATATATAACAGATATATATTATTATTCATTTATAATTCAACACATAAGTCTACTTATATGTAACATATATATTATATAACTAAATATATAATATTTATATTTTATTATTTTTGTGCATTCTATCACATATATCTACCGATATATAATATATATTTCATATAATTAAACATATAATAATTATAACAATTTTAAATGTCTATATTCATTGTTTTTTTTTTGAGAGGTTATATTCATTGATTTAAATATAATATAAATGTCAAAAAATGAAATTCCTAAATGATTAGCATTTGGTCCTTCAATTATTGATAGTTGATCGTAATCGCTAAACTAGCCTATTTTTAAATATTTTTTTTATTCGTTATATTCATGTTTAAGTAATAATTCTCCATGTGCTGCTACATGTGTTTGGCCATTATTTCTGCCCTTTAATTTGATGAATTAAAATCTTCAAAACAAGGGCATCAATTGTGTGAGTAAAAGGCGAATGAATATTGAAAATTATTAAATTTTTAAAATTTTTTAATAAGAATATTAAATTTTAATTTGATGTAAATGAATTATTAATTTTTTTTATTTAAAGACCAAAGAGTTTCAAGTATCATGCAACCTCATTATTGTGGTAGGTTTCTCACATGAATTTCTCAAGTCAACTCTGATTATATATATATGTGTGTATATATATATTTCAATGGTTCATCGTAATAAATTAATTTATAACAATCGCAATTAAAAAAATTTAAAATTTTCTAATCTTTAAAATCCATTATGTGAATGATTAAAGACAAAATTCTAATGAAAATTTTCTAATTTAATCAAGTCAAAAATTAATTTATTTTAATATGAGACCATATTTTAATATTAAAAGTAAAATTATTTTTTAAATCCATATTTTAATATTAAAAGTAAAATTATTTTTTAAAGCAAAATATTCATTAGATATATATTATAAATATTGTTTAATTTTTTAATTATTATCAATTTTTATCAATGAATAAATATCATATTTATACTACATATACATATATATCCCTTGTAAATAAACATGTCCTGTCTCACTACAAGGAAAAATGGTTTTAGCAATGGTAACTTCCAATGCTTAAAAAAAAATTCGAGTGGTAATTAGATTGCCAACTGGGTGTTTTTAGGCAAATGTCTTCTTTGCAAGCAATCTAACTTCGCGGTGGAAAAACAATTTCGTCCTTACTTTCACGATTCGTTGCTAAAAGGTATTAAGCCGTCGCTGAATTGATGCTTAAAAGCATTAATTCAGCGACGGCTTAATACCTTTTAGCAACGAATTTGATCTGTAATTAACCGTCAAAATGATTTAGGGATGAAATTTTCTATCTCTAATTCATAGTTAAATTATTATCTAATTTATTTCCATTGTTAAGCTGTCTTTAATTTTTTTAAATATATTAATTTCGTCGTTAGTTCATCATTAACGTTATTTTAATTTAATTGCATTTCATTATTAATCTCTTACTAAATTCAGTTACTGATAAATAAATATTTGTCATTATTTTTTACAAACATTAAATTTTTTTTTTTGCTAATCTTTTATTAAAACTTTGATGAAATAAAAATTTTCCTCAACGATTATCATTTGATCACTAATTATATTATTTTTCATCTAGTTATATTTTCTTTTATACATGCAATAAATACAAAACGCCATAATAACATAATTATAGTGATGGACCACGAGTTTTGACCCAAATACTTAAAAAAATAAATGCAGTGATATGTAGAAAATTCATATAGCCACTATTAAAACCTTTAAAAGCAACATTAGGATGGAAAAATCTAATAACTTTAAGTATATTTTCAGATAAAATCAAAATTTTTTTGAAAAGTTTAATTAAAGTATTATAATAAAAATAACTCTAGTTGCTTTTCATGCTATTACATCACCAAATAATAATAATAATAATAATAATAATAATAAATTTAGAAAATGTTAAGAAATTCAACTAAAAAGTTTAAAATATTTTTATTTTTAACGTCTTAAACTTTATCATTTGAAAAAAATGTGCCAACGTACATTGTTTACTTCCAAAATGGGCCATCTTTTAAGGCAATTTGTCCCTTGTGATAGCCGCCGAGCTATTTGATTAATATAATTTTAAATTTTTAATCAAAAGTTTATTTCTCCACGTCAATTTACTTATTAAACTAATATTTAAGATTTAGTATTTTATTAAAAAAAACATTTAATATGAAAAAAAAATTCAATCATTTTACTTGTTTTATTTCATAAATAATTTCCAAATCATATGATAAAATTTTATTTGAATAAATATTAATTCTCATTTGTGTAATTATGCACTATACGAATGGTCAAGTTTAGAAGTTAGAATTTGAGAATTAAATATTGCTAATATTATTTTTAGATTTATTTTGTAGTTTTTTTTGTAATAACTAAAAATATTTTGTATATATATATATATTTAACCGTCATGGTTTTAAATTAATAAATGACAACTCTGCTTTCTACCTTTCATTAGCATTGAAATATATTTATTTTGTAGATTTTTATAATAACTAAATTTATATTTCTTTTAACAATATAATGTTTTCTAATTTTCTTCTTTTGCTTAACTCACTAATTAAAATCTCTTATGTAAAAAATAAAGTTATTAATCTGATTTGGATATTACTTTTACTATTATTCAAAAAATATTGTTATTTTATTTTTTAGATGACTAAATAGCCACTAAAAACTACAATTGAAGATGACTAAATAGTCACTAAAAACTACAATTAAAGATGACTATAAAGAGGTATTTTTTTATATTAGTTCAAATAAATTACGTATTTTTGGTCTGTGATATTTGTGGGTTTGGATAGGCATGCAGATATTAATGGAGGGGAAAATTTAGATCCGAAGAAGAAAAAAAAAAATTGGAGATTTGATGGCTGTATTGAGAAATCCACAATAATACCATGAATGAATTTAATTAATATTATGGACTTTATTTGTTTTATAATTTTATAAGATATATTATGATCTAATTTTTTTTTTAAAAAAAATTTCATCTTCATGGTCTATTTTTTTTTATAATTTTATGATTTGAAAAATTATAAAGTTTTTAATGAGTTTTTCAGATGGTGGTTTTTATGATTTTGAAATTTTATCTGTAGATATACCCTTCATAAATTCTTTTAAATATAAAATTTATATTTATAATCCGACTAAATTAATCATACTACTAATTATCCAAACAAAATGTTATGAAAATTTAACAAAAAAAAATGATGGAAGAATATTTTGTTCAACAAACTGAAATTTTATGGAATATTAAAATAAATTTTGAAATATAAGTTATACTTAATGTATTAAAAAATTCATAGGAATTATATAATAATTCACTAAATTTAAAAATTAAAAAAAATCTATATGAAATTTATTAAAAATTAAAAATTTTAAATATGATATATATATATATATATGTGTGTGTGTCAAAAATAACTTTAAAATATATATTAGTTAATTTGAATACCTTAATAATCAATTTAATCTCGATTAGTTAATAAATTTGAAATCATAATATAAAAAAATATTTTAAACCTTAAAATTTCAAATCAAATCGAATTTCGAGATGTAAATTTTTATGTCAAATCTAAGCTTTAGTCTTTAGCTAATTGAGATGTCATCAAAGTCAACCGTCAAGAAAAAAGAGATTTTGAACATTGAACATTAAAAATTGTCCTCCGATATGACTAGTTTAGCAATATATTCATTCAATTCAGTTCAATTTTTTAAATTATTTTTTTATAATTTATTAATATAATATTAGTTCTTAAAATGATATATTTTGTTTATGTTCCATACTGCATTGAATTCTTTTCTTTTTTAACTCTTGGGAAGGAAAAATATGGACTCCAACACACATTTAGGAATTCAATTTTTTTAGGAAATGTAACATTTTCAAAACTATATATTAAAATTTTGAATAACTTCCTCACCTAATTCTAAACTGATATTATAAGTAAATCAGACTTGTTTTTTATGGAAAAAATAACAAAAAAAAAGAATAAATTGTATTCATACTAATTGCAATTTAATTTGGTGTGGTTATCTAAAAAAATAAACAAAGAAGAAAATAAATCATATTATATTTTATAAAATTATGGTAAATTATGAAATGAAATGTTTCTGAAGCATATAAATTTAAAGAATTTCTTGGATGGATCAAGGAGAAATTATGGAGGAATGTCATGGTAAGATATGATGCTCAAATAGTGATAAATCATTTTCATAGAAAGGCTTCTGATAATTACATGAATTTAATTTCATTTAGTGAATATAATTAAACCAAATAATATTTAAATGTGTAAAATTTTACAATTTCATTAAATTAATAAAATAATATTATCAACAAAAATATTATTTTTGTTTTTCTTATGTTTATCCTCTCTTTTTTTCATTCTCATTCTCTTTATTTTCTTCTTATTAGGCACAAAACAATTATCATATATAATTACAAACCACTGGGAAATTAGAATTGATTCTTAATTAATTCATGTTAAAAATAGATGAATAAGTTCATAACACAACTTAAAATAAAGTTGTATAGTAAATTGATATATAAACTCGTTATAATTCATTTAACTATAATAGTGTATTCTCAATAAAATTTAAAATTATATCATTTTATTATAAAAAAAATTATATATAATTTAAAAGATTTTTATATTCTAAAAAAATTCCATGTAAAATTTGGTGTAACCGAATTGCTGTTGTATATCATTTTTGATAAATTAAGTAGAAAAATATTAAATATAATTATTTTAAAAAGTAATTATTTAATAATATTTTTTTATTAATTAAAAAATATTTATTATAAATTTATTTATTAAAAAAATATTTTAATTAATAAAAAATAAATTATTGAATAGTTATTCTCTAATTATCAGTAAGTGAATGGTAACTTATAATTTTGAATAACTTTGTCTGCTGTTTTCAATCTGACATCATGCGTAAATCAAAATTGATTTTTATGGGGAAAAAAAAAAGAAAAGAAAAAGGAAAGGTAAATTAGGATTCTTTGAGCCTTTGTTGCAAAATTTAGTCAAGATACCAAATTACGTGTGTCCTGAGCGCGACTTTTGATTAATAATTCAGCAGTTAAAATTAAAATTAAATTATAAAATGAAAAATATCATTTTATTCATTATAATAATGTATATGATTGATAATTTAAATATATTTAATTAAGTGATTACATGTACATGTTAAAATATTTAAAAATCAAAGATGCATATATTTTTTATTTAATAATAAATATTTTCGTAATTATTTTAAAATTTGACATTTTTATTCTTATCAAAATTTAAATGTTTAATTGATAATAAAATATAAATGAATCGTAAAATTAATTTCATTTTATTTTTTTAAATAAATAAATATATTATTATTAATTTAATAATGGGTATAAAATTAAAAATTAAATAGACTTATTTATTCGTTGGATTGAGATTGCATTTGAAAAATATTAAAATTTTTAAAGATTTGGTCTATTGGCCTATTACTTTCTTCCATACATCAAGGTCCACGACCTATATATATATAATTTACAATCCATTTTAATAAATAATTTTTTAAATTCATTTTGAATTTCATATTTTAAAAAAATTTTATTTAATTTAATTATATAAATTAAAATTTATAACTAAATTATATTGAAATATAAAATTTTCAAATGAATTTCATTAAGCCAATAAAATGATATTATTGACAAAAATTACCATTTTTATTTTTCTTATATTCATACAATCTCTTTTCATTTTCTCTTTCTCATCTCTCTTTTTTTATTAGACACAAATTAGATCACATGATATATAAATACGATCCTACAAGTAATAAAATTAATAAATTAAGATTAAATCGTAGTATATTCATATCATCAATGAACCGGTATGTTTATGATATGATTTAAGAAAAATCATATAGCGGATTAATAAATGAACATGTTACAATTAATTTAATTAAAATAATATAGTTTAAAAATAATCAAAATTATATTATTTTATTATTATTTATCCTAAAAGGGTTAAAATGATTTTTTGCAAATTTTTAATGCTAATATATAAAACGAGCTTATTGAAGTTCTTCTATCTTCTTTCTCTAATAGAACTTTTTTTTTGGCCTAGATTTAGGGATGTTATTGCCTTAGGGCCTGTTTGGTTTAGCTGTTCATAGCAGCTGGTAGCTGATAGCGGTTGCTGATAGCTGGTGGCGGATAGCTGGTAGCTGATTCGGGTTAATGTTTGGTAAAAATACAATAGCTGTTGCAGTTTGAATGTAAAATTACCAATAAGCATATCATTATCTAATAAATATTAAATTTTATTTTATTTTAATAGGGTTAATATAGTCTTAATATGAATCAGCTATCAGCTGATATGAAAAAACTCCGAGTAGGAGCTTATTGAAACAGCTGCTGTTTGGGGTTCCTAACAGCTATCAGCTGCTGTTTTAAAATTTTACCAAACATCAAATTTTACCAAACAGCTGCCGTTTGGGGTTCAAACATCTATCAGCTGCATCAAACAGCTAAACCAAACACCCCCTAAATGTTTCATCTCTTCTCATTTTTCCATATATATACTTCAGTTTTTTTTAATGGTTTGGTTTAATTTACCATTAAATTTAGTTTTTATGAGATTCTTTTTGTCTTCCACCTTTATGGTAATATAGTATATTTTTGTGAAAACATTGAAGTCTGAAGCAGTTCAATCTCCTCTTCCTTTGTTAATTATGTTGTGGTATCTGTATTGTGAACTTCTCTATAGAGGAAACTTCAATACTGCATGTCAAATGGTTGTGTTATGAGGTGTTTGCTTCTAACTCCAAATTCTCGAAATATTTTTTATGATGATACAAGGATTTTAGGAAGAGGATCTAAGCAGTGGCGAAGTACTTGATGGAGAAGGGGGGCAACTGCCCCCCTTATTTTTTTTGATAAAAATAAATTTATATATATTTATATTTATTAAAATTTTGAAAAAATTTAATTGCCCCCTTAAAATTTTAAATTACACCCCTCCCCCTTAATATTTTAAATTCTACTTAAAAAATTAATTAAAAAATAATTGACATTCTCTAAAATTAAAAAAAAAATTAAAAAAGAGATAAACTCATCCAAAAAGAATACAAGATTATAATTTTTATATTTTTAATATATATTTTTTAAATTTCTTCTCTTTGATTTTGATTTTATAATTTTAATATTGTGTGATAATCTTTACTTCAATTATTATTTAAGAGATTATATTTGCGATTCAATATATTTTTTTTATTTTTATAATGTATTATTAGATAAATTTAGGAACACATATATAAATATTAATATTATGTTTAATTACATAATTGTTATTGTTATATTTTTTTAAAATTATGAATTACTATCAAGATATGAAAATACATGAGAGCAATGTTTTTTTTTGCTTCTTTAATATTTATATAAGAAAAATATTTATGTATTAGTTTGTAAATATATAAAAAGCTAATTATTTATATTATTTTTAAAATATATATATGTATATATATGTATGTATGATATTTTTATTTCGCCCCATTCCTTTTAATGTCTGGCTTCGCCCCTGAATCTAAGGATAGAGTTGTCTTTCTCATCCATATATCATCTCTTCTACATCAAGAACAAAGACTAGTGGCCATTATTGTTCTTGGGAGGTTTATTTCTTTGGTTAGATGACTTTTGTTCTTTGGTGCAAATTGTTTTGTTTCTGCTTTTTACATTTTTGTGTCTCGGATGATTCCCCCAAGCCACTTGTAAGACTTTCATGTATTCCTTTTTCTATTGTATGAATTTCTCTTTTGTTGATAAAAAATAAAATAAAATAAAATAACTCGTCATTTTCACTACATTAACTTGCATTTTTTTTTATTTTTTGGTGTAATTTTGAAAAGGATTTTTATCATATTTATATTCTAAAATCATTTTAATCATGGTTTTGCTATATGAACAATGTTTAATTGATTACTTAAAAATATGACATTATTTTAAAGGAAAAAAGGACTAAAATTGGACTTTAAAAAGTTTTTTTTTACTAAAATATGTCTTTCTTTTTTTGTCAAAAAAGGAACATTTAATTTGGCTCCATTATAATAAAATGTTAGATTGCTGTTAAAAAAATATATTAATATGGTTTTGTGAGAGATGCACAATTTAAAAATTTTAAGTAAAAAAATGAAATATGATCTTAAAATATTTTCAGATTTCAAATTAGATTTCAAAAATTTTTATAATGAATTATTCTAAAAATATATATGTAATATTATTATTATTATTAACATTTTTATATTAATAGAAATATTTAAATCATTATCGTAATATTTAATAATAAAAAGGATATGAAAATTCAAAAGAGAAAATAATTAAAATATATACCAAAATTTATTTTTCTATTTATTTATTTATCTTATAATATTATTTTTTTAAAAAAAATCACTTAATCTATTCACAAGAAGTTATTTTTTTATTGTAAAATAAAATTTTATTAATAAATCAAAGAGATTATATGTAAGGTATAAATAAAATTATATAATTTTAAAATACACAAGATATGCATAACTAAAAAAATTATTGGATTTTCTTGAACTCTATTAATTTCTTTAATGTAAACAGTGGATATTGATAACATGCCTCGGATAATTTAATTTTCAGTTGAACACTCATTTTATATATTATCTGTAATTATTTCTCATATGAGAAGAACACATCCATTAGAAAAGTGATAAAAAATCTTCATCAGAGAAAAATAAACTTCAATTGAAAGTATTCACAAAATTTTTAAATAAAAAAGGATAAAATTCTATAGTAAAACTTAATTTGTATCTAGTTTTATTGTAAAAGATAAATCAACACAAAATAAGAATAAATATTTTTAAAAATTATTTTTAAAACAAACTATGTAATAAAAACACATAAAATTAAAAAAAATATAAAAATCAAGATGAAGAAAAATAGATGAGATTATTGTATGTCAATAAATTACCGAAGACTTCACTCTTAAATTAAGAAAAGAGAAAAAATCTATGAGAATTTAAAAAAAAAAGACGGCTATGATTTTTATTATTACTAAAAATTCTTTAAAAAGAAAATAACATTATAAGAAAAATATTTAAAATATTTATATATAAATTGAGTATTTAAAAATAATTTAAAGCAAATGTGAATTAATTAATGGATTAAATAATGTGTAAATTTAAGAAATTTTTATTATCCACATTCAATTAATCATTGTGGATTAATAGGCCATAAACATAACTCACTAATCCGTTTTAACTTGTTATCTCTTTTTAATATTTTTAAATATAAAATTTAATTAAAAATTTTATTTTAAATTATCTAGTTTAAAAAAATAAAATTTATTTACAAATGAATTTAAGTGATAAAATAAATTTATGAAGCAAGCAAAACAAAATTAAAAAAATTAAAATCAAGAAACAAGAATGATATGAAAGGGGCTGATTGAATTTGAGGATTTTGTCGTCTCCGAGAAGCAGACGCCACATACTTTATCAGACCTTTGAAGTTTGAACATTCAACAGATGACAGAGGCACAAATAAAATTTTCTTCTCTTTGCTGGAGGTTCTCTGTGTGTGTGTATGAAGTCAAAGAACTGATAAATATTTATAATATTTAAATATTTAAAAAAATTAAAATATTAGAAAAAGTGGGTCCATTTCCATTTCATAGTTAGATAATAGTAATGGAGGAGGTTTCCTCCGTTGACCAGTTTTTTTTGGCATTGCTTTGTTTGCTTCTCTTCTCTTCTCTTCTCTTCTCTTTCTTCTTCTTCTCGTTCTTGCAATTTTGTTCCCGTCAATTTATATATTCAAATGGACACTTTTACCCATTACCCATTACCCATTTCTTCTTTTTTCTTTCATTTGGCCCCCTCTGGCCTTCATCTCTCCTTTCAATCATACACTACAATTCTTCTTCTTCTTCTTCTTCTTCTTCTTCTTCTATGGGACTACTTGGATAAGGAGATCATTGGGATTTGTATGTATGTTCAATCATGGGAAATTGCTGTGGGAAATCTACTAAGTGTGCACATGCTTCTTCTAATTTCTCTTCCGGTTGGCTACTTTCTCTGTTTTTTCTTTCAATATATTTCTTTGAAATGATTGGTGATTTTCTTTTATCTGTAAAGTAAATTGGATTTGATTTTGTTGTTTGGATTGTTGTTCTTCTTGTGTTTCTTCTTATTTTGAGTTTTTTGTCTTCTTGAATATCAAATTCTCCTTCACAAATGAATTTTCTCAAAAGGGGTATTTTTTAATTTTGCATAATTTACCATTATTTTATTTAATTCTATCATTTGTTCATTTATTCTTCTAATTCTTGCTTTTATTTTCAAACCCATGAAAGATTTTTTTTTACAGGTAAATATTTATTGGGCTTGAGATATTGATTGCCCATGATCATGCTTTTATCTGCTTGTAAACAAGACAAACTCATACGCACTTTACTTGTTTTTTTGTTGTTTGTTTAGGAAGCAGAAAGTCTCAGAATAATGCTTTCAAGAAAGATTCTATCTCTTCTCAGCTATCATCATTGGGAAGCTTTAGCAAATCTTCGGCAACAAGCACAGTTGATGCATCTGTTCCCACCAATCTCAAGCCCTTCAGCTTTAGTGACTTAAAGAATGCCACCAGGAACTTTCGCTCAGAAACAATGCTTGGAGAGGGTGGTTTTGGGTGTGTTTTCAAAGGATGGCTTGATGAACATACTTTAACTCCTACTAAACCTGGAACTGGGATAGTTGTGGCAGTAAAGAGGCTCAAGGCAGAAAGCTTTCAGGGCCATAAGGAGTGGCTTGTATGTACATTTAGCAATATTATTTCATTTTTTGTTCTTTGGGCTAGCAATATTATTTTCAACTCTTTTTTTAAGTCTTATCCTTTCAACTTTGTCAGGCAGAAGTAAATTATTTAGGCCAACTTCGTCATGAAAATCTAGTGAAACTCATTGGCTATTGTGCCGAGTCTGAGAATAGACTTCTAGTTTATGAATTTATGCCAAAGGGAAGTTTGGAGAATCATTTATTCAGAAGTAAGTAAATTTGCTTTATTGGGATATACTTTCCATGTTTTTTTTAGTGTTCAATTATGGTGTTGTTTCTCTTGATGATGTTCTTATGGCTAATTGTCTGTGCGTCTTTCTTATAATAGACACTAAGAAGCAACACAGAACCAGCATTAGGAACATCATCTTTATTTTGTGCCCTTGGTCCTTGTAGCAATGGAGCATTTAGATTCGTTTGTGTTGGATGTCGGGTTTAATGTGAGAGACCATTGGATGATGAAGAGAATTGGACTAAAGAGAGAGTGATACAGTTCTTGGAAGAGGAATGTAAGTTATGTGCTATCAATGGAGGAAAACATAGATGAACATTGTGAGGTGTTTGTGTCAAATAGACAAGAACTTGAAATTCTTTTGTATGGAGGTTAGCGAAGATTATTAATGCTCTTGAAAATATGAAGTTAATTTTGGATGCGTTTTCTTTTTCCTTTTTTTTTTCTTCAATTCTCTTTAAGAGACCTGTTCAAGAGGGTGTCAAAAGAAAGTTCATATCCTGTATCTACATGGTATTAGTGACTACAAGTTGATTGTCCTTCCACCTGAATCTACAATCAATTAACACTTTTTGTTTATTTGTAGAAGGGGATCAGCCTATCACCTGGGCTACACGGATGCGCATTGCCATTGATGTAGCAAAGGGATTGTCCTTCTTACATGGTTTAAATGCCAATGTGATCTATCGTGATCTGAAAGCATCCAACATTCTACTCGATTCAGTATGTTGAACTCTTAAAATTCTTGATTCATTGATGAGCATAGACATCTCGACTTAGGTAATGCTGATTGACTGGTGAAACTCTTTTTAGGATTACAATGCAAAGCTTTCAGATTTTGGCCTAGCAAGGGATGGTCCTACTGGAGATAACACTCATGTTTCAACCAGAGTGGTGGGAACTCGGGGTTATGCTGCACCAGAATATATAGCTACTGGTAAGTTAACTCTCTGTTATAGGTAAAATAGTTCCATGGTAAGCTATATATACTGGATGGAGTCTGGTCCCTACTCCCTAAAGTCTATAAAACAGTACAAAGCAGATAAAAGGAGGCACCTGTGAAACCAAAATAACTAAATGAAGGTCCAACTCACAGCTGTCTACAAATTACAACTTAAACAAGCAATGACTTCCTGCTAATTCTGTGTGAGAGAATTTGAAATATACATGTTTATATCAGCAAGCTGTCAAGTAGCATGTTTCTATTTGTAGCAGTGGTTAGATATCAGCTCTACTCCTCCGGTTTATTTTCTTCACAAAATATAGTTTCCACTTGTATGGCTAGTTGGCAGCATTTATTTTCCCATGGACCTGCTTTCTTCTTTCCCCTTATCTTGCAATTCTCCTTGTTTTTATTTTTTTTCTATGGGATGGCTGCTATTGTGGAAACCTATTATAAGAGAATTTACTGCACTTTTTTCATAAGAAGCTAAAAATGGGAAAACATTGTCAACATTTGCTCTATTATTTGCCAGAAACTTATATGCTGTTGTATTCTTTTCCCTTATCCTTTGACAATGCAGTCGAATAAATGAAAGAAATGGACTAAGGACCAACTTTCAAGTATGAAGATCACAGTCATAGTATAATTTTGAGACATTAAAAATGGAAATGGAAAATATTTAGAGAAAGATCGTTATTTTGCATTTGGAAAAATTGAAACATAGAAGAAACAAATAAACACTGTTAAGGTGGCATTCAGGATCGTGTTTTAAGACATCGTAAATTTAGCTGATGTATATTCCTGATAGTTTTTTATTAGAAGGAGAAAATATGTTAGATATTTTAAATTATTTAGATGTTCTTTACCCATATTTTGCTTCATAATGCAAGTAAATTCAAAGAAAAATACTGAATGAGAGCATGCATACTAGAGATTTTTAACAGCCTTCTCTTTCCTTTTAATGGTTTAAACCAAGCAGGTCATTTGACTCCAAAGAGCGATGTGTATAGCTTCGGTGTTGTCTTGCTAGAATTACTTTCAGGAAGAAGAGCAATGGATGACGAAAGAACCAATTTTGTTGAAGAAACTCTAGTGGATTGGGCAAAACCTTTCTTAAGTGATCCTAGGCGAGTTTTGAGAATCATGGACACAAGATTGGGTGGTCAGTACTCAAAGAAAGGAGCCCATGCTGCAGCTGCACTAGCATTGCAATGCCTGCATACGGATCCCAAAAATAGGCCTCCAATGATGGACATTTTAACTGCCTTAGAAAAGCTTAACACATCAAAGGATGTGCCAAGAACGCCCCCTCCAGCTAAGCTGGATAATAACAGGATTAAGCACCTGAATAGCCCTCACAGGAGTAATCATATAACTACCAATCTCGGTTGACCGACATTTTCATTTTGCGCTGATGCATCAATCATGTTACTTGTAACTAGTTTCATGTTACCAAAGTGTGGTTGAGGCTAGTATTGATAAAGGGTATGCACATATTTGCAAGATCAGTTCTACCTATGATGCTGAAGCTGTTTTTAGCAACAACTCTGAATGATTGTATATAGTCTCAAACTTTTTGAAGACTAGCTCAGTCTTAGTTCAGTTATTGTTTTTTAGGAGAATATTGTTGTTTAAGGAAATTATCAGATGAATAGAGTTGTTGAGAACATCTTCTTACTCTGTAAGATTGCTTTTTGCCATTGTTGCTTGACGGGGGGAAATGTTTTTGAGAGTTGGCTATAAACAAAGTACAAATCATAGAAAATTTTTCTGTAGATGAATTTGTATTTGCAGTATTTTCTTTATCATGGGTCCTCGTCTCAGTAACAGGCCATCATTCATGTGGAAAACAGAAAGCAATGTTGCATCATTAAGACTGGACAGGGTTAACCAGAATTGGGAAATTGGTTCGGTTTTAAAATACTAAAAAATCATTTTCACAGAAAATTAGTCAAAATTGGCGAACTCGATTTGGTCGGATCAAACTGGGTCAAATTAGATTGAAATGGTTTTCTAAATTTAAGTATTTTTTATAATAATCAGATAAAAAAATTTTAAATCTATTTTTTATATGTATTATATAAAACATGTGATATTTTTAAATTAATAAAGTATATTTTTATTATTTTAAAATGCTTATGTTTTTTAAATTATTTATTAATATTTATAAATAAAAATTTTATAATATTATAATATTATTAAATTTTAATCGATTTAATTGAATTATGAATTAATTATCGATTCGATTTGAAGTTGGATTCGGATTTAAAAACATTACAAAAGCAGGGCTTGAAATTGGGAAGATATTTCATAAATAGATCAATTTCCTGAGAAAAATCTAGCACGTGAAAAGATTTTTTTATTTTTTTTATTTATTATTTTCGTGTCCAAATTGAATTATGTATCTTGCCTTTTATTAATTATTATTATTTCCTTTTTCAATTTCCCTCTTTTGTCTGAGGAAAGCGAAACGAGGATGACTTTAAATGCCTAATGTTTTTGACAATAGGGAAGCAAAGTTTTACCGTTGCTTAAATAAATATATATTTTTTTCCTGGGAGTCCTTATCGAAGAGAAGTTTTCCCAATGCTTGTATATTATTTAGGATAGAAGTCATTTTTTTAATCTAAAAAAGTTAAAATTTATTGATCTAATTATATAAAATTATTTATATAATATTATATTTTTTTACTTAATTTATTCACGTAAAGTTATTGATATATAAAAAAAATATTTTTTAATTCTTAAATTTTCATATTATTTATTATATTAATTAACTTATATTTATTTGAAATTATTATTGGTATACTTTTGGTTTAAACATGAATATGTTAGTAATTTTTTACAAATTTTATTAATAATGTTTATAATTATTTACTTTATTATAATTATATAAAAATTAATTTGAAAAAGTATTTTATTATTATTATTATTAATTTATAATATTAAAATAGGTCTAAATTTAGATTTTTTTAACGTCTAAATTTAGAACAATTAATAGATGGTGAAAAATGAAACTTTTTAAATGAATCAGGCTTGACGCGAGTGTTCAATGCAAATAAGGTAGCAACAGCAGTAAATAATAACATTTATGCTATATTTGGTCATTACAGTTAGAATATGCTTATGCTGTTTCTAAAATCACTTATTGAAAAAGTTATTTACTCATTGGGTAATAAAATGAAAAGTGCTTTTAGACTAAGAAGCAGTATTTGGTGTGTTTAGTTATTGTTGTTGTTAAAAATACTTTTTATCAGTAGTGGCAGAATAGGACTTCAAGGGGCAAAATTTTTTAGAAAAAAAAATATAATCGAATGAAAAATAAAAATTAAATATTTAACATTATAGTAAAATTTATATTTTTATTATTTTATATTTTATATTTTTATATTTTACATATTTTTTTTATTTTAATTCTTGAATCTATTAATTTATTTAAATAATTTTATTAAATTAAAATTTTAAAATTAATATTTTAAATGAGAACATTAGTTTTATTCAATTCATAATCAAATTATAAAATTTTAGTATTAATCTAAATACCTAAACACAAAATTTTAAATATCTACTAATTAAAAAAAAGAATATACATAATACGAAAAAGTCAATAATATACATAAAAATTATCTATATTTATATACAAAAAATCCAATAATTTATAAATATATAAATATATATAATTATATAATTATATAATAATTTATATAATTATAATTATATATATTTATAATTATATAAATTTATATACTTATCAATATATAATTTACATAATTATAATTATATATATTTATAATTACATATATTTATATATAATTATATAATAAATTATATATAATTATATAATAAATTATATATATTATTCAAATATATATAGAGGGAGGAGGAGAGGGAGGGTCCATTACCCCAAGACTCCCTTGCCTCCGCCCCTGGCTGGCATTTTCTAAAATTTGACACCTTTTTTTCTATACTCTAAATGTTCATTCAATCACACTTCGCAAAGAAAAATATGCATGATTAAAAATTTCATCACATCCATATGGTTGTGGCTCATGTCTAAATTCAAGTAGATGATACCGTACATCTTTATAAGATTTAAGATAACCGTTCATATTTGGATATCACACATTAACTACATAATATTTTTCCTACAATCATAATTATAATCAATAAAAATTCAATTCATTGTAACATTAAAAAAAATATTTGAACAAAGTATTATACCTTCAAGAGGTTTTGAAAATTTAATAAGTGGAACACTTATAGCTGCTAAAAAAATCATTGTCATGTGCTGATCCTTCCCATCCTACCCATACAAATGTGAATTGCATTTCAAAACTACATGCAACCATTATATTTTGTGTTTGTATTTTCTTTCTCCCTATATATAGAATTTGTTTCTTAGGAGATAAACATGCACGCACATATATGCCATCAATTGAGCCAATGCAGTCCTAATAAGAATATATGAAATAATAAAAAAACTATAATCAACTAATATTGAGAAAAAATGATAAATTATATAATCAACTAATATGGAGCAAAAATAATTAATTATATAATATATTACCTTAAAATGAGGCATATATCTTCTATCATTTAAAATCTCCTCAGAGATATATTTGAATTCAAGATCTAAAGGTCTGATCAAGTCTATTGACATCAAACATACTGCGTTCACTACTTGTTTAAAGCATCAACTAATTGTTTCACCAGAATGTTGAAATCTTTCTCGTGCATGCCTATTTGATAAATTGAGGGCAATGATAAAAAAGAAAAATTGCAATATTTTCTATTACAGACATTCTTCTTAATGGTTGCAACCCATATTTAGTTTCTAACGTTATACAAGGTTGTGTTAGTGCTTCATTTTCTATTCTAAACATATTTACGCATTGATCCCGATGACCTTGTAATATTTCTATCAACCATTTCAAACCTGTTTGGTAGGAAACCATGCAAGGCTCTTTATATATGTATTTATAAAAATAATTAGCATTAGCTCTAGCTGTTGAGACAATTAATTTCCAAGCAACATCATCATCACCACCACCACCACTACCACCATCATCATCATTCAAAACATCTTCTTCTTCTTTCTCTTCATCATCATTATTAATTCTCATATTTTCTATAAAATTATGCATGTCTAAATAAAAATAAAATATTAGCTTATTGCATTATAAAAATATGCATGAAATAAAAATATTTAAACATGATATAAATTAAACACTACATTTAATATTATAGAAAATAAAGCATTGTACATAAGACAAACCAACTATTACAATCAAATATTGTGCATAAATTACAAACCGATTACTACAACTAAGTGCACATCAATATAAACCAATTACTACAAGTCAAATAATGCTTTTAAAATACAAATCATGTTATTTGTTCTTCTACATACTAGTCTTAGCTTCGTGGTGTTTCAACCAAGTTAATTTTGCTTCAGGTTTTTTAATGGAAGCAAACACCTACCTTTGTGTCTTATTTTCTAAGAACTTTGTGGCAAACAACCAAAGCTTCTTTTCTTTCACATTTTTTGATAGAGAATTCAAACTCTCTAAAACTTTAGATATACCACATCTTGGCAAATCCATTTTCTTAGAAGTAATGGTACCTCTACTCTCAACAGTGGTAATCAATCTGTTAATTTGATGTGATAACTTAGCAGACCCACTTGATTGGCTTTTCATTTTTTTTGAGCTATTACTTTTCTATTGAGCTTGCTAGACATATCAATCCTTTTACCTTTACTATTTTTTATTTGGTTGTCAGCCTCATGCAATCCTTTAGTATTGCCACTAATAGATTCATACAAGTTCATAAGAAAATTAGGTTCCTCCTCAAAGTCTCCACTTCCTTCTAAATGAATAGCATCTTCTTTTTATGTTACCTCATCACCATCATCATTATCATTATCATCATCATCATCAATTAGCCTACCAATTGATGGTGCCTAGGCATGTTCTCCAATGGCCACAGTTCCCATGAATAGTATGTCATACTTTTCTACTAATCTTGCAGGTATTCTTTGAGTGCGAAATTTTTCCAAAATAGGTTTAGTCTACAAATTCCATAAGTGTTAACAAAATTGTATTCAATAACCTAATGTATCAAAAGCATTCAAAATTAAAAATTAGAGTAAAAAAAATAAGAATAGTATGGTCTATGTTACGAGAAATAGAAGATAACCTTAATTTTTCCTCCCACCATTCATCGGATACAGTAATAGTATTTTTTTTAACGTCTAACGTCCCAGCCTAGTCTAGTCCACTTGCCTATTAATTCTGGAAAAAAGTTTCCATTCTTTCTTCATAACATCCCACTTGTTTTTCAGTTGAACCTTAGCATAATTCAATCTGGTCTCATTATGAAATGTAGTCATTGTATACTTCCATCCTTCCTTACTTGAATATGTTCTAGGTCGATAACCTTTCCGAACAGCTTGTACACAAATATTAACAAATGTTTCAAGTGCCTCTGGTTGCCACTTTGCTTTAGATTTTTTATTTGCTTGATTTTCAATTATTTATTTTGTCGGTTATTCTTTTCCATCTTAATACTAAACATAAAATCCTAACACAAGAAAAAAATAACCAATTCATAATAAAAAAAAATAATTACTAGATACAAAATAAAAAATAAAGATAATTTTTAATAATAATTGCTAAAAGTAATTATTTATGATAAAAAAACATTACAACAATGCTTTCTAATATTTTAATTAGCACATTGTTATACTAGTTAAATAAATAATATCCTTGATGATATTGTTATACTAATGTGGCATAAAAATGATACCACCATTCTACAGAAGCACCCAACCCAATTTGGCCAATGCTATGGCCACTTTAACACCAATAAACATTAGTACAGAGACAAAATTCAATGATTAAAAAGAGGACATGACTTTTTTTCCCTTTCATTTGGGGATATAATTTATGGGTAAATGCATATGGATGAACGCCTAAATTTGAAATCTTCTCTTCCAATGCTAAAAAATAAATTAATAAGACAATAATAAAAGCAATATATGTGAATCTGAATTCGAATCAAACCCATTCGCAACCAGAAGGGGCCAAATGTAATTCTGTCCATTTTATGGAAGAATCATGGGTCAATGAACTAAAGTGTATATATATATATATATATATATATATATATATATATTTCTACTTACTTTAAAAAGCATAAAAGGCTAATTAACATATATATTTAGAAGAACAAATAGTCATCAAAATGTCAAAAAGAAGAAGAGAAATTAGTTATTTTAGTTGAGATTTAGCAAATCTAATAGTGGATCATGGGTTTCAAATTCAAAGGCATTATAGAAATTATTTTTTTACTCTGCGGCTTTGGTTAGAAAAAGAAACAATAAAGATAGGAATTCAAAAATGTAAAAAAAATCATAGATTACTATCACTAACCTGACCCAAATTGTAAAGGTAAGAATTTCTTTCTTGGAATTGCAACGGAATATGAAGGAAGAAGGCAAAAAAAAAATCCCTAGAATTCACGATGGTTTGTGAAGGGGATGAAACATTTGCTTTATATGATTGGTTGAATGGTAGTTGATTTATTTCATTAAAGGTATTTTTGTACTGATATGGCAAAAAAAATTGTGTCCCATTTTTTTTTAAAGCAGGTTTAAAAAAAAAGCATCAGATCTGATGCTTTTATACAACTATGGTTTAATTAATCAGAAAATTGTGTTTTGAGCTATAATCAAATAGCCCACAAAAGAGATTTTTGGTTTAAACCAGTTGTTTTTTCTTTAAACCACAATCCCAAATGGCCCTTAACGTTTTTTTTTCAAAGAATTGCATTTAACTTTTTTACACTGAAAAAAGAAAATTATGTTATAATGACTCTCCAAATAAAATTTTTAATTTTTCACTAGACATTGATTAGTAGTTATTATTCTGAAAATGAGAAAACTTGTTTTGCCTTTAATTTGGGATGTGGGCATACTAGAGGATATAAGGTCATCGACTGACAAATACTACAACTGACTTCTATTAAGCTATTGTGTGAATTTCTCAAAAGACCAGCAAAAATCAAAGTCCCTAAATGCCATTACGTAAGTTTGTTTAAATTTTACAGTTAAAAATTGAACTAATAAAAGATGTAGAAAAAATTAACTTTGGAATGGCAGTTATAGAAAAAATATTATTTGACTGAACAATGAGCCATAATGCAATAAATTTACTAAATTCGAAAAATGAATGGTGAACTATAATACTAAACATGAAAAATAATGCACTTAATAAGCTAAAACTAAATAAAATGAAATTGATAAATTGAACAAACTAAATTAACTATAAAAGCTGAAAAATCGCTGCTGTGAAATTAAATTTTTTATTATAGAACTGAAAATTCTGCACTTCTAATTTTTAAGGATGAGAGATATTTTTTATTGTTTGATTCATCTTTTGTCATGATATTTGGTTGGTAATGATGATAGTCGAAGCTCCTTTCTCTTCTTTCCTTTTTTCCTCTTAAATATTCTTTTTTGAAAATAGCTTCCTGAATTTTAGGTCACTAACTCTCACATTCTTCTCTACTTCTTCCGTTAACTTTTATATTTATTTTTGCTACTTTCTTTAACCACCTTTCACTTTTTTTAATTATCAAAATTAGTTAATTTTGATTGCGAACAAATACCCCTTATATACATTTGACTTATAAAGTCAAATTATATAGTGAAGAATTTTTCGTTTTCCTCAGTTTAATTTTTTGTTTTCCTCAGTTTCCGTATGTTCTGTTTTGATAAACTATGTATACATGTTTAGGTTAATTTTATTGGCATTAAGTTAATTTTTCTTTAAATTTGTATTTAAAGTTTGCTTGAAGTGTTTGATTTAGGTTGAAGTGCAAAAGAATAAATTGATGGATCAAAATGGTGAAAAAAATATGAGACACGGCCAAGACACTTTATGGCTTGGCCATGTCCCTCATCCAAGGCAAGAGGCATGAACCACTCACATGACATGGTAAGGTCAAGTCAGTTTGACCGTGTCCCTCAGAAAAATTTAGTAGAGACAGACACAAACAAGAGACACGGCTAAGGCCTTGGTTGTATCTCACCAGAAGAATAAAACAAAGAAGAAGCAAAGAGAATAGGCAGAAGTGAACACATTCATGAGATATGGCCAAGCCACTGGCTGTGTCACATGACACGGCCAAAGCCTTGACCGTGTCCCATCTAAAGAACAAAGCAAAGAGAAGAGACAATATAGAGATAGTGGAGAATACATTCAAGAGATAAGGTCAAGCCACTAGCTGTGTCACATGACACAACCAAGTCCTTGGCCGTGTCTCACCTAGAGAAGAAAGAAGGGCAGAATGGCAGCCAAGGGCACGACCATATGGCTTGGCCGTGTCCATAGGGAAATGAGTGACACGGTCAAGTCACTCATGACTTGGCCGTGTCTTGTGAGAATTCTTTCAATTTATTTACATGAAATGGGGGACAAAGTGGAAAACACCAAGTGCTATCTTTTAAAAAGAAACAATGAAAGAAAAAAAAAGGTTGCATAATTCATGGGATGAAGATTTAAACAATGAAAAAAGAGGAAGACAAAGAGGAGCATGTGAGTTAGCAAGACATGCTTGGTGCCTTAAAAAATTAAAAAGAATTAAAAGTGGAAATATACATACACGTTGGAGGCTCCATTCAAGGGGGCTTGGTCTGAGTTTTTGGTTCTTATTTTGGGAGAGAATACATCATTCTCTCTTCATCTTTATTTCCATTCATCTTTTATTTCTTCTATAAATAAGATTTAATCAAGTTTGAGGATTAAATTGGGTGAACAAACTCTTTAGAAGATTATGGTTTGAAGAAAGCTTGATTGGAGTTGTAAGCTTGAGAGAGTTACCATTCCATCTTTCAAGAAGAGAACCATTGATTGAAGAGGGCTTGAAAGTTCTTCATCATACATCAAAGTAGAAGTTAGGAGAAAGACAAGTAGTTCAACTCTTTGCGTTTACAAGGGATTTTTCATAATCTCTCTTTTAATTTATTTCTAGATTATTGTTGTTTTATTATGAATATTAATATTACAATGTATAATTTTGATTTGATTTATATTGAGATGAATATTTGTTTTAAATTATTGATGAGCTAATTTACTCATGCCTTGGGTTGTAGTAGATTTTATTAAATGACTTGATTTGATAATTTCATTAGTATGCCTTATTATTGGTTGATTGCATTGGACTTAAAGTTAAATTGATAGATTGGCCACCTATTGATCACTTAATATTGAACGAAGGACCGAGAGGTGAAATTCGATATCAGAACTATGTAATTAATCGCCCCAAGAATGAATTAAAAATATAAGTTCTAGAGTTTTATTAATTTAAAATTTTAAAATAATTGGTTGTAATTAATTCGTGAATGTGAAAACTAATGAATTGGTAATTACTAATTAAACTCAAGAAACAAATTAAAATACAAGGTTCTATTAATGGATAATTTGAGAATTAAGCTTTGATTAAATTGATCTACAATCCTAGGCACTATTTCTAGGCATCATTCCAAGAATTTGAATTAATCTTGTACAACCATTACACACATTACTTTTAAATTTAAATTGCTTTTCATCATTCTAATATATCACATTCTTACTTTTCAATTTATTTGTTAATCAAACTATTGCAAAATAATTTTTTCTTATGAGACGACCTTGGGGCGATCACCGTTGCTACAATAACTTCGTATACTTGCGAGTATTGCTTGTAGTAGTGTTAATCGAGCATAATAAATTTTTGGCGCCGCTGCCGGGAAAAACAATTGTTGCTAATAGTTTAATTCTTTTATTTTAATTATTTAATTATTTAAAGTATTTTTATTTAAATTACTAAGAGTTTATTGTAATGATGCAGTTTTCAAGGCACAAGGGAGTTTATGATGTGAATGCTAATTCTAAAATAGCATGACAATTAGCAGAATTAACAAGTCAACTTGAGATGCTAAATACAAGAGGAAAAGCACCTATGCCTACTTGTGAAGTATGTCCAGCATGTGGCATTGCGGGACATAATGTAAACATGTGTCCATTTGGTTTTGAACAATACCAAGAGGGGCAAGAGGAAGTATATGCCTTTGAAAGTTTTCACCAAAGGGAGGTAGAAATGATCCATATTCCAATCCTTATAATCTAAGTTGAAGAAACCACTTAAATTTTTATTGGAAAAGCCAACAACAAATTCCACCTCAATAATCTTTTCAACCTTATCAAAGAAGTTCTTACTTTCAAGGATAATTTTCAAGCCAAGATCAATTCAAGAAACTCACATTGAAAGATAATTTGAATGCTTTCATTCAAATTAGCATACAAAATCAGGAAGGAAGCAATAAGATGTTTGATTTTTTGGAGGTATCATTGAAGAAGGTGGAAACTCAAGTTGGGCAACTGGCAAATCAACTCCAAGCACACCAAAAAGTGAAATCTCATAGCCAATTAGAGCAAGCCAATGCAATCACAATTTTGAGGAGTAAAAAAAAATATATAATAAAGTTTGTGATTCCTTTGATACAGGTACTAATCAAGAAGAAAATGACAAAGAGATACAACCCAACATAGAGGAACTAAGTCAATCAAAGGAAGAGGAGAATTTGAAAGCATCAACCTCACAAAATTGCATGAGCCTCTAAATCCTTATATGCCACCAATTCCATTCCCAAGTAGATTGAAGGATGAGAAGCAAGATAAGAAACTTTCTGAAATCTATGACATGCCCTCCAAAGAAGATAATGAAGATAGGCTTGAGATGGCCATGACCTTGGAAGTAGAGCCTAAAATTTCTAATTCAGAAATTGAGGAGCACAAGTTAATCTTAAATGTTGAGATTGTTGAGAGGGGACTTCAGATTGTTAAAGTGGATAAAAAAGAGATTCAACCAAACTTTGTTGAACTTAAAAGACCCCAAAATATTTGAAATATGTTTTGGTTGGAGAAAATAGTATTCAATCAATGATCATCTCTTCTACTCTCAGTGGTGAGGAAGAGCAAAAAATGAAAATAACCATCTTGCATAATGAAAAATATTTTTATCAAGTTCCTATAGCATTGGAGGATCACCACAAGACGACCTTCACATGTTTTCTTTGGACATTTGCTCTTCGAATGACGCTATTTAGGCTTTGCAATATACTGGTACCTTTCAGAGTTGCATGCTATTCATCTTTTCAAACATGAGTGACAAATTTATTAAGGATAGAAGTAGTACTTTATATCACATATGAAAAGATGAAAATTAGGTTTCATTTGATCTCATTCTCTTTAAATTTATGCATGTTCACATTGGGAACAATGTGAATCTTTAAGTGTAGGGTGCAGTTTTTACTTTTAACTTATCTTTGTTTAGGTTTAGTTAATGTTTTTCTTTGAATAAATGAATTTTGAAAAGTTCAATTATTATAAGATTATGGATAGATGACCTTTAAAATTTTTGAAGCATGAATTTGAGAATTGATTAGAATTGGTGCTTTTTATCAATTTTGATGGTTATTCTTTGCATCACCTTTAAACTTGTAAGGAATTGAGTCTATTAAGTTGGATACCAACTTATTATTCTTTGTGTGAACATTCTTGATTGATATATTGCTAGAACTTGCTTAGATATGCATTTCAAGATCACATGGGAATTTCAATTGTGCATTAATATGATTAAGGCATCTAGGTGTACCCATTTAGCTTAAAAAAGCTAACCTTTTATATGTCTTTAGTATGCCAACTTTGAGCCTATTTCTTTTTTTCCCATTTCTTTCTATTACCCAATAACATTAGCCTTGAACTGTTTCATTCCATTTCTTGTCCTTTCATTAGGAGGAAGAGTATTTGATAAATTTAGTAATTGAAGTTGTTGTGTCAATTAAAGTGTGGGGTTAATTTTTGTAAGCTGAAAGTTACAAATAAACACTTTGTAATTATTATATTTCTTTATTAGATCTTCTTCTTCCTTATGTTATTGCTATAGCAAGTCTGAAAATAGGAATCAATCCAAAATCTATTTTGTTTTGATTGAAGAAAAGAGAAAAAAAAGAAAAAAATATTATTAATTATTGTTCTTATGGCTAAGGTTGGAATAACTTTGTGTATGATCTTTGCAATAAAATAAGAGGATTCCAATAAAGGGTATTTAAGAATTAAGAGCCAAGTGAGTAGAGGTTGTTTTGAAATTATTGGGTTATACATATGATTGGTTACTTCATTCTTGAAGTGCTCTTAAACTTAATAAATAAGCTCATATTTCTTAAATGTCATGCCTTTACCTTAGCCCCATTACAACCCAATGAAAGACCTTATGATTGATGCTTGATTGTAATTAGGTGGTTGAGATTTGATTGATAAGCAAGCCTATAGAGATAATCTTTCATTGAATGTTGAGAGCTAAAACACTACCTGATTAAACACTTAAGAGGTTTTGTGAAGGAGTGTCAATTTTTAGTATGCATGGATTGACCATTAAATTGCTTGAGTACTGATTGTTCTTGATTTGATAATGATTGTGGATTTAAGAAAATGGGAGTCTTGATACATCCTTATAACTCTTGAACTTAATAAAATTTTTCTTATTTTAGTTTGTTTTGATTTTAATTTGTTAGGGGACAAGCAAATAATTAAGCGTGAGGTAGTTATTTTGATCAAATATGTATACATGTTTAGGTTAATTTTATTGGCTTTAAGTTAATTTTTCTTTTACTTTGTGTTTAAAGTTTGCTTGAAGTGTTTGATTTAGGTTGAAGTGCAAAAGAATGGATGGATGAATCAAATGGTGGAAAAACATAAGACATGACCAAGACACTTCATGGCTTGGCCGTGTCCCTCATTCAAGGCAAAAGGCATGAACTACTCACATGACACGACTAGGTCAAGTCAGCTTAGCAGTGTCATATGACACGACCAAGGCCTTGGCCGTGTCTCACCAGAAGAACAAAACAAAGAAGAAGCAAAGAGAATAGACAGAAGTGAACACATTCAAGAGACACAGCCAAACCACTGCCCTTGTCATATGACAAGGCCACGGCCCTAGCCATGTCACATGATACGGCCAAGGACTTGGCTGTGTCCCATCCAAAGAACAAAGCAAAAAGAAGAGATAATAGAGAGACAGTGAAGAACACATTCAAGAGATACGACCAAGTCACTGGCCGTGTCACATGACACAGCCAAGGCCTTGGCCATGTCTCACCTAGAGAAGAAAGAAGGGTAGAATGGCAGCCAAGAGCACGACCACATGGCTTAGCCGTGTCCATAGAAAAATGAGTGACACGGCCAAGTCACTCATGACTTTGACCGTGTCTTATGAAAATTCTTTCAATTTATTTACACGAGATGGGGGACAAAGTGGGAAACACCAAGTGTTATCTTTTAAAAAGAAACAATAAAAGAAGAAAAATATTACCTAATTCATGGGATGAAAATTTAAATAATGAAAAAAGAAGAAGACAAAGAGGAGTATGTGAGTTAGCAAGACATGCTTGGTGTCTTAAAAAATTAAAAAGAATTGAAAGTGGAAATATACATACACTTTGGAGGCTCCATTCAAGGGGGCTTGATTCGAGTTTTTGGTTCTTGATTTGGGAGAGAAGACATTATTCTCTTTTCATCTTCATTTTCATTCATCTATCATTTCTTCTATAGACAAGAATTAATCAAGTTTGAAAATTAAATTGGTGAACAAGCTTTTTAAAAGATTAAGGTTTGAAGAAAGCTTGATTGGAGTTGTAAGCTTGAGAGAGTTACCATTCCATCTTTCAAGAAGAGAATCTTTGATTGAAGAGAGCTTGCAAGTTCTTCATCATACATCAAGGTAGAAGTTAGGAGGAAGACAAGTAGTTGAACTCTTGGCGTTTACAAGGAATTTTTCATATTCTCTCTTTTAATTCATTTTTAGATTGTTGTTGTTTTATTATGAATATTAACATTATAATGTATAATTTTGATTTGGTTTATATTGAGATGAATATTTATTTTAAATTAATGATGAACTAATTTACTCATGCCTTGGGTTATAGTATATTTTATTAAATGACTTGATTCGAAAATTCCATTAGTATACCTTATTATTGGTTGATTGCGTTGGACTTAAAGTTAGATTGATAGATTGACCATCTATTGATCACTTAATATTGAACGAAGGACTGAGAGGTGAAATTCGATATCAAAACTATTTAATTAACCACCCTAAGAATGAATTAGAAATATAAGTTATAAGGTTTTATTAATTTGCAATTTCAAAAAAATTGGTTGTTGTTAATTCATGAATGTGAAAACTAATGAATTGGTAATTACTAATTAAACTCAAGGAACAAATTAAAATAAAAGGTTATATTAATGGATAATTTGAGAATTAAGTTTTAATTAAATTAATCTACAACCCTAGGCACTATTTAAAGAATTTAAATTAATCTTGTACAAACATTACACCTATTACTTTTAAATTTAAATTTCTTTTCACTATTCTAACATATCACACTCTTGCGTTTTAATTTATTTATTAATCAAACTATTGTAAAATAATTCATTCATTGTGAGATGACCTTGTGGCGATCACCGTTGCTATAATAACTTTGTATACTTGCGAGTGTCGCTTGTAGTAGTGTTAGTCGAGCGTAACAGGTTCTGAAATTTTTCACAGTTGTTTATTTTTTTTTCAAATTCTACAGGAAAAAGCTTTCCACATTCTTTGTAATTTTTCATAGACTCTACAAAAAAGAATTATTCATATGCTTTTCAAAATCTATTACACCTGTAACTTTTTTTTTAGGATTGCAAGGAAGCCTCCTTTCAATATATATTACTAATATTTACAAAAGAGACCTAAAGACCAACTTTATGTTTAGGATATAAACTAACCAAATGCTATAAATAAAATAAAATTTATTGGTGCATGTGACATAATTTGCCAAAGAGGTGCCCCGAGTGTTCTGAACTTCAATCACATATTTTTTCTTCACATCTTTTAGGTTTCCCATAGGCTCAAGGTCCTCTTTATTTTCAATAAATTTTTTTGGAATTCTATTTTTCTCCTTAGACTAAATTTCATATTCTTTTTTCATTCTTTCACAACTTTTTGCCCTAAGAATCTTCTTTTTTGAATTCTTATCAAAGGCTGTGAATTTTTTTTATTGAAGCTTATGCCTTTAGTTACTTAGAGAAACCTAATGAAGCACCACAAATTCAACCTTTTGTTGTGGTGGATATCTTTTTTGATAGTTGAAATGAGACTTTCTCAAGACATGTCCACTCCTTAGCATCATATCTTTTGGCAAATATTTGTTTGGAATTCAAACTTGACAAAATTCATTTTTAGGCTTCACGACTTTGTTCTTCAAATACTCTTTAGGTACCCAAATTTGATAAAAAAAAAAATTTTCTAGACTTTACTTTTAATGTATTTTACATTTCTTTCTTTTTTTTATCTTGAATTTCAATGAAGCTGACGTGCGAATTTTAGGATGACCAATATGCCTTAGGCTAAAAATCTTAGGAGACAAACTTACATCACTATTTTAATGGCCATTGTTGTATATGTTCCTGTGGAGGTCGTCAATTTTCTCGCTTTTATATGGAAGAATATCTTTTTCTTTAGCTTGCACTTGTAGATGGTGCATCTCACCAAACTACTGGGTTGTGAAATGCTCTCTAAGCTTATCAGAATTTTATTTAATAGGCCTGGTGTTAACATTTTGCACCGATGGGCTAGCTTCAATAGCATAAAGCCTTTTCTAGCAAGCTTTTAAAAGACACATTATTTAATCATAAAGCTTCTTCTGTTTCTTCTGCGACTCTTAAAATTGTGTCTCCAGAAATTGCTCCTGTGATTCCAACACATTTTTCGGTATTTCTGTATAAATTTCTTTCTCATCATCAGTAATAATAATGTCATAAAAATTTTCACTTTTTAGATTTTTTTTGTGGGAACACATCAATTTTCTCTTTTGCCTTGTCGTTGCAAAGGTAAACTCTATGTTCTAAAACCCAGTTGCTTATTTTTTTAGATATCTCATGTTGTAACCTGATACATCATTATACAATGAGTCTATAGTATCATTGTAGAATAGATTCATAGTGTCATTGTAGAATGAATCTCAGGGCATCACTGTAGAACATAGTCCCACCAAGCATGCCAATTTATTTCACTAGAAATGAGAAAAACTTGTTTGATCTTTGATTGGGGTGCAGGCGTGCGATATAGGGTTCTAAACCAAAAAAGGCCAAAACTGACTTCTATTAAGCGATTGTGTAGATTTCTCAAAAGACCAGCAAGAAATCAAAATTTTTAAACTCTCTTAAGCAAGTTTGTTTAGATTCTATAGCTAAAAATTAAACTAATGAAAATTGTAGTCTGTGAAATGATAACTATGAAAAAATAATTTTTTTTATTGAAGAATGAGCTATAACTGCAATAAATTCACTAAATTCAAAAAAATAATCAATGGATTATAATACTAAATTTGGAAAAAAATGAACTTAATAAGCTAAACTAAGTGCATTAAAATTGATAAATTAGACAAACTAAATTAACTAGAAAAATTAAAAATTTGCAGCTATGAAACTAAAAATTCTGTTGTAGAATTAAAAAATTTGCACTTTTAATTTTTAAGGTTAAGAGTTATCTTTAATTATTTGATTCGTCTTTTGTCATGATTTTTGGTTAGTAATGATGGTGGTTGTCTCTTCTTTCATTTTCCTTTTAAATATCCTTTTTTTAAAATAGCTTTCTAATTTTTAAGCTATTAAATCTTTACATTCTTCTACACTTTTTTCATTAATTTCTAAATGTTTTTTTTTTCTACTTTCTTTAATCACCTTCAACTTTTTTTAACCAATAAAATTAGTTAATTTTGAGTGTAAACATAGTAAATACATATTGGCTTATATAATAAATTTAAAATTAACCTTTTACTCATATTCTATTTCATCTTAAATTAATAGGTTAATTTTTTTTTATTCTAAACTATAGCTCACTTACTATTTTAATAAATTAATTAGCGTATTAAATTTTTATAATATTCTTATTTAATATTATTTATTAGACATATTTTATATTATTATAAAAATATATATGTAAATTTATTTTTTAATAAAAATAATTAATTTTTTTAATTATTATAGAATAGAAAATTAACTTGTGAATATAAATTAAAAAAATAAACTTGTTATTGGATATTGAATCATTGATAGCTAAAATTTTAAATTAAAGTAAAACTGAAATAAAAAGATAATTAGAAGACATTCCAAGTTCAAAAAATGGTGTCAAATTAAATTCGCAAAATACAGATTTTAATTTATAGCGAGTTTAGTAAGTTTATAAAAAAAATCTAATTTATAACTTAAAAAGGCTTTTTAAATGATTAGTTTATTTATTAAATTTTGGGATCCAAGTATAACAGTTTGTAGTATAGGTTTCCGTAAAATTATTTTAAAAAAAAAAAGGGATAGTTGCCTAAGCACTACACAAAAGGATTTGAGTCGGAAATTACATTCGGCGATCGTCGGCAATTGTTTTTATTTTCCCATTTCTATTCAAAATCCCAATTCTCAGTTTCTCAGCTTCCAATCATGGGTTCAGGTGCTGGCCTTTATCTATTCTTTTTTCTTAACTAATTTATTTATTTTCCTCATTATCTATCATCACTGCCCAGTATCTCTCTAGGGCTTTAGTCGGAAAAGAAAAAAAAATTCAATTAGATGTTTATTTATGTGTAATTATAGTTGTGTTTATTATTATTAATAATAATAATGAGAATAAGAATAATGGGAATGTGCAGATGCAGATATGGAGGATTATGGGTTCGAGTACTCCGACGAGGAGCCTGAAGAACAGGATGTTGACATTGAAAACCAATACTATAACTCCAAAGGTTTTTTTTTTTGAAAAAAAAATTGTGATTTTTTTTTAATTTGTTGGAAAATTTCCTTGTGAAACTAATTATTTATGGTAGGGAATAATTGTTTGATTGTAAATTATGCCTTTGCAAGTTTAATGCTTTGTTTGAAAGCATTCGATTACTCGATCGCTGAGATAGTAACCCAAATGGCTATATTTAATTTTAGGTTGATGTTGCTAATTTAGCTTATCAGTGGTTTTTACTATACTGATGCAATAATACATGAATGTTTTGTTTCTTTTGAATATTATTAGTTTGGGTGTCTAAGAATGCAATTCCTCGAAATGAACTTTTACGATTAGAATATGCAAAATATCTTAATAACCTTGGTAAACACCATCTCAAAAATCAATGCCAAGTTGTGAGATCCTCATTTGACTGATTCTGTATAATTTTTTTTTTCATTGACTGTTTTCATTAATTCAGTTAATTTGCATTAGATGTTACAACTTATAGAACTTGTTGGACAGTCTATTGTTGTATGATGCTCTCTTTGTCAGAAACTTTGTGAAGAATTATCAGCTTTGCCCTTTCTATATTTTACTAATCTAACTTTGTGAAGAATTATCAGCTTTGCCCTTTATATATTTTACTAATCTATCTTTTTATTTACCTTTTCTTTTTTCATTGTGAAAAAAGGTTTGGTTGAAACAGACCCAGAAGGAGCACTTGCAGGTTTTGCTGAAGTGGTTAGCATGGAACCAGAGAAAGCAGACTGGTGAGTACTGTAAAACTTTAGCATTAACTTTAATGTTTTTTGTTGTATTACATCTCCATTTTGCTGTCCATTTTTATCTTGCAAATGTGGTTTTCTATTTTATCATTTTCCCCGTACAATTAGTTTTCCAATTTCAATGTGTATCAATCTTTGATTAGAATGTTTGAAGAGGCTGCAAGTCAATGTTATGTACCTCTTAGGAATTGATTTTAAGTAGTACAAAAAGGAGTCCTTTGCTCAACTTCTAACCATGATAAGTTAAAATAAGTTTTGTTCTAGCCTAATTGGAGGAAATGGTGTATAAGTTAAAATTAGCATGATAACTTATTTAATTTTTTAAAAACATACTTATTGCTTTGAACGCCTTTTTTGTGGTTCCAGAAAATTTAGAAATCTTGTATACACCCATTACTTGTAGTCAGAAAAATATGTAATATATCAACATTTTGTTGGCTCAATTTTCCCCTGTTGGACAAATTAGACCTTTATTTTTGTAAGTAGAGAACTGTAAAATCCTTAAATTACACCTGTATGATTGCATACCTTTTTTATTGCTGCTATTTTCTGTTATTGAAATGTCAGTTGCATTAATCCTTCATGCTATTTTCTGCTATTTCTAAAATGCCTGATTACCAAAATCTTTGATTCTTAACTTGAATCTTTTAATTATTTTTTATTTGGTCATTTTGCGTTGTGAGATTAGAAATAGCAATGACAAATCTTGAATTCTCACTTTGAAATTGTCTGTAAACTTGTGAAAATAGCAGACTAAATCTCTTGAATACTATATTGATTAAACAGAAACTCAGCATGTTTAGCATCTTGAGCCATGAAGGTGACGTCATCTGTTCCGGTGGTTTTCTTTGTTCTGCTTGCTACTTTATTTGCATTTCTTTTTTCACTATGATTTTCAATTTGAAATTTCAATTCCTTAACCTCATCCCTTACCATAGTATCTTCTGTAGTTTTCTTGGAAATTTAGTAGCGTTAGCTCTATTCTTTTGGTACTATGTGTTAATCAACTCCATAGAAATGAGGATAGTTGTTGCCACTGTCCTCAAAGATCAGATTCTTGTAGGAATAGTTTATTTTATGTTAGAATTCCATCTGCAGTAACCCTAGAGAAATCTTTGACAAGCATAGCAGTTAATGAGGCTATGTAATGGCCTGATTAGAAACTGATGTATCATTTAATTCCATTTCTAACAGAATGCTTGATATGAAGTATTTGCTTCTTGCCTTGTACTCTCTTGGAAGGCAATTCCATTTTTTTTTATTGTAAAAAAAAGGTTGCTTTGGCTTTTTGAGTGCATTTTGTAGTCTGGTTGGCGATTTCACTCTTCTTCCTTGTTTGTTCGCACTGTAACCATTGTGGTATTTATTTCTATCCTTTATAGGTTCTGTATGGGCCAAACTAAATGCTTCTTGGAGGCCCTTTTCTTGTTGCATGGGTTCCTCCTCATTTTGTTTTTGATTTGCTACTTCTGCTGGTACTAGTGTTGCTTCCTATTTAGTTTTTATACTTCTATCTCAATACCTGACACTCATATTTAGATTCTTAACAAAAAAAAAAAAAAAAGAAAAGAGGCTCAAGTGGTCTTTCCAAAGTCATGTTTTGACCATAAAGCCTAGGTCAACCAAGAAGGATATGTGTAATATTCTTGGAATTGTGTTACATTAGATAAATTCATTAAAAACACAATAAGGTAAAGACACAAGACACTTCTGAAAGTAAATGAACAACAGTTTTATTTATCAATATATATGGTCTTGGACTATCAAGATGCTTTTTTCAGAGTGATGATTGACCCACTCCTATTTGTCAGTTGTCAAAGCTCAAGGACCATCTGAGTTATTGAGTTGGCAAGCTTTCTCATCCATTTCTCTTATTGCATGAACATCATCCCTCGTGGGACAATGCTATCAACATGGCCATTGAAGAAATGGTCTCCGCCATTCTCTGATAAATACAGAATGATCTGCTTTTGGCCGATGACATAACTTGAGATGTGTAACCATAACAGTTACTGATGCTGCTGGGTTCACACAATATCCATAACAATCATGAGCATGTTAGTTTGATGTTTGATATCTTCACATATGCTTTTGATCTTGATCTTGGATGTACTAATAGTCTAAGAACAGAAATAAATGAAGCATCTAGATAATCCTCTTTCAATCATCAAAGTCATAAGCCCCATAATCTAATTGTTTCTCGATTTCTTTAAATGACCCTTCACTGTGATCCATCACGAAACAAATTACCAGAAGCTTGGATCTTCTGGCATTGATTTTAAACTATCCAGGATAGCTAGGATTTCTAAGAATTCTAATATCTAAAATTACATGAAAATACTTAAAAAATTAAAGTAAAAGATTCCAACTTTTACACGTTGATTTTTGTTTTGTTCTTTCAGATACCTAGGTTTCATTGGGCAATCCATATCTAGAGCAACTTTTTTTTTTTTATATATTACAAATCAACTTCATTAGTTTGACATCTCCATATCGTAATTCCTGGAGCAATTGTTTTAACAAGATCAGTTCATTTGTCATGTGAGATTGCTTTACTGCATAGTGCCCTTCCCTCTTGTTCATGCATTATATTTGAGATTACTTTACTAATGTGTATTTTATGACTACATAGTCCCCCTTTGTTTATGCATTGTTATATGAGATTGCTATACTCTCACATGCTTGTTAATATACTGATGTAGAACTGTTTATTTGTTTCATGACATTGTTTTGTATTCATATAAATGTTCTTCTTACCAGGGGATTCAAAGCACTGAAGCAAACGGTTAAGCTTTACTATCGTTTGGTGAAGTATAAAGAAATGATGGATGCTTACAGAGAGATGCTCACTTACATTAAATCTGCAGTCACACGTAATTACAGTGAGAAATGTATAAACAACATCATGGACTTTGTTTCTGGTTCAGCTAGTCAGAATTTTGGCCTCCTGCAAGAATTTTATCAGACCACCCTTAAGGCCCTGGAAGAAGCAAAGAACGAGGTAAAAATATTTAGATAATTATTTTGTCATGCTGTTTATGTCAGGATGCTCATATAGTTTTCTTTGGTGCAGAGACTTTGGTTCAAGACAAATCTTAAGCTCTGCAAGATATGGTTTGATATGGGTGAATATGGGCGGATGAGCAAGGTTCCTTTTCATTATTTATTGAGCTTAGTATTTCTTTTATCTGCACTATTATTTTTTATGATATTAAATTTCTTTATATGTCCAGATTCTGAAGGAACTTCATAAATCTTGTCAACGAGAAGATGGTACTGATGACCAAAAGAAAGGCAGTCAACTTCTGGAGGTATATGCAATTGAAATTCAAATGTACACTGAGACCAGGAACAACAAAAAGCTTAAGGTAAAGATTATCCATTTTTCACTTGGTCTTGCACTCATATATTGAGATGAGCTTTCCTCATCTCCAGGAGAATATATTTGCAAAAGAGGCCAATGAAAGAAAAAACCTTAAGAGTGATTGACAAATTTTTTTCAAACCTGCTTTAAAATGATGTCATGTCCAAATAACAAGCTTACTATGTTATCAGTTCGAAATTTAATAAATATGCGAAGGTAATTTATGAGCTAATCTCCTACTTTTATATGAAAGTATCATTTAGTTCACCATGTGCTTGTTGAAATTAAGTAAACTAGAAAATTACATAAAAAGCAATTCATAACATATATGATTACACACTAGGCAGGAATTTTTTTGTTTTGGAATCTGCAAATAACTTGGTAACTATTTGCTTAATCAATGGTTTCTGATTGACAAAATTGTGGCCGGCACATCCCAAAACTATCAAACTGGCTGCTGTCAGTTTTGAGAACAGAATGCCATGCAGCCTCTGAGATTTGATGTAAACTGTTTTGTTTTGGGCCCCATTGGTTCATGTTGTTGGATCTTGATATCCTGAAATGCTTTGATAGTCATTTGCTGCTAATTTAACTGGAGATATAAAATTGTATGACACTTGCTGGATATTCCTGACATCTGTATGACAGTTCAGTCTCTGCCTGGTGGATACGTCCTGATTTTAATGATGTATTTTTAGAGGTCTAAATTCTTTCATAATGAGTGTATAATGATGTTTCTGTGTAATTTGGCTTACCAGCAATTATACCAAAAAGCACTTGCTATCAAATCAGCAATTCCACATCCAAGGATAATGGGGATAATTCGAGAATGTGGTGGGAAGATGCATATGGCAGAGCGTCAATGGGCTGATGCAGCAACAGATTTTTTTGAAGCTTTTAAGAACTACGATGAAGCTGGGAACCAAAGACGCATACAATGCCTAAAGTATGTTCCCCATCTTTTCTCATCTTCTTTTATCCCCTATATTTGACACAAACTTACAAGTATGGCTTTTACAGTATTACACTGAATGTGGAAGAGATTAATGTCAAGCATTAGAATTATTAGAAACACAAATCTGAACTTTGAAAGTACAGTTTAGCAAAACTGATTCTATATGTAAATAAGTTAAGTATTGAGCAAGTGTTAGAGAAATGTAGCTAGAACTTATTTATTGTTTTCTTATATTATCTAATAGTAAATAGTTATGACTCTGCACTAATGGTTGAAAAAAAAACTCAACCATTGAGAAGACTAGTTACTTCTAGAATCATGAACGATAGTAGAAGGTGTTCTCCTTCTTATCTCATCACTAATGATTGAAATATGGAGATTTGTGCACACAAAGTGTTCTTATGGATACCTCTCCCCCTATGGGATGCTTTCTGGGGCCATATGTAAAAAAAAAAGGATGGAAAGAATTAGTGGTGCAGTTGCAGATAGGTAGAACTGCACCTTTACCTTTTAAATCCACTATCCTATCACTTGCATATATGCTAAGTAGATGGGGCTACAGGTAGTAATGATGATTATAGGAAACAACAACTAAGAATAGACAACCAGCCACTAAGGAATTGGTTACGGCCAAAGAATAGCGTAATACTGCAGTATACCAAGCTAGACTTTACAACCTATGATGGGATGGATGATCTGTTCATATGGTTACACTGATGCGAACAATGCTTTGCCCATCAATGGACAGTTGTTACATATAATGTGGGTTGGCTGCCTACCGCATGTTGGATGAAGCACAATCATGTATTACCAAATTGTGCAAGTGGAGCCAAATCTAACGTGGGAATTATTTAAGAAAAATTGCAATTTGAGATTTGGACTGCCCTTACGAAAATATCGTTTAAGGGAATTAGTGAACTTGAAACGAACAGGAACAATAGAGAGTTATCAGAGATGTTTTCAACAATTGTTGGCACATGCAAAACAATATGAGTGGATCAACAAGTTAATTTTTTTACTGCAAGGTTGAAGGATTCCATAAGGATTGAAGTGGAAATGTAAGACCGCCCAAATTTGGTTCAAGAAATGAATTTAGTTTGGGCCTTTGAAACGAAATAACAATGGACAAAGGTAGCCATCACATGGTGCAGAACTTGGCAGAACACAACCTCGAACAAGGGAGTTGTTGACAACGCATCAAAAAGCGGTCTTGAGCAATCCAGATAGATAGACTAGGCTAACGGTTCTAATAAGAATAGTACAACTTTCCAATTCACTTGAAAATTGTCTTGGGCTGAAATGGCAGACTACAAAACTAAAGGACTGTTACAACTGTAATGAACTCTATACAATAAGCCATTAGTGTAAGAAGCTATTTGGTTAGAGTTGGAAAATGCTCATGAGCCGAATGCAGGGTATGGACAGCTGTTTGAGTGAATCACTTTTTATATGTTTATCCAAATTTTCAGTTTGAGGACAAGCAGATGGTCAGTTTAAAGGGAATTGTCTAGTAAATATAGAGCCGGTTTAAATCACTCCTACAAAGAAATTTAATCGCTGCCATATGTCTTTATTATTGCAGTGTCTCTTCTTCAAGTATTATATTTAGAAGCTAAATGAAAAAAAAATATCATCTCATATTGCCATGACAAGAATATTTGCACATGAGACCTTATTTCTGGGACTGAGGATGGCGTCAACGGTGGCTTTGGCCTTGATGATAGTGTCAAATCCATCACTAGCCAATGACAAATTATCAGAGTGACATTTCTCTGCTTTATTACTTGGAGTAGATTAAATTATAACTGAAGCATCCCATCCTTCTATATTCAAATATCATATATATATATATATAAAATTAAGGTTAAATAATTATAAAATCTACAACTGTAATGAACTCTATACAATAAGCCATTAGTGTAAGAAGCTATTTGGTTAGAGTTGGAAAATGCTCATGAGCCGAATGCAGGGTATGGACAGCTGTTTGAGTGAATCACTTTTTATATGTTTATCCAAATTTTCAGTTTGAGGACAAGCAGATGGGAAGTATTGTTAGGTTCCTAAATTTGAAAAAGTATTGTTGGGTTCCTAAATCAGGAAATTTTATAATAGGATATTAATAATCTATTTATTTGGGTTCGTAAGTTGGAATAGTCTATTTTATTTAGGTTCCTAAACTAAAAGAATTTATCATTAGGAAGTATTTATTTTAGGTTTCCTAGATTAGGAGAATTTAAATCTTTATTTTAAGACTAAATTATAGTTTTCCTATTCTATGTAATAAATAAGTCCTATTTAAAGGACATATGAAATGTAAATAAAACAAGCAGAAGTTATCTGTAGAATTACGAAAATAAGGTTTTCAAGGAATCAAAATAAAGGTAAGGGAAAGTTAATTGACTTAGATTTCCTAATCAATTGCCTTGAGACATGATCCTTTTCTCATAACCATAACATGGTGTATACTGCTTTTGCATCGCATTCATTGTGCATAATCAACATAATTTCTCCTTACATTGTGAACTTCCACTACACTGTTTTATTATCAGCTATCTATCTTATAATCATGACTGACAGATACCTAGTTCTGGCTAACATGTTGATGGAATCTGAAGTGAATCCATTTGATGGTCAAGAGGCAAAGCCGTAAGTACTTTCATGTGTCACTAAGAGATATGCAGATATGCTTTACCTCTCTCACTTGTATGCCTTTCTTATAACAATTACTGTTCAGATATAAAAATGACCCTGAGATTTTGGCAATGACAAACCTCATAGCGGCATATCAACGAAATGAAATCTTGGAATTTGAGAAAATCCTCAAGGTAGGCTATTATATTGTCAAAGCATTTTGTTATAACTTGTCATTTGTGTCTCTTCATGTGTTTAAGTTGATAGTTTGACTTTGTGCAGAGTAACAGAAGGACAATAATGGATGATCCATTCATCCGGAATTATATTGAAGATCTATTGAAGAATGTCAGAACTCAAGTACTGCTCAAGCTTATTAAACCTTATACAAGAATCCGAATTCCTTTTATATCAAAGGTGAAGGCCTTTTATTCTTTCTCACTATCCCACAAATTCTTTTAATGCCATTGTCATTGTGAAGATGTTACGACTGGACTAAGATTTTTGTGAACTTGGTTAACCTACAGGAACTCAATGTGCCTGAAAAAGATGTTGAGCAACTGTTGGTTTCACTGATATTGGATAATCGTATTGATGGACATATCGACCAAGTGAACAGGCTATTAGAGCGTGGAGACAGGTATTTTCTTTTCCAGTTCTCTGATTGATTGAAAGCTCATTTGAATGTTTATGTGCATGCTTTTTTACAATTGTGCTATAGGCATCATTATCATCACTGTTCAATGTCATGCAGGTCAAAGGGGATGAAGAAGTACACTGCCATTGATAAATGGAACACACAACTTAGATCACTTTATCAAACTATCAGCAACCGTGTGTACTGAGATTATGTAAGTAGCTAGTGTGATTTCCATCTGGGGAAGGTATTTCTGAGTATTTTGGTGGTAGTAACAACAGAACTTTTCCTTCTTTCGAGGACCACAATGTTAAAGAAGGCTAACTGTCGAAGTAATCATTTAGGTACGAGTTGCTCTGTGTTTTTATAGCTGATGCATTTCAAAGAAAATGTAGGTAGAGAATGTGCAATCTTTTAGTACCTAATACACATAATTTTGATACTAAGAAAATTTGGAGTCTTACATGGACTGTGTGACAGGTTGCAGGCATACAATTATCTTTTTGTTATTTGGTTCAGTGAAGTGATCTGATCACCGGGTCTGGTTGATTGATCCTTTTTCTTTTTCTCTATCAGATTGGGTTGGTCTGTGTTTTTACGGCTGATGCATTTTGAAGAAAATAAGGCTAGAGAATAATTTATAACCTACAATATTTCAGTTCTGTAATTTGGTTCATTGAGTGTTTTTTTTTTCTTAGTTACAGTCCATGGGGTTCATAATTGAATATTCTGAAATATGTTTGGTCGAGTAACTGAATTTCGTAAATATATTGAGTGCAAATTTGTTCTTTAGTGCTTTATTATAATTATAACTATGATTTTGATCTTATTAGGATTTTCATTTAACCCATTTTATGTGGATGGATTAGGATATGGTGTTTTTGGAGTTAGGCCCATTCTTAAAGCTGTTTTGATTTAAATATGAGTGATTAGCAGCAATCAGTTCACATTCAGTGACTAATATAAATTTAGTGAAACTGTAGCTTTTCAGTTTATTGTGAATAAGTGATTTTTAGATTATAATCAGATTAAAAATAAGCAGTTAAACGTTTCTGTAAACTAGTTAATAATCAGCTGATAATCAGTTTATAATCAGTTAAGTGTTTCTGTAAAATCAGCTTATAATCAGTTTTTAATTGCAGAAGCTGTCAAAATGATCAAATTGTCCCTTAGTTTATTTATTGTATAAAAATGATTGTTAAATGTCAATTCAAAATTTATTTTGCAATAATAATAATAATAATAATAATAATAATAATAAAATTTATTTAATAATAATAATAATAATATTGGTTTATCAATAAATTATACAAATAAAAAATTACCATGTAAATATTACCAAATTAATTAGAATCCTAAAAATATTAATTAGAATTCTAAAAATAAAAGAATTTTGATGGGAACTAAAGTGTATAGGGTGGGTAAATTTAGAATATAAAAAATTAGGTAGGGATAGTATGGTCTTTTATTTGGTCAAAACTGTTTAAAAAATAAGTGTTTAAAAAAAAGTAGTAAAATTTAACTTTTAAAAACGGATTAAAATCAAATTATAATTTACTATTTAAGTTTTCAGAAACACTTAAATAAACAAGTTATAATCTAAAGCTTATAATCAATTTTGACCAGCTTTTAAAATTTGAGAAACACCTTAGCAGCTTATAGAAAGGATTTCCCGTTAATTTTTTATAATGTTTCAAATAAAAGTAGAAGACAATATTTTTCATGAAACTAACTTAGCCTCAGAATATAACTTCATTAGTGTCTTTTTTATTTAAATCCGAATGGTTAATTTAGTGCGAATTTTTTAAAAAAATAGTCCTCGTGTTTTTTTTTTTTGCCAATAAGATAATTGTATTAAAGAAAGAGCCCAACATACATGGAAATCTCAAACTTGGTGTAGGGAACGAGGAAGAGACAGACGACCAAACAAAAGAGTTAAAGAAGCATATCAAATTGAAACATCTTAAAACCTACGAAAGCTAAGGTAACCTCCCTTATAAACGGGCACAGGCCAGATAAACCCAGAAAGTTGGTAGATAAAAATAACCACCACTTCACCCGCAGGAAAGAACATTGCACATAATCAAGTGCCAAATGTCAGAACAATAGAAAGTCCTGGAAAAGAGTCATAAATCGTCAGCATTGAGGGGCTTAAAAGATACTCTTAGAAGAAGAAGAGGCATATTTCTTTATATTTCAAGGTCTAAATAGATTCGAAACACTACCATGAAATATCCGAAAAATAACCTTCAAACAAGTTGCCTCAAGAACCATCTACAGTGCTTCACCCTACGTACTGCAGGGATTGGGGAGAGAGATTGAATTGCTTCTACCCTTGTCATAAGCAGGAGCCATGACTAAACAACCAAATACCCAACAACAGGAAGAAGTTGTCAACTTCAAAAAACCCCACAAAGATAAATTCCGAGCAATCTAGAGGAAAGTCAAGGACAGGGCGATAGAAAAGGTACAACCATTGAAGCGCACAAAGGTCCCAGCCGAGACCTATCCACCCTAAAATCATTATGGTTTTACGATGGCTTTAGGTGAGCCACCAACACCTTTCTTAAAGATAGAACCAGGAGGTCCTTCGCCAACCTCCTTCTGTCTAGCAACTTCCACTTCATTATTGATGGTAAATAGTTCAACTCGTTTGGTAAGCTATAAAAATTAGTAATTTTTAGTTGTCAGTCATAAAAAAACTACTCAGAAAAAAAAAATCAAAAACTACTCCAAAAAGTTTCATCCTGTGATTCTGAGTTTTGTGTTTTTTTTTTTTTAAATTTCTTAATGTAGTTAACTAGTGCAAAGATAAAAATATTCTCAACAGTTTCATATACGCATACAATTGCATAGCTAAGCACTATCCTTTTCTGTAGTGGCAATAATTTTATAGTCTCCATCCTACCCCATCTCAATCTCATTACCCTTACCAAGGTGGACATGTGAGAATTAATTCATTTTAATAATGACATGACATGACATATCTTCAAGGATAGTCGGGAAGAATTCCCATCATTTGGCCAAAAATTTTACCCCATTTACTTGATTTTCGACATTTTAATTTACGACACTGCAATTTTTTTTTAAGATCCGGTGATACACTGTAAATTTTTTTTTATAATATTTTTAGCTTGCTTGTATGCAAATAAATCGAGTTCTAATTTTAACATCGAATTTTTATCACTAGAGCTCAATCCATTCTTTTATCCTGCACGTAGGAGAGTCAATCGAACCTGAGACGAAAATCTTTGAGAGTCTATTTTGTTATCAGTTTGTAAGTTTGATTAATATATATATAATTGCATAAAAAAATAAAATTACAACAATTCACAATAAACAATTTTTTTTTCTTTGATGAATAGTAATATGATCAATCCTTGGAAGAAATAAGAATATAAGGGACAAAACAATAAAATCAAATCCTAACAGTAGTTGATTAACATATCACAAATCATAAGAACATGAAAATGTAGGGCTACAGAAAAGTGGAAGAAAAATATATCATAAAGAACAAAAAAAAAACAATATAAAAAGTGAAATAAGTTTTTTTTTCTTTTAAATAAAATTAACTATTTTATTAAATCAAATAATCGGTATGTTGTTTGCTTGGCTTTAGTATCTCGCATTCAACAATTGATGACTTCCTTCCAAGTTTGTGAGTTAAGTCATGCGCAAAGAGAAGGGAATTTCTCCGCCGATTTCCTTTTATGCTGCAAATTTTGAGCCTGGTTGTTTTTACTTTGTATTCTCCTCCCTCAGACTTATTGCATTGGCTATTTCATGATTTTGTAGGTGTTTCATACCTACGTTAGTTTCGTCTCTTTTATTTCTTATATACCAAGAAAAAAAAAATCAAATAACCAGTAAAACATCTAATATTAAAAAGAAGAGCACCATCTCTCTATTACATATGATTAACATACAACTACCTGTAACTTGTGTAATGCAATTATAGTTAGTAGGACATCATGGCTGCACACCCTATTTCTAGAATTATTAAAGTTTAGGTAGGCTTAAAGCCAGTGAACAACATGTAACTAAATTAATTTAATTACCCATATCATTATCAATTTATTTACTTTTGTTACTTATCTAAGCTTTTGAATATATATTCTTTCACATCTATTTTAAGGTTATATATTACATATACACATTATATATTATTAGCATTATAATTTATATCTACACCATTCTAATGTCGTTTATAATAGTACTACAAAACAACTACAATTTATACAACTTAGTATATTAGTTACATATATTAACTATTAACTATTTATATTGTTCACCGCTTCTTGCTAAAAAGAAGAAATTAAGAAGCTGATGAATTTAGATCATCTCTATCTTAAATCATGAATGTCTGAATGAGTTAAAAATTCAGTGAGATTATAGTATCGCAAAGATAGGATGCACAGAAAATATCTCAAGGTATAATAACAATAATAACACAAGATAGTAGCATAATTAAAATCTTATTAATAAAATTCAATTCACAATAGGATCCACAAAAAACAAACCAATATCATGAAAGCAAATTAAATAATATGACAGATAAATACATAACAATAATACTAAAGAAAATATCACTATATATACTCTAGTACTATTACATATCACACACATTAGGACAATATATTTTTCCTTTAATCACTAATCTCTATGTGTACATAGTTTGATTGTATAAATCTTATCAAATTTAAATTATGTCATATTAACTAATATTTGACTTACTATTATCAAATAGGCCTACAGGCAAAATAAGGTTCACAATTCACAAGGACAATAATACAAGCAACTAATGAAATCAAATGGCTAAGTATTAATAAAGACTTACATTTTATCAAATGATTTTGAAGCAATAAAAAAAGTACCAATACTATAACTCACATTGTAAATGTAAATTGGAATTTTCTTGATCACTGATAATTTTATATGGTTATATGATAATCCTCAATTAACATTCACATTCATACATATATTGTACACTTAGATTCATTTCTAACATATTATTCATCATTCAAGGTTTTTAAACATTTTTATTCATTAATGGACATCTTAGAGCATATATATATTATTCCTTTAGGCAATGGCAGAATCAGGTGGGACTGTATGGGATCGCACGATTCTCCTAACTTGCCGGCTGAAAGCACATGTGAGAAGGAGCAGGGAGCTTCCTTGGCTGCTGGTTATACAGCCGCTGCAACAAAAGCCTCCCTTTCCGACAATGACGGTGAAAATTTTACCCTCATTGATAAGTCGCTAGTTCCGTGACTGCTTTTAGGTCCTCGTTTAGTTGCGTCTAGGTCATATTATTACATGCCATATTAGATTGGGAAAATGTATAAATGCAAACCTAAAGTTATTTTCATCTTGGATATGCTCAAAACATTAAAAAAAAAAGTTGTCACTTTAGCCCTATTTTAACTAGAAGAGTAACATCCTGTTATCTCCAGTAACTGCAACATTAAAAACCATTAAAATAATAATTTGTAATAATATTTTATTAATTGCCCATCTAAAAAACACACCCATTTCAAAATCTCTTTCAAGAAGACAACACAACTGCCTGTTTCAATAATATTCACACATAGCTACAACCACCACGACCTTCACTTTCGATGACGGTCTCCACTCCCTACTTTATGAGTAGCAGCGCAAGCTCATGATGGTGGAATCTTTTGATTTCGACCTAGACTTGGCCTTCATCTCTAAATCCAAAAAACCATTAATGCTTCCCTCTCTAGTCTCCTTTCCTCTTCATCATCACCATCACTGATGCAACCTTCAATTGTCAAATTCATGATCAGAAATTAATGCAAGAAATTTTGAGAATCCCTAATCATGAGTGGAATGAATGGGGCGATAATTTTAAGAAATCATTTGGCGAAGGAAGTTCTAGAAGCATTAAGAAAAATGGTGATGTGTTCAAATTGTATTTCAAGGGTTTGGTGGAGAACGTGAAGAGTGAGACTGTAATTTTGGTCGGAATTGGAGTGGCAATTTAAGACCCAGTAGGTAATTTGGTTTTCGAGATAAGGAAGCCATTGGTTGGGGATGTGATGAACAAGTAGACTGCTGAAGCCTAGGCTTTAATTGAAGGGCTTAATGCAGCTTTTGCCTTGGAGCTCAAGAGGATTTCTATTTATTGTGATTATTTCTATTTATCCGCTTCATAAATTTTTAAGTTAATCTTAGTTATGCTTATTAAATTAGATTGATTATGATGCTAATGCAATGACAATTTTAAACTAGATTTTATTGCTTTTAGGTAAATTTGGGATAATAGGAGGGATTTTTGGACTTGGAGGAGTAGGGCATATGGGTGTGAAAATAGCAAAGGCAATAGGACACCATGTGAATGTGATAAGTTCTTCAGATAAGAAGAAAGTAGAGGCCTTGGAACATCTTGGAGCTGGTGAATATTAGGTTAGTTCAGATTCAACTAGAATGCAAGAAGCTGATGATTCTCTTGATTATATAATTGATACTATGCCTGTTGGTCATCCTCTTGAGCCTTATCTTCCACTGTTAAAACTTGATGGGAAGCTCATGATGGGTGTTATTAATCCATTTCAGTTTGTTACTCTTATGGTCATGCTCGATGAGTCTCTTTTTCTCTCTATCCATCTATCTTCTGCAATTTCCAATTTTGAAAGAAAAAAGGATAGAGTTAATGGGTGTTTTGGGAGTTTTCATTAACAAATTTTTGTCAGATGTTGAAAAATCTATTTGTGCATTGTTTTCTAAAATTGTAAACTTTCTCCCTGACTGATAGATCTTGATAAAAATGGAAGGTTATTATTTTTGTAACAGAATTGAGAAGTGCCAATGAATCAAAGTTTGTAATTTTTGCACAGTTGAGGTGAATGTAGAAAATAGTCACACACACATATGCATACTTATTGTAAGTTAACATTAAATTCAAAAGTTATGTTCGAAACAACATTTTATGATTATTACTTAAGTGAACCATGCTTTAGTCATACTTAAGAATGATCATGTTCGTAATTTCTGCTTAGTCAAGTGAATGCAGAAGAAAAGTTGTGTTGAAATTAATAAAATATTCTTACAACAACAACAACAGCAGCAACAAAGCCTTAATCCCAAGTCAATTGGGGTCGGCTATATGAATTCTTCTTTTCCACTCAATACGATTTAAGGTTATCTCTTCTGGTAGATGTAACATCATAAGATCATTTTGGACCACTTTTGACCAAGTCAGTTTAGGCCTACCTCTGCCTCTCTTAGCTATATCTACTCTAACTTGTTCGGTTTTTCTAACTGGCGCATCGCTAGGTCTTCGTTTTACATGGCCAAACCACCTCAATCTATGCTCTCTTATCTTATCCTCAATAGGTGCTACCCCCACTTTTTCTCTAATGCACTCATTGCAGATTCTATCCATCTTAGTATGACTACACATCCATCTTATCATTCTCATTTCCGCAACATGTATTTTACTCATGTGTTGTCATTTTACTGCCTAACACTCACTACCATACATCATAGCAGGCCGTATTACAGTGCGGTAAAATTTTTCTTTTAATTTAATTGGCATCTTTCAATCATATAGAACTCCTGTAGCACCCCTCCACTTCATCCAACCAGCTTTAATCCTATGATTTACATCTTCTTCACAACCTCCATCTTCTTGAAGAATAGAGCCAAGATATCTAAAATAAATACTATGAGGCACTGCTATTCCGTCTAAAATAATTTTACCTCTTTCTCTATTCTCGCTATTAAATCTACAATGCATATACTCAGTCTTAGTCCTACTTAACTTAAAACCTTTAGATTCCAAAGTGCTTCTCCATAACTCCAACTTTTAATTTACCCCTGCTTGAGTCTCATCTATTAAAAAAATATCATCTGCAAACATCATACACCAAGGGATGTCATCCTGTATATGTCTTATTAGCTCATCCATGACCAAGGCGAAAAGATAAAGGCTCAAAGCTGAACCTTGGTGTAATCCAACAGAAACGAAAAAATCCTTAGTATCCCCTCCCACGGTGCGGACACTGGTGATAGCTCCCTCATTAATATCCTTCAAGACTTGGATATATCGTATAGATATTCCCCTATGCTCTAGGACCCGCCATAAAACTTCTCTAGGGACTCTATCATATGCCTTTTCCAAGTCAATAAAAACCATATGTAAATCCTTCTTCATCTCTCTATACTTTTCCATCAAATCTCTTATAAGAAAAATAGCTTCCATAGTTGATCGACCAGGCATAAAACCAAACTGATTTGAGGAGACACAAGTATCTAACCGCAAATGGTATTCCACAACTCTTTCCCATAATTTCATAGTTTGAGCAATTCTGAATATCTCCTTTATTCTTAAAAATAGGTATCAAATTACTTTGTCTCCATTCATTAGGCATTTTCTTTGAACTTAAGATCTTATTGAACAAAGATGTCAACCATGTAACTTCTATATCTCCCAAACATTTCCAAACCTCAATAGGTATCTCATCTGGTCCACAGACTTTACCAACTTTCATCTTCTTCAAAGCTTCTTTAACTTTTGAAAATCTAATCCGTCTAGTGTATTTCACATTTTTCTCTGGCCTAACGTCTAAACCCTCAATGTTATCACTATGGTTACCATTAAGAAGTTCCTCAAAAATAGCTTCTCCATCGTTCCTTAATATCCTCTTCTTGAACCAGAACTTTATTCTCTTTATTTTTAATGCACTTAACTTGGTTTAAATCACGACATTTTTTTTCTCTTATCTTAGCCAATTTATAGATAGCTTTTTCTCCTTCTTTTGTTCCAAGTTTCTCATACAAACTCTCTAAAAATTGCGCTCTTGCTTGACTAACTGCCTTTTTAACATCTTTTTTGCTTGTTTGTACTGCTCAAAAGCATCATTGTTATTACATTTGGGCAAACTCTTATACCATTCCCTTCTACTTCTTATCGCTTTTTGCACTTCCTCATTCCACCACCAAGACTCCTTTGAGGGATGTCCACACCCTTTAGATTCTCTAAGAATCTTTCTAGCTACTATTCTAATTGTTGTAGACATACATATCCACATATCATTTGATGACATACTCACATCTTCCTCCCACCCTCCAGCTTTGACCAACTCATTCTTGAACAACAATTATTTTTCACCTTTTAAAGTCCACCACCTAATCTTAGCACTATTGTTCCTCCTTGGCCTACTAGTCAACCTCTTAAACTTGATATCCAAAACTACTAACCTATGTTGAGTGGTCAAAGCCTCACTTGGAATAACCTTACAATCCTTGCATCGAGTTCGATTGACTTTTCTTGTGAGTATGAAGTTAATCTGACTTCTATTTTGTCCACTTTTAAAGGTCACTAGATGTGATTCCCTTTTTATAAAATATGTATTTTCCAGAATCAAACCATAGGCTAAAGCAAAATCAAGGATACTCTTACTTTCTTCATTTCTAATTCCAAAACCATACCCTCCATGTACCTCCTCAAAACCTACTCTGTCTTTTCCTACATGTCCATTTAATTCTCCTCCTATAAAAATATTTTCATCATTTGGAATCCCTCCCATAAGTTCATCCATATCATCCCAAAAATTTTGCTTGCTCTCCCCATCCCATCCAACTTGAGGGGCATATGCACTAACTATGTTGATGGTCTCATTCTGGATCACAAGTTTAATTGAAATAATCCTATCGCTTACTCTTTTCACGGATATAACCGTCTCCTTTAGGTTCCGATCCAAAATTATACCTACTTCGTTCTTACTTCTATCTGTACCTGTATACCACACTTTATACCCAGTATTCTCAACGTCTTTACTTTTCCCTCCAACCCATTTAGTCTCTTGGATACAAGCAATACTAATTTTCTTTCTCTCCATAGTATCAACAAGTTCTCTCAGTTTATCTGTAAGAGATCCAATATTCCAAGTTCCTATTCTGATCTTACTCCCTAATTGTTCTTTCTTATGCTTCTTCCTATAAAATCTTTTAACATTATCTGAACCTGTATCTCTCGTATTACTCTTATTATTCGTATTTTGGACTAACTTCTTTACCCACACCCATCCATGATGTGAGAACCCTTGTTTATTATGCACTACATCCGGACTCCGATATGGAGCGTCGCATTCGGGGAACGCCCTACACCCTTGCTTATTCTTCACCACACTCGGGCTCCGATATAGCGCGTCGCAAGTAGGGAACGCCCCAATGATATTATTATTAGAATTCATATCATGAGATGTGACAAAAGTTTTACACTGGTTGTCACCTACCGCAAACCTCCTCCTTTACCCGGGCTTGGGACCTGCTATACATAAGAAACTCATGTATAGGCGGAGTTAATAAAATATTCTTACAAATTATTATTTTAATGGTTATTAACATTGTAGTTAATGGAGGTAACCAAGCATTATTCTTTTCGTTAAAACATGGCACAAATGTCAGTTTTTTCTACGTTTTGAGGGTATCTAAGATGAAACTGAATTTAGGCTCATATTTATACCCACATGAAAACATTAGGCTTGTATTTATACTTTTTCCCTTTTTATATTTAGATGCATGCACACATAAATACATATACTCATGATTCACTATATATCTTTGTTATTATTTATTTAGATGTTTATAAGACATTCATGCCCTATTTTAAAACTTTCATATGTTCCTAAACTGATTTTGCAATCATGGATTCAAATATAAAAAAATTCAGATTGCAATAAATCATGTAATTAAGTTGGTTCCAATTACACAAGCTATTTTGCCTTAGTATATTAACTCTTATACACTTAGTGTTCAATTTTGGTTGCTCTCTTTCCATGGATGCCTACGTGGCATCCATGTCTTGTTTTAGATTGTTAATATATTCATTAATCCATTAAGTATTTATTGGTTCAATTGTCATAAATTCAAATTAAAAAATGGCATTGCAATAATGTTTAGTTTCCAAACTATACAAGTTGTTTAGTGTAACATATTGGACTTCTTAAGTGAATTGATATACATATTTTATTAAATTTGCACTTGTCTTTTAAAGACATTAATTAAATATACTAAGCTTTATGTTCATCATTCATATACTCATGTTCATGGTCTGTTCACATAAGTTTTGGCATGCTCAATCTAGCATAAGTTAATGAACATACAATTTCCAGCATTTGAGCAGCTTGCATACATTTGGTTGCATATTCACTTTCTCAAATCCATTTGTCCTGAAATTTTAACAGAGTATTCCCAATATCCTAAATTTATTTCATGTAACTTTTTATGAATTTTAGAGTTTATTCACACACTCAAAGAAATCAATACAGTAACAAAATGTTTTGATGAAGTTCATTTAGGATGTGAAATTGAACAATTTTCACTCATTTAGTTCCTTACTCACTTCTCTCATCCTTTATCTCTGCCTTTTTACCATAGCCTTTCCAAAATCCTAAGCCACTTTTCTATAAATTTTTATGAATTTGAAACTCATTTAGATATTAATTAATCTAAAAACAATAGATAACTATTATTGAAATTAATTCAGTATATTTGGGGCATATTTAGGGTTGGGGTTTATAACTTTTCCCCTTTCAATTCCTTTCAATCCAAACTAAATTTCCACATCTCAAATAGTTAATTAATATGTGCAAATGATAGTTTCATACTTAGCTTCAAGAAATTACAGATTTGAACTTAGGAAACTGAATTGAAAATTTAAGGTATAAAAATTTTCAGGTTTCTTACCTTTTGAAGTTCTTTTTTCCTTCTATGCTTTTCTATCACTTTTGTTAGCTTGATTTTTGCTTGAAAACACTTATGAGCAGTTGAAATTAATTTAGGAATGGGCTATAGCATAAAAAGGTGAAGGAAAAATAGATGAAAAAGGGAAGTGCTTTGGCAACTTAAAGAAAGAAGATAAGAGAGGAAGAATCTCTCTCTTTTTTATAAGCTTGAGTTGTGCTATCTTACCTCCTTATGAAGGAGGCGAGTCACCTACTTGTTTGGATATAAAAATGAATGAAATTTCAAGTAGATAAAATGTCCATTTTATCCCACAAGTTTTACTTGCTTCCTTTGTTAACTTAAATGCTCTTTTTGGTCATTTTACACTTCCTTCACTATTAGCACACTATTGATTCTTCTATCATTCATTTTCATTTTGATTTCATTCCAAGTGAATTTATTAGGATTTATATGATTTTAATCATCCTTTAAAGTCCTTAAATATTTTTAAATGCCCATTGTAGTCAACTAGGTTTCTCAAATGTTATTGATTGACACTCTATGTACATAAGGGTTCTTTAGTTACATTTATTTAGTTTCTTTTTTTTTTTTGCATTTGATTCCCAATTAGGTTTATTTAATAGGGTTTTAATGTATTTTATTAGGTTAAGATGTGTTTTATAGGGTTATATTGCATTTCAAGTTAAATGCGTTAGAGTTTGGTACCATTTCGAGTTATAGTAGCTTAGGTGGGTAAGGTTTTCAATTCCATCACTTCAACACTTTGCAATTTCATTTCAAACAAAATTTTTCAATACTTTATTTACTTAATTTGTATAACACATTAAGGGTATGAGACTTGCATTCCTTCTAGGGTATTACAATAATAATCTCACCATACTAGGTTGCTAAGAGGAACCACTAAGGACCATAGCTTCTTCTGCATTTGTCCATCTCCTTGCTACATAACTGATGTACCATTATCTTTGAGAAAATAATAAGTACTTTGTTATGTTTTGCCCACACCTGTGCTCAACTTCAAACTAAGTGGAATGCTAAGGATGGTTTGCTTATCCCATTAAATAAATCTGCAACCAAGTCCTTATCCAATTTTTTATTAGGCACCATAATTGAGTTAACCCTTTCAATACTAATCATCTAAGGGATTGGTAAGGAAATGAAAAGGATTGCCATTATCTAGTAGCCAAGGCTCTCCTCAAGTTGCAACTTCCTTACCTGAGCCAATTCTTCTTTGACACCCTTAATTAAGTAATGGTTGGGTTATAAGAATACTTTTTCATGTGAAAATTAGGTTTGATCTCAATTTTGCTAACATAAACCTTATTTTAGGGTAAGAAATTGTTTGTAGAACTCTATCATTTAGGGATTCAAGAATAGAAGTCAATCTCCATCCTTGTTTGCCTAAAAGAGTTAAATTAAAGGCATGTAACTTCCTTAAGAAAACCCATGCCCCCTTTTCCTTGCTCTTAACAAAGATGCTCCTAAGCTATCTAGTTATTCCCCTTGATCCATTCTTAGTACTACCAATGAGTTTATCAACCTCTTTAATTTATCACACAAGCCAAAAGGGAAACACGCTCATCACATATGTAGGTAAAAGTTAGGCAAGTATGTTCAACATGATTTCTTTTCCTACCTTTGAAAGCAATCATTGCTTCCATGTGTTTAATCTTTGTCAAATTCTATCCTTGATGAAGGGAAAAACATTTTTTTAATTATTCTCAATTAGAGAATGAAGCCTAAGGCATTTCCTTTGATTGCTACTATGGTCAACTATTTAGAACTCACATACTGTTTATGCATATTAGAATTAAAGGAAACTGAAGACTTCTATACATTGATGACCCAACCTGAAGCTTTCTCATACAGCTCAATACAGTCTCTAAGCTTTCTCATATAACTAATACAGTCTCTAACTCATCTACTTTGTTCCATATTTGCTATATATATAAATAAAAAAAGAAACTATCATTTACCATTTATGAATAACATATATGAAATGAGCGGTGCATTTTTGCTACTTTGCATCCATAAATTAGCCTATTAAGTTTGTGCTAAGCTAGGATGGAGGACAACCCTTTTGCACAGGTGATAAAAGGTATGGAATAAGGAGTCCCTTTTCCCCAATCCCCTCTTAAAATAATTGGGCTTAGCTCTTTATAGACCTATGCATAGTCCAGTCCAATTCGGAGATTTGTAAATCTCTAGAGCCGTATTGAAAGTCAGGGAATTTCAAAAATTTAATCTCCAAAATCGTATTGAAAATAAAAATGTCTGTCTTGTTTTGTCTCGATTGTTCAGGATAATATGGAATGAAGAATCGATTTTTTAGGGATAATTCAGTTTAATTTGATTCAATATAGATATTTCGAGTATTTTCTTGAAAGGCAGAAAAATAAATATATTTAAAATTTTTTCAATCTAAATACTAATACTATTCATAATTTAATTTCAAAGTTAGAAATAAAATACTTATAAAAATAAAAAAAAAGTTTGATTCAATAATAATTTTTATGCACTATCACCATCGCAGGTAGTGAAGGTCACTATTTACTTTAAAATTATTGTTTCAAATAGCGAAACTTATTAGATGCAGTTCTTATTTTTTTTAAGTCTCAAAATAATATAGAAAGATACTATTTAACATTAATAAAATAAATAGCTTTAGTTGACACTCATTTTTAAATATTATAGTTTTAAATTATATATATTAATTAAATATATTTCAGTAGATATAATTAGAGTTTATTAAAAGTTGTGATTATATAATTTCTATTATATAAACTATGTAAGATAAATTATGAAAATATAATAAGCTCTTACAGTTCAAAATAATTTAGTACGATTCAGTACAGTTCTCGGTTAAGATGTTGTCTAATATCTAGAACCATATTAATTAAAATCAACAGTATAGTTTAGTTCGGTTTTAGTCAAAAGTCAATTTTATAATTCAGTTTTGAATATTTTTCTTCGATATTTCTATTTAGTTTTGAAATAACCAATCTCTGTGTACAACCCTAGCTCTTTATTATCAAATATGACTTTGTATTTCAAAGAAGTAATGCACATCTTGACCTATTGTCCATTGAATTCTTGTCTGAGCATAACAACCCACAAAAATCCCACTCCAATGTCTTATGCTTTGCTCATGTCAACTTTGAGTATTGCCATTCCATCTTTCCTTTGCCTTTTCTGTTTAAAAAGATGACCCACCTTAAAGCCAACATTATATTATCCATTATCAATCTCCCTAGTACAAAAGGTCTTTGCGATTCATATACCACTTTAGGCAACAACGATTTCATCCTACTAGTAAGAATTTTAGAGACCATTTTATATATGACATTGCATAAGAAATAGGATATAGGACAACCATTGTGTCTAGTTTGCTCTTTTTCAAATTTAGCATAATATGAATATTATTGAGCTCATTACATAAGAACCCTCTTTTTAAGTAATCTAAAGAAACAAAGGTTACATAATTACTTATAACATGCAATAAATAATTGGTAAAAGGTCGGGTTCATACCATTTGGACTTAGTGATTTGTTAGGATGTATTGAGAATATTGTTCTCTTAACCTCCTCCACAATGAAAGGCTTAAGAAACAACTTATTTTACACCTTAGTGACTTTACATCAGACTTGGTGCAGGATTGGTTCGCTTTCAATCTCTATTATAGTGAACAATCTTTCAAAACCAACAAAAACCCTTCTATCCCACTATCTCAGTTTTTACCTCCCCTTTCTCATCTTTCAGTTGAAGTATAGCATTGTTCATTCTTTATGATAGTGTGAAGAAAATCGAAATTTTAGTATCTTGATTTTAGCCAAAGTGGTTCCACCCTTTATTTTTCCCTCTATTTCACAACCTATTCATCTATATAACATCTGCTAATCATCATCCTTTTCTTATACCTTTATATGCACCTCCTAAATGAGTGTTGATGCGTGCCGTTAGCTATATGCAATTACCGCAAGTGCACGGGTCGCTCAAGTAATATAGTAGTGAGTGAGTGTCGTTCCTTGGGGAGAAGGCCAAGTACTAGTGTAAATCTTAATCGTTGTTTAGTGAATTAATAGTTGTGTGATGTGTTGTAACTAAAATCAACTAATTAATGAATGAAAGGAAATTAAATGTTGTGCACAAAAGATTTATAATGATATTAATAGAACTATCCAGATATTGAATCCCCCTAGCCTCAATAATATTTATAAACAATCCATTCAACTAAATCGTTTAATCAAATTGAATTGGCATTCCTCTAACTTAGATTAAAGCCTCTCTCGAGTGGATTAATCCCTAATTACTAAGTAGAGTGCCGGAATCTCTTCTCAAAACACAATTAAATAGGTCATGCATTAAGGACAAGGAACTATAAACCAAAGGATCTTGTAGGTCTATCTCTAGCACCCCAATCAATCCTCAATCCTTATGAGTATTCAATTCACATCAAGCTTTCTCAAGTCAATAATATGAAAATAATAACCAATCAACAAGCATGCTATTATCAATTGGAAATAACAACAAGTATCATAAGAATAAAACAACTCAATTAATTGATTCAACTGAATACAATTGTTTTAATTCATACAAATTGGCTAGGGTTCATCAATATCTAGATAGAGAAAGGTTTAGTTCATATTAACAGCTACAAAAATAGAGTAAGATAAATGAGTAAGAGAAACCAAACAATTCATGGCAGTGAATCTGTATTTCTTCACTTGAGCTCTTGATTCTTGGTTTAGGACTTGAGTATGGTGTTGTTCTTCCTTTAATCTCAGCTCAAGACCCTTCTCCTTGCTCCAGCAGATGGCTCTTCCTTCTCTTCTTTCTTATCTGTTTCCAGCAATGCTCCAGCAAAAACTGCTGTTCTTCTCCCCCTCTTCTCTTTTTATTTTCCTCCAAATCTCTAGCCCATGCTTCCAGCTCACTAATCCCATCCATTGTCTACCACTTTCCCTTGGTTCATCACTCTTTTCCCTGATTTAGGCAAGCTCTCCTTTTCTTGTTCTTTCTTTTTGACAGAGGCCAGCTATTGTCCCCCACTTATTCCCCAATCAGTGCAAAGAATCTCACTTTTCGACAGGTGACACGACCACTGACACGCCCGTGTTCCTGGGCGTGTTATAGGCACTGTGATCTTGAACCAAAGGCACGTCCAATGACACGCCCGTGTTCCAGGGCGTGTCATAGCTACTGTAAGTCTGAATAAAAGGCACGTTCCTTGGCACGCCCGTGGTCCCGGGCGTGTGACAGCTACTGTGAGTCTGGATGAATTACACGCTCATTGACATGCCCGTGGTCCTGGGCGTGTCGCAGCTACTGTGACTTTGGGTAAATAGCACGATCATGAGCACGCCCGTGGTCCTGGGCGTGTTGAAGCTACTGTGACTCTGGACAAATGGCACGTTTGGTGACACGCCTATGCAACTGGGCGTGTCATATCCACTGAATGTAGTAACAGGGGCACGCCTAACGACACGCCCGTGTTCGTGGGCGTGTCCATTGGCTGATTTTGCTTTTTTTTCTTCTACTTTTATCCGTAATTGCTCCGAAATGACCAAAAGCCTCAATTTATCGAGAATTCCTGAAATTATTCTTAAATTGCACTTTAAACAAACAAATTAAACTCAATTTGATAATAATCATATTAAGAAATGGGAATAAAATATCATTAATTGTGTACTTATCAAATTCCCCTACACTTGAGTTTTTGCTTGTCCTCAAGCAAACTAAATTACTGTAATAAGCATAAATGACAGACTCCCTCTATATTCAAAAAGAAAAATAAAGTTTTGACAATACTCGAATCGGATAACCTCACTTTCTCAATCAACATAATTCACAATCATAACAGCTGAATCAAGAAGTTTCAAAATAAAAATTTCACATACCTAAAACCTAAAAATCCAGAGTTAAAAATTTGAGCATAAAATTCCAGCAAATTCAAATGCCATGAACAAAGTGCGAAAAACGTGAGTTTTCTCTTAAGCATTCTAACCCTCAAATTTATTAGTATTATTCTATTTTTATTTTTATTTTATTTTTATTATTATTATTATTATTATATTTTTTTATATGTTTTAAGGAGCCCGACTTGTTTGAACTGATACCAGCCTTTTGACGCGAAGGTAAACATTTGTGATGCCGACCCCCGGTTACTCAGCCAGAATCACCGTTCAAATGGCTACTAGCACTATTCATGATTCTAACTCATTTGTAGTCAAAATCAGCGGAACAGGGAAAAATTTTCAAAGCTCCTTAGAATTATTTATTTTTATTCGAGGGTTATAAACTTAAGGGTCGTACCAAGTCCGACTCAAGAATCTACAGAATTGTATTATGCTAAAAAATGTAACTAAGGTTTCAAATTTTAGTAATGTTCCAATTTCCATCGATCCACAACTTAACTATACCCATTACAATCGATCCTCAACAATTGATCGAAATTACTAAGTTAACCTCAACAAGAAATTGTCATTTAGGAAATTTCAAATTAGTTTAACATGTAAAGGGAAATCACATCAAATTATACTTATCATAACAATTTAGCTTACTTAGCAGGCATTGATTGAGACGAATGAATCAAAAAAATGAAGTAGAAATTTATTCAATAAAGTATTTCAATAAAGTATACCTCTCCCCCTTACTTAAGATGCACATTGTCCTCAATGTGTGCGCAAAACATGAAACAATGAAGAGAGATAGTTACTGCCCTTTTCCAAGTCCATGAGTGGATGAAAATGAGTACGGTGCCAAGAGTGCGGTGAAGGAGATTTGGCATCAAAATAGTATTCTACAATGCACTCAAAACAAGGTTAATATATATAAATAAATAAAGAAACGAAATAATGCTAAAGAAAATAATAATAATACTACTCCAAAAGCACGTAAAAGAAGAAAAACTAAAAAGCGTATTAAATAAGTAAAGAAATAAAGGACGACATAAAAATAAAACAAAAATGTGCTAATCACTGCTGGTCTCATCATCATCGGAGACATCAACTGGTGGAGAGGGTTCCGGTGCAGGTGTAGGTGCAGGTGCTGGTGCACGGGCAGGTGGCTGATAGGGTGGAGGTGGTGGCTGCGAAGGGTGAAATCCCTGATACCGCCAGAACTCCAACATGGATTGCTCTAGCCACTGTCGCCTCAAGATCTCGTGATCTAACTGGGCTTGGAAGTCTTCCTGCTGGATTAGAATCATATTCTGGTTTAGAGCGATATTGTTTATCATACCTTCCATCCGACACATCTGACGCTCAAACTCGGTGGGTTTCCTGTCATCATCCCACTCCTCATTGATTGACTGGCGCCAATCTCGGAATGCAGGAGGCTGGACAAAGGAAGGCCCGGCAGAAGAAGAAGGTGCAGCAGCATCAGATGGTCCAGCAGCAGAAGGTCCAGCAGGATAATCCGACGGTGGAGGTGGTGGTATATCGGAGGGAGGAGCGGAAGGAGCTGCCTCTGGGAAATCTGAATCCATAGGAGCAGCCCGCAGCCCAGCTACCTGTTCCCTGTTCAACCTCTTTAGTGTGTCCATACCCAATATCTTGGGCATACCGTCCACCGTCATCGGGAGGCAACCATCTAACACTCCCAGCCGTTGAGCAAGTCTCGTGACATACATGCCACCATGTAAAGCACCTGAAGCTCCCTTCCTAGACTGCTCATGGAAGAAATGGGTGATGGCATGGGCCACATTGCACCGGGTCTTATGTTGCATGCAGTGCAGAAAGAACAGATCCCTCAAGGTCACCACCCCTGTACTGCTCAATCTGGCTGTAAGTGTGTGAACCAACAAGTTATGCACCACCCGGCATGGGAAAGAACTGAAGTTGGATGCTTTGGAGACCTTAGGCTGATATCTATCTGCAGTGGGTGCAAAGTCATGCCAAATCCGAGGCGGAACAACATCATACTCAGCAAAATCCACCTCGGAACTGAGATGATCGGTGGTTTGGACCTCCTCTGCAGTATACAACCCGAGATGTACCCCAAGGTCGTTTATGCTCATGTGGAACCTCTGTCCTCCCAGTCGGAATTTAATTGTCGGCTCAGTGATGGAGATTTTGGTCTTCTGGAACTGAAAGGTGCAGTAAAACTCAAGTGTAAGCTCTCGGTATGAAGGCTCGTGGATAGAGAAGAGCTGTCCCCACCCCGGTTGATCAATCATCTCTTTCACTTCTGCAGCAATATTAACCATTTCCATAGCCTCCCAGTCTAGGTACCGAGGTCCCGACCATTCTTTGTTGCCAAACAACTCGAACCGTCGTCGTTCCTCGCTGTTGGAGAATTTGAGGCACTTATGTCCCGCCATGAATTTAGAAGTTGGGCGGGTAGCAGGCTGGCTGGAACTGCCCTCCCCTCGGGCCCGTTTGGCTGGAAGCTGTGACGATGATTGCTTGCGAGGGCCCATTTTCGATAAATCTGCAAGAATAAATTTAATGGTTCGTCAATAACGAAAGCATACCAACATGCAGGCTAAACAACGCAATCCGCTAGAACCAAATACCTCAATTAATTGCAAGCAATAAACCAACCCGAATGATAAACATACATTAAAGCCAATCACCAAATCAACATATTATCCATAAACCACAAGTAACTGGTTTTAATCAAACAATTTCAAAACCAACATTTTATTCAATTTCAAATAACACAACAAAATGACACAAATGATTATTTGATCAACATATTATTCATAAATCACAAGTAATGAGAATCGAAACAATCATTTGATTAATCAACACAATAATAACACAACGGAATAACGCAAATGAATAATTAACAAAACAATTCAAAATTAAAACAACATATTATTTGATGAAACAACAATTCAAAACAAAACTAAAATCAAACAAATCCCGAATCAAATGGTAGTTCAAAACGACAATGAAAATCAAACGCCACAGAAATTGAAAAACACCATAATAAAGCAAACAATTCACGAAATTTCAAATTTCATGATAAACACAAGTAATTACAAGAAATGTATATGAAAAACGAAAGAAAAACTAAACAAAACAAAGAAAAATCGAAAAAAATTAGATTTCGTACCTGAAATCGCAAATCCGATGGAAAAACGAGAGAGCACACACAAATAATGCAAGCCCGGGAGTAAAAATCGGTCAAAACTGAATGGGTGTGTGAATTAGCCGAGAAAAACGCAGAAAATTTGAGAGAAAATGAGAGAGAATGAGAGAAAATTTTTGGTTTTTCGGAAAAATGGGCGTGGGGCTATATATAGAAAACGTCAACACGCCCATAGACACACCCGTGTTGATGGGCGTGTCCCTCGATTTAAAAACCAGTTTACGTGACACGCTCTTGGACACGGGCGTGTCTTTGGGCGTGTCATAGCTACTGGATGAAATTTCAATTTACACGCCCATAAACACGGGCGTGTTCATGGGCGTGTCATTCATTCTGTGACACTCATTCAAACTACACGCCCACTAGCCTGGGCGTGTTCCTGGGGGCGTGCCCAGTTCAAATTTCAAATTTTTTTTTTCATAAATGCGACACGTCCATGGACACGGTTGTGTCCATGGGCGTGTAATGGCTTCTGTTTTAAAAAATGAAACGACACGCTCATTGACACGGGAGTGTCCATGGGCGTGTAGTAGCTACTGTCTGAAAAGATAATTTACACGCCCACTAGCACGGGAGTGTTCATGGGCGTGTAATAGCTACTACCTGAGAAACCTAATCACACGCCCACAGACACGGGCGTGTCCATGGGCGTGTTATCAATTTATTCACCAAAAATCAAATTCTCTCTGCAACTTCAAATTCGGTAAAACAACACCCTCCCCTTCAAGAAAAGAAAGTTAAAACAAAATGACAAAACAAACCAAAAATATAAAGACGGTGGGTTGTCTCCCACCCAGCACTTCTTTAACGTCGTATTAGTTGGACGGTTGGACGAATGTCCCTAATCTTGGAGGTGCAAAACCTCCTTGAAGGCCTGTATTTCTCCTCCAAAATAAGATTTGAGCCTATGCCCATTGACTTTGAAAACTCCTTTTTCCGGGTGGCTTATTTCAACCACTCCGTAAGGGAAAACTTCCTTGACAGTAAAAGGACCGGACCAACGAGATTTCAACTTACCTGGAAAGAGTCGGATCCTTGAATTATACAGCAATACCTGATCTCCTGCTTGAAACTCTTTCTGTTTCTTTATGTGAGCATCATGCCATCTCTTGGTACGTTCCTTGTACATCCTTGCATTGTCATACGCTTGCAACCTCCACTCGTCTAGTTCATTCACCTGTAATTTTCGCTTTTCACCTGCACAAGCTAGATCAAGGTTAATCTGTTTTATTGCCCAATATGCATGATGTTCTACCTCAACAGGTAAATGGCAAGCTTTTCCATATACTAATCTGAATGGTGTAGTGCCTAAGGGAGTTTTAAAAGCAGTTCTGAAAGCCCATAGAGCGTTGTCCAATTGCTTGGACCAATCCTTTCGGGATCGTTCAACAGATTTTTCCAGAATTCATTTGATTTCCCTATTTGTGTTCTCGACTTGGCCACTGGTTTGGGGGTGATAAGGAGTAGCAAACCTGTGTGTAACTCCTAATCTATTTAAAACCTTTTCAAGCTGAGTATTACAAAAATGAGTACCCCTATCACTGATAATTGCTTTTGGCGTGCCAAATCGAGAAAATAATTTCTTCAAAAATTGCACTACAACCCTAGCATCATTGGTTGCCAAGGCTTGGGCTTCAGGCCATTTAGACACATAATCAATAGCTACCAGAATATATTTATTGCCAAAAGAGTTTGGAAATGGTCCCATAAAGTCAATTCCCCAAACATCAAAAATTTCACAAACTAGGATCCCATTTTGGGGCATCTCATCACGAGAGGAAATGTTTCCAGCCCTTTGGCATTGATCACAGCGAACTACAAATTCGTAGCTATCTTTAAACAAAGTGGGCCAATAGAATCCTGATTCTAGCACCTTTTGAGCAGTTCTATTGGCCCCCATATGACCACCAGCTGGTCCGGCATGGCATTCACTAAGGATGTTCATTGATTCGGGCCATGCCACACATCTTCGGATCATGTGATCCTTACATAACTTAAACAAAAAGGGATCCTCCCAAAAATAATACTTTAGATCAGAAAAGAATTTCTTCTTTGCTTGATAAGTTAGGTTCTTAGGGAGTTCCCTAACAGCTAAGTAATTTGCAAAGTCTGCAAACCATGGTGTTTCAAAATTTAAACCACTTACCTTACTTACCATAGCATATAGCTGTTCATCGGGGAAGTGATCATCAATGTCCCCTTCTTCAAGTCTCTCTAGGGTTGGATTCTCCAGGCGAGAGAGATGATCTGCTGCAAGATTTTCGGCTCCCTTCTTATCTTGAATTGTTAAGTCGAATTCCTGCAACAACAAAACCCATCGGATTAGTCTAGGTTTAGCATCAACTTTCGCGAATAAGTACCTTAAAGCTGAATGGTCTGTATACACAATCACCCTTGACAAGATTAGATATGATCTAAACTTGTCAAAGGCAAAAACCACAGCTAGCAGCTCTTTCTCTGTAGTTGTGTAATTGGCTTGAGCTGCATTCAAGGTTTTGCTCGCATAGTAGATTGGCTGGAAGTATTTCTCTTTGCGTTGGCCCAAGACTGCTCCTACTGCAAAGTCACTTGCATCACACATCAGTTCAAAGGGTAGATTCCAATTAGGAGCTACCATGATTGGAGCATGAGTCAATTTCTCCTTCAGGGTCGTGAATGCTCTCAGACATTCCTCATCAAAAACAAAATCGACATCCTTCTCAAGGAGTCTTGTCAATGGACGGGCTATCTTAGAGAAATCTCGAATGAACCTTCGATAAAAACCTGCATGCCCTAGGAAACTTCTGATGGCTTTCACAGATGTGGGTGGTGGTAGCTTCTCAATAATGTCTATCTTTGCCCGGTCCACTTCAATGCCCTTGCTAGAAATCTTGTGTCCCAACACGATTCCTTCTTGAACCATGAAATGACACTTTTCCCAATTCAGCACCAAATTTGTTTCCTCACATCTCATCAAAACCCTCTCAAGGTTTTCCAAACACTTTTCAAATGAGCTGCCATAGACTGAGAAATCATCCATAAACACCTCCATAATGTCTTCTATGAGTTCATCAAAGATTGCTATCATGCACCTTTGGAAAGTTGCTGGTGCATTACACAACCCGAATGGCATTCTTCGATATGCAAATGTCCCATATGGGCAGGTGAAGGTAGTTTTCTCTTGGTCTTCCGGTGCAATGGGGATTTGGAAATAGCCTGAAAGGCCATCCAAAAAGCAGTAGTATTCATGGCCGGATAACCTCTCCAACATCTGATCAATGAAGGGTAAAGGAAAGTGATCCTTTCTAGTTGCATCATTTAATTTTCTGTAGTCAATGCAAACCCTCCAACCAGTAACTGTTCTTGTTGGAATCAGCTCATCATTTTCATTAGGGATCACAGTTATCCCTCCCTTCTTTGGTACTACTTGAACTGGGCTCACCCAAGAACTATCCGAGATCGGATATATAATCCCTGCATCAAGTAGTTTTATCACTTCAGCCTTAACAACATCCTTCATCTTTGGGTTCAGTCTCCTCTGTGGTTGTACTACTGGCTTGAATTCATCCTCCATCAGTATCTTGTGAGTGCAATAGGATGGACTAATCCCCTTGATATCTGCTATCTTCCAAGCTATCACTTGCTTGTGTTTCTGCAACAACTGGATGAGTTGTTCTTTCTGCTCAGAAGATAGGTGGGAACTCAGAATTATGGGCAATCTCTTTTTCTCTGCCAAAAACCCATACTCAAGGTGATCCGAAGAGGCTTCAGTTCCAAGTTTGGTGGATCAATCACCGACGGTTTTGGCTTTTCTTCCTTGGGCATTTCAATGGTTTCATATGCCCTGCATTTGAATGATTTGCTTGCTTCCAGAAAAGCAAGCTGCTCCATTGCTTCTTGACCCTCGATATTTTCCTGCAATAAACATAACTCAAGGGGATCCTTGGAAACAATGTTAGTTAAACAGTTTACGGTCTCATGCTCAACAACATCATTGCATGATTCCGCCTCATCAATTGAAAGTGAATGTTTCATGGCATCATGTATCCTAAAAATTACTTTCTCCTCACCCACTCTCAAAGTCAATGTGCCGTCATGAACATCAATGAGAGCACGGGCTGTATTCAAAAATGGCCTACCAAGAATAAGCGAAACATCCACATCCTCATCAATATCAATGACAACAAAATCATTGGGGAAAATGAAATCCCCGACTTTTACCAACACATCCTCTATTATGCCACGAGGGTGGACTACTGATTTATCGGCAAGTTGGATGGTCATGAGTGTTGGTTTAGGTTGACCAATGCCTAGCTCTTTAAACATTTTATAGGGCATAACACTTATGCTAGCCCCCAAATCAGCTAAAGTACTTTTAACCTCTAGATTACCTATAAAACATGGAATGGTAAAACTACCTGGATCTTTTAATTTCTTAGGTAATCTTCTTTGCAAAATTGCTGAACTTTTTTCAGATAAGTGCACTAAAGATACTTCTTCAAGTTTCCTTTTGTTAGAAAGAATATCTTTCAAAAATTTAGCATACTTAGGCATTTGTGACAGAGCTTCAGCAAATGGAATGTTAATATGCAATTGTTTGAAAAGTTCAAGGAACTTACCGAACTGAGCATCAATCTTGTCCTTGTTCAGTCTTGCCGGATAGGGTACTCTAGGTCGGTATTCCTTCACATTGGGGCTGCTTGCTTGTGGCTGCTTCTCTCTTTCTCCTTCAAGTGCAGCTTTCTCTCCCGAAGTGGTAGGAGGATCATCTTCTTTTTCTTTTTCTTGTTCTCCAGCCCTCTTCTTTTCCACATTTTCATTGATCTCTTTACCACTCCTTAGCGTAATTGCCTTCAGTTGCTCCTTAGGGTTGGCCTCAGTGTTGCTAGGTAAACTTCCCTGTGGTCTCTCACTGAGCAATTTGGCAATTTGCCCCACTTGATTCTCCAAATTGTGAATGGAGGCTTGTTGATTTCTAAGGGAGGTTTCAGTTGATTGAAACCTTGTTTCAGAAGCTGCTACAAATTTCTCCATCATGTCCTCCAAACTACTCTTTCTTGGAGGGGCAGCTTGTTGATGTTGGGGTTGCTGGAATCCAGGGGGAGGTCTTGGATTATTTTGATTGGTCCATGAGAAATTTGGATGATTCCTCCACCCCGGATTGTATGTGTTGCTGTATGGATTATTCTGTTGTTGCCTTGGCATATTCCCAACATAATCTACCTGCTCTTGCTTGGCAAACATGTTGCCACTTTGGCAATCTTAACTTTGGTGTCCACCTCCACACCATTCACAAGACATCACCTGCATAACTTTTCCAGATGAAGAAGAAGCCAAAGAATCAAATTTCTTATTCAATGCTTCTAATTGGGCTGTCAATGCCACCACCGGATCTAATTGGTGTGATCCCACGGCCTTCAGTTTTCCTTGCTCTCTTGGGGCTTGCCATTGATAATTGGTGATGGCCATATCTTCAATTAAGTCCCTTGCTTGTTCAGGTGTCTTGTTGTTGATGGTACCACCAGCTGCTGCATTAATGGATTGTTTACTTACATAATTCAATCCATTGTAAAATGTTTGAATTTGGAGCCAAAGTGGAAGTCCATTATGCGGACACCTTCTCAGCAAGTCTTTGAATCTCTCCCAGGCATCATAAAGAGTCTCACCATCTTGTTGCAAAAAGGATGAGATGTCATTCCTCAACTTGGCAGTTTTTGATGGTGGAAAATATTTCTCTAAAAACTTCTCTGCCAATTGGGCCCAGGTGGTAAAAGTTCCTGGAGGAAAGGATTTCAGCCACTTCTTTGGTCTATCTCTAAGAGAAAATGGGAACAACCTCAGCCTAATTGCATCTTCTGAGACATTGTTTATCTTAAATGTGTCACAAATCTCCAGAAAATTCTCAAGATGTGCATTAGGATCTTCATCAGGGAACCCATCGAATTGACAAGTATTCTGTACCATTTGAATGACATTCGCCTTTATTTCGAAGTTGTTTGCAGCAACTGTCGGCCTCCGGATACTCGATTCAGCCCCATTTAAATTGGGCTTAGCAAACTCCTGCATTGTTCTCGGTCCAGCTCCTTCCATCACTTCGAATACTTCTTCTTGTTCAATTTCCAGATTGATTCTTGAACTTACGTCTTCCAGATCTGCCTCCTCTTCTTCCTTTTGCTTTCTCCTCAATGTTCTTTCTAGTTCTGGGTCTAACTCCAGTAGTTGGGATGAGCTAGATCTGGTCATAAACAATAAGAAACACCTACAATGATAGTAAACCAGCAAGAACTAAAATTAAAAATGATTAAAAAGAAAACTAAATCAACAATCTTAATTATATTACTAATATTGAAACCGTTGTCCCCGGCAGCGGCGCCAAAAACTTGATGCGTGCCGTTAGCTATATGCAATTACCGCAAGTGCACGGGTCGCTCAAGTAATATAGTAGTGAGTGAGTGTCGTTCCTTGGGGACAAGGCCAAGTACTAGTGCAAATCTTAATCGTTGTTTAGTGAATTAATAGTTGTGTGATGTGTTGTAACTAAAATCAACTAATTAATGAATGAAAGGAAATTAAATGCTGTGCACAAAAGATTTATAATGATATTAATAGAACTATCCAGATATTGAATCCCCCTAGCCTCAATAATATTTATAAACAATCCATTCAACTAAATCGTTTAATCAAATTGAATTGGCATTCCTCTAACTTAGATTAAAGCCTCTCTCGAGTGGATTAATCCCTAATTACTAAGTAGAGTGCCGGAATCTCTTCTCAAAACACAATTAAATAGGTCATGCATTAAGGACAAGGAACTATAAACCAAAGGATCTTGTAGGTCTATCTCTAGCACCCCAATCAATCCTCAATCCTTATGAGTATTCAATTCACATCAAGCTTTCTCAAGTCAATAATATGAAAATAATAACCAATCAACAAGCATGCTATTATCAATTGGAAATAACAACAAGTATCATAAGAATAAAACAACTCAATTAATTGATTCAACTGAATACAATTGTTTTAATTCATACAAATTGGCTAGGGTTCATCAATATCTAGATAGAGAAAGGTTTAGTTCATATTAACAGCTACAAAAACAGAGTAAGATAAATGAGTAAGAGAAACCAAACAATTCATGGCAGTGAATCTGTATTTCTTCACTTGAGCTCTTGATTCTTGGTTTAGGACTTGAGTATGGTGTTGTTCTTCCTTTAATCTCAGCTCAAGACCCTTCTCCTTGCTCCAGCAGATGGCTCTTCCTTCTCTTCTTTCTTATCTGTTTCCAGCAATGCTCCAGCAAAAACTGCTGTTCTTCTCCCCCTCTTCTCTTTTTATTTTCCTCCAAATCTCTAGCCCATGCTTCCAGCTCACTAATCCCATCCATTGTCTACCACTTTCCCTTGGTTCATCACTCTTTTCCCTGATTTAGGCAAGCTCTCCTTTTCTTGTTCTTTCTTTTTGACAGAATCTCACTTTTCGACAGGTGACACGACCACTGACACGCCCGTGTTCCTGGGCGTGTTATAGGCACTGTGATCTTGAACCAAAGGCACGTCCAATGACACGCCCGTGTTCTAGGGCGTGTCATAGCTACTGTAAGTCTGAATAAAAGGCACGTTCCTTGGCACGCCCGTGGTCCCGGGCGTGTGACAGCTACTGTGAGTCTGGATGAATTACACGCTCATTGACACGCCCGTGGTCCTGGGCGTGTCGCAGCTACTGTGACTTTGGGTAAATAGCACGATCATGAGCACGCCCGTGGTCCTGGGCGTGTTGAAGCTACTGTGACTCTGGACAAATGGCACGTTTGGTGACACGCCTATGCAACTGGGCGTGTCATATCCACTGAATGTAGTAACAGGGGCACGCCTAACGACACGCCCGTGTTCGTGGGCGTGTCCATTGGCTGATTTTGCTTTTTTTTCTTCTACTTTTATCTGTAATTGCTCCGAAATGACCAAAAGCCTCAATTTATCGAGAATTCCTGAAATTATTCTTAAATTGCACTTTAAACAAACAAATTAAACTCAATTTGATAATAATCATATTAAGAAATGGGAATAAAATATCATTAATTGTGTACTTATCAAGTGTCACTAAACAATCTTCCTACTATTGTAACTTAGCACCATAATTGGCTATTTTTTGAGTGAATGGGAGCCTGCCACTATTCACCCAGCTATTAGAGACTACTATCCTACATTTAGCCTCTCTAATCCAAATGTTTTCAAATTGAATGATCCTCCTCTTCATATGAGAAAACAAATAAAGGAATTGAAGGAATCTCATTGGGTGGTCAGAGCTACACACATGTAAGTTCTTAAGCACCACATCCCAAAATGATTAAGTCATGCATTAGTTGCCATTGCGCTATCTGACCTCTCTTCCACTCAACCTGTAACACCCCTACATTCAATACATGCACACTACAAACACCACAATGTAGTATACATGCACTAAATATAGAGATGCTACGGATTTTCTTAACATTTAAAACATTTTAAACCATACCATAATCTTTCAATTGTATACATTATAGAAAGATAAGTAGTTAACTTGTAATTCAAAACTAAATAGATATATATAAAGATACATTTAGTTGTTACGCAGCGGAATTTATCAAATATTTACATATATGAAAACATTTAATTTCATATTTACAAATATACACATATGTACATTAAAATCATTACTTTACAAAATATAAAAGAGTTATACATGATTGGCAAGTCTCCTCTGATCTTTAAGTTCCCAAAATCAACTCTTCACTGTCTACTCTCACTCGGTCTCGAAGAGCTCTCGGGTTCAACCCTATTACCTGCGCGATCAAACACTATCGCGCTAAGCCAACGGCTTAGTAAGACAAAATGTGCTAGTGTTATGCTTTAGTGCAATGCAATGCCAATTCTCAATCCATATTATACATGTAACATCATATATGCAAGGCTAACAACATACCTTTACATTTCATATGCCTCATTAGTTATTCATTTAACCATTCATGAACAACATTAAACAAATCATGACTCACATTAAACAAAGACAAGCATTGAGCCCAAGACACACTAATATGCCATTCAATTTTCAGAGTTAATGTTTTGGTTTTGTTATCACATTTATCATTATCATATACCCAACTAGGCTTCAAGGATTAGGTTCAACCAAGCTTCAAGGGGAGCAAAGCATGCTAAGCTTCAACCCAACTTGGCTTCAAGAACCAACCCAACCTAGCTTCAAGGGTTGTAACATCTCAATTAGGCTTCAAGGATTCAATCCAACCTAACTTCAAGAGACTGTTACTATCATTAGGCATGCCACCAATAACATACTCTTAAAATGGAATAACACATTAGCCACACAATTCATTTACATATCATTCTCAATTCTCATCAATTAGGCAAACATGCCATATATCTTTCAATTGAACCATCATAGCCAATCACAATGGCTTTATAGCATTTCATATCTCAATTCATATTGTGTATATAGCATTATTAGTATCACATTTCAAAGTACATTATTCATAATACACATCACCATTCACAAGCCTCACAATACACAATACATAACCTTGTTCATGTAATATCATATGCATTATCAATTCCATATCATCTCACATTTCATGATTCAACAATGATGTTAGACAAATGATCTCTATTTTGATCCTTGACAACTCAAATGGATGATCTATTTAACATGTATTTGAGAATCTTATTGTAGGATTAAATTGCTTCCAATAAGGTGAACAGAACCTTTCTAGCGGTCGCACCTCACCTGAATACGACCGCGCCATACAATTACAAGATGAAACCTTATTACAGTAGGTTTCGCGGCCAGAAGCCCGACCTAAGTCGCGACCGCACTTCACAATCAAAAGATGAAACCTTATTACAGTAGGTTTCGCGGCCAGAAGCCCGACCTAAGTCGCGACCGCACATGAATAATAGCGACCGTCCCAAATTACGTGTCTCTCATGCATAAACCCTAAATGTAGCCAAATTTCTTTTGGTTAACTTAAAACACATTGTACACAACATAACCTCATTCAAATGGACATAATCAACATCATTAGCAATTATTTTACATGCTCATCACAATATTTTCATCACCAACATTCATTAACAATACATTTGATACCTTATCACATTTACAAACAAAAGTGTTTTAAGATTAAACAATATATGCATGTTTGTAACCATATAGTTTGTACTTACCTTTAGCACCAATTATACAACTCTAAACACTTTCTTTTCTCCAAGAATTCTTCACTTCTCAAATTAGAGCAAATCACCTTCTTCCAAAACCTAATCCAAAATAACACAATATAATTTATCACTTACCATTTCCAAAACCCTAAAACCAACATCACTCTTAACTTATCATCTTCAAATCCAAAACCAACACCACAACCAATTAAATCCAACATATAACAATCAACACAACCCCACTTTAAAATCCATAATCAACTCACAAACAACTTAAATAACTTAAAAGAATCAAGAGAAACTTACCAAATATAGTGAATCTTCTTGGATTTCCACTTAACCACTTAGAACTTCTTCAATTTGAGCTTCAAATATCATCAACTCTTTGCTTTCTCTCTTGTTCTCTAAGTTGGCCGGCCACACGTGAAAAGAAGAAAGGAAATTGATCAAAATAAAAGTCAAACTCTCTATTAATCTCCACCACACAATTTCAAAAGAAGAATTACCAAAATGCCCTCTTTAACATAGTTAAACTTCTTTTCATTATGCATGCCCTTTATAGTAATTTCAATAACAACCAAAAATATCTTCTTCCACTTAACCATCACCTTGACTCTTCATTTGACCAATTTATATGTTATATATATCATCATATACACAACATATACCATTCTCTCTAAACCCTATTTTCTTTCCCAATTTCTTTTCTCTTGCAATTAACACATATATTCAATCCAATATAACAACAACAACAATAACAACAACATAATCAAAACTTCTAGAGCATATATGAGGATATTACAATTCTCCCCCTCTAAAAAAAAAATTTCGTCCTCGAAATTACCTGATATCAAAGCTGAAACAACTGAGGATATTGCTCTCGCATGGATTGTTCACTTTCCCAAGTTGCTTCTTCTTTTCCATGATTCTTCCATAGAACTTTCACCAATGGCACACTCTTTTTCCTCAACTCTTTCACTTCACGTGCCAAAATAGCAACTGGTTCCTCTTCAAACGTCAAATCTTGATTCACCTCGATAGATTCAATCGGCAATACATGAGATGGATCCGATCTGTATCTCCTCAACATAGAAACATGGAATACGTTATGAATACGATCCAACTCAGGTGGCAAAGCGAGTCGATAAGCAACTGGCCCAACTCTTTTCAAAACTTCATACGGTCCAATGAAACGAGGACTCAATTTCCCTTTCCGACCAAACCTCAATATCTTCTTCCAAGGAGACACTTTCAAAAATACCTTATCTCTAACATCAAACTCTATGTCTCTCCTTTTCAGATCTGCATAAGACTTCTGTCGGTCTGAAGCTGCTTTCAGCTTGCCTCGAATCAACTTCACTTTCTCGAATCAAATCAGGACCAATTATCTTACTTTCACCAATTTCATTCCAACACAAAGGTGTCCTACACCGTCTACCATACAATGCCTCAAATGGGGCCATACCAATTCTAGATTGGTGGCTGTTATTGTATGCAAACTCCACAAGAGGTAAAAATCTATCCCAACTTCCAGAGAAATCAATGACATAGCTTCTCAACATATCCTCAATAATCTGTATCACTCTCTCTGACTGCCCATCTGTCTGCGGATGGAAAGAAGTACTAAAGTGCAGTCGAGAACCCAAAGCACCTTGCAAACTCTTCCAAAATCTTGAAGTAAACCTGGGATCTCGATCAGACACTAAAGAAGTTGGAACACCATGCAACTTCACAATCTCATGGATATACAGCTCAGTTAACCTCTCCAAAGAGTAATCCATCCGAACTGGAAGAAAATGAGCTGTCTTAGTCAACCTGTCAACAATCACCCAAATAGCATCATGCTTCCTTTGTGTCAATGGCAAACCAGACACAAAATCCATTGTCACTCTTTCCCACTTCCATTCAGGCACTGACAACGGCTGAAGTAACCCGGTTGGAACTTGATGCTCTGCTTTTACCTTCTGACATGTGAGACATTTGGACACAAAATCTGCAATGTCTCTCTTCATACCGGACCACCAATAATGTTACTTCAAATCATGATACATCTTGGTATTGCCCGGATGCATAGCAAACACTGACTGATGTGCTTCTTCTAAAATGACTCTTTTCAAATCAGCATCATCGGGTACACACAATCGGTTCTTAAACCAGAGACTCCCATCACCTTTCATAACAAAATCTCTAGTCTTCCCATTCTTGCAATCTGAAATAATCTTTTGAATCTTCTCATCAGCCAACTGAGCCTCTTTGATCTGTTCCAATAAAATTGGTTTCAATTGCAACTGTGCCAATAATGCACCATCATCACAAGATATAAAACTGGCATGCAATGCTCTCAACTCAACAAGCAACGAGAGCGAATAAACAATTAAACCAGCTAAAGACTTCCGACTCAAGGCATCAGCAACAACATTTGCTTTACCTGGATGATAATCAATCAAACAGTCGTAGTCTTTAATCAATTCCAACCATCTCCTCTGTCGAAGATTAAGCTCTTTCTGGACACCCAAATACTTCAAACTTTTGTGATCAGTGTAGATAAAATATTTCTCCCCAAACAGATAGTGTCGCCAAATCTTCAATGCAAACACAATGGCTGCTAGCTCCAAATCATGGGTCGGATAATTAAGCTCATGCGGTTTCAACTGTCGAGATGCATAAGCTATAACTTTACCTTCCTGCATCAGCACACACCCCAAACCACTATGTGAAGCATCACTGTAGATCACATATGGTTTGCCTTCTACAGGTAAAGTAAGAACAGGTGCTTGAGTCAACATTTCTCTCAACTGCTCAAAGCTAGCTTGACACTGATCTGTCCACACAAATCTCACTCCCTTACGAAGCAATCTGGTGAGTGGAGTAGCTATCAAAGAAAACCCTTTCACAAACCGCCGGTAATAGCCTGCCAAACCCAGAAAACTTCTAACCTCTGTCACCGACTTGGGTGGACTCCAATTCAATATAGCTTCAACTTTGCTCGGATCAACTCTAATGCCTTCTGCTGAAACTATATGACCAAGAAAAGCTACTTGGTCCAACCAAAACTCACACTTCGACAGTTTAGCAAACAACTGCTTCTCTCTCAAAATCTGCAACACAATCCGCAGATGCTTGTCGTGCTCTACCTCATTACGCGAATACACCAGAATATCATCTATAAACACTACCACAAACTGATCCAAATAGGGCCTAAACACCCTATTCATCAAGTCCATAAAAGCTGCAGGTGCATTCGTTAGACCAAAAGGCATAACTAGAAATTCATAATGCCCATACCTGGTCCGAAAGGCTGTCTTAGGAACATCTTCAGCTCTGACTCTCAACTGATGGTATCCTGATCTCAAATCAATTTTAGAAAACACAGCTGCACCCTTCAATTGATCAAAGAGATCATTGATTCTAGGCAAAGGATATTTATTTTTAATAGTCACCTTGTTCAATTGCCTATAATCGATACACAACCTCATAGTACCATCTTTCTTCTTCACAAATAACACAGGAGCTCCCCAAGGAGAAACACTGGGGCGAATAAATCCTTTGTCCAACAACTCCTGCAATTGCACTTTCAATTCCCTCAATTCTGCTGGTGCCATTCTATAAGGAGTAATAGAGATAGGAGTGGTACCAAGCAACAATTCAATACCAAACTCCACCTCTCTCTCAGGAGGTAATCCTGGCAACTCCTCTGGAAACACATCTGAGAACTCTGCAACTGTGGCAATGCTATCAATAGGGGAACCCTTCACTCTAGTATCTATCACATGAGCAAGATAAGCTTCACACCCCTTTCTAACCAATCTCCTAGCTGCAACAGCTGAAACAAACAAAGATGCTAGCTGTTCCTGCTCATTAGATACTATCACCTCTCTACCATCAACAGTTCTCAAAGAAACAATTTTCCTTTTACAGTCTACCACAGCTCCATGTCTAGATAGCCAGTCCATACCTAGGATCACATCATATTCCTTAAATGGCATCTCAATCAAATCTCCAAGGAACTCCTCACCTTGCACCCTCACTGCACTATCTCGGTGCACCCTGCTCACAATCACACTATGCCCTAAAGGATTTGTCACCAACACATCAAATCCTAGGGACTCAGCATGCATATCAGACACAGGTAAAACAGATGCACTAATATAAGAATGGGTGGATCCGGGATCAATAAAAGCAAGTACTGAAGTATCAAATAAAGAAAAAGTACCAGCTATGACTGCCGAAGCATCTGGCTGCCTCTGCATAACATACATCCTCTGGGAAGACCCAACCTCCTCTGGTCTACTCTCTCTGGATATAGAACCTCCTCTAGCACTGAACCCAGATCTGCCTCCCCGGTTGCTACCTCTGCCTCCCCGACCTCCCCTCACACTAGGTCGAGAAGCTGCAGTATCAACTGACATCTGCTCTTACCTCTCAGGACAATCTCTCACAAAGTGATTAGGTGATCCACATCTGAAGCATACCCCTGCTACACCAGTCTTCCAGCAAGGACCACCATGTGGCCTACCACAATGAATGCAGATGGGTGGAGTGGATCTCTGAGTCATTGGGGTCGGAGCACTCGCCACTGAAGCTGCAGGTCTAAATCTCTGCCTCTGAAACTGCACTGACCTACCAGCTGACCTCTGACTCCTACTAACTCTAGGAACAAAGCTTCCTTTACCTCTCTTAACAGAAAAAGACCCTGCCTCAAACTGGGGCCTCATAACCCTAACCTCTTCCTCTGAAGCAGCTGCAATAACTTGAGCTCGCTCTACACTTCGAGCTGCTGCCACTAGCTGGGAGAAATCGTGATATCTAGATCCAGCCACTAAACACATGATAGAGGGCCTCAATCCCTCCTCAAATCTCCTGCATCTATCTATCTCATCAACTATAATGCCCCCAGCATACTGGCTCAATCGAATAAACTCAACCTCATACTCAGTTACAGTCTTGCTATCTTGCTTCAAGCTTAAGAACTCCATCTTCTTCATGTCTTTGTACTCCCTAGGAGTATACTTCAACTCAAACTCTCTCAGAAAATCCGCATATGACAAGGTTGGTGGATCATCCATAGAATGGGGCACTGTCCTCCACCAGTCGTATGCATCCTTCTGTAGCAAAGATCTTGCATAATCAAACTTTTCTTCCGAGGTGGCTTGCAACTGAATAAAGATCCTCTGTACTTTGTCAAGCCACTGTTCTGCTACAGCTGGATCAGTAGTACCAAGGAAATCCTCCGCTCCATACTTCCTTAGTTTGTCATAGTGCCTCACTGGTACCACAGGCTGAGGGGGTGGTGGCACTGGTGCTTGCCTCAAAGCTTCTACCACATGCCTAACCCAAGCTGGCGCAACCTCCTCACCAACTGGTCTCCCCGACACCGAAGCAGGTGCCTCCTTAGCACTATCAACTCTAGCTCTATCCTCCGAAGCTACACTCTCCTCACTACCCTCAACTGACTGACGCAAATGAGGATCCATCACAACCTATGTCTGCAAACACAGCAGAATACTTCTTATTAAAGATCAGAGACTGCCAATCCCAAACATATATGTTATTCAAAACCACTTTTTAAGTAAAAATATTCTTTTCATTACATTTTACCTAGGTTGAGAATCTCAAACCTAGGCTCTGATACCAAAATAACTGTAACACCCCTACATTCAATACATGCACACTACAAACACCACAATGTAGTATACATGCACTAAATATAGAGATGCTACGGATTTTCTTAACATTTAAAACATTTTAAACCATACCATAATCTTTCAATTGTATACATTATAGAAAGATAAGTAGTTAACTTGTAATTCAAAACTAAATAGATATTTATAAAGATACATTTAGTTGTTACGTAGCGGAATTTATCAAATATTTACATATATGAAAACATTTAATTTCATATTTACAAATATACACCTATGTACATTAAAATCATTACTTTACAAAATATAAAAGAGTTATACATGATTGGCAAGTCTCCTCTGATCTTTAAGTTCCCAAAATCAACTCTTCACTGTCTACTCTCACTCGGTCTCGAAGAGCTCTCGGGTTCAACCCTATTACCTGCACGATCAAACACTATCGTGCTAAGCCAACGGCTTAGTAAGACAAAATGTGCTAGTGTTATGCTTTAGTGCAATGCAATGCCAATTCTTAATCCATATTATACATGTAACATCATATATGCAAGGCTAACAACATACCTTTACATTTCATATGCCTCATTAGTTATTCATTTAACCATTCATGAACAACATTAAACAAATCATGACTCACATTAAACAAAGACAAGCATTGGGCCCAAGACACACTAATATGCCATTCAATTTTCAGAGTTAATGTTTTGGTTTTATTATCACATTTATCATTATCATATACCCAACTAGGCTTCAAGGATTAGGTTCAACCAAGCTTCAAGGGGAGCAAAGCATGCTAAGCTTCAACCCAACTTGGCTTCAAGAACCAACCCAACCTAGCTTCAAGGGTTGTAACATCTCAATTAGGCTTCAAGGATTCAATCCAACCTAACTTCAAGAGATTGTTACTATCATTAGGCATGCCACCAATAACATACTCTGAAAATGGAATAACACATTAGCCACACAATTCATTTACATATCATTCTCAATTCTCATCAATTAGGCAAACATGCCATATATCTTTCAATTGAACCATCATAGCCAATCACAATGGCTTTATAGCATTTCATATCTCAATTCATATTGTGTATATAGCATTATTAGTATCACATTTCAAAGTACATTATTCATAATACACATCACCATTCACAAGCCTCACAATACACAATACATAACCTTGTTCATGTAATATCATATGCATTATCAATTCCATATCATCTCACATTTCATGATTCAACAATGATGTTAGACAAATGATCTCTATTTTGATCCTTGACAACTCAAATGGATGATCTATTTAACATGTATTTGAGAATCTTATTGTAGGATTAAATTGCTTCCAATAAGGTGAACAGAACCTTTCTAGCGGTCGCACCTCACCTGAATACGACCGCGCCATACAATTACAAGATGAAACCTTATTACAGTAGGTTTCGCGGCCAGAAGCCCGACCTAAGTCGCGACCGCACTTCACAATCAAAAGATGAAACCTTATTACAGTAGGTTTCGCGGCCAGAAGCCCGACCTAAGTCGCGACCGCACATGAATAATAGCGACCGTCCCAAATTACGTGTCTCTCATGCATAAACCCTAAATGTAGCCAAATTTCTTTTGGTTAACTTAAAACACATTGTACACAACATAACCTCATTCAAATGGACATAATCAACATCATTAGCAATTATTTTACATGCTCATCACAATATTTTCATCACCAACATTCATTAACAATACATTTGATACCTTATCACATTTACAAACAAAAGTGTTTTAAGATTAAACAATATATGCATGTTTGTAACCATATAGTTTGTACTTACCTTTAGCACCAATTATACAACTCTAAACACTTTCTTTTCTCCAAGAATTCTTCACTTCTCAAATTAGAGCAAATCACCTTCTTCCAAAACCTAATCCAAAATAACACATTATAATTTATCACTTACCATTTCCAAAACCCTAAAACCAACATCACTCTTAACTTATCATCTTCAAATCCAAAACCAACACCACAACCAATTAAATCCAACATATAACAATCAACACAACCCCACTTTAAAATCCATAATCAACTCACAAACAACTTAAATAACTTAAAAGAATCAAGAGAAACTTACCAAATATAGTGAATCTTCTTGGATTTCCACTTAACCACTTAGAACTTCTTCAATTTGAGCTTCAAATATCATCAACTCTTTGCTTTCTCTCTTGTTCTCTAAGTTGGCCGGCCACACGTGAAAAGAAGAAAGGAAATTGATCAAAATAAAAGTCAAACTCTCTATTAATCTCCACCACACAATTTCAAAAGAAGAATTACCAAAATGCCCTCTTTAACATAGTTAAACTTCTTTTCATTATGCATGCCCTTTATAGTAATTTCAATAACAACAAAAAATATCTTCTTCCACTTAACCATCACCTTGACTCTTCATTTGACCAATTTATATGTTATATATATCATCATATACACAACATATACCATTCTCTCTAAACCCTATTTTCTTTCCCAATTTCTTTTCTCTTGCAATTAACACATATATTCAATCCAATATAACAACAACAACAATAACAACAACATAATCAAAACTTCTAGAGCATATATGAGGATATTACACAACCTTCTACCACTCTCCCTGTTTTGCAGGTGAACAGATACCCATCAATTAGTCGATATGGATGCCTAATATTGCCTTTCTTTTTAGAGTAAGCTAAAAGATCATTGAATTTATAAAAAAAAAAATCATAGGAGAGATCTAATTTCTGTCTTATGATTCTGGCCTTCAATTTCTTTTTAGTTGTCTATAGTACCTAGCCTTATGCTAGCAACTCAAGCCATTCAACTACACTGCCACGTCAATATGATTCCTAAAGTAATTCAGTAAATGAACCAAATTGAGTCTAACAAAAAATGCTAAGCTGTCCCTATAGCCATAACTTTCTACCACAAAAACTCCCTTAAATTTGATCAATTTCTTTATTTATTAAACCTTAAGTCGACCTTCATCAGCCTCATTAAGAATACAAACTTGATCAAGGACACAAGGTTCTTAATAGGCCTCCTCAGTAAGACCTACCTAACTTAAATATTTTGGATTTTTGTTAATGTTCTTTGAAAGTCCTACTCGTCTCTGATTTCCTAGATACATATACTCCTTTATGCTCCGAACTCGAACTATTATAATGCAATGTTTATAATTATTATTTTCAAATGTCATATTTACATATTACAAAATTAAATGTTTCAGTATATAATTAATAATCTAAACAAAAAAAGTAATTTAACTGACACCACATGAGTATAATCTATAGATTATACTTTATTTTTAGCATAATCTATAATTATTATTTTTGTTTTAAGGAATGGTAATTTTGTAGGTACTGTGAGACGGTGCAAACCTTGACCATATAAGTAAAAATATTTACTTGCTTGTTCATATGATCAGGCCTAAACAGAACGGCCAAACAAAACTTGATCAAGCTTGCATAATGTTATCAACTAGTCTAGGCTAGCCTAAAATATGACTTGGTTTGACTCATGGATAGATCTATTCCTAAATCATCCCTAATATGCCTGACTAAAAGAGCTGGAGAGAGGACATTCCACTTAACCCTTAAGGCTATGGCTCTTTTTGAGAGTTGGAATAAGAAAGGAAAGAAAAGAAAAATGAGGTGAGATAAGAGTTATGTTTATTTGAGAATTTAATTATTTTGGACAAGAGAAGTAAATTAAGAAATTAGTTATCCCTTTAAACATATTTTTTTAATAAAGAAAATAAAAGATTTTCTATATTTATTATTAAAAATAGTTTTGCAATAATACCATTTTCCTCTCAATAATTAATATACTTTCTTATTCTTTAAACTTCCAAAAAAAATATTAATTATTTTAATATTTGTTTTTCTTAGTCCATAGATTAAAGATTGTTTTTCCCTTTCTCCTGAAACCAAAAAAAAAAAAAGAGCAATTGCAAGGCTTGTGTGTAATTACAATAATTGATTCTAACCAATTAAAGAGATATTAGTGTTAGATGTACACAACTACCAATGACCTGAATTTATCTTACAACAATTTAACTTAATTTACATTACAATTTTTAATGTTATAGTTTTATTAATGGTGCATATTATAAAGTTTGATGAGCTATAAAACCTATATTATAAAGTTCAATGTGAGCTTGCAAAACACCAAGTTAGGATTGAACTTATAAAAACCTAAGTTATAGTGAAATACTCAACTTAAGTATTAAGGAGTGGATGTAGGATTTTCTAATGTGAACTTTTATAAATCCTTGTGTCATTTCTTCCTTCCCTTAACTCTTTTAGGTTCCAATTATTTTCTAAAATTTCTCTATCTCTTGATGACCTAAGGGACAATAAGTGGTATCAGGGCTAGGCAATCATAAGAAGCTTAAGTGTATGGTTGAAGATCATGGCCACTAAGAGCAGTAATCATAACACCATCACCACCACCTTTGCCAATAATGCTAGTCTTGGTAATCTTAATTCCCATCTAAGACCCTTCTTCGATTGAATTGACTACTCAATGTGGAAATATAAGATGCAAATATTCTTAAATAATGACGGAATTGAGCTATGATACTATATAATGAAAGAATGGAAGCCTCCAACTCATACCATCGATGAAGGGGAAGTCCCACTCCTTAGAGTTCAATGGAATGATGGACAAATTGGAGCCAACTGCAAGAACAATATTGTGGTATCCACTTTTATCAACTCAATATCAAGAGAAGAAATTGGAATAGTCCAACATAACATAAGTGCTTATGGAACTTGAAAGACTTTAGAGAACTATCACGAGCGAAATACCCAAGTGAAGTCTAAAAAGATACAAATACTTATACATGAGTATGACCTTTTATAAATAAATCTGAATGATAATGTCACTAATATGACCAGCAGGCTTCATGTAATCACCATTGACTTAAAGAAGTTTGGGAAGATTTACTCTCAAGAGGATGTGAACAATAAAATCCTTAGGGCCTTGCCCAAGAAGAACATTGAAGCCAAGGTGTCTTTAATTGTAGAAGTCGATAATTTGAGCAAATTAAGAATGGATGAGCTCATTGGAAAACTCTTGACACATGAGATGACCATAGAGAAAGAAGGAGACTAAGATGACAAAGAGAAGAAAAAGGGGATTGCATTAAAAGCCTCCACTAAAGAATCAAGTGAAAGTGAATGCTCAAGCGATAATGATAGTGGGGATGAACATGAACATGAGATACCCTTACTCTTAAGGAAAGTAAGAGAGATCATTAGAAGAAGGAAGAAGCCTACAAGAAGAAGCTCATCATCCGACTCCAACACTAACTCTACCTCCAAGGACAAGGAGAAAAAGAGTGAGGTGAAGTGTTATGAGTGTGGTAAGTAAGGCCACATCAAAATGGAGTGTCTCAAATTAAAGAACAATAAGAAGTAGGATGGGTAATGAAGCTCCAAATGAGATAAACTCAATATATAGTTCTCTTACTAATATAGTTGAAGATGATGTTAAGGATGTGGATGATGATGAGCTAATTGGGAATATGGCCAAAATTATGAAAAATATTTTTCTAAAATGAAAGTTTATAAAAGAAAAGTATTTAAAACTTGAAAAATATTTTATTTATCTTAAAAATTCCTCTATAGAATTAAAAATCTCTAATGAGAATTTAAAAAGCTTATTAGAAGGAATTTCAAAAAATTCCATAAGTTTGGATAAAATTTCATATGAAAGCCAAGTTTTGATAAAAGAAATTGATGAACTGAACAGGTCAATTTCAAGGTTTTATAAAGGGAATGTGGCATTGGATACTCTAATTGAATCTCATAGGTTACCCTTCATCAAAATGGCCTTGAATTTAATGGCTCGTCCTCCTCCACAACAAAAGCTTCCATTTTTATTAAAGCGTTAATACCTCAAACTTTTAGCATTGAGATGGTAAATAATAATTTTGCATACACCAAGCCTAGGAGCCCTAAAAAGACCAATAAAGGATCATAAAACTCTAGAGTTAAACCTCAAAGAGCAAATCATGCATATATCTACACAAAAAATGCATAAAAGCACACATCCACAAATACATACTTGTGTATGTGAACATAAGCAACATCGTCATCTAAGGTATCCTAGGAGAAGGATGCAAAAACCAAAACCTCTATACCAATGTCATTATTGTATGAGGTGTAGTCACTTTAACATATTTTAGTATATTAGGAAGACCCACTTCAAACTTGCGAACCCTTTCAAGACTAACCCCCTAAGATCCAAGTATATTTGCATACTTAGAAAGAAGTGAATTCTTTTGTTTTGTAGGCGAGTCTTAAGTCTACTATAAAGAAGTGAAGAGGTGAAAGATTCTTAAGGCACATATGGGGAATGCAAGCTTGTTTACATCACTCAAGAAGAGAAGAGGTGGAACCATCACCTTTGGAAACAATGCCAAAGGTAAGATTATTAGCATAAGTGGCGGAACCAAGATCAAGTTAAAAGGGAGGCAAAATTTTCAAGCGAAAAATTGTCGACAAATTTATATTCAATTTTATTTTCATATTAAAAAATTAATGTAAATAGTTGGCATTAATATTTATATTCAATTTTATTTTTTTATTAAATATTAAAATATTAAATTTTTTATAATTTTATTTTAATATTTAAATGTTATTTTGAAAAATTACATAATATATGCTATTTTTTAAATAATATTTATATATATTTTTAGAGATATTTTATAGAAACCATTTAAACTAATTATGTTTAAATAAATTTATATGATAGAATATTTTTTGCAAAATAATTAATCTAATCACAAAATCTTTCAATCTAATTCATAATTAAATTTCAAAATAATTATTAATATCAATTTTAGGATACAAATTAAAAATAATTAAAGGTAATAAATATATAGAGTATATCTATCAATTTAATATATATTATAAAGATTTAATATGATATATAATATATATCATATTATATATTAATATATATATATACTCAACATGATTGGTGGAGGGGGAAGCAATTTACCTCTTATGCCCCCCTAGATCCGCCACTAGTTGGCATTGGATCCATAGGTGTTGATGGAAAAAATCTTATTGAAAATGTTTGGCTTGTTGATGGTTTAAAGCACCTTTTAAGTGGAAGCTAACAGACGGTATAATGTCATCTCTGAATCCAATGGGTGCCTTCTCACAACCCTAGTGGATGGACAAGTATTGTTCATAGGAGGAAAGGTTAATGATACCTATACAATTGACTTATACCATGCTACTAATGAAAATTTTAAGTTTCTTGTGTTTATTAGTAATGATGCTTGGTTATGACATGATGTACAAGCATAAATCACCTACAAAGCCTAAGCAAAGAGGAGCTAATGGAAGGATTGCCCAAGATGAAATTCACAAAGGACAAAGTTTATAGACCATGCTAATTGGGCAAGTAACACAAGAGCTCTTTTAAGCCAAAGAAAATTGTAAATACCTTTAGACCTCATAAGTTCATCCATATGGATTTGTTTGGACCTAGTAGGATAACTAGCCTAGGTGAAAAGAACTATGCATTCGTCCTAGTTAATGACTATTAAGTATACTTAGGTTAGTTTCTCAGGTCATAAGAATAATGCTTTTGAAGCTTTTAAAATTTTTGCTAAAATGGTTCCAAATGAAAAAGATTATTTGATTTCAAAAATTAGAAGTGATCATAGTAGAGAATTTAAAATGAAAATTTTGAAAACTTTTATAATGAACTTGGTATTTCTTATAACTTTTCTACTCCTAAGACACCACAATAAAATGGTGTTACGGAAAGCAAAAATAGAACATTGGTTGAAATGACTAGAACTGTGCTCAATAAGTATGAATTGCCTTTATACTTTTGGGTCGAAGCCATCAATATCGTGTGTTATGTTTCTAATAGAGTTTTGAAAAGAAATTTGCTTAACAAAGCCTCTTATGAGCTATGGAATGGTAGAAAACCTTCGATTTTATACCTAAGAGTACTTGGATGCAAAAACTACAAATTAAAAACCAAGGATAACCTTAGGAAATTTTCATCCAAATCGGATGAATGGATATTTCTTGGTTACTTCACCTCTAGCAAAGCCTATAGTCCATGCATGTAGTTTTTAATGAATCTTTTAAGTTTGATCTTAGGAAAGGTAGCCTTTTAGATGATCTTATGGTGAAACTAAGGACCAACCTATGCCAAAGTCCAAGGATCCATTGAGTCTACTCGATGGAGCAATCACAAGAAGATGTCTACAATGGTTCAAAAACCAACCCATTCCATATTGCAAGGCATTTGGAATGATCTAGCTACTATTAAAAATGTAATGAGGACTCCAACTATAAGTTTGGAATCCTATAGCCAAAGCAAGACCTAGGTCATCTTTGCTTAGTTCAAGAGCATCAATTGGGCTCATTGTATTTAAAGCGCAAAATTATATTTTATTTCTTATTTAATAATTAGTCATTGTGTTGGAATTTTTGTATGTTTGGACTTAAGTTGGATTTTGGTACTGGGCTACTTGTGTTTAAGGCCCAAGGTATGTTGGTTTAGTTTAAGTAGTGCAAGGATGGTTAAAAATTTATTACCAAATATCCTAATGTAGGGTTCTCATCCCTTGTATCCTATTTTTAATGTATTAAAAACATTGTAAAAGAGCTTTTGGCTATTGAATAGAAATCTCAAAACTTTTGTTCTTAAGAGAGTTTCCATTCTCTTGTATTGATTCTAGGTTGAATAAATCAATACACAAAGAGTTAATCACTTGAGTGTAGTAATACTAAGGTTCTCTCCCACATTGTTAAGTTTGGTTGAGGTCTTTGAGAAAGAATCTGATTTACCTTTCTAAGGAGTTACTTCTAAGGAAAGGTGTTAGGTCTCAAGTTTCTACTTATGGGTTCACATAAGTTTGATATTAGAGTTTAGGCTCTAAATCCAATTCCAAAAATCTATCATATCTATTCTATTTAATTTGAATTTCATATTTTCTTATGTTTATTGCGTTGTTCTTATTTGTGTTCGTCTATCGTGTCCTTGTGTTTTTGTTATCTCCTTGTGTTTTTGTTATCTACTTTGTTTTGTTCAATTCTCCTTGTTAAAAAATTATTATTATTATCTTGTTTTAATTCGTATTATTGTATCTTGTTCTTGTTCCTTTGATTCCAAGTTTAATCATATCAATTGTGTTCTTTGTTCATTATTTTTTGCAAATTCCATTAAAAGATTAAAAAAAAAAAAGAAGAAGCTAAAAATATAATAAAACTCTAGAAAAATCCATAACCTAGTTTTTAATCACGATTGTATTTTCATCCTTGTGATCTTCAACCCAATTGCAATCTCTTTTGGGTATCTGAACTAGTTACAAAAATTTTTTTGCACTTTTTTGCAATTGTGATTCTTGTGATTCCCATTGCAATCTTCTGTATCAAAATTTGGTTTTCCACCCTTAGCTTCTCACAATCACTATCTCCAGTTGTCACGGTCGTGATCTCCACTAGGTCACAAAATTCACTGCAATCTCTTGGGCTAAAATTTGGAAAAAAATTACCTAACCTTCGCGCGATCGAACATCATTGAGTGTGGTCACTAAACTCCTCTCATGGTCGCATATGCTACCATGATCTCTACTGTGACTCTTAGCAATTTTTCCCAATTTTCTCGCAATAGCCTAATGTTATAATTCCTTTGTAGTCATGATAGTTACAAACTTTACTATAAGATTGTTCAATTATTTAAAAAAAAATGGAAAGAAGAAAGAAAGAAAAGGAAATTATTAAAAAAAATGGAAGAAAAAAGTAAAGATCATATTTGGGAGTCACTTAAAGAGTGTTAACCTTTCCTTTGGTACCTTCGATACTACCCTTTTATCTCTTGTGATTTGGCAAATTGTGTTGAGTGTGATTCTATATAACTAATCTTGGCAAAAGAGTGAAAAGCTGAAAATATTGAGTGTAAACACGAATGAAATTAAGTGAACATTATACTTGAGTGAAACACACGAGAGAGTGAAGTGATGATTATTAATTCTTGTTTTGCTAACTCTTTCTTTGTAGCACAATTAATCTTATAAGATGAGTAGACAAGCCAGGATCACCATGGTGAAACTAACTTGTTGCAGGCCAGGGCGAACGCATGATTTGAATTTAATGGGGGCTTACTCCATGTTAAATTTAAGTTTTTAGAAAATTTTATTAGCCATAATTTTTATAAATACTTTTTCATGTTGAGATAATAAATTTAAATGCTTATTAATATGTTTTAGTTTCAATAATCAATGATATAAATTAATAAAAAAAAAAGGTATTAAAAAAATGAATTGAAATTTTAAAAAATTGTATCTCCGACACAACTAATAAAGACTAAATTAAGATAGATATTATCTAGATAATGCAGTTGTAATTATACATATAAATTATTGGGTATGACTATATATTTGCTCTATGTACAAAAGAAATATCTAAACTTATAAGTTTTAAAATTAAAAAATTTACACAAGGAAAGTTTTTATATCCCTCTAAAATGAGGTAGAGAAAAAAAGAGACAAATGAGTAGAAAATTGTCGAAAAAAAAATTGTAAAACTGGTTTTATATAAAAAAAATTAACTGGAAAAATATAAAAGAGAATTTTCTAAAAATTAAATGACAATTCAAAATAATATATTTAAAAAAAAATGAAAGATATACCAATTCAATTGAAAGTATATATAATTTTTTATCAACTCATAAAATTTAATTTTTTACTATCTAATAAAAGTTAGAAATTATATATATATATATATATAAGTTAGAAATTAATATATATATATATATGTATGTATGTATGTATGTATGTATACAAGTAAATAGGAATATCAGCGAGGGCTTGATCCCCCACTGGCCGTCACTTGGGTCCGCCAGTGTTGCAAGCTATTTCTAACACATTACAAACCATGGACCGAAGATATAATGAGATGATTGATCACATGAAGAGACTTAAAGTTTCAATAACTAGTAGGCAACCAAATAATGCCTCTAACATACAAAGAATAAGGGCTAATAGAATAGTACAAGCAGGAGAAGAATCATTTGGCATTAAAAAAAAAAAGAAGAAAAGGAAGTGAGACCGATAGATATAACAACCACGGTAGTTTTCTTTAAAGTCCATATATTTTTCTTTTCATATAGTTTTGGGTCGATTTTCTTGAGTTTGGCCCAACAGCTATTTTGGTGCAAACAATATCAAAGAAAACATATTTAAGCCAAAAAATATAAAGTGAAAATTGCAGAAATATAACTAAGATTAAAATATTGTACAAACTAACCTAATTAACACAAAAAATAAACCACACAGGTACAATTTTTCATCTAAATCAACTAACAAAATAATACATTATAGATAAATATACAGATTCAACTCTAAAATTACAAATAATATATACATTATACAACTTCAACAAATTCCCAAATAAATTGGATAAATTCAAAATAATAATAATTACAGAAAAAAAAACTAAACTAACCTTAGTTGGCATATCTAAACAAAGCAAATGAATGGAAAATTATAATAAACAATAGAGAAAAATAAACACAAAATTATAAATAAATAAAAAGGAAAAAACAATAAACAACTTTAAATACTCACTAAAAAATGTTGTCGCTAGTAAGTCTCTTTATCTGCGGCGAGAAAAAATAAAAGGAAGAACGACAAAGAGAATGAAGGGACATCATCAGGGATCGGGAGAAGGAAAAAAAAAATGAAATAATAAACCCACATACCCATTGCAAATATTGCAAAATCCATTAATCTCTCTAAGGATGACTTAGTAGCAGGGCGAAAATATTTTAATGAGAAGGGGCCCCCCATTCTCTTTTTAAAAATACGTATATATATAATATTTTTTAAAAATTTTTGAATTATTTATTAATTTTTTAAAAAAATTTTAAATTGCTCCCTCTTTTTTTTTTAATTTTTACGAGAAGTTAAAAAATTACAATAAATTATTTATTTTATAAGCACTAGTTCTCTTTGAAAAAATTGATAAAATATTGATAATATATAAATATAAAATAAAATAAATAAAGGGATAAATTTTTCAACTAAATTAATTTAAACTCATTTAATGAATTAAAGAACATATTTATTTTAATTATTTTTTAAGAAATTAAATTTATTATTTAATTTTTTTTTTCTCTTTATTTTATTTTTGTTATGAATAATCTTATAAATTTAAAATTCTATACACATATATATTAATATTTTTTATTAATTAATTTTTTAATAATAAAAATATATTATTAATAAATTTATAAATTTATAAAATACTATTAAAATAAAAGGAGAAATAAATAATTACGGAAAAACTAAAATTTATAAAAAAAATTTATTCCTCTTTATTTCAAAGTCTAACTTTGCCTCTGCTTAGTAGACCATCATCTAATTCCAAATACTTCAATATTTTCTGAAGACCAACAACGGTTTTCAAACCGTTGCAATATTGTGACTGATAGCTTCATTTGCCAAACTTTAAAATTTATGGTGCCAAATATTGACATTCAAATTTACCAGCAAATTTAGCATCGAATATCAACAACTGTCACTAAATTCAGCGCCAAATTTTTGTTGCCCAACTAGCTCGAAAATTTTACGATGGTTCTGCTTTCATCCTTCTCCGTCCATTGTTGAACTATCGCAAGTCTATTGCTAACTTTTCCCCTGAAGTGTAATGTTGCAAAATGGTCGTAGATTTGCTATAATTTAATCGCCATCTCAAATTCTTGTTGCTGAATCTATATTTTCCTGTACTGGTGGTTTCAAAGATATGAGGAATGGAAAATAGTGATGAATTATAAAGAAATCAAAAGGAAATGAGAAAAAAGAGACAAGTACAAAATAAAATTTGGTTAGTAATGCTTTATATTTTAATGGATATGTCCAATGCGAATTCAAATTAATTTGCAATCTCATAATCTTTGAATTGTACGATACTAGATAATTAGAGAGAGAAAGAGATAGAGGGAAGTACAAGATGAAATGGCATTTGAAATAGTAGTATGAATATATAACATTTGCTTCAATCTCTCTTCAACCCAAATAATTCAATTCAACTCCTACGAAAAGTATTCAGTTGGCTCAGATTAAATCAAACACAATTTTAAAAGAACTAAATAGATTAAACTTAAAAATTCAAACCAATTAATTAAATAATTAATTGGACCATACCAAATTGATTTTTTTTGCAAAATTAATCTAACTGAATGGCTTGACACTGAGTAGACTAAATTTTATAAAAATTTAAATCCAAATAAACAGAATTATGAAATAAACCAACTAAAGAACTTAATGAAATTCAAATTTGATTTTATTTTGGGTTATATCAATTTTTTTTTCTCACCCATATACTTAAATGTGGCTCTTTGTAGGAATTTTATGCCTAGTTTTTTTGCTTTTGTATAAGAGCTTTGGGACCGCATTCAGAATGAGAAGGAAACCACATTTCATTGAACTTTTTAAACTTGTTAACTCTAGTCATGTATTTGAATCTGTTTATGTGTCTTTGGATGTGTTTAAATATATATTATTTTTATAATTAATTTGAATATATATATATATAAATAATTTTTTAAATGATGGTTTTAAGAATGAATATATATTATTTTTAAATTAATTTTTGCAGCTTTTGAATATCTTTTTTTTAGTTTTTTTAAATTTTTTCTATTGTTTTATATTAAAAAAAATATTGTTAATATATATATATATAAATTTATAAAAATATTAACTTAACATAATATGTCTAATAAGTTATACATGTTAATATATAAATAATTTTACGTTTTAAATATTCATAATTATAATCTAATTTTGAAGTTATTAACATGTATATTTTTAAGTTTAGAAAAAAAATTATTACAGTAATTTATATATTTATTTTATTAATTTTATCTAAATTTATTATTTTAATTATAATTATGTTCAAAGAAAAAATTAAATTTAAAATGATATTATATTTATAACTTAAATAAAATAATTATATTGATTTTAACTTAAGAAAAATCATTTCCTTTTTTTTTCTTTTGGTTGCTTTTTCTTTCAATTTAAAAAAAAAACACAAATTTTCTTTTTTTTGAAAAAATAATCACTTTTTCAAACAGAACTAATCTAACTCGCATTAGCAAAACGTGTCCAAGCTACTCCTCTAGCATCGCCTTATTTCAAAATCTTGACATCCATTTCAAAATAAGAAAATGAAAAATCATATTTTTCTTTTTCTTTTAATTTAAAAAGTTCGTGTAATGTAATAAACATGAAAAAATAAATTTAGAAAGTGTTGTGAAAAAGAAAAGACGTTAAAAATAGGGTGGGCATTGGATCTAACTAAAACATAACCTACTTCTTCCGTAACGTAAATATTATTATTGACTGAACCGATCGATTTTAAATTTTAATTAATTCAATTAATTAATTAAATAAATTTAGTTAATTCGGTTAATTTATATTTTCACCAAATTGCAAATGTTTTTTTATAGAATTGGAAATGATGGTTCTGATAGGCTTTGATAACTTTTAAAGAATTGGGTTTATATTGGCATTGGCAACTTCCTTCCTTGAAATCCCAAATGTGTCTCTCTCTGCATATAATTATGATTCCTCTGCAGGCTAATTAACAAAACAAGTGGATATTGATGATAAGTTGATAACCTTTCTGATGATATTAATTAATAAAAGAATTACAAGTTACATAAAATTAGGTTTTTGTTTGATAAATGATGTAATTGTTTGAATTAATTAATGTATTAATTATAATGAACACTTAAGCTTAGTTCCTTGCCCTGGAAATTATCATAATTTCTTGTTAGTACTTGGAAATATCACATACTAATATACAATAGTATAAGCAGTCACTTCAACCCACTGTATGCTAAATATACTAAATTATCAGTTACCAGTTACTATCACGTTATATTATTATTACCACGTCTCCTAATTTTCTCACAAAATCTTTAGTGTTTTTTCCCATTAGTGAAAAAATAAAAAATTATTAAAAAATTATAAAACCCACTATCAAAATCTAATCAATTTAAAATTTCATAATTTTTAATATTATTTATAACAGCTCGTGGGTTCTTTACTAATTTTTTACTATTAAAGTTAGTAATTGTTTTAGATATTAGTAAATTTTTATTAATTGATGCTCAAGCGTACAGAATTAAAAAAAAAGATTTTGAGTTTAAAGTTTTAATTAAAAGCTAAATTTATTAAAACATTAATTAATTAGATAGAGTTTGTTTCTCTTTGACTATTCTCAGATATCTAATACTCCATGACAATATATAATTTCAGTTAACCAGCTGAGAACTAAAAATCTCTATTTTCCTCAATTAAACTAATCAATTCTAACACATTCGATTAATCAAATTAAGATATTAAGTCGATTAATTAAATACTCGGTCAGTTAACTCATAAATATCCACCCCCAATTAAAAGTGAAAAGAGATTAGAAGGTAAATAAAAAAATGATTAGAAGATAAATAAAAAATAATAATTTATCTTACTAATATAATATTATTTTAATTATGTTGAAGATTTTTCCTATTTCGCACCAATTATTAGTTATTGCGACTCCTCTCTTGTTAAATCCTCATATTAATATCTAATGGGTGAAAAGATAATTTAATTTTGTTGCCCAAAGACTAGCAAAGTTTTCCTTTGATTATGATAAATTTTATATTTGGGAGGTCTATTTTGCTGTCATTTTTTAAAGAAAAATCAAAAATATTATTTAATTAAAAATATTTTTTTATTTAAAATATTTTTTTATATTTATTAGCTAACAGTTAAATTTTTAAAAATTACTTTTAATTATTTTCTAAATGAAAAATATGCCTTTAAAGAAAAACTTAAGAGTTTATTTACCATTTCGATTTTTATATACTACTTTTTTTTTATTTGAAAGAAAACTAGAAAATGAAATGAAAAACATTTTTTGCAACTAAAAAGTGATAAGAAATATAATCCTATTGAGGAATGTAATGTTATTATGGTAGTTGTTGTGACACACAATTGTGTGAGATACAAAGACAGATTGAGGCTAAAAACTATCAAGTTAGTAATAGTCACAATGTTTAAAGGAAGAGAATGACAATTGATAATTGTTTCAATCACAACCATGTCATTCTCTTCCTCTATTATACCCATGGCTTGACTGATAGGGAGAGAGTTGTGAAAATTGGACAAATGGTGTCCTCACATTTCAGACATCTTTCTTTTATCAGAAGCATACCATAAAGGCCATTAAAATCATAATTATAAATACAACATTCAATCATTTTAGAAAATAATTTATAGACTGATCTAAATCCAACAATAATAAATTTAATTAATTCTTCGTCAGAAACAAGATAGGGTAAAACTGCTAATTTATCTATAATTCTTTTGACACTCGAGATATAAATCTTAATAGAAGAATTTTCACATTTCAAATTGTGTAATTGTGTACTTAATCTCTAATCTAAGCCTTTGATCTAGATGCTTAACTCAAGATATAGGTCTCAATATATATTGTTAATTGACATGCGAACTCATTACACCACATTTATTTAAATTTTATTAATCAAAAAGTAAATTTTTAAGTATCATATAATAAATTAATAATCATTGTATGTTTAAATTATATACAACAAATATATCATACCATATTATATGCAACTCAATCATAAGTTATTGATTTTAAACTTCAAAATTTTAAATATATTTACCATATTTTTATTAATGATAAATTAATAATTATTGGTAAAAGACCGTTATATCTTAACTAGATGTTTCGAGTTCGAGTTCTGAGTATATAGTTATTTAAAACTTAAAAAAGAGAGTTTTACCGTCTTTGTGGTCTTATTCGACTCGACTTCAAAAAAATAATTTACAAATGTATAATTCATTCATAGTTTAATATGTGGATATTCAATTTTTTAAATTTATTTAATTCTTTAGGAGAAATAATTCATTTTGCTTCTTAAGCAGCAATGATCAAGTACTCAATTATTATTATTCTTTAGACAAAAAAAGGGTTATTCTAACTTGTCTAATTATTGAGTTGGTTTGATTTTGATAAATTTTTTTACTAAGATATATTTTTATATAAATCAAGTATCAATTATAATGTTAAGATATAAGTTGTTGGATAAATTTCAATCAATTATATATAATTTATATTACACGGCACAATTCTAACATGAGACTTTATTGATCTAGAACCTCAATTCTAATTGAAGTCTCCTTTGCCTTTAGAGTTTAATAATAAAGTAAGTTGGATGGATTTTGGAAATTATAATAAATGGTTGATATAGACATATCAAAGAAAAAACAATGGCTTTGATTTTCAATACATACCTTGCCCACACGTAATTTTGTCATTCATTAATGAAAAGGATCCTTTGTTTCGATCTGTTAATGAAAAGAATCCTTAACTCGTACATTTTGGCAGAATGACTTTCAGCTTCATTAATGCAGGAATCCGACCGTGCGGAAGGGAAAAAAAAAACTGAATCATAAATTTCAAAATGAAGTTAAATAAAAATTAATTAATTAATTAATTTATCATTTATCATTTATTCGCATAAATGGATACTTTGATTACATTTGTTACAAGTGATCAGATTAAAAAATGAGAATTTATTATCTCTTCTTTCTCATCTATTACTAGATTTTTTTTTTATTTTTTTCCTCATTTTTTTCAAAAAATTTTCAAATTTATATAAATATGAATTTTAGTTTTTTTTTTCTTAGTTTTGTGTGTTTTTATTTATAATTTATTCTCAAAATAAATTTTTAGCTAATAAAGCTAAATACAATTTAAATTTTTATTATGGACTTTTTTCGTTCCTTGTTTGAAAGTTATGTATCCTCTTCAAATGTAGATTTGTTCTTTATTGCGCTATATTTATTATTTGAAAAATAAAGTTTATTTTAAATTCTTTATTAAACTAGTTAAACTAAACTAGGTTTATTTAATTCTAAATCTTATAATTGAAATCTTATGATTAGATTTCTTTAATTGATTATCTATGAGATTTCTAGATAATATTGAGATTAATCATTATGTTTATTCTTGTGATTACAAGAATTAACTCAATTCATTAATATTTATGATAATCTTTTAAATAATTTTCCAAGTGTTTTTATTATCTCTAAGTAAAATTAAACTACTTAAAATTGTTATCTCCTTGAACTAATATTATACTTCTACTCTCGTTCCATCACTTAATATCTCAAATTAAATAATTATTGGCCAGATAATTATTAGTATTAAGCACAAAAGATAGCAAAATAATAAAAAAGAATAATATTGAATTAAATAATCATAAAATGAATCAAAGAATGGTCTAACCCTAATTTAGGGTTTAGTTGCACATAATTGAAAAATAACTAATAAAAGAATTAAGGAAAACTAATAAAAACATTGAAAACTTAAAAAAAAAAAAAAAGAAAATCAAACTCTAAAACTCTCTAGATTGAATGGATTTCTAGCTTTGAACTTAAATATCTCCAAGACTAAGCCTCCTTTTCTTTCTCTCCAAAGAAATCTTGATGCTTGATAGGAAACTTGAATAAAATTTTGGATGATTAAAATTAGAAAGACTCTTTGCTTTATATAGAGGCTTAAAGGTCTTCTAATTTGATAAGAAATACTTCTTGGGTAGCTTTTTGGTCTTCCAAACTATTTAGGAATAGTTTTTAGGTCAAATCATTAAGAAATTTGAATTTTCAGCCACCAGATGCTTCGTAAGGGCATGTATAATGAACTCCAAGCTTGTGCATAATTGTATCATGTTGCAGCTCAAAAATTTATTTAAAAGACAGTAGTATTTTAATAAGCACGATCGGGCACTTCTAAATTGTACAATCGTGTTCTTCATTTTTACTCTAGAATTCTCATCTTCTTTTACCTTTTCTTGAGACAGTCTTGAATTGATTTCCATGGGCATGCAATGTGATTTGCAAGACCATGGGAATAGAATTCCTTCTGCTTATTTACTCCTCTATTTCTCTTTGTATTACATCTCAGCTTCTCTTGATTCTCCACCACTTCTTGCTCCAATTGTGCCAAAACCTCATATTTTGTGAACTCATACTTTTAAAAAATAGTTATTCTTACTTTGACGGGCGTCGAATTCACTAAAAATAAAAACATACTCTTGGACAAAATAAAATTGCAATAGCGGTAAATTAGGATTAAATCCTCAGGAAATTGATTATATAAATTAATTTCTTTTAAAAACTTAAAGTATGTACTTAACAAAATTAAATGGGGGTTTTATAATTGAAAGTTGAAATAATTTTAGAGTTGAAATTTAAAACTAAAAAACATAAACAATAGTAAAATAAATTTGAAAAATAACAATAAAAATAATTTTAGTCGAATAGAATAATCTTGATTTTAAGTTTTAGATTTGATCATTAATACAAAGATAATTTTTCTTTAATATTTCAGTAAATTAATTTTAGCCAACCAAGATGCTGGGCTTGTGGTGGTTCCATGATTGGCTGATCGATGGGTGAGTGGTGATGAAGGGTGGCGGCTGGAGATAGGGGAAAGATAAGGAAAAGAAAGGAAAAGAAAGGAAAGGAAAGAAAAGAAGGGAGTGTTAGGTTTTAAGCCATGGTAGGGCCCAAATACCCATTATGCCTTTAAGCCTTGTATTTTCTTGTTGCACTTTCTTTTCTCCTTAGAGTGTCACTCGGCAACCATAAAAAAAATTTCACTACCCCTAAAATAAAAATTAACATCCCTGCTCTTTTGTTCTCCATAGTGGACCTGAAAATAAAACATAACAAACATTAGTGATTTCCTAAGAGTGAGAAGATGAACAATAGCACTATTATTATTTTTATTATACTTTTATTTTTTTATTTTTTGAACAGAATAGAACAAAGCAAACTAAAATCAATTGAAGACTTAAAATTAAAAGGGAACAAAATAACTTTAAGTCAACTAAAATTAAAGAAAGAGCATTAGTAGGTGAAATAAAATAAAAAGAAGGAAATTAAGCATAGAAAAGAGAAAAGAAAAGAAAATGAGTTGTCTTCCATTAGCGCCTTTGTTTAGAATCTTTAGCTAGACATCATTTTTCATTCAAATGTCTTTCAAAGGACATTCCAACTGCATATTTTCCATAGCAAATGTATGAAATCGCTCATAAAATGATTTCAAATGATGCTCATTGACCTTGAAAATCTTACCAGTGTCTGAACTCCTGATTTCTACTACTCCATGAGGGAATAAATTAGTGATGAAAAATTGTCTCATCCATCTAGTCCTTAATTTTCCAGAAAATATTCTAAGTCGTGAATCATATAGTAATACTTTTTTGTCGCACCATGAATTTTTTCCTAGAAATCATCTGATCATGGAAAGCTTTTGATTTTGCTTATAAATTTTTAAATTTTCATATGCCTCTGTCCTAATATCTTCTAACTCTTGGAGCTGCAACTTTCTTTATTCTCCAGCCCTTTCCAACTTCATATTGCATTGTTTAACAGCTCAAAATGCCCTGTGTTCTAACTCAATAGGTAATGACAGGGTTTTCCAAACACTAACCGATATGGAGACATACCAATAGGTGTTTTATAGGAAGTCTTGTAAGCCCATAATGCATCATCCAAGCGCAAACTCCAATCTTTCCTATTGGGATTCATTATTTTTTCAAGGATGGACTTAACCTCACAAATAAATATTTCAGCTTGGCCATTAGTCTGCAGATGGTAAGTTGTCAAAGTACGATGAATAACATTGTATTTTTGAAGAAGAGCTTCTATTACCTTGTTATAGAAATGTATCCCTCTATCACTTACAATAACTCTTGGAATCCTAAACTGACAAAAATATGTTATCTAACAAAATCTATATCAACCTTAGCATTGTTAGTTCAGATAGCTTTAGGTTCTACCTATTTTGAAACATAATCAACAACAAGTAAGATATAAGAATTGCCAAAAGAGGAAGAAAATGGACCCATAAAATCAATATCTCATATGTCAAAAATTTCACAAATTAAAATAGGTATAAGAGGTATCTGATTCTTGTGACTCAAAGTGTCAGTCTTTTGACAATTCTCATAAGACTTGCAATACACATAGGAATCTCTAAATAAGGAGGGCCAAAACAAACCATACTCTAATATCTTACGGGTTGTTCTCTTGGGACCAAAATATCCTCCACATGCATATGAATGAGCAAAATTTAAATAGAAGGAATATCACTTTTATTGATACATCTCCTAATTATTTAATTAGAGGAGTACTTCCACAAATAAGGATCAACCCAGACATCGTATTTAGTCTCCCTCTTAATTTTATCCTTTCAACTCTAGACATATCATCTGAAAAAATATTAGAAGATAAAAAATTTATAATATCAGCATACCAGGGTGTCAATTGCTGGACAGAAAAAAGATATTCATCCGAAAATTCATCCTTAATTGGAAAGTAGTCTCTCGTTTACCAATAATAGACTGAGAAAATCTGCTACTAAATTTTTTGACCCCTTCTTATCCCTAATTTTCAAATCAACCTCTTGTAGCAAGAGGATCCATCGGATGAGCCTTGGCTCAACATCTTTCTCCTTGAACAAATACTTTAAGGCTGCATAATTAGAATAAACAATAACTTTAGTACCAAATAGATAAGAACATAATTTTTCTAAAGCAAAAACTACAGGTAAAAACTCCTTTTCTATAGTAGAGTTATTTGACTAGGCCTTATCAAGAGTTCTTGAAATATAGTAAATAACATGAGGTTCCTTTCTAATTATTTGCCTAAGCAGTGCCCCCACTGTATGATTGTTGGCATCATACATTATTTCAAATGGGAAATTCCAGTTTGGTAGTTGCATAATTGCGGCAGAGATCAACATTTTCTTGAGTGTATTGAATGCTTTCTTCCAATAATCATCAAAATTAAACTCCAATTCCTTTTACAGCAGCTGGCATAACGGTTAAGCGATCTTTGAAAATCTTTGATAAAACACCTATAGAAACTTGCATGAGCAAGGAAAGATCGAATTTTCCACATACTTGTGGGGTGAGATATATATTTAATTACATCAACTTTTGCCTTATCTACTTCAATTCCTCTTTCTGACACAATATATCCTAAAATCAATCCTTGATCAACCATAAAATAAAAATTTCATAATTTAACGCAAGGTTTGACTCTAAGCATCTTTCAAGAATTTTAGTCAGGTTAGCTAAACACTTGCCAAAGGAATTTCCATACACAATGAAATCATCCCTGAAAACTTATATCATATTCTCAACATATTTAGAAAATATACTTACCATACACCTTTGAAATATGGTTAGGGCATTACAAAGGCCAAACAACATTCATCGATAGGCGAAGGTTTCGAACGGGCAAGTAAAGGTAGCTTTCTCTTGATCTTCTGATGCTATCGAAATCTGATAAAAACTTAAATAGTCATCAAGACAATAGTAATAAGGCTTATCGGTGAGATGCTCTAGCATTTGATCAATGAATGGGAGAGGAAAATGATCACTTCTTATAGCTAAGTTTAGCTTCCTATAGTCGATGTAAATCCTTCACCCATTTTGAACTTAGGTAGGAACCAACTCATCATCTGCATTATTTACCATTGTCAGGTATGTCTTCTTAGGTACTACCTGCACTAGGCTTACCCACTTGCTATCCAAAACTAGATAAATTATGCCTGCATCAATAAGCTTCAAAATTTCTTTCTTTACTACTTCCATCATTGGTGGGTTCAGTCTTCTTTGGGCTTCTCTTTTTAGCATATTGTCCTCCTCTATAAGAATTTTAAGCATATAGGTGGAAGGCGAAATTCCCTTTATGTCAACTATTGTTCTTCTGATTGCTTCTTTATATTCTTTAAATATGCAAATCAGATCCTCTTCCTCCTATCTGTTGAGTTTTTGGAGATTATTACTAGTGAGCTTTCTCCTTCTCCAAAAATGCATATGTTAAAGGTTCTGGCAGCAGTTTTAACTCCAAATTTGGTGCCTGTATGACAGAGGATAAAATTTTAGTATAGGAGATCAGTAATTCAGATTTTAATACATCGTCCTTCATGGTTTTGAGGACTCTTATGCCGTATACCATATTTTGAATATCTTCACCTACAACAAACTTATCATCTAAACTCTTTAGCCTACCTGCATTAAGACTTTTGTAAAGAACAATGTCTAAATTGTCAGTATCATTTAGCTCAAAATTTTCTTGGCTTAAAGAGTCAATATCATCCAATCCATACACGCATGATGCATCAATAGGGTACTTTATAGCATCATAGACAATGAATTTTATAATTTTTCCTTTGAACTCCATAGTGAGTATATCATCGTGGACATCAAATTTTATTCTAGTATGCTAAGAAAAGGTCTTTTTAATAAAATATCATAGAAATTAGCAGACTTACCAACTTCCAAGTCAAGTATATAGAAGTCAGCTAGGAAAATGAGCCCATTAATTTGAACTGAAACATCTTCTAACACCCATTCAGGGTAAACCACAGACCTATCAACTAGTTGAATAATTACACTAGTTTCTTTTAAGAGACCAGCCTTTAAAGAAGAATAAATAGATAACGGCATGACTTTAATAGAAGCTTCTAAATCACACATGGCCCTCTTTATGCCTAAAGTGCTTATTTTACAAGAGATTGTAAATATGCCTTGATCTTTGCACTTTAGGGATAATTTTCTTTTGATCACAATAGATATGTTCTCTCATACCTTTGCTTTTTCATTATCACTGAGTTTCTTTTTATTGGTACACAACTCCCTTAGTAACTTGGCATATCGAGACACTTGTTTAATGGCATATAGCCATGGTATATTGACCTTAACCTTGCGAAATGTCTCCAAACTTTCTTTCTCCTCTTTTTTCTTTTTAGATTTGGCAAGTCTTTATGGGAAAGGGGGTGGTATTATCAACTGCATAAGCTAATTAGAGTTTACTATGGTAGGTGATTCTTCTCTTTGAACAACTATCTTAGCTTTTGCTCTTTTGTCTAATTAAACCCTACCCAGGGGTAAGTTTCTGGTGGTTCTTATCCATCAACTATTTTCCACTTTTCAATGTAACGGCACATACATTTGGCTTCGGATTGACTGTTGTTTGATAATGTAGTTTCCATTGATACTCTAGCTTGCTAACTGATGTGGCTAACTGACTAACCTGACTCTTCAAATTCTGAATACTCGAGTGAGTTTCCTATTAAAATTATTGTACTAGATTTTTTTGGTAGTAGAGGATGTGGTGGTGGTGTTCTTTGCTGGAACTATTAGGAATTTGGTGTTCTTACTCCATAATTAAAGTTTGGATAGTCCTTCCACCTCGGATTGTAAGTATTTGTATATGAATCATATCTTCTTTGAGGCTGATTGAAAAATTCACCTATAGCATTCACTTGTTGTTGTGCATCTTCTTGAAGCGTGAGACATATATCAGTAGGACGACTTAAATGTGTGTAAATTTCACAAACTTTTACTGGTTACATATTTTTCACAGCCATATTTTGCACTAAATTTGTTGGTTGAGTTATTCTTGACTCAAGTGAAGAAATAACCCTCTTTCTTTCTTACTTCCAAACTACTAGAAAGTGACTGCCATGATGATGATGAGGTCTCTAGTGGCTTGAAGAGTTTTATTTACTATTACACCCCATTAGCAACATTCAACATACTTCTTTCTGTGGGTAGTAGCCCTTCATAAAAGTATTGAAGGAGAGCTTACTCTGAAATTCTATGTTTTGGACAGCTTGCACAAAATCATTTAAATCTCTCCTAATACTCATGAAGATTTTCTTAATCTTTTTGCTTGACACCATATATTTCTCTCCTTATATTTACAGCCCTTGAGACAGGAAAAAAATTATCCAAGAAAGTCATTATCATATCAGTCCATGTGTTTATTGACCCAAATGGTAAATCAAAAAGCCAATCCTTAGCTTGGTTATCTAAGAAAAAAGAAAAGGCTCAAAATTTAAGTTGTTCTTCAAATACTCCTTATGGTCTCATGCTTGAATATACAATGTGAAATTCCTTCAAATATTGATAGGGATCTTCACTTTCCAGCCTATGAAACTTAGGAAACAAATAAATTAAACCAGACTTTAGCTCAAAACAAGTGTTTAGAGTTGGATAGGTGATGCAAAGGGGTTGTTGGTTGATGGGAGAGGCTACTAATTCCCTCAAAGTCCATTGTTCATCAACCATCTGCTCTCCTTCTTCAAATTTGCTAAATGAGGAGGAAGAATCTAAATTTGTATTTATTATATGTTTAGCTATAAATGATGAAGTTACAGCACCTTGTCTTTGAAATTTTGTCTTCTTCCTCAGTGATTTAGTAGTCTTTTCAATCTCTGGGTCGTATAGAAGTTTCTCTTCTTGATCAGACCTAGTCATCAAAAGAAAGAAAATAAGTTAAAATCAATTTCCTGCAACGGCGTCAAAATTTGATGGCACCGAATCCACCAAAAATAAAAATATATTCTTAGATAAAATAAAATTGCAATAGCAGTGAATATGATCTAATTCTCAGGGAATTAATTACATAAATTAATTTCTTTTGAAAACCTAAAGTATGTACTTAACAAAATTAAATGGGGGTTTTATAATTGAACACTGAAATAATTTTAGAATTGAAATTAAAACTAAAAAACAAATAGCAGTAAAATAAATTTAGAAAATAACAATGAAGATGATTTCAGTTGAATGAAATAATTTTGGTTCCAACTCTTAGATCTGATCATTGATACAAAGATAATTTTTCTTTAATATTTCAGTAAATTAGTTCTAGTCAACCGAAATGCTTGCATTAGTCAATCCTTTCTCAGATGATAAATTAGTTAAGAGATTCTCTTTAACTAATCCTTGTTATTGAATAACCCTTTAGAGACGTCTTTTAAAATTTAACACACTAATAGCTTATGATTTAGAATGATCTAATTCTAATCAATAAGTTCTACCGCAAAACTTATTTATACTAGATTGCGTATCTTCTTAGTACTACGCCTAATTGTTATAAGTATCAAAAGCTTAAGAACAATTACGAATTCTAAGTTTTGAATGATGATGTATTATTCAACTAATTAAGTAATAGACCATATTATCTTATTAGCAAAATAATAATGAAATTGAGCTACAGAATACACACAAATACTGAAATTAAAGAAAACAAAGAAAGATTTTGATTAGTTCTCATAAATCTTGGTGTATTGAAAACTTTGATTATCCTTCAACTAATTGAAATTTAGTTACACATACTTTTTAGAAAAGAAAACTAAAAATAACTCCAAAAAGTCTGCTAGAAACTTGAACAAAAGATAAAAGAAGAAGATCCTAGGGCTGCCAAAAGTTTGGCTTTTATATCCTTCAAGTTTCCTACTCTGATTAAGAAAATAAAAATAAAAATAAATAAAAATTAATAGCTATTAAAATTCCTAAATATTGTCTACTTAATATGAAAATAAATAAATCATAAAATTTGTAGAAATTTGCTCAAAATTTATAACTTAAGCATCTCAAATAGGTTAGAGTTTCCAACTGTCATATGTATTCTTCTAATATCACACAAGCTTTGGGCACTGGTCTTGCCCAAATGTAATACTCAAATCCTTTTTTCACTAACTTCATACATTTTACTTCAACTTGACTCTTTTTTTCTTTCTTAAGTTATGTTCTATGCAAAAATAGATTAAAATTAATATAATTATCCAATAAAAGCTTAATTGTCCTCGCAAATATAGGCTAAATTTATTCATTATTAAACTTCACTAAAGAAAATACATTAAATTCAATTAAAATAAATAAAAATTTAGTTAAAATAATTAAATTTATATGTACAAAACATAGTTCTATCAACTATGCTAAACTTAGTTCATTACTTGTCCTCAATTAATAAAAATAAAATTCTTCACAACAAACTTCATTATATGTCAAGTATTCTCAAAATTTTGATATACATAAATTTAAATAGTTAAAATTTCAAAATTCAAATCTAAATTTAGGATTTCAATATTGGTCTAGTTTTAGGTACAGAATCACATTTCAATTCCATCATTAACATAAGGTGCACATTTTCTTATTTATAAAGTTTAATATATTTTTAGACTGATTTATACATTAATCAAAATTAAATTCTAAAGTTGTGCTTTGGTATTTCTTCTGTGCATTCAGAAAGTACTTCAAGTATTGGTCTTAAATGTTAATAAAAGAATAAATAATTTTTTTATTAATCAACTTAAATGATTAATATTATTATATTTAAATATTATCAATAAATGCACTGCTAATATGTCTCATGCTTGTCGTGTCTAATTTTTTTCTTTAAATAATAATGTTTGAAATTTGAAATTTTTATAAAAAGATTTGAAGTTGAACTTCTGAGAAAATGTGGTGAAGTTTGTTTATTGAAATTTTTATATTATTTTATTATTATTATTTTATGCGGAGTAATAAAGTATGTATTAACAAAAAAAATATTTTTATTTTACTTTGCATCACTTTATTTGGATAAAAATAAATATTTATTTATTAATATTTATTTAATAAGTGCATATTCTATTTTTTTTTATGAAAATTCTTGATTTACTTTTTTTTTCTTATTTTATATTTATTATCATATAATGCATGAGCATATACACATCTGCTGTTCTGTTTTATTTGTCATTTTACAATGTGAAGTGAGATAATATGATAAATACCATCATTTGTCAAGAGTTTATATAAAAATAAAATAATAAAATAATGTTTTTATATTATAATTTGTGAGGTTTTGAACTAATAATTAATAAATAATATAGTACTTTTCAAATATTGAATTGCCAACTAGACATCAAACTGGAAAAGTATTCAATCATTATTTACTATTGGTTGAAAAAATATCTAAAAAGTGATAAAGAAATTAGAGAGGAAACTAAAAGGAGAAAAAAATTTTAAAATATTTTTCACTTTGTTTTTTCTTGTTTGGATTAAGAGAAAAAGAGAGAAAGGAAAGAATGCTAGATAAGAAATTTTCTCCAATTGCACCAACCACATTCTTTTTTTAAATTTAGAAAGAATTTTGGGTGAAAAAATAAAAATGAATAAAGATGTCACCTTTCCACATGATACAATTTTTTATATAAGAACACTATACAATTTTTTATTTTAATTTTGTCATTAACTAAATGGGTAATTCTGCTATCCTATTATTATTATTCATATTTTCATTATCTTATCTCAATTTGAACTTGTTATTTCTTTATCTCTTCTCAATTATTTTATATTATAATAACATTTTTCCATATTTCATATTATGAAACAATTGAATAATATTTTTGACATTAATAAAATCTATGTCTTAATTAATATAAGCAACCAAATAATCTTTCATTGACTCATTTTCAAACCGATCGCATAATTAATTCTTAATAAACTTTATTATTAAAAAACTCTTTTAGCAATTATTGCGACAAGTTGGATTAAAATTAATCTCACTAGCTGATATAAATAACAATTGATAAATGTGATATTTATTCAACTGAATTTATTGGAAAGCATATTAATAGTCACAATATTAAAAAATTAATTATTAGAGCGCATATTTGTAATATACTAATAGTTAAGTTGATATTCAAGTGGTATTAACTCATGTTGAAAATTATTTAGGTAATAATAACTCATTATTATTCAAAAGTTAAAATTTATTTTTCAAAACTCTATCAAAAAGTATATATATATTTATATATGTTGGAAATAAAAAATAATCTTACATATATCATATTAATTAAAAGAGCTTTATTGATATGGACTATATTATTCTTTCTTTTAAAAATATATATATATTTGCTAATGTAAGTCTGCCGCCCTGTTTATTTGAGATCATCAAAATTAAACTGATAATTTTCATTTTTATTTTCAAGTTAAATGAAAGATTTTGTGGATTTTGTTTAGTTTTCTAAGACAATTGAGAATTATTATTTTTTTTTTTTGAAAAAAGACAATTGAAAATTTTTGTGTAAACAAGATTCAAAAATTTTTAAAAGTTTATTTTTCTTTTTATCTTAAAATATGTATTTTTTTTTTTTTTGTACCCATTGCTTGTTGCACTGTGGTATACAAAATAATAACTAAGATAATTGCTAAAAGGTTAAGGAGAGTGCTTAATAGAATTATTAGTCCTGCTCAGTCAGCCTTCATTTCAGGAAGGAAAATTACTGATAACATCATGTTGGCACATGAATTAGTGTGGAATTATCATATATCTAGAGGGAAGCAGAAATGTGCATTAAAAGTTGACCTAAGAAAGGCATATGATTCCAGTTAATGAGTTTTTTTTTAAGAGATGCTTCTGTGTTTGAGGTTCCCTGAGAAGATGGTGTATTGGATTATAGCGTGTATAAGGACTCCACATTTTTCTGTTTTAATAAATGGAGCAGTAGAACGTTACTTTCTAGGGAAAAAAGGCTTAGACAATGTGACCCAATGTCACCTCTGATCTTTGTCATTGCTATGGAATATTTGGTAAGAAGTTTGAATTTTAATATGCCAGTGGAGTTTAAATATCACGAGGGATGTAGATAGCTGAAAATAAATCATCTGTGTTTTGCACAGATGATTTATTTTTGTTTTGTCATGGGGATAGTAGTTCTGTAAATTGGTTGTTATTGCAATTGAAGCATATGGAGGAAGTGTCCGGTTTGTCTATTAATGAGGGTAAAAGCTCTATTTTCTTTTCTGGTGTAGCTGATAATGAGAAGAGTAGAATTGTAAATGATTTGCAGTTTAGAAAGGGAGTGCTTCCAGTTAAGTACTTAGAGGTACCTTTGATTTCCAGTGGTTTGGAGAAAGTTCACTATGAAGAGTTGATAGAAAATATCATAGCAAGAATAAACTCTTGGATTGTAAAACATTTATCTTATGCTGGCATATTATAGTTGATAAATGTTGTTTTGAGGAGCATGCATGTTTTTTGATACAGTGCTTTTGTGTTATCAAAAGCAGTTATCAATGAGATAGATAGAATATGTAGATATTTTTTATGGGCTGGAAGAGTTGAGGGTACAAAAAGGAATATGGTGGCTTCGAATTTAGTATGCAATCCAAAAAAAAAGAAGGTGGGTTAGGTATCAAAGACTTGAATGTCTGAAATGTTGCAGCAATTGGTAAACATGTTTATGAACTACTATGTGATAAATCCTCTCTCTGGGCTAAATGGATTATAACTAACAAGTTAAAAAGGCTTGGGTTTTGGGGGATAACTAAACCTTTAGATGCTAGTTGGATTTGGAGGAAATTAGTAACTATTAGAGGAAGGTTTAAGCCTTTTTTTAGTTATCATCTGAAATAGGGTGAGTTAAGTTTTTGGTTTGATCCTTGGCTTAAGGGCCTCAGCTTGATGTACAAATTTCCTAATAGGGATATTAAAAATGTTGATATCCCTAAAAATGCAAAAGTAAGAGATAAATAGAGACAAAGGGGTTGGATTCTTCCAGATCCAATGAATAAAGTAACTGAGCAAGCTTGGAAAGAGGTGAAGAAGTACAACATTACAGATGGGTTTGCTGATATTGTAAAATGGAGATTAACAAAAGATGAAGTCTACACGGTGATGTCTACTTGGGATGCTTTAAGGTAGAAAAAGGGAATGGTAAGTTAGTTTAAACTCATTTCGGGTAGAGGTCATATACCAAGATAAAGCTTTATTAATTGGTTAGCTATTGATCAGGGGCGAAACTAAGGGGAGTCATGGGAAGTCATGGGGGGCAATAGCGTATATATATATTTATGTATATTGGTGTATGTATATGTATTATATGTTATAATACATCATTATATATATATATATTAAATCTTTACAATATATATAATATATACATGGCATTATTAATGTATAATTTTAATTTTTTAAAGATTTTTACCTAATAATTTTGAGAAAAATTAAAATTAAAAAATTATAATATTAATTGCATGACAAATTGATAAAAATTAAATAAAATTAGGTAATAATAGAAAAAAGTATACTTTGAGTTTTTTAGCCCTTTCAAATTAACTTGAATATAAAAATTAATACCAATTATTTATATTAATTTTTTACTATAAAAATAAAATAAAATATAAATTCATTTGTAATTATTTTATTTAAAAATTTTGTCCCCTTCATCTAGATCCTGATTCACCACTGCTATTAATAATAGGTTGGCAACTAAAAAAAGGCTTTTGAAATGGAAAATGGTTGATGATGGTAAGTGTTGGTTTTGTAAAAATGCTGCAAAAATAGTTGATCACCTTTTCTTTGATTGTGTGCTCTCTAAGAACACACGGGAACAAGTGCTAAATAAATGTGAAATTAGAAGGGATAAGTTGCAATGGAGGAGAGAAGTGAGTTGGTTCTCTAAGAAGGCAGTTGGAAAAAGTATAATTACTAAGATAAGAAGTATTGTTATGCTATCTACTGTTTATTGGATATGGGGGGAGAGAAATATTGTTGCTTTTCAAAATGAGAGAGCTTATAGTAAAAGAGTTGGTAGAAATATTGCAAATACAGTCAAATTGAGTTGTGGGGATTGTGCTTGGGTTCAGGATGGTAGATGGAGTATTTGGAATAAGTTATCTTTGAGATGGTTTATTCTTAAAATTTGTCTTGTAGGTAGGTGGGTTTTTGTGCATCTGCAGCAGTGGTTTGTATTATTGTGATGTGGTTGGAGTGTTGATGTGATGTTTGACTGTTGATGCTAGTTATATATATATATATATATATATATTGGGTATTAATGCTGTAGGTGTTTTTCTTTGTGTTGTTTTGTTTAGTGAGTAGCTGGTTGTAGTGTTTCTAGGTGGTAAATTGTATTGGTTTACTACATTTGTTGGTTTTGTACTAGTAAATAGTGGTGTATAGATGCTCGTGTATTTCATTTCATTTTGTTGGAAATAAAATATGATATTGACCAAAAAAAATTCGCATCAAAGATAAATACTTTTCTTTTAAAAAAAATAGAAAAACTATGAAGAAGATGATTTTTTTATTGTCATGAGTGGTGGTGTTCAATAAGAAAATTCAACTTCAATCTTTTAGCAATGTCATCATAAACAAATATGAATTTTGAGCAATATAGGAATATTCATGGTATGAAATTTATTAAGATAATTAGACTTCAAAAATTTTGTCGCCTTGCTTGTGTGAACATCTTTGTGAAAAAGTATTTAATCATTATTTATTATTGCTTGTTGGAAAATCAAAAGTGAGAAAGAAAGGAAACTAAAAGGAGCAAATAATGATTTTCCAAATTCTCTTTGATTAGGTTAGAAAAATAAAAGGAGCGAAGAAGGAAGGCTAAATAAAAAATGTTCTCTTATTGCACCTACCAAATTCTCCTACCAAATTAGGAAGAAATTTGGATGAAAATTGTCTAAAGTTCACCTTGATTTGCACATGAAACAATTTCGCACATAAGATCATGATAGGAACTTTTCTTTTTCTTTTTTCTTTTTTTTCTTTTTTCTTTTTTCTTTTTTTATCATTAATCAAAGGGGCAATTATATAATCACATTTAAATTTTTCGTTTTTTTTTATCAATTTGTTAATTTTTTTAACTTACAATACTTTAATTTTTTTAAGGGATTTGAAATGAAATGTATAATTCATTCACTTTTTTGATATTTTTTAAAGAATTTATGATAAAAAAAATAAAAATATATTAAAGTTCATATTTTTTTATAATTAATTATTTTTATCCACTTCAACAGTCTACGTCAGCTGTAAAAATTGACACGTAAATAATTTTAAATATCAAATTGGTTTTTCCCATAAATATGATAAAACTAAAATAAAATTCATTATTCATACATTATTTTGACACTTTAAGAAGTTTATAATAAAATTAAAAAAATGATGAACTTCTTTTTTTTGATAATTAAACCAATTTTAAAATTATAAAATCTTATTGTTAGATATTTTAAACAAGAAATCACAAAGATTTATACATTTAATTTCCAAGATTATATAAATATGCATACTCAAATTGTAATCACATCATATAAATAATGAATTACAATTATTAAATCACATTATAAATACCTCTTATAGATTTTTAAGTTTTCCTCAAAATAAATTCACTTAGAATGAAGAAAGAGATGATTTTCAATTTTGAAGAGAGAAGTTTTAATTCTCTTTTCTTACGTTCTTATTAAAACTATATAAAATCTCTGTTTTATTTTTTTTTATCCAGACAGTTATCACTTGATAACTGTCTGCAGTGGGTTGTGGTCTGCATCTTTTAATTAAATTAAATTAATTGGGTGGTCATTATGGGTGCCCACCAATCTATAAGATTCATACTTTAGTAAATATTGTAACACCCTCATAACCTATCCATACATAGTACACATACCCTCAAATATGTAGTATGCATAGTTAAGATGTAAGAGCATTATTAAAATATTACTATTAAACCTTATCTCCTTTACAAATTTAATAAATAATACATAGTATTGAATATATAATGAATTAGGTATAAAATTAATAAATAAATTTATAAAAATTTTGCTAGAGTTTTATTAAAAATACGGATAATCTTAAATTTTAAATAATTCAACCTGTAAATAGTTATTGTCTGTTTAAATATTTATCATTACTACTCTCATCCCAAAATCTTATAGACATACATAAATACATATAATGGAAAGCATCATGGTACTTATTTACAAATAATTCTTACTATATAGTACATTTAGTACATTCATCCCAAAGAGTATTTACATGATGCACTAGGCTTGATCTTGTATCCAAACACTATCTTGGCTTGACCTGGTCTAGAAGGACTTTCAACTTCTGTTCTGTCACCTGCACGATAAATAATTCGCGTTGAGCTACAAGCTCAGTGGTATATACTTGATAATACAATATTAATATGACAACATAATGTAAAGATACGTCAAACTTTAATATAAAAAAATATATATATAAACATATAATTACCATATATCATGCAATGGGCTCATAGTCCTTTTACAATTAACTAGTTTCAGAACCATTATTTTGGCCTATCTCATCACAATGACAATAATGTGTCTCGCTAGTGGACATAGCAATATCTGTGATACTCAGTGTCTCATCTACAATGTATCTCAATAGTAATGACATCAATGTGTCTCGATCATGGACGTAATAATATCTGTGACACCCAGTATCTCATCCACAACGTATCTCAACAGTAATGACACCAATGTGTCTAACCCAAGGGTGTAGCAATATCTGTGACACTCAGTGTCTCACCCCATCATGTATGGCAAGCCAATTATCAAGTACAATCTTCTGGCAACTAGTTAAAATATAAGGCAGCAAACAATATTTCACATTATGCATATATAAGACATTCATCATATAACTCATCAACACATCAACATATAGCATAATCAACATATTTTATCATAATTCTTCACTTTATAATCACATATACATTTTCAATTCAATATATATAAAGACATAGCTATACAAGTCATTTACATACAAATCATTTACTACACCTGTATAATGCAAAATATGGCAATAAACATCAATAAAATAATCTCACGGTCGTGGCATCTAATAGCCACGCCTATGGGATGTGGAATGAGGATGTAAAACAACATTAAATACCCCCACATTCGTGGCATCCATTCTGCTTTTGCCTCTTCATCATTTTCACATAAAACAGCCCCTCGTCCAATTCCACAAATGTGGCCATGCATGGGGCATCCCAGAATTACTCTTTACACCATTTTCATCAACAAAACACACACCTATCAACTTAGAATGATGCAAACCAAAGACAATAGCATGATCCAAGTATATACTTACCTTTTTGAAGCTCAAATTGGAGAAATAACTCCTTTGTACAATAATTTCTCCCAATCTTTCACTTCCCTCTATTAGTTCCTTCACTCAAATCAATCAACCCTAATCAATTTATAATTTCAAAGATGATATTAGCAACTCATATAAGTACTTTTAAGCCCTTTCAACTTTCTTCAACTCAAGATTAGCCAAATCCCTTACCAACCTTATTTTTTATCTTTACCACTCCAAACTCTAAACCAAATATATTCCATCACTCAATCAAGTTTTTAAATTCATCACTTCAATATTGATTAACTTCATTTTAATCATTTAAATAATCATCCAATTTATTAAAAATTCTACTCAAAAGAAAATTTATCAAAAGTTGAAGAAAACTTACTTATTATACCACTTAGCGCCAAAGCTATCACCAAAATTCTTAGCAAAACTTGATGATTAAAGAAATTAAAATCATCTCCCCTTTTCTCTTATCTATGGAAACGGCCAAATGGAAAAGAAAAGAAAAAGAGGAAGAAATTTTCTAGAAAACTTGACTTCTTTCCATAATTTTCCACTAATATATACAATAATAATTAATTAAGATATTTATATAAAATATTATCATATATATTATTATTTTTTCTACTTTTAACTTTTTACTTCTTTTACCATTTACATTTAACGTTTATATGTTATATATATATATATATCATTTATATTTAACCTTTTATATATGATGTATATGTTTTTTATATTTCTAATATCTCTCACCAATTAATGTGTCTCATTACGTTCAATAAAAATTGAGATGTTACAAATATACCATGTGACCATGCATACTTCGAGAGCACTATAACTATATGTCTGTTAGGAATATATAACGTCTCAAAAACCGAAACTTGGGTCAAATATAGTATGCAATACCCTAGATCATTTACCATATTTCAACTATAATGATCTCATTTATATGAATAAATATTATTGTATTCATAATTATATTTTTCTTTACATAAAAGATAAACATAATTGGTCGACCAATAAATACACAATAATAATGTGATAATTCAAATATAATCTTCCTCTTTTCTCGATTCTTGCCAATTTATTTAACTTGTTTTTTCCATAAATATCCCATTACATTGAATCATTCATAATCTTTTGGCAATATTCTAAGATAGCAATCATTAGATAAAATTTTAAAAAACATATCAGAGTATTAAGGGTAGTCTTTGAGATTTTACTTCATAAAATCTAGGATCTCACACAATGTTAAAGTTGAGATCAAAACTTTTATTATCCTTGTGATCAAGAAATTTTACACATGTAGTATGGATCACATTTTACGACATTATCCTCCTTTCATATGGAGAGCATGTCTTTCACTTCATATAAATGTCATACAAATTTCAATAGACACACATAATATCTAATATGAGTTCACTTTCATACTTTTCAATTCATAAGAACTCTACTCTGGCAAAAAAAAATTAGATAATTTTATGAATTTTAGCAATTCATTATTTTTTATCATAAGTCTATATCAAACATATTATGACTTTTTTTCTTTAGTTACCTCAATGATGACATGAAGTATTTCAAGCTTGGCTCTTTATTATCACCTAGATAATTAGCTTAAAATCATCTCATCTCTATTCCTACAGAGTAATAGGGGCAATTGCCTATGTGAGATGGCCAATCTTTTATCTGTCCGACATGCTTTTCTAATAATAATGTATATATGTATAAAACAAATATACATTTATTTATGTATGTTCCATATTAAATGAAACTTGAGCATTAAAAGAAATAGCATTAATTAATAATGACAAAAGCATATGTGAACATTATTCGTATAGCTTATTTACAAGTACAATCAACATCTATGCAAGCCCAATGTTTTAATATGCCTATAATATGCTTCTCTTGGTATGGGTTTTGTAAATGGATCTACAACCATATCATGCGTAGAAATGTACTTCATGCTCACTTCATTCTTTGCCACCATGTCTCGCACAAAATTATACTTGATATCTATATGCTTCGTTTTCCCATGATATTTCGGATCTTTTGTATATGTTATTGCTGCTTGACTATTATAGTATACTTTTACTGGTTCAATAGAACCATTAATGACTCCCAAATGATTCATGAACCTTTTCAACCAAACGGCTTCTTGCACTGCAGTTGAAAATGCTACAAACTAGGTCTCCATTGTGGACAATGCCATGCATAATTATTTCTTACTACTCCAAGATATAGCTCCACTATTTAGTAAGAAAGTATATCTAGACGTAAACTTTCTTTCATCTAAATCTTCTCCCCAATCAACATCTGTGTAGCCTCTCAAATGTAACTCACTTCCTTGGTAATATAGTGAGTAATCAACTGTTCCTTTTAGATATCTCAAGATTCTTTTTACTGCTCTCCAATATGCTTATCCTGGATTAGAATAATATCTACTCACGAGCCCAACAACATAATAAATACCAGGTCTTGTGCACATCATGGCATACATGAGACTTTCAATAGCACTAGAATAAGGAACCTTACTCATTTGTTCCTTTTCATTTTGAGTCTTAGGACATAAGGCTTGGATTAAGGTCTCTCATTTTGATATAGGAGTATATATAGGCTTGCAATCCTTCATATGAAATCATTCAAGAATTTTCATAATATATGGCTCTTGTGAAAGCGACACTAATTTTCTTGAATGATTTCTTATAATCTTAACTTCAAGAATATATGTAGCTTCACCCATAACTTTCATTTCAAAATGAGATGATAACCAGTCTTTGATTTCATTCACAAACCCCTTGTCATTTCCAGCTATAAGTATATCATCTACATATAATGATAATATTATAAATTTCTCATTGGATCTCTCCGTATATACACAATGGTCTTCATCAATCATTTTAAAATCATACGAGACTATGGCATTATGAAATCGAATATACCACTGTCTAGAAGACTGCTTAAGGCCAAATATTGACTTTAAAAGTCTGCACACCTTATGCTCCTGGCCATCTTTAATGAAACATGTTGGTTGTTCCATATATATTTCTTCTTCTAACTCTCCACTGAGAAAAAACAGTCTTTATATCCATTTGATATAACTCAAGATCCATGCTTGCAGCTATAGCTAGAATTAGTCGAATTGAAGTAAATCTCACAACAAGCGAGAAGGTTTCTTCATAATTAATTCCTTCTTGTTGTGTATACCAGTTTGCGACTAAATGAGCCTTATAGCGTTCAATACTAACATCAGCTTTACGTTTGATTTTGAGAACTCATTTGTTCTCAATAGCTTTACGTCCTTTTGGCAAATCAACCAAATCCCAAACTTGGTTTGATTTCATAGACTCCATCTTTTCTTCCATAGCTTTAATCATTTTTCCTTTGTAGGGCATTTAAGAGCCTCATTCATATTTTTAGGCTCTTCTTCATCTTGAGGAGTAACTAAGAAAATTCCCCCTTTAATCTCAAAACAATGACATGGAACATTTTTCCTATTTGTTCGATATCTTTGAGATTGATCAAAGTTACACCCACTCGGACCGATATGCGAAATTGGATCTACTACAGGCAACATTTGAGTATCTGAAATGGATTCATTTATTCTCATGTCACTCCCACTTGAATGTAGCGTATCTAATTGATCTATATTAGCAGAAGCAATGTGGTCCAGTGTTTCATATAGAGATAAGTCCTTACCTATATCACCCTTTTTTGAAAAATCATTCTCTAAGAATGTGACATCTCGTGATTCAAATTCGGTAATGCTACCACTATCTTGTTCATATATGAACATGTATACTTTTGATTGTTCAGAATATCTTATAAAGATACATTTCTTCCCCCCCTTGGACCTAAATTTTCATATTTATAAGAAGGTTCATGTACATTGGTTGTACAGCCCCATGGTCTTAATACATTCAGGTCAGCTTTTTGTTTTGTCCATAACTCATATGGTGTAGCGGCAACTGATTTAGAGGGCACTCGGTTGAAAATATATGTGGTTTCCAATAATGCATCACCCCAAAAGGTAATGGGCAATTTTGCTTGTGCCATCATTGATCTCACCATTTCAAGTAAGGTCCTATTTCTTCTTTCGGTAATACCATTTTGTTGTGGTGTTGCTGGAATAGTCAATTGATGTTTTATTCCCATTTTATCATAAAAACTTTTGAATTGATCAAATAGATATTCACAGCCCTTATTAGTTCTTAAAACTTTTGTTTTCTTATATAATTAATTCTCAACAAGACTTTTGTATTTCTGAAAACAACTCAAAGCTTCAGATTTGTGAGAAATAAAAAAAAATAGTCATATTGTGTGAAATCATCTATAAATGTGATGAAATAAACAACAATGGAAATTCAGCTCTTAATGCTTTTTCAAATGGTTTTCGAGCAGTTTTTCCAGCTGGGCAATGCTCACAAGTAGACAACATTACTTTTTCTAATCATCCTAACAAGCCTTCTCTTGCTAGTATATTCATAAGTTATTGGCCAATATGGCCAAGTCTAGCATGCTGTATATTGATATCATTTTCATTAACATTAGAAGATGTAAATAAGGAAAAATATATATTACTAGAACAATAATCCACATCAACTATAATAAAACCATCAAGAAAATATCCATGTCCAAAGTAACTTGTTCCTAAAGACAAGTCAACACCATTTTCAGTAAAATTCAAATTAAATCCTAACTTAAGTAATACCAACACATAAACTAAATTTTGATGAATAGTTGGAGCATACAACACATCATGTAAAAATAGGATTCGACCTCCACGCATGACTAACTTGCATGTTCCAATCCCTTTGACTTCAACTCTTGAGTTGTTTCATATATATATCCATTTAGCTCCATATAGAATTCTCCGAAATTTCACGAAGGCACTCATATCCTTTGCTAAATGGTTTGTGGCTGCCGAGTCTACAGCCCACAAAAGATGAGATTCAGCTAGAAAAATAGAACTAGAAGCATTAATTGCACATTCTTGTGCAAAAAAATATGTTACCTTCTTTGGCTCACTACAATAGCAAGCAAAGTGTCCATTTTGCTACAGTTATAGCACTTGAATTTTGCTATATTTTTCTTTTTGATAGGACATTTTTTCTTTCCATGTTAGTAGAACTTCCTCCTTTTGTTAGCCTGAACACTTCCTTTGCTCTCCCTTTGCTGGTATTCACCTTAGAATTTATGTTGACATCCTCTCCCACCTTGTGAGCTAGAACCAACCATATACATATCAATATTAAGCTTATTAGCATTGAGGCGATTCTCTTCTAGCTCCAAATGTCTCATGGCATCTTCTAAAGTTTCGATGCATTCATTGTGGGTTAGGTGAATTTTCATATGTTTCCAACTCTAGGGCAAAGAGCGGATAACATCTTGAACATGTTGTTCATATGTTAGGACATGACATGCATCTTTCAGCTCAGTTATCATGTTTGACATGTGCCTCAAATGTTGTTTCATTGTATGGTTAGGCCTTTTCTTGTAAGTGTCAAACTTAATAGTAAGAGATAGAACTTTGGTTATGGATGTACCTCCAAACCTTTCTGTAAGTACGGACCACATGTCCTTTGCTATCCCATACTTTCTGAACTATCTCATTATTCCATTGTCCATAATGCTCAACAAAGTAATATGAGCAAGAGAATTCTTTTTCTTCCAAGCCTCATAAGTTGTATAGTCTTCCTTGTGTTGAGCTGTGTTTCCATCCACAGGCTCGGTCATAAATTCATTAAGAGCCTCAATAGCCTCTTGCTCTTCCAATACATATTGTATTTTCATACTCCAAATATCATAATTATTGCCATTTAATTTCTCACCCTTATTGAGTTCAGTAACAATATTTTTAGAAGCAGATGCTATTTCTAAATACATTTGCAAAGATATGACGTAAGTCATTTAATGCTCATAACATACATGTATTCTCTTAATACTAAATAATCACATTAATAATAGTCTCATATTAGGTTTAGAGTCAAAAGTTCACTTATAGTCAACAATCATCATCTAAAAAACACTAATACTTAATTATTATTAACGTGATTAATTAAATAAAAAAATTATTAATTCATACTTAACGAATATATAAATATATTCATATAGTAATCACAATTACAATAAAGCATACTCTAAAGAAACAAATCACAAATTTTCATTGCATAAAAATGAAATATATTTACAAGAAATCAACTAGTTCAAATATTCAACATAAAATTTAAAGAAAGAAAAAAAAACTAGTATCTAGTTATAGTCCTCAAATAGGAAATGAGTTATATAACTTTTGTCGGAGTTCATCTTTTAGTTCATAAGAAACTTTAGTAGGTAAATTATTTCCTATTATCTTATGGTGTCCTTTACAAATAGAGACTCCAATCGAGGCTTCAGCCATTTTCTTAGCAACCCAACTTGCATATTCAGTTATAAAATCATTTTGCAATATTCTATAATCTTTGTTTCCTATTTTGTTCCAAACTAAATCAAGGAGACCTTCTAAATTTGAGTTGTTAAGAGTTAATCTCAAAGTTATGTATCTTTCACATTCATAAAATAAACCTCCTTTCTAAATAATTTTTTGTATTTTTTTATTTATATTAATAAAATATTCTACTAGAAGATCCAACTCGTTTAATTTTTCATATGAGTTAAATTTTGTATCTTCTAGATCCTGTTTCAACCCATTAACTCTTTTCAGTTCGGCTTGAGTTCCAATGAGTATAGGAGTTCTTATAATTGTAGATATGTTTTCCTATAACAAATACATGAAAAAAAATTGTTATTAATTATTTTTTTATTCACAAATAAATATATATATAAATATATGTGACAAAAACATATTTATTTAACAAATAAATAAACTCAATATTTATATATACATTCATATATTATGTGACCTACACATAAAAAAATTATTTATTTGAAAAAATAAAAAAATATAGTTGTTTAGATTATTTATTTTATGAAATAATGATTTTTAACCCGTGATATATAAAATATGTGAACTAATGAATATGAAGTATGCTCTAGTTGGGTGGACTAAATCTTTGGGCATGGGCTGCTGGTTCGAATCCCAGCAGCCAGATGTACACAACTTTCTTTTTTTAAATAGTATAGTATGAGCGAAAATGAATAAACAAAAAATGACTTGTAGTTTAATAAAACTACATGTCGTTTACAAAAGGTAATTACTATATCAAAAGCTACATGTAGTTTCATCCATCTTCAACCTCTAATCACAAAAACAAAAAAAAAATCATATTTTCATAATTTTTTATCCAAACTGTAATCACTTATAACTTACTCATTTTAAATCCAAATTATGCATATAAGATATCGTTGGAAAGCTTGTAATCTCTATTGTCATATGCAATAAAAATTATTCAGTTTTACCCAATACATAGAAGATTATTTATGTATAAAATAAGTCATACGAATTTAAGCATAAAATAAGATTAATTTTCATAAAACAAGAAAAAAATACAAAATTAAGCATGCATTTCAAAATCAAATACTCTGATACCGATGTTAGATATTTTAAACAAAAAATCACAAAGATTTATATATTTAATTCCCAAGATTATATAAATATATATACTCAAATTGTAATCACATCATATAAACAATAAATTATGATTATTAAATCACAGTATAAATACCTCTTGTAGATTTCTAAATTTTTCTCAAAATAAATTCACTTAGATTGAAGAAAGAGATGAATTTCAATTTTAGAGAGAGAAGTTTTAATTCTCTTTTCTTACATTATTACTAAAACTATATAAAACTTCTATTTTATTTTTTTTTATCTAGACAGTTACCACTTGATAACTGGCTGTAATTGATTGTGATAACTATTAAGGTAATTACCACCACTCTTCATCTTTTAATTAAATTAAATTAATTAAGTGGGCTCCTCATGGGTGCCCACCAATCTACACTTATTTTTTATTCTTGATTGTGAACAAAATTCATAATTGTCTATTGTATTTTTTTAGACTTAATATTTGTTAGTATATTTTTCACTATTGTTGTTAGAATGTAATTAAAAATAAAAAAAAAGTAATAATTCTAAAAACTTATATGTTTAATCATAAAAATAAAATCATATTAAAATTAAAAATAAAAAAAAATTATTATTAATCTATATTATATATATAAGCTAAGGAATGTCTTTAATCCCTTGGATGCATGCCATATCATCATTATTTTTCATTATTGTTTCTTACAAAAATTCAGATTTTTATTTAATCATATTTTTGTAGAATTTTGAAAAGTTGAATATTTCAATATTTGTCTTTTAATTTTCTTTATAAATTAATTATATGTTAATAATTTAATTTAATGATATTAATTTATTTATATAATTTTTTTAGAGATCTTAAGAGTTAAAAAATAAAATATATGACTTTTGATATTCTTGACAAATTATTATCTATTAATAATTTATTTAATAATCTTATTTTTATAATTTAATAATCTTATTATACTTTAATGATTTACTTAATAATAACAATATTAATTTGAAAGTCAAATACTATAAATATATGACTTTTAATCGTACTATTAATACTTTTTTTATCCTTGAGAATTTGCATGAATTTTTATTTTTTTTATTTTTTCTATTTTTCTACGGGCTTTATGATTTTATTTTTGTAGTTAAAATTTGTGATAGCTTTTGTTCTTGAAGTGTCAAGTCGTAAAATATAGAAATTTGATATGCCCATTCATGCCCATTCATAATATTTTGATGAAACCAATGTTGTGAAAACTAAGAAAGAATTTTATTATTTTTTTATAATAAAATTTATTGTCTATTCATAGTTTATTAAATTCTATATTTATTTATCATTAATTATATTTATTTATATTTTATTATGGTTTTATTTTATATTTATTTTATTTTTCTCATTTTTTCTATTAATACTTTTTTTCTCCTTGAGAATTTCCATGAATTTTTATTTTTCTCATTTTCTATTTTTCTATAGGCTTTATGATTTTATTTTTATAGTTAAAGATAACTTTTATTCTTGAAGTATCAAGTCGTGAAATATAAAATTTTAGAGGGTGTTTCTCAAAATTGGAGTTTTTCAGCTTATTGCGAATAAGTGATTTTTAGATTATAATTAGATTAAAAATAAGTAGTTAAGCGTTTCTGTAAACTAGTTAATAATCAGCTGATAATCAGTTTATAATCAGTTAAGTGTTTCCGTAAAATCAGCTTATAATCAGTTTTTAATTGCAGAAACTGTTAAAATAACCAAACTGTCCCTGAGTTTATTTATTGTATAAAAATAATTTTTTAAATGTCAATTCAAAATTTATTTTGCAATAATAATAATAATAATAAAATTTATTTAATAATAATAATAATAATAATAATAATAATAATAATATTGGTGTTATCAATAAATTATACAAATAAAAAACTACCATGTAAAGTGTATAGGGTGGACAAATTTGAAATATTGAATATTAGGTAGGGATAGTATGGTTTTTTACTTGGTCAAAATTGCTTAAAAAATAAGTGCTTAAAAAAAAGTAGCAAAACCCAACTTTTAAAAAACTGATTAAAATCAGATTATAATCTACTATCTAAGTTTTCAGAAACATTTAAATAAACAACTTATAATCTAAAAACTGCTTATAATCAGTTTTGACCAGCTTTTAAATTTTGAGAAACACCCTCTTAATATGTTCATTCATAATATTTCTACGAAACTCATGTTATAAAAACTAAGAAAAATTTTTATTATTTTTTATAATAAAATCTATTATCAATTTATAGTTTATTAAATTTTATATTTATTCATTATTAATTATATTTATTTATATTTTATTATCACATAAAATGCGGATATATATATATATATATGTTTATATGTATGTGACTAATTTAAGAAAAAAAAAACCCCATTTGTGAAAGAGGCGGGGGAAGGTGTGCGCAGGTGAGCCGTTTGTTTGTTGGTTTAAGTTAGTAAATAAATTACGTGTTCCGGGTCCCACATAGCTCAACAAACATTCGAGCCGTAATTTTTAACTCCCATGAGTTAAACGAGGATGTGGATTACTTTCTAATTTAATTTTAATATTAATGTTAAATAAATCACTAATAAACAAATATGGACTTCACCACGCGCGCTGGTTGCAAGTTTTTTTATATAAAATAAATTTTTATTGATAAAAATATATAAATAAAGTATAAATAAAATTATATAATTTTAAAATATATAAAATATATATAACTAATAAAATTATTATATTATAAAAAGTGAATAATAATATATTATAACTAATACAGATTTGGTACTTATATAAAATATTAAATTACATCTTATATGAGAGAAATAACTTTATTTAAAAATAGTAAATAATATTAATTAAAAAATAAAAAATATATATTTTTAAGCGTTTGAACTTAATAACCTTTTAGTATTGAATCTATAGTTTTACTTTGGTAACATCGAATTTCTCAAATTTTATGATTCATTAACATTAAATTTTTTTCTAATGAAATTGATTAACAGAATTAAATTTTTTGTTAATTGATATGCTGATGTAATTAGTTAATTTCATTAAAAAAATAACTTAATATGTATGAATCATAAAATTTAAAGACTTAATATCATCAAAATAAAATGTACGTGCTTAATATCAAAAGGTTATCAAATTTATGGGTTTAAAAATACTTTAATCCTAAAAAATAATAAATCTCTATTTAAAAAGATACAAATCCTTCAAACAATGATGAGACCAAAAAACCCAAAACACAATACAAACATTAATAAAATTTGTTTAAGGAAATATAAAAAAATATTTTTGTGTTTTATTCTAAAAAATAAAAAACATAAAAATAAAAATAAATATTAAAAAATATGAAAATAAAAATAAATGTTAAATTTTTTATTTATATTAATTTAAAAACTATTTAAAGGTAATTTACAAATAAAAATATATAAAACTAAAAAAAAATATCGCCCCAATCAAGTAGTAAGTAAGAAAGAAAGACGGAGGGGGCTATCTTTTTATTCTAAAAAATAAAAAATATGAAAATAAAAATAAATGTTAGATTTTATATTTTTATTATTCTAAAAATTATTTTGAAAATAAATTATAAATAAAATACTTAAAATTAAAAAAAGATTGACAATAAAATTAAGTAGTAAATGAGAAAAACAGACTGAATAAAAAATGAGAAAAAAAGATAAAAAAAAATAAATATGACTATCATCCATGCCACCCTCAAATCAAAAGGAGGAAAAGCAAATATAAAAATTCAAAGAAAAGAAAGTTGTCCGGGTATATTAATTTAATTTCATTAATCATTTTTGAATGGTTTTTTTTTTTGTATTTATGTCAGTTAATATTTTTAAATTTTAAATTTATTTCAACAAAATTTTCTAATTTTATTTTTTTATTAAAAGTTGGCTCATTTTTTTTGTAAAAAATAATTAATTTATGTTGCGGGTATTTTTATCATATAATTGCGAAAAATGATGTAAATTTAATTTTTTTTAATACATAATTTTACGTGCAATTATGTAAATTTTATATAATTTTTTGATAAAAAAATATTATTTTAAATTTTAATAAAAAATTAAAATTTAAGAACTGTACCAGAAAAATTAAAATTTAGAAAAATATAATCATGGATGTTAATAGAAAGAATTCGAACTAAAAAATTGTTAGATAAATAAAAATCTGAAAATATCAGTGGTATAAATATATAAAAAAAATCCTTAAAAAAATAGAATGGCGAAATTGCCGCAAATTTATTGGAGAATATGTGTTGTTTCAGTAGTTGTAGGTCTATTTTTCCATTTCTCCTTCTATATGACAGCTGGCTCCACCGTTCCGTTCCGTACTTGGCTCTTGTAGTTTTAGGTTTCAAGATGAACTAGAAGGTTCTAGATAACCTTTCAACAATAGAATTTACTTTTTCTGTGCATTAAGCATTTAATATTAATGCGTCTTAATTAATTATATTAAACTGATTTGGGCAATAATTAATGGTCTAAAACTAGAAAAAAAAAAAAAACTCTTCTAACCTTTTAAATTCTTTTCAATCATACCCAAATAATTTTTGGATTAAATGAACCAATTAAATAAAAAAAATTATTGTTAAATTGATTTTTAATTGTTAGATAAATTAGATCCAACTTTTCATTAAAAAGAATTAAAAAATATTAATTTATTCAGATTTTAAATAATAAAATAACTTTAACAAATAAAAGTTATTTATATATTTTATAACTGTAAAAAACTTAAAATTTATTTATTTATTAAGTTTTTCCTTTTATCATATTTTTTTCTCAACTTTCCCATTTAATAAATAATTTTTTATTTTTCTTAATTTCACTAAATAGTAAATGCCCGTATTCGTTGGTTTTGATTTTCTAATTTAAGGTCATAATTAATTTTTACTTTTTGAATTGATGAATTTTACATTTTTATAAAAAAAATATTTTTAAACATATAGATATCTTTTAATAAAATTAAATCTATTTGATTAAAAAAAATAAAAGGAAAAGACTAACATTGATATAATCGATTTCCACAGACATCCATTCCATAGATTTTTTTTGGATATACATATATAGGATCAATGCTCACGAAAATTGCAAATATATGTACAGATTATACTATCATGGGGTAAGACTTAACATGCTTGTTCGTATGTCACTTAGCACACCGTTATTTTTAAAGTCCGGCTAAATTCAGCCTTATTCCCCTAGCCAATAAAAGTAGCAAGCAAATAAGTCAACAAAGAATGTGCAAGTGAGTTAAAAACTCCAATGGAGGCTATTTTATTGCATAAATAATAACTTTATAATTACAAGTTATTTACAATAAATAAAAGCTCTCTATACACACTAGATAAACACCATAATCTAGCTCTCGTCTCTTAAGTGTTTCATTCATTCATTCTACATTGCAAATGAGCCTAGGAAGCATATTTATACTTGCCTAAACCGATCTAGCCAATCTCCACCGACTTAATATGTGGTGGAGGGCATTTCTCAGCAACTTTTCTTACTAAGAGGTTCTGTCGCGTTTCAACCATCTCTAGAATATTCTGGGCTCGTGTATCTGCTGGTTGGCTAGCCACTGCATGCTGCTGCCTTCCAGATTAGCCTAGAGAGTTCCATCGACTCTCCCATTTGCCTAGGATGTTCCCCAATCCTCCACAGCATTCCAACGAGCTCTAGCCAATCCTAGAGTCTTCCGAAGCCAACTCTCTCAAATCACCCATGTTGTGCGGGCTGGCTGCTCCCTTGGCATGCCAATCATCCTAGAATCCTTCGCAAGATTCTAGAGTACTTCGCCAATTCGTTGCTTCGCCTCTGCCTAGAGACTTCCCAAAGTCTTTAGAGACTTTCACGAGGGACAAGCATACAATTGCCACCGAATTGCCTTACTGGCCAGGAGATCCGCACACCAATAGGCCTACCGTGCCTGGAGGCTTCCAACAAACATGCCTACTACTAAGGCCTTCGGAGTTTGGCAAATTTCCACCAACATTCTTGGCTTCCCCTAAGTTATTTGGCTTGTGAACGTACCCCTTGCCACCAATTTCTCCGACCAAGCCAACATGCACTGCCATGACCTCCCCTATATATGCTTTTGGAGAAAATTAGACTGTCCGAGGAGGAGAACAATTAGGGTGCAAGGAGGAGAGCACCCAAGTTCGGTCACCAATTGCCTTACTCTTCCCCAAGAGCTTCTTTGGTCTTTCTTTGCACCCTAAAGCCAATGTATTTGGCCTACAAATGTATACTTTGCACACTCAATTCTCCTCAACTTGCCTATGGGTCAATTTTTGCATCAACGGGCATGAAGCTACGTTGCGCCGTTGGGTACCTCTGGATCACTTTACCAATTATGATCCAATCTTGCTGCCACCATTATTGGCCTTCCTTGGCCAATCACCCTTGTTAATTTGGCAGCCAATTGGAGGGTGATGACAATACTCATCCATAAACATAGATGAATCAATAAAATAATGCTTCACCAAACCTGTCTCATGTATAGTCCAACAACAAAAGCCTTTCTCGGGCTTAACAGAACACGCCCTTTTAATAATTTTGATGAACAAATTCAATATTAACTTATAAGGATCATTACATTATCTAAAGAAATGCATAAAGTAAATCAGGAAGAAAAATATGTGCTTAGAAATTCTTAGTTTTATTTAAGTGGAAAACTTAGTCTGAATGGACTATATTTTCCTTCTGATACAAACTATCTTCTTATAGAATGAGAGATACAATACAACAAATAAGAGTTCGTAAGCAATGACCTAAGATTCCAATATTACAAATAATAGTAGCACTCAAAAAAGCAAATAGTTACTCCACTTAGGAAAAACTCTAACTCTGAATTATTACAGACATAGTGACTCCATTACAAAAATTATTGAAAATAGACAAGTACAGTGACTCTTGATAATACATAAAGTAAGATTGTGGCTCCACTTATTGTGAGTAGGATGGAGACAAATCATGTTATAATAGTCTTCATTGTTTGAGTCATAAAAAGCACTATGGATTCTTTTCATATGTTATCAGATCAAAAGTAGATCTTTCTGGCTGAGTTGATGGTAGGGCCTCATCTATGTCTCTTTATGTAGTGATAGATCCATCTTTATTTCTTTGAGATAGTACTGATGAGTTAGATGGTCCAATAAAGGAAGAATCCAATGTCGTTGTGTGGACATCTGTATTTCTTTGAGCTGCAAGATATAAGAGAAATTCTCTTTGTGACTGTGGGCTGGAGACAAGTAAGTCTGTATTTTCAAAAGAAAAGGGTCAACTATCTTGAACGTATTCTCCAATGAGCTGAAAAGGTAGCTCAATAGTGGTTTCTACATGTCTCTGATCATATTTGGTCTAATTCTTGTTAGGAATCATTGAAGTACATATGAGTAGATTTCTGATCATCAAAAGATGAATCATTGATCTCACAGAGGTGAATTTTAATTTCAATTTTATCCTTTCATTATTGGTAAGTTGACCATAAAAAGTGTTCAAGTGATAAGCTTGATTTCTTAACCAAAGAACTCTTATTTAGGACACTAATAGCAAGGTCTATGGAAAATGAATATTGAATGAAAATTTTGAGCTTTTAAATCGGGTTTTTTCTTATAGCTTATTTATGTTAGCTATTAGTAACATTTCTCTTTTTCATCAGGAAATTGAATCATACCACTTTAGAAATTTCCATGGAAACTTGTCTAAATTATCATCAATATGTAAAAAATTTATCATATTCATAATAGAGATCTCCAAAGCTTGGTTGTATAATGTAAAGAGACATCATAAAAATCATAATTCTACAAGGAACTGATGATTGTTTGGAGAGAGATGATAAACTAGCATCCATGGATATTCTCGATAAAATAAATTACATTCTGGGTCCACTCAAAAGTGATTATGAATATGTTCCAAGTAAACATGGAGGTGGGTTCTTATAAATTGTTAGATTTCAGTTGGATTTGTTGGGAAAAATCTTGCAAGAAATTCCAAGTTTGTTGTGGGGCTAGTAGAAGGTGTATTTGATGGATATAGAATTATTATACTCACGATTAAAGGAAATAAATATGTGGTAGTGATAAGAAGAATAGATTTTAATGGTCTGGATAAAAGATCAGGGATCAAATTCTTTTAACCTTTTATATATTTAATAGTAGTCATACTTAGAAGACCATTCTTGCAGTTGTAGTCTTAAAAGCTATTTTGGAGGGAGAGATTTTTGTTTAAAAATCTAAGGCCTTTGAGAATGAGGTATTATCAAGGAAAATAAGAAAATGATGGCCAAGGATATGGAATTCAAACTTTTTAATTCCATATTTGACTGCTATGATTTCCTTATAAGTGGAGTAATAGTATTTTTCATGTTCTTTGAATTATCTACTTGCATGATCATAGTAATGTGTCTAATTTCCTATTTTGTTTCTAAGAAAATTGCACCTTAATATTCATCACTTGCATTAGTATGAAGAATTCTCAATCCACTAGAAGGAATGTGGAGAATGATAGGTTGAGAGGCAACCTTTTTTACAATTTGTATAGCTTTTGTTTGGGTTTTAGCCTAAGGTGATGGTTTTTTCTTGAGGAGTTTGGATATTTAGCTAATAAGCTGGGCTATATTAGGGAAAAAGTCTCGATTATAATTAATTATACCCAAGAACTATTGAATTTGATTGAAAATTTGATTTGAGTCTGGAAACTAAAACAATTCTTGTGTGATATGTGGACTAGGAACATGAGTACCATTCTCAAAATGCATACCTAAGAAATCTATAGAATCTCGACCCAAAGTATTCTTTTTCTCAGAGAGCATTATTTCATATTTTTGGACTATGGAAGAGAATTGTTAGATTAGTTGATGGTGGGCTTATACTGTTGGAGAGAACAATAAGATATCATCAATGTATATTAGAGTTGAATAGAGAATGGACTAGAAAATATAGATCATGGTCTTTTAAAACAGTGATAGGGCAACTTTAAGCCCAGATGGAATGATCATCCATTGGTACTGAGTATCTAATATACAGAAAACTATTTTGAGTCTATCTTCAGGCCTTATTCCAAGCTGCTAAAATCCATTTTTAAGATCAAATTTTGAAAAAATCTTTGCCTCCTTAACATGAACCATTAATGTTGGAATCTTTGTAAGTGGAAATTTATCATCTTGCAAGAACATATTCAAAGGCTTGTAATTGATAACAAGTCTCTTCTTTGCTATAATAATTTCTGCTCTTTTCTCTGTATAGAAAGCTTGACAAGCTCAATAAGACTTTGTTGGTTCAATGAGTCCTTGTTGAAGTAAAGACTCACATTCTTATCTAGCTGGGACAAGATCTATAGGAGACTTGACAGGATGGAAGCTTTAGTAGGATTAATGTCTTCATTTTTCTTGAATGGAAGAGAAATGAAGAAATCATGATTCTTCCTTAGAGGATTATGATGCTTGAATTCTGTATGAGAATCTGCACAAGATGGAAGCAAAGATGCTTTGATATCTTCAAACATAATAGGAATTTCTAATAAAGAGAAAAATTCTCTGTAGGTTTGTATAGAGTTTGAACATCTTCTTGTATCTAATTCCAGTAAGAAGAATCTGCAAATCTTTTGCATTTTAATGAACATCAAAATTAATCAACAAATCTTTATCAAGAAGTGAGGATCCAAGGATATGAGTCCAACTAATACAGCCTGGGAAAAACTATATTCCAATCTTTTTTCTAGTGATCAGGTGTGTTGAAAACACCTTTTTATTTGCTGCTTTGAAATATTTTGTGTGAGTTTTTCCATATGAATCAAGCAAAATTACAGGATTCATCATGGACTTATAAGCTCTAATGTCCTATGTCCATGAAAGCTATCAAAGAAATTGCCCTATCATATTTTGTTGGAAGCACAAACATTTGTACCAAAGGAGTAGGCAATAGATTATTAATTGAATATGCTGAGGGTAGAACAGGCTGATGTTGCTGAAGATGATAAATAGGAAGATACAAATCTTCTTCTTCTTTAGAAAATTGGATTCTGAAAAAGAATCATCATCATCTACTTGTAATGCAAAAGTTGTCTCTTGATCAACTTCTTCTTATTCCGAAAGGATTTATTCAATCTTAGCATTGTTAGGAATTGAGATAGAAGTCTGTTGAATCTATTAGATAAGCTTGCTGCTTTAACATGTTTCTTAGGACATTGTTTTGCAAAATGTCTTTTTTCTCCACAAACATAACATCTGTCTCCATTTTTCCTTCTGGAATAAGTAGATCTTTTCCTGAAAAACCTGAATTTCTAATGTCTTCTGAATTTCTTTGTTTTTCTATATTTGAAAGGAGGATATCTACGCACATGAGATTTTTTTTTACAGAAACAACTCTTCTCATGGCATTTGATTTTTAAGTGTGTTAGTGCCTTACAAGAACTATACGAGTGATCTAATGAATTTCTTCAAAAGAGATTTGAGTCATTGGCTTATTCATTTGTTGAAATATGCCTCTGAATTTCAGGTTGAATCTCATCTGAGAGAGAAGCAATATAAGTTTTCTTCATGCTAGGATCATTCGTTCCTTTTGACATATATAACTTTTTCATCATTCTCTGATAATGCTGCTTAATATCTTTCTTTTTGAGCGAACAACAATTCATATCATAAAATTCCTGTTGTTCTTGCTTTTGCACTATAGAATAGTCTCCAAGGAAAACTGTGTGAATCTTCAGTAAGGCTTTTAAGGCTGAAAATGTAAAGAACTGAAGTTGAGTATATTCATCCTATAAGATAAATCATTCTCTAAGAGAACCTATAGATCTAGCAACAAATTTTATTAATACTTAAGGATGAGAAGCATTCTCTTTACATGTTTAAAGACCAAGCTATGCATTAAGCTCCAACATTTTATCCTTTCATTTTGATGGAGGTAAGTCATCAAAAGTAAACCAGGGACCATTAGCTGGTTTTTTATCATGTTGGTGCTCAAATAGTAAATCTACATGGCCTTTAATAGTTTCATCAGGACCATCAACAGTTGCATCCATAGGTTCTAGATCTATCATTAAAATCTGAGTGATGTCAGCCTGACATTCTTCTAAATCATCAGAAAAACTTTTTTCAAAATCTTTAGAAACTTCTAATTCATCAGATGTAGTGCCATTTGTTGTTGGTGAGTGACAAGTGGGGCCTATGAAGTGAAAGGTGGAACTTGAGAAGTTCCAACTAGTGTTGCCAAAGTAGTTTCAGCATAAGTTTTTTTGTATTGTTGTAACAGGTGATACAGAAGAGGCTGGTACCGTTATTTTATGAGGCTTGACTGGAGGAAACAATTCATATATTATTCCAAAAGTAGGTTTAATGGTGAAAGTAATAGGATAAGGAGAAAAGGAAAAAAGATAATAAGGGTTTGGAATAGGCTGGTTATGTTTAGAAAGCAAATCTCTTTCCATTTGCTGAAGTTTATTTTTTAGGTTCTAAATTTTCTCCTTTTTTCTAAAAAAAGCTTGAATCAAAAGTCTGTTATTGAATCAATAATCTCAATTCTGAATCCAGCTGATTAGTTTCGTTGACTAAAGAATTATGATAATATGCATCTCGATGAATATTGTTTTCAGAATTACAGAGATTCAATTGAAAAAATTATTTAGGCACATTAAAACAATAGGTCAAATCCACATTATAAACGTGTAAACACCAATATAATTAAAAAAAGTTAGTATATTTTATTTATTTGTTTAAATCGATGTACTCTTTTATTAGTGGCTTAATACATATATAGCTTTTATATTTGTTTATTTTGATTATTTTGCTCTCTATATTTACACATTTGCTACTATATTCTATGTACTTGTCTATATCTACTAATATGTACTTGCATGCATAGATATTAGTTATTTTATCTTTTATATTTGTCTATTTCATATTTAATAAATACTCAAATAAAAATAATACTACATGTGTATATAAATATCTACTTGATATAAAATATAAAAATATAAGAGGTAAAAATATTAATGTGTTTATGTAAATATCTATCGATACAAAATAGAAAAATATATGAAAAAAATAATAAATACATAAATGTAGAAAGATAAAGTAAGTAAAATGGACAAGTACAAAAGCTACAAACATATTAATGGGATATTAATTTATAATCCATTGTAAAACCAAATTTAACATATATAATCCATTGTAAAACCAAATGTAACATATATATGGGATATTATACTCAATATGTGTATTTAAAATTTAAATTCTAATTATTAAGTAAAAATATTCAATCAATTCATTTCATTTGTTGAGTTAAATTAGTATTGACACACACACTTATATATATATATATATTGGTAATGGTGGACGATACCACCGCAGATTTTATTAATTAAATATAATGTATGGAAGACCCATACTATCAGTCAATACAACCCCTTTAATGTAATTTGGCAAAGAGTTAAAAGATAAAAATCACCTAGAAACACCATTCAATCTACTGTAATAGGCTAAAAAATGTGCAACCTGATTTGCCTCCCTATGAACATGAGAAATAAAAAAGTATATAGAAATTGATTAACGTGTTGGATGAGGTATATATGTAGATATATCTAATGTAACACAAGAGATACATAATATATATATATATAGTATGTACTTAACATATACTTATCATATATATTGGATATATATTGTACAATTAATAGAAACATAATGTATACATAAAAAAACACATTACATATATTCAAATATAAAGATATAAATATCATATATATAAAATATATATGGCATATACATATATATAAAATATATAAATGGTGTTGGAAAGATGATAATTAAAATAATAAAAAAAGAAAAGTCAATAGAAGAAAGAAAATGAATGATGAAGATTAAAAGAAATTAAAATAAATAAATATTAATTAATTAATTAATATATGTGGATGAAAAAATTAGGAAGAAACAAAAAGGACTCTTCTTCTTCCTTATTTTCTTCCATGGCCGAATTTTGAAGGATGGATAGAAAGAGAATTATTGTGCTTGTAAGACACCAAATTTTATAAGATTTTCAAATGTTTCAAGTGAATTTTGAAGAAAAATCAAGAATTTAAGTAAGTTCTTTCTCTTTAAAGCTTTATTTTCTTAATTTTAAGATTATGTAAAATTAGTCTAGGGAGAGAAAGTTGATATAAATAATTAAAATTGGTAGTAATTTGATTTAGAATAATGGATATGTGATGATTTATTGATTGATTTGTTGAGATAAACATGATTAATAAAACTAGGTGTTGGGAATGAATATATATGATTAGGGTATTTAGTAGGGGTGTGAATAATTATCGTAATTTGTTGATTTAATATTATTTTAATGTATATATTATGATTTTAAGTTTAGGAATTCAATATGATTAAGTTTTGATGAAGTTGGGTTTAGGGATAGGTTATGTAAAATTAGGGTTTTGGAAGGAGGTTGATATAATTATTGAAATGAGTTGTTTTGTTGTTGTTTTGGTATGTAAGCAATGATTTTATGATGATGGAAATGAGTTGGGTAGAATGAAGTTTAAATAAAGTAGTAATTTGTGAAATTAAAACTTTATTGGAATTTTGATGAAAATTGTATAAATAATGATAATTTGATATCCATTGAGCATGGAAGTGATTTTAAGTGGATAATATTGTTTATTGTATAAATTATGTGTGTATAGAATATGAATCCCTTAAGAAGATCATTAGAGTTTTGGTGGAATTAAGATGCGGAGAATGAATTGGAGTGATTTTAAAGCTTTTTTAAGGGTAGTACATATTTAAATGATTTGAGATTTTATTAAATATGATTTGGCATAATGTATATGGTTTCTTTGTAATGTGGATATTCATATAACCTATGCAATATAACATAGTTATGTAATAAGTATCATATTAGGCATTTGCTTAATATAAAATTATTGTTTATACATGAAATGCATATCGTATGAAAGATGAGCCATTGTAAAACGGCTATTGCAATATTTATGCACATAGTGTATAAAAGTGTGGGATATTAAAAATAATTGAAAAAGATGAGAAATAAATAATGTGACAAGAAATGAGAAAGAAAATGTGAAAAATATGAAAACTATTAAAGAAATAGTAAATGCGATAAAATGCGTGAAATGAAAAGAAAATGTGGGAAATGCGAAAACTATATAAAAAAAGAGTAAATGCGATAAAATGTATGGAATGAGTCACATTATGAATGTGACTCATGGGATGGGTATATAATGATATTATAAATTGGTAACGGAAATGTGTTTAAATGTGTCGTGTAAATAGTTATAAGAAGTTGGTGTTGACTCTGTTAAGTCAGGTTGCCAATTGTATGTCATATTGATTATTATGCCTTCAGGTGAGATATACTCGTGTTTAACAAGTCTGTGCTGAGGAGACGGCCTTCGGACGATGATAAACGCTTTATTATCGTTGTTGATGGAGGACGTTTTTCGGGTGATATATTTAATACTTTACCCTTGGTGTCTAGAGGAGGCGGCCTTTGGGTGATATTTGACACTTGTCTCCAATGTCAGTAGGAGATGGCCTACGGGTAATTTGTGACATTGTGTCTTTGGTGTTAGACCCTTTTGGGTCATAACAAGTCAATTTATTTTAAATGGTAGGCTGGGCCTGGTATATATGTGTCAGTGTGTGTATGTGAATGATTATGACATATTGGTAAGTAATGTGAGTTAATGAAGATTTGGTTAAAATAATACATGTTATATTATATAATTGAGTATTTTAATTTAATTTTTTTTATTTTTTATGTATCACTAATCAATATGCTTAGCATGATTAGTTGTATCGCACAGGTGAGAAGACTGCAGAACAAAGTGGTCCAAAATGAGGTGGAGATTGGAATATTTGTTTTGTAACAAGACCAACCATACCATAATTGCATCCATGTATATTTTTTTTACTGTAATGAACTTTGTTTTGTATATTTTAAATGTATCATGTGTATATTAAATAAGTTTTGGGAAAAAGTTTTATGTGTTATACATTATGTATGTGTTATTAAATATTTGAGTATTTTATGAAGAAGTGAGAAAATTTGAAAAATATTTGTTTTGGAAATGAAATTTTATTTGCAGGTTATGTTCGTTAATTTTGGAAATATGAAAATTACGGATAAAATTCTGGCTAAATTTTTCTAGAAAATTTCTTTTATAAATCTATAAATTATTTTATTTATTATAATGAGGGTATTTATACATGATTATGATAGTACCTTTTTATCTTAAATTATATTTTATGTATATATAATATGCATATTATACGTATTTATAATATAGGGTATTACATTGATTGATTGATTGGTTGGTTTATAAGTGAGTGCTAATTGGTTAAAATTAAAAATTAAAAATTAAATATAGAAATTTAAGTGATGAAAGTATTAAAATAATAAATAATGTAAATTTTAAATTATTTTTAATATAATTATAAATTTTTGATATAATTTTAATTAAAGTTTTTAACCACTTAAAACATATTTAATTTTTACCATAAAAAACATAATTGATTTTTCATTACAAACTTATGGCATTTGATGAATTTTAGATTCAGTAATATTATTTAAAATTTAATAATTATAATTATTATATTAAAAAATTAATAATAATTATATAACGAGCAGTTTAATAAGAAATATATATTTTTATAAATAATAAACTTAAATTAAAATATAACGATAAATATATACACATTATATTAAATTTGCTATTTAACTTTTATAAATTGTGTGTCAATTTAAAAAAAATAAAATTTTAATTAAAAAGTAAAAAAAATCATAAATGGACTTTATTTAGTGGGTTAAATAATACATATATTTAATCAATAAAATTATTTATTTTTTCTGTTATTATTTTTTAATTATTTTTTATTGACCGAATATATATACGCTATATTTAAATAAAAAATTTTCATAAATTAAAAAGTATATTCATATGAAAAAATGGAGTTAATTACACCCATAATTTATGATATTTTGTTATTGTTCTATTAAAATTTTTAAATTTTATTTTGCACAAAAAAAAATTCTTAAATATTTAATTTTATCCCAAAAAAATATTGAAACTACTTTTCAATAATTAATATATAATATGGTTGCTATATATTTTCATAAAAAAAATTAATTTTTTTTAATATAAGTTTAAAATTATATTTTTAATAAATTTAAAATTATATTTTTGTTGTTAATTTTTTTATATATAATATGAAATGAGACAAATTAATTTTTTTTTGTATTTTTTTCTTACATGGTGATATTTTACTGTAATATCATATTTCGTTAAAACAATGAGTGTGGGGTTAAACTAAAAAGTAAATGAATTTAAAATGGGTATTTTCTATAATGCTGAATTTTCTTACACTCTAATCGGTAGCGATGAGCTGTTTCGCACGAAATACAGAAAGAAAGAGATATGTAATTGTATTTTCATTAATTAGCAAAAAGCAAATAGCAGAAATAGAACATAAAACAGTAAAAATGGGTAATAATGGATAGAGCAGATGCAGCAGTAGAAGAACAAGAAATACAGATAAAAAGTACGTAACTTTTCTTTATTTATTTTTAATTAATTAATTAGGTGAAGATTTTGTCAGTTTGCAGTAGAGGGAGGGGAAATGATAATTTTCTGTTTTTTTTTTTTGTAATATATATTCATGATTCTATCATTCATGGAGCGTGAAGCTATTGTTTATACCACCAAATTTCTAAATACGCCTTTTCAGCGAACTCAAGAGCGATAACACGCCAGATTTTCTTCTTGTCTCCTCACTATCTTACTCTCAAGTATATCCTCTCTGTCTCTCTTTCTCTAATTATTCAGTTGCCCCTTTTTCTTGTTTTCTTTTACACAATTATTTTTAATTAATTTCTTAATATTCTTCTAATTTTCAATAATTATCCATCTACAGGTTTATATTATATATACTTGTTGAATTTTGCTTTGAACTTTGCCTTTTGACTGTTTTTCTGACTGGGACTCTTTTTCCCGTTACAACTTCTTTCTCCTCCACCTCCTCCTCCTTGTTCTTTGGAAAGTTTCCCCTTGTTGCTTTTCTTGGTTAGTTCTCTGAAAATTTGATTTGGGTTTTTTGATTTTTGGAGGTGGGTCTTTGTTCAAATTGAAAAAAAAATGATTCTTAATATGTTCTTAAGGAGTATCTACCAAAAAAAACTTTTTTTAGCTCACTTCCCTTTTGATCCTTTTCGTCTTTCTATTCTTCTGGAGATATTAATGGGTTTTGAGAAAGAGATTCTTCTTAGAACTGTATTAAATTCAGTATTGATTTATATTATTGTTAATTATAAAATATTTATTTAGGGGTTGGTAGCCTGCAACTTTGAGTTACTGTACTGTTTTTTGCTCTAAAGCTGCTTCAAGTTCCAAGTCTGTTGGCGTATTGGTGATTGGACTTGAGGTTAATGCACTTATTATATCTCTTTTCTTTTTCTGTTCTTTTTCCCCTTCTTTTTCTCTCTCAATTAGGTGTGATTCAAGATGTTAGTTCATATTTCCTTTTCCTCTCAATTTTCATCTTGGGTTCTTGTCTGATTTTGAATATAATTTGATGCTTTGATCTGTTCTTCAGTGGTGAAATGTCTATTAGATAGATATTTCCTAGATTGCAATTTGGTTATTATAGTGTTCAACAAGCATATTAGCTTCCTAATTGTGTTATTTTTGTAAATCATTTGGGTACAATGATTCTTTTGTACATGATCTGTTACCAAGGTCCTTATGTTCATACTTTATGCCATTCAGTCTTGGATGTAATCTTTTTAGTGGTTAATGTCCTAAGGGAATAGGATTGCTTGTTCAATTAATATTTTGATTGTTGCAATTTTCATATGCCTTTGATACCGCCCAAGCATTTTCAGATCCCAAAGAAATCTTGATCAATTTTAGTACATAGAGATTGACCTGGGGAAATAGCTCAAAAAGTTAAGAGTTCGTGGCAGTTGTTTGGATGCTTTGTTGTGCATTTCAGGAAGTGTGTTTAAAAATTTTGCAGAACTGCGAGGATAAGAAAATTCAATCTATAAATAAAGCATGAGCCAACCTAAAATCAAGCGTAGAGTGGGTAAATATGAAGTGGGAAGAACAATTGGCGAGGGAACATTTGCAAAAGTAAAGTTTGCAAGGAATTCTGAAACAGGGGAGCCTGTTGCTTTGAAGATTCTGGACAAAGAGAAGGTTCTTAAACACAAGATGGCTGAACAGGTCTGGTTAGTTGTTTTTGCTTTTTGTAATTTATTGGTGTATTGCCAGCTTTTTTGTTATTTGGCATGTCTTATTTCGTATGAAAAGGATTAATGTTTTAATGCACTTGTCTTGCAATTTCTTTCGCACGTCCTCCAAAAGCTCTTGGCTGCTTGTATCAATCATTTTTTACTTTGGCTGTCTTAACTCCACCCCTGGTGGTCCAAGGGGCTTCTGTTTTTTTCTCATTTATCCTATCATTTAAATTATGTTAAGAAATTACTGGGTGTTAACCTGCATCAGGTATCCTAAATGCTTGAGTATGTTTCTACAGATTAAGCGAGAGATAGCAACGATGAAGCTCATAAAGCATCCACATGTTGTTCAATTATATGAGGTTTCTCTCTCTCTCTCTCTCATGCTATTATGTATAATTTGCAACAAGTTAATTCTTTTGATTATATACATATATACATTTGGTTTTGTCTTAGATCTTTCTCTGCCTCTGCCATATTTGGGAAACAAAAGTTTTTCCTAGTTCTTTTCATGAATGCTTTTTGCTAGAAACTAACAATGGTGATTTTTCTATACCCATTGTTCATATTTTCCATGTAAATGGGGTTTAATATCTCTTTAGTGAATGGAGGAAGGATTATTGTCATAGTTATAATAATTCAGTGGAACTACTTCCAAATTGATAATCAGAAATGAAAATCTAGATAATACCTGGAATTTCCTATAGCAAAATTGTCAATTTTTATTTCAATATGTGATCTTTCTGCTAATTTTGGTCCCACTGCATAAGAATGTATTTTAATGTTTTCAGTGATCGTCATCTGCCATTCGAGTTACATCATGATTCTGTGCTGTTTAAAACACCATTTTGGTATTCATACAGCCATAATGTGCTTGTCAAATGTGTATAAATTTATTTGCTTGGTGAAAGATCTACCAAATGGTTACTTTTATTTTCCAGGTGATGGGTAGCAGGACAAAGATATTTATTGTCTTGGAGTTTGCTACGGGGGGAGAGCTTTTTGACAAAATTGTAAGTTGGTGTGTCTCTGTTCAAACTGTTTTTGTCAGCCTCTCACTTTTAGTCGGCTTGAAATTTGTCATATATTTAAAGACTTGCCTTTTTTACAATTCCTGCAACCTGACATTGTATCTTGGAGATATCTCTGTTATTGTCCATTAACTATTGAAAATTGTCTCCAGAGATAGTCATCATAGTATTAATATTACTGTTTATAGTGTTGGTAGGAGCCGCTATTGAAATGGTTGGATATTTCTTTTTCTCTTTCAAGTGTCAGACTGCTTGTTGAGCCTGTGTTTACACGATCATGTTTTATTATGAAGGTAAACCATGGACGGATGAGAGAAGATGAAGCTCGGAGATATTTCCAGCAGCTTATTAATGCAGTTGATTACTGCCACAGTAGGGGTGTCTACCACAGAGACCTGAAGGTACTCGGAACTTTTATCACCCAGTAAAGAAACATGTAGATGATAAGATTTATTATTATTTTATCACAGACACCTTGGATAGATAAGCCTGATGTGCTCATCTGATAGGAATGTAAGCCTAAGGCCCTATCTGGTTTATACCCGAAGGAGCAAGATTGGAAAGCAAGAAAAGGGAAAGGGACACCTCAGCAGTTAGTTATGTGCAGCTTAGGATATATATAGGAGAATGATGGGAATATTGGGTATCATTTTTGTTGTTTCTGCTTTTGGGACAGATTATTCTGTACTGGCCTTGGCCTGGGAGGTTGTTACAACCTTTTCTTATCTTTATTTTTGTTATCATCTTCATCTGTAATTCCTTCTTGATTTGGAATACAAATTTCATTTCTCTTCTCCACACATCTGCTCTTTAATTCTTTTGTGTCTCTGCTGGAATTGTGGTTTTACATTCACTTCTCTATCATTGGTCCGACCTGCCGGCGCTCAAATTTTCCATGCCAAACACCAGAATGGATAACCGTGTTGAATCTCTAGAGAAGAATGTAGCCACCATTGATGAAACTCTTTCCTCTCTCAAACTTGACACCCAACGACAGTTCACTGAAAACCAAAAACAACTTTCTGAACTCAACCAAAAATTCACAGATCTCCATAACCTGCTACTTAAAAACAAATCCTTAGTGGAACCCACTGCTGAATCAGCACCCACTTCCCACACACAAATACCAATACCACCACCGACTCACAATAGCTTTTCCCAATCTCCATCCTCATCCCGAAATCACACCCAAACCTTACCCACTCACTCAAACACCAATTCTGATTCCCATTTCACTGAACAACGATCGGACATGCCGATTTTTGATGGAATAGACCCAGTAGGTTGGGTCGCTCGAGCTGAACAATTTTTTGAACTTTATAAAATCCAACCCCATGAACAGATTTCTCAAGCTTTTGTAGGCATGCAGGGCCATCCTCTTCATTGGCTCCGATTCATACGCCATCGTAATCCCAGTCTGGATTGGGTTTCATTTAAAACAGAACTTTTCCAACAATATGGTGGTGACCTCTCTACAAATCTGTTTGAAATACTTGCTTCCACAAAACAAATGGGTTCTGTTACAGACTTCATCAATGAATTTATCTCTCGTGCAGCGCAAACTCCTGATGTCTCTGATTCCCAATTGATTGGTTACTTCTTGAACGGACTTCAGAGAGATTTTAGGGTTCGAATGAGGTCGACAGATACAACCGACCTTTATCGTGCAATGAGAGTCGCGAAGGAAATTGAGCAAGAAATCGCTCATTCTTTGCCGCACCAACCATTCGGCCGACTTCATTCCAACAATGTCTTTTATAGCCCAATATCCAGCCCAATCCCTAAATCCGTCCAACCCCTTACCATCCGCCCAAATCAAATTACCCAACAGATTAACAAACCCAACTCCACAAACTACAACCCGACCCGTCTTCATGGAGCTCCTGCCCGACCTCTTGCCCTACCAGCTCCACCACCAAAACCTGACACAGAACCTACCAGAAACCGTGGAGTACGACATTACTCTCATAAAGATTACCTAGACTTGCGGGCAAAAGGGCTTTGTTTTCGATGTAAACAACCATATTCTCCACTCCATGTCTGTCCGAACAAATCTTTGAGGGCTATTATTGCAGGAGAAGATGAATTCGAGACTGAAATTGATGCTCATCAATTGGAACACGACAATGAGTTCTCACCTGAAATTGAAGCCGACGTTAATGAAGCTCATTTTTCTCTCTTGGAGCTGCCAATATTTTCAATGAGGGGAATATCTAGGCCTAAAACCATGAAATTCTATTCATTATTAAACAACTGATCTGTCATTGTGATGGTTGATAGTGGAGCAAGCCACAATTTTGTCTCTACAGAGTTAGTGAAAGCTTTAACACTCACTGTAAGTAATACTTCCCCTTTCTTTGTGAAACTTGGTGATGGCCATAGGATGACTTCTCAAGGAGTTTGCATCAACCTAAAGTTAAATTTAGGTAACATGGATTACAGTGGTGATTTCTATGTGTTTCCACTAAGTGGTGTTGACCTAATATTGGGAGTTGCTTGGCTTGAAACATTGGGTGATGTAAATGTTAATTGGCTTAAATTAACCATGAAATTTCAACATCATGGTAGGGAGATTGTGCTTATAGGTGATCCTTCTCTTACTCGAAAACCAGTTTCCCTTAAGTCTATAAGGAAGCTTCCTCAACCAGAATTTTCGGCCTTGCTCTGGGAAATCTCTCATGAAGTACATCAGCCCTCATCTTCATGTGTTCTGCCTCAGCAACAGCAACAAGAACTGCAAACTGAGCTTAACACCCATAGAGATGTCTTTTCTGAAATTTCAGCACTTCCTCCTCGCCGGGCTGCTGACCACAGAATTCTATTGCAACCAAATCAGTGCCCTGTATTGGTTAAACCTTACCGCTATGGCCATACACAAAAAGATGAAATAGAAAAGCTGGTTCAAGACATGCTCAGTGCAGGAATTATCAAACCAAGTACAAGTCCTTATTCTAGTCCGGTATTGCTTGTTAAGAAGAAAGATGGCAGTTGGCGATTCTGTGTTGATTATAGACAGCTTAATAGAGTAACCATTCCACATAAATACCCCATTCCCATTATACAAGAGCTCCTTGATGAATTGCATGGTTCCACATATTTCTCTAAGCTTGACCTTAAGTCGGGATTCTTTCAAATCCGGGTACATGATTCTGATACTGAGAAGACAGCTTTCCGAACTCATTCCGGACACTATGAATTCATTGTAATGCCGTTTGGGCTAACAAACGCTCCAGCCACTTTTCAGGCAGTGACGAATGATATCTTCCGGCCATACTTACGGAAGTTTGTTCTTGTGTTTTTCGATGATATCCTCATTTACAGCAAAGATTGGGAGTCTCACATGGTTCACCTCAAGTTAGTCCTACAGTTACTTCGGGAGAACTCATTGCATCTTAATGAGAAAAAGTGCTCTTTCGGTAGGCTTTCAGTGGATTACTTGGGGCACACTATTTCAGCTGCGGGTGTGGCCATGGATCCATCCAAAGTATCTAGTATCCTTCAATGGCCTACCCCAAAATCAGTCAAGGGTGTTCGTGGATTCCTTGGTTTGACTGGATATTATAAGCGTTTTGTCGCCAACTATGGCTTGCTTGCCCGACCATTGACTTCTCTTTTGAAGAAAGAGGCGCAAGAGGACTTTAAATGGACAAATGAGGCTCAAGAGTCCTTTGACAAACTCAAGGCGGCTGTCACATCTTCGCCGGTACTAGTCATGCCTGATTTTTCTAAAGAATTTGTTATTGAGACGGATGCCTCCAAGTCAGGTGTGGGAGCTGTACTACTTCAAGATAACAAGCCAATAGCATATTTTAGCAAAGCTACGGGTGATCCTGCTCTCTCCCGATCTGCAAATGAAAATGAGCTCAAAGCATTGGTACTAGCAGTTAGACATTGGCGACCCTATCTCATTGGCAAGAAATTCATTATCCGGACTGATCAACGAAGTCTCAAACATTTCTTACATCAAGAAGTCTCTACTCCAGCCCAGCAGTATTGGCTTGCAAAGATAATGGGTTATAACTTTTCTATTGAATACAAGCCAGGCAAGAGTAATAAAGCTGCTGATGCGTTATCTCGATGCAATGAATTGGTGGAATTCCAAGCCTTATCCAAGCTTCAATGGATTGATTGGGATGCCATTCAAACTGAAATTCAGCAAGACACTCACTTATCTCGTATTGCATCCGATCTTATGGCAAACAGTGAGAAACATACACATTATTCTCTCATCCATGGCCGGTTGTACTACAAGGGCAGGTTAGTGCTCTCTCCTTCTTCTTTGTGGATTCCTAAACTAATCAATGAGTTCCATTCCACTTCTGTGGGGGGCCATTCTGGAGCATTCAGAACTTATAAAAGAATTGCTGCAAATTTTTATTGGCCCGGAATGATCAAGACTATCCAGAAATTTGTTGCATCTTGCTTCGTTTGTCAGACACACAAATACGAAGCCATGTCCCCTGCTGGTTTGCTGCAACCTCTGTCTATTCCCCAACGAATCTGGGAAGATATATCAATGGACTTCATTACTGGGTTACCTCGATCAAATGGTGTTGATTGTATACTTGTTGTGGTGGATAGATTATCTAAATATGCTCACTTCTTGGCACTAAGGCACCCATTTTCAGCAGTTAAAGTGGCTGAAGTATTTGCTAGAGAGATAGTGAGACTTCATGGGATACCGACTTCTATAGTGAGTGACGGAGATCCTATTTTCTTAAGCCACTTCTGGACTGAACTATTTCGCCTCCAGGGCACGATACTCTCCTTCAGCTCTGCCTACCATCCTCAAAGTGACGGTCAAACGGAGGTCCTTAATCGCAGCCTTGAGTCCTATTTGCGGTGTTTCTCCTCCGAGCAGCCTAAAAGCTGGTCTAAATGGCTTTGTTGGTCGGAATATTGGTATAACACAAACTTTCAGGGGGCTATCAAGAAGACACCATTTGAGGTAGTGTATGGCAGACCACCACCTGTTCTCCAACACTTTTTACCCGGAGAGACACCTGTGGAGGCTCTTTCGCAACATTTGCAAGATAGGGATGAGGTACTAAGGCAGCTGCAACACAATTTAACTAGATCACAGCAGCTCATGATCAAGTATGCCAACAAGCACCGAAGGGATGTTCAGTATGGCTTAGGAGACAAGGTGTTCCTTAAGTTAAGATCATATCGCCAGCAGTCCGTCACCAATCGCATTTCAGCTAAGCTGGCAGCAAGGTACTTTGGGCCATTTGAAGTAATTGGAAGAATTGGTGCTGTTGCATATAAGCTTAAGCTGCCAGAAACATCTAAAATCCATCCGATATTTCATGTTTCACAATTGAAAAGAGTGGTGGGCAATCATCTAGTAGTGGAAGAGCTTCCAGACTCCTTATCTATTCCTCATGAACCGTTGCTGGAACCATCCAAGGTTCGTCAAAGAAAAATAGTTAACCGGAATGGTGAACAGGTTTCCCAAGTATTAGTGCAATGGCAGGGATAGTCTGAAGACAATGCAACCTGGATTGACGAGTCTGATCTGATTGCTCAATTTCCTCACTTCCGCCTTGAGGACAAGGCAGTTTCTCCGGAGGGCGGTAATGATAGGAATGTAAGCCCAAGGCCCTATCTGGTTTATACCCGAAGGAGCAAGATTGGAAAGCAAGAAAAGGGAAAGGGACACCTCAGCAGTTAGTTATGTGCAGCTTAGGATATATATAGGAGAATGATGGGAATATTGGGTATCATTTTTGTTGTTTCTGCTTTTGGGACAGATTATTCTGTACTGGCCTTGGCCTGGGAGGTTGTTACAACCTTTTCTTATCTTTATTTTTGTTATCATCTTCATCTGTAATTCCTTCTTGATTTGGAATACAAATTTCATTTCTCTTCTCCACACATCTGCTCTTTAATTCTTTTGTGTCTCTGCTGGAATTGTGGTTTTACATTCACTTCTCTATCATCATCAAAGAAGGTTCATTGTCTTGTCTTTTTTTTTTTCCTGCTGCAGCCAGAGAATTTGCTGTTGGATGCTTATGGCAACCTCAAAGTTTCTGATTTTGGATTAAGTGCGTTGTCCCAACAAGTCAGGGTAATTATCATCAAATTTTCATGTCTTAGCTTCATTTAGTGTGGTCATCATTGCCAACCAAACCTTACCAGACATCAGGACCAATTTTTGTTAAGGTACAGGTTTGATAACTAGTCTCAGTTATTATGAATCTTATTCACAGAATGAGATCTGAACTTGTAAAAGTTGTTTCCAAAAAATAATCACAATTTCTATTCTAGATGTTTAATGCCAATTCTAATTCTTGTTTCATCAAAATAATTGAAGTTTAAAGCATTTTTGAGGCGGTTTATCTCATCAATGCATTGTTATCTCTTATTGGTTTCTATATTTCATATGCTTATTTGTTTGATTCATCAAAATAATTGAAGTTTAAAGCATTTTTGAGGCGGTTTATCTCATCAATACATTGTAATCTCTTATTGGTTTCTATATTTCATGTGCTTGTTTGTGTGATTTGTCACAATACTCAAGCAGCATAGTAGTAATATGACAATGTTTTATTATCAAAACTGACTATGAACCCTGGTTAACGCTCAAAATGTTGCACGCTTTGTGTTTATGTCTTCTTCAGGTGATGATAATAGGACCAAGACAGGGAGTAACTTTAACTAGTACTTTTGGGTGGTGAGTTGATAGTGTTATAGTACTTGTGGATGATACCTGTAGCACTACAGCATTAGGGTTCATGGGCAAACAATGTTATGATATGGGTGGAGAATGTGCATTTTATAGGAGACTTAAATGTTATGGCAAGCATGGGAAAGTAGGATGGCAAGGGAACATATCATGGTTAGCTTGTTCTTTGATCGGAATATTTAGGCAAAGGAAAATAATAATGGTGGGATTGGAGGATTCTTCAGATAGAGGAAGAGAATTAGAGACAGTTATAGATGATAGAGAATGTACGGTGTAACATAATGAGTTGAAAAAAATTCCCAAACTGAGACTTGGAATGGCGTATTTTTAGTGAGCAGCACAGTTTATCACAATTGAGCAAGTTGGTGCCACTTTGGTTAAGGACAAATAAAATGTTGTCACATGTCCTAGACAAGACCTGATTGACATTTTACCCCACTAATGGAGGAAAAGGAGATGATCTGTTGTTGATGGGCTGCAGAAGTCTTGCAAAAAAAAAGACCTCTAAAATCAACCCATAAATTTGTTAAATCATCTTCAAATTAATCACTCCACAGTGCATGATAAATGGAAAATAATAATAATAATAATGTAAAATGGCAGCAATCTTGATTAAAACAATTTGTGTCTGCAATTAGTGGTTACAAATATTGTAGCTTATTACCAAGTGCAAGAATTTCTAACTTAGTTTATTTGGCAGGATGATGGCCTGCTTCATACTACTTGTGGAACTCCAAATTATGTTGCTCCTGAGGTTTGTATAACTAGTGTTATGCTAAAGTTTTTCTGTCATTTATCCTTTTGAACTCTTGGCATGTACTGTATCGATGCTCAGGTTCTTAATGATAGAGGTTATGATGGGGCTACCGCGGACATGTGGTCATGTGGGGTGATACTCTTTGTGCTGCTTGCAGGGTACTTGCCTTTCGATGATTCTAATCTTATGAACCTGTATAAAAAAGTGAGCATTTTATGGATTTTCATAGAACTGTTCTTTTGTTGTTCTCTGTCCTTTGGTTTTCACTTTTCCCTTCTACGTATGCAGATTTCAGCAGCTGAGTTCACTTGCCCTCATTGGCTTTCTTTTGGTGCCATGAAATTAATTACTAGAATTTTGGATCCCAACCCTATGACAGTAAGTAATTATTTTTTCATTGCATGCTTTCCTTGGGCTTCTGATTTTAGTATTCATTTTTTACATTTTTTTCATTTGAAAGTTGTTAAAATGAGCACTTGTTGATTATTATACATTATACAATGTAAATTCAATACTGTATTTTACTGAATGTTAAAATTGAATGGAAATGAAGCTAATAATTCATATATGAAGCAGACATTAGTGGAAATGGTGATGTGTTCTGGAATAAGATTGTGCTTGAGAGCTACCTCTCTTTATGTGCAGGTTTTTAGATCTCAAAATTCTCATGAAATTGCAGTTGGGCAGATGCTGAAATGCTAAATGCAAGTTAGATATGATTCTAGGAAGTCCATTTATCAGCTTATATCATTTTAAGAATTAGAAAATTTGAATTCCTTGTGCAGTTTAATTGAGCTACAATCTCTAGAGAGGTTGGTGAGATAGCAAAGTGAGAATGCTGAATTGTTACTTCACTGGACATGGGATATTGGTTATGACTCCTATTAACCAACATTCAAACCGTACTGCAGTTTCCTCTTTCCAGAATCCACCAACAGAATACCAAGTGGACTAATACAACTGAATTTTCACGTGATAATTTTATCTGTTATGATCCTTTCTTCTGCTTTAAAAAATGTTATCATGCATTTTCTTGCCTGACATTTGCCCAACCATTGCTTCTGTAATTTGCCTCCAGATGCATGTATATTGCCAATGCATCTAGCTGCATCAAGTAGTTATATGCTGCCCTTTAAAGCTCATGCTACAATTTTGACTTTCAGTGCTTTATTAGCTGCCACGCCCTACAAAAGAACCATTAGTTACAATTTCGTTTTGCTTTACTACTATATATATTTGAATGGCTTAATCTTTTCATTTGGTTTATCTCTTAATTACATTTTTTGGTGGCAGCGCATCACTATACTTGAAATCTTGGAAGATGAATGGTTTAAGAAAGGGTACAAGCCCCCTGTGTTTAAGGAGAAAGAAGTTACCAACTTGGATGATGTTGAAGCTGTTTTCAAGGACTCAGAAGTAAGTGCTATCAATAAACCCATTCTACACAATCTGGAGAACTTGCTGCAATTGTATCTTACTGTTTGATGATGGTAATTTTTTTAAGTTCAATTCACTGGCATTGCTACAGGAACACCATGTAACAGAGAAGAAGGAAGAACAGCCAATAGCTATGAATGCATTTGAATTAATTTCTATGTCAAAAGGACTAAATCTCGGAAATTTGTTCGATGCAGAACAGGTTTGCATGTCAAAAGGCTTTCTTTATATTGTATCTTGAAACTGCTATTTTTTAGATTGATGATTCTGTATGTGTGTATCCACATGTGTCTTCATGCAAAGTGAATAATCATAGTAGATCATACATCCTTTCCTGCCTCTTAAGTTAGCTAACATATCATTCTGTCTGCAAGCTGGTAGGGTCTAGTAGTCAGGATGTGTTTGTGTATGGTCTGTGAATGTGCATGTGTATGCTTTGCCTTGGTTATCTTGTCATTTGATTTGAGCATTTCAAGTATAGATTGACTTAGGAATGATATCTAAGAATGAATGTGCATGTAAATGGGAAGTTTGAAACAATCCAGGATCTTCCATTGCTGTTGGACCATGTCATATACATTCAGTGAAGGTGCGATAACTTAGAAACATCTAGTGGATTATAGAGGGCATGCAGCCTCTGAAACTATGAACTATGAGATTGAGAAAAACATTTTTTGTTGGTTGAAATTGTATCTGTTTTTCTATAATGAACTAACTAGTTTCAAACTGGTATTTTTTTCCTGAGGAAATATGCATGGTCTTTGATGATGTTATCTTAGGTGGCAGAGCACAATTAGCTTATTCCCAGCAAATTTCGCAGACTGCATTTAACTACTGAAACTTGAAGCTTGCGTTATTCTCCGTTCATATTTTGTGATTATGTGGATGACTACAGGAATTTAAGAGGGAAACAAGGTTCACATCTAAATGTCCTGCCAATGAGATAATCCATAAGATTGAAGAAGCTGCAAAGCCTCTTGGTTTTGATGTTCACAAGAAAAATTACAAGGTGCAAAATTCAAACATATACATTATTCTTATTTGCCATTAGTATGCGTGCTTGAGTTGATGTTTATTCAATGTTTTATTCAGCTGAGGCTTGAAAATATGAAAGCTGGGAGAAAGGGAAACCTTAATGTTGCCACTGAGGTCAGTGGAAATGAAACTTGCATTTAAGGGCTAGTCAGTATAACATTTTTTTTTTTTATAAATTCTGCATTTTCCTATTTTTTACAGATTTTTCAAGTGGCACCTTCTCTACATATGGTTGAAGTGCGAAAAGCAAAAGGAGACACATTGGAGTTCCACAAGGTACCATCTTTTTCTTTTTCTTTCTTTTTTTTTTATTTTTTTATTTGCTTTCTAAAGGGAGATGAAAATTGAAATTTGATGAGATTTTTCCTAAGCTTATTGTTATGAATTGATTTTATTCCACTTAATATATATATATATATATATATATTAAATTAGTAGCTAAGGGCTGCTTCATAGTGTATGATCATTGGTCATAATAAAGATCTTAGCAAAAGGATTGGAATTTGGCCTGATTCTTTGAGATTAATGTTCAACTTGACAAGATTTACAGTGAAAAGAAATAGGGATATTTACATAACTACCTAAAAAAATAACTTTAATTTCAAAAATACTATAAAAGCTAAAAATATTTACATTTTTATAAAAAAAATTAAAACAAAATTTTAAAAATATTTTATTCTTCACTAAAATAAATTTATTTTTTCAAAAATACCTTTTCTCTCATTATAATTAATAATTTACTTCAATTTTATTATTTTTTTTAAACTTCACTATTAAATAAAAATATTCTAATAAAATAATAAAAATTAATATTTTAAATTATTTTTCATTATATAAAATTCATAATTTTTTATAAAAGAATTTTAATTTTGATTTTAAAAAATAAATAACACAAAATTAAAAAAGAGGTATATATATATATATATAAATATATTAATAAAGATCATTAAAATTATTTTTAAATAAATTTTACATATCATACATATAAAAAATAAAAAAATACACAATTTTGTTATATATTATATATATATATATATTTTGTATGTGTATTAAAAATATGGCATTAAAAAAATTTTTAAGTAAAAAAGTATAAATAAAATAAAAACGAAAATAAAAAAATACAAAAATTTAAAAAAAAGAAAAAATTACTTCAAACAAGTAAAATTGAAAAACATTTGCCGTGTATACTATTTGTGAAAACGGATAAAAAATTTCCGTGCACAGTGTAATTAATCCAAAGAAATATTTTGATTGGGAGACTTATAAAGCTTGATATTTCAAGCCAAAAGAAAGCTTGGTTTATCAAGGTTTATACACGTGGAGTTCAAAAAAACAAAAGGAAAGATTGGGGAAGGAACTGCTGGAAATCATGCAGATAATTAGAAGAGGAATAACCAAGAGAGAACGACGATGGTGCCTTTTTGAACTTGAACAATTAAATCAAAATATTTTATTCATTTATCAAAATTATCATAAAACAACAATCTTTCCGAAATCTTTATTTAAGCTTAACAAAATATAGGAGGTTTTAGGTTTGGAACTTGGACCAAGCACTGTGGAGTTTGTATCTTGTTCATGTTTTGTAGTACCATGTGCATTCAAACACCTAAAAGTGCAGTAAACTGATTGGATTGGGCAAAGTTTCTGAAAGCAAAACATTTGAAACATTAAACCAGAAAAGGCAAAACATTCTGTTGCATATGTTGTTCAAGTTGTTATGCCTTGTTTGATGTTTTTCCTCTGCAGTTCTATAAAAACCTCTCAACCTGCCTTGACGATGTTGTCTGGAAAACTGACGAGAACATGCAAGAAATGAAGTGAAAATAATGCCTGTTCTGAAGTTCGATGATCGATCATCTTTTGTTCATGTTACCCATGTCATAGTTGTTTGTTCTATATCTTCATTCTTTATCAGCTCAGCCCCTTTTTCCTGGGACCATTTTCTGTCATGTAGAATTAGAAGAGACATGATTTTCACCAATTGCTTTCCATGCTATTATTGTTGGAGAGCATGGAAAAATTCTCATAGTTTTCTTGTTTGTTCCTCTTCAACTGGACAATGTTAATAATGAAAGATTGGAAGATAAGAAGTGTTTGTAAATGTTTTCTTTTTCTTTTGCTGTTTATAATACTGTTCTTGTTTCAGATGCTAAATGATTCTTGAAAGTTCTGTTACTGTATCAAGTGTCTATTCGGATAAGTTAGCTTCTAATGTTTCAAAATCAATTCGAAAGGTTATAATATAGTTGTACTTTTGGAAATTGCCAGAATTTGAGAAATTACTAATTTTGAAAATATAAATCAATAAATTTTGAATATTTATATAATTGGACTAAGAAAAAGGCTAAATCTTATGAGTGAAAAATATATATAAAAATCTCATAATTTATTTATTGTTATTCAGCATATGATAACTTCATATTTTATCATGGTAGTAAAATGTTTTTTTTATTTGAATTTTATTTCAAGTTCAAAAAATTGTTCAAGATGAGTTTAGTACTTAACTCAATAAAGCCTTAATCTCAAATCAACTGGGGTTGGATATATGAATTTTTTTTTCACTTAGTATGATTTAGGGTTATTTCTTCTGATAGATGTAATATCATAAGATCATTTTGGATTACTTTTAACCAAGTCAGTTTAGGTTTATTTTAGCTATATCCACTTTAACTTATTCGATTTTTCTAATCGGTGCATCGCTAGGTCTTTGTTTCATATGGCTAAATCATATCAATCTATGTTCTCTTATCTTATATTCAATAAGTGTCACCTCTATTTTTTTTCTAATGCACTCTATCCTACGGTGATTACACATCTATCGTATCATTCTCATTTCTGTAATATGCATCTTACTCATGTGTTGTTCTTTTATTGTCCAACACTCACTACTATACATTATCGCAGGCCGTATTACAGTACGGTAAAATTTTTCTTTCAATTTAACTAACATTTTTCGATCAAATAGAACTTCTATAGCACCCATTCACTTTATCCAACCAGCTTTAATCCTATGACTTACATATTCTTCACAACCCCCATTTTTTTTAAGAATAGAGTTAATGTACTTAAAATGAGTACTATGAGGCACTGCTATTCCGTTTAAAATAATTTTGCCTCTTTCTCTATTTTCATTATTAAATCTACAATGAATATACTCAGTCTTAGTCATATTTAGCTTAAAACCCTTAGATTTCAAAGTGTTTCTTAATAATTTCAACTTTTAACTTTACCCCTGTTTGAGTATTATCTATTAAAACAATATCATCTGCAAACATCATACACCAATGGATGTCATCTTGTATATGCCTTGTTAGCTCATCCACGACCAAGACGAAAAGATAAGGGGCTTAAAGCTAAACCTTAGTATAACCCAATAGAAATAATAAAAAAAATTAATATCCCTCTCACAGTACGGACACTGGTAATGACTCCCTCATACATGTTCTTCAAGACTTGGAGATATCGTATAGATATTTTTCTACGCTCTAGGACCTATCATAAAGCTTCTCTAGGGACTCTATAATAAGCATTTTTCAAGTCAATAAAAATCATATATAAGTCTTTCTTCATCTCTCTATACTTTGTCATCAAATCTCTTATAAGAAAGATAGCTTCCATAATTGATCGAGCAAGCATAAAACCAGACTGATTTGGAAAGATAAAAGTATCTAAACATAAATAGTGTTTTACAACTTTTTTCCACAGTTTCATAGTGTATCTCATAAGTTTTATACCTCTATAATTTGAGTAATTCTGAATATCTCATTTATTCTTAAAAATATGTATTAAATTATTTTGTTTCCATTCATCAAACATTTTTTTTTATACTTAGGACCTTATTGAACAAAGATATCAACCATGCAACTCTTATATCTCCCAAACATTTTTAAACCTCAATAAGTATCTCATCCGGTATACAGACTTTATCAACTTTCATCCTCTTCAAAGCTTCATTAAATTTTGAAAACCTAACATGTCTAGTGTACTTCAAATTTTTATCAAGCCTAACGTATAAACCCTCAATGTTACCACTGTAGTCACCATTAAGAAGTTTCTCAAAATAGCTTTTTCATCATTTTTTAATATTCTCTTTTTGAATCAAAACTCTATTCTCTTTATCGTTAATGCATTTATTTTGGTTTAAATCATGACATTTCTTTTTTCTTCTTTTAATAAATTTATAAATATTTTTTTTCTTCTTTTATTCCAAGTTTTTCATACAAACTCTCTAAAGATTGTGCTCTTGCTTGACTGTCTTTTCAGCATCTTTTTTCGCTTGTTTGTACGGCTCAAAAACATCATTGTTATTATATATTTTTTACTTCTTACCGCTTTTTGCACCTCCTCATTCAATTATCAAAACTTTTTTGAGAGATGTCTACACCCTTTAAAATTTTCAAGAATCTTTTTAGCTATTATCTCCGTCCCATTTAAATTCTAGCTACTATCTCCGTCCCATTTAAATTATCCCTTTTGCAAAAAAAAAAAAAATTATTCTAATTATTTTGTCATTTTATAAAACAATAAAAAATAATTAATTTTTTAATTACACTCATTATTAATTAGTTAATTAAGTGAAAATATAATATTTTCAATATTAATGATTTAGAGGAGAATATTTCAGTCAATTCAAAATAATTTCATATGATATTGAGAGAATTTAATAATTTTTTTAATAAGTGCGTATGAGCTGAAGATAATAATTTAAATGGGACAGGAGAAGTAATAGTTAAATTTATTTATTTTTTTCTATAATGACACAATTTGTTTCATTTGTACAGAAAAGGAAGGAATACAATTATAGCAAAACAAAAAACAATTATTTTTATTTGCAATTTAAACAATACATTTTGATTTAAGCAAAATCAATTTATAGCAAACAAGAAGAAGACAGAACAAGTAACTAAACTTTTTTAGCCCTAAAAATAAAAACATCATGCAGGCCATTAAAAGGGTTATAAAGAACTTTTGCCTGATAAGTCATGATCTGATTAGAAATAGTTCCTCGTCTTAAAGGTTATGTAAAAGGCAACAGAAGCATCCCTATTCGCCTTAACAACATCAACAAATTCCAGCTTCTCTCCCTCTGTTATTCTGTTGTGAAGATTATTGGCTACGAAAGTGGCATCCTTAATCCATATGGCTCTGTCGGCGTTATTAAGATTCACTGGACAAATTATACCCATAAAAGGACCAAGATTAGGTACATAATCAACATCGAAACCATCGCTGCTTTCTATCTGCTCACAATAGTTGAAAAACTCCAGTGCTTGTTCCTCGCTTTCAAAATCATCATCATAGAAAGGAAAGGAAATTGCTTTATGCCACCACTGCTGCTGCTGCCTCCTTTTTCCACCTGTATCCTCCTATCAGAAGAAGACCCTCCCCCTCCTTTCTGGCTGAGGTATGACCAGAAAAGTGGAGATTTGGCGTGGTAGATCATTGTAGAGATAAACCCTGCTAGCTTTTTATCTTCAATGTTCACAAATTTAATCTATAATTTATTTTTTTATTAATTATATAAAAATAATTAAATTTTATTTCATGAAATATAAAGGAAAAAAATAAATTTTTAGCTTTTTTTTAAGAAAAAAAAAATAAAATGCTGTAATACTGCCATGTTTTAGATTTTTTTATTATGTAAAAAATATTTTTGGATAAATATTAAAAATATTAATTTTAAAACTTTGGATAAATATAAAAATAGTTGTTAATATTTTTGAATTAGTTTGGAGCAACTTGGGAAATTTAAAACTTCTAAACAAGTAAAAGAGTACGGGGACAGTAAAGATAGGACACAAATTTATAGTGTTCTAGATTAAGTTAATTCTACATTTACTTCTCAATAGCAAGTTGAATATTTCACCAACTTGAATTTTTCACACGTTAAACTCTAATTTAATATTTACACAAACTCACACTATACTTTTATAAAATTAGTGTATCCTCGTAATCCAACAAGAGTTCTTTCATTTGCCTTACTTTCTAACTAATTAGAACACAATGATATTTAATGTTCATACCTAACACTCACAATACAATTAATGAAAATTAAAGAATAAGACAATTGAGAAATTAAATTATAAGAGGTTAGACAATGAATATTCAAAATTAGTAATAAATGATATTTAGTGGTATATATATAGCCACGTTCCTTTGAAAAATTTGGTTAAAATGGATTTGGGAAGGTCAAATTTTTCACTAACTAAATCTCTTATATTAAATACTTATCAAAAAGGTTAAGCAGTCACTTGCCTTGTAGGTGCGATCGCTAGCCACTACTTTGCAGTCTTCCTCCTGGATGGTACAGTCGCAAGGCTTCAATTGTCTGTATTGACTAGTTTTAACAACCAGTACATGTGACACTAACAGGTTAGCGCGAAACGCTACACGTCAAGCTTTATGAACCTTGCAGTGGCACTCTATTTTGGTGCGGTCGCACTGACTTCAATTTGAATTTTTCTCAAAAATAATATTCACACATAGCGTCAAATTATTTGAGAAAGAAAAATCCGCCAGAAGTTTGAATGGTGCGATCACGCTTACTCATGATAGCAGTCAGAGAAAGCCTTTCGCACTGAGATTCATGCTGCTATTGAGATCACGAATCCTGTTGCCATTCCAAGTTATTTCTGCATGCAATGGAGGTGCAATTGCTCCTCCTTGTTTAGCACTCATCTTTATAATCATGCCCATGACCTTGATCTCTACAATGAGTCTTAAATATTTCAGCTTTCAAGTGCGATTGCTTTAAATTTGGAATTGTGGCATTGTCGTGCTGCGCAATCATCCTTGAGGTCTCATCCATCATTGTGAGCTCTACTGTGTATATTTTCTTTTTCTCAGCAATTGGTGCAAGCATACCCAAGGTCTAGATAGTCGCAAGATGTGTCATGTTCAGACAACTTAAAAGGCAAATGAACTTAAAGCAAAGACACTTGAAAACTCATGTTGTGAATAGTCTATAATGTAAAGGGTAGTATAGTCTTTTTGTTGTTTTTCTTAGGTTTCTCTATCTTGTCTATATATATGTGTAATTCCTCTTCTTTGAATATAAGAAATAGAGAGAATTTCTCTCCCAAATCACAACATGGTATCAGAGCAAAGGTGAGAGGGCTGTATATTTTCCGGTTGGGGGCTGTTTTTCCGGCAGAAGTGCATTTTCCGGCAGCTGAACCCTAGTTTTTAGGGGCTGCCATTTCTGTTTTGAGGTGTTGCAGGTGTCCAGTAGCGACACAGCCTCCCTCAGCCCCTTGCCAGGCCGCCGACCAGCCTTCGCCAGAAACCCGGTCGCCGGATCTCCAGCGCGTGAAGCCCACGCGCCGCCAGAAGCTTCTGTTCCCTTCTCCACGCGCCGGCGCGTGTGGGTGCGTGCGGCGTCCCTGGTCACCTCCTCCGGCCAGTTTTTCTCCGACAGCCTCCTTTTTGTACTGCGACCCCACCTATCTGGTTAGTTCCCTGATCCGTTCTGCTGCCCAGTGGCATTTTTCTTGGCTGCCTCTGTTTTTTTCTTGCTGCTGCTGTTTCTTTGCTGCTGCTACTTCCTTTTTTGGGTGATCATTGTTCTATTGAGATGTCTAAGTCAGAAAGTATGATAATGCTAATCCATCGTTGCAAATCAGTCCTTTCAAGTTGGAAGGTGCGGTAAATTATCTAGTTTGGTCTAGGACATGCTATTTATCCATCAGTGCAAGAGGGTATACGGGCTACCTTACCGGTACTAAAACTCGTCCGGCTGAAACTGATTCTAAATTCAGTTCATGGGAATCTGAAAATGCCCTTGTTATGTCATGGCTATTGAACTCAATGGAACCTAGACTTGCTAATGGTTATTTGATGCTTGACACGGCCCAGATAATATGGGAATCTTGTAGAAAGTCTTATTCTGGCATAGGAAATGCAGCCTTGGTGTTTGAACTTTGTCTAAAATTGGAAGGCTTGAAACAAGGAGAATTATCTGTGGATGATTACTATGCTGCTCTAAATGAGGTGTGGAGACAGCTGGATTATTATGATGAGTTTCATGCTAAATGTCCAGATGATGTGGTTCAATATCACAAGAAAATTGAGAATGGGCGTATATTCAAGTTTCTGGCAGGTTTGAATCCAGAATATGATCCTGTCCGAGTTCAGGTATTGGGGAAGACCCCGATGCTATCCTTAGAGGAAACTCATGCTTACATCCAACAGGAAGAATGTAGGAGAAGAACTATGATGAAATCTCCAGTAATTGAAAAAGCTGGACTAGTAGCATTACAAGCTACTCGTACCACTATTACTCATGAGGAGGATACTCGGTTTTGTGATCATTATAACACTCCTGGTCATACCAAGGAGAAATGTTGGAAATTGATTGGGCGACCGCGTGGTGGTGGCCGTGGAAGAGGTGGAGGAAAATCAGGACCACCTCGCTATGTAGCAAATCAAGTTGAGGTGAATACATTTTCAGACCCTACTCCTACACCTACTACCGATGCTCTCTCTACAGATTGCCTATCCGTTGAAGAGTTGCAAGCCTTGAGAAGCCTCCTTCGACAGGGTACACCATCCTCATCCAATGCTACATCTCATTTTTCAAAGTCAGGTATGGCACTTCTCGTCAATTCTATGAATGATTCTTGGATTATAGACTCAGGAGCAAACAAACATATGACAGGCTCTTTAGACAAATTCATTGATTACTCACCATGCACTAATATGGAATATGTTCGTATTGCAAATGGCTCTTCTGCGCTAATTTCTGGTACAGGTTTTGTAAAGTGTACACCCAATCTTGATTTGAAATCTGTTCTTCACATTCCTAGCTTCCCAGTTAATCTTTTATTTGTACTTGCTCTTACCAATGATCTTCAATGTAGAGCTATTTTTTATCCAACCCATTGTTTTTTGCAGGATCTGAAGTCAGGGGAAACGATTGGTCATGGTAGAGTGCATGATGGCTTGTACCTCCTTGAGAAGAAATCCCAAGCCTTGTTAGGGAAGAGTAGTGATGTGAGTCAAGAAGTGATTATGTGGCATAGACGGTTAGGACATCCATCTTTTGTAACTCTTAAACGGTTGTATCCGAACCTATTCAGTCAGTGTTCTGTTGAAACTTTATTTTGTGATGCTTGTGAACTAGCTAAACATACGAGGAATACTTATGTTTCTCATGATAATAAAAGTTCTATTCCTTTTATGACTATTCATTCTGATGTATGGGGACCTAGTTCTATTGTTTCATTATCTGGTTATCGTTGGTTTGTTACCTTTATTGATGACTGCACTAGACTCACTTGGGTGTATCTGTTGAAATCAAAGAATGAAGTTTTTTCTTGTTTCCAGTCTTTCTATAACATGATTTGTACACAATTTGATGCTAAGGTGAAAATCTTACGATCTGATAATGGGACTGAGTATATGGATGGTATGTTTCAATCATATCTAGATGCTAAGGGAATTATCCATCAAACTAGTTGTGTGAACACTAGTGCACAAAATGGGGTAGCTGAAAGGAAAAATAGACATATATTAGAAGTTGCTAGATCCCTTTTATTTACAATGAATGTCCCTAAACATTTTTGGGGGGATGCCGTGCTTTCAGCTGCATACCTAATTAACCGGATGCCCCTTAGAACTCTTAACTTTAAGAGTCCGATAGAAGTTTTACAGGGTCATACATCCTATACTGTTCCACCTAAGGTGTTTGGTTGTGTGTGTTTTGTTCACCATAGGTATGAGAATAAACTTGATCCTAGAGCTTTAAAATGTGTGTTTGTGGGTTATTCTGGAACGCAAAAGGGCTACAGGTGTTATCATCCTCCATCTCGAAGGTATTTTGTCAGTATGGATGTGACCTTTCGGGAAGTTGAACCTTTTTTTCCTCCTACTCCTCTTCAGGGGGAGATTAGAGTAGAAGAGGAGTCTACCTTTCCAACTCCCTTGATTTCTGTACCTGAGTCTATTAGAAACTTAGTCACTATTGATAGTGAGCAAGAAAAGATTGATCTCGAGGAAAGGAGGAAGGGTAGACTAGATAGGCCAGATTTACAAAGGTACACTAGAAAGGAGAAAGCCAAAGCTGTTATGCATGATACTGGTGATCAACCATTACCCCTGCCATCAGTTCCTGAGTCAGCGGAAACACCACTCAATGTAAGTGATTCTAATTCTGATTTAGTTATTGATCCTAACCTTATGGTTGACGATTTAAATGTTCCTATTGCTTTAAGAAAAGGTGTGAGGTCTTGTACTCAACATCCAATCTCAAATTTTGTGTCATATGATCATTTGTCTCCATCCTATAGAGCCTTTGTCTTGTCTGTTTCTTCTGTTTCTATTCCACAGAATTGGCAGGAAGCATTTCAAGACTCAAAGTGGAAGGAAGCAATGGTGGAAGAGATGAGGGCTTTGATGAAAAACGGGACATGGGAACTTGTTGACACAGTGAAGGACAAGAGACCGGTTGGATGCAAATGGGTGTTTACTGTGAAACATAAGGCCGATGGTACAGTGGAAAGGTACAAGGCAAGACTTGTGGCGAAAGGGTATACTCAAACATATGGAGTTGATTACCAAGAAACATTTGCTCCTATTGCGAAGATGAATACAGTAAGAATTCTCTTGTCATGTGCTGTCAACCTGAATTGGGATTTACATCAATTTGATGTAAAAAATGCATTTCTGCATGGAGACTTAGTAGAAGAGGTGTATATGGATATACCTCCTGGTTTTGAGGGTCAGAAGACTATGGGAAAAGTTTGTAAGTTAAAGAAGGCCCTATATGGTTTAAAGCAATCTCCAAGAGCGTGGTTTGACAAACTTAGTAAAGTCATGGTTTCCTTTGGCTACTTACAAAGTGATGCTGATCATACCTTGTTCATTAGACATCACAATGGTAAGATCACGCTGCTAGTTGTTTATGTTGATGATATGGTTGTAACAGGAGATGATGCTGAGGAAGTTCTTCGCTTAAAGAAATTGCTAGCAAGAAAATTTGAGATTAAAGATCTTGGAAATTTGCGATACTTTCTTAGAATAGAAGTGGCTCGATCCGAAAGAGGAATATTCATATCCCAAAGAAAGTATGTCTTGGATCTCTTGGAAGAAACTGGTATGTTGGGGTGTAAACCTATTGACTCTCCTGTTGAAGCAAATTGCAAACTCCAAGCAGGTGTAGGGGACTCAGTTGACATTGGTCAATATCAAAGACTTGTAGGTAGATTAATCTACCTATCACATACTAGGCCTGACATTGCGTTTGCAGTTAGTCAAGTTAGCCAGTATATGCATGATCCCCGTGACTGCCATTTGGAAGCTGTTTTTCGTATCCTACGGTATCTGAAATCTGCTCCTGGAAAAGGTTTGCTTTTCTCAAAACATGAGCACCTTGAGATAGAAGCATATACGGATGCAGATTGGGCAGGGTCACTTGATGACCGTAGATCAACTTCAGGCTACTGTACTTTTGTTGGAGGCAACTTGGTCACCTGGAGGAGTAAAAAACAGAGCGTTGTTGCTCGCTCAAGTGCTGAAGCAGAATTTAGAGCTATGGCACAAGGTGTGTGTGAAGTACTGTGGCTAAGGAAGCTAATGGAGGAGTTAAAAATCTTCAAATATGGAACATCTACCTTGTTCTGTGATAACAAGGCCGCTATTAGTATTGCTCAAAATCCTGTTCAACATGACAGGACAAAACATATTGAGATTGATCGGCACTTTATCAAAGAGAAACTTATTCAAGGCCTATTGAAGCTTACTCATGTGACTTCAAATAACCAAGTTGCAGATATTCTTACCAAGGGGCTAAACTCTAGACTCTTCCAAAGATTAGTGTGCAAGTTGGGAATGTGTGATATCTATGTACCAACTTGAGGGGGAGTGTTGTGAATAGTCTATAATGTAAAGGGTAATATAGTCTTTTTGTTGTTTTTCTTAGGTTTCTCTATCTTGTCTATATATATGTGTAATTCCTCTTCTTTGAATATAAGAAATAGAGAGAATTTCTCTCCCAAATCACAACAACTCAAATTAAATACTTTTCAATTTGAGTGCAAGAGATCAAAATAGATTTATGTGTGCCAACCATTTGACCAACAACAACTAATATTGACATAATATTATGTCATATACTGTTGTTTTAATCTTGATATTGTCCTAATTTTTTAATATTTTAAATTAAATTTATTATTTATTATAAATAAATATTTATTTGGAGAATTCAAAATACTTGTGATATTATATATGATAATAGTTTATATTTGAAGAGTTCAAATATAATTATGATATCTTAGTTGATAATAATAATAATTATATTTAGAGAGTTCAAATAAGATTATAATATCCTATTTGATATTAATAATAATTAGTTATCACTCTCAATATATATATAAACACAACAAAGCTATAACTATTATATTATTATCATCTTCTTCTACAATATTATTTAGTTTTAAGATCATAATATTATTATTCAAATGCTATCTATACTATTACTGGTAATATACTATATTTTTTCATATATGTTATTTTATCTATTATTTATTTATTTATTTTTGTTTGTTCACCATATTTGAAATTATAATAAATAATAACATTATTTTCTTTTTCATAGTTATTCCTCGCTTTTTTTTCCATTGTCGATTACTATTTAATATTGTTTATTTAATAATAATTAGTTATTAGGGTTTTTAATTTCTATAATTTAATTTTTTGGTTAAGATTTTTGTTTTTGTTTTTGTTTTTGTTTCATTTCATTTAATTATTTTATTTTAATTTTTGTTTAGGTTTTTTATTTGATTAGATTTTATTTTTTTAATTTATATTATTTAATTTCATTTTAAGTTTATTTAATTTTTATTAGATTTAATCTAGTTCAATTATAAAATAAGAGGTTTATTTTTTTTATTTTTAATAATTTTATTTTATTTTAATAATAATTAATGTTATAATATTTTATTTGAATAAATAATATAATCTTTTTTTATAGGTGAATAAAATGTGTTTTTATGTATATATATAGTAAAAAAAATTATGATATACTTTTTAAAAGTATAAAAAAAATTAAAAATAATTTTTAATTTTAAAAAATAAAAAAACTAGAAATTTATATAGTAAAACAAGCTTAGTTGGAGCTATTATGGGTATGATTTCATAAATGACCTTTATTTGAGATTGATTTATTTTATTTAAGAAAAAGATTTTAATAATTAGTCATATTATATTATATATTTTTTATTAGAGAAAATTACAAAAAGAGTAATTTGCTAAAATGTAAATTTATATTATTTTATATTTTATATTTTTTTAATCTTCAGTAAATTACCAAAAGAGCTGAGGTAATGGTTGAAAGGTAGCAGGAGAGAGAAAGGCGGTTGACGCTAGTCGACGAATTCGAGAAACACTCAGCAAAACCAAACCAAAAAATATAAAAAAGAAAAAAAAAATAAAAGCCAAAAGCAGCAGTGAACTTGCAATCTTGAGCCTTCAAATCTGCCATTTCAATGCTTATTCAGGTATTATAATCTTTAAAAAGCCACTCTTCAAGTTCTCAATTCAATTTTGGTAAACTTTGGTATTGAAAATCTCAACTTTTTGAATTTTGTTTGAAGGTTCTTCATGCCTAATAACAAACCTGCTATACTAAAGAATTTTAGCAGCGGAGATCATGGTAAGGATTTAATTTTTCTTCTATATGTACATCTCTCTTTATTAACACTAAATCTTTAAGGTTCTTTACTTGATCCAAGTTATATAGTAATTTGGGCATTTCTTGCTGGTTCAGAATTTCTTGATCGGAGCTTTTAAGCCACCATGTATCATTTCAATCACTTTTGCTGATGGAAGAACTCGCAAACAGGTTTCTTCTTCACAATTATTTTCTGCTTTTGTTTTTTTAAGTAACTGTAGAATTTTGTGTATTCAATCTTTAGCATAGAGAAGGAATTGATTGCATTTGAGTTTTCATTATTTTTTTTGGATCATATGATTTTTGAACTGCTTAACAATATTATTATTACCTGCATTTCAAGAACTTGTGAACATAATTTGAAGGTTTTTTAGAATTTGATTTTAGAAAGTTATTTAGGGAAATCTTTGGCTTTTCATTTAGGGTTTTGAAACAACAGTATTATGTGTATTTTGATTCTGAAATAGCTGAAGTAAATTTCACTACAAGTCAACTTGGTCAGCATGTGTAAATCAATTATAGGGAAAATATGCAACGTTATGCAAATTTTACTACATCGCCCCTTTTTATTTTTCAAGGTGCAAAAATACCTGCTCCCTTTATCTTTCTTTGTATTAACTTGGTTAACTATGTTTTCTTGCTCGCTTATTAATACTTTAATTATCTTTAAATTAGTTATAACATATTTTCTTTAAGTAATTTTTATTAAATAAAAAAATTTAGTTTGAGATAATTAGATTTTAGAATTTCACTTTTTAAGTTTTTATATAATTAAAAGAATAAATAATTTTAAACATAGATTAAACTATGGTTTATATTAACTAGTTTTCGGTCGCATTTTATGCTGCCTTTTATATTTTTTAAAAATATTTTATCATAGGATGAAAAATTATTTAAAATATTTTTTAACATCTGACATAATTCGCATTTTGTATATGAAAAAAATGAATATTAAATGCTAAAAATGAAATATACATGCATAAAAGCTTGAATTATGTCATGTGATAAAATATTTTAAATTAATTTTTATCATATGTAAAAATATTTTTAAAAAAGATGAATTAAATAAAAAGCATATAAAACTAGTTAATAAATCTTAATATAAATTATGTTTTAAGTTAATTAATTATTTATTCTTTTCATTACAGGAAAAGTGAAAATTTTAAAATCTAATTATTTCAAAGTGAAATTTATTTAATACAAATTATTTCAAGAAAATATATTATAACTAATTTAAGGATAACTAAGTATTAATGAGTGAGTGAGAAAGATAATTAACTAACTTAATATATATAGAGAGAGATGAAGAAAGAAGAGGCGCGATGGCCCAATTTTATAACGTTATGCTCATTTTTGTATCTTAAAGAGCAAAAAAGGGGCAATGTGCTCCATGGGATAAACAGTAAGTCAAATTTGCACATTTTCCCTCTTAATTATATGCAACTATGTAAAATTACTCATCTCTGACTGGACGTTTGAATCAATAATAGAGTCCAGTTGGAGATGGATGCAGGTCCTTAAGTGTCAATTTGCCACTTTTAAGCTGATCCATCAGTTGCTGATATTTGGTTGGGGATCTGATCCATGTGGCGATAATGCTGTTATACTATTTGATTTAACACCTGCAGTAGTAAATAACAGCAAGTTTACTCTTGGGACTTAATGAGTTGTACCTAGATGCTGGCGGTAACTAATGATGAAATAGCATTACTTCTATGCAGACGCTGCTTTTAGGTAAATCTTACTAAGTTAATTCTTACTGTTTCTGTACATTTATATAGGTTCCATTAAAGAAGGAAAATGGCCAAACAGTTATGGTTCCTCTCTTTCAAAGTCAAGAAAACATTGTTGGGGAGGTATATTGTTCTTTTAAGCTTATTTTGATCTATAGAAAATGCTTTTTAGTCAATGCTGTTATTGGAAATGTAGAGGGTGTTTCTCAAAACTGGAGCTTTTCAGCTTATTGTGAATAAGTGATTTTTAGATTATAATCAGATTAAAAATAAGCAGTTAAGCGTTTCTGTAAACTAGTTAATAATTAGCTGATAATCAGTTTATAATCAGTTAAGTGTTTCTGTAAAATCAGCTTATAATCAGTTTTTAATTGCAGAAACTGTCAAAATAACCAAACTGTCCCTGAGTTTATTTATTGTATAAAAATAAATTTTTAAATGTCAATTCAAAATTTATTTTGCAATAATAATAATAATAATTTATTTAAGAATAAACGTAAAAGAATTTTGATGAGAACTAAAGTGTATAGGGTGAAAAAATTTAAAATATTGAAGATTAGGTAGGGATAGTATTGTCTTTTACTTGGTCAAAACTGTTTAAAAAATAAGTGCTTAAAAAAAAGTAGCAAAACTCAACTTTTAAAAAACTGATTAAAATTAGATTATAATTTACTATTTAAGTTTTCAGAAACACTTAAATAAACAACTTATAATCTAAAAACTGCTTATAATCAGTTTTGACCAGCTTTTAAGTTTTGAGAAACACCCTCGTAAAATTGATACTATACTTGACATTTTTGTATTCAGGTTGTTATAGAGCCAATACAGGGAAAGAAGGTTGAACATACTGGTGTTAAAATCGAGCTGCTTGGTCAGATAGGTATGCTGAACTTTATTCAAATTCTATCATTCATATATTGTATTTTACTATTTTTATATTTATAAATATATTATTTTATGACATAAGCTGAATGGAGAGAGCAAGAGTAACCAAAGTAGGAAAAGGTTTTCTCCATTGAAAAGTAAGAACATATGAATAAAAAAAGGGCAGCGAGTTGCACAATAAAAAAAATGAGAACATATGAATACAAATATTTAATCATGTTGCCTATCTGCAGGAGAAATCGTTCTGAGAACTAAAAGCTGAACACAGTTTAAAACCTTGAACATTATTGAATCCTTTGGTAATTGCAGTTGAAAATGTAATTCTTGAAAGATTATATAACTATGCTTCAAAGAACCACAAATCTTGTGCACTTTTTCCTTCCTTTTCCTCTTAAAGCCACTAAAATGAGTCAGCAATTAGTCCTGCCCTCTCAATGGAAATCTATTTTATAGCAGTAACAGCAAAAGCATGTTTCACATACTCATGAGGTAGTTGGGATTCCACTACTAGCTGGGATTTAGGTTTAATATACAAACATTAAGTGATAGTGAGATGACTTCATATCTATATCCTAGCATTGTTGCTAACTCATTTAGTCCAAGAAAAGGTCTCTGAACAATGCAAAGTCAATCTTTCACTTAATCCTTCCAGGGAAATAATTATAATCAACTATATTGAGAAACAAAAAGAACTGGTTCTTTCTTTTTGTCAATCAAATTTTTGAAGAAGTGAAAAGTTCAAGTAGACCATTGATCTGTCTAAAAACAAAAGTTGGAAGTAGTTGCCTTCTAAAATTGTAAAAGTAAGATGGGGGGAGAAAGCCTATACAAATGGATTCTCTTTCATAATACATACATATTCAAATAATGGAATATCCCTATTTTGCATCTTTACTTGTTGGAAAGAGAAAAGAAAGGAGGAGATGCATAAGAAATGAAATTCTAAGGGCTTCCCTGTCTTTTTCGTCCCCCACCTATTCCATTGAAGGCTGTGCCTACTCCTAATAACATTATGAACTGAGTAGAAAAGCAAGAGCAACAAACACAGAGGCCTGAGTTGCGAACACAGTAGACAAAAGAGAAAAATTAGCAGCTGAAAACTCTACAACAGGCAGCTTTTGACAGTAAAAAATGTGGAATTGTTTCCCAACTATAGCATTAAGCTTGAACTTAAGGAAGCATTGGCCCTTAGAGTTTATCACAAAGCCTGATGAAACTGACATTACTGGCATTCCTGTGTTGCTGACTCACAGTACATGTAAAGAAAGAATTCAAGTAATTGAATATCCAAAATATGAAGTAGGGGAATTGGAAACTCTAGCATTCCAGATTTCTGATTAAGTTTTTTTTAGTGTTTTATATGTGGTTTGTTTAGGTTTTCTTAGACAAAACTAAGTCTAGAATTACCTGGTTGTTCAAATCTGAATTCTTTAAGGCTCAACTCTAGCCTTTCAATTGTTTAGCAAGCTTATGCACACAGAACGAATATTGATATGAGGGCTTCGTTTTTCTTTGATGTCGAACATGCCAGGAGAGACACTGAGGAATTGCAGCCAAGGCAGATTGCTAACTCTCTTTTGCTACTAGATATGCTTATATAAGCTCATTAAGTGTATTTCTATTGCTGCAGAAAGCTTAGTTGAAACCTTATTGGCCTTGTGTACTTGGGAAATTTAAACATTTTCCAACATTTGCACCCTTTTCTGTTAAGTTACCGTATATGTACCCTTCTAAGACACTAGATCTGTCTTGGTGACTGGAAATAATGCTTGTATTCATAGTAGGAAAGAATGTTAATCCAGGTGCATTCAGAAATTCAAATTCCTTCAGTTAATCTGAATTAAAACTCTTTGCAGTTCGTCTTTTAATGACAAGAATGATGATATATTTGTCATTCATCCATAGGGCCTCTACAAGCCATGGGTAGTATCTAATTCTATAACAAATCAAGTAAATTTTGTGAATAACAATGAACTATCCCATTCAATATTTTCTATCATATCCTTATGTCCCAATTGAGTAGGCTGCTTCTATTTTTGGATTTACTGTTGCTCAAATATGCATTATGCTAGTGATAATAATTCCTTTAATGTAATTAATTTTTCTTTTCTTTTAAATCTGTTGCTCATGGACCATGGCATCCCTTTAACTATACTGTATGCAGAACAAATTGCACACTTTCTCTCTTGTGCATTCATTTTCATGGAGGGTGGGATGGTATTACTTTAACGTGCATGATATGAAGCACAATGACTATATCCTATTGGTTTATTTTGTGAAAGGATAACGGTTTAGACAATGACATATCTATTTCTCTCTTTGCAGAATTGTATTTTGACCGTGGCAACTTCTATGATTTTACATCTCTCGGTGAGTGGATAAGCATGCGTTTCTCCTGAACTGATAATAAATGAAGTGAGATGCATGGTATAATGTATTACCGGGGTTTAGTTTAGTTTAATTGAGTTTTATTATTGTATTACGGACAGGATAATTTGTTCTCTAAATTAAATTTTGCATTTTAGTCTACCAGCACTATAATTTTATCATTCTTTCAATGGCTTTGTCAATGAATTAATAATGGAAAGCTTTTGATTGATGATGAGTTTTAATTCTTGCCATTCATATGCAGTTCGCGAACTTGATATTCCCGGTGAATTATATGAAAGAAAAACGTATCCCTTCGAATTTTCTACTGTTGAAATGCCATATGAGTCTTACAATGGGGTCAATGTGAGGCTTAGGTAGGATATCCTTTTGAATTTTACTTATTTGTTTATCTGATTGAGAGGTTGTGAAGTCTTAATTGATTGAGTTGCCCGATTGTCTTTCTCCCTTAATATTCATTGTAAAAATGATTTTTAGTTTGTGCTGGTGATACATCTGCATGGCAGTACAAATTTCACTTGTGTCTTTATTATTTCCTTTTTCCTTTTCCCTTTTCCTACAGGTTCTTCACATTTGATGTTCATACATTTGGTTGAAACGCAAATCTCTTTATTTGTTTGAGAGGAAACAATTTTCAGAATTTTAATTCACTGAAATAATTTTTTGAGTTGTGCAAAAGATTGCAAAGACAATTATAGACCTGGTCATTTGTTGGGTTGAGCTGATTGGTTAAAGGTTTTTCTTTTTGCCCGTTTTAACTGTCATTACTCCTCAAGATCAGTTCTGCTAGTTAAGCATGGTTTACATGATTCCTTCTGCTCTTATCTTCACTTGTGTATGACCATTTCAATTTTTGTCCTGCTCCAGTTCAAAATTGAGGTTTTCCCTTTGATTTCTTCCATTACTATCTTTGTCTGCTAAACTATATAATGGTCGTTGTGTGCGTTTTCCCTCCACAGAACCAAATACTCAATCTTTAATGGAAATATGCAGGTATATATTGAAAGTGACAATCAGCCGAAACTATGTCAACAACATTGTAGAGTACCAGGATTTTGTGGTAAAGCTTTTTTTGTATCAGCAAGTAACACTTTGAATCATTTTGCTTTTGTAGTTAAATAACCATACATTGGTTTCTTGCTATATTCCCCAGTTTGTTTCATTCTCTTTATTTAAGAATAAGAAAGAGTCGTATCATATAGATGTGTTACAAATTGCATTCAGATATCAGTGAAGCTTGCATAGTTCTGGCTTTTATATGCTTTTTAAAATTTCTAGTATGTGATGTCTTAATAAAAAAAAAAAAAAGAAACCAATCATTCACCGAGGAAGTTGGCAGGACATATATCAGCTGTATATATCAAAACTTGGCAGGACATGTATCAGCTGTATATGTCAAAAGATGTAAAACAAGAAAAAGGATTTGCTCAAGTGGAAGTTGCATATTGACTTTGTGACTTTCATTTTATCTTTTTGTATTACAGTTTGAAAAGGAAAATATTTGATTGGTATTGTCCTTCAATGGATAACATGATAATTTTTAGTCTTAATGGTACTGTGCAATAGATTGACTTTGTTGATTTATTACATTTTGTCACCAGGTACGCAACTATGTTCCACTTCCATCAATCAATAACAGCATTAAGGTGAGGTCGGCATGCCTTTTACTCTGTGATGGTGTGGTTAATACAACCCTTCTCTTTTGCTACTGATTTTCAATTCAAATCCTATTTGCTACTTGATTAGCATGAAGTACCATGCATATGTGAATTATCTCTAATTGTTGTTTAGAAAATATCCCTTGCACTTACCTTTTGTTGGTATATAGAACTGTTTGAAAAAATTCCTCTCGACATTTGTGCAAGGGCAGGTCAATACAAGGATTGCACTTGTATATCTTTGTTTTTCCAATGTCATTTGGTGTTTCCTGATCCATAACAATACCAAGGACTTCATTCTGAAAATTGATCCTGTTTGCTTATCTTGGTGCCTCTTGTAGATGGAAGTTGGAATTGAGGATTGCCTGCATATCGAGTTTGAGTACAATAAAAGCAAGTAAGTGTGACGCTCTTAAATTTTTTACATTATGTGATGAACTAAGCTGGAAGAGAGCTTTACATCCTCTCGTTGATATTAATTTATTCAGGTATCATTTAAAGGATGTCATCATTGGCAAAATATATTTTCTCCTGGTGAGAATTAAGATTAAAAATATGGAGCTGGAGATCAGGCGCCGTGAGTCAACGGGATCAGGGCCTAATACATATGTAGAGACAGAGACTCTTGCAAAATTTGAGTTGATGGATGGTGCTCCTGTCAGAGGTAAGTAATTGCATTTGTATGACAGCTCATATAACTTGATTTTTTTTATTTGGTTCATGACTGTCAGAAAATCTGGGTGACATCTGAGATGTCATTTTTTTTAAAGGATAATAAATCCAGTAACATTTGAACTTTCCGCTGGCCCTTAGTTTTGGAGTCTTGAAATGAAATTTAATTTTATGTAATTGAGTGTTTATATGGATCAATAATTTCCAATCAAGCGCATCTCTTGGTTTCTCTAACACTAATTCTAATTCTAACTCTAATGTGGCAAATAAAATACTAAGTTGGACCAAAAAAAAAGGAGCTCAAATCACATGCTTCTCCTGAGTTGATGAAAAAGGGTTTTTTCCTCCACTTCTCTCCTTTCTCATCTCTATTTTTCCTCCTCTTCTATTCATAAATTTTGGCCAGCCATTTTTGGTGAGAAGAACTGGCTGAATGCACTTGATTACAAACAATTGAAGTTCATAAACTGAAAGTAGAATATAATTCCATTCTCATTGTTCACATTGCACCATACTTTGAAATTGATGCATGTTGAATTTCAATCTTAACTCTCTGTAGTAGCATGTCTTTTTTTTTTTGCATCCAGATTTATGCACAAGTTTTCTTTGTATCCAGAAATGTTGATGTTGGCACCGAGTTTATCAAAGTTCATACGTATATAAGAAAGACATATCATTAAAGATTGAAGAATATATCCCTAGACTGAATCAAAAGAAACAAAAGAAAGAAGCCTCGAAAAAATGAAAAAGGCAGAAAAGCCCCCCTAGGTAATAGGTTCATGACAAAATCAAGAAAATCTCCTTCTCTCACAGGCAGTTACACAGCAATTACTGATTTTTTAAAATACCTCGGTATCCTCTCTAAAACTGTACAAATAAACATAATTCCAAAATACTCTGGCTTTTTCTTCCACCAAAACGCCTCTATCTTAAACTCTCGAAATCCTACTTAGATATACTTAGCTTTCCTTGAAGGGCCTAAGGTTGATTTCAGATAGCCCAAGTCCTCATATTGTAAAAACTAGCGAGAATGAGATTAACTATGTTTGTAGCACATGACATATCAACCAGGAGGTAAAGCTTTGTCATCACTTTCTGTGACAAGCTAATAGTATTTACCCTTGGAGAATTAAATATGAAACAAAAATAAAAAGCCAGACCCTAAGCAGTATCTTAACTTCCAAATTTTATGACCTAGGAATAAAGAATGGTCACTAGGGGAAAAAGTATGATGTGAATAGAAATGATTGACAAGAATGTAAAGACTCAAAGACCAGAAGCTCTCATCTTTCCTCAAGAACACCCGAATATAGTTCAAGCAAGCATTGAGGACTATTCCATCATCACTGTTCCATCAAGATTTCATGAAAAAGGAAAAATAATAGAAGATAACGAGAAGCTATTATTTCAATGAGCAAAAAAGTAGTGAAACAAAACATTGTGCATGAGATTCTGTGATGATAAAAGGTTTTTGTGATACTGAGATTTCTTTTTAATATTATGATGGCAGAGTTTCGTTGCCTCTAGAATATGGTGGTTTCCCAAAAATTTGTACTTTTGAATTTCAAACACATGCACACATATGTACATTTATTTGTTCTTTTTTTTACTTGGATGCTGTTTTGTGACACTTCAATTTTATTGTTGGCCTTGATTTTGTTCAGACATCCTGCATCTATCCTTGCCCTTCCTGCCATGCCATACGAAAATGTCAAAATGGTTAATTTTATTTTTGGATATTTCTGATACATAGATTGCATGTGTCTGTCTGGCTATGTTGCTTGAATTGGAGCATTTCTTCTCCTAACTTGTTAATTTTTCACTGGCTCGTTATTGAATTTAATGTACTTGGTTGATGAGAATGAAGCACATTGGTGTTATGTTGCACTCTTTCCAATGGGGTAACACATGAATTTAATTCTAAACCTTTTTCTTTTCTACTCCCAACTTAAATAAATGACTAGTAGATGCTGAATCAGTTCTACTGCTTTCAACGATAAAATGAAATGTTATGTTTTTAGCAAAAATGTGTAAGTGTAGCTAATAATACCTCAATCATTAGCTTAAAAGTGTGAGTGAGAACACCTGCAGGTGTCTAGCAACATGCCAGTTAAAATAAATGTCCACTAAGGAATCCTGCTTGGGAAAATTATACTTCTTTTTTGCCTCTTATGCAGCTGGTTCTTTTTTATTTTTTCTTTTTTTCAGCATCTAAATGTACGCTAGCTGATTGTGGCATCATTGGTGGCAGTTCAGTTGGTTTATTTGATATACAATAATACAGAAAATGTTACAAAATTGTTATGTGATTGTGTTACTTTTGCTTGTCTGTGCTGTGGAGTGGTCTGTCGATAGGAATTATCATACTAATGCAATTTATGGTTTCCAATCAGGAGAATCAATTCCAATCAGACTGTTTCTAAGTCCATATGAACTGACACCTACTTATCGCAACATCAACAACAAATTCAGTGTGAAGTACTACTTGAATCTTGTTCTAGTTGATGAAGAAGATAGACGGTATTTTAAGCAGCAAGAAATCACAGTCTATAGGCTTATTGAAAATTCCTGATCATTTGTGATGAGGGGCTGAGACTACCACGAGAAAACAAAAGCATCTGCATGTTCGCAATGTCATTCGGAGTCATCGTTTGCTTTCTTGAACGACTAAAGCATGGATTCATAAAGATATTTTGTGTTGTGCCAAACAGAGATAAAAAACTTGGAAGTGATGGAAGCCAGTTCATGTTTTATGTTCGGTAACACCTCGTTTTTTTTTTTATCAATATGGTTCATTTTTTTTTGTTCATTCACTTTAACACTTTCTTTTGATTGGTTGATTGACTGTTTGAAATTTGGTAAAAAGGATCAGATATAGTCAGTTTTGTTTCGCTTCTCTTGTGCCTTCAATTGTTATTGAGAAATTGTTCTTAAAATGGAATGTTAATGTATTGATTTTCTTTTTCATAAATTGGCAGTGGCAACGTTGGTTTCTGGCTTTCTGCCATTTATATTATCTTGCAAAAACGCTATGGAATTTGAGAAATCTGATCCTTTTCCATAGATTATATATATATATATATATATATATAAATTTTCACTTCTTCTGGCGTCACATTAAGTAAAATAAATCGATATTACCAATATTAGGACATTTGTATAATCATGTTTGGTCTATCTTTATTAGCTATTTAAAAATAAGCATTTTATGTAAATGTTGCAGAGATATGTTATGTTTACGTTGTCTCTCAGTCTTTATATGTTGTGTTTTAGTTTTTATATATAAATAAATAATATAATTATAAATCAAAATAAACTAAATATAATTAAAAATATATATATTTTAATTCATGAAATATAAATTGATAAGAATAGAAAAAAAATTATAAAAGAAAAAGTTTACTTTAAAATGTTTTGTTGAATGTGTAAAAGGTAATATAGTTCAAGAAAAGAAAATTAACATTACAGTTAAACAATGTCAGAATTTTAAAAAAAAAATTACAAACACAAAAAGAAGAAGTATAATCTTATATTCCTCTCAAAGATACAACTGAATCATTATAATTGTAACTTCATACTCATATATTTTTCTAGTTAAATATGAGACTATCAAATAGGAAGAACATAGGAGGAGGAGGTTAAAAGTGGAAAAAAAAACAATATTTAAAAAAAAAAAAAACTCAAAAAGTAGTCATTCATGTAATTTTCTCTTTTTTAAATTTTATTATAGATTTTCGAAAGTGTTGCATGAATGATACACTTTGTTTCAATTTCATTTCGGAAAAAATCAATTTGACCTGTAAAATTATTAATATATTAGTTTTTGTAGTTGATGTGTATTATTGAGGTGGATAAAAAAAAAGATGTTAATTGAAAAAAGATATATAAACTTTATAATTTTTTATTTTCATCATAAAATTTTCAAAATATCAAAAAAGTATATGAACTTAATTTGCATTTCATTTTAAATTTTTCATATGTACCAAAAAAAACTTATTTTAACTTATAAAATGTTGTTTTATGAATTATTTGAATTGAAAATATTGCTAGCATATTATATTTTTGTGGAAATAACATCCAAGTTGAGATAAAAAAAATAAAAATTTTTTATTCTTTTTAACTAATGTGATATGAAATTTTTCTTTAATATAAATAAATTCTCTTTAAAAATAAATTTTGATTATAATTTTTTAAAATTATTGAAATCAAATTTGAGTGTACTTTTTCTTATGTAATTGGTATTTTATTTTTAGGCCATTTTGAATGTGATTTTAATGGTAGGTCATTGAAAAGTTATTTTGAGTTAATTTTATGCTAATGGAAATGAATTGTGCTTTTATTTAATGACATTGACGATGGTGGTGGAGACAAATGCATTGACGATGCTAAGGAGCAAGGGTCATGATTTTTCATATTATGATGTCATTATTATATATTGTAAAAAATAAAAAATATATATGAGGTTGTGAGATCCATTGTGTGAAGCAATCAATGAATACAATGGCTTACTTCTTTAAAATGGACACCGTTCAGAAACCACTGGCTATAGTTTAGAAATCATTTGTTTCCAGTTAGAAATAACCTATTTTAGTTTCTAAACCGTCGGTTCTAATTTAAAAAATTATTTAATCTAAACCGAACCTCTTATAAAATGATTTAAAATTTTTTTTGTTACGATTTGGATTTAATTTGAAGGTAATTCGAGAGATAATTTAAGACGGGAGCTCAAATGGATAGTTCAAAAACAATTTACGATGTTTCAAAACAGTTTAATATAATTTAGGAGGTCGTTTATACGTTACTTTAACTAAAAAGTTAGAAAAAAATTATTTTAAATTATGATTAGGAAAAAATAAAAATATTGAGATTAATTTACTAAATAATAATAAAAATAATATATAAAAAACTTAATTTTTAGGCTTTAAAGAGAAATTAACGATCATATTTTTTTACTTTATATTTATATAATTGTTGAGTATTATTATCATCATAATTTTTTCAATTATATTTTTTTATGTCAATTGGTTTAGAATATTTATTAAATGTACTATTTTATTTTTTGATTTAAAATTTTAGTCTTGACTATTTATCAATTTTTTAAAAATCATAATGTACTAAAATTTGAAATAAAAAATAATAATACATGAAATAAAAAATTAAAAATATTAAATATTAAAAAAATAAAAATAAATCTTGAATATAAAATAAAATAAAACGATTAAAATTTTAATATAGAAAATATTTAAAAAATGAGAATGTAGATCTTAAAAAATATTAGAGAGTAAATAAAAAAATATAGATTGCAGAGAATATTAAAAATTTTAATGTATATGTAGATTAGAGAATAAAGAGAAAAATAAGAGATTAAAATATAAAAATATGAAAAAATTTGAAATATATGTAGCGTTTATAGGGCTAATAAAAAATTTAAAATTAAAAAAGAAAAAAATAAATAAAATAAGTTTAATAATTTAAATAAAATATATTAATTTAACAATTTAAACTAATAATTTCAAGTTGTGAAAACTGCCAATTCAACAGTTTTTAAAAATCATAAACTTAAATCAAGTTATGAATCAATGGTTTAGTCACTATTCCCATTTTAACCGGCTCTCATTTTAATTTTAGCTTGTTCACTTACGATTTTAAATTGGGCCGCGGCCATTTACGCTAGTAAAGGCTGTTGGTCCATGTCATGTTGCAAGGAATTGCTTGAAACTATTTCTCTTGGGATTTGTTTTTTGTAAAACTGATTAATTGATAGAAAATATAAAAAATTATAAAATTTAACCGATTTTTAAAATATTTTTTAATTTATCAAAATTTTATGATTAGTTTATGAATTTATTAAATTTATATAATTTATTATAAATTTATTAAGAATTTATCATATACATAATAATTTTTATAAATTTATTATAAATTTATATATTTTTATTCAATAGAACATAAAAAAGTATTACAAAATTTGATAAAGAATATAATTTCAGACATTTATAAAATTATTTTAGACATTTACAAAATTACCTAAAAATATAAATTTTATTTTAAAATATTATATAAAATAAAAATATTTATATTTTTAGAAAAAATTAGAGTAAAATTTTAAAAATATTATGCTCCTCACTTAAATAATTTTTTTTAAAAAATATATTTTCTCCCACTCTAATCAATATTTTATTTTATTTTTTTCAAACTTCACTATTAAATAAAATATTCTAATAAAATAATAAAAATTAATATTTTAATTTTTTCAGCATATAAAATTAATTATTTTTTATAAAAAACTTTAATTTTAATCACAAAAAAATATCACTCTCAAAAAATAAAATAAAAAATATATTAATCGAAATTATTAAACTTATTTTTAAAAAAAAATTTTAATATTATAAGTAAAAAATTTTAAAAATGGTAATTTTATTATGTAAATGTTATGTAAATGTTTGATGGATATTGTGTAGTAAATTTTTGATAGATGTAAATATTTGATAAATATTATATATATGTTATATATTTATTTATATATGTCATATGCATTTTATGTAAATATTATGATGATGTTATGTGCATGATGTATGCAAATAAAATTAAAAAAAATTAAAATTAAAATTAAAAAATATTAAAAATATCATATAATATTTTACAGATGTTTAACCGATATGATAGATGTTTAGTAACTATTTATATATATATTATTATTTTTATTATTTAATTATTTTTATATATGTTATGTATATATTATATTATATATTTATATTTATATGTATATTGAGAGTATGACTCAAAATTTTTTTTAAAAATAAATAAATATGAATAAATATAAAAATGAAATTAAAAATTAAAAATCAAAGATTTTAAAAAGAAATTTTAAAAGAAAAAAAAAACACGCACACACCTCGCAGTCGCCAAAATGCCATAATTTTGAAAATCCGCCACGGAAATTACGCAAATAATGTGTTCCCTCACATAATTTTCTCTTGAGATATTTACACAAGTTTTTTCAACTTGCGTTTTTCAATAATACTATCACGCTATTTTTATTTTCATTTGTACGCAAAACACGTTTCTTTTTTTTTTTTTTTCCAGCTTTAGTTTTTTTTTACTAATTTATTTTATTTATATTTTTTTATTTAAAATTTTTTTAATATCATATTTTTAATATACACATTATATATATATATAATATACAAAATACAAACTCAATTATACAAACTATATCTACAACACATTTACAATACATTTATATAATATTTTTAATAATTTAATTAATTTTATTTTTTAACTTTTTATTTATATTTATACAACATTCACGCAATATTTACAATATTCAATAATTTTTATATAAAATGCACATAACTTAAATAACAAAAAATAACATACACAGTATATCTACTACACATCCATGTAACGAAATTGTATATATATTTTTTATTTTTTTTGTGTATAATATATAAATTTTATTTAAAAATAAATTTAATAATTTTTATTAATATATTTTTATATTTTTATAATTAAAATTAAAATTATCTTTGATAAAAATATATGATTTTTATATAATAAAAAATAATTTAAAATATTAATTTTTATTATTTTATTATTATATTTTTATTTAATAGTTATGATTAAAAAAAAGATAAAAATTACAATAAAATATTAATTATGGCGAGAAAAAATATATTTAAAAAAAATTATTTTAATGAATAATAAAATATTTTTAATATTTTACTCAAAATTCTTTATACAAATATAAATATTTTTAAAATAAAAATTATTATTTTTAGATAGTTATATAAATGTTGCTTTTCTCTTTCTATTTCAATGTGATAGGGAGCATAATAATTACTTGAATTCAATTTTTCTAATTTCAAAAAATAAAAAAGGGTGCTTCGAGTGTTGAATTGATAAGTTTTAATTCCTAAAGTCAACTATTAAGCTCAAGCTGAACATTAAAAAATGAATACATATCATAAAATATAGAATTTCTGATTGGAAAAACAATCATATATATTTATAAGAATTATTATAAAAATGTTTCTGAAGGGAGAATGAAACTAGTAGCTCCATATAATTTAATATAGCTATAGCTGAGTTTACAGTAAAGTTATTAGGCATGAGCATCTTAATAAGTGGAAATTAAAGAGGGAAAACTCCCAACTCAGTCCAAGTTAAACAATCTTAGTTCAAATGAAACTTAATTCAACAATAAAAAAAAAGAATTAAATCTCAACTTTATAACAACTATCAATAACCCCTATTTTTTAATCTACTAATTATCTCATATAATGACTTAACTAGACCGGGTGCACATATATCCGGTCAAAAAAATTACTTGATTTTTTTATTATCAATCTTTTAGTGATTGTTTATCGGCGGGTGCACAAACACCTAGTCTTCTAAGTAAGAATTTTTCATTATCTCATTTATAAAGAGAAGATTATTTGAAAATGCTGACACTATACCAAAACTTTTAAAGTAGCCGCTATTCTATCAAAAATCAATACATTTTATCCTGCAAATTTCCAACTCGACTATCAGATTTGTAATATAACAATCCTTGTGTATAACCAGTTCAGTTCCATGCATGGAAGCGAAACACACCATACAATATGGTCTACCCTGATAAGTAACAACTTCCACACCCAATAGCAGAATTAAGCAACAAACTTCAACTGACCTGCCTTTCCATTGTGCAGTTGATTTTTTTTATTTCGATGTTACTTCAGTTGTCACTTCTTTGTTAGAAGACATAAGTTGGGTAAAAATTGATCTCAAAACTGATTTTTTTATAACTTTCTCCTCCTCATCCTGCTCATTCAGTTGTAAGAGTTGGCTTGTGCACACTGCCAACCTGTTCTACAATCTCAGGAACATTATGAAAAAACACATCTTTGAGTACCTGAAAAAATATAGCAAATTTGCTTTCAGGTAAACGAATATATGTAATAATAAAATAAACTTATAGAGAAACCATTAACAATGTCCATGTAAGCACATGATATGGTAAGAATAAGATCAGTTGGAAAAGAAAAATTCGCATCTCCATAAAGCAAACCCTGTGGTAGAAACCCTTTTAAGAAATAAGGATTTGTTATGTATCAAATACCAAAAGAGAAAAAATAACGCAACTACCTACCAACAAAAGACCTGAAAATGTTATCTCAATGTTATATAATTGTTAACTCCCTGAAAGATGCGACTTGATTTCTCATCATCCACTTCCACATAACATATTCCCAATTCAAATTCCAATTTCTCCGTAACAATTAATCATACTAGTATTCTGCTAGCTACACTCAAAGCTATCCATTTGAAAGTGCATGAATCAAACTCAAATGATACTTTTCATAAACCTGTATTTCCCATGTTCTCGAGTAAATAATTAAGTATTGTGGCATCAATAAAGTATTTGCATGAGAAGAAATACTGAATAGCATCAGAAAATTAACTTAAATAAATAAATATGTACCTCCTCTTTCAACTGACGCAACGTTGCATATGTTACACCACACATGGATATGGACTGTGGGACTCAGGGGATCAATCCCCCGCGTCTATTAGAAGAAAAAGCCATCACGCACTTGTTACAAAGATGAGTACAGAAGACAGCGAGATCCAAGAACTGAGGGGAAAAAAAGCTCAGTTAAATCAAAATTTACTCACCACTATACCATTATTTCTTTATCTCCAGCGGAATAGCAATTTAACTGGAAGCAAGTTAAAAAGGAAAATAGGGATCAGTTTCAATCTTCAGTTTGATCCTCCAATCCTCTGTACATGAATACAGGACTGAGTAATTTTTCTTCAAAGATAATTTAGAAAGCCACCTGCCTACCAGGCGAAGACATCCAGTCATATATTCTGAATTATTTTATCATTATACAAATTTGGTAGCTGAAGGCAGTATAAAATAAGCCATTTAGTTATGTTTGGCTCCAGCAACAGCTACAATAGAATAGCAACTTCACACATCTATCTCAGACTATGAAGAAACCAGGATACTGGCTGAAAACAATCAACTGAAACAATGATAGGACAGTAATTTTAATATCAAATGAGGGGCCACAAGGAGATTAATATATAAGCAGAACAGAAAAATTAAAGACCAAACAAGAATTTATATTCACGACATCAAATCAAATAAAATCCAGCCAAAGCTGAAAATTGATAAGATCCTACAAAATCAAAATAGGAGACACACTGTATGAATGTAATGAACCTAGGGCACAAAAGAGGCAAATAATTGCATAACCGGACAGAGGTATTGCAAGACAGAGGATAAAAAAGGGGGCAATTTAGCAGGTTGTCATCAAAATCAGAATCTGAATTCATGTTTACATCCTTCTGGCTATTTTAAAGGACAAACTATATATAGGTATGTTTCTAAGAGCATGGCATTTTTGACAATTATATGCAACACGTCATCGAAATGCCTGCTGGAAGACAATGACCAAGTGGAAACTAACATAGATCTAAATGAATGTAAACAAGCCGCTATAAAAGAAAAACCGCTATGTGAAAAGAATCCCATCTGATCAGGCTGCAAGGTTCTGTGTCAAACCAAGGTTAACAACAGGACTCTTGTACCCATGAATTACCATAGATTGTCTGTGAGTAATGAAAAAAATTTTTTTTTAAAAAAATTTATTCAGTCCCAACATTTTATGCGTTAAATCACTCAATCGATCATATAATCTCTCCTAACATTACATGTGAGGGTGATATCATATCCAATGCCACTATGAACAGCAACAATAATAAGTTACATGTCAGTCCTATCTTACAATTGATTGCTGAAACTGCACAGAAAGAATGAGATATCCATGTAATCAATCAATTTCAAGCATCTAATTTTTTTTTCTTGCAAAAATTTGTAGAATTCTGAATGTTTTAACATGTCGTGACCATTACCCATTACATGAGTAGTTTGGTGTGATAAGTTGGATCAAACCCTTTCCTGAACATCTCATCCACCCATCTCCTAGCCTCATCTGTTCTTCCATACTTGAAAAGGCTATGTACTAAGATGTCATAAGTCCATCGATTAGGTTCATAACCTTCTGGCATAGTCTCTCAAACAACTCGACAGCATCTTCTACATTACTCATGCTTATTCTTCTCAACAGCATATTGTAAGTGTAGATGTCTACTGGGAAACATTGTTCAATCACTTCTTCCAAGCTGTCAATTTTTTGGCTCACTCTAAGACTGCCAGAAAAGGCACCAATCAGCTGGCCAAGGACTGAAAGCTTGGAAGAAGTCTCATTCTGCACCACCCTTGCTCGAAGCCAAGCATAAAACAAATCTTCACCTTTCAAAGAATGAAATAGAAGTGTGTTACCTATGAATGATGTAACATGGCGCCCGACTTTCTCTAAGTCATGAACAAGGTGGATCACCAGATCATATTGTCCATGTGAGCAGAGAAAAAGTATAAGAACCTCATAACATTCAGTGCTAGGAACCATTCCATTACTTCGCATTTCCCGCAAAAAAGACAAAGCATGATCCACTTTGTTGACTTTGCAAAGACCAGCAATCATGGTATTGTATAGCTTTCTGCCAATCTTTCTTATCTGCCGCAAAGCATCAAAGAAATTTAGAGCGTCAGATATTCTCTCGTTTTTTAAATAACTCTGCAACATAAGAATGTAAGTACTAAGATTAGGCTTGATCCCACTTCTGTGCATCATCTCAAATACTTCTCTTGCTAGTTCAGGCTTCTTTGCATGCCCAGCTCCATCAATGAAAAAGTTATAAATCTGACAGCTTGATTCATAACGAGATAGTTGTATCTCCAACAATTTGAGAAATTGAAGTTCTGGGTTTTCCATTTCACATAAACTCTGAATAACTGCTCTGAACAAATTCCGAGTAGCCTTATGACCCTTATCTTGCATTTCCATAAGAAGACTAGAAGCAATATCTCCTTTGTTCAATTTACTAAACCCACGAATCAAGTTTGAGTGTTCTGTGTAGAAACTCTATTGATTCTGTTAAATTCCCCATGCATCAAGTAACCCTCTACTACCCTCCTAGTCCTGCATAGAGCTGAAATACACTTATCATATATGAAATTACTTGGCAAGAAATTCCGCTCTAGAGCAACAAAAATCAGCTCTTTCATCATATCAAGCTTTCCTTCTCTACACAAAGCATTGGCAAGTGTGGAAAACGTTATACGACCAGGGAAATAACCTTTCTCAGTAGAATTCCTCAACACACTGTAAGCTTCATCAATGCTTCCTTGTGCACATAGATAATTAATGAGATAATTACACGTCATGGTATTGGGTGAAAGCATAAACTCTGATTTGCTATTGTACAAGTCAAGCGCAACATCCACCATTCCAGCCTTGCAAAAGAAACACAATGCAGCATTCATAGTGACCCTATCAGGAGAAATCCCGTTTTCTATCATCTCAATGAGCAAATCACATACTTCTGTCAGACGATTCTCTTTTAATAGCCTGCAAATCAATACATTATACCGACAAACCTCTGGAACATAGCCTTCTAATGACCTTTCACGCTGCAAAAACTCCAAAGCCCAATCAACCTTACCAGTTTGAACAAGATTCCTAAGCCACACACCATAAGCAGGCTCCATATGCACCATCCCCAATTCCCTTAACTCCTCAATCAACTGCCCTCCTTTATCAAATTGACCTTTTTGACAAAGTGCATCCACAAGAATCCCCACTACAGCCCCAAGGCCATATCCATTGCTTTCTTGGATTGCCCGGTGCAAGTATAACTCAGCCTCAACCAACATTTTTTGCTTACAGTAACTTTTAACTACTAAAGAATGAGTAACATAATTCTGGAAACCCCTACAAGAAATCTGCTTGACAATATCATCAACAGAATAAAAACAATTCTCCTCTATTAAAGAATTGAGAAGCACATGATAAGTTAAGTCATCCAAGTCAAGACCCTGAAATCGTATTCTGCCAAACAGTTGGAGTGCAACCATTGGCTTCCCAGCCAGAGCATAACCAATGACCAAAGTGGTATAAAATCCATGCCCAAGCTTAGTATTAAGAAACTTAAGCCTCATATAATTATCAAGAAAATCGAGCTGCACAGGCATAAGCTTAGCTTTTGATGGAATTTTGAAAATGGCATGGAAAGTAGCACGAGTGTGTTGAAACCCAGGTTGGCGACCAGTCCAATCAAAGAATTTAATACAAGAAAGAATATCATTCCTACCATTACCATAGTAAAGAACCTCAAGAACTAATGATTCATTAAGTGGGAAACACAATTGGGAAAGAGCCCCTTCATCAACCTCATCTTGACTAGTTAGAATATCAAAAATCAGACCAAAGAATCCATTGTTTCCACGCTTGAACCATGCTTTAAAGGATTGAACAACGTCCTTAACATTAAACTTAGGGTTATAACAAAATTGTTGAATTGGAATAACTCGGGCTGTCGAATAGTAACAAAAGCGATCAAAACAAGGAGAAGGAGGAGAAGGGGGAGTAAGTAGAGAACAGGAAGAAGAAGACAAGATAATTATAGTGTTATTGAAGAGAAGCTGTGAAGAGAGTAAAGCCCTCTTTGATTTGCTTGCTTGTTTGATGGGTAGCATCAGGTTTTGCTGCTGCTACTATTACGCTTCCAATAACAGAAAAGACGATCATAAACACCACCCTTGTTTTCTTCAAGCAACAATCACAAGCCTGCAAAAATAATAAATTTAAAAGAAAATCAACAAGAATTCATAGATTATACAACATCGACAACGGCAGATTAAAAAAAACCCAAAAGAATTTGGAAAAATAAGAATTTTAAAATGGAATTGTACCTGAAATTCTGAAACTTATGAGTTGATTTGGGTAATGGTGAGTTGGTGTCATGGTGCGGATCTATGAAATAGATAAAAAGAAGGGAAGGAGAACAGAGGATGAAAGTAAGCAGACAAGGGTTGCTGCTTAATGATTTTTGGCTTTCATATCGGTTCGGCTACTAATTAAAAAAAATAAAATAAAAAAATTTAAGATTAATCTTCTGATTTTGAATTATTTATATGATTATAATTTTTAATTGATTTTTAATTTAAAAAGCTTACTTAAACTTAACATTTCTTTGACAAAAAATTATTTTGATATCTCAACTTTTCAATTTTTTATTAATATTTCAACTTGAAATAATACTGAATTATTTTAATTTTTATGAGTATTTCAACTTTAATGAATATTAAATTATTTCAATTATGACTGAAATAATAATAAATATCAAATGAAATTAAATTAAAATTAAGACACTAAACTAAACTGATTAAAAAATTGAAACAACAAAATATAACATATATATTAATTTTTTCTAAAATACATAAAATCTTCACTTGCAAATTGCAAAAACCTATGGAAAAAATTATATATTTCCATAGAAAATTATATAATCATCCGCTATAAACGATAAATAGGAAAGTATCTATAATTATTTAATTTGTGCCAAAAAAATATAAATTTTTAACCTTTTATTATTTATATGCCAAAAAATTATAAAATTTTTGATCTTTTAATATTCATATGCCATAAATAAATAAGGTTCCTCATTTGAAAAAGTTATTCTCAGAAGTTCCCCATTAACTATTTTACTTTAAACCACAAAATGATGGAAGATGAATTTCGGTAAAATAGAAGAAAGAAACAAGCACATCAGTAGTAAGATCAATTTCCAAACTTTCTGTTCCTCAAAACTTTATCAACTTGGTCAAAAGATAAGTGTAAAATTCCAAAAGGGTGCAAGCATTTTGTTTGATTTTTGTCATTTGACATGACTACTTGCAAATGGTATACCTCATCCCTACACATTTTTAACAACCTAAGAGTCTCTCTAATACAGGGGAAAAAGGCTTCAGGGCGAGCACAGAATGGTTGAAAAACTAAGAACAGCGCTCGCATATCAGCTTCAAGCTGATTAATCCCCCAGCTGGAGAATTGGATTTCACCTGTTGAAATGCTGCTTGAAATGTATCGGTCAAGCCCGTCAGCGACACTCCTCCATAAATCCAAAAAGTCTTTGGAATTAAGACTTGACTTGAGAATGTTAAGCTGACTTTTAATGGCATCCAGTGCTTGGACGATATCGGTAGATACAGCTACATCAATGGCTGCAGGAGGAACTTCAGTTGAAGTAAAATTTTCTTGTCCTTGCTCAAAATATCTTTTTGTTCGCAGATATTCCCAGGAAAGTTCTTCAAATTGATGAAGTAGAGCAGCAATTATGTCCATAAGCCAATTAGTCTCGAGGTCTGACAGACTTTTAACTTCTTCCCCAAAGAAACTATTATTATAAAGACCATCAGCATTTCCATTAATTTCTAAATCCCTCTCAGCAATTCTCATCTCCAAGAAGTTTACATCATCACTCCACTCTTGCAGCTTAGATTCAACATATCTGGCAGCATTGATTGATCCACACACTTTGATTAAGGCATCATCTGGATTATCCAGAAGGTACTTGATATTCTTGCATCGGAAAGCCAATACATTAAGAAAATGCCAGATAAATCTTCCTGCAGTTGATCTAATAAATTGAATCCGTGGAAGAACAGCAGGCAGAGTTCTGCATCTTTCAATCAATTCCCAAGCATTTTTAAGTGCAGATTCTGTTACTAATGGAGCTTTGTAGTCTTCCCTAGTGGCAAATAAAAATTGTTCAGATCCTCCACTGATTTGAAAGTCATTACGAGATATCTCATTAACCGACCAAGCTCTCTCATCTTTGAGTTCAGATTTGAGTTTCTTCCAGGCAACCTTGAGCTCTACTTTAGCCCAAATCTTGAGCCAGTCCGGCCTATCACAAAATATCATTAATACTGATAAACCTCTAGACTCGTGCCTTTCAGACTCCTCTGAGAAATGAATTTCTGAACTTACAAGTGATTGCATCTGTTTATCAAAAGCAATGGCATGATCTATCAAATGAAGCCATGAAGATATAACTTCTGATTTCATGTGTTTCTCCTTGTATCTTTCAGCAAGAGCAGAAATAACAGCTTTTTCTAAAAACCCAGATAGCATCTGGACCATTGCTGAAACCCAAGCTTCTCTAGCACTGGCACTCACCAATCTTGCTCTGTCAATCAAGGGTTGCAAAACATCATCGACTGCCACAACAAAGTCTCTTGTAATCTTATACACGAGGGCAAACATGAACTCAGGCTGTTCAACCCATTTAAAGAAGTGGTGTTCCATTCGTGATGCAACAGGAGAAACCAGTTCATCAATGGCCCAAAGCTTCATGTAGCACTCCTGCCGTCCAAAAATGTTATGTTGCCTATCTTCTCTCCGTGCCTGCAGACGCTGCAAAGCACAAAGACCTAGAAAACTATGTGAATAATACCTTCTTTTGTCTCCTTCCATCAAAAGAAGGGGATTCGGAAGGCTGGCAGCTTCTCCACTATCAGCTCTTGATGTCAAAAGTTTAGGTGGCCATCCCAAAGAACCAAGAAGAGCACGGTGATCAGCAAGAATTTGAGGCCGAACAAAGGCTAAAATTTTATCTACTCTGGCATCGACAGATTCCAAAACATGAGACCATTGAGAATGAAATTTCACAACCTCAACCAATATATCCTCAACGTGGTCCATTACTTCTATGGCACTAAGTAGTCTCTCTTGCTTTGGCCCAAAATCCTGCATTATAAAGCATATATTCATATTACGTTTATCTTAATAAACCCAATAGACATGATGGAATTAACAGGGAAAAGTAGCAACACAGTCTAACCATTGAAATCAGTGAAGTTAAAAGTTTTGATGAAAACAAACTCCTGGCATGGTGATCTCCAATATAGTATACTCCATCCTCAAGATCTCCAACCAAAGTTTCCAACTGTATGGCAGTATCTGAAATAATTAATGCGCAAGATCAATTGGAATCCTGTTGAGCCAAGCGAAATAATGATAACAATAAATGAAGTCCATACTGGCACAATATATCAATACGGACAGGGCAGGGGTTATAAAAGTTAATCATTAAATTATGAATTATCATCATGCACTAAAATATCATAAAATACCAAGGAAACTCCTAGTGCACAAAACTCCCTACTTTGCAAGGATTTGAGGGAGGGGGTCCCTAGTACATAGCACCGCTTTGTTTTTTGCAGACAGCTGATTTTCACCACTTAAATCCCAGTGACAAAGAAGCAACCCATAAATTCACTATCAGCTGTTATGGATGATTGAGTACAAGTAAACATAGAGACACGCGGTAAATGGATATGCATAATTATAATTTCAAATTCAGAGACAAAAGTAAGAGTATGAAATTCACACAGTTTTAACAATAAAGAAGAATATATTTAAGAGGCAGGGAAATAAGAATATCTCACATCTTCAAAAGAGCAAGATTGGTTACGGAACTCTCATAAAACAATCAAGGGTAAGTTAAATCAAGATCATTGTAATGCTTCAGGAAAAAAATTGCAAATATCGTTAAAATTTGATGAGAGGTTGGAAAGCCACACAAAATAAGACTGCTTTAACTACATCAGCAAACTCGAGCAATAAAATTTCAACTGTGAGAATTAAAATTAATTAATACTCTAAACAACCATAATGCAATGGAATGAAATCATTCAATATATTCAGTACAATATTTTCTTTGACTAAAATTTATAGGTGAAACCCATTGCAATTGGATAGTTTGATGAATAACTGAAGACAATAGAAAATTTCGAAACTTACCCACATATTTACGAATATTTTCAATTTGTTTCAAGCATTTTGCAAGTTGAGGCAGCTCCTTACCCAGAATTTGCTGAATTTTCTTTGAACAAATCCCATCTACCAAAAAAAAAAGAGAGAGAGATAAAACAACGATTAGTTTATTAATTTGAAGTTTTGAACGACTTCAACAATATCAAACACATAATAAGATAAAAAGAGAATTACTAACATTGGGAGGTGCGTAGACTGAGATTCTCCAACTTTAAATTCAGATTGGTAAGCGATGATTTGGCTTCAAAGGATCGAGAAATCCATGAAACGGTGCGTTTTGTCAGATTTCTCTGCAAGTTCTGGTAATTGGCTTCGAAATCGGTGAAGCCTTTTGTTAAATCGGTTAGGAGAAGTAGAGCTCTGGTGCGAAGATCTTCATGGGTTCGCAAATGTTGATCCAGAAACTCTATTTGCCCTGATGAGAGCTCACTCCGCCTTGGCAGAACTCGGAAAGGCGGTGGTGCTGGTGGCGGTGGCGCTGGCGGTGGTTCCATGGGTACCAATGCAACTGAAAATAGTATTTACATGGCAATCGATATTGCAAGAAAGCTCACAGTCTCTTACAGAGTTTAGAGTTTAGACACCAATTTTTCAGTAACTTCCTTTACATAGATTTAAAAAATAAAATAAAACATTTTTTTATCAATTAAAATATATAAAAATAAAAACAGTTTATTCTATATGTTTTAAATTTTATAAAAAAAATTAGTCTATAAAATTTTCAACACAATATCTATAATTTTTAAAGAATAGTGTTTAGTAAAATTGATAATTAAATATTTAAAATCTAAAATTTTTATTTTTATTGTAGAATAATTGAGGTGTTGAATTTTTTTAACTATAAAAAATTTTAAATTTTAAATTATGATATTATTAAAATTTGATAATTTATTATTTTAAATAAATTTTAATATGGTTATTATTACACTGTATAAATTTAAAAAAATTTAAAGATTTAGATTTATTTTAAGTAAAATTTAATATGATTGATATTTTAAGTTTTTATTTGTTTTGAAAAAAAAAATGGATGAAAAAGAATGAAATAGAAATTTGATTTTTCTTAATTTCTTTGTTTGAATAATAATATAATAAAAAGAAAATCAGAAAAAAATAAATTACTCTTATTTTCTTCAAATTAATTAAAAAAATTTCTCACCTCTTTATATAGAAAAATAAATTAAAAAAATAGAAAAGACATAAATTAAAAAATTATTAATTTATTTTTCATCAATTCAGAGTTATAAGATATAATAGTAAAAATATACTTTATAGATTTTATTTTCTTTATCATATTAATTAGATAATCAAACAATTAACTTTTCTTCATTGTAATTTTACGTTCTTTTCCATTTTTAAGGACCTAATGTAAACATAAACTCAGTGATAAGCAAAATAAATATTATATTTATATTTTTATATATTGAATAAAAAGATAAAACATAATTATTTTCATCTTAATTTATCAGATAAATAATTAAAACTATTATTCGAATATTTATATAAATTAAATTTTTATAGTTTTGATTCAATTCAATATAATTTTAAAATTAAAATAATTTAAAAAATTAAAATTTTAATTTTAAAATTCTTTAAGCCATATTCAATAGCAACAATTAAAAGTGGGTATCAAATAGTTAATCAATCAAAATTTTAATTGATTAATCGAACATATTAATTTAAGATTAATTTGATTAAAAAATTTTAAAAATTTTAATTTTTAATTGATTAACAGTTAATTCAATTTAATTGTTTGGCTCACAGTTAACCAAACAATACAAATTTCTTTTTATTCAAACTATGAAAGCAATATTTAAATATTACTCTTTTTTTATAAAATTAATTCACAAAAATCCGACGTGAATGAAATGATACAAGTCACCAACTCTAGTGTTATTATTATTATTATTATTATTATTATTATTATTATTATTATTATTATTATTATTATTATTGTTGGAAAATAATAAAAATTAAATCTTAAAATTTGTGATGTAGTAAGATTGGCATGTTTAAGGTAAATTAGTTATAAATAAATAAAATAAGTACAAAATAAAAATAATCAGTAAAATAGAGATATTAATATTTAACATGATTCATCATTTTTAATTTGAGCTATGTCCATGAAAAAAATTTCAAATAATTTATTTCATTAATAAATAATATGATTATAAGAGGGAGATTTTTTTAGAAAAATATTTTAGAAGCACAACACTCATTAAAAAAAAGATAAATCTAAAATAGTAGTAAATATTTAAAAAAAAAAAACCTTAATATTTTGTCACTCAAAAAAAATTATTTTACACAAATAATTTTTTTTCTCTCCCTCAAAATTTCTTACTATCTATGTAAAATTTTCTTTCGATTGTTGTATTTAAAACTAAAGGGACAAGGCCTATTTATAGGCCTTCCCACCATATAAAAATGCGCAAGATAACTTTCAATTGAAATTTGCAAGTTGTCTCACCATTTGCAAACTTCCATTGAAATTTGTAAATTTTCGGTGTCTATAATTATTGAAATAAAATTTGGTAGATGGATCCCACCTTTTTTTAATTAATGCTAATGGATCCCATACTTGAGTGGGACATCTATCGCCACCAATCTCCTACGGAAAAAGGTAGAGTTCTAACTGAGATGAATGATGTTCTGACTATCACAGTATAATATATACTTATCTTGTTCAAAACAGTATATTTTGCTTAATTTCTTCTTTGTCATTCTCACTTGAAGGATATTATTTAGAACTTAGCTTAAAATGACCTGCAAATTCGTTTTACCTTACTCATGTTGACCATGTTAAGCACTTTCTTAATATATTTCTCTTGAGATAGCCACAATTTTTTCTCTTCCTATCTCAAATAATCTTCATCCCAAGAATTTGCTTGGTAGATTCTAAATCTTTCATTGCAAAGGATTTGCTAAGCTCTTTCTTTAAAGAACTTATCTTCTCAACATCATGGCAATTTATCAATATATCACCTACATAAAAGCAATAGGATGATAATGAAATTTCTTTATAAACACACAATGATCAACAATTATCTTTGCATATCCATTATATTATTTGTCATGAAAGACTCAAATTTCTTAAACCACTACTTCAAGCTTTTTCTTTCAACCTGTAAATAAGATTCTCTTTGCTTTTATCTTTAAATCTATCTAATTTCTCCATATAAATTTCCTCATCCAAGTCACCATGGAGAAAAGTTGTCTTCATATCAAGTTGTTCTATCTTTAAATTTAAGTTAGCAGTTAAACCAAAATAACTATGATGGAAGACATCTTGGCCACATGTTATTAATTTAGTTTATTGATTTTTTGCAGGTTAGTATTTTAATGTTATGTTAATAATGTTGAATTCTTATTTTTGTTTGTTAAGCAAATATCAAAGGTGGAGAAGAAAGAACAAGAAGAGGTGAGTTTGAATTGGGTTATTTCATTTCTTGAATTGAAAAAAAAATTATTATAGCACTTGCACAATATTGCGAAAGCGCACTGTACAGAGCATTGTCTATGTCATGCGACAGAAGGTGCAACAAAAACTGTGAGTTCGATCTCGATAGCATGAACTCGCTACTCGTGTTGTAGCTTCTGTTGTGATCACGACAGACCCCCAAACAAAAAAAAAAGAAAAAACTAAAGAGAGTTGAAGAAAATTTGTTGCGAGCCTCTATAGCGATCGCGCGGGATCGTGCGATAGTGACAGATGGGATTCCTTTCATTGCCTGAGCAGTAGCATGATAGTACTACTGCAAATTGCGTGTCTGTCGCGATCGCAATGGGACTGGATTTTGAAAAAAATCATTAATAAAACCCTATCAAACCCCTTCTCTCTCCTCCCTTATCTTTTCTTCTTCTTCTTCTTCTTCTTCTTCTCTCTCAATTCCAATGTATCTCCCCAATTCCCTAACTATACACCTCACAAATCTACTCAAACCTTTCTAAAATCCACTCAATTTCTTCCTTAATCCAATAAATCCTTGCCAAACCTACTTTATCCACTATTCAAATCGTCCAACAATGCCTTCAAGATTGAAAAGTATTGCAAAAAAATCAACATCAAGGAAAGGCAAGGAGAATGTTTCAAGTTCTTGAAGGGATGAGGTAGATATATCTTCTCTTTTTGATGCTTCTTTTCTCATTTATAATCAAGAAGAAGATAAGAAATTTCTCTTCCTATGTATGAGAAATATAACTCCTTGTAGATATTTTAGCCATGGTATTTTTGAGCATTTGGGTATTGATGATAGAATGAAATAATTATTTGATAGATTAGGTTGGGAGATATTAGTCTAAAAGAGATACGACACTTATAAGGAACTCAATCTTGAATTCTTTATAACTCTTAAAAATGTCAAAATCTAAAGATAAGAATTTAGAGTGTAGAATATTTGGTGTGGATTATGTAATTAATCATGATGTTATGTTTAAAGCTTTTGGCTTGCCTAAAGGAGGTGTTTGTACTCATTCTAAAGAATTTAACATTGATAAATTCGAAAAAACATTAAATGGGTTTGATTTGTTCAACATTAGAAATGCACATAATGGGTTGATTCGTGATTATAGTTTATTGTTATTGCATAAATTTATGTATCATTTTATATTTGGAAATAAAGAGAGTAATAAAGTCCCAGTTCAAGTATTGTTTATGTTATATTGTGCCTATAAGAATAAGAAAGTGTCTACAACATATCATGTTTTTTAAAAATCTAATATTTATTGGTTAACATCCTAAGAGCACCATTGCATTAGGTCATATTGTTACTGAATTGACAGTTTATTTTAATATTTTTAATCTTAATAATACCCCAATGGAGTGCATTAGTAGATAGTCATATTCCTTTGACACATTATGATGTGCGAAAGATTTTGGAGGCAAGTAGTAATTTGAAGGAACCCACAACAAGAAGGTGTTTCAAGAACCTAGTTCAAGGAGGTTCTAGTAGTGCTCTACCTATTGACCAGCCAACAAATGAAGATGAGGTAAATGAGGAAGAAGAAAGTGATGAGGAAGAAGGTGACAATAATGACAATGATGAGCAAGGATGGTGATAGATTTTAAAGTGGCTCAATAAAATGGATGGCACAAATAAGCAAATGAGCTCACAGTTGAACATTATGGAGGCGCAACAGAGGCAATATAGAGATCAATTAGAGTCCATGAGTCAAAGAATTATCATTATAAAAAGGAGTCGGACTTATCACAATTACAAGCTAATGAAGTATATTGAACTTTCAGAGTTATCTGTTCCTTCTCGGACTCCATCACCTCCATCGTCGCTATAATTCAGGAAAGCTTGAATCCTTAATCTTTTTTCTATTATATTTTGTTTTTCTTGTTATTTGTTGTGCTATTATTTTTGTTTGCATATTTTTTATTAGGGACAATAAAAATCTTAAGTGTGGGAGGAGAGTAGTTAGTTTAATTTATTTTGCTGCTTTGTTTAATTTGTATTTTATGAATTTTGCTTCTCATATTTGTATTTGTTTTTGTGAATTTTTTCTCCTTTATATTTATATCTCTTTTATAAAAAAATTTTTGAAAAAAAGGATTTTAAAAAAGAAAATTTTGAAAAAATATAAAACAAATTTCAAATTAAAAAAACATAAAAATATATATTTTTTCTTTTTTTTAAAAAAATAAAAAAATAAAAAATATTATTATATATTATTAGGTTTTAATTAAATTTTAGTTAGTTGTTTTAGTTTATCTAAGATTGAAATTACATCTTTTAGTTTGAATTGAACTCCTAATCCTAGTAAACTAAAAGTTTATTTTTAATTAATCAATTTTAATAATAAGAGTTTAAGTATGATTCTATTAGTTGAATAGTTTTAGAATTAGTCTTTATTTCTTCTCTATTTAAGGTTGAGTTCCTAGTAATTATAATTCATTATCAGCAAAGCATTAGAATAGAGAAAGATGAATAATAAAGAAAGTGTATACACTTGGGTTTGAAAATATGGAGGTGGCATTTGAGATTCAAAAAAACCTTATGTGAATCCACCTATAGAAACACCTAAATAACTCACTGCATTCTATGCTTTTAAGCATGCTTATCCTGATCCTAATGAATACACTATGAATCATGATGAGATAGTGGAGAGAAAAAAAATAGAGAAAGCTTATGAAAAAGTTGGATTCCAACTCGACTTAATAGTTTTAGATGATACTTCAAGTGATGATGATGAACCTAAGTCAGCACCAATCAAAAAGAAGAGAGATAACCTTCAAAATTGAAAAAAAATAAGAGAGGAAAACCTCCTAAAATTTCTAAGAAAGTACAGTTCAGTGCAGAAACTCTTAAGAAGAAGAAGGAGATGTTTAGAATATTCTAATTAACTCTCATTATTATTAGTTTGATTTATATAATATTTGTTAGATTGTCTTTTGTTTTTATTCTTATTTAATTTTTTATCTTTTTATTTTAATTTATACTATATTTCAATTTCAGTTTTTAATAAACACTTGAATTTGTTCTACTTCTATTTTGCAAATCTTTTGGGTTATTTTTAATCCCTACTTATTTTTTACTTATTATTAAGTGTGTTAATTGTTGTTATTTTAGATTTCAACATGATATTTAAACTCTTTAGCTAAATTAAAATACTTTTTACTTATTTTTAATTTAATACATGGAATGAATGAAGTTATGATCTTGAAAAGTTTTACAAATTAAGAACACTTATTTTTAAAGAATAGTTATAATTATTTTTATCATAGTCTTTTGAGTTTATTGTAATATAATAGATTCTTGAATTAGTATGTATCACTACGATAATAAATTATTTAATTGTATGAGGATACGATATGAGAATTATGCATTATTGATATAATTAATATATCAAAAAAAATTTGCGAGATAGAGCATAAAACACACTCATTTTAGATAATTAAGGTAAAATAGAGCATAAAATATATCTGCTATATATAAAAAAAAAAGAAAGAAAAAAACAACAAAAAGAGAAAAAAGAAATTAACAATAATAATGAGATAGAACATAAGATGCACCCATTGAATAATAATAATAATAATAATAATAATAATAATAATAATAATGCTAAATACATAGTTTTTATTGATCCTCAATTGTTGTATAAAGTTGGCTGCTTAGTGATACTTGCTATATTATTGGATTAATGAAGTTATGATGAATTTATTATGAAATAAAAAAGTTTTTTTAATTCACTCTAATATAGAAGTGTGCTTAGTTTGTGAAGTTATTTAAGGTTATGATTCTTTGACGTTAAGTGTTTTAAATTGAGGATAAGTGATTGTTATTTTTCTTTGGTTAATTATGCTTGGTTGATTGTTAGGATTTAGTTTAATGATGGTTAATTTGTTCGAGGACAAGTAAAAGTTCAAGTGTGAGAGAATTTGATAAGTGTATATTGACTATATATTTTTATTAGTTTTAGCATAAAATTGAGTTGAATTAATTTATTTCAAGCCTATTTATGTGTTTTAATTTTATTATTTTTGAATAAAGCTTAATTTGAATTAATTTTTATAGGACTCTTGCAAACTGAAATTTTAGATAGATTGGACTTTTAAAGCTTTAATAAAGATTTCAGTGATAATAAAGTTTAATATTAAAAAAGTTGTTTTCATGAAATTAATAGAGGATATCTCAAGATTTTCAGAGAGATCTAGTTTGTCAAATCTGAGTTCATTTGAGCCTCCAACTTTAAAGTCGAAATTGGGCTTAAAATACAAAAGTAGGATTTTAGTCCGAGCTACTGAGAGTAATTAAGTTATAACCAGGGCGTCAAAAATTCAAATGAGATGATTCAAAAATCTAAAATAATCTACTCATCAAGAGTTATAACTTTACTGAAGGAGTCAATTCGAGATAAAACTTATATCTGATAGAAAATTGGCTAGCAATTTAAAATTTAAATTTTTGCAGAAGTTGAGGAATAGGAGTTTATTTTAGTGCGGTGAATAGGAACGTGAACAATAACTATGAGGAGCTATCCTGAAAAAAAATTGATCTCTATCTCATTTTTCTTTTACTAAAAATTCTCCATACATCATTAGAAAGACGGGGAGAAGAAGAAAATTAAGCTTGGAGGAGAACTCAATCATCTCTTCATGATTCATCCATTAAGTTGAACATTCGATCGCGATTTAAAATTTTAATTTTTAATGCTTCGTTTTCTTTGTTAGTTCTTTAAATTTAATTTAAAGTTATTGATACTTTGATTTATTTCTTCAATTATAATGTTTTTATACTTTGATTTATTTCTTCAATTATAATGTTTTTATCTTCAAATTAGATATGAACAACTAATCTCCTTAGTGGAATTAGGTAAATTTAGGGTTATGGATGATGAATATGAATTAATTTATTAACTATTTTTTTTGAATTGAAATTTTGTTGATTTATTTATAATATTTTGTGATTGATTGGTCACCAGTTGCTTATTATATTGAAATCAAATGTTGAATGAAAGCTAGATGTGATTTTAAATTAAGAAATCAACAACTTTAAAAAAATTCTATTTTGAGATAAAAAAATGATCTAGAGACTAACTAAGTTTCTTTGAGCTTGATAGATTGTTGTAGTTTATTGTTCATGAAAATAGAATTTATAAATTACATCAATAATTAATTTTCTTATTTGAGAAAGAGAAATATTAAAAATTAAGAAATTGGTAACGTTGATTCAAGAAATATTTGAATTAGTTTAAAAAAATATTTTTGCCCATTTGAAATAATTCTAATAAAATCCAATCATACTAGTTTATCTCAATTATTTGAATTTATAATTTTAATTTTAAGTTTGAATTAATAGATAATTATCTTAGTTTAATTTTATTTTGAATTTAAATTTAATTTTGAATTTTAAATTAAGGATTAATTATTTAATTTTTAAAATATAAAATTAATTAATTAATTTTCAGATAATAGTCAATTAAAATTTTGATTAGTCAAATTGCTCATTCTCTATGAGAACTTTTTACATTCATTTTACTACTTGTTACGATACGTGCGCTTGCGGTTAGAATCGTTACACACACAAATCGATCAACATCTAATGAAGATTTTTTGTTTCTTTAGGGATAGCCATGGCTAGTGCTCTTCATTACAAAACCAGACTCTATATAGGGCTGGAAGAACATATTTATCATTTTAGAGAGGATAAAATTGGGTTTTTTTTAGGGGGGGAGGAGAGGGACTGCCTGACTAGTTGAAGTGCGGGGGCAAAGTGGCCTAGCTAGAAAAGGAGGGACCTAGAGCCCTCTAAGAGGGTGCTTTTTGACATAATCTTATAGGGCATTCGAAGAAAGAAGTTGAATGTCCTGAATATAATAAAGAGATACTTTCCAATTGGAAAGGATCTGATCGAGCCACGTCCCAAAGATCGTGCTGGTCATTATCTTTTCATTTTTCAAGTTAGTTTTGCTCGGTAATAATTTTTTATGATTTTTTATTTATGTGCAGAGATGGATAAAGGGAAGGGAAAGGGAGTGAATTGAAGGATAAAGTTAAAAAGGCAAAGGAGGACAAAGCTCAGAAAGCCGAGTAGGAGACGAGCAAGAAGAAGGCTGCCAGTGTCTTTGTTAGTCAGAAGACGGAGGAAACTTCCTTGAAAAGGAAGAGAAAAGAGAAAGTGACCAAGGTTTCGGTTGAGGTCGAGGAAGTTCCTACTGCCTAGGTCACTGGTGGGCATACAGGGGTTTTAGAAAGCACGGTGATGTTGTTGTTGCCCCTGCTATGCTGATGGACGTGGAGGGGAAAGGTAACTCTGAGGGTTATGGACCCGTGCTCAAATTACCCAAGGTTCAGGAGGCATTGCGCCAATAATTTAGAGCCCGGTATGGCATGTTCTAGGTGACTGTTCCTGAGATTGGGCTGTTTAGCTGCAACCCTCTAAAGGGGGTGCCCCGAGAAAATAAGATATATCTAGACATGAATACGAAGGCCCTCCTTGACAAGTTTCACATGGAGTCCACCTAGGTAAAAGACTTACTATTTTATTCATATTTAGATATAATGTTGATTTTAACTAACTTAATGTTTTATGTAACAATAAACACTCCTATGGTAGAATGTTGGACATCGTCTTTTTGGTGCTGTGAGCGGCTATAAGTGTGCAAAGCAAGAGGTGGAGGCATTGAAGACAAGGCTGGCTGAGGTTGAATGTTGGACTGAGGCTGCTGAACTCCAAACTCCTCAGACCGCAGATGCTAAGCTTCGAATTGCTCAAGCAACAAAAGAAATAGCAAAAGATTTTATCTATACTGCCACAACAAGATAACTATGGATGCCAATATGAGATTATATCTTTAATAATTAGAAAGTTAGGCACGGTTTACAGTTATTGTTTTTAGCTCATTTTAGGCTTTTTTTTTTCTCAATAAGAGCATAATTTTTTAGGGCATTTAATTTCTAAAATCTTAAATTTTAATATATTGCTTTTTAAGTTGTTCTAATATATTTTCTTTAAGAATAAGTCAACATATAACACATTAATTATATATTATATGGATCATATTAAAAAAATAATAAGTACACAACTATATTTTTCTTTTTATTAATTATATACAAAAAATAAAATATTTAAAATTTAAATAAGAGTAATATATACTATTAATAATCATATAACACTTTGTTGATTTTCTTTATTCATTTTTACAAAAAGAAGAATGAGACAGTCAACAATTAAATCATAAAAATTTCTTATTCCACCGACCTTAAACTCCTAATCATACTTTACTTTTTTTTTAAAAAAAAGTTGAGACATGAGTAGAACAATTTTTTTTTTCATTTTAGAACATAAACACACATGGATTTAATAAGCACACAATTATTATTATATCATTAAAATTTTTGTTTTTAATTTATCATGATAAAATTCATGAATTTCAAATTTTTTTTTCATTAAAATCTCTGCATTATTTTTCTAGTAAAAAAAATGTTTACGCGGATGTTATGTGGAGTTCATGTGGCTTCATGTGTCTAAGAAATTCACATGACATTCACGTAAGTATTTTTTTAATGTAAACAAAAATTAAGGTAGAGATCTTTAATGGAAACAAAAAATTATTACATATGTATGCCATTTTCCGGCAAATTAAGATCGAGATTTTTAATGGAAACAAAAATTAAAGTTTGGAGATATTAGTGTTACAGCTGAAAAAGTTCAAGGAGGGTTAATAAAATTAACCCATTTTTATGCATTAATTAGAAAATTTTCAAATCATTTGATATAAATAGAGTAAATGTAATAATTTCACTTTATTTTTATCTATTTATAATTTTTCTTTACTAAAGTGGTAATTAATCTTATCATATCAAAATCCATTTCTGTAATACCAAATTAGAATTTTGCTATCCTAAAAAAACTTATTTCATTTAAAATTATTTTAAAAAATAAGTAAAAAACGTTAAATAAAAATAACTAAATTTTTTAATTGATTGAGATATTTGATTTTGAATAAATATAAAATTTATACCAATTATTTAATAAGAATATTTTAAATGGCATTTAATAATATTAACATATTTAATATTGTTTAACATTAAATTGTAATTTTACGTTGACAATTTATTTTTTTATTTCTATTAAAATTATGAGAAAAAGAATTTTTATATATGTGCATAATTACTGTGAATGTATATGAGAATTTAGGGATAGTAAATACTGTGTCACACTCTATATTCTCCCTATGTTCATAACCACAGTGAATATGTATGATTTTTATTTTACTTAAGCATACTCCAAGTTGTACATATATTGCTAAATGGAAATTTTGAGCAACCATTTTTATGAGAATTCTTTTTTTTTTTTAATTTTTAGTTTATGATTGGTTGAAATATGTTAGTGATTATTATATTACGTGCTTGAGAACAAGAGGATGAGGTTTTCTTAGAGTGACAATTAATTGACTGCCCTTTTTACTTTCAGTTTTCATTTTTATTACACATAATTTTTTTTTATTATTCTTATACTTTTCTCTTCAGTTTTACTTGTGTAGTTTTTTTTTCTTTTAAATATACCCTTTCTTTTTTCTATGCTTTCGTCCATCTAAGTTTCTTTCCCCAATCTCTCTCTCTCTCTCTTTCTTTTATCCCTCTCTCTCTTCTTCTTTCTTTCTTTCTTTCTTGCTTTCTTTCTTTTTATAATTTTCTTTTTTATTTGCAAAAAATTGATTTGGTCTTTTAGATTATTTAATATTTGTAAATATATCTACATATATTTATCGATTTTCAATTATAATGCTAAATATTTTGTTATTCTTTAATAGTAATACATTTTATCAAATATATATATTTTTTGAGTTGTATTTATTTTATTTTAATATTTATTTAAGTTAATTTTTTATTTCAATGTATCAATATATATAACATATGCAAATACGATACATACAATATATGCAGAATATATGCATATCAACTATTCAATATATGCAAATATATAATATGCATATGTTACATGGATGATTTGTTTTTATTTTTTCATATTGTATTTTAATTTCTAAATTATAAAATATTTTTTAATGTGATGTGTATGTTGTGTATTTATATCGATGAAGTATAATTCTCTTTCTAATGTTTTGTGCATATTTTTTTTAATTTTTAGTTTTGAAATATATATATTTTTAATATGATGGATATATTATGTATTTATATTGATATATGTTGAATTTTAAATAATAAGCAGAGTAATTCTCTTTTAATATTTTGTAGATGATTGTTAGCATAAAATGCTTGAACCAGGCTTGGAAGTGGAGACAAAAATATATAATATACATTGTAAGTCTTCTTACATCAAAATTAAGGGATTCCCAAAATTTAAAAATAAAAAAATAAAAAAATAAAAAGATTTGTGACACGATTTTAAGAATGTGTCCTCGACTAATATTCTTAACATATGTACCATTAGGATTATCTATAGACCATGGTAATGAGGAAAGAGCAACAACTAGCAGGAAAAACCAGCAGCAGAAGAAATTAAATGCACACACACACAGGCACTTTTTATTACCCCTAAAATCTAGAGCTTTATTATAATAGAACTCCCTTCAATCCTATTAAATAAGGACATTAAATTTTGATATAAATATTTTTTTATAGGTAATACTAAATGGCCAGAACTAAGCAACGAAATTTTCCACCAAGCAAAGTTGCAGTATCATGAAAAAATCTAACCTTCAAATTCTGGCATAGAACTATCACCTTCCTTCTTTTCTTAATAACAGCATTAGGCCCAGGATTCTTTGTAGCAGTTAAATCCAGTTTAAAAGAGAAGGTCACAGCACCAGTTTCTCTCTTCTCCGCCATAACATTCTCTGCTACACTTTCATTTATATTCGTCATAAAGCTTTCAATCTTAACCTGCAAAAACTTCTCATTTTCGTACCCACCTAAAAAGAAAAATCCCATTTCTGTAGAGCAGATTCTTTCATCCCTTAACAGAACAGAAGCCTTCATATCTTCATAATAGATGGCTGCTCCTTTAGGATTTTGAACAGAGAAGTTGAAATTCCAATTTGCACTTATACTAGATGAAGAGATTTCAAAAGGGTAGACTGTGACTGATTCGATTTCGACTTTGGGTGTGTTAAATTCCATTAAAGATTTAATTGCGCTTGCAAAGAACGCGATCACCGCAGAAAGCATAGTTATTAAAAGTAAAAGCATTATCATCTTTTCTTTGATTGGTATGTCGCCGTAATAATTAACCTTATCATACTTTGCAGTGGTGTTTTTTAACCAGCTAATAATGGTGCATTCAGCTGCGGTGGTTGTGGTTATTGTCGTTGTCGTCGTATGGCTGCCGGAAGGGTTCTCTGCAGGGGTTGCAGTGGCTGCGCCTTTAAAGCATGGAGGAAGGTAGCTTGTTACCTTCTTTCTACTTTGATCTTCCATTTCCTTAGAAAAAAAAAATATTTTGTTGTTTATGGGGTAATGGATGTTTAGATTTTAGATAATCACAGTTAAATACAAAACAAATGATCATTTTTTTTAAAAATGAAAGTTTTAAAATTTCACAGATTAGATATTTGTAGTTTTAAAAATACATTTAAATTTTTTATTATTTTTTTAAATTCAACGGTGTAAAATTATCATGTTTATCGTAACATAATATAATCTCAATTTGTGTATATCTTTTTAGTTAATTAGTGATTATCGACTTAATTTTCTTAATTAAAAGAATTTTCTAGCTCTAGTTTTTAAATTAATTGCTATGTGAATATGTGCTCAAAAGTCAATATAAAATAAAATATATAATATCAATTCTCTCATTATATAATAAATAAATAAGATGCTATTTCCAAACCCCTAAGAGTAAAGTGATTAAAGGGGTTTCTGCGGGCATGATCATGATCACAATAACCGAGCATCTTAAGATCCAGATAGTGATTAAAATTAATTTTTTAATGTTAATTTTCAGATTATTTTTTAAATTTTGAACGGCACAAGAAATACAAAATATTTAAATAAAGTATTTTTCTGAGGGAAAATTATGCCTCTCACTTGATTTTTTTAAATTTTTTATATTTTTTATTAGGAGTGAAAAATGGAATAAACTCATAATAATATATGAATATTTAGCAATGGAACCAAAATTTAACTGAGGAGGTCAAAATTTTAAAACCACAAAAATTGCATTCCATGTATAAATTTATTGCGAATAAATTTAAAATATAATTAAAAAAAGTAATTCTTTTAATATTACTTTAATACAATAACTAATTTTACTTTTGGTTTGACAAGGGTAGAGAGGTAGCAATTGTATTTTATCAGTCTGCATCTAATTTTTGATAATTTTGTATTTTGATTAGTTTGTTGATAAATTATATGTCAATATTTTAAAATGATATTATATATTTTTCATTTTAGTAAATCTATCCCCACAATTTTTTTTATAGGAAAATAAGATTATATTATCAAAGAAACCCCATATAACAACATAAAATCATCAAGGCGAGGGGGACCAAGATGATGAAATTACACATTGGACATAAACAAGAAGCTAAGCAATCAAATGACATTAGAGACATAATCTTAATTGAGACTGCTAGAACATAAAATCTCAAGCAAGATGGAAGAGGAAAACAGCCTATCGACATCAAAACCTTCCAAACCCTTTCAAGATACCTGCTTGTCAAAGATGACCTAGACTGAAAGAGGGCAAACCATAGGCATAGTGGGTGAACCATCCCTTGACAATTCAATAAAGAACTACCAAGGAATGTCAAATAATACTTATACACTTAATTATTCATTTTATAATTAAACATTAAGACTAATGTCAATAAAAATTTCGGCACAATCTCCCTTAAAATTAGATATTGCCAACATCTTCTTCAAATAAAACACAACTTGCAATGGATAAGCACTCCCAATTTGCTTTCAATATATCTCAACTTCAATAACTTCCATGAACTCAATATAAATTTCTATTCAAAATAATTTAAATATACATAAAAATCCAATAACCGAATTAATATTTAATTACTAAATCTTATAACCCCAACTATATATATATATACACACACAAATATATCATCCCATTTACATTTAATACAATTTTCAAATTTATCCAAATAAATAGTACAATGTTAGTAATCCAAAATTCTCATCATTTATAAAATTCTTCTTCCGTTCTATGTAACTAATTATTAAGACTCATATTTACCAATTGATAACCCAACTCTGGTTTATTTTATCTGCGTGTCAGAAAATTCTAGCATGCTAATCTTTGAGCTTAGTGGTACTTGTATACGTATACTTTGATATTTAATTTCAATATAAATAGTTGTAATGATAAAATAGTAAATCACAAATTTTGAAAATAAAACAGTAAAATAAATATTTTCAGTAAAACTTATTTTACCATAAATAAAAAAAACAATTTCAATTTATATAAATAATAATAAAATCTCTTTGCTATTATTTTTTTTTCAAAATGACACTGTTTATAATAAAATCTATATTCTTACATTTCAAACTCAATTAACATAAATAAATAATAATATATATAACTATATAGCACTATCTAGTATTTATTTTATAATAAACATTGCATTTGTAACATCAATATTTTATATTTATATTTAATATTTTTCATTTATAATTTACTTTAATAAGTTTTATAAATTTACTACAATTGTCAATATTTTATTAATAAAATTTTATATTTTCAATAAATTTCATTTTATTTTAATGAGAACTTTCCTTAAGTTAATACTATGAACACTTTTATTCTACTTAACACTTTAAGCAATATGACTTAAAATAACATTCTTAGACTTTAACACTTATTAACATTTAGTTATCAGTATTCTTAATTTATATGCTACTATAGTTATATTATCAATACACTTTATTATCATTACACTTTCGCTCAACATATGTTGAGTTTCAAATCCTAGATTTGGATAACGGATCACTGATGAAAAATAAATGCCCATATAAAAATTTTGACCAATGGCCCACTATGGCACGAATGCCCATTGAATAAGGTGGCACAAAGTGTCCACTGATGGCACAGAGTGCCCACTATCACTATAGATGTTCACCCTCTAGCTAGCCATGCAATCCGAACACTAGGTTTACTAACAATAATATTGGGCAATACACTTATTTCATTGATCTTAAGTATTTTATAATTATAATAAAACACTTGTTTTGTTCTTTCTTTGAGATTTTTTACTTTGACAATACCTTGCACTTATCTTCACTTCAATTAGCTTATTCTTTCTAATACAATACACTTTATAAGTTGTTATTTTCTTTTTACAATATTATAGTCATAAATATATAATTCTAGTTAATACACTACACCGTTCTCTTCAAATATATATAGATACATATTATATATATAATCTTTTATATACTATCCATATCTTTGTATATATGTAAATAATAATATTTTGTGCTTAGTACACTTTTATGTGACAAGCATTATCACCTTTCTTCACTAAGTATTTATCTTCCTTAATTGCCACTAAGATTTAAACACTATATCATTTTAAAAATTATAATTCTTTCTAAATTTACAGGACACAAGCGTGTGGTACATTGGTGCTATGCCCGTGCATTTTAATTAACTACTGTCTCTTGTAAGAGAAATTATACAACATGGTCGTTTCAACCCTTGGGCATGCCCATGTGATTCAATATATTATTGTCACTCAGTAGTACAATCAAGGGACACGACTATGTCAACCAGTGTAACATGCCCATGAGTTTCTAATCATTACTGCTCACCCAAATATTTTTAAGAAAATACTTCCTAATGTTCTCATACTCAATCAATACCTCAAAATCATCAATTTTCTAACATCACTATAAATTTAATCAATGAATTGCCATTAACTTCACTTACTTAAACCAAGTAAATAATATGAGAACTTCAAATTCAAGCTTAGATTACTATAAGTAAATCAATCAAACTAGATTCAATACACTTACGTTATATTACCTTACACCAAACACTATATTTTCTCTACTCAAGTGAACACTTTTCACTTCAATTCTCTAATCATATTACTTCCATATTTCCTTTTCTTTTATTCTTTTGCTTATGCATAGTTCTATAAATATTATTATTTGCACATTAAACACAACTTTCTCAACTCCAGGTTACTTATATATATAATAGTCACTAGCTTCCTTTCTATTTCTTATCCACAAACAAGTAACTCAATATTCAATTATATTTTCCCATTTCATTAACTTTACACTCACTTTGATCATCAAAAGATTTATAACAAATTCTCCTCATGCAAACTTTACCTTCCCAACTCACCTTATATATTAAACTCACTTTTATTTTTAATGATCTAACATCAAATACATGTACTGCTAAGTTTAAATTAACAATTCACTACTAAGCTCACATCTTATATCAAATACATAAATAATATCAAACTCTTTAAGAGTAAAATCACTTCATGATTCAATCTTCAAACAATGACACTTACATTCCTTTCTTGCTCACCTCAACTTGTTTGTACACAACTTGCTTATCCCAAAGTTATCCATGAATATAATAATCATTTAACCTCATTTACACTTCTTATCCATAACCAATAATCAAATATTTCAATATTTCCTATTGATATCCACTTCAAATAACCATTTAGCGCCAATAACATAGTTCTCTTCAAGAGTAATTACTTAACATTCCATTAAACATTATGCATATTTAAAAAAAAGTCTTGGCACATACATAAAATTATATTTAAAGTTTCATATTTTTCTAATGTCTTTTACTATATTTAAAAATTATATTTTCTAAACCTACATATTCTGTTTTTATAATGACTTTACTAATAGTACCCATTTTTTAATTTTATTTAGGTACCAAATCTTTATAAAAATTCATGAAATTTTAATCATATAAAAAAACATATATATTAACCTTTAACTAAAATTTTAGAATTTTATATGCACATTTACCTTGTTTTTAAATTATGTTTCCTTAACCTTACATATTCTCGTTTTACAGTCACTATTATGGCAATTTCATTTTTCCTTTTTATTTTTTGAATCAAACCTTTATTAAAATTTATAAAATTTTGACCACATGTCTTAAACATATATATGATCTTATATGCAAAATTTTAGATTTTTTGGGTTGTTTTACTATGGTTTCCAATTGAGTTTCACAAACTTTAAAATTTTGGCTCTACTGGCACAGTCTTGGTAGCTTGTGTTCTTCAATTTTTCTTTCATAATAAATTATCTTTAAAAATTCTGAAATTTTATACACTATCTACTAATACATAGATAAACTTTCAGGTAAAATTTCATAATTTTTACATCTTTCTAGGTTAGTCTAAAAATTCAGGCAAAATAATTTACAATTAATTCAATTATGGTTCAACTAGCTTTCATAAGCAATAAAATTACAAGAAAAATTAAATAATAGCAAAATATTAATACACAAGCACAAACCCCTTTTCAAGTAGCTTCTCCCTTCTCTTTTCTCAATTTTCCTTGATTCTATGATGATGGTTTTAGGGTTTTTCACTTATTCTAATGATTTCTACTAAAATGTGGATGATATGTAATTTTTTTCTTAATTTTTACTTAGGTCGATGGGAGAATATGGAAGAAATGAAATTATTTTGTTATGGAGAAGGATAAAGTCGGTTTGGGTGTAGGAAGAAGAAAGAGAAATAGTTCATTTAAATAGATATATTATTATTAGGGTTTTAATTCCATAAAATAAGCCTACTGTAATTGCGATGCTCTCACTTCCTTAAATTTAATTCTAATCTGATTTTTAATTTTGTAAAATTATAAAAATATTTTTTTTATAATTATTTTAAAGCCCCATTACCCATATTTCATATCTCAATTATAGTAGAATTTAGTTATAGGGCCACAAAAGTATTTTCATAATTTTTACTGCTTAAAAATTCTTTTTCAAGAATACCGTTTTTATCTATATTCGTATTTAACTTTCAACTTTTTAAGTTTTAACTAATCCTATTTTTCTATCTATTTCAAATATTCGAGTTACTCTTACCATTATTCACTGTTTAATATCTATATGTTTCAAAAAGTCACAGCTAGAAAATTTCAAACATTATAATGGGAACCATAGATGCAAGCCACTGAGAGGCTTCCAATAGATATCAAACAAAAAAAACAACTTCTTGAATAAATAGAGTCCATATTGACTCTTACAAAGGAACTTCTCCATATACTGTAGACTTTTCTGGGGATGCAAACCTCATCCACTATAAAAGATGCATCTCAAGAACATTATAAGATTGTAAAACTTCTTTCCAGAAAGAGTCAGTACCACAAAAATAAACTTTTTCCCCTATACACTCTGAAAACTTGAGAAATTCTTGAAGCGTCAAAATAGCTTGAAATCAACATTCCCTCTTTTACCGGAGAAAAGCTTAGAGTTGTGAAGCTTACCAAGTCTGAGGAATAACTTGGATCCCATGGTGAAAGGGGCTAACAGGAGCAATGAGTGGGTGAGGAGCCAAAAATCCCAAAAGAACAAAGCAATATCTACCTGATCTAAGACCAAAATCACCAACAAAAATACTAAAAACACACAAGGACAAACAAAGAAGGAGGGACTATGGCTGCCGATAACCCCTTCCTACCCTTAGAACCGTAGCTAGAAAAAACCCTTAGTGGCACATAAAGAGGAGAAACCCTCAGAGAGAGAGAGATAAAAAAAAGAAGAAGAAAGAGTCGTTTATATCCCAACAAAATTAATATCATATTCTTCTTCTTTTTTTAATATTGCTAATTCGATAAAAGACCATATCATTCAATTAAAACATTTATGAATGGAAAAAAGATTCTCATTTATTTATTTATAATGAGATCATGAGAATCAAATTTCAATCAATAAAAAAAATAAATTAGAAACAATTGAAGATAATAAATAAGTGGAGCAGACTTATCAAATATATTGTTAGTGGAGAGCATCCATAGACCACCCATAGCGCCTCTCAATTCTGCCACTGAGAATATCTGTTGTTAGGGGTGGTGAATGTGTGGTTGTGTGTTGGTGTGTGAAAATACTACTATGTCTAATACCACAAGTGTACGGTATCGTAACACATAGTAAAGTGAGAGTACAAGAATGTCGTATGCACATGAAAGGTAATTTTTGAGTAACCGAAATTCAGTTCAACTAATTTTTGAGTAACCTAAATTCAATTCAACTATTATCCAAAATTTACCAAACTTAATGAATAAAATTACCAAATTAAACTAGTCCAATTAATTACTCTAAATTAAAATCTAAACAATCAATACTAAAAGAGTAAGATTAGGTTTCATTGGAGTTTTTCTACTGGGTTTAATTAATTTCAATAATTAAGCTCAATTCTTAAATCTTAGATATCTAAGTATCACAAAAATAATCCACTTCTCTCTCAAGTAAGTGGAATATGACTGGGTAAAGCTTAATCCTCTATTCTCATGAAAAATTAAATAATGCCCAATCCAATTTATCAAGATGTCATCTCTAGGTCTCCAAGTAATTACTTATCGCTAAGCTAATTACCCAAAGTTATTAATTCCACATCCAAAATCATACTTAACTCTCGTTTATTATATGATTCAATAAATTTTAACAATTGGTGGCCAACCAATTGTTAACAATTAATCCAAAACCAACAAATCAAATATTTAAGAAAAACCTCTATAAGTAAATTGATAAATAATAAAAAACCCACTGTCCAAATATCGAAATCACCTAATCCCGTAAGGAGATTAGTTACCCATTACAAAGCTTAAACAAAAACTATAAATCCTAATTACAATCTCCATGAATCTATGTAAAAGTAAGTAGAAACAAAAATGACAAGAGAAAAATGAAGAATAAACCCAAATAAATGTCCTCAATCTTGCAAAGATGACTCTTTAATCTTCAAAAATTGTCAAATATGTAGAAAGTCCCTTTGAATGGCTTGATTATGTCTTTCCTTTGGCTTGAATTTTTAAAATTTCTAAGAATAATAAGATATAAGGTTAGCCCCCCATTAAATGACTGAAAAGAAATATTTATACTCTACCACATTTGTCCCTTGGATGCGTTTAAGATTTCTTTGCATTTTTGCCTTAAAATTTTCATTTTCAGCTCATTTCAGATATGCATGGGCGTGCAGGTCCAATAAGCATGCCCATGTTAAAGTTCACCTTATAATACAGTGTCAAAATTATATGCACAGGCATGTTGTTTGAATTTGGCATGGCCATGAAAATAAAATGGCTTTTGGATATCTTCTTTGTCTCTGGTATTTTCTGCATGGGCCTATCATTTGGAATGACATGTCTGTGCAGAAAAAATCTACTTTTGGATCTCTTAACTCTTTAGCTCAGAGCTTCAATTTCTTTAGCGTGGGATGTCTGGGATAATCAACATGCCCAAATTGACCAAGATACTTCTAAATTTGATTCTTTTCTTCATTGAAAGCTCTCTTTTTTGCATTAAACCATCAAAATTTAAAACTTTCCATCATAAAAATATCTAAAATCCACAAGGAACTAGATAAAATTGACATCTTTTCAATTTTAATTCAATGGTAAATATGGGTTCATCAACTCCCCCAAACTTAGAATATTGCTTGTCCTCAAGTAATATGCAAGATTTAATTTAGGATAGTTGTGGATTCTTTTCTCAGACTTTTGATTTCACATGAAATTCAATATGTGCACCGAACCTTAATTCCCTAATTTGGTTAGTTATACACTAACATAACCTTCTTTTTCTCTGAGAGTATACTAAATTCAAAAGATTGAAGTGGTTACACTTCATATACCCTGCCTCTTACTAAGAATACCTAGTCATTTAAGAACAAACCCTGTCTCATATGCATGCTTTAGGGTCTTCTCCACTAATTTTCCCTTGCTAATTCAAAAAGATCATCGAGACTTTATGAGTAATGGGGCTAATAAGTGTATTGGCTAAATAAAAGCTAAACTCTTTTTAACGGACAAAATCTTTTCAAGGACAACTAAATATTCAAATTTCAGTGGTTCCTTGATTCACTTAGCTTCTTACTGCACTATTTCTTCATTTTTACTTTGTTAATTCTCCTATGATTTTGATTTAACATTGAATTGGGGGTATTAAGGTTCTTATTTCACCTCAAAGACCATTCTAAGCATGTTTTAGGCTCAGAAAAAATTTAAGGATTTCTAGTAATACTAAAGGAGCAGGAGCACCCTCTAAGTAAGCGTACACCTCAAAAATCCCTGAATAAATTATAATAAAGGAGAAAAAGTTTGTTATAATAAAGATATTCCTTCCCTTCTTAAAGACTATCATTCCAATGCACAAGGAATTCTATAGCAACATTTAAGCAAAAAAACATCATCATTGTAAATTGGTCCACAACAAAAGATTAAAATCAACACAAAGCATTTTAAACAAACAATCCACTCATCATATCAACTCAAAAAGTCCTAACACAATAAAATCCATCAAATTCCATGCCTCATATCCATAATTCAACATCTAAATCAAAATTAATTCATCATTTCATCAAAGAAGTTAGCACAAATCTTTGAACCACAAAATAATCCATTCGAATCAATATTTTCTCGCATCAACATTTTCAAATTCAAATCCCAAAATATTTATTGAAACAAATTATATCCCAAAATCAAAACAAAATAACCATCAAAATTAATAAAATAACAACCAAAATAAATTAACATCCATCCATGATCAAGATTTTAATAAACCACTAAAGCAAATATTCAATATTCAAAGTACAAATAAAGTGCTAAAATTAACTAAATAAAAACATAAATAAGTCTAGAAATAGGTTTAATAAAACACTTCACTTTATGAATCCCAAAAAAAAAACTTGGATTGGACACTGTCTCCAATGTCTAAAGGGAAATCACTAGTTGTCTGCTGGTGGGTCATATGGAGCTTTTGGAGCACTGGTAGATGGTTGGTCATTTAGTTGACTTGGATCAATTGGAGATGACGGATCATACAATCCTATGTATTTGAAGAAACTTTGCATATTCATCTCCATTCTAAGTAATTGTGAATTGTGGTGTTTTGATCATACATGTGCTTTTTCAAAGCATTAATTTTGTTGTTCATGTTGATCTCCATACTCTCTATTATTATGATTAGGTGCTGCAAAGTTTTATCAAACAATCACTGCAAAAATTGAGAAAAAATTATCTAAATTAAACAAAAAGTTCTCAAAACATAAAAGAAACAAAAATTTATTCATAGAAAGGCTTGAGTTGCCTCCTAATAGTGCTTGTTTAAAGTCATTAGGTTGACTTTGCTTTTAAATGTCATGGTGGAAATCGACGGAGCAATCTCTTGCCATCTATGAATGCCTCCCAAATGCTTCATAATCACATTTTTCTCAATAAAGTTGATGGTAGAGCTTTCCTTGCTGGAGTGTTGATGGCGATTCCTATGTTTTCACCCTTTGCACTCATATTATGCTTCTCTTAAAAGAATTCTTCTTGATCTTCCTTTTCAAAACCATCTTGTACCACTCTATTAATAGTGTCCACTTGGAAGCAATTGTTCATGGGAGACAAATTATTCATTGATTTGATTAAATCAAATTCCACCTTATCATCCCAAACTCTCAATGTTAGCTTCCTTATAGGACATCGATTAGTGCTCCAACACTTGCCAAGAATGGTCTTTCAAGAATCAATGAGAACTCTATATCCTCCTCCATCTCTAGAATGACAAAATCTACAGGTAAATAGAACTTATCTACCTTTACTAGCACATTCTCCATAATACCAAAATGTAGCTTTACGGATCTATCAGCTTGCTGGAGTGTCATTTTTGTAGCCTTCAAGTTCATAAATCCAAGCTTCATGCAAATAGCAATTGGCATTAAGCTCACACTCGCTTCCAAATCACACAAAGCTTTAAAATTAAATTCACCCATGATGCAAGGGATTGAGAAACTCTATGGATCTTTCAATTTTTTAGGTAGTTTCTTTTGTATGGCAGTGCTATATTCGGCTGTCAAGTTCACTGTCTAATGTTCTTCAAGTCTTCTTTTCTTTGTTAAAATTTTCTTCAAAACTTGACATAACTTGGCATTAGGGCTAAAGCTTCAATAAATGGGATATTGATCCGTCATTGCTTAAAGACCTCTAAAAAGTTTTCATACTATTTGTCAAGTTTCTATTTTTACAATCTTTGAGGAAATGATATGGGGGGAATATAAGGCTTCACTTCTATTTTAGAGGGAATTGTTTCACTTTCTTCCTTTGCTTTCTCAACCTCTTTCTTTGGCACCTCTTCTTAAACTCCCTTATCTTTTTTTACTTGTTTCAATTTTTCTTGGAACAACCTCTTGTAATTGCTTACCCCTTTGTAGCATAACAACTTTGCAATGTTCACGTGGATTAACTTTGATTTTGCTAAGAAGGGCACTTTGACTTCTTGAATCGGAAGAACTAGAAATTTGCCCAATTTACATCTCAAGACTTCTAATTTGATTGGTAATTTGGTCCATCCGTGCTTTTAACCGGTCATATTGTTTGTCCAACTTGTCAAATCTCTCATTTGAGACAAAAATGAATTTCTCTAAAGCAGTCTCATAAGTTGGTTTTATTGTCTTGGTAATGTGTTTGGCCTTAATTTCAGTTTTGACATGGTGGTTGATACACTCCCCTTTGATTAAATTGGTTTCCCTGGTTGCCTTGACCTGCTTGGTTACCATCCCAAGATAAATTTGGATGGTTACGCTAATTTGGATTATATGTGTTACTATATTGAGGTTGTGGTGCCCAATTTTGATTGCCAATAAATTGAATTTGCTCATACCCTTGGCATTCTATAGTTTGGTGACCTTTGGGTCTCTCTTACAGGTTTAGCTCCATCTTCTAAGATAATTCTATGCATGTAAATTGAAGGGCTAATACCTTTAATATCACTCAACCCCCATCCTATAGCTCTTTTCAATCTTTTTAATTCACTCACCAACCTCATCTCTTCCCTTTCACTAAGTTCGCTAAAAATTATCACAGGTAAGGTGTCGTGATCTCCTAAAAATACATATTTCAGGTTTTTAGGCAACTCTTTTAGCTCTAACTTAAGTGAAGGATTATTCTCTTCTTTTTGGATTGAGGGGAGCTCGAATGATGATCCCTCTTTAAATTCTTCTATTTCAGCACTTTCTAATAAATCAAGGCAACTGGCTACTTCTGAGTAAAAAATATCCAAGTTACGATCTAAGGTCAGTGCCAGCTCCAATTTATCCGAAGAACCTGTTTGCAAGAAAATATCTAAAACAACTGCGTCAATACAATCAATTAAAGAGCAATCCTCATATAATGCAGTTGTAGGAATCGGAGAAGTGTTAAAAATAGAAAATACAACCATTTGCCCCAAGACAGTCATTGACAATTTACCATTTTTAACATCAATCAAGGTGTTGGTCGTAGCCATAAAAGGCCTACCCAGTAGAATAGTGTGTGCGGATGGTATAGGGTTATCTCCTCCCATGTCAAAGACTATAAAATCCACGGGCACTATCAACCCACCAACTTTAACTAACACATCTTCTATAATTCCTTTCGGAAATCTAAGAGACCTGTCAGCTAATTGCAAGACCATTTTAGTAGGTTTCAGTTCCCCAAGTTCTAATTCAAGATACACAAAGTAAGGCATCAAATTAACACTGGCTCCTAAATCAAACATGCCATCAGTCCCCTTTCCATTACCCATAGTAATTTTAATTACAAAGCTTACAAGATCCTTTAGCTTTGGAGGTAGTTTATGTTGCAAAATAGCACTAGCTACCTCTGATACTATCACCTTTTCATTTGGCTCATACCTCTTTTTCTTGGTGTTCAATTCCTTGAAGAATTTGGCATAAGCCGACATATTTTTTATTGCTTCAAGTAGAGGTAAGTTAATACTTACCTTAGACAGCATGTTGAAGATGTCTAAAAAAAATTACTTATCTTGTTTATCATTCTTCAATCTACTGGGGAATGGTATAGGTGGCTGGTAATGATTACTTGCCTTGTGTAATTCTGCTGAAGGAGATTGCTCCATTGATTTTTTTCCATCACCCTTGTCCTCTGGTTCTCCTCCTTTTTCATTTTCTTGATCACCTGCATTCACAGAATTATTTTCAACACCATTATTTATTACCTTGCCACTTCTAAGAAAAGTCATTGCTTGTGCTTGCTCAGGTTGACTCGAAAATTTTCCTTTCAGTTGAATCTGCATCTGATGTGCAAGTTGTCCCACTTGGGTCTCCACTTTCTTGAAAGACGCTTCCAAAGAATCCAACCTTTTGTTATTCATCTCTTGATTCTTGGTACTAGCTTCGATAAAAGCATGCAAACTATCCTCCAAAATGTATCTCTTAGGTTGCCCTTAATTTGAAGATTTTCCTGGCAGTTGATTTTGTCTTTGGAGCAAATGAAAAAGTTGTTGGGAATTATTTATTGCCCACGAAAAGTTTGGATGATTCTGCCAACCAGGATTGTAAGTGTTTGAGGAAGGATTATTTCGGGCCCTTGGTTGATAACCTTCCATAGCGTTAACTTGTTCAGCCTCATTTCCATAAGGCTCGTACGCAGAGGGGCATATATTTGCTCCCTGCCCAAAAGTTTCACAAATTCCACACACTTCTTGAATGGGTGAAGAAGCATTGTTCTTCATGTTTAGTATCTGCACTTGTCTTGTCAATTCAGCTATCTGATTAACCATCTCACTGTTGGCTTCCACTTGATTTACCCCTTTAATTCTTCCTCTTACACTTTTTTGTTGGGAATTAGCTCCCAACATTTCAAAGATATCATAAGTCTCTTCTGCTGTCTTTTCTCTCATAGCTCCCCCAGCTGCATTATCAACAGTATTCTGAAATTGCTGGGTTAAACCATCGTAGAAAAATTGATTCAGCAGTTGAAGTGGGTAATGATGATGTGGACACTGGATTAACAACATCTTAAACCTGTCCCAAGCCTCATGAAATGGCTCTCCATCCAATTGAGCAAATGTAGCTATTTTTCCTCTTAATTCAGCTGTCTTCTGATGTAAGTAAAATTTGCCCATAAACTTGTTATACACTTGCTCCTAAGTTGTCAAAAAATTTTCGGGCAACATCATAAGTCAGCTTTTTTCCCTATCCTTTAATGTGTACTGAAAACACCTCATCCTCAACTGGTCTTCTGTTAGTCCTCCCAATGGAAATGTGTTGAGGGTGGAGTAGTAATCCCAGATAAATTTCAAAGGATCCTCATTCGAAACTCCATAGAAAGATGGCAGCATGTTGTAATGGATATTCTTCAACTCATAATTTCTTGCTGCATCTGTCATTCTTATACATGAAGTGGCAGTCCCAATGACAGGTCAGGCAAAATCTCTCATAGTTCTTTGCCTTTCCTCTCCCATATTGGTAGATTGCACAGTATCCGACTCAAAATAAGAAATTTCCTCCTCTATATCAAACCCGATATACAATTCAAACTCTTCTCTGCTCCTTTTCACTCTTTGAATTTCTGAAATAAACAGGCAAAGCTCTCCTCCTAGTGATCTCCTACCTTGCATAAAAGAAATTTCTGGAAGAAGGAATTATTTAAAGCAAAAGAAAAATAAAATAAAATATAAACAATGTAAAATAACTTAATATATATATATATATATGACTAATAAACAATTACTCCAATTAGCTTCTCCGGCAACGGCGCCAAAAACTTGTTGCGCTCTAATAATACTACTAAAGCTACACTTGCAAGTATACGAGGCTGCTGTAGTATTTCGGTGAACACCTCAAGGTCGTCTCACAAGGAAGTTAGATAAGCTAATATTTATCAAATCACAATAAACAAATTATCAAATAATAGTCTTTGATTTATAAAATTGAATTGTTGAACAACTAACGAAAATAGAAAGAAATCAAATTTATGATAATGAAAGAAAACTGAACGAATATATTGATTCACTAAATAGAAAAGCCTAGGGTTTGCACTTCTCTACTAATTTATATGTATGAACGGCTATTCCTCTCAACTGATTTAATTTTGAAGATCAGATTTCAAGCAACTTAATTAATCAAATTAAGGAAATAAGCTCTCGCATTCAATCCTTTTTCAATTAATCTTACTACAATCAAAATGATCTTTCCCTTAGGTTTATATTTCTAATTCACCTAAGTCCCTAATTAAATTATTCCAGTATTAGATTTCATTTCTTAATCCTTCATCTAAATACCTAAAACACATAATTGGTGGCCAATCAATTATATATTAACATTAATCCATTCAATTAAGGATAAAAGAAATAAATCAATTAAGAGAAATAACCAGTTCATACAATCATAGTAGATTCATACAAACCCTAGACTAGATCAAAATTAGTTCATAGTAATGCTATCAAACAAATTCATCTCATTAAAATTCAAAGAAATTAATTTAGACATTAGAGAATTCATAAATAAAATTTCAATGAAACTTAAGAGATAGAGTTAAAGAACAAAACCCAATTACAATTTTCCTTTGGCTCCTGAAGAATCTCTTACTCAGGTTTTTGCTAAAAGAATAATGTAATGGCTAGAACTAATTTGATCTAGAGTGTTTGAATGAAAGTGAAATCAATCTCTGTTAACAAAAAGCATAAAGAACGGCTAAAAAAGGTGAAAAGTAGGTGATCCTTGCTCTTGCCCTAATCTTATCTATTTATACAAATCCTTCACTAAAAATTTGTGCCTTCTTTCTTTTTTTCTTTGGTCTCATGGGATGACACAACCAAGCTTGTGGCCGTGTCATGTGACACGGCCAGTAGCTTGACCGTGTCTCCTGGGTATGTCAGCTTCTGTTTCTTTTCTTTGGTTCTTCTTTGTTCTTTAGCTTAGGATGGGACACGGCCAAGCTCTTGGCCGTGTCATGTGACACGGCCAGTGGCTTAGCCGTGTCACTTGAGTGTGTCCTCTTCTGTTTTTCCTTGCTCTTCTTTATTCTTTGGAGATGAGAGTGACACGGCCAAGCTTATTGGCCGTGTCTCTTGACACGGCCAAGCTTGGTGCCCGTGTCACTTTCTGCCATTTCTTTCCTTCTTTTCTTTTCTTTCTTTGGTTTTGGTCTTTAGGTGAGACACGACCAGTGGCTTGGCCGTGTCTCCTGGCCATGTCATCTTCTGCCAAAATTTCCTTTGAGGTGACATGGCCAAGCTTGATTTGGCTTGGCCATGTCTTGCTTGATTCATGCTCTTCTTTCTTTGTTTTGATCTTCCAATGGAGTTTTTGCACTTTAACCTACAACAAACACTTAAAACAAACTTTAAACAAAAATCAAATGAAACATTAACTTAAAACACATAAACATCATACTAAAAACTAGTACAAAAGATGATCTAAACACTGGAATAAATTAAAACTGCCAAAATGCGGAAATCACTAAATAAACATATTAAAACTACCAAAATGCATGAAAAAACAATAATTATCATAATAAATAAATAGCAATTTGAGGACAAAAACTAATAAAACAATATGTCCCAATAACCAACTCCTTGCTCTATCCTTTAAGATGAATAGAAAAAGCCTAAGATGGATAACATCATCACTAATGCCATTCATCTTGATAGTATAAAAAATCTCAAGAAAACTTTACAAATGACCAATTGCATCTTCATGATCATGCTTAAAAAAGAGAATTTGTTATGCTATGTTGATCAAGGTTGGCTTTAGCTCAAAGTTTTTGGCATTCATTGTAGGTCTAGCTATGCTAGAGCCTACTTCTATAGTGGGCATAACATACTCCCTAATAGCTCCATTCTTTGTCCCTTTCACCATTTCTTCTTTATTATCAGTCAAAAAGTCCAAATCAACTGCTTCCTCAAAAACTTTCATATCTCTTTGTCTTTCCATTTCTTCTCTTTCCAAACGTAGTCTTTCTCTTCTTGCTCTATTATTTGCACTACACTGCCTTTTAATTTTTGGAATATAATCTTTTAAGATGGTGTAAAGATTATTGCACATAAATTTTCTGCAGAAAATTAACTTAAAAACAATTAAAAGAAAGTTCCAAAAATAATAATCTCATTGAATTTAAAGTTACCAAAATTGTTGCCTATCCCATCAACGGCGTCAAAACTTATTGTTAAGGGTGGTGAATTTATGGTTTTGTGTTGGTGTGTGAAAATACTATTATGTCTAACACAACAAGTGCACAATATCGTAGCACGTAGTAGAGTGAGAGTATGAGTGTTGTATCTACATGGAAGGTAATTTTTGAGTAATCTAAATTCAGTTCAACTATTATTTAGAATTTAACAAACTTAATCAATTAAATTGCCAAATTAAACTAGTTCAACTAATTACTCTAAATTAAATTCTAAATAATCAGTACTAAATAATCAATATGATTGGGTAAAGCTTAATCCTCTATTTTCATGACAATTAAACAATGCCCAATCCAATTTATCAAGATACATACCATCTCTAGATCTCCAAGTAATTACTTATCTCTAAGCTAATTACCTCAAGTTGTTGATTCAACATCCAAAATCATACTCATCTCTCGTTTATTATATGATTCAATAGATTTTAATATCTGGTGGCCAAGCAATTGCTAACAATTAATCTAAAACCAATGAATCAAAGATTTAAGAAAAACCCCTATAAGTATATTGAAAAATAATCAAAAGCCCATTATCCAAACAACCAAATCAGCTCATCCCACAAGGAGATTAGTTACCCATTACAAAGCTTAAACAAAAACTATAAATCCTAATTACAATCTCCATGAATCTATGTAAAAGTAAGTAGAAACAAAAATGACAAGAGAAAAATGAAGAATAAACCCAAATAAATGTCCTCAATCTTGCAAAGATGACTCTTTAATCTTCAAAAGCTGTCAAATATGTAGAAAGTCCCTTTTAATGGCTTGATTCTCTCTCTCCTTTGGCTTGACTTCTGAAAATTTTCAAGAATAGCAAGATATAAGGTTAGCACCCCATTAAATGACTGAAAAGAAATATTTATACTCTGCCACATTTGTCTCTTGGATGCGTTTAGGATTTCTTTACATTTATGCCTTGAAATTTGCATTTGCATCTCATTTCAGATTTGCATGGGCGTGCGAGTCCAATAAGCATGCCCATGTCAAATTTGACCTTACGATACAATGTCGAAATTATATGCATGAGCGTGTTGTTTGAAATTGGTATGCCCGTGCAAATAAAATGGCTTTTGGATATCTTCTTTGTCTTTGGTATTTTTTGTATGGGCGTATCGTTTGAAATGACACATCTATGTAGAAAAATCTGCTTCTGGATCTCTTAACTCTTTAGCTGACAACCTTAATTTCTTTAGTGTGGGCATGTATAGGGTAATCAGCACGCCCATATAAACCAAAATGCTTCTAAATTTCACTATTTTCTTCATTGAAAGCTCTTTTTTTGCATATTAAGCCATCAAAATGTTAGATATGCAAATAGAAAAACTTTCCACCATAATTAGATCTGCAAATAGAAAAACTTTCCATCATAAAATCATCTAAAATCCACAAGGAACAAGACAAAATTGCCATCTTTTCAATTCTAATTCCATGGTAAGCACGATTCATCAACATCTAGTAAATTTGTAAACTAATAAAAAAATTCTGATGAACTTTAAAATATTTTAAAAATCTATTAAATTTTATTTGTTTTTGATAATTTTATAAAAAATCCTTTTTCTAAACTAAAAATGGTGAAAGTGAAATTTAGCAATGAGAGTTAAACTTTAATTTTGGCGTATTGGGAGGCCTATTGGCTGGGATTATATTAGATTGTCCTTTATGTATACTTCTTTTATTTATTCCATTTGAATTTCCTAATAATATGTTAGCTAACAAGTTTAATTCACCATCCTAATAAAATAGTATTGTCAATAATTTAGCCTCGTCACTAAAAAGCAATGAGTAAATAAATGAACTCGGGCAATAAATAATATATTGATAAACTATACTCACATTCTTCCAAGCTAATTAGCGGCTCTGGGATTTTTCATATCCTTTTAGATTAACAAGATACTCTTACATCAAATAAAGAGACCCATCGCCATCTGTTTATCAGGTGAGTTGAAGTTACTGAAAGTAATAACAACCAAAAAAGGCACAGATTTTGTCAAGTGTTCAAGTTTTAATCAAATAGAAGATGGCAATGTCTAATAACATTAATTCCATGTACATTTCCGTGTGGGGTCATGAGAATTTGAGAATGCTTTTGATCATTTTGTCGCAGTGTTGCCAACTTGCAAATATTTTAAGATGAAAAAAATGAGCCAATTTGTAAATATTTTAAAAAAAATATTTACTTTCTTTCAAATATCTAATTTTAAATTTTATAGGATATGTTAGTATATTGAAGAATATTCATGCACTTCATTTTTTTTTAATTTTCCACGAAAGAGATGAGAAAGCATCAAATAACTAAATAAATAAATGATGAAATTCATTTTCATAAATAATTAAATAAAAATTACTTTACGTATTAAACATTATAAAAGTCAAATAAATCTTCTTAACTGATGGCTTAATGTCTACTGCTCAAATTATATTAGCGTCTAAGTAAAAAATGAAGGATAATGTTAACAAGTGTCCTAGGGGCACTCCTTAAGGATCATTAAATAAGGAATATTTTATTAATTAATTTTGTTATTAAAATGATAAATCATTAATACTTATAAATTCAATAAAGTTAATTTTCTCTCTATGAATTTAAAGCATTAAATAAGGGGATTTGATTTATTTTATTAATTATTTTTTCTTATATCAATTAATTGCTTAAATCTTATATTTAATTAACACCCATGTTCATATGAGATAGCACATTATAAAATTATGTGAAGACTACTGCTTAACATTTTTTTAATAAATGAAAACTTATTTGTTAATTAAATTATAAAAATTTTAACTTATAAAAAAAACACAAATCAAGCATTTTTTAGTCTTAACTTTTAGAAAAACTTTTAATCATATTATTAGTGTTACTTATGTGGACTATAGTAGATGCTAACATAGTAGATATGAATTATATAAGTTCATATATGAGACTACTCTTTTATTATATATTATTTTTCTAACATAGTAGATATGAATTATATAAGTTCACATATGAGACTACTCATATATTATAAATTATTTTTTAAGACTAAGTATATTCTATTTAATTATTAAAAATATAATTAAAATGAAAAAAAAATAAAAATTTATTGGCTTGGTGTATAAATACAGTGTTATACATCCAATTAATATAAAAATATCATTAAAAATAATTATTAAAATTATTTTCTATTTATCCTTTATTTAATAAAAATGTTTATACATATTATTATTTTTCCAAATAATATATATTTTTTACTTAATTTTTGTGAGAATTCAAATTTAAAATTTTATATAATTTTTATTTTGGGCTAATTTATAATGACATGAAAATTTTAATATTATAAAATTAATAATGGAAGAGGAAAAAAAAACTAATGCAATTAAGACTATTTATTTTGTTTAATTAAAGGATATTAAAAATGGGTTATTTAATGTGATCTACATCTTATATGTAAAATTTGCAAATTATATGCTGCTAAAAAAAGTGTTACAGTGAATGCAGCTATTCCCGTTGAGAAACTCACTATTTAAAGTAGGTGTGCGACTCGGGTCGTGCCCTGATTAGTCGGGTAGGTAAAACAAAAAAAAAAGTGCCCTAGGGGCACTTGTTAACGGGACTCATATAATATTGTGAGTCAAATAGGATTATATAGTTAACTTTACTATGATTTTTGTACAATCAAACACAATCTTACCAACTTTCAATTGCAAATTAGCTAGTAATAATCATTTTTATGATGATAACTTATGAGTTGATACAGTAATTAATTAAAATTTGTGATAACTATATGACTAAATAATTGATTTCAGAATTTCCTTCCTTCAAAATAATTGATTTCACAATTCGTAATTAAATTGATGAAAAAATTAAAAATAATTACTTTCATAATTAATGCTGCTAATTCTCTGGAATTTGATCTTTCTTTTGATGAGATTTTCCATATCATTTTAATTTTTAATAAAGAAGAATTAATTAAGTAAAAACCCTAGAGTAAAAAATTGCAGGTTCAGTATCATAATGATATATCTCGCTTGTATTTTGATTAAATACAAGATTAATTTCTTTATTTTCATTAATAAAAATTATATCTTCCATCTCATAAAAAAATCGAAAAATTTTATATTACCAAACTAAAAAATTCCATTTAATTTTTGCATAACATGATAATAAATTGAAACTATTAAAAACATTTTATGCCAATTGGCAATTGCCTAAAGCACTAATCATAACCAATGAATAATGATATATGTTCATAAGACCTAATTATCAAATACATAATTATGTAAAAAAATAATCTAAAAGCTAAAAGAATTTTAAAGAAATTTATCTATTCATCCAACTCGGGAATTGCAAAGAATTGGGCCGCCAATCAAATTTGCAGGTTCAGAATCAGAAACAAATCGAACCCTTCAATCTACAAATAATACAATGCATGTCTTTTCTCATAAAGAGAATCCCCAGGATTCATCCTTCCATTATCATCCAACTTCAAGAAGAAAGTTACAATTTCATCTTCTTTTTTTCTCTGCCATAACAGTCTCAGCTTTACTTGCATTTATCTTCACTGATGATGCTTCAATATTAGCCTCCACCACTCTCTCCTTCTCTCTTTTTGCCTCAAGTATAGCATGATATGCACATGAAGTGGTTGCAACATATTCAGACTCGCGAGTCAAAAAGTATGACAATTTGTTGCTTCTTCGAACACTAAGAAATTCTTTATTTTCCAATAAGAACACAAATCCAGTAGTGTCTTTTCTATCATTAACATCTCCAGTAAAATCACCATCACAGTAGCCTATCAAATTGAAATCAATAGAGCATGAGTAAAATATTTCATAATCACTTGTACCTTTAAGGTAATGCAAAATCCTATTAGCCGCTTTCATATGAGATGATGAGGATTTCTCCATGAAACGACTCACCATGTAATACCCTTATACCATATATATGTATGATATATGTACTCAATATATATAAAATATGCATATACAGTATAAAAATATTACATACCGATTTAATAAAATTTTTCAACTTTTCAAATTTAAAATCATAAATACTTTAAAATGTACATTTAATAGCAAATAAAATATTATTATAAATCATAGGTGCTAAAATAAGCATTTTTCTTAAAAATCCCTGAAAAAAATACGTCAGAGTTTTGTCGGTAATTTGGACATTTTCAAATTAATAATACAACACAACCTGCATAAAAACACTCTCAAATAATCTAAAAATACATTTCATCCATCCTTCTCAATATCTTCACATTTCACAAAACATTTATATACTTCCATATATCTACACATCAAAATATTCTTTTTAATTTATGATACATATTCATCAAAAATATATTATAATATACATAATATCATAAAATACGATAATATAGAATGTATGCATGCTGCGGGCAGTGTTTCTGATTTTGACGCCACAAAATAAACTCTACTGGCAAACTCTCAACTGATAGTACCCTGATCTCAGATCAATATTAGAAAATATTACTGCTCCCTTCAACTAATCAAAGAGATCATCTATCCAAAGTAAAGGATACTTGTTCTTGATGGTCACCTTATTCAACTGTCGGTAATCAATGCATAATCTCAATGTGTCATCCTTCTTCTTCATAAATAAAACAGGCGCTTCCCACGGGGACGCACTAGGGCGGATGAACCTTTTTTTGAGCAATTCCTGCAACTGCACCTTCAACTCTCTTAACTTAGCAGGTGTCATTCGATATGGGGTAATAGAGATGGAAGTAGTATCGGGCATCAGATCAATACCAAACTCAATCTCTCTCTCAGGAGGTATCCCTAGCAACTCATCAGAAAAAATATCTGGAAACTCAACAACTGTAGGTATACTGTCAAGCTAGAACCTCACTACTCTGGTATCTAGAACATGAGTAAGATAAGCCTTACATCCCTTCCGAATCATCCTCCTACCTGAAATAAACATGGATGAAAGATGTCTCTGCTCACTAGATACCATCATATCCCAACCATCATGTATTCTCAGGGTAACACAATTTCGCTGACAGTTTACCACAGCCTCATGCCTAGATAATCAATCCATGCCCAGAATCAGATTATACTCTCCGAAAGGCATCTCAATCAGGTCACCGAGAAACTCCTCAGCCTGAACCACAACCAGACTATCTCGGTGCACCCTGCTAACCACAACACTGTGCCTTAAATGATTTGTCATCAAAACATCAAATACTAGGGACTCAGAATGCAAATCACTCATAGGTAAGATGGATGCACTAATGTATGAATGAATTGACCTAAGGTCTATCAATGTAAAAACTGAAGTACCAAATAAAGAAAAAGTACTAGCAATAATAGCTGAAGCATTTGGCTACCTCTGCATCACATAAACCTGCTGTCATGGCTCTGCCTCATCTAGTCTATCCCTAGATGTAAAATCACCTCTCTAACCAATCCCAGATCGACCTCCTTTACCAAAACCTTTGCCATCACGACCCCCTCTGATACTGGTAGAGAAGCTGCAGTATTTGTCTATCTATCCTCTGGTGGCTCTAGACAATTTCTGATAAAATGGTTTGACGATCCACATCTAAAATACACTGCTGATGCACCTCTCTTCCAGCAAACACCTCCATGAATCTTACCATAATGAACACAAGTAAGTGGAGTAGGCCTCTGAGCCACTAGGGTCTGAGCACTAGCCACTGAAACTGTAGGTCTATGTCTCTATCTCTGTTGTTGTACTGACCTGACAGACTACCCATAGCTCTTACTATACCTCTAAAAATATCTCCCTTGGTCTCTCTTCACTGATGAAGACTCGACCTCACTCTGGGGTCTCCTAGCTCTAGTCTCTTCAACCCTAGCAGCTACTGCAAGATCCTGTGCTCTCTCTATACTCCTGGCAACTGTAGCTAACTAGGAAAAATTATAATATCGAGAGCCTGCTATAATACACATAAAGAGGGTCTCAGTCCCTTCTCAAACCTCCGGCACCGGTCAATCTCATTGGAAATGATCCCATCAGCATAATTGCTCAGCTGGATAAACTCTATCTCATACTCTGTCACTGTCTTGATATCCTACCTCAAACTCAAGAACTTCATCTTATTTGTATCCTTATACTCCCTCAGAGTATACTTCTGCTCGAATTTCAGCAGAAAATAGTCATAGATCAGGACTGATGGATCATCCAAAGCATGTGAAACCGTTTTTACCACTCATATGCAACCCCTGTAGAAGCAGAAGAGATCTGGCATAATCAAACTTCTCCTCTGGACTGGCTTGCAGTTGGATAAATACTCTCTGGACCTTGTCTAGCCACTACTCTGCTATAGCAGAGTCTATAATATCAATAAAGTCCTCCACTCTGAACTTTCTCAGTTTATCATACTTTCTCATTGGTAACTGCAGCTGCGGCGGCGGCGACTGTTGAACTGGAGTCTGCCTCAACAGCTCTACCATATGTCGTACCCAGCCCGACGGAATCTCATCAGTTCTAGTCTCTCTGGCACAGAAGCAGATGCATCTCGAGTGATCTCAGCTCTAGCTCCCTCTTTACCCTCATCAGGAGCCACACTCTATGTAAACTGATGCGTTCGAGATGTCATAACTACCTATATCTGCAAACACAGCAGAAATTATCACATCAGAGATCAGAAACTGCCATTGTCAATGCATGTATCACATTTGAAAACCATATTTAAAATCCTTATTTTCTCTCTCTAACAACCCACTTAGGTCGAGAACCTCAAACCTAGGCTCTGATATCAAAATAAATGTAACATATTTATACTCTATATACATACAATACATACACCCAACATATGTACTATATGCATATACGGTATAAAAAATGTCACAACCCACTTTCTATACAAACCTTTCGATTATGTACAATCTTAAATAATTTAAAGAATATACTTAAATAACAAATAAAATATTACTTATCAAAATACATACAAATCCCCCAAAATTTTATCCAAATCACTCTTTATAATTTAAAATATATATACATCAAAACATAATATAATATACATAATGTCAAAATGTAATATAATATAAAATATGTACATGTTGGCAGTGTGTCTCTGATCCTGATGTCCAACAGATAACTCTACACTCAATATCTCAAATCTAGATCCGGCTTGGTCTAGACGAACTCTCTAGCTCTATCGGATCTATCCCGTCACCTGCACGATAAATTACAATCGCTCTAAGCCAAAAGTCTAGCGGTACAAATTTTGATAGAAATAAAGTTCAAATGCAATAAAAATGCACAATGCATATGGATATCATATCTCATATCATTTCATTATAATATATCTTTTGATTATTTCATAATTCACAATTCTCATAAAAGTAAACACAAGCATAAGCCCAAAGGATCTAATATGCTATTCAAATTTCAGAGTTACTGTTTTGGTCTATATTGACACCTAGTGTCTAGCCCAAAGACAAGTGACGCCCAGCATCTTGCCCAAAGGCAAATCATAGTGATGCCTAGCATCTATCCTGCAGGAAAATGACGTCCAACATCTAGCCTGAAGAGAAATCATAGTGATGCCCAACATCTAGCCCGAAGGCAAATAATGAGGATAACCTCATAGGCATGCCGCCAAACACAGAATTCTGAAAATTAAATAATACACTAGGCACACAATTAATTAACATTTCTCATTATCAATCTCTTTCTCATTTTCTCATAATCAAGCTAGGCACATTGCCTCATTTACTCATTTTTGAAGCCGTATGCGATCCCTCGTTGATGGAGTCAATATTTATTTGTGAATTATATTCCTTATTATTTATCTTTATTTCCTTTTTAATTAAGCCCTAATTTTATTACCCTTTATATGATGATTATTTATGTGTTTATGAGTTTACATTTATTTTGTTTGAATTTTAAGGATGTAAAAGGTATATTTCCACTCGTGGGTGCCTTATTTGTTTAGTTTATTTATTTTATATAGTTTAATTTCTTTAAAGACTATTGGAACAATTGTAATGGACACATTTTCACCTTTTGGTGGGTGTCCTATTTAATTTATTTTCTTTGTGGACATCTGGACATTTGTAAGGGCATATTTCTATTGATTGATGGGCATCCATTTATTTATTTGTTTGATTTAGAATATAATGATTAGTTATTTCAATTATTGCATATAGTATGAATAATATTATAATATTTAAAAATTTAATAATATTTAGACTTGAAAAGGAGGCCGGTTCCAATTAACAGGGTATTATGGGGTGCTGGGCCACTTTTCACATTTTTCATGCATACCCAACTTTTCGAACCTAATAAGGGATTGAGGATTCCTTAGAAATCGAGTCATCTACCCCTTTCTTTTTCTTGGCCCGTCTGGGTGGCGACTCCATTTTCTCTATATTTAAGCTTGTGTTCTCTAAGGCCCTAAGCCTAACAATGCCGAAGTAGCAAAAATCATTTCACATAGGAGTGGAGACAAAAATTTTCATTCACAGTCATATGATTACTAGCTCTATATCGAGATACTATGTGTTTTGCTCTCCCATGTCTTCTTCCTTGAAGGAAAGAAATAAAGCTGGCTCTTCTGCATTATTGATATGTTTCACAAGTTTTCTTTCCTCCTCAACTTCCGCTGTTTGACATTCCCAAGAGTAATGACCATACTTGCCATAAGAAAATCATTCTACTTGAGATTTGTCATTTTTTATCATTATATCTTCTAAAGTTGTTTCTTCCTCCTCTTCCTTTTCCATGACTTTTTTAAAAATTTTGATCTCTATTTTCATTAAAGGAGTTCTGCTCACCTCTTCCTTGACCACATCTACGTCCATGACCACGACCTTGACTTCTTCCATGTGGTTGACAACCTTTTGTGGAAGAATCTCCTTTAGATTTGGTAGACAATTTTAATAGCAAGGCTTGCTCAATTTGCTCTTGCTTTCCATGATTCATTCTTTCTTCATGGGCTTGCAATGATCCACACAATTCATTAATTGTCATTTTCTCTAAGTCTTTCTACTCTTCAATAGAAACCACTATATGATTGAACTTTGTGTTGAGAGAGCGCAAAATCTTCTCAACTACATGGACATCTTGTATAGTTTCTCCAAGTCTCTTTATTTGATTCACCATACCAATAGTCTCATAGTGCAATTTGTTATGGTTTCACTCTCCTTCATCAAGAGTGATTCAAATTCAACCCTTAGAGTTTGAAGTTGAAACTTCTTCACTTTATCAACTCCCATAATAGAGTTTTGAAAAGTATCCCATGCTTTCTTGGACGACATATCATTCGCAACTTTTTCAAATATATCATCATCCAAACATTGATGGATGATGGTGAGTGCACATTGATCTTTCTTTCTCTCATTTTCCAATGCATCTTTTTGGCTTGTGTTGTCCCAAGATGGTAACCAAGAGGGGGGTGAATTGGTTAATTTGAAGGATTGATGGCAAATTCAAAATTAACTGTAAAATTAAAGTAAGAGAAGGAGTAGAGAAGAATGAACACAAGAGAGTTTATAGTGGTTCGGATTACCTTAATCCTATATCCACTTCCTTAATAACTTGTTAAGATTCCATTAATCTTGAGTTTTTATAAGCTCAACTCTAACTTGGTGTTTTTACAAGCTCAACTCTAACATGTTTGATTCTTGTCTCCCATTATTCTCTCTTTTTCGAGTAGTCTTATGGTCAAACTACCTTTAGTCCAGTTTGCTCGAGCTCCGCATGGTTGGGCTACACTTGGTCTAGTCAGCTCGAGCTCAGCATGGTTGGATTGGACTCAGTCCATTCATGCTCTTCATATTTTCTGATAAAAGTTTTTCAACGACTAGTACACGTAGCATCCACTAATTGAGTGGATAAATAATGGCTATAATTTTTAAACCCCGTACTAGTGGTATGCTCGAGACCAGTTTGGTCCGGTCGGTCTTCTTCTAATATGCTGAGATTTTGAGAGTGTTGGCGGTCATGAGCTCTACTGGCACTTATTGAATTTTTATCTACAGCTCAATCCAGTCGGAATACATCAGGTTCGGTCGGTCCGAGCATAGTATGCTAAAACTTTCAGAGTACCAGGGACTGTGGGCTCTACTTAATATTTTGAGAATTAACCATTGAGCTCAGTATGCTCGGACATCACACTAGTATAGTCGGAACATGTAGTCCATTGAGTCACGTCTGATATGCTCTTCCTTGATTCTACAGCTTAAGGTTCGATGTGCTCAGTTTGTTGCTTAGCTTGTGTTCTGTTTGGTCAGCTTGCATTTTTATCTGATTAGCTCATCTTCCATGCATTCTCTAGTTCAATCAGCTCAGTTTTGGAACGTTCATGTTCATTAATTTGTTACTCATTAGTTCGATGAACTTTCATTAGGTTTAGTCAGGAATAACAACTATACCTGATACCATCATTCATTAGCTCAGTATCATGAATTGCTTTAAGTTCAGTCGGCTGTGCTGGTGGTCCGATCGGGCTCTAGAGAAATCTTTAACAATTTAAGTCATACACAATGTAGCTTAATACAAATATTAGTCTTATTCAATTTGATTGTCTAAGATCAAAATAGAAACCAATAGTTTGGTGAACAATCTCCTCCTTTTTGACTTTGGTATTTAAATTGAATTGATTAAAATATTCTATGCAATGCTCCTTTTCACTAAATTGTCCCCTCAATATATGTTATGCCATTACTCCATCATCAATTTAAATTCAAATAATCTCCCCCTTTGATGAAGACAAAAAGTTGTAAACACAAATGCAATTTAAAAATGCAAACACAAAATTATTATTAAAAATAAGCAAAGAACTATGTATGATCAATTACATTTTAGATCTAACAATCTATAGAGATTATACAAGAAAAGAAGATAAAAAGACATAAGTTAAGGTAATAGTGTATAAGGTAGATAGTCATAGTCATTATCACTATTTTTATGTCCCCCTTTCTCTTCTTCATCAAATATTCTGGTTGGTATTCCTTCTTCTCCTTCTTCATCCGATGGTGGATATTTGGGGATGCCCATGAACTCTTGCATATCCTTAAAGTCCATATAGAGATGAGAGACTCTCTTAGTGAGATCGTCAATGTGGGAGGTTTGTGAGGAAATTTGATCTTGAATTTGATGGAGGATATCAAGAATGGAACCTTGGACTCTAGAGGTTTGAGGTCTTGAAAATTCCACTTGAAAAGACTTTTGACTCTCATCAATTCTTGGCATTTTGCTTTGTTGAGTTCTAATACCTTGAGCACCAAAGGCATAATGGTATGTTCCATTTTCTTCAAATATGCATGTTTCAAGTATTTAAATTGATTGGATTCTTGGTCGGATCAAGAGGATTGGATAGAGTGGCTAAATTGATAGGGGTAAGAGCATTCACATATTTGCCTATTTGGGTGATGAATGATGTGGTCAAAAGGGTTTCGATAGCTTTGTTTTGGTTAATGAGAAATTGTTAAATTAAAAATATACCGGTTTTAATTTTTACCTTTTTCTCCAACCAATAGAGAAATAAAAGTTCTTTGTGAGTTATTTTCTCATTGCTCTCGCCTTTTGTATTGATAGTATATGTGATAATTCTATAAAGGATCTAAAAAGATAAGGTTCTAAGGTTTTTAGCATTGGATAATTTGTGGAAATTGATTTCTAAAGAAATTTCTTTCCAAAAATTAAGCACGATATCATTGGAAATGGAAGGATCGAATAGATAGTAAATACCTTTCATGTTGAATCCCAAATGGATGAAAATTCTTGGAAAGAAAAGTTAATAGAACACATTAAAAGGTTTGAATGTGATGAAATAGGGTTCTGGATGTTCCAAGTCTCTCTTCTCAAAAACCAATGTAGTGAGAAATTCTTTATTTAAAGATTTTCATCCCAGAACATCATTTTCTAAGAATAAAAATTTTTTCCATCCAAGATATGACAAGGCTTCATATACATAGGATTAAATGCCTAGGGCTTCTTGAGTGAAAGAATAAGAGATTTTGTTTGTTTCACACTTTTCTTTTGGATAATAGCTTATCTTTATTTTTCTTCTTCACTTAAGTGCCTAGGTTTGTGAGTTCTTGTCTTATGTTCTTCTATAAGAGTGGAGGAAGTGACAATTCCTTTGCCCTTCTCAAGTTTTGAAGCTTTGTTTTTAGAAGTTTTGGGAGCCATGAATATGATGATGATGAAATTGAATGAGAAGTAGGTGTTGTAAGTGTTTATAACTGAAAGTAAGTGTTAAATATCATAAATTTTGAGTATAAGGGGGTTTATATAGAGTTTGAAGATCAAACTAGCCATTTATAGCTATTAGAGAGGAATTATGCACATTTTGAAAGGGTTTCTAACGACTAGAAATTTTAAAAAATTTAGTCTACCCGAGAGGAACTTATGCAGTATGGTCAAACGGAGCCCGGCGTTCGATAATCTGAGCATTCATAGAGGAGTCTGAGCAAGAATGAGTTGTCTTTAAAAAAATTTAGAGTGCTTGATCATACACGAGATAATCTGGTCGGACCGAGCAGGAGCAGATATTATAATAATGGTCGAGAAAATTTTAAAGGAGCTCGGCCGAACCAGATCTCAGCAAGCTCGGTTGAGCTGGACAAACTTGAGTTCGGTCAGACCAGTGGCAGTCCGGTCATACTGAGACATAGTCTGGGGGGCAAGTAGGGTAATTTTTCAAAAGAAAAAAGAAAAAATTTTAGAGCTCGATTTGTGGCCTTCAATGCATGATCAAAATAGATGTAAATGAGGAATTAAGTCATGCAATATATATATATATATATATGTAGGAAATTCTAATTCTATCATTAATATGTACACAAAGATTAATTAAAAGTGCTACCATCTATCATACATATGTGCTGTTTTATAAAATTCAATCTTTCTTCATTTGAGGATTTTGTAAAAATGTCAACAAGTTAATTTTCAGTGTTTATAAATTCTAAAATAATATTTTGATTTTGAACATTATCTCTCAAGAAATGATGCCTTATGTCTATATGTTTTAACTTAGAATGTTGGATTGGATTTTTTAAAAGATTAATGACACTTGTGTTATTACATTTAATGGGAATGTAATTAAAATTTTTATCATAATCTAGTAATCATTGCTTCATCCATAAAACTATTATACAACAAAAATATGCAGCAACATATTAGGCTTTCGCAGGAGAAAGAACAACAAACTCTTATTTTTTTTTTCTGAACCAAGAAACTAGGCAATCACAAAAAAAAAAAAAATGGCATGCATCGATTGTGCTTTTTCTATCTAATAGGTTACCAACAAAATCCACATCCAAAAAGCCTAAAATGTCAAATGATGTATTTCTAGGATACCATATATCCATATGTAATGTTCCACTCAAATATTTTAGAACTTTCTTAGTAGTATTTAAATATGAGTCTTTAGTGCATGATTGAAATCTAGCATACAAACAAACGCTAAACACGATATCAGGCCTAAAAACAGTTAAGTAAAGAAGTGATCCGATAATACCTCAATATTTCTTCTCATCAACTTTCTTACCACTTTCATCTTTGTCCAATTTCAAGAATGTGCTCATTGGAGTTTTGCTTGCTTTGCAACCATCCATTCCAAACTTCATGAGAAGTTCCTTTGTATATTTGGATTGGTTGATAAAAATTTTATCCCTGTTTTGCTTTATTTGCAGGCCAAGGAAGAACTAAAGTTCACCCATTATGCTCATCTTAAATTTTCTAGTCATACAAGAAGTAAACTCCTGGCACAAAGATTCATTAGTAGCACCAAATATAATGTCATCCATATAAATTTGCACTGTTAAAATGTTATCCACTTTCTTCTTAACAAAAAGTGTGGTGTCAATTTTGCCTTTTGTAAAATCATTTTATAACAAGTACTAAGTCTATTATACTAAGCTCTTGGAGCTTGTTTTAGACCATACAATGCTTTGATTAATTTAAAGACTTGATTTAGAAATTGATAATCTTTAAACCAGGAGGCTGTTCAAAATAAACTTTCTCATTAATAAAACTATTCAAAAAAGTACTTTTGACATCCATTTAAAAGAGTTTAAAATTCATATGGCATGCAAATGTAAGTAAAATTTTAATTGCTTCTAATTTTGCTACTGGAGCAAATGTCTCATTATAATCAATACCTTCCTCTTGGTTGTAGCCTTTGGCTACCAATCTAGCTTTGTTCCTAGTAATGCGACCATCCTCATTAAGCTTATTCCTATATACCCATTTACAACCACTAATAGGGTGGTCATTGGGTCTAAGAACAAGTTTTCATACTTTATTTCTTTCAAATTGGTTAAGTTCATCTTGCATGGCAATAACTCAATATTCATCACTAAGAGCCTTCTCAATAGTCCTTGGCTCAATTTGAGAAACAAAAGCAACATTAGAATCTAAATATTTAAGTTTGGATCTAGTAAATACTCCCTTTGAAGTATCACCAATGATGAATTTCTTTGGATGATCCTTTTGATAATGCCACTCTTTGGGTAATCCTTGAGTTTCTTCATGTTCCATAATATGTTTTATCTCATCGCTATTCGCCTTTTGATCATTGTTTATCTCAAGATCTTCAAGTGTACCTACAACATCATCAAGAACAATACCTTTCCCATGATCAAGCTTAAATGATTCATCAAAGGTAATATCCATTAATTCTTCAACAACTAGAGTTCTCCTATTAAACACTCTACATGCTTTACTAGAAGATGAATACCCTAGAAATATGCCTTCATCCAATTTGAATGAGAATTTTCCAAGGTTGTCCTTGGTGTTAAATATGAAGAATTTGCATCCAAATACTTTAAAGTATGAAATTTTGGGTTTTCTTCCATTCCATAGCTCATAGAAAGTTTTATTTATCAAGGGTTGTTTGAATAAATGATTTGCAATATAACAAGCGGTATTAACGGCTTTTGCCCAAAAGTAAGAAGGTAAGTTATACTCATTGAGCATTTTTCTAGCCATCTCTACCAAAGTTGTATTTTTCCTTTCAACCACACCATTTTGTTGTGATATTCTAGGAGCTAAAAAATTATGTAATATTCCTAGTTTATTAAAAAAAATTTTAAAGTTATCATTTTCAAATTCTTTGTCATAATCACTTCTAATACATGTGATCACATAGCCTTTTTCATTTTGAACTCTTTTTGTAAAAATTTTGAAATGAGTAAAAGCTTCATTCTTTTGAGCTAAGAAATTAACCCATGTAAACATTGAGTAATCATTAACAAGCACAAATGCATACAACTTGTCTTCTAGATCAGCAACTCTATTTGGACCAAACAAATTTAAATGAATCAATACTAAATGTCTAGAAGTACTTACTATATTTTTGGATTTGAAAGAGCTCTTGTGTTATTTCCCAAGTTGACATGGTTCACACATTTTATCGTTATGAAATTTTATTTTAGAAGACTATCCATAAGTTCTTCTTTGCATAAGCATTGGAGTTGGTCCATATTTGTATGTCTTAATCTTCTATACCAAAGCAAAGCATCATTGCTAATAGTGACTGAACATTCAAAAGCATTATTAGAATGTATGTCAATTTTATATGTATTACCAATTCTACTTCCATTGAATGCAAGATCACCACTAGAGAAAGTAATTTTGCACCCTTTAGAATTAAAATTGACATTATATCCCTTATCACATAATTGACTAGCAAGTTATGTTTCAAACCATCAACCAACCATACATTTTCAATCATATTCTTACCAAGCACACCAATAGAATCAATGCCTAAAATTTTCCTTTAGCATTATTTCTAAAAGTCACATTACCTCCTTGCTTGTAAGTAAGAGTTGTGAAAAGTTTAGCATTACTAGTCATGTGCCTTGAACATCCACTATTTACAAGCTAAACACTTTCATTAATAGTAGACTTTAGGCAAACCTATAAAACAATAAAATTTACTTCCTTTTAGGTACCCAAATGTACTTGGGTCCTTGGGGGTTAGTAGTAGAAGGATCCTCCAATTTGAGATGAACCTTTTCTAATGTAGCAATATGTACTTTTGTGATCCAATTTCATGCAATATTGGCATTGATATAAGGTTTTATATTTTTGCATTCTTTTTCTACTGAAATTTGAATAATTAAATTGACAATCACAACGTGTGTGAGATAGGATTGCTTATGTAATACTTGTGATTGTGTTCATTCCTTGTGTGCATATATGCATAATTTGCTCTTGAAAACTTAGTTCTAGAGCTTAGTGAGCCTAGTGTTGCCTTTTTAGAATTTTTAGGCTCAGTATGTGCATGTGAATTCTGTACAACATCAACACTAAAGATTTAGGTTGTAGAGGTTTTAACAAATATTGGTGCTTTGGATGAGGTAGTAGTAGAGCTATTGAACCCTAAGCCATACTTGGATGAAGGTGATCTTTGAGTACTAATCAATGTACTAAGGCTTCCTTACCCTTATGAAACTTACAAATAGAGTTCTTTAATTCATTTATTTCTTTTTTCAAAATGTCATTTTCTTTAGAAATTTTCTCTAGGCTAGATGAATTTTTAGACATTTTATTAATAGATTTTGATAGTTGTTGATTTGATGTCTTTAATTCCAATGTAAAATTTTTCAAAGAGATAAAATCTTTTTCTAGCTTAGAACATTCAACATCATCACTATATATATTAATATTTAGAGATTGACTAATTACCTTATTGATGTGATCATCATCCCAAAAGCCATGAGACATAAATTTACAATTCCTTGCACCTCCTCCTCTTCTTCTTCACTTGACGAGTCATTGTCCCTTGTGGCTTGAGATATTTTTTCTTCTCTTTGTCTTATTTCTTCTTGTTCTTCATTTTGAAGTAATCCATTTTGATGTGACTCAGGTTGCCACATTCATAACATTTTACTTCGTTCTTTTTCTCCTCATCTTTGAAAGAGCATTTTGATAAATTACCTTTGTTAGCTTGTCATCTCCTCTTTCTTTTCCATTCACTCACTCTTTTAGAAAGCATGGCCATGTCTTCATCATCATCACTATCTTCTTCACTTGAGCTCTCTTCTTCCTTAGTGACTTTGAGAGAAATTATTTTCCTCTTATCCTTCTCACCTTTGTCATCTTATTTTTCATTGTGAAATTTGAAGATGAGAAGTTTTCATACTAGCTCATCGGTCCTTAGTGTACTAAGGTCATGAGCTTCTTCAATTGAGGAGACCTTTGATTCAAAGTTTTTCTTAGTTCTAAGTGCCCTCAATATTTTGCTATTAACATCACCTTGATCATATAATTTTCCATATTTGTTCAAGTCATTGACAATAGCAAGTAATCAACTTGTCATTTTGATGACATTTTCATTAGGCTTTATTTTGAAAAGTTCATACTCATATACAAGCATTTGGGTCTTAGTGAACCTTAATTGGGTTGTACCCTCATGATAATTCTTAAGAGTTTTCCAAATGCTATGTACACATATGAGATTTTTGAATCTTCCACCTTCTTCTCTTGACAAGGAGTTCATCAAGATGGAAGTTTCCCTATTGTTCTTATAGAAAGTCCTTTCGTGAGTGTCGGTCCACTTTTCTCTAGGGAGAGGCACTTGAACACCTTCAACTTCATGAGTGCGAGGTTTTCACTCTTTTTCCATATATTTCTAAAGTTCAACTCCCTCATTATCAAAGAACAAGTACATTTTATATTTATAATAAGAGTAGTCTGTTCACAATTAGAAGTGGTTGCCATGGTGGATCAAATTTCATAATTAAACTTTTTAAAATTTTAAAGCTCTGATACTAATTGTTATTCTAAGATGACAACCAAGAGGGGAGTGAATTGGTTGATTTGAATGATTGATGGCAAATTCAAAATTAAATGTAAAAGCAAAGCAAGAGAAGGAGTAAAGAAGAATGAACACAAGAGAGTTTATAGTGGTTCAAATTATCTCAATCTTATATCTAGAAGAATGAACACAAAAGAGGTTATAGCGGTTCAAATTACCTCAATCTTATATCTACTTCCTTAACAATTTGTTAAAGTTTTACTAATCTTGAGTTTTTACAAGCTCAAATCTAACTTGATGTTTTTATAAGCTCACACCGAACTTTTACAAGGTCTGAGTATCTTTCTTACAATCCCAATAAGAGTTTTTCCAAGTTCACTCTAAAACCTAAGTGTTTCCAAGCTAACACTCAAACTTACAATTGTGTTTCAATACTCACACCCAACACTCAAAGAATATAAGTATAATTTTTTATGCAAAGAAATGAAAGATGTTAAACTTGGCTATTACAATCATAATCTTACATAAAAATGTAGTTTCTTGTACTATTTATAGCCTTCCAGTCTTTAACTAGCCGTTTAGAGTGGGAGCCAACATGTTTGAATCTTATCTCCCACTATTCTATCTTTTTCGAGCAGTATCACGGTCGGACTGCCTTTAGTCCAGTCGGCTCAGGCTCAGCATGGTTGGGTTGTAATTGGTCTGGTCAGGTCAAGCTCAGCACCGTTGGATTGGGCTCAGTCCGATCGTGCTCTTCATATTTTTTGAAAAATATTCTTTAATGGCTAGTACACGTGGCATCCACTAATTGAGTGGATAAATAATGACTATAATTTTTAAACACCATACCAGTGGTATGCTCGGGACCAATTTGGTCCGGTCGATCTTCTTCTAGTATGCTGAGATTTTGAGAGTGGCGACCATGAGCTCTACTGGCACTTGTTGAATTTTTGTCTATAGCTCAGTCTGGTCGGAATGCATCAGGTCCGGTTGGTCCGAGCGTAGTATGCTGAAACTTTCAAAGTACTAGGGACTATGAGCTCTATTGGATGTGTTAAGAATTAACCATTAAGCTTGGTTTGCTCAGACATCACACTAATCCAGTCATAACATGTAGTCCATTGAGTTAAGTATGATATGCTCATCCTTGATTCTATCAGCTTAAGGCTCGATGTGCTCGGTTCGTTGCTTAGCTCGTGCTCTATTTAGTTAGCTTGCATTTTTATCTGATCAGCTCATCTTTCATGCATTCTCTAGCTTGGTCAACTCAGTTTTGGAACGTTCATGTTCGTTACTTCATTGCTCATCAGTTCGGTGGACTTTCATAGGGTTCGGTCAAGAATAATAGCTATGCCCGATACCATTATTCATTAGCTCCGTATGGCGAACTACTCTGAGTCCTGTCAGCCGTGCTGGTGGTTCGGTCGGGCTCTAGAGAAATCTTCAAAAATTTAAGTCCTGCATAATGTAGCTTAATACAAATATTATTCTTATTCAATTTAATTGTCTAAGATCAAAATAGAAGTCAATAGTTTAGCTAACAGCTTAATTTAATATTTCTACATTTTTAGGTTCTTTAAAACCTTTCTCAACTACTTCCCACACTCCCTGAGAACCAATGATGACCTTCATTCTAATTGACCAATTTTTATAATCGGTTTTGTTGAGTTGTGGATATTAAAAGGAAAGAGAAGCTCCCTTTGATGCCATTTTTACACTTAACTTAGCTACTTAATCCAAACTCTGATACCACTTTGGTGGAAGTCGGTGGCTACTCACTAAATTACACACTCACAAAGGAAGAGAGCTCAAGGTTTTTTCGTATTATTGAAGTCTTCTACTTTGACTTGATACAAATGAGAAAACTAAGACCTATTTATACCAGTTTCTCAAAAGAAACTTATCACTTGAAATAAATACAAAAATTAAATAAACTTTTAACATACTTGATTTAATTATTTCTAACTTAAGTTCATATTAATTTAACACTAACTCACCATTTATTCTATAGTAACTTATCCTTAATTTCAAGTTTACGATCTAACATCACAGTGGCAACATATTATGCAAAAATGAAAGGGATGTGGGATGAGTTGTGCCAATACAGTTGAGCCAATGCATCAAACCTCCAGATTGAACATGTGGAGCAGCTCAAGCAATAACAAAGAATCGAGAAGAAGAGAAGGTACACTAGTTTCTCTTGGGATTAGAAATCGTATTTGGGATGCTAAGATCCTCAATTTTGGCTCTTGATCCCTTTCCAACATTGGGAAAAATATATGCAATGGTTGCATAAGAGGAATGTCATCATAGTATAGCAAAAGGCAGGGCCGTCTTAAACATTTAAGAGGCCCTGTTCTTACATTGAAATTTAGGCCCCTAATATGAAAATCACAATTTTAATAATCAAATATCTCAAAATATTTTTACAAAATAAAGCATTAAAAATTTATTACTTTGTTTAAATTGTAAATAATATCACAATACAAATTCAAGCTAATATCAACCTTCTTAATTGGAAGCATAAACATGTTTGGATTTATATTATTGGGCCCCATAATTTTTTGAGGCCCTGTGCTATTGAACTTGTTGCACCCCTTGTTAACCGGCCCTGGCAAAAGGTGGAGATCGTGCTGAAATGACAACTTTTATGAATATAAACAAAGAATTATGGAGGACAAATGAACAAAATAGCAGTTGTATGAATTGTGGCAAAGCAAGACATGATGTTAATGATTGCTTCCAACTAAAAGGAGATTTAGATTGGTGGCAATCATGACAACCAGGCAAAGGAAGAGGACAAGAATGTAGCCAAAATAATCATGCTGGAAGGGGAGGAGCTCAGGGAAGAGGGCCTGTTCATCTGGAAAACGAAGCTGCATCAACAAAATTGCGAGAGAAAAGTGGACAAGCTGTGGGACATGATGTAGAACGCAATTTAATTCCAGGGCTTAGTGATGATCATTGTCAATAATTAATGACTCTACTTGGAACTGGCAGTGCTGGAGCTGAAAAACTGACCGGTAAGAGCAAAATCATGGAAGAATGGATATTAGATAGTGGAGCATCTACACATATTAGTATTTTAATCATTAATACTTAAATATTAACAAAAAAAAAATATTCCCGACATTTATTATAACTAGCATTTTATTTGTTCCTTTATATAAACAAATAAAATTTCAAGATTAATTTAAAAAGACAATTTTAGTAATGTTTTTAATTCAATAATATTTCACGTCATTTTTAAAACTTTTTTTTTGTTCTCAATATCATTTTTAAAATTATAAAATTATAAATTCAAAATCTTAATTATATTTTAGTTAACAATATTTGAGGGGATAATAATAACATGTGCAATGAAATTTTAAGTATATAATATTCTTTCTGTCTCACAAAGATAGACTTATTTTTTTTTTGTTCCCAAATTATAGGTCATTTTATCATTTTAATAAATTAGTTATTATATAAATTCTCTATAATACCCCTATTTAATATTACTTATTAAATATATGATAAACTAAAATAGAGATATAATAGGAAAAATATATGCAAATCTATATTTTTAATAAAAATAATTAATATTTCTTAATCCTTGTGAAATAAACTAAAAGTAGGAATATAATAGAAAAAATATATAAAAACTTATATTTTTAATAAAAATAATTAATATTTCTTAATTCTTGTGAAATAAGAAAAAAGTCTATCTTTATGTGACAGATGAAGTAATAAAAAAAACAATGCACTAAACTAGTAAGCATTTTTAATTTTATTATTGATATTCGATACAATTGCTTAAAAAAGTTATATTAGAAATAAATTTAATTCTATTTTTATAATGTTATCATTACTAATAACAAGACTCCCTTAAGCAAGTTTATTTGGATTCTAAAAATAAAAATTAAATTAATTAAATATTTAAGAAAATGAACTGTAGATAAAAAAATTTAGAAAAATATTATTTGCCTGAAGAACTGAACATAATTAAAATAAATTTACTAAGTTTGAACTATGAACAATAAGCTGAAATTCTAAACTTTATAAATACTAAATTAACATGTTAAAACTAAGTGAAAATGAAATTGATAACTTAGAATACTAAATTAATCTAAAAAAAGCTGAAAATTTGTTGTTGTGAAATTGAAAAGGCTACTATGGAATTTCTACAGTTTAAAATATTTAGAATTGTGTTATGAATACTTAATTTATTAATGGATGTCCATAAGTCTATATCATATTAAACCCTCAATTTATTTTATTAGTTTAAACTAACTTGTATTTAATTTTATAACTTAAGAAGAATTTATTTATATAACACAAAGATTAAAGCCAATATAAAGAGGCCCTATGTATATTATGGTAGAAGAAAGAAAAGAATATAAATAATATCATCTATTTTTCTCTGAAATTCTCTCTTTGAAGCATCTTATTTTACTCATCATCAATATAATATTTGACATATTTTATTTATTTTATAACAATCTGGTGTTTCTTGATTGTTTGGTTGATTCTTGGATCTGATTATTGGTTGTTGATGATGGTCCTCTTTTTTAATTGATTTTTCTTTTTTTATATGTAAAAATAGTGGCTCCTTATTTTTAGAACTGTATAACTCATCATCTCCATTTTTTACTCACAAAGCTCTTAACTTCCTTTACAAAAAACTGTTTTACTCCACACCTAATTACCATAGTCTAGCCTCTCTCTCTCCTTTTTTTTTTTTTCTTGTTATGCGAGCTTCCCACTTTCATTAACCACCAAAATTGATCAATTTTGAGTACAAATACAATCATATGCATTTTATCATCTATTCCAATTTGAAATTCTGGTTACAATTCATTAATTAAGCTAATTAGGAGCGATTCTTTTTTTTTTTTTAACCACCAAGTATCATTCAACTAGAAATTACAAACTAATATGGTGCAAATAGACCCATTTAAGGAGTAAAGAAGTCCTTAAATAAATTGTTAATTAAGATTAATTAATTAATTAATTAATTAAAAACCGTAGATTTTTTGAGCATGGACATTACATGGAATACAAAATTGCAGGTTCATTATCAGAATCAAATCTTCACAGATTACATCATGTGTCCAGTATTTTCATTAGATCCTTCATAGATATTCTTTCTACGTAAATTAATTTCTTTATGTTCATGAACAACAATTTATATCATCCATCTCATAAAAAAAAACTGAAAAATTTATTATCTGAAACTAAAATACTCCATTTAATTTTTATATAATATGATATAATAAATTGAAACCATTAAAAACGTTGTATACCAATTGCATTATGCAACGTATAAAAATAGTCTTAAAGCTAAAAAAAAATTAACGAAATAATATATTTAACCATTAAGTTGAAGTTCAGTGGCTAAAAACGTGTGTTGAATCTATCATCCAACTCGGGATTTGAAAGGAATTGGGCGGCAAATTGCTGGATCAAAATCAGAAACAAATCCAACCTTCAAATCTTTACATAATACAATGATATGTTTTGTTTGCTCATAAGATTCGTGAGGTCCCATCGTGACATTACCATCCAACTTGAAGGAGAAAGTTATGTTTCCATCTTTTGTTTTCTCAGCCATAACAGTCCCAGCTACACTTGCATTTATCTCCGCTGATGATGCTTCGATATAAGCCTCAATCACTCTCTCCTTCTCTTTTCCTTCATCGAGATAAAATCCCCTAATCACTGTAGAAGAAACACTCACATTCTTTAACAAAATCGAAGCGTTCATATCTTGATAATAGAAGGGTACCTGTTTCATTCTGGCTTTTTTGTCAAATGCGTTATGTGCAAATTTGCTGTTACATGAGAAGAAGAGATATTAAAAGGGTATACTATAACTGATTCAATTTGGAATTTGGGTATTTCAAATGGGATATTTGATTTACATTTATACATAAAAATAAGCAATCCTACAAACGCCATAGAAAAAACGATGGAAAATAACAATTCCCACCAAGTATCATCACAATTAGCATTACTGGTGGAAATATTTTCTTGGTGTAGAGGGTATACTCTAGCGCTTCTTCTGTTTTGATTTTCCATTGTCGATATCATCTATTAACACAGAATTGAGAAACATATATACATATTTATAATAACAATATTTCCTTTTCCAGTTTGAGTTCAAATTTCCGATTCCTCTCATTGCGTTGGGAAAGGATATGACTTTCAATCCGTGTGAGACTTGTTTGACATATGAAGTCCAAATCTTATGTGAAATAGAATTCTAAAATTTTTATATAATTCATTCTAAACTTTTTTTTGAATAATTAAATAAAATTTATTGACTAGACTAATAATTGTACTTAAAACGTCACACTATTTCTCCTAATTCCAAGGGTGAATTCTACTTATAATCTAATCACGTCTCTTCTATTTATTTAAGAAAAATTCATAGTGTAAAACTTCCTAATAATAATATTTCAATAATCCAAATACTTAATATGCTTTACATACACATATCTATATCATCATCTAACAATTTTTGACATCTTAAATTACATTTTTATTATTGTTCAATACAATAATATAAACAATACTTAAGTAAAACCAAATAACAAATATTAATATGGTGGTCCAACCTCTTCTACACAAGGATGGAAAGAAAAGAAGATGAAAACTACGCTCTAAGAGTATTTGAAAATGTTAATATATTAAGAGTTGTGTCAAACTACTCAGTGAGAAGATAATTATATAATAAAAGAGTAGCAAATAAAATTTTTCTCATATACTTACTAATATAAAATTTCATACTACTGCATAACAATTTTTCTTTCTTAACGAATATAAATTCATAATATCATGTCAAAAATATAATCATATAATTTTATATACTCAATATATATAGTATATAGATAACATAATATCTTAGGTGCAATAAAATATATATTTACTTGTGCCTAAAGATAAAATATGGTATTTTGGGCACGCAAAAAGAGCAAATAATCATGGTCATACGCATATGTAAAGCTATCCTCAAAAGGGCGATCACCTAGTATACGCTCCAAAAGTTATATGTATATCAAGCGTTGTCACAAAAAAATAATATCATAATTATAATTCGTCAATTTCTTTTTAGCACTCCATCATCACAGATATCTCTATTAAAAAATATATAATTAGTGTATTCAGAGCATTTATTCAGTTATAACAATAAATAATCATTATTTTCATATTTCAAATATCAACATATCACTATTTGTTATCATTTTAAATATATTTATAAATAAGATTTTCTCCCTTCAAATTCCTTTATAAACTTACTTTCATTATAAAATAATTTTAACAAATCATATATATAATTTAATAAAATATCGATATTATATAATTATTCACTCACCTTGATCAATAATTCAATTTATTTAATCTACCGTATCACCTCTATGTTCTACAATTACACTCAAATCTACACCTAGAGTGATATAAAATAATAATTTACTAAAATATAACCTAGCATTTTCAACTACCATGAGATGAATAGCATAAAAAGAATATGTAAGGATGATTCTTAAAATTCTAACGAATTTTATGCGGAGTTTTGGTATAATTCGATTGTTTTCAAAATCCTACAATAATACTCCAATTAGTATCTTTCAATTTGTCAATCAACGTACTTATTAAATTTTTTAATAATATTTTTAACAATTTAATATAATTTGAGTGTCTAAATTTATTAAGTATTTATAATATTTCAATATATAATTAAGTTATATAAATTTAGTTCAATTATTTTAATAGTTTAATAATAATTATTATGCTAATATCTATATTATTAGTTAATTAATTCAATTACATTTAAATAATATTTATTTAATCTTTGTTATTTTGAGAAAATACAATCTTATTTTTGTTTTCAATGAAATAAATAAATTCATATGCATATTTAAAATTTGTTTAACCTAGTGTGCAAAATAAATTTGTATTTATAATTATAACAATATACTATAATGAAAAATTTATTAATATAACAATAATATCATTCATTTTAAATTTTGTTATAATTTTAAAATATTAAAAATAATGACACTAATAATAATAATAATAATAATAATAATAGTTACTTAGATAATAACTTTTATAATTAATTTTTATTATTTAATATAATTACTTAACTACCTTTAATTAAACCATAATAATCTATATTAAGTTTAGTTGTAATATATTAATAATACTAACTTTTGAAATAAATTTTAATAAATTTAAAAGCAATAAATATAAGATATTGGTAATAGTAGTAGCAGTAAAAATAGTAATAACAATAATTATAAAATTAATAATTACTACTAATAATAATTATAATAAATTTATAGTTAATCTATAATAATACTTTATAATAATAATAATTAATCACTCCTTTGTCATTGATTTAAGTTTTAAAATAAACAATAATTTAATTATTATAGGTATAACAAATTTTAGTTAAATAATTAGTTTTATGAATTACTAGAAATTTTAATCCTATTGTATTTAATACTTATTTTAATCATTTAATAATTTACTAACTTAATTTAATTCATAAATAATTTAATTAACTTAGTTCAATTTATAAGAAAAATCTCTTTTATAATAATAATTTAATAATAATCTTTAATATGCAAACTATTAATTTATTATCTTATAATTAATTTATAATTTTCATATATACATTTATTCATATTCTTATAATTAAAATAAATTTTATTTATTCTATAATTCACTAATAAAAATTTATAATTTAAGAACTTAATTTATTTTTAACCATAAGTATTTTTATTCTATAATTAATGTACTTATATATACAAACTTCTTTCTAATTATAATAATAAATCAATTAATAAACAACTATATATATTAACAAAATTCCTCAACTATAATTTAATGATAACTTTAAATTTACTAATTAACAACTAATTACCAATTCATCAATTCCATATAATATAATTAATTTATTATAAAATTTTTCAATAAATATTTACCACTCAAATATTAAATTTTAAATTATAATTTATATTAATATTTTCTTTTTAAACTTAATACATATATATATATATACTTATTATCTAATTATTTTCATTATTTTCACTTGGTCTGGTAGCTGTTCATGATTGTTTGGATGGCGTTAAAAAGCTCATCGAGTTACCTTTCTCAGTGACTAGCGCGTGTTAGAAAAAGGTGACCCAAAAGCAATGAAGGAAGCTTCAAAAGTCAAGCGGTTAGTCTATTTTCCTTATTCTCTTTTTATGTTTCTTTCTTTTCCTCTCTCTCTCTGCGGATTTCCTTCTTCGTATCAAATTATTTTCTCCTTATTCAAAAACTAACCACATTCAATTAATACACCTCACATTATTATTATTATTATTTTTTTTTTTCAGACATATTTTAGCAATATCTCATATTTTTAACAATTAATGTTTTTACTAACTCAAAAAATTATTCCACTAATAAAAAGATATTCTAACTTTATTTTATTTTATTTTTTTGTTTGTTAAAAATAATTATATCTATTAATAGTTTAACTTTAATTATATACATATTTGTTTTGCTGCTAATTATTGTTTATATTAATATTATTTATTTATTTATTATTAATTATATATTTTTGTCTCCCACTAACTTTCATGATTCCATATTTAATTTTTATGCTTTTTTATTATCACATCAATCAATTATTTTTTATAATAATAATAATAATAATAATTATTATTATTATTATTATTATTATTATTATTATAGGGTATTACATTCTTTCTCTTGTAAAGAAAATTCATCATCGAATTTTCACTAGCTATTAGATAGATAAGAATAAACGAGGATAGTGAGCAATTCTCTTTTTCAAGTTACGTCTTTTCTTGAATGATTATTCCATGAGACTTTCACCAAAGGAATAACCTTGTTCCTTAAAAATTTTTCTTTTCGAGCTAAAATTGCAATTGATTCTTCCTTATAAGTAAAATTTTTTCATAATTTTACTGGTTGTCTCTAGAGTATATGTGAATGATCACTTCTGTACTTTTTTATCATGAATACATGAAAGACATAGTGTATTTAAGATAATTCGGTGGTGGTGCAAGTTGATAAGCAATATGACTAATCTTCTCTACAATCTCATACGATCCGATAAACCGAGTACTTAACTTTTCATGTTTATTAAATTGCACCACATCCTTCCATGGAGAGATTTTTAAAAATATTTTATCTCCCACATCAAACTCAATATCTTTCTTCTTCAAATCCGCATAACTCTCTTGCCTGTATTGTGCCACTTTTAATTTGTCTCTAATGAGTTGAATTTTATCAATAGTTAATTGGACTAATTTTGGACATACTAATTTTTTTTCTCCAACTTCATTTCAATATATTGAAGGTTTGCATTTTCTTCCACATAGTGTTTCATAAGGCGTCATGTCAATACTTGAATGAAAACTGTTATTATAAGCAAACTCCATCAATGGTAAATATTTATCCCAACTTCATTTGAATTTCAAGACACAAGCTCTAAGTATATCCTCCATGTTAAAAATTTATTGTTGTGAAATTGGAAAAGCTACTATAGAATTTCTAGAGTTTGAATATTTAGAATTATGTTATGAATACTTAATTTATTAATGGGTGTCCATAAGTTTATATTATATTAAACCCTCAATTTATTTTATTAGTTTAAACTCACTTGTTTTTAATTGTATAAATTAGGAAGAATTTATTTGTAACATAAAGATTAAAGCCAATATAAAGAGGCCCCATGTATATTATGGTAGAAGAAAGAAAAGAATACAAGTAATATTCTCTTTTTCTATGAAATTCTCTCTTTGAAGTATCTTATTTTACTGATCATCATTATAATATTTGACATATTTTATTTATTTTATGACAAACTGGTGTTTCTTGATTGTTTGGTCGATTCTTGGATATGATTATTGGTTATTGATAATGGTCCTCTTTTTTAAATGATTTTTCTTTTTTATATGTGAAAATAGTGGCTCCTTATTTTTAGAACTATATAACTCATCATCTCCATTTTTTACTTACAAAGCTCGTAACTTCCATCACAAATAACTGTTTTACTCCACACCTAATTACCATAGTCTAGCCGCTCTCTCTCCTTTTTTTTTCTTGTTATGCGAGCTTCCCACTTTCATTAACCACCAAAATTGGTCAATTTTGAGTACAAATACAATCATATGTATTTTATCATCTATTCCAATTTGAAATTCTGGTTACAATTCATTAATTAAGCTAATTAGGAGCAATTATTTTTTATTTTTTATTTTTTTTGTTAAACCATCAAGTACCATACAACTAAAAATTACAAACTAATATGGTGCAAATAGACCCATTTAAGGAGTAAAGAAGTCCTTAAATAAAATGTTAGTTAAGATTAATTAATTAATTAATTAAAACCTTAGATTTTTTGAGCATGGACATTACATGGAATACAAAATTGCAGGTTCATTATCAGAATCAAATCTTCATAGATATTCTTTCTACGTAGATTAATTTCTTTATTTTCATGAACAAAAATTTATATCGTCCATCTCATAGAAAAACTGAAAATTTTATAATCTGAAACTAAAATACTCCATTTAATTTTTATATAATATGGTATAATAAATTGAAAACCTTAAAAACGTTGTATACCAATTACATTATGCAACATACAAAAATAATCTTAAAGCTAAAAAACATTTAACGAAATAATATATTTAAACATTAAGTTGAAGTTTGATGGCTAAAAACGTGTGTTAAATCTATCATCCAACTCGGGAATTGCAAGGAATTGGGCGGCCCATCCAAATTGCTGGTTTAGAATCAGAAACAAATCCAACCTTCAAATCTTCACATAATACAATGATACGTTTTGTTTGCTCATAAGATTCGTGAGGTCCCATCGTGACATTACCATCCAACTTGAAGGAGAAAGTTATATTTCCATCTTTTGTTTTCTCAGCCATAACAGTCCCAGCTACATTTGCATTTATCTCCGCTGATGATGTCTCGATATAAGCCTCAATCACTCTCTCCTTCTCTTCTCCTTCATCGAGATAAAATCCCCTAATCACTGTAGAAGAAATACTCTCATTCTTCAACAAAATCGAAGCGTTCATATCTTGATAATAGAAGGGTGTTTCACAGTGGCGTTTTGTCAAATACGTTACGTGCCAATTTGCTGTTATATGAGAAGAAGAGATATTAAAAGGGTATACTATAACTGATTCAATTTGGAATTCGGGTTTTTCAAATGGGATATTTGATTTACATTTATTCCCATAAATAAGCAATCCCGCAAACGCCATAGACATAACTATCAACACAAATATGAAATAGAACGATTCCCACAAAGTAACATCACAATTAGCATTATTGGCGGAAATATTTTCTTGGTGTAGAGGGTATACTCTAGCGCTTCTTCTGTTTTGATTTTCCATTGTCGATATCATCTGTTAACACAGAATTGAGAAACATATATACATATTTATAATAACAATATTTTCTTTTCCACTTGGAGTTCAAATTTCCGATTCCTCTCATTGCGTTGGGAAAGGATATGACTTTCAATCCGTGTGAGACTTGTTTTGACATATGAAGTCCAAGTCCTATGCGAAATAGAATTCTAAAATTTGACCATCAAGCAAGTTAAATCTTGGGAGTATCAACCCAAAAATTCATTGCCAGAGTCCCTACTTTAATATAAACTTATAAAAGAGCTCCACGGTAGTACAAACTTTGCACATTTCTTTTGAGGTCTATTCAAATTCACTTCGTGAATCGAATTAAGGGCCTCGTTGTTTTAGGGCACATGTTTTACTAATCCTTCTATTCAGGATATAGGTATTTTAAACTTTTTTTTTTAAGTAATTAAATAAAATTTATTGATTAGACTAATAATTATATTTAAGAACACGTTGAATAAATTATTGTAACTCTAGATTAAGGTTTTGCATGATGCTGCAGATATTTTTACTTAATATATATATTAATTTTAAAATTTAAATAATTTTAAACAAATAAAATAAAAATTAAGTTATAAAAATTAAATCTAAATAGAATTTAAATAATAGCAATTAGAAAAATCTAGCAGAAAATTATGTAAATTTAAAAATAGAACCTAATAATGAACCTAATAAAAATAAAAAATTAAATTAACTAAAATTAAAACAAAATATTAACAAAAAAATAAATTATAGAAATTAAAAAATTCTAATATATAAATAAAAATAAATTTAGAGTTTACCTGAATCAAATAAAAATAATTTATATAATAATTACCAATATAAAATAAGATATCATAATTCTATTTGAACTCTTCAAATAGAAACTCGTTATTCTTTATACAAATTTGAAGCAAATCACTCCTTACTCTATCTCTTCTTCTTCTTCTTCTTCTTTTTTTTCCTTGCTTCAACATCTACTTGCTCCGGCTCAATTATTTGTAGATCACAAGAAATCTCCAAATTTGCAAATATCAAAATGGGATTTTTTGCACATTGAGATTTTTTTTATTTAAATATTAAACTGATATTGCTAGATAGAACATACAAATTAAAATTTTCTGATTTGACTCGTGTTTCCATCAATTAATCTACTTCAGTTGTTTTCTGGAAATATTTTTTCCCAAAGTTGTCATTCAATTTTTTTTATGCAATTTTCCGGAGGTTGAAGAATGGATTTTTATACATTTGTGTCTTTTTTTTTTTCATTCTAGTTGAATATTTGATTTTCACATACCAATCCTAAGGCCAAGCCCTTAGATCTTCATGGTTGCTGGTGATGCCATAATCACAGCACCAGTAATAGTTGTTGAGAGATTAAATACAACACCAAAATAAGAAACTCCATTGAATTCTTTAATTTCTTGATCATCTCCTTGAATTGTCGAAAGTAATGGTAATTCTTGATTAATGGGATCTTGAGTTCTTTTTCTTGATTTTTTCTTTGCTAATATCAACTAAAGCCAATTCATAAACAAAAGCAGCAGAAGCTTCGAACCAGATTATCTTGTGGCTATTGATTTTCTTGAATTTTTGGGTAATTTTTGTTGCACCATTAGTTTCTTTGTTGATTATGGTTTTGATATTCTTTTTTCTTCTCTTTAATTTTTATAGGTAAAAGAAAATCATTTCTCTTTTGTAAGTTTTTGGTTAATGAAAATAGGGATTAGGGTTCAATATTTGTTATTTTGTGGAAGAAGACGAAGGAGAATGTATTATATTATGGGTATAAACATAAATTTATAGTTCACTTCAACAAATTTTATTGAGAAGGAGAATGGAGTATATTACACGTGGTCTGTCACTTCGACAAAAAAAAATTAAATAGATTGAAAATTCTTACGTAGATTAAGTATATGTGTAACCGGCCAATAAAAAATTAATACAAATGAATGATAATAGGATAATTTTATAATTTTATTGGTCATGTGCATGTGCTTGAAATCTAGGTAAATTTTTTCCTAAATATCTATGAAAATGACATATTCGAGTATCAAATTAGTTAAAATGAAAGTAGAAGTGATAAACCGAATAGTCATTTCAAATATAAAGAGCTGGTTGCGAATATATTAAAAATAGCATTTAAAAATTATATATATAATACAATAAGTTTTTTATGTTACGTTTTGATCCTTCCCAAATTAACAAATTAATTGAATCTATGAGCATAACTTACTGTTATTTTCCTTTTTAACTTCAAAATTTTAAGTTCTTTGTGTGTTTTGAATTATTAATCATGTAGTCCTATTTCTAAGTTTAATTTTTCAACAATGTTATCTTTTATATATGTCGTGCAGTGCTTATTACTTTATATAAAACTTGAAGTAACTTCAAATTTATATATATAATTAGTTTATTTTTTAATACGAGTGTAATTAATTAAGTAAATTAATAAAAATATATAATAATCAGGTGTGAATTTAAAGGCAAATTTAACAAAAATATATAATAATCTGGTGTGGATTTAAAGGCAAATTTATGACTAAGTTTCTTCTTTTTTTTTTCTTGGAAATTTACCTTTAATTGGACTAGACGTAGGGAGCCAGACTCATATTCTGGTACAGGGCACAAAAAACGACAATAAAAAAAAAACTGAAAGCTAAAAATAATTATAATAGTATGATTACTATTTTATAATTTTGTATTATAATTATTTATTAGTTGATATGCAATGGAATGATACATAAATATTCTTTCTAGAGATTTTAATTTATTCGTTTAAATTTTATAATCAATTTTATCTTCTTCCTGATAAAAAAAAATTATATAATAAACTTTAAATATGACATGATAATAAACTGAAATTATTGAAAATATTGTATACAACATCAGCATGCCAAAATATCTAAATATCTAATTTAATATAATTGTATATACATAATTCATTGTGGATGCGACTTAACAAATCAAACATAAAGCTAAAAGATTTTTGAAAAATTAATCATTCAACTCGGCAATTGCAAGGAATTGGGTTGCCAAGCAAACTTGCTGGTTGGGAATCAGAAACTAATCTAACCATCAAATCTTCATATAATACGATCAAATGTATTTTTTTATAAAATGAAGAAATATTATTATTAAAAAGTGGGGAGAAACATGAGAAGGGAGAGCAAAATTACACAAGCCAAAACTAAGCTCCACCATACCAATGAAAAAGCCCCAGAAACCCAAGAAGATACAGAAGAAAACCAACAGAAAGTGAAAAGACACAAAGTAGAACAAGTGCACAACAGTAACAAATAAAACCACATAAGCAAAATTGTACAAGACAGCTTGTTAACCAAATCAATCAACAAAGAAACCTGCAGATGCTCCAAACCACAGAAGCTCCATAATCAGCTCAAAGTGAGGTCATCAATCAACTAGAACTATCCCAGCAACCATGGATACACAGGTGCCAATCCATTTTAAACCAACCAAGAAATAAAATCAGAAATCCTGGAAACTCCTGCCTTGGCAAGATGGTCAGCTGTAGAATTTGACTCTCTTAGGATTTTAGAGAAGCGCACAGAAGGAAGAAGGTTGATTTTGCTCTTAATATTGCACTATATACCCCAAAACTCCCAAGGTGCCTTATATAAATTACCTTTAACCCATGTGACGGCGTTCGACGAGTCCGATTCTATAATTAAACTTTGTTGTTTAGCCCACTCGTGACTTGAATGAATCTCAAGTGCTTTCAAGATAGCAAGGATGTCTGCCTTGTTTGAGTCCATAGACCCTACTGGACATGAGAAAACAACAATGAAATTACCTTAGGAGTCCCTTAGGACACCCCCAACGCCCGCCGAACCAGGCTTCCCATATGCTGACCCATCTACATTCCATTTTAATACTCCAGCAACTGGAGGCTCCCAAATTGACACTGGACGACTCCTTCTTAAGACCTCCCAGTTCTTAACACGGGTGGAGGCCTCGAAGAAGGAAGAGACCGAGTAGGGGAAAGAAGGGTCAAACGCTATGACCCAGCTAACAAGTCTGATAAGAACCGCATTGAACAATTTGTCCAAAGATAGCACCGAATTATTGAAGAACAGATTATTTCTTTCAGTCCATATGCTCCATGTAAAGGCCAGAAAAGACGCAGACCATACCTTCTTTTGAAATTTTGAGTCTACACAAGATCCCCATTGATTATAGAGTTGAATAATGTTGTAAGGGAGACACCAGTTAAGACCCCACCAACTCAATAATTTGTACCACATGGCAGAGGCAGTAACACAATGGACAAAAAGGTGGTTGACGTCTTCCGGTGAAGATGAGCAAAACGGGCACAGGTTATGAGAGGGCTCCAAGATTCCTGAGCTCACCAACACTGACTTCACTTTTAGTTTGCCTTTCAGAAGCATTCAAGCAAAAATCTCCACCTGTGGCGGCGAGACATTATGCCAGATATTTGGGCTCATTTCTAATTCGATCATAGTGTCTTATGGCTAGCCGCTGCTTAAGTGACTTAACAGAGAACTCCCCATTTCTGCTATATCTCCAAACCACTCTGTCGTCAAAATCTTTATAGAGTGAGGAACCTTCTAAGAGGGCCAATAGCTCGCGAAATAGCTCAATTTCCATTCAAACAAAGGTCTTCTCCAAGAGAACTCCCAAAACCACTTGGACCCCTGCCAATGACCCAAGTTGCTGATAAAATTGTTTCGTTGAAAGGAAAGGGAAAACAACCTGGGAAATCTTGATGCCAAAGTGCTTTGATCAATCCAAACATCGTGCCAAAAGCATATTGTATTACTATTCCCCACCCAATGTAAGATGCCTTCCTTCACAATTGCGTTGCAGGTTGCATCTTTGGTTACCGAGGATACCACATCGCTCCGTACTAATAAGGCTCGCATATTAATCTCCAAACTCAGAGGATTTTGGAGACCATATTTATCATGGAGTACCTCTTTCCAAAGTGCATTCTTTTTCTCAACTAATCGCCAAATCCACTTGACTAATAGAGCTTTATTGGTGTCTAGCAGATTTCCAACCCCGAGCCCACCAAGCCCTTTAGCTTTTTCCATAACATGTCAGCTGATAAGATGAAGTTTTCTTTTGTTTCACTGCCTCCCCAAAAGAAATCTCTTTAGACTTTTGAAATCTCTTTCGCCACACTACAAGGCATCTTAAAAAGTGACATGTAATACAATGGCAAACTATTGAGGATAGATTTGATAAGCACTGACCTCCCCGCATAGGATAGATGGCGACATTTCCACTTTGCTAGCCTGTTTTTGACTTTTTGAATAATTGGATCCCAGGTGGAGACTCTCCTTAGGTTTGCTCCAATTAGAAGGCCCAAGTACATAAGGGGCAGATTAGCTGAATTGCATCCCAAGGCCTCTACTGCAACTGAAGCCCAGTTTGAGTCCACGTTATACCCAACTAGAGCACTCTTTGAAAAGTTAAATTTCAATCCCGAGAGCAACTCAAAGCATTTGATGATTCTCTTAAGGTTAATTAGATCATCTAGAACTGCATGAGAAAAAATAATTGTGTCGTTTGCATATTGGAGATGCGATATAACTAGACCGCCATCACCGACAGGGATACCGTTGACCAAGTTACAAGCATGAGCATTGTTCAACATTAAATTAAGACCCTCTGCATCTATAGTGAACAGGAAGGGTGATAATGGGTCGCCCTGCCTCTGTCCTTTTCCTAGACGAAAGAAGTTTGTGGCTGAACCATTTATAAGTATTGCTGCAGTAGACTGAGATAAGCATCTTTCAGTCCAAAGCAGCCAATTATCTTTGAAAACCATAGATCTCATCACCTCAAGCAGGTAGCTCCATGAAACTGAATCAAATGCCTTTTGGAAGTCCAGTTTTGCAAGCACGCCCCTGAAGTTCTTCTTTTTCCAAGAGTCAATAATCTCGTTTGCAATTAGAACGCCATCTAATATGCTCCTCCCATTAATGAATGCAGATTGACGATTGCTAATAACTTCCCCCAGTACTGATTTCAACCTCGTAGAGAGAACTTCTGCAATGATGTTGTAGACACCATTAACAAGGCTGAATGGCCTGAATTCACACAGATTGTCAGCACCTTCACACTTGGGTATTAGAGTAAATGAATGAAGAGTACAATTATGGTGGCAGAAAACCTGTATAGAAGAAATACTGAAACAAACTTAGAATGTCAGATTTTAGCAGATGCCAAAACTTCTTATAGAAATTAAGGTTGAACCCATCAGGTCCTGGAGCTTTGCTTCCTTCACAGCTGTTGATTGCGCTGAAAATTTCCACCTCAGTGAAAGATCTCTCAATGGAATCTCCAGAAGAACAATTGAGCTTAGAGAATGGCAGATTAGATGGTGAGGGTCTCCAGCTAAGCTTTTAGTTGAAGGTCTCCTTAAAATGGCCCAACACTTCACGCCTAATATCCTTTGGGTGAAAGAGCGGCCCTCTATTGCTCTGCAAACTTTCTATGCGATTATAATTCCTCCTTATAGTGGCAGATAAGTGGAAAAAAATGAGTGTTGCGGTCCCTCTCCTTCACCTATTTGCACCTAGACAACTGCCGCCAATAAATTTCTTGCTGCTAGAGTTTAATCCACAGTTTCGACCATTTTAACCTTCTTGAAATAAGCAGCCTAGCCCATTGCTCAGGTTGGGATAATTCAATCTCCCTATCGATCAGATCAATGTCTCCTTCAAGTTCATTAATTCTACTATCAATATTACCAAAATGCTCCATATTCCATTGCTTGAGAAAAGACCTCAACTTCGCTAATTTCTTGCTAATGTTAAGGGGGCCAGAAAAAGCACTGTTGAGCTCGGTCCACCAAGCCTTTATAAGATCATTGAAACCAGGATGTAACAACCAGTAGTCCATAAAATGGAAAGGTTTAGGGCCCCAATTGATGGACGATGATTCTAACAATAAAGGCCTATGGTCATAAATGCCTTTGTTTAACCCCAATAACTTACACTCAAGAAAGGTATAAAGACATTCTTGGTTAACCAGAAGTCTATCCAGCCTGCTCCGACATCGACTATTGCCCCAGGTGTACTTAAACCCCAAGAGAGGTAGATCTATTAATTCGCAATTATCAAAGAATTCTCTTAGCCTATTAGCGCTCAGAGTAGAAAGCTAACCTGTGCTTCTTTCTTCGGCTGTCAATACTTCATTTAAGTCTCCCATAAGAAACCATGGAGATGAAAAGGTGGTTTTAAGATACAATACATCGTTCCATAGAAGGCCTCTCTCATATTTCGTGGTCAGGCCATAAACAACAATAAAATAACATTCAAAACATTGGTTGAGCCACTTACCTTCTATGATGACCCAATTAACCCCTTTTGCTGAGTTAGCCAAAGTAAATACAGCTTTGTTCCAGCATAAGAGGATCCCGTCTGCCGAATTTTCTGACTCCGCACTAATCCAGCCAGCCTCTGTATTTCCCCAAATACCACGAATGACATGGTCATTTACCCTGGCCAGTTTTATTTCAACAAGAGCTGCAAGATCAACCTTTCTTCTATACAATAATCTCTTAACCGCATTCTTTTTTGCTCTAGCACCAAGCCCTCTAACATTCCAAAGGAGAAGATTCATTTAATACACACATCACGCCTCACACTTTTCTTATTTTGGATCGAATCTGACAACTGTTTACAGATAGCTTCTTTATCCTTCAATTGAAAACCTCCCATAGCAACGCCCACATTTCAAGTCTTCACTACCTCTGCATCTGAGAAATTGAAGCGATCTCTAGATTCCATGCAAGAAGATACTGCTATCTGCCCTTCAGTCAAAACTAACTTGCTGAGGAAAATTTTATTCATGTTGATAATTCTGATGTTTGTGATGGAATTGTCAAGATGAGGCAGAGTGAAACTGATGTCTTCAACTTGAGGTTCCTTGATCTTTCTCCTCTTTTTAACCACAGAAAGACAGCTCTTCTTTTTCTTTTTCTTTTTTTGCCCTTCTCCTTTTTACTCTTGGGTGAAGTGGGTTTGAAGATGGTGATATCTATTTCAAGGCTGGGCGAGAATCTTCCTCTAAAGAGGTAACAACTGGGTCCAAGTCATTAGTTTCGGGTACACTAAGGAGGAGGTTGAATTGGCCTTGTGAGAGGATAATGGCCTAACTGGTGCATGAGAGCCAGAGCTATCTGACCCTAAGATATTGGGCTAAGGGCCGAATGGGTGCTTAGCTGTGTGGGCTTGGGCTGGGCTGAACATTTTAGTTGGACATGCCAACCAATTTGTTGAGAGCAATTAGAGATAATGGAGGGGCTGAGACAAATGTCTGTTGGCATGCCTTGCAATGAGCTGAACAGGGCTTCTTTTTAAGATTCTGAGCAAACGGCGGTGCAACCAAGGGCATGCTCTCATCCGTGGTCGGTTCTGCTGCTGGGGTTGATTTTGGGGATCGAGTGGTGATGGGTTTGGGTCTCCTCCCTTTGTTCCACTACAATTTGTCTGCGATTCCCTTACCTTGTTCTCTGGCAAAACGGTTAATGGACAACTCTGATTGATACCAAAATGTGGAGCGATGTATGACCCAACCTCTTCTGACATTTTGATATTAAAAATAACCTTATTGACAGAGACAGAAATGGTTTCAGAAATATCGTTTCTGAGGCCTATTGAAATTAGAATTCTAGCACAATCAACTCTATTTTTTATTTTAGTGTCTTTGTCCATGGAGATGAAAGACCCCCATGAAAAGGGGGAAGAAAACCCGATTTCCCTAAATGAAAGGGGAAGAAAATTTAATTCCCCTAAAACCTAAAATATGCATAGATCACTAGATTATTCAAATTAAATTGTAAATGGTAGAATTGCGTACCTGACATCATCGTATGTTAATGCTGAAAACGATTCTGGGGTTTGTCGCCTTCCAGGGGATACATACTTTAGGTTATACGGAAGCACTACTGAAGGAATGTAATGTTCTCTAAAATTGTTATGTTCCCCCGGAGACCACGACCCCTTATTTATAACTGAATAAATGATGATTAATTTCTATTTTGGTCCTTCAACAAAACAGAAATTCTTATCGGTCTCTACACTTATAATCCTATTACGAATAGGACACCTCAATAGTCAACAATCCTAATTTGATCACAACTTTAATTTGACTATCTTAATTTGACTGCAATACACATTTAAATATTAAATATATTTAGCCCACATTTAGGATTAATTTTAATCAATATAAAATTAATTCTAACAATCTCCCACTAGGGCTAACATATATTAAATGTAAATGTATATACCTTAATAAGCTCATAAAAGCAGTCATACTGAAGGTGCCTCAAACAATCTCGTCCATTGATTATATCGATAAAGTACTGAAGGGCCAGTCGCCACATTCATTGTGACTCAAACCACCATCAATCACATTACCAATACTCTCAAATGACATAGATCAATAATAGGAGTGTAGCATGGAAACTACATGTAATGTGATCTAATCATATATGTTTCCAACTGGTCACACTTTAGTGAGATCAATCAATAATAATACAGAGTGTAACAAAATAAATACTTTATTTTCTGCAGAAACTGAATGTACATAACAAAATATATCCATTACAAAACAGAGCATACACAAATATAATGTAGCCATAATGAACAAACTCCCACTGAAAATAATCAGTCTAAAATAATGTGACACCCATATGAGTAGTGTGCTCATGAAAAACTTTCAGTATCATAGCCTTAGTGAGCGGATCCGCAATCATGGAGTTCATTCCAATATGCTCTATGGATATATGTCCACTCTGCACTCTCTCCCTCACAGCCAGAAACTTTATCCCAATGTGTCTCGATCGAGAAGAGCTTCTGTTGTTATTGGAGAATAAAACTACTGAGTTATTATCACAGTATAACTTTAATGGCCTTTCAATACCATTCACAATACGCAGCCCTGTGACAAAGTTCCTCAACCAGATTGCCTGATTGGATGCCTCATAGGTTGCTACAAATTCTGCTTCCATGGTGGAGGTAGCTACTAGAGTTTGTTTCACACTCTTTCAAGAAATAGCACCACCAGCCAAGAGATATATGTAGCCTGAAGTGGATTTTCGACTATCTTGGCATCCCGCGAAATCAGAATCAGTATACCCAATGATCTCAAGCTGATCTGATCGCCTGTATGTGAGCATATGTCCCTTAGTTCTTTGAAGATATCTCAAGACTCTTTTGGTTGCTTTCCAATGATCCATTCCTGGATTGCTAAGATATCGCCCTAACATACCAACTATGAATGAAATATCTGGACGAGTGCAAACTTGAGTATACATCAGACTCCCAACTGCAGACGCATAAGGAATCTTCTGCATCTCCTGAATCTCAAGTTCACCCTTTGGACACTGATCAAGACTGAATTTATCTCCTTTAGCAACTGGGGTATCAATTGGTCTACTGTTGTGCATACTAAATCTCTTGAGCACTTTCTCAATATAGCCCTTTTGTGATAATCCAAGAATACCTCGAGTACGGTCTCGATGTATTTGAATCCCTAATACAAAAGAAGCTTCACCTAAATCTTTCATCTCAAAGTGTTTTGAGAGAAAGACTTTGGTCTCGTGTAGCAAGTCCTTACAGTTAGTAGCAAGTAATATTTTATCCACATATAAGACCAAAAAGATAAACTTACTCTCACTGAACTTGTGATACACACAATCTTCCACAACATTTGTCTCAAAACCAAAAGAGACAACTATTTCATGGAACTTGAAGTACCACCGACGAGAAGCTTGCTTGAGTCTATAAATGGATTTCTTTAATCTGCATACTAGTCGCTTTGGGTCTCCAGACGCAAAGTTTTCTGGCTGCACCATATAGATAGTTTCATCAATGTCTCCATTGAGAAATGCAGTCTTCACATCCATTTGATGTAACTCAAGATCAAAATGTGCAACTAGAGCCATGATTGTCCTAAAAGAGTCCTTCGATGAAACCGGAGAGAAAGTCTCTTTATAGTCAATCCCTTCATTCTGAGTGAAGCCCTTAGCTACAAGACGTGCCTTATATCTTTCCACATTACCTTTAGAACCCCTCTTGGTTTTAAATATCCATTTGCAACCAATGAGTTTCTTTCCTTCAGGTATTGGAATAAGATCCCAAACTTGATTGTCTTGCATAGATTTATATTCTTCACTCATTGCCTCAATCCACTTATGAGAGTTGGAATCCTGCATGACATGATGAAAGCTGATTGGATCATCTTCCACCATGTCTACAGTGTCCTCATGTTCCTGAAGATATACTACATAATCATCTGGAAAAATATTTCTTCTCTCTCTAGTGGACCTCCTTAAAGGCACAGGTTCTGGCTCAAATTCTTGAGGTTATTGAGCTTGTACTTGAGGAAGAACAACTTCTTCATCCTGATGGGAAAGTTGATCAACATTGTCTTGTATTGGATCCGGAATTGCTTATGGGATATTAACATTTCTAGGAACCTGAACAGTCCCAGGAGCAAAGATAGGAATCGACACTGAGTATTCCTGACTCGATCCCTCCTCAAAGACAATGTTTCTAACCTTATTTCTCCCCCCAAACTCAACATCCTCAAAGAATGTTGCAATTCCCGTCTCAAAAATAGATCTGGAAGCAGAATTATAAAACTTAAAACCCCGAGATCGCTCAGAATAACCAACAAAGTAGCTACTAACAGTTTTGGAGTCCAATTTTGTCTCATTAGGCCTATAAGGCCTAGCCTCAGTAGGACATCCCCAAACATGAATGTGTTTTAGACTGGGCTTGCGTCCAGTCCAAAGCTCATAAGGTGTTTTTGTAGCTGCTTTAGTTGGTACTCTGTTAAGAAGATAGACTGCTGTCTTTAATGCTTCTCCCCACAAAGACTCAGGTAAAGAAGAATGACTAATCATACTTCTAACCATATCCATAAGAGTCCTGTTACGTCTCTCAGATACACCATTCATGCTGGGTGTACCAGGCATGGTGTATTGAGGGACTATACCACAGTCCTGTAGGAAAATAGCAAATGGTCCTGGACGTTGTTCACCTGAACCGTCATATCTACCGTAGTACTCACCTCCACGGTCAGATCTAACAGATTTAATCTTCTTTCTGAGTTGATTTTCAACTTCGGCCTTATAAGATTTGAAAACGTCCAGAGACTCAGATTTCTCATGAATGAGATATAGGTACCTATAACGTGAGTAATCGTCTATGAATGATATAAAGTATCTTTGACCATTCCTAGTTACTATATGGAATGGGCCACAGATGTCCATATGTATCAACTCTAAGACGTTTGATGACCTATTGGCACCTAATCTCTTTTGTTTAGTCTGTTTACCTTTAATACACTCAACACAGGAGTCCAAATCTGTGAAATCAAGTATATTTATGATACCATCTGACACAAGACGCTCTATTCTAGATTTGGATATGTGACCCAAACGTCTGTGCCATAGAGCAACTGAGTTATCCATATTCAGCTTCCTTTTGGTACCTATAGTACTAACTTGCATGGTCTCATTATAAGAGGCATCGATATCTAACATATATAGATTATGAAGTGCATATAAGAAACCAGTACCTAAAATTTTTGAATCCATAGATAAAGCAACTTTATTGTTTCCAAATGAACAAGTAAAACCAGATTTGTCCAAATGGGAAACATAAATTAAATTCCGGCTAAAAGACGGAATAACAAAAGTATCTACTAGATCCAAAAAATTTCCAGTTCTTAAACGCAATCTAAAATGTCCTATCGCCTCTACTTCTACCGGTTCGCCAGTTCCCATATAAACGTATCTTTCACCGTCAGTTGGCTTTCGGTAATTTAGGCAACCCTGCATTGAAACACTTATGTGACTAGTAGCACCAGAATCTATCCACCAAGTATTTTTAGGTACCGAAGTTAAATTAACTTCAGAACAGACTAAAACCAAATATTGTTCCTTATCAGCAGTCTTATTATCAGTATTTTCATTCATAGGGATAAAGTTGGGATTACACGGCATGCTAGCTGAATTCAGAGAAAATAAATAATAAATAAATGACATAAGCTCACAATCCACAAAAATTGAAACAAATCACAGAAGTAGAGTTCAAATATTGAAAACATATACCGGACACAACATTAAAATTCTCATCGTTGGACATAAAATATTAACTGTAATTGGTATCTCAACGCAGTAATCAAATATTGACAATTCAGTCATGTCAAATAATAAACCTTCCTTTGGGCCGATTTATTATCCACATGGATGAACACATAATAATTATCACATATTTATTACCGCAATGTATTCTCAATTCAGCCAGATAGCAACCTTCCTTTGGGCCGATATGCTACCCGCAATGAATTTTAATACACTTGTCTAATATCCCAAATAAATCAATTTACACAATAGAGGTCACTTTGGTGACTTTTTGCTTCAATTAATTTATTATTAAAAATATTAAACATAATCAGGACTAAAATACCAAAATTTAAACTCAGTTGAATTAAATTTTAAATTACAATCAAAATTGCAATTTTAAAATTAAATGAAAATTTTTTAAATAAAAAAAATAAATAAATAAAAAATGAAAAGGAGTAAGGTAAAATTTTTTTTTAAACGTTTACTATGTTCTTCTAAACCAAAATGAAGAACAAAAAAAAATTAAACGTTTACTGTGTTCTTCTAAACCAAAACGAATAACAAAAAAAAATTTAAACGTTTACTGTGTCCTTCTAAACCAAAACGAAGAACAAAAAAATAAATTTAAACGTTTACTGTGTTCTTCTAAACCAAAACGAAGAACAAATTTTTTTTAATTAATTAATTTACATAATTAATTAACTAAATTAATTAATTCCAGAAAAAATTACAAACCCAAAATTGAAGTCTAAAAAATTCGATTTTTCCAGAATTAATTAAATAATCTCAGTAATTTAATCCAAAAAACAAATCAAACCAAAATTGATTTCAGATTACTAATTTCGATTCCAAATTAATTCTAGAAAATTACAATAACCGAATTAATTTTCTAGAATCAAAACAATAATCAATACCGCAATTTAATCGGAAAATCTAGCAACCTAGCATAGGGCTCTGATACCAATTGAAAAGGGGGAAGAAAATTTGATTCCCCTAAATGAAAGGGGAAGAAAACTTAATTCCCCTAAAACCTAAAATATGCATAGATCACTAAATTATTCAAATTAAATTGTAAAGGGTAGAATTGCGTACCTGACATCATCGTATGTTGATGCTGAAGACGATTCTGGGATTTGTCGCCTTCCAGGGGATACACACTTTAGGTTATGCGGAAGCACTACTGAAGGAATGTAATGTCCTCTAAAATTGTTATGTTCCCCCGGAGACCACGACCCCTTATTTATAACTGAATAAATGATTATTAATTTCTATTTTGGTCCTTCAACAAAACAGAAATTCTTATCGGTCTCTACACTTATAATCCTATTACGAATATGACACCTCAATAGTCAACAATCCTAATTTGATCACAACTTTAATTTGACTATTTTAATTTGACTGCAATACATATTTAAATATTAAATATATTTAGCCCACATTTAGGATTAATTTTAATCAATATAAAATTAATTCTAACACCCAAGTGACAGGAGATAAGTTCAAGAAGTCTTCACACCATGCATGCAAGGGAACAAATTCACATTTCAACCAAATTAACCTTCCAGAAGCAAGATCGTGTGGTTCCCACCTCTTGAACATAGTGAATCTCTGTTTTAAGTTGCCTAACCCATGTGTGACCACATCTTCAGCTTCTTCATGACTGTTGAATCTTATAAGGACTGATCTCCCTCCCATGGGAGCCATCTTGTCAAACCTAATTACATTGTCTTCCAGGAAGTCTTGAAGATAAGCAATTGATCTAACTTCTCCAACCAGACAATATTTTAACCATTTTGTGTTCTCCTCTGAAGTTTCAAGGTCAAAACTTGTGCAGTCCTTACAAGCCACCTCCGCAGAAGAGCACCGTTGAGTTTGAGCGGTGTCTGGAGTCCTATGAAAGTAGCTGACTTGAACCCTATTATTTATTAGATTAATAGGTGCATTTTGATCGGCTAGTTTAACAAAGATTCTTCGACCATTGATAAGACTTCCGTTGAGTTTGTTGACAACGTTGACAGCTTCGTGCGGCGACTTATACCTGACGAAAGCGTATCTGAAAGGCTTCTTTATTCTTAGCCTCTTAGGAATAAAAATGTCAAAACACTCTACCGAACTTATTGAATATGGCAGAAAGGTCCTCCACTGTAGTGTCTTGGCCCAGATAGTCAATGAAAATGGATATGAAACGTTTCCTCAATTCAGGAATAGTAGGTTTAGGGTGGGGCAAGGCGAGGTTACGGGACGGATTTAGGTTCTCTCTTGGGTTTTCTCTCATCTCAACCATTAACAAAAAAGTTGTTTACGATCAAATGTCTTGTTTTCTCAAAAAAGAAATCCCCAGGATTTATCCTGCCATTACCATCCAACTTCAAGGAGAAAGTTACAATTTCATCTTCTCTTTTCTTAGCCATAACAGTCTCAACTACACTTGCATTTATCTTTACTGATGATGCTTCAATATTAGCCTCCACCACTCTCTCCTTCTCTCTTCTTCCCTGAAGAAAAATCCCCTAATTACTGTAGAAGAAACACTCTCGTTCCTTAACAAAATCGAAGCATTCAAATCTTAAAAATAAAACAAGGATGTTTCATACTGGCTTTTTGTCAACTGGCTGTTATATGAGAAGATGAGATATTAAAAGGGTATACTGTAACTGATTCAATTTGGAATTTGAGTGCTACAAATTTTCTTTCTGCTATGTGTAAACGTATAATAAATGTTGCAATAAGAATAGCACAAACTGCGAAAATTAGGATGATCATTAGAAAAATCTTTTTTGGCTTTAATGATAAGTCGCTCAAAGTAACATTAGCGTTACTATGACTGGTGGTTCTCCGGCCGCCATTAGAGCTTAGACGGGAATTAATGTAGAAGATCGCAGCTGTTGTGGTTGTGCCAGGGGGTTGAATTTCGTTGGGGTAGGGGGTATACTCTGCCACCTCCTTGTTCTTGATCTTCCACTGTCGATCTCATTTATTAACAGAAAATTGAGAAATATTATATGTAACTATAATAACAATATTTTCTTTTCCACTTCAAGTGCTAATTTGCATGTCCTCGTTGTTCTGGGAAAGGATTTGGCCTTCAATCCGGTACGTAATTAAGTCTTGTGTGAAAAAGAATTCCAAACTTATTAAGTAATTAAATAGAACTTAATTATTAATTAGATTCATATTTATGTCTAAAAATATATAATTAAATTATTATAATATCCTTAAAATTTGTCTTCATTATCATTTTTATCATTATTGTTTAAAACTTATGTCCAAAGAATGTCAAAAGAAATTTCTTTTTTAGATTTATTGTTATAATTTGATAATAATGTATTTCTCTCTAAGATAATTATTATATATGAATACTTTATTTTTAATATTAAAAAATAATATTTCTTTAGTTTATATGAATTCAATTGATTTAAAGTATTATAATTTCATTTTTAATAATTTTTATTCAAAACAATAATTTTTTTTAACTTTTTAAATGAAAATATTCAGATTTAAAAATTTTTACTTACTTAACTATTATTTATATTTATAGGAATACCTTTTGTTTTAATAATTGATTTTATAAAAATGGTTTATATATTTAATGAATAATTTTTTAAAAAATTTTAAACAATTATTAAAATTAAAATCTAATAAAATATTAAAATAAAATATGACTATTGATAAAGCTAAAAAGAAAATATCCAAATTAGGTATATGACTTTAACATAAAACATTAATCCATGATATAATTTTATTAAAAAATAATTTTAAAAATTTAAAATAGGAGAAATAATAAATTTTGTGGAATTGATATAGAAGGAAAGAGAAAAAATTAGAAGAGCATAGTAAAAAAAATAGATATAGGTCTATTTTTTATAATAAAAAAAATAAATAAAAATAAATTCATTAATTTGTGAATTTTATTTGTATATTTTACCTATTTTATTAAAATTTAGTTTACACTAATTAAATTCTACATACTTAAATTTATAAATTTGAAATGAATAAAAAATTTTATTGTTGAATAAATGAGTAATTCTTGGAACATATTGTTAAAATTTTACACTATTCATTTACATTTATAGAAGCTAAAAGTTTAAAAAAAAAAATTATTAGGAAGAATCTAAATGGAAAATTTAATTTGTTCACCCCATTATGCTTTTCCCTTTTCGAATTTACAGAGACCAAAGTTTTTGTCCTTTTTTTTTCATTCATACGGACATGCACGTTTTCTTTTCATTTACACTTTTTTTTTTCTGTTTTATTTTAAATTTTGATTTTTTTTATGTTTATCCATAAATAATTTTGTTGAGATCATATTCTCAATATACATATAAAAAAATATATACATAATATATATACAACATATATAAAATATACACACAATAAATAATAACATATATACAACATATCCCAAATATCTACATAATGTTTACTTTTTTTAACTTTATTTTTTCATTCTATATTCACACAACATATACACAATATCTACACAACATTTAGATAAAATACACACAACATATACAATGAACACCAAACATCTACAAACATCCATCAAACATACACAAAACATCAACATAATTAGATTAATTTTTTTAATTATTTCTATAATATGTAAATTTTTTTTAAAAATAAATTAAATGAATTTTATCAATGTATTTTTATATTTTTTGTTTTTATGTTTTTAATGTTATTTGTAATTAAAATTAATTTTTTTCTAAATAAAAATTAATTAATTTATATTTTCAAAATATAATTTAAAATACTAATTTTATTATTTGATTGCAATATATTTAATCAATAGTTAAGTTTGAACAAAAAGATAAAAATTGAAGTAAAATATTATTTATAGAGTGGAAAAAAGATATTTTTTTAAAAAAAAAATTGTTTTAGTGAGAAGTAAGATATTTTTGAAATTTTTTTCAAACTTTTTTAATAATATAAATATTTTTATACTTCATAGTATTTTTGAAATATTTTTGAAAATTTGTTCAAAATTTTTTAATGATATAAATATTTTTATTTTTTATAATTTTTTTGAAATAAAGTTTGCTTTTATATACAATTTTATAAAACTCCAAAAAATAAGCTAAAGAATCAAAAAAGCTATTTAACACAAATCAATTGCCCCCTTGATATTCCCAAATTAAAATCCTTATCTCTCAACGCCATAATCAACAATATAAACATTAGAATCAAGAATTGAAACTAAAAAAGCTGAGTAAAGCACAAGGATTTCATTTACAAACTATAATTTTAATTTTAAGTAGCAAAAACTAAAAAGCTAATTAAGACATATATCAAAAGTATTATATAATAATTTCCCCAAATATATATTGTATAAATAGAAATTAAAGTTATCTAAATGTAAGAAGATGCAAAAATAAAGGAAAAATTACAAAAAAAAAATTGTTGTAAATAAAGAAGAGAATATAAGAATGAGAAATATGAGAAATTTTTGTATATTCAATTGTATCTAATGAATCACCTATAATGAAGTATTTGTAGTAGTGTAGTTAGAACTTAGATTAAAATAAAAAATTACAACTATCATAAAATTGAATTTTAATTTGAATAAGATAAAACTAATCATAATCTTGATAAGTAAAGTTAATTTAAAATAGAGTCATCTATATATTATCTAACAGTTCCCCTTGGATGACTACTCTTATGAATATGCCTCGTTAAAATCTTGCTAAAAAAAAACTCAGTAGAATAAAAACTTAGTAAAGGAAAAAGAGTACAGTATTCATAGATAACTTCCCCTCAATGATATAACTGACGAAAAAATATTTTTAAGTGAGCGCATTCTAATATTGTGTGCATACTTTTTAAAAATTGATGTTGGCAATACTTTTGTAAACAAACATACTGGATTGTCACTTGAACGAACTTTGCAAATATTAACTTGTCCTTCATTCATGAGTTCATGAGTATAAAAGAATTTTGGTGATATATGTTTAGTTCTATCACATTTTATGTAGCCTTTTTTTAATTTGTGTAATACATGTTGTATTATCTTCATGTAATATTGTTGGTTGTTTGCTTATAGGTAATCCGCATACTCTTCTAATATGTTTAATTAAACTTCTCAACCATACACATTCACGACTAGCTTCATGAATAGCTAATATCTCTGAATGATTTAATGAAGTAGTAGTGATTATTTATTTCATAGATCACCATGAAATAACAGTATTATTATAAGTAAAAATATAACATGTTTGGGATCAGGCTTTATGAGGATTAGAAAGATATCTAGCATCAGCATATCTTATCAATTTAGACTTTATTCCTTTTGAAAAAAATAAACCTATATCAGATGTGCTTCGTAGGTAGCGTAGAACATGTTTTACTCCATTTCAATGACTTTTTGTTAGTGCTGAACTAAACCTTGCAAGTAAGTTAACTGTAAAAGTAATATTTGATCTTGTATTATTAGCAAGATATAAAAGTGCCCCTATTGCAATAAGATATGGTATTTTAGGATTAAAAATCTCTTCATCATCTTCTCAATGGTGAAAAGGATCTATTTACATTAAGAGAACGAATAATTATTGATGTGCTTAATGGATAAGATTTATCCATATAAAATTGTTTTAAGATTTTTTCAATATATGATGATTGATGGAGAAGAATTATATTTGACAGATATTTAACTTGAAATCCAAGACAAAATTTATTTTTCTAAGATATTTATTTCAAATTCCTTCCTCAAATAGTATGCAGTAATTGAGATCTCTTCTAGAGTTTTCACTATATTTAAATCATCAACATAAACTGCAATTATATCAAATCCTAAATTTATCTTTTTAATAAAAATACATGGGAAAAGAGGATTATTTTCATATTCATTATTCATTAAATATTCACTGAGGTGATTGTACCATATTCGCCTATACTGCTTTAGCCTGTACAAGGATCTTTGGAGTTTAATGAAGTACATTTGTCTAGATTTTGAATTTATGCTTCAAGCATCTTAAATTCTTCTGGGATTTTCATGTACATGTCATTATTCAATGAACTATATAAGTAAGTTGTCACAACATCCATCAAATATATGTTAAGTCCTTCAGATACTGCCAAATTGATCAAAAATATAAAAATAATAGCATCTATAACAGGGGAATATATCTCATCATAATCTATCATAGGACTTTGTGAAAATTCTTATGCCACAAGCCGTGCCTTGTATCTCACAATTTCATTCAATTCATTTCTCTTATGGAAAAAATACCCATTTGTATCCAACAGGTTTGTCATCTTCTAGTGTCAAATTATTTGTGCAAATACTTTATGCTTAGCTAAAGAATCTAGCTTAGCATTAATAGTCTCTTTCCATTTTGGCCAATCAATTCTATGTAGACATTCTTCAACATTTTTAGGCTTAAGCTCATCATCATTAATTATTTTAGAAGCAACAACATATGCAAACACATAATCAACAACAATGTCATCTCTTTCCCATATATTTCTAGATTTCAATGAGATCTCATAATTTTTCAGTACCGAAACCACTTCTAGGGTTACTTTTCTAGAAATATAAAGTTGTTGATCTATGTTAGCTTTGACCTCTACAGAAGAGTCATTTGGTAAAATTTTTATTTCATTTCTTTTTCGAGGATTAACATCTTTTGAACCAAGTGGTCTACCATGCTTCAGGCATGTGTTAGATTCATTGGTTGCTATAATAACAGGATGTCCTATAGGGACAATCAATCGAGCATGAATATTAGCAGCTAAAACATGTGACTTCGACACCTTCTAGGTATCTGTAAAGATATTTGGTAATTAATTTGTAATATTCTGCAAATGAATTATTCTTTGAACTTCTAGTTCACATTGATTTGTGTGTGTATCAAAATTGGATAAAGTTAGTGTATTTCAATTAATCTCTTGTGCTTTTAGCTCTTTACATTTAACTTCCCCTAATGGTGAAAAAACCGATTCATCAAATTGACAATATAAAAATTTTATTCTAAAAAGATCATATGTTAAGGGTTCAAGATATCTAATAATAGATGGAGAGTCAAAACCTACATAGATACCAAGACGATATTGAGAACCCATTTTAGTTCTTTGGGGAGGTTCTATAGGGACATATACCGCACAACCAAAAATTCTAGTATGAGATATATTTGGTTATTGGTTAAACACAAGTTGTAAAGGCGAAAACTTATGATATGTAGATGGTCGAATACGAACTAAAGATGCAGCATGAACTATAGCATGTCCCTAAGAAAAGCAACATGGTGCTTCCTTGAGTCGGTTCTTCTTAAATTCGGGTTTTCAAGCAAGATTGTCAATCTGATAATGTCTAATCTCAAAGCTACAAGATTATCGGTTATGGTGAATGGAGTCAGCTGTGGGTTTTTCAATCCTAAGCGTGGTGTCAAGCAAGGAGACCCTCTCTCTCCGTATTTGTTCATTATAGCGGCAGAATGTTTCTCAAGAGGGCTAAACAAACTTATTGGGGAGAGAAAATTAAATCCATACAAGAATGCTAGAGGATGTGAGGTGACGTCTCATCTTGCTTTCGTTGATGATCTACTCATATTTTTGAATGGTGATGTTAAAAGTGCTAAGCAATTCAGAGCCTTTCTCACAGCATATCAACAAGGATCCGGTCAAGCCATCAACTTTGGGAAGTGTTCTTTCTATTGTTCAAAAAAAGCTAGCCATGGTTTTATAGACAAGATAGTTCAGATTCTTGACATCAAGTGGCATTCACTTCCCTTCATGTACTTAGGGGCCCCTATATATCAAGGGATCAACCGTTCCACTTACTGTCAATATCATTTACAAAAAGTGGATACAAAACTTCATGGTTGGATGAAAAAGTTGCTGTCAACTGGTGGCCGTCTTCTGCTCATTAAACATGTCTTGAGTTCAATTCCAATTCATACATTGGGGGCTATGAAACTACCGAAACAAATTATTGATGCTTTGGAACGAAAATTTGTTTCTTTTTTCTGGCATTCAAGTGTTGAACGGCGCTATCATTGGGCCAGGTTCGAAAAATTCTGCTATCCCACTTCTGAAGGTGGTATGGGAGTTTGATCGCTTGTATTTTTTCAAAAAGCCTACTCAATAAAGCTTTGGTTGAACTATCAAAAGGGAGATACTCCTTGGGCAAGGATTATGAGAAAAAAATATGGTAGAGCTGGTCATATGAAATTTTTGCAAACTGACTCCCCTACATGGAAGAGAATTTGCAAGATCTCGACCACTGCTTCTTCTCCTTTTACGCAGCAAGAGAATGGCAATTGGGTTAGTAACAAGACAAGCTCCAAGTCCTTTATCTTGGCAGAAATTTATGATGCTGTGAGAGAAAGGAAAAGTGAGCTACTATTGTACAAGATGACTTGGAATTCATTAATTCCCATCAAGTATTCAATACTTGCATGGAGATTATGGCACAATACCCTGCCGTTACCGGAAAGACTTCAAATGATGGAGATTTAAATGGCCACCTGCTGTCCATTTTGCTTATCTGCTACAGCTACTACATCTCACATGTTCTACCTCTGTGCTGAAACCATGAAAATCTGGCAGTTTTTCAAACAATCTTTGCAATACAATGCCTCAATCCAGCGCACAATTAAACAAGAATTCATGTTGTGGTGGTCCCAATTCTCTCCTAACTCGCTGGTGGGCAAAGTCATGGCCTTCATTCCTCAGGTAATTCTCTATCACATATGGCTAGCCTTTTGTAAAATTACATGGGGTGGCGAGGAGGTATATAGTCCAAGCATTATCAGGTCCATCCTCACCTCAATTTTTAATTGGGGAGTAGCTCATTCCTCTGCCAAGAATATAGTCCATGGCTTTATTTCAAGAATTCTTGCCAGAACAATTTGGCAAAAGGTGAAAATTAAAGCCAACTCTCGTATATTGGCATAAACCAGTTTCACCAAGATTCAAGCTTAATGTCGACGCTTTGGTGACTGTGAATATGGCGACCGGTGGAGCTATTGTTAGGGATTGCAATTGATGCTTTATAGCAAGTCTCAGTTTTTTCTTACGGGCTTCTAATCCCAACCAAACTGAATTGCAAGCTGCTTTTGAAGGAATCCAATGGTGTATTCAGAAACATTACTTCCCGCTGGAAATAGAGACTGACTCAGCATGGGTTCATCATCAAATCACATCCTCCCAGATTTCTACATCAACAACAATGGCCAACCATATTAAAAGCTTCATTGACAGTTCAAACTCGGCTATACTACATACATTCAGGGAGGGTAATCAAGCCGCAAATTTCCTTGTCATAGACTGTAGAATGAGTATGAAGCCTGCTGTCTATTTGTCTTTTAATTCTTTGCCAAATTTTCTTAAGTGCATTGTAAACTCGGATAATATGAGTTCTCCATATATCCGTTACAAATAGTTTATCTATAAAAATTACAGCTTCTTGATAAAAAAAATATAAATGTTTTATAAAAGATTCAGGTAAACCATTTTGAGTATGAATATGCGCAACAAAATGTTTAACTGTAATTCCTATTGACATACAATAATCATAAAATATTTTTGAAGCAAACTCATATACATTATCTAGGAGAATTATCTTAATAGGATGATATGGAAACATTGACCTTAACTTTATAATTTGAGCAAGAAATTTAGCAAATGTAATATTACGAATTGGCAATAGACACACATGTGACCATCGAGTTAAAGCATCAATTAAAATCATAAAGTATTTAAATAGTTCATAAGGTGGATGAATAGGTCCACAAATATCTCCATGTATTCTTTATAGAAATACAGGGGACTCCAAATAAAATTTAGATGGTGAAGGTCTTACAATTAATTTACCTTAAGCACAATAAGCACAAAAATAATCATTAGATAAAAGAATTTTTAAATTTTTTAATGGATGTCCATTTGTATTATCAATAATATATCGCATGTTATTTGAGCATGAATGACCAAGACGATCATGCTAAAGTATAAAAATTTTAGGATCTGTGCAATTCCGGTGTATATAATGTATTTCAACCATCTTTATTTTTGTAAAATATAATTCAGTTGATAAACTTAAAAAAAATTTTAATATGAATTTCTGGTTCAAATTTGTAGAAGTGATATATAAAAATTCAATATCATGTTTATTTTCTGTTTTAATATGATATTCATTTCAACGTATATCTTTAAAACTTAGTAGATTTCTTCGGGATCTACTAGAATACAATGCATCATTAATGTATAACTTTGTTCCATTTGAAAATATAAAATGGACTCTTTCAGAGCCTTCAACTACATTTGCAGTACCATATATTGCATTAACATCAATTTTAGCTAATGTTAATTATAAAAAATATTTTTTATCTCGAAGAATTGTATGAGTGGTACCACTATCAATCAAGCATATGTCGTCCTCCATAATTTTAAGTTTATTATACTTTATCTAGTAAACAAAATAATTATATTTAAAGAAATAAAGTCTAGTCTTATTATAATTTTTGAAAAATAAAAATAACATGACTTATGAAAGAAAAATAGAACAATAACATAACTATGAAAAATATATTCTAATAATTAACATTTTCATCTCTTATCAAATGATCAATCTTATCATCCTTGTCTTTAAAAAAATTAGAAACATCAAAATCAATATTTAAAGGATGCACATCATTACTAGCAGGGTCATAGCCTCAGAAAAATTTATTTCAACATTTTTTTCCCTATCTTTTTAGTGATAATTTGTAAAGATCAACTAAATATTTTGGAGTATGGCATATTTTTGACCAATGACCCTTTGTTTCACATCTATAATAGGTATTGTCATTGTTTTACACATTTCTTTCAGGAAGGTCTTCATTATTGACCTATTTTATTTTCTTCTTTTTAGCATCTTTGCTTCCATAATTGGTCGAGAAATTTATTCTACAATGACCTCTTTTACCAAGACCCCATCCACGACTTTGAGAAAATATCGCATTCACTTCAGGGAATGGTGTTGAGCCAGTAGGACAAGTTTTATGATTTTTCATCAAAAGCTCATTATTTTGTTCAGCCACAAGTAAACAAGAGATTAGCTCAGAATATTTTTTAAATCGGCGCTCACGATATTGTTGCTGCAGGAGCACATTCAATGTATGAAAGGTTAAATATGTTTTTTCTAACATATCCTCATCGGTGATTTTTTCACTACACAATTTTAATTGAGAGCTAATCTTAAATAAGACTGAATTATATTCACTTACAATTTTAAAATCCTGCAATCGTAAGTGAATTCATTCATATCGAGCATTTAGAAGAATCACTATTTTTTGGTGTTCATATATTCTTTTAAAGAATTCCAAAGGGCTAATGAGTCCTTAATAGTTAGATACTCAGTTTTTAATTCTTCATGTAAGTGATGCCGAAGGAAAATTATTACTTTTGCATAATTTTGCATGGATGCTTTGTTTCCTTCCTTAATAGTATCTCCAAGATTCATAGCATTGAGATGAATCTCGGCATCAAGTACCCATGATAGATAATTTTTTCTAAAAATATCGAGGGTATTGATTTCAAGTTTTGAAAGATTTGACATCGAAAAGATATTGTATTTAAAAATAAGAGCCTAAAATTAGATAGGTATAAAATCATTTCAAATAACATATAAATAAATTGAGATACCTAAAATATATCCATATGAAAATGTGTGTTATATATTCAATAGGACTTTAAATTGGATGGTGAATATGTAATAATATTTAAATGTAAATGATATTGTCCACAGTGGCACATATACTAAATAGATTATATAAAATAGATTTAGTATGTTTACACTAAAATGTGTTTTAGCATATACTAAGGACACAAAAATCAAGATTCTATGTAATTTCTTAAATAAAAGCCAATTGTTGTATTAATTTAATTAGCACAGTAACTAATATATTTAGTAATGAGTGTTTAATTGAAATGGACATCAATTTCTCAAAAGAATGATTTTTTAAATGTGAAAACCAAACATAGTACGTGGCCATTGAAATCTAAACACCAAAAATTATATGAATTTGTTTGATAGTAATATTATAACCGAAACAATTATAATATTACATGAATCGGAATAATTATTCTAAATTGTTGATTAAATTAATGACATATTTGATTGATAATATTTTAATTCATCTATATTTTATTATATATAAATATAACATGATACTATAAAATACATATATACATATATAAGCATGTATATAGAAAATAAAGAAAAATAAGAATGATTACCTCAAAGTTGAATGCTTAAAACAAATTGATTAGAGCATCGTGTTGATAATATGTTGTAAATAAAAAACAGAATATGAGAATGGGAAATATGAGAAATCTTTGTATAGTCAATTGTATCTTATGAAACACCTTTAATGGGGTGTTAATAGTAGTGTAGGTAGAACTTAGATGAAAATAAAATATTATAACTATCATAAATTTGAATTCTAATTTGAATAAGATAAAACTAATCATAATCAAAACTAATCATAATCTTGATAGAGTAAAGTTAATTTAAAATATAATCATCCGTATATTATCTAACAAAAATCATAAACTTTACCTTTTTTTTTTAATTATATCACAAACTTTAATTTTAACAAGATAGGCAATAAATTTTAATATATTTTTTAATTCTACCATATTTAAATTTCAATGACTTATTTTAACAAAAACTAAATCTTAGATTCAAAAAATTATAAATTTTAGCTTTTAACCTAAAAATTATTTAATTACAATTTCAAAAGTCAATATTTGAAAAATAATTCACTAACTTTTAGATTTTCTTTTTTAGACATTCCATTCCATGAAGTGATAAACTCTTTTTCATCCCACTCTTACGAATTGTGATACCAAGAGTTATATTCATATTACTCACAATTCAATTTTCATGAAAACTAAGCAAATTGAGATTGATTGTTACCTTACTCATCATCTTAAGTATGACACCATTACTTTATCTTTTGTTCCTTCTTTGCAGATCACAAATTCTTTTGCCAAATCACACTCTATTTCTTGTTTTTGTTTTCTAGTTGGTAATCTCTATATGCTTATCGTTGTTCCATCATGAGTTTGAGGGGATATGATAAAGAAATATAGGATTATTTTATTTTATTATTTATTAAGGGTTGAGTACTCTTTTAAGCTTTCTTTGTTTAGCTTATACATAGTTTCTTTTATATTTAGGTTAAACTCAATCTTTTTATATTTGTATTATATATGAAACCCTAGCCTTCATCTTTTGTTACTTTTGTATTTCATTTTTATTTCTTTGAATTTTTTAACAAGTAAATTTTAAGTGCGATTAATATTTCTTTCCTTGTTTAAAGCTTATTTTTTGCCGCGGTCTAGTGTTTCCTCATTTTGAGGTTCTTCATCACCTTTTCAGCAACATCCCACATACCTTGAACTTAGAATGACTTTCATTCTAATTGATTAATTTTTATAATTAGTTGTGGAAAGGAAATAGGGACTCTTTTTGAAGGAGAAAGCTAAAGTTCTATGTTTAGTTTTGTTAAGGTCTAGGCTAGCTAACTGTAAGTACACAGGTCGTAATTAAGTAATAAAGTAGTGAGCAGAGTATCATTCCCAGAGAATAAGTAATTTGAGTAACTAAAAACTCAAGTTGATAATTATTTGAAAATTAAAAGATTGATTTGATATTTTAAAAATTAAATACTTAATCCTAATTTTAAATTAAAATTCAGAATAAATTCAAATAGAAAAATAAAATTAATCCTGGACAACTATCTATTAATTTAAACTTAAAATTAAAATTATTGAATTCAAATAATTGAGATAAACAACATGATTAGGTTTCATTAGAATATTTTCAAATTGATAAAAATAACTTTTCAAACAAATTCAAAATTTTCTTCAATCAAAGTTACCAATTTCTTAAATTTTAATCTTCCTCTTTTTTAAGCAAGAAAATTAATGATTGAAATAATTTATTAATTCTATTTTCATAAACTACAAATTAAGACAACCTATCAAGCTCAAAAGAACTAATTAGTCTTAACATTATTCTTTCATTTATAAATAAACTTTTTCTAAGTTGTTGATTTACCATACATAGCTTTTACTCAACATATAATTTCAATTGATCATGCAAATGATGGTCAATCAATTACAAACATTAAGATCAAAATCAACAAACTTGAATTTCAAGAACTAAAATAGTAATAAAATTACTTAACACCCATTATTAACAATCCTAAATCCACCTAATTCCACTTAGGAGATTAGTTACTCATAACTAAATTAAATATAAAAATAATAGAAATTAAGAAACCAAACATGAAATTCATCATTCTAATATTCAAAACAAGAAAATAACAAAGTAAAATAAATTGTAAACTTGAAAATATAAACTAAATATAGAGTTCAAACTAGACGGATGAAGAATCTTATAGAGAAGACAAAGATCTCCTCAAGCCCAGTTTTCTTCTTCCTTTGATCTCCAATATGTGAAAAACTAATCTACTCTAGAAAAATATGAAAAAGTGTAGAAAAAAACTCTAGAATGGCTGCTGTATGGTTACTGTTCACGTCCCCCTCCTTGTAACAAAAAATTAGCTCCTTAAAACAAGACTCTTACTCCTCTTCAACTTCTTCTCAAAATTCGAATTCAAATTTAGCCCAAGTTTACCCTATTTATGGCTCAATTACTCTCAGTGGTACGGACTGGACTTTTACTTCAGAAATTTAGCCCAACTTCAACTTTAAGGTTGGTGGCCCAAACGAGCTCCGAATTTGACTAACCAGACCTCTTTGAAAAGCTTGAAATGTCCCCTATCAACTTTTGTTAAGATCACTTTTTAAATCTTGCACTTTATAACTACCAAAATTATTCTTGAATCTATGAAGGTCTAATTATACTAAAAATTTCAGTTTACACAATAATGTAAGAGATTAATTCAAACTAATCTAAATTCAAGAATAAAGAAATAAAATCATATAAATAAGCTTAGAATATATTAATTTAAATTAATTACATGCTAAATCTGATAGATAATATAAGGTCAAAATGCCCTTATCAAATTCTCTCACACTTAAACTTTTGTTTGTCCTCAAGCAAATTAACATCATTAAATCAAATTCCAACAATCAATTAAACTCAATCAACAAAAGAAAAATAATAATCACTTATTCTTAACTTAAAATACTAAACTTCAAAGAATCATAACCTCAAGTAACTTTACAAACTAAGAGCACTTATATATTAATGTGATTAACAAAAACTTTTATAATAAACCTTATCTATAAGAAATTTACCATAACTCATTAATCCAATAATATAGCAAGCATCACTAAGTAGCCAATTTTTCACAACGATTTGGGATCAATAAGAACTAAAATTTTATAATTGTTATATATATATATATTCAATGGGTGCATTTTATGCTCCATCCCATTATTGTTGTTATTATTATTATTATTTTATATGTATGGTGGATGCATTTTATGCTCCATCCCATTATTGTTGTTATTATTATTATTATTTTATATGTATGGTGGATGCATTTTATGCTCCATTCCACCTTAATAATTTAAAACGAGTGCATTTAACGCTCCATCTCACAAAAAGTTTAACATATTAATTATATTAATTATGCATAATTCTCATATCATATCTCATATAATTAAGAAATTTACTTCCTTAGTGATACATACTAATTCAAGAATCTATTACATTATAATGAACTAAAAATAACTATGCTAAAAATAATTTTACTTATTCTTTAAAAATAAGTGCTCTTAATTTGTAAATTTTCTCAAGATCACAACCTTATCCATTCCATGCATTAAATTAAGATTAACCACGAATTATTTTAATCTAGCTAAAAGAATTTAATTATCAAGTTAAAATCTAAAATAACAATAATTAATTCACTTAATAACAAGTAAAGAACAAGTAGAGATCAAAAACCAAATAGATTGTAAAGTAAGAGTAGAGTAAGTTCTATTTTATTAAAAATTTAAATTTAAATCTACTATAATTAAAAAGACATAAAGTTAAATAAGAAATTAAACAAAAGATAACCTAAAAATAAATATTATTTAAATTAACCTAATAATAAGAGTTATTTATAAACTTCTAAGCTTCTCCCTCTTCTTTCTTAATAGTTTCTTCATTAAACTGAACTTTTTTAGGGACCTTGAGAGGTCTTTCTCTTTTCTTTTTCTTCAATTTAGAAGGCCTACCTCTCTTTTTCTTTGTTGGTGATGGCTTAGGTTCATCATCTTCACTTGAGGTATCATCTAAAACTAGTAAATCAAGTTGAGATCCTAACTTCTCCCATGCTTTCTCTAATTTTTCTCTCTCCACTATTTTATCGAGATCCACAGTGCATTCATAAGGATTAGGATAAGCACGCTTAAAAGTATAATAGGCATTGAGTTGCTCAGGCGTCTTTACGAGTGGATTCACAAAGGGTTTTTCGGGATCCCATATGTCTTCTCCATTCCAACCCCAAGTATATGATTTTCCTTTATTAATCATCTCTCTCTTCTCTAAGGCTATGATAATAATGTATTAAAGTAATAAGAACTAATCCTTATATGGAGAAGAACTAAAATCTAATCCTAACACCATTCAACTAAAGGAATTCTAGTTAAACTTGTATTATTAAAGTTTATTAATTAAAAACAAACTCTTAGATAACTAGAATAAGTAATTAAATTCAAAATAAAAAATATAATATTAATCCTAGATAAACTAAGATATCAAACTTAAAATTTAAATAAAACCTAATAACAATAAAATTTATTTACAGTTTATATATATTTTTTATTATTTATATTATTTATTTTTTTAATTTTGAAAAATTTCTCTTTTTTTTTACAAACCAGCTCGTCACTGTTAGTCGATTTGTGTATATCAATTTTAAAACTGCAAGTGCACAGTTCATAACAAGTAATATAGTGATAGTAAGATTCGATCTCACAGAAAATGAATAATTTGATTAATTAAAATTTAATGTAACCATTATCTGAAAATTTTTAAAATTTGCAATAATTAAATTTATCTTATTAATTTTAAGTCTAGCTTAATTAATTACTCTAAACTAGGTATTCAAGCAATTAATGATAAATAGTAGGATTAGGTTTTAATGGAGTTTTTACTATAGGTCTAATTAATGAAGCATTAAAGTCCGATTCTTAAATCCTAGATATCCAATATCACTCAATTCATACAATTCTCTCTCAAGCAAGGGGAATATAATTGGGCAATGATTAAATTACTATTATCATGTCAAATAATCAAAGTGTAATTTAATTTAATCAAGATATTAATTCTGAATCCCTAAGCAATTAATTTATCTCTAAACTTAATCACTCAAGGTTGATGATTCCACATCAAAAATCACATTCAACTTTCGTATTTTATATGATTCTTTAAATTTAACAATTGATTACCAAATAATTATTAATCAATTAAACCAAAATTATCAAATCAAGGATAAAAGAAAATACTCTATGTATATTAATAAATTATAATCAAATCCATAGTTCAAACAACCAAATCCACCTAATCCCACAAAGGGATTAGTTGCTCATGTCTTAATTGAATAAAATAAACTTAGAAATTAAGAAACTAGACATGTAATTCATAATTCTAATATTCAAATAAAAAAATAAAGACATGAAATAAAACATAAACTAAAATACAAAATTCAAATTAGATTGATGAATGTTCTTGTAGAGATGATGAATTTGTCCTCAAGCCTTATTTTTATTCCTCCTTTAATCTCCAATGGTGAAAACTAATCTCCCCTTCAAAGATGAAAAGGTGTAGTAGAAAATTTGGTTCTGGAGGCTCTCCGCTTTACTGTTCACATTCTCCCCCTTCAAGTTGTCTCCTTTAAATCTGACTCCTACTCCTACCCAGCTACTAGTTTAAAATTTAAATTCAAAATTCAAACTCGATTTTCTATTAGATATCCTTCTTATCTCTAATTGACTCCTTCAGAAATGTCCTTCCTATAGATGAATAGATGATGTTAGGCTTTTGAATCACCTCATTCGGACTTTAGATGCTCCAATTATGGATCATTTACTCCCAGTAGCACGGACTGAACTTCTGCTTCTGAAATAAAAGCCCAATTTTGACTTTTTAGTTGGAGGCCCAAAAAATCTCAGAATTTAATAAACTGGACCTTTTTGGAAAGATTGAGATGTCTTATATAAACTTCATGAAGACAACATTTCCAAATTTGCTCTTTATGACTATCAAAATGACTCTTGAAGATTTGAAGGTCTTCTATAAAAAATTCCAGGGTATACACAATTACAAGAAATTAATTTAAACTAAGCTTAATTCAAGAATAATGAAATAAAAATACATAAATAAGCTTAGAATATATTAATTTAAGTCAATTACATACATAAATCTAATAGAAAATATAAGATAAATTTATGCTTATCAGTCGCGATCCAGCTCAGCACAAGAAATTTTTAGGTTATATATATATTATTTTTTAGATAATAAAAATGATATTAATTTTCTTATTTGAAAAATTCACACAAACAAAAAAAATAAAACAATAATACACAAAATAAACTAAATAACAAAATAACACAAAACAAGCAAAATACTCCCCTCCCACACTTAAAATTTTCACTGTCCCTAATGAAAACCATGAAACCAAGAATACAATAAATATCAAGAAAAAAATAGTGAGAAAAAAGAATAAAGGATGGAAGCTTCCTTAATTCATGGTGACGATGGAGGTGAGAGAGTCGGAGAAGGAACGGACAATCTCGAAAGTTCTATATACTTCATTAGCTTGTAATTATGATATATCTGACTCCTTTTCATGTTGATAAGTATTTGATTTATAGACCCTAATTAATCTCCATACTGCCTCTGTTGTGCCCTTATAATGTTCAACTATGAGCTCATTTTTCAATTTGTTTTGTCCATCTTATTGAGCCTCTTTAAAACCTGTCACCATCCTTGCTCATCATTTGCATTATCATCACCGTCTTCATCATTACTTTCCTCTTCCCCCATTGTCTTCTTCTTCATGTGCTGGTTGATTACTGGGAGCAGTACCACTAGAACATGCTTGAATTAGATTCTTGAAGCACCTTCTTGTTGTGGGATCTCTTAAGTTACTGTTACAATCCAAAATCTCAGAATAATATAAAGTGTCAAATGAATATGGCTTCCCACTAATGCATTCCATTGAGGTATTGTCAAGATCAAAAATATTAAAATAGACTGCTAATCCTATAACAATATGACCTAAAGCAATTATGCTCTTGGGATTTTAAGTAATAAACATTAAATTTTGAAAAAATATGATATGCTGTAGATATTTTTTTATTCTTAGAAGTACAATACAACATAAACAATTCTTGAACTGACACTTTATTACTTTCCTTTTTTCCAAACATAAAATGACACATAAACTTATGTAATAGTAATAAACTATGATCACAAATCAATCCATTATATGCATTTCTTATGTTAAACGAATCAAATCCTATTAATATTTTCCAGAATTTATCCACCTTAAATTCTTTAAAATGTGTACTAGCACCTCCTTTCGGTAAGCCTAAAGCTTTGAACATAACATCATGATCAATTTTATAATTAACACCTAACATTCCACACTCTAAATTCTTATCTTTAGATTTAGGCATTTTAAGTGTGGTAAAGAATTCAAGAGTGAGTTCTTTATATATTCATATCTCTTTTGTACCAAAATTTCACAACCTAATCTACCAAATAATTGCTTCATTTTAGCTTTAAGACCCAAATGCTCAAAAATATCATGGCTAAAATAAAATATCTATAAGGAGTAATATTTTTTAAATATAAAGAGAGAAATTTCTTACCTTCTTCTTGATTATATATGGGAAAAAGAGCATCAAAATGAGAAGATATATCTACCTCATCCCTTGAAAAGCTTGAAACTTTCTCCTTTTTCTTTCCTTGAAGAAGCTTTTCTTACAACACTCTTGGTTCTTGAAGCTATTTTTAAGTGATTTAAGGAATGGGAAAAGTAGATTTGATAAACATTTGTTGGATTAAGGAATAAATTTAAAGAATTTAGGTGAGATTTATGTGAATTTAAGAAAAAATAGCTAGGGATTTGAGAAAAAAGTTTGGGGGTGTGAGATGGAGAAGAAGAAGATGAGAAGAAAATTGAGGAGAGAGAAGGGGGCTGCTTAGGTTTTTAAGTTATATATTTTTTATTTTTCATATGGTCAACCCGTTGTGATTGCGACCATCATTACTATTGCGATAGACACGCGATTGGCAGCAGCGAGGGACGCGCGATCACACGACAAAAGCTCGCACCAATTCTTCTTTTTTTTTATATATGACATCTCTGTCATGATTGCGAAAGAGACACAATCATGTAGCAGTGCAACGCGAGGTGGGCAATCACCTCTATATTGCATGATCACGACAGATTTTGTAACCTCTTTTCTTTTTTCTTTTTTTTAAATTAAATTAATAAGAAATAAATAAAAACCTCACTTATTCTTGTTCTTTTTTCCCCACCTTCACTCTTTGCTTAACAAACAAAAACAAAAATATAAAATTAAAGAACATAACATTAAAACACCAACTTGCAAGAACCAACAAACTAAATTAATAACTTTAAATCAATTATCCATTATCAAAACCTTAACTTAAATAAATAAAATGAACTAGAAAAACTACGAACAAAAAGATTAAATGGATATAAAAGTATAGAAAATTGGGTTTTCTCCCAGAAGCGCTTGTTTAAAGTCTTTAGCTTAACTCTTTCTTTGAAGCTGAAACATTAAAATAACAAACTAAAGTCTTATCAATTGGTTCACTAATTATATATGGCTTTAATCTCTACCCATTAACAATGAAAATTTGATTTGAGCTATTTTGAATATCCACAGCTCCGGAAGGATGAACTTTAGCTATCTTGAATGGCCCTGGCCATTTAAACTTGAGTTTTCTTGGAAAAAACTTCAATCTAGATTTAAATAAAAGAACAAGTTGTCCTTCATGAAATGTACATACCTAGATATATCTATCATGCCATGCTTTGGTCATCTCCTTCCACAATTTGGCATTTTCATAGGAATTAAGTCGTAACTCCTCAAGCTAGCTCAATTAAAGTAATCTCTTTTCACCTGCAGCTTTCATATCAAAATTTAATTGCCTAATTGCCCAATATGCTTTATGCTTAACTCTGCTGGGAGATGACACACTTTACCATAAACTAAACTATAAGGAGATGACACACTTTACCATAGACTAACCTATAAAGAGACACATTATGCAATCTGTGCAACTAGAAGCGATGCTCAGGGGGGTTTCGTCTTTAACGCTTCTCTTTTCATCTTCCATAGTCGATATCTGCAAAAAAGAACATACTATAATATAATATAGTATTTTTTATTTTTGTTTATATATAAAAATTAATACTTAAGATTTCTAATACTCCCTCTGTTTCATTTCAATTGTCGTATAAGAACAGTATGCACGGACGAAGAAAATAATTAGCTATTATAAATTTTATAAAAATTTTATTACAATTTACCTAAATACCCTTTTTCACATTTCTTATTTTACTTATGCTTGTTCATTAAATAGGGTGTTTAATTAGGAGTAATATTGAAACTTTTTAATTAATGCTCTCTTGAAATTCTAAAAGAGATACTTAAAGTGAAACAATTTTTTTTTTACATGATACTTGAAATGAAATGGAGGAAGTAACTACTTATTGCATTGGGAAAAGGATAATAGTCTTCAATCCTTCCAAGACTTGAAATCCAAGTCTATTTATAATAGAATTTTACTCCCTCCGTTTTATTTTCAAGTGTCGTGTAAGAAATTTTTTTTTGTTTTACTTTAAGTGTCGCTTTGAGAAATTCAAGAAAGTATTAATTAAAAAGTTTAAATATTACCTCCTAATTAAACCTCTTATTCAATGAAAGATAATAAATAGAGTAAAAAATATAAAAGGGCATTTAGGTAAATTGCAATAAAATTTTTATAAAATATATAATAGCTAATGATTTTCTTGGTCTGTGCGCATTGTTCTTACATGACACTTGAAATGAAACAGAGAGAATAAGATTTCATAATTTTATTTTTTATTTTTAAATAATTAAATATATTTTAGTATTTATTAATTAAATTAATAATTATATTTAAAACCATGCATGTAGAGTAAATTAATATGACACCCTTAAAATTTATCTTAATTAGTATATTTACAATTTTAATTATTTTTTAGTTTCTCACATTCATTAATTATAATTAACAATACTATATAAATTTGATTTTCAAATACCAATCCCAAGGCCAAGCCCTTAGATCTTTACAAAATTGATTAATCACGCCAAGTATACGGTGTTGGCTGTGAATATATAAAAAAAATAGCATTTAAAAATTATTTATATTATACCGTAAGTTTTTTATGTTACGTTTTGATCCTTCCCAAATTAACAAATTAATTGAATCAATGAACATAACTTCTTGTCATTTTCCTTTTTCACTTCAAATTTCTAAGTTCCTTGTGTGTTTTGAATTATTAATCTTGTAGTTCTATTTCTATGTTTAATTTTTCAATAATGTTATTTTCTATATATATATGTCGTGTAGTGCTTATTACTTCATATAAAACTCGAAGAAACATAATTAAGTTTATTTACACATTAACAAAAATATATAATAATCTGTTGTGGATTTAGAAGCAAATTTATGACTAATTTTCTTTTTTTATTTCTTGGAAATTTACTGACAATAAAAATAAATTTGAAAGAAAAAAATAATGAAGGGGTGAGCATGGACCGGCTCGGTCCAGAGATAAATATTTCAAACCGAACCAAACTGAATATACAAAATATCTATACCGAACTGGACTGAAAAATTTGATCCGATTTTGTTCGGATATTCGGTCCTAACATAGCGGTTCTGGTTTCAAACGAAGATAGAGATTTGGAGATTTAAAATTATTATTTTTTCAAATGTAAACAATAAAATACTAATTAATAATATTTTACAAGCTATTCATATTTTGTTGAATTAACATAGTTAAACAACTTCACAATTATAAATAAATAAATTCATGATAATATAAAATTAAAAATTTAATTACATTTATCCTCAAAGTTAATAAATTTATAATAAGATTAATAATTTATTTTAACAATAATAATAACTTGTTCAATTAATTGCTAATTAATTTTTTTCAATAAATCAACCAATTTTAATTAACCAATTTATTTACTTATTAATTTATTTAGACAATAAATAATTAAATATGAGATAATAAAATAAAATAACTTCAAATTTAAATATCTTAATAATTTAAATTAATCAATTGTAGATATATTTTAACACACAATTTATGAATGATTATTATTAATCAAAATAATGATTAATCTATACTAATTGTAATGTATATTTTTATTTACTATTAATACATAATTATGATATTATATACATGCACAAATATATTATTGTAATTATATCTTCATATTCTTGCCAAATTCATTCACAATTATTTATTTATTAATTGTTATTACTCATATTCATAAAAAAATTATATCATATTATTTGTATTCACTATCAATACTCATAAGTATTAATTATTGTTAATAATCATATTTATTATTATTATTTAAAAACTACTAATATATTACATTAAATTACTTCATTAAATATAAATTACTATAATTAGTATGAATTATTATTATTGGTACTAGAAAAGTAATAGTAATTGTTCATAAAAATATGTTAATAAATTATATTTAGTTATAAAATTAGCTTGATCAGTGACAAAACATAAAAGTTTAGAATGTATATATAGAGCATAGTATATAAAATTAGAAATTTCAAAATAAATATATAATATGATATAATATAAATTAATAAAATAATTTTAATATATTTTAAAAATATCAAATATTAAATAATACAACAATAAAATATAATATAATTTTATATTATTAATAATAAATCAGATATTATTTCAGTTATTCGGTTTGATTCGGTTCGATTTTCGGTTCGGTTATAGACTAATATCCAGAACCATTTCTGATCAAAAAAATCGGTATGGTTTAGTTTGGGTAAAGTCAAAAAGTCAACGAATCTTTTCGGTTCTGGATATTTCAATTCAGATCGGTTCAGATATCTCCAGGATCCATGCTCAGCCCTAATAATGATAATAATATGATTAATATTTTATAAATTTGTATCATAATTATTGATTAGTTGATATGCAATGGAATGGTATATAGCTATTCGTTCTACAGAGTTTAATTTATTCGTTTAAATTTTGTAATGAATTTTTATTGTCTATGTGATAAAAAATTAAAAAATTATATAATAAACTTTATATATAACATGATAATAAACTGAAATTATTGAAAATATTGTATATAACATCAGCTTGCCAAAATATATATCTCAATATCTAATATAATATATTGTATAAACATAATTCACTATGGATGTGACTTAACAAATTAATTGTAAATCTAAAAGATTTTTGAAAAATTAATCATTCAACTCGGGAATTTCAAGGAATTGGACTTCCAAGCAAATTTGCTGGATGAGAATTAGAAACAAATCAAACCATCAAATCTTCACATAATACAGTGATTGTCTTGTTTTCTCATAAAGGAAAATCCCAGGATTCATCCTTCCATTACCATCCAACTTTAAGGAGAAAGTTACAATTCCATCTTCTCTTTTCTCAGCCATAACAGTCTCAGCTACACTTGCATTTATCTTCGCTAATGATGCTTCAATATTAGCCTCCACCACACTCTCCTTCTCTATCTTTCTCTCAAGATAAAATCCTCTAATCACTATAGAAGAAACATTCTCATTCTTTAACAAAATTAAATTATTCATATCTTCATAATAGAAGGATATTTCATACAGACCTTTTGTCAAACACGTTATGTGCCAATTTACTATTACATGAGAAGAAGAAGAAGAAGAGATATTAAAAGGGTATACAATAACTGATTCAATTTGGAATTCGGGTGTTTCAAACTCACTAAATTCTATGTCACAAGTTATAGCAATCACAATTATCAGAAAAATAATAGCTATGGAGACTATGAAGATAATATTTTTATGGAATGGCATGTCGCTACAATCATAGTTACTGGTAGTTCTCTAGCCGCCATTAGTGTTGGAGGCCGAGACAAGAGGCTCTTTCCATCTTCAACTTCCATTGTCGATCTCATCTATATTAATATAATAGAGAATTGAGAAACATATATTTGTTTATATGTATTTATAATAACAATATTTTCTTTTCCAATTCAAGTTCTAATTTGCAAGTCCTCATTGCATTGGGAAAGGATTTAGCCTTCAATCCGTCTAAGACTTGTTGTTTGGGACGCAATTAATCCAAGTCTATGTGAAAAAAATTTCAAACTTTTATGATTTAGTGCTTCCATGCATCATCACTACGCCCAAGATGCCATGTTTTGCCCTTAGGTTGCTAATAAATATATATTTATTTGCATCTAAGGTGTTACATAATTTATAGACTATATATTTTGAGTGTATGAAGGTATATGTTTAATTTTGTGAGGAATATTATGAATTTACGTAGCAGCATTATGATAAATAAAAATAATATTTATGCAGCTGTATAAATCTTATATTAGTAAGTGTATGTGAAAACATTATGTGTTTCCTGTTTGTTATATAACTATCTTATCACTGAGTAGTTGGACTCACCATTTTATCATATAAACATTTTTAGATATTGAGGAATATTTTAGTAGAATTCCCTTTCATTCTATTCTATCGACATGTAGAAGAGGTTGGACCAACATATTAGACTTATAGTTGATCTTACTTGGAGTTATATGTTTAATTATGGTGGATAATATTAACGAAGTATTTAATGATAATAGTATTAATTTTAATGATGAAAATATAATTAGACTCATAGTTATATATATATATATATGAGATATACGAAATATTTAATATATGAAAGATGATTTTTATAGCAGAGTAAGTCCACCCTAACTTTAGAGAGTGGGGTGTGACATTTAATGGTATCAAAGCATATGTTATAGATTTTGTAGACTTTTACTTTTTGAGATAAGAATGAAGTCATAATCTTAGTCATATTTGTCTTATAAGATGATGCCATCAGAAGTACATGATAGTAAAGACTGTAGTAGTAATTAGGACCAAGAAAATTTGAATCATTAAGTTAGAGATATTGGCCGACCTCATAGGGATCCTACTCAACTCATTCATTCATAGCATATGCATTTATCATCGAAAGTTGATATTCTTAGTTTTTAAAATTACCAGAGATACTAATTATCTTTACTTTATACATATTATAGATGCATGGATAAAATGGTGAAATGATAAGGTAAAATTAAGTATCGCTATATGTGAAATGAGAATATTTATTTGTGTGAGATTAGTTAAAAAGTAAATAAATAAATATAAAAAAAAATATAGTCTAAATTATGGAAAAGAAAGCTTACAGAATAAGGTACATACTATGTACATGAAATATACATATATTTGGAATAAATATTTTGTATACTTGAGATATACTTGATTATATAATTTGTATATTTAAAATATAACCAAACCAATGATTTGTATATCAGGGATAAACTAGGAATCAATATTTTCAAACTTTCAATATAATTTATGAAATTTATGTGTATATAGAATTAATTAAGCTAAATCTAGATACTAAGTTTGAAATCAATTTTGATATAAAAATTTAGAGAAATATGGGAGGAAAGAGGCCGAGATTTATATTATTTCTCTGGGTTTTGAATAATTTATTTATGCATGGATATAATAGGAATGTGATGGATGATGGGTATGAGGTTTGACTTGGTTATTCATGAAGTAAGATGAAAATGGTTATAGGTTATTAGTTTATGATGTTTAAAGAGGAAAATTATAATATAAAGGATATTCTTAGAAAAAAATTGATATAAATATATACTAATTCTTGAAGTTATTCTTGAAACTTTTGTTATATGTTAAGATAAAGAATTAGTAAATATTACTTATTAGAATTTTAAGTTGAGCCGTAGTATATATATACATATGTATGTTTTGATGTATAAAAGTATTTCTAATAGGTTAATTGAAATTTTATAGACTTTATACTTTATAGTCTAAAGAAATTTTTATGTGCAAATAAATTTGAGTTGACAAGATTTCCTTGAGACCTAGAGGATTAAAAATTAAGTAATTATTAAAAGAGTACTATAAGAAAATCAATAATTTATAAGGAATATAAGAAAAAAATATTTATGGGTCTTAGAAAAATATATTTAAAATTTGATTGAAGTAAATATATTAGGAAATGATTAAGAATATAGATATATGTAAATATAATAATGATTTATAAATTAAGAATGAAATTATGTCTCTGGATGAAATATTTAAAATTTAGCAGTGTGACATCTAAGATAGTGATAGTAAATGAAGTCGATGCAAGTAAGTAAATCTATGCTAATTATGGTGGATTAATAAAATTAAGTGGTCAAAGGAAGGAGGAATTAGTTAGTAGAAAATAAAGAAATTTATCAGTAGTATTATCAATATTTTAATTATTAGGATATATAGTCTTACATTCATGAAAGGTAGAATGAAAAATATTTTAATGAGAAGTAAGAGATTGAGATTATTTAATTAAAAGATAAACTATAAGTTTTTTTTTGGTGACATGATGTTGATTATTAAGTTGGATATTAAAAAAATAGAAGAATTTATAAAAACAATGAGTGTAAATTTAGCTATGTAGTTAAATTATGAAGTTATAGATTAAAGACTTTATATATATATATACAAATAATGATTCAGATTTATTAAATGAATACTTAATAAATAATAATATACTTTGAGTTATTTCTGGAACTAATTCAGTAACTTAAGAGATATGACAATGGACTAAGGATACACATTAATTTTATTGAAAAATATTTTTGAAAAGAAAAAAAAAATATGCTTACGAGGTATACACATTCGTTTTCAACTACAGGTTAGTTAAAATTCAAGAATGAATTTTCGTTAAAAGGAAAAGAATGTAATACCCTATAAAAAATATATATATATATAATAATTAAAGTTGATAAATAGAATAGTTTAAAAAATAATAATAAATAAATAAAAACAAAATTTATTAGTCGGTGTTATTATTAAAATTAAATTATTATTAGTGAATTATTGATTAAATAAAAAAGAAAGAAAGAAAGAAAGAAAAGATTAAAAAAAATGTGTTTAACACTATTGTGGTTTGAACCTAGGTGAGAATAGTTTACCATTAGGCTAGGTAGCATGTGCCTAGTCATATGATACATCAAATAATATTTAAGTTATTAGTTAAGTTATTTATAAAAATAAAATGATAATGATAATAATTATAATCAAATAAATAATTAATTACACACTAATATATTAATTATATGGATAATAATAATAATAATAATAATAATAATAATAATAATAATAATAATAATAAAGTATTCAAATAATTTAGAGTATTATAATTAAAGTGGTGATAATATAATAATAATTATTGACAAACAAACAACTAAATATTTAAAGTTTGAATTATTAGTATGACTAAATACAATATCAAACGGAATATTATTAATAAGTATATTATTATTAGAAAAATTATTAGTTAGTATATTATTAGATAGTATATTATTAATTGACAAATATCTAAATAGCTGAAAATTTGATTTATTTAAATTATTAATTGGTGTATTATTGAAGAAATATTTTAAGATTTTTTAAAAAAAATGATGAGGGTGGCCGACCAAAAAAGGAGATAAAAAAAATAATGACATATATATATTATTATTTTTTAAGTTAGTGGGTAAGCTAGTGGGTATAGTTGTTAGTATTAATAATGTAAGATAAGTTTATTAAATGAAAAAAAAAGACAGAGGCAGAGAAAGAAAAGGACGAGAGAGAGAGAGAGAGAGAGAGAGAGAGAGAGAGAGAGAGAGAGAGAGAGAGAGAGAGAGAGAGAGAGAGAGAGAGAGAAATCAAAATAGAAAATCAGAGAAGAGAGGGAAAGAGTTTTGCTCCAGTTTCTTTTCACCTCCGAATTTGTCGCCTTCTAGTAATCAAAGAGTAACACACGTCGTACTAGGTGGATAACCACTGTATAAAGATTCGACCATCACTTGAATCACCGGTATCTGCCGCTGGAGGAGGGAGCATGCACCGGACGAAGTTTCTATGGTGGCTAATGCCGGCGACGACTTTTGATGATTTTTTTAGCTATTTTTGATGTTATTTTTTGGCGACTTAGGTATTTTTGAGACCTTCTCGTTACGAGCTTCAATTTGGTATATTATTAAATAATTAAAGTTATATTTATTAGTTAGTAGGTATAGAATTATTTAGTAAGTGACAATTTATATATTAGCTCCGTTCGTCGCCTTTTGGTCACCGATGACCAACACGCGCTAGACCACCATAAAACCCACCCTTCAATGCATCAACGGCCATCGGAATTAGCTCAATCGGCCACCAGACCGCGAGGCACGTGCTGGACAAAGGTGATGCTAGCGTGATTTTCCAACCATGATTGCGACCATTTTTCAGATGTATTTTTTCGGTGACTCGAGTATTTTTGAGATCTTTTTGTTATAAATTTCGATTCAGTATATCATTTGTTAATTTTGATCGAGTTTTAAAAAATATATAAATATATGCATATATATTAAATTTAATTTAAAATAAATATAATGAATAATTAATTTGAAATAATATTAATATGTGATTATCATGTAATTAATTAAAGATTTATGAAGTAAGTGAATTTAAAAAATATAATTTTAAGTAGTTGATTAATAAATTATATTAAAAAATGATGAACAAATCAAAATTATATTTGAGTTGAGTTAATTATTAATTTTAAGTATTAAATTGAAATTAATTAGTTAATTAAAATTATTTTTTATTCGTTGATTATTTACTTAGAATTACTTATTTTATTAATTGATTTAAATTAATCAAAAATTAATTTAAAATTTAATTATAATTATTATTATCAACTTATAAAATTAATTAATGGTGTTTAATATATATATATATATATATATATGAGATTAGTTAATTAACTTATGAATTAAGGTGTTAAATAATAAGTAATGAGTTTATAAATAGATTAATTTATTTCAATCAACCAATAATAATAATTATTATTATTAATATCAATTTATTATTAATATAGCATGGTTATTATTATAAATAATAATTTGAAGTAAAGGTAATTGAATAATATATTAATTAACTTAGTTATAATTATTCCTACTGCATAGTTATTATAAATGTAAGTATAAATAATTATTAAATACTTGAGTTAATGATTAATTACTAATTATTAAATAAGTATATTGAATTTTTTATTACTACATGATTTAAATTAAATAGTTAAGTTATTATGTTTAAAGTTTTAAAACTAATTATTACTTAAAATTCATATTAATTAGAATAATCAAATTTTCATTATTAATACTATTGTTATTCCTATTTAATTATTATTATATTGATTTTTAGTAATATTATTATTTAAAAATAAACAATAGTAATTATTAAAACATAATTAATGTCAAGTAGTAATTAATTATTAAGATTATTATGATTGTAGTAATTAAGCATTATTATTATTAAATTTATTATTAAATTTATTATAATTATTATTATTAGTAGCAAATATTAATTTTAGTATTAATATTATTATCATTATTAATATTACTATAATTGTTATTATTATTCAAATTTAATATGGAAAAATAAGAAAATTAAAGTAAATAATATTATTCTATCCGAAAGTAAAGAGTTTAATTGTTAAAAGAATTATTCAATTAAATTTATAAGGAATATTAAATTTAAATTGTAATACCCCTATACCGCATATACGCACACTACATACAACCATATTTGTAATATACGTATACCAGATACAGGAGTGTCACGGATTACTAAACAAACAAATCTTTTCTTTTAGCAATAATATGAGAAAACTTAAAACAATTAAGTTTTATTATAAAACATAATAGATAAAATATTTATTTATTAAGTAGAGGAAAATGCTGCGGCATTTACATATATATATACATCCAAAATCAATATTTACAAAACATAAAGTTTATACATATTTGGCAGTTCGTCTCTGATCTTTAAGTCCACAATCAACACTTCAGAGTCTAGACTCGACTCGGTCTAGAAGAACTCTCCGGTTCTACCCTGTCACCTGCGTGACGAACCACAATCACGCTAAGCCAACGGTTTAGTGGTACAAACCACAACAACGATACGCTTATGCAATGTCAATGTCATACTTTCAAGCAATAGAGATCATATTCAAAAATGCTATATTTCATAACAGTACATTTCATTATCTTATTCAATTGTATTACCATTTATGATTCACATTAAAACAAAGACAAGCATGAGCCCAAAAGAAACTAATATGTCATTCAACTTTCAGAGTTAATGTTTCGGTTCAATTATCTCATTTATCTTATTTATCATTATCCCAACTAGGCTTCAAGGATTAGGCCCAACCAAGCTTCAAGGGGAACAAAGCATGCTAAGTATCAACCCAACTTGGCTTCAAAGACCAAACCCAACCTAGCTTCAAGGGTTGTAACATCTCAACTAGGCTTCAAGAACTAGACCCAACCAAGCTTCAAGGGGAGTTAAGCATGTTAAACTTCAACCCAACTTGGCTTCAAGGATCAAGCCCAACCCAGCTTCAAGAGATTGTTACTATTAGGCATGCCACCAACAACACAACTCTGAAAATGGAATAACACATTAGGCACACAATTTATTCATTATTTCATTCTCAATTCCATTCTCATTTTCTCATAATCATCTAGGCAAACATGCCTCAATTATTCCATTTGCATCATTATAGCCAACCACAATGGCACATATCTCATCATTATTATATACATAACCAATTTTATTGTACATACATATTGAATGATCATCATATCTTTCACATTATGCAAATCATAACATTAATCAAATGTATCAACAATGTAATAGATTACTTAACACATTTACAACTACATGTGTTAAGCTCCAAAGTCATGTAAATGAATGCAACCATGTAGGTTTGTACTTACCTCAAGAGCAACTCACACAACACCAAACTCCTCTTCTAAGAATTCTTCAACACTAGGATTAAGGCAACTCAAACTCTTCAAAACCTAATCCAAAAAGGATAATATACACTTACTTAGAGACACACAAGAGATGATAAGGTTAAGAACCAACTAGGGCAAACTCTACACATGACACGCTCAACAACGCGGGCGTGTTCTTGACCGTGCCCTAAACTCACAACACAGAAGCTTTGACACACTCAGCACCACGGGCGTGCACATGGCCGTGTCAATTCTTCCCCAACACAGTAGCTATGACACGCTCAACAACACGGGAGTGTTACTGGACGTGTCAATGCTACTGCAACACAGAAGCTGTGACACGCTCAGTGACATGGGCGTGTCACTGCTCGTGTCACCAACCCAGAAAACAAAATCATTGACACGCCTAAAGACCTGGCCGTGTTCATGGGCGTGTCAGGCCAAAAATCCTGATTCTGGCAACAACAACAACACATCCAACAATCCTCTTACTTTCACCATTTTCCACTTCAAACAAACTTAACTAAACACACCCATAAACCATAATAACGTGCAAAAACACCAAAACAATTCAAAACATACATCAAACACCAATTCACAATCATCACATACGCACAACACTTACTCTTCCAACACCAACTTAACTCTATCTCTTCAATCCAACTCCAAAATCAATACCAAGAAGATCACACACCCTTATATACACCATAATCAAATATATATACATACCATCAACAATCAAACATCAAGCTTAGAAGAAAAACCAAAGAATCAAGTGGAAAACTTACCAAAAGTGATGAAAACCCTTAGAATTCCAACTTAATCACTTGAAACATCCTTACATCTTGAGTTTGAAAAGACAAAATCTCACTTCCTCTCTTGCTATGGAGTGCCGGCCAAAAGAAGAAAAGAAGAAAGTGAAGGTGAACGTGGAAGAAGAAAGAAAAGAAAGAAAGAAGAAAAGGAAAGAAAGAAAGTCAACTCTCCTCAAAATCCTCTCCTCAATAAAATATTCAAAATATCTCTATCCACTTCCACTCACTCAAATTCCACTTAATTAATTTCCTTATAATTAATTAATAAAAATTAACTCTTTCTTTGACTTTTCACTTCTTTTGACTTGTATATGTTGTATATATCTCAATATATACAACATATACACTCTCCTCATTACCTCTTTTCTCTTCCCACTAAAACATATACACTTAATCCAAAATACAACAATAATTATTCCAAAACTTTTAGGGTATACTTTGGGATATTACAATTCTCCCCCTCTAAAAAAATTTTTGTCATCGAAATTACCTGATCTCAAGTCTGGAACAGTTGAGGATACTGATCTCGCATCGTTTGCTCACTTTCCCAAGTTGCTTCTTCCTTTGCATGATTCTTCCAAAGAACCTTCACAAGTGGTATTTTCTTATTTCTCAACTCTCTCACTTTATATGCCAAAATAGCCATAGGTTCTTCTTCAAAAGTCATATCCGGACTCACCTCAATAGATTCAACTGACAATATATGAGATGGGTCTGATCTGTACCTCCGCAGCATAGAAACATAGAAGACATTGTGAATTCTATCCAACTCAGGCGGCA